>OX344751.2:22400000-23779081 GCA_947034885.2 Thuidium tamariscinum
AATTATAGATTTCAATATGTGCATTGTCCAAAAATTTGATGTCAAAGCACTCTAAGGTTAAAGCTCCCCAAATTAAGGTACCAAACAACTTAACCCTTGAAAGCCTAAGAGCTTAAAAGAAGCCTCACATAGTTTGGAACTCCAATTCAAAGTGCTATAATTTTTGCATCCAATGTCCGAATTCAATAAAAATTTGTTGGAAAAGTTGTACATCTTAGTTTTTTTTGTGAAATAAAATTTCCAAATCAATCAAAGGTGTACAGGTTTTTTGGAAACCAATCAAAGTTCACAGATTCAATTTGAATTTTCCAAACTGTAGTTGATGGCTACAATTTTGGAGGCTTGTATCTCCTTCATTTACTATTTGTTTTCAATAAAATCTATTGAATTATTCTCCTTTATAAGTTTAATTATTGTAGTCAAATTTTTGGTAGCAATCCAAGTTGTTTTGAATGTTTGGGAGTAATTCAAAGTTCAAAAACTAGACTTTTTTTGGATTATTGTAAACTTTGGTGGCTTGTTTCTTCTTTATACAATGTCAATTTCTAAATTTTTTTAATTGCAAACATTATGCATTATATTCTAGTTTGTGTGGATAAAACTTCGTATCAATCCAAGAAGTTATCAGTGAACAAGAAGCATTTTAGAAGGAGGTTTAGTCATAGATGTGTTTTTAGCACCCTTTTTTTTGCTATTTCAAGGTCATTTTGCAAACACGAGTCAATTGAATGGCATTTTTTCCACCAATGTATTTGTATGTTTATTTCAAATCACTTATTAGTTTAAAGTTTTTTCATTTGAGTAGGTTTAGTAATCAACTTCCATCTCCAAATGTGTGTTTTTAGGAAAATTTCAACATCTTTTTTCAACACTAAAACATTATAATCTTGCAATCCATGCTGTCAAATGACTCCAAACTTGATTCATGTCATCTACAACATGCACACTACAAGATTGTATAGTTGAGATTTTCATACCATAGAAATGTAGACTTATAAGGCTTGGAAAGCGAAGATGTTTTTAAATCCAAAAAGGCCTTGGGCCTTGAGGGGTTAAAACCTTCTTTAAAGGAACGAGCTAGAATCGTCTTAAGGTTAGATCGAGAATCTCCTTGTTGTATATCTATATTAGGTTTGTTCATGTTTCAGAGCTTCTCGAGGGTTTGTCGTGATGGTGTGTCATGTGGAGAATTGTAGAGGTTTTAGGATCAGGGTTTTACGGTTTTACGGTTTAGGCCATCGTAGCAAGAGTGGCAAAATATGAAGGCAAAATTCTACAACAGAGGGAACACAGGAAAGTTCATTTAAGGTATGTTTGCACTCGGGTGTTTGGAGAGCTGTCAACAAAGTGGATCTAATCCAAAGGTGTCTGCAAATGTATTAAAGAGTTTTAGGTTTTAGGATTTTGTGGCGTTCAGTTTGCCCATGCTACGGATTTTCTATGAATCATCATTTGCATCTCATTGCGTCGTGATTTGTACAAGTCTGTATTGGGCTGTGCAAGTAGTTGGGTGATGGCGTAATATTTTTCTGGTAGAGTGTATTCTTTAGCCAAAAGATGATCAAAGAACCGGATTACTGATATTTTTGTCTTAGTGGTTTAACTGATGATGATGATGTGTGATGTATAGCCGTCCAAACCTTATGTTTGCAGCTACTGTGGGCGGAAGTGCATGACCAAACCAATGAGAAATTGAAGAAACATTTCCAGGAATTGCACGAGAAGGAGCGGAACAAGGGAACGAATCGGCTGAATTTGTTGAAAGGGGGCAAGCTTGATAAGTTTCAAGCCAGTTTATCTGAGAAGGAAGTAAGGTATGTTGAGCTGACTTTTCTTTCCCTCAGTATTAGAATCATGGCTGAATGAATGTAGTTTCTTCCCTAATTTTTACGAGCCTGAAGAAAATTTATCTCTGTTCTATAACTGTTCGAGATGAGACTGTTTCAATTTTGGTCTTAATCTTACAGAACAGAGGCTTCATGGTTTTTATAATGATCAATTCGATTGACCTTACCGTGAAAAATAAAAAGTAGTCAGGGCTTAAAGTTTATATTAGTACAATTAATGAAGAACATTGCATGTGTTGATCAGTATGTACATAAAATCAAACAAAAGAGAGTCTCCATATATAAGACTCAATGGTGCTAAAGAAACATGCAAATTATCCTTCTTCTGTGGCTATTTGAGGTGAGGTTTTTAATTCAATATGGTCTCAATTGACTGTGTGCTGATGTTCTTGCTCTGTATCAGATACAAAAATGCAGCACGAGAGGTGATAGTGCCCAAAGTAGGATACAGTCTTGCAAGTGAATTACGAAGGGCCGGATTGTATGTCAAAATGGTGAGTGACAAGTCCCACGCGGATCCGAGCCGCCACACGACGCTCCTGCTGCCAAGAAGAACATCGCCCCTGCACGCTCTGCCTTTGGGCAGCGCCCGCTCCCGCCCTACGCGCCAGTCGCAGCATCCCCGCCACCTCCGTTCAAGCGTTCCCAGCACGTTCCCCTGTGCCACATTTCCCAGCGGGTTTCCTTTCAGGGGAGCATTTGGGTCTCCTGAATGGAGCCGTAAAATCTATGACAGATTTAGATTTCAGACTATGCAGTCTGAACTATAAAAAGCATCAAATTAATGGAATGTCGCCATTTTAATGAAATTTGCCATGCAAGTTTCTAAGCATTGAAAATTTTAAATTACACCTCATGAAGTGTGTTCATTAAAATCTTTAGGGGGTGGTTTTAAAAAGGGGTCACAATTAGGTAAGGGTACCATAATATCAATTTGCATTAAAAATTGGCAATCACTATAACATTTTCCAACAAGGTACAATGCTCTTTAATTCTTGAAGGGCATTAATGCCATAAAGTGGCTAATTGATGATCTTTGAAAATTGTAGTGATAAAAGGTGCACCTATTCATTTAGTAATTCGATCATTTTTAGACGACTACTTTAGTCATAGGCTTCAACCTTCCAAGGATACTAAAGAGTTCAAAGTAGAACATTGAAAATTTAACATGTCAATTAGAGAAGATACACTACCATCACAAATTGGAAGAGAATTTCATTTACATTTCTTCAATAATTGCTTCTTCCATGTTTGTGAATAATTTACCTTTCAATTCATTATTGCTATTGTTTTTGTTTTGTTTTGTTTTTTTAAAATGAAAGAGATTTCATTGCCATTGTTGAATAATGTCAGAGATTGCTGTTAGAACCAAGTAGAAAAGTACTACCTGAAATTCTCATCAATTAAGGTAGAAGGTCTTGAAATGGACCATCTAAGCATTGAATCTGAATTTTGGGCAGGTGAAACTTTTTGAAATATTTTTCAGTAAATTTTTATTGAAAGACAATGGAAATTGGCATCTAACCCAAGTTGTTTTACATTTTTTGGATCATTTTTGAATTAGTTATCAATCTTCAAACGAGATGTGTCGTAGGTCCCTATTTATGATTATAGGTCCTTTTTAAAGTGTTCACTGTAGCTTCCAGAGAAAAATGGGAAAAGCAAAGGGAAATGATTGGCTCTCAGAATAATGAATAATATTTTTCTTGATTCATTCAATGACTACGGAGGTCAATTTAGTAACCACATCCAGTTCATTCAACCACCATTTATAGGGGCCATTCTTAATGCCTGCTCCATTTCAGGACCTCCTACCTTATGCATACAAAGATTGCACATAACTAGAAATGCTATCTGCTTCAACAACTCAACTTGGCCCACGCAGAAACTTGAATTAGTTCTCTGGGAAGCTTTCCTCGATCATGCTCGTGTTGCCTGGCTCAGAGCCACCAAGCTCTGCGCCCTCTATCCTGACAAAGCCGGGCGCTTCATCAGACGCTTCGACAGCATTTGGTTACGAACCAACTTCTTCGGAACTAGGACGAACAGACAGGTGTCGTGGAACCTCGAACACCCCAAGATGGGGTCATTCGACTGACTTGGCTCGGGCTCCCCGTGCTGACTCTTTTTGTTCCTGTTTCTGCCTCCTTTGTCTTGTTTTCTTAGGTCCTCCCAAAAAATTTTAAAAAGAAAAAACGTTACTCTTGCCGGGGACTCGCTCCCTTGGTCTCACTTGTACTGTTTCCTCTTTCAATGGAAATTGTCCATTTGGTTCAAAAAAAAAGATTGCACATAACTTTGTTCAAACTGGCATTGCATATTCAACCAACTCCAACAAAAAGAACACTGCACATTGCTGAAAATTTAACCCACAGGAGCCAAAACCGAAGGAAAAAAATCAACATTGACAAGCTGACATAACTTCCGAAGAAATACCAAGGACGCCGACGGCAATGGGCTTGCGGAAGGGACACACGCAGTGAAAGATGAGCCCATTGATATTGTTAGACAAATAGCGGGCAATCTTATCATCTTTTCTTTGCTGAAATGATATATTTGTTGCAAGAAGGAAAAAAAATCCCACCTCCAAAAGTGGTGCTGTAAAATAATATCTACGGAAAATCAAGATCAACAATAAGGGAGGAGGTCCATAAACCGACCATCTAAGGGCTGGAACAGAATATTGGGCAGGTGAAACATCTTAAAATGTTTTTCAGTGAACTTTTCTAGAAAGACAGCTTGAATAGGCATTTAACCCAAGTCGTTTCATATTTTTTGGAGCTCTGAAGAATTAGTTATGAATTTCTGAAGTCAAAATGGCAGAGGGCTCCAAAACCGTCCACCCCTTCAAATGTTCACTGCTGGTACATTACCGTAAAGATCAAAAAGCATCGTGTACCAGAAATGTACATTTCAGAAGGTGAGCGGTTTTGGAGCCTGAGCGGTTTTGGAGCCACCTCCCTTAGTTCGAACCCAAAAGCGGTCTCTCTCTTTGTGAGAGCCATGGAGGGTCCGCCACCTCAGTCTTCCAAAGAACCTGGTTTCTTCTTCCTCGATAGCATACTTGGCTCTCCTTCATCGGACTTCGACGGGCCCCTGGTGAACCAACGTAATGATGTGATGCAACCAGAGGATGGAAACTAAAGAGAATGCACTCGGCGATGGAAACGAAAGCGATTCGTTGCACTGGCGGGGTGGAGAAAACTGGGAGGGAGAGTCTCAGTTTCTCTCGGTTGTTTTCTTTTCTCAAAACGCTTGGGACAGGTTTGGGAATGCCAATCAATCTCGACTACAGTGAAAACACTTAAAATCGCCCATACAAGCAATTGAAGTATAGTTGGAGGCACATTCACCCAAAAGTAATAATTTTGTAGTAATAGCAATTGAAAATCATGAATTTAAAGAATTAATTAATTCATTTTTATCAAATATGGCATGTAATTTTTAAGAATTTTCAAAGTTGAATAGAAGCTCCCTAAACTGCTAAAATTGTTTGATAGCCAAATCTACAATCAAAATATGATAAATTAGTAGTTAACTAATTGCAGTTAAATAAAGGGATACTTTAATGACACTTTTAAGAGTTACTTTAATGGAAGTCTTGGGACACTTCAAGGGAAATCTACTTTGGATGAATGGGTACAAAGATAGGTGGGGGTGTTTCTACTTTATGGAAGATAGGAAACACCAAAAAACATTAGGGGAGTTCTTGGGCTTCTAATAAACTACCTCAAGGTTATTCCCTAAAACACTTGCCTATACTATAGACTAGCAATGGCTAATTTGAATTTTCAAATTTCAAAATAAAAAAGAAATCAAACATTTTTCAAAAATCTCAGAATGTATATTAAGAACTAAAAGATGATTTTAAATTTTTTTAAATGTTAATTAATCAATTAATATTATCTAACACAGTAGTTGCTCAACCACATCAAATTGATGACATGGCAGCATTTTTACAATTCAGGAACTCGCACTCTCTCGAATGCTCAAAAACTCCCCTAATATCTCTACTTTTCTTGTTCTAAAATCTTGAATGGTTATTGAATGGTTATTAAATTATACTCCCTCTGTCCTGCAAAAAACATCCAAATCAAGCAGATTTTCTATCTTACTAAAAAGATCATTTTTGTGATTTCTACCATTTAGTGGATGTTTGACTAAATTACCTTAAAGAGGCAAGTGAAATAATGTATGTGCACTTCATTGGCCTTGCAAACTTCGTTTTAAGTGGTAGTATGAGACAACTTTTGCACAGTGCCTCCTAAAATAGCAATGTTAATGACTTATTTAGTACCTACTTTGGAGCTATTAAAAGTTGATCATAAAGTGGGCTAACTTTTTTATTTGGGGATATTTAGATTGGAGAACATCTTATTAGAATCCCATTGTAGCCAAAACCTTGTAAACCAATAAAATTGATGGAGTTAGCAACAATTATAAAAAATGTCTAAAACCTCACTTTCAACTTGCATTTTGGGTGCCTAAACAACACTCCCTAAGCTCCAAATTTTGCATACATTTTGGACATGGATTATTCATTCTGGGATGCTCGACCTTTTGGCACTTTGATTCAAAATGGAATTAATCTTTGAAAAAGAGATTCGGAAGCTTTTTGCAGGACAGACGGAGTAACTCTTTTGAATGAGGCTATTAGAGACCTCAAGAGATATTCAAACTCAAAGTCATTTTGTAATTCTATGACACTCAACTATTAAGTTGATTTGTCAATACCTAAAGTATTTACACATGTATGCCACTAGCCTTCCCTTAATCCTATAAGAACAAGGACCTCCATGACCAAAATAGCTGGCAAAAGTCTCAAATTATCGAACCAATAGGTGCAATTTCTTTCACTACAACTAAGTCATTCATCTAGTCAACAACATCCCTTACAATGCTAACCCCAAAACACCCCAAAGGACCAAAAGTGTCCTTAAGGTTTGGAGTCTAATTCAAAGTGTTGCAACTTTTGCATTAAATGTCCAAATTCAATCAAACTTCTTGGTAAATGTGTCTTCTCCCTTCTACTACTTGTGGTAAAATTTCTAGATGAATCCAAGATATATATAGTTTTTGGAAGCTAGTCAAAGTTTATAGGTTCAATTTGAGTTCACCAAACTACAATTGATGGTTGCAACCATAGGGGCTTATATCTCTTTAATCCAATGTTTGTTTTTAGTTAAATTTATTTGATTATGTTTTCCTAGAAGTCTAGTTACTATGGTCAAATTTTCATGTCAGTCTAAGTTGTTTTGAATGTTTGAAAGCAATTCAAAATTAAAAAATGAGACATTTTTGGATTACAATGAACTTTGGCAGCTTATTTTTTCTTTATATAGTTTCCATTTCCAATATGAAAAATTTGAAAAATTTGTACATATTAGTCTAGATTGTGTGGTTAAAATTTCATGTCAATTTAAGAAGTTATCAATGGTAGAGAAGTATTTTAGTAGAAGGAGGTTCAACCTTCAATGTGTTTTTTGCGACAATTTTTTGGCATTTCAAAGCTATTTTGTAGATATAATGACTCAATTGAATGATATTTTCTTTCACCAATGTGTTTATATGCTAGTTTTGAAGCATTTAATTGTTCAAAGTTTATTCATTTGAATAAATTTAAAAATCAAATTTGACCTCCAAATGTAGTTTTAGGAAAATTTCAACAACCTATTTCTACATCCTATTTCAACAATAAAACATTGAAATCTCTCAATCTATGTAGCCAAATGACTCCAAATGTAATTCACATCATTTACAACACATATACTAGAAGATTGTATATTTGAGATTTTCATACCTTAATGACATTTAGACCTATAACACTTTAAAAGCAATGATATTTATAATTTCCAAAAGATCTTGGGTCTTTAGGGATTAAAGGGCATTGCAAGCCCCATAAGCGTTTTGAAAATTCAAAATTTGAATTTTCACATAGCTATTGATTTTTAATGTTTTAAAGTATGACTTATAAAACATAGATCCAATAATCTACTATTTACTCCATTTGAGTTCTTTTCAAAATTTCTAAAATTGCAACTTTTGCAACACTTTGAAGGTAGCATCTTAAAAGCTGAAAATATACTACTTTTAACTTGTTTCTATCCAATTTCTCTTGGTGTGAGCTCAAGGACAAAATCAATTACAATATAATGTTTGTCACTGTTATTCCATTTTTCTTCAGAACTTCATACTATTTAAAGCATTTTTGTAATCACTGTAATTACTACAAAGGAATTTTATTGCATTATCATTTTTTTTAATTATTTCACTATTTGTACAGAAATAGCATGTTGCAGAATTAGACCCCCTTCACACACGGATAGCCTCGAAGCTAATCTCAGAAAATCTATTCTGAAAATGCCCTCCGGCTTCCTCCGGAGGACTAAGGGGCTGTTCGCATAGGGAGTCCGACCCCGACCTGTAGCTTGATATCGGCAGTTCGCGTGGAGTGAGGAGAGACCGGTTGGAGCTTGGAAAGTCGGGTTGAGGGGAAGATTCCCATCCCCTCAAAAGGTGGAGTTGCACTCCCGATATCTCCTACTTCAACCCGACCTTCTATTTTCAGCGTTTTTTATCCGCCACTTGTCTTCACTTCCCGTGCGGACGCCCGAAATACTAAAAATAAAAAATTTCAACGTTTTTCCCCAAGGGTTTCGATGGACTGCAACGCGCTCCGAGGCGGGGTCGGGCTCCCTATGTGGACGCCCCTTGCCTGGGGGCCCAACCTGCGCGTCAACTTGACCCGACCTCAAGGTCGGGCCGGCCATGCGATCAGCCCTAAGCTGTGCGAGCCAACAAATTGCAAGCCCGACGTCCTGGACCACAATCGGAGAAGAAATTTTAGCTGAACCAGCTAAAATTCTACATTTTCTTGGACCAACTGCTGGTCTGAAGTATATTATGAGTTAGGACTTAAGAAAGTAAAGAATTTTTTTTTCTTTCCTCTGAAATGATTGAGTTTTTTCTTAAAATTTGAACTCAATTTAAATTTTTTTGATTTCAACCAGCTAACTTGTAACTAAATGCCGGTACTCCCCATGCATTGCTTGAATCCACTCCGTTTGATCAAAGTGAACTGACCCCCTTGCTCGACTACTCGGAAAAACAGTGAAATTTTTTATTTCCCATGCATGATCAAATTTGCAAATTCTAAATTCATATTTGCAATCAAAGGTCCCAAAATTAGTTAGGAGAGTTCTATTAAGTTAGGAGGTCCGTAAGCCAACTATTTAAACAGCTAGAATTGAATTTTGGAGAGGTGAAACATCTTGAAATATTTTTCAATGAATTTTCCCTGAAAGACAAGTAGAATAAGCATCTAACCCAAGTCGTTTCATAATTTTTTTGGAGCTTTTTGAAATTAGTTATGAATTTATGAAGTCAATATGGCATAGGACTCCGAAATCCACCCACCCCTCAAATGTACATTGTTTGTATATTTTTGTAAAGATTAAAAAACATCACATATAAATAATGTACATTTGGGAAGGTGAGGGATTTTTGAGCCTGAGCGGTTTTCGAGCCTCCTACCTTAGGTAAATTACTCGAATACAAAATATAGTAGGAGACTTTTATTTTACTTGCACCTTTGGAATGACTTGGCGAGGGGACCAATTCACCTCGACCCTCAAGGCCTCTTTACATGTATTAGTGGGCAAGGAAACTTCACAGGGAATGTTGCAGGAAAAAATAGTCTTAGTACTTTTATGTGGCCCTAGTGGATAGAAGGGATACAATAAGAAAAGTACATGTATTAGATTCTCTCAAGCTTTCCAAGTCTTCACCAATGAAATTGTCCATCGGAATCGGTAAAACTTCACCTCCTCCTTTCCGGTTTTTCAATCCCGACAAGACAATCAGTGAAGCTTCTTTTGTCTTATTGCTTAAAGAAGCATTATAGTTGCCCATTGGGCTAGCATGTAAGCATGCCCTTAGTTCCTCCTAGAAGGAGTAGCACCAAGCATCCCATTAACCTATTAACATCCACAGTCGATTCGAGGGGTGGTCGTAGTTTTTGTATACAATTATAAAAAAGTATCATTTTGTGCCGTCTCAAAAGATGTAATTTTAGATCAAATTGAATAAATAAGTTTCATGGGGTAGTCCAAAGGTTCACATCTTTGTAATTTCATGGGGTAGGTCACACAAAAAATGAAAGTGATCCAACAGTTCACATCTTTGTAATTATTCTTCAAAGATTGATGTGTCGTAAACATCCTTCAACACTAGTGCTAAATAGGGTTTGCTACAATTGGGTGTAAATTTTGAGTTTATGGTCTGAAAATTGACCAAAAACCTTTGGACTAATTCCTTCACATATACATAGTTGTCCTTTACATTAAATATGCATTTCTCATTGAAAATTCCAATATGAAAGGCCAAGCCATTTCAAGTTTGGACAAGCACAACACATTCATTTTTACACACATTCTCTCGAAATTAGTTTTGTTAGAAGCATATAAAGACACTTTAAATGTGTTCTTCTCTAAGTTTTTTGAAATCAAATGTGGCCAACCAGTCCTTAATGGGTTAATTATAGTAAGCTTACGTCAGCTTCAGTTAAGCTTAAGGGCCATTTCTCATTGAGTACCTAGACGTCCGGGCGCTTTCCATTGACGCTCCGCGTCCAGGCGGGGGTCCAGCGTCTAGGTCTTGTTCCCAGAAAATACAAACATGGAGGGCCTGGAAGGTGGACTGGACCCCCGTTTTGAGATACCGGACAAATTCTTCCGCTACAGGGGCGAGTTCGACCAGCCAAACCAAGGTAACGGACAAAGCAAACCGGTGGAAATGGACAAGCTGAACCCGATGGATATGGATTCTCAAAAGTTGCCCGGAGGATGTGGATCCTGTTGTTCCGTCCAGGCGGCTCCAGCCCCTGGACGTCGAGCGGCTAATGGAAACGGGCTCTAAATTGTGGTGGGCAACTTTGGCCCAGCCGCAGGCTGGCAGGCGCTTCATCAGTCCCCAAAAGCCCCAGGCCGCCTCCGAGATTAGTAAGTTACTACCTTATCTTACGGAGTATTAAACTTGTGGTGGGCAACTGGGCCCTGTGACAGGCAGTGAGTCCCACTCCGTCCAAAGCCCACCTTTTCCAGCTGACGGACGGACTGTCCTTCGTTGCAGTCCTGTCGTGCAGCAGCCTTGCTGCAGAAGGGGGTTCGTCCGTCAGGCCTGAGGCAGGCCAACAGAGAAGTCCAAAATGCCCTTTCTGCTGGCTCCAGATCCCCAAGTCTCCGTCCAGACTGCAGACTTGATTCATCAGTGGCTTGCGCCCGCCCGTCCGGCCCGCTCCATGTGACGACCACGGCGCTCATGGGACTGCCGGCCGTGCAATTATTAGAATAGTGTGGGCTTCAAATTATTATGGCCCCAGGGCCACCCACCTGCGTCGGTGTTTTTCCTGGAGCAGGGAGCCCCAGTCGCTCAGGCATCACGGCAGGGGGCCCAATTGGGGACTGAGGGACAGAGGGACCAGAGTGAGGGGGGGGGGGGGAGAGGTCAGACTCTTGATGGCCACACAGCCGAGTGAGTCTTTTTTTTTTTTTTAATTTTAAAAAAAATTATATTTTATATTACACAAATGAAACGGAATCTCATTGCAAAAATAAGAACAGGAGGCCTGGAGGGAACGCACACAACTAAAGACACCTAAACAACAAGGGACTGGACGGACAGACACAAAGCAGAACCCACGCTACAAAGTGAGTTTTTTTTTAAAAACAAATGTATCTTACCCTTCTGCAATGAGATTCCGTTTCATTTGTTAACCCTTGAAGGACCAACCGGTGGGCGCGGAAACCATGTATTTTGATACCGTGTGACATCATCTACTTTGAAAAAGCCTAATATATACATTGGAAGTCAAAGTACTGTAGAAAATCTTTCCTTTCCACCTCCCACACCGATTTGGGTGGATTGGCCCCCTCGCTCAGCCTTACCATGTTTTACTAGAGGTGCAATCAAAACAAAAAGCCCCCTAATTTGGGCCGTGATCACTTTACTTACTTCAACACCCTAGCTAATTTGGGGTCCCTGGTTGCAAATATGAATTCAAAATTTGAAAAAAAAAAATTTGTGTGAAAAATAAAAAAATTTACAACATTTTACCAGAGTGGTCGAGTGAAGGGGTCAGTTCTTCTTGCCTCCAATACTAAGGATGAAAAGTTGCATTTCTGTTCTTGTTCTGGAAGGAAAGATTCTTTGTCATTGAGCAGACGCCAAATGTCCGAAGCGTCGTTCAAGGGTTAAAAATATACAGAGTATTTATTTTAAAAAGAAACGGAAATTTATTGCAAAGGAGTCAAAATACAAGCCTGCCAAGCCACAAGTGGCCTGGCATGAGAGCCATAAGTTCAGTTGCACCCCTCCCCCTTCAAATCACCCACTACCCACCAACATAATAACAACATAATAATAATTGACACCGTCCTTTGAAAATATAAATAAATGAAAAATAAAACATAATAATAAGTTGATGTGATATGAGTGAGGGTGGGGAAGAACAATGACCATTAAAAAAAACAAGAGGGAAAAAAAAGGAACATTAATCTGGCTCTCTTGGCTAGCTTAACTTGGAAGGCAATGTAACATTCAATTTTGGGGGCTAAAAAACATCATTGCTTTTGAAGCTTTATGGATCTAAATGTCTTCAAGTTATACAAATCTCAACCATACAATCTTGTAGTGTACATGTTGTAGATGACATATATAAAATTTGAACTTGTTTGGCTACATAGATTGCAAGATCATAATGTTTTAGTGTTGAAAATGGATGTTGAAATTTTTCCAAAAACACATTTGGAGATGAAATATGATTTTTAAACCTACTCTAATGAAAAAAATTCACACTACAAAATGATTCAAAACTAGTATACAAACACTTCGGTGAAAAACAATTCATTCAATTGACTCATTGTCATTGTGTCTACAAAACGGCTTTGAAATGTCAAAAATCAGCAACAAAAATTGTAGAAAATACAATCATCTAAATTTGAACCTCCTTCTACTAGAATGCTTCTCAATCACTCATTAATTCTTGGATTAACATGAAATTTTAGCCACACAAACCAAACTAGTATGCACAACTTTTCCATGAAGAATTATTGAAAATATACTCTGTATGAGGAAGAAACAAGCCTCCAAAGTTCATTGTACTCCAATAATGACAAGATTTTGAACTTTGAAACGCTCCCAAACATTCAAAACAACTTGGATTGACATGAAAACTTTACCACAATAACTATACTTCAAGGGAAACAAAACCCAACAAATTTTATTGAAAATGAGCAATGGATGATGGAGATACAAGGCTCCGAAGTTGCATCCTTGAAATGGAGTTTGGTGAACTCAAATTGAAAACAGGTTTTATTGAATTTGGACCTTGGATGCAAAAATTACAACACTTTGAATTGGACTTGAAATTGTGTGAGGACACTTTCTGTCCTCTTTGTCACTTTAGGGTTAAGTGAAAGGTGTCATTTAGGCTTGTGAAAAGCATTCAAGCAAAAACTGTGATGGAATATTTTTTGTACACTAGTAATTAGCAAAATTAATTTTCGGAGATTTCAAGTGCAACACCTATCTTTGCTACACCTGAAATTTATGATAATGGGTGCTTGTTAGTGTATGATTTGGCATTGCATATTTGGGCATCATCAGATAAATAGGTTTTCTTAGGGTTTTAGAGGTCTACATTAGGAAGATACAATTGTGCTCAATCAGGAACAATGGAAGATGAGCTTGATAATGAGTTTGGAAAAGGTATTTATATTTCATGACAAAGTTGGGCATGAAATTGCATGAAATTGATCACGGATGACTTTGTAGATTATGAAAGTTAAAAAAGGCCTTTGTGAAGAGGCAACTGTGATCTTAGCTTTATTAACCCCTAAAGTTTCTTTACTATGTTTCCACCAAAAACGCTCCAAAACTATCATTTTTAATACAAATACCAAATACTTAAAAAATATTATTCTTACACACTTGTAACTATATGATCTTGTAGTATGCTAGTTTGAGAAGATGAGGAAAAAATTTCAGAAACTTCTACCATGTGGATTACAAGATATGAGCATTTGAATTGACCAAACTCCTTTTTTGGCCCTATAAAAAATTGGACAATTGCACTTTACAAGCTCACATTTGCATGAAAAAAAGTTCAAAATGGTAGTGCTTCTTTGGATTCATTCTCCAAGGCAAGTTGGCTATCTACTTGAAAGTTTTCAAATCATTTGGAATTGTACAACATATAGGAAAAAATAGTAAGTAAAAAGAAGTAGAAAATGATTGATTCAAAATACTAAATTATAAAGAATTTATTTGTGAAATTGAAACTTTCCAACCCCGATGGTTCTAATTTTTTAATAAAAAATCTACACCCAATGTTTTTATTCTTTTAAAAATATTGAAAATTGAGTAAAATAAAAGATTTCAAAGTTTTTTTTAGAGTGTAGAATCCATAACTACTGACAAACTAAAGTTCTTCATAATTTTTGACTCACTAATCCAAATGGAATGATTCAAAGCTATATATATTTATATATATACATATACATGTATATATATGTATAAATACATATAATATGTGTGTGTGTAAAAATAATTTCAAATTTTTGTTTCCAAAAAAAGAGATTTTCTCTTATCTTGCCCAAACTACCCAAACTGAGAAAGAAATAACATATCATGCGATAACTTTTTAACCATGCAATCAAAAGTCACAAAAATTGTTGGACTTTAAAGATATTTTTTATCTACATCTTCTATTAAATTTTGGTTTCAAAACATGAAAATCTCTAGTCACACATACTTGCTTGAAATTTCTATGTTGCCAAACAAGACATTTTGGTCCTTTAGGGGTTAAATTCCAAAGAGCAATTTGAAAGCAATGAAGTGCAGAAGAGGAAGTGAACATTCAAAAGAAGGAAGAAGATTAGAACAAAAAAGAAGAAATACCCACCCTTCAATGACTATTGCTCAATAAATAGAAGTGCAATATTACTACTTGAAATGGACTAGCATTGTAACGGCATAACTTGTGGTTTGGGCTACAATAGATGGATGTGTGTGATTGCAAATCCTACACCCAAAATTTTAAGAAATCAATTCTATAAAAATTGGCATGCAAAAGTATTCTATAAATGAAAGTTCGCTTAACCTATTAAAGTTCTTGGACTACATTTTCACCAAAATCCCTCCCAAACTGCCATTTCTAACACAAGTACCAAATATTTGAAAAATATTGTTTTTAAATACATGTAACCGTAGGATCTTGTATTATCTTAGTTTGAGAAGGTGAGAAAAAAAATCAGAAATTTCTACCATGTGGATTACAAGATATAATGCTCAAAGTTACAAAAATCCTTTTTTTACCATTACAAAAATCTGGGCAGTTGCACTTTACAAGCTCACATTTGCATAAAAAAAAGTTCAAAATGGTAGCACTTCTTTGGATTCATTCTCCAAGGCAAGTTGGCTAGGATGCTTGAAAATTTTCAAAATAATTTGGAATTGGACAACATATAGGAACAAAATAGTAAGTAAAAAGAAGTAGAAAATGATTCAAAATACTAAATTGTTAAGAATTTAATTTTGAAATTGAAACTTGCCAATCCCAATGGTTCAAATGTTGTACTCCGTAATAAACAATCTACATCCAATGTTTTTATTTTTCCAAAATATTGAAAATTGAGTAAAATAAAAGACTTCAAAGTTTATTTTAGAGTAGAAAATCCATAACTACCTATAAACTAAAACTCTTCATAACTTCTGACCCATTAGTCCAAATGGAATGATTCAAAGCTTTCCACGCTTATATAGATCTATAAAAACAATTTCTTATTTTTGTTTTCAAAAAAAGTGATTTTTTCTGATTTTCTTGAATTCCCCGAGTTGAGAAATAAACAACATATCATGCAAGAACTTTTTAACCATGCAGTCAAAAGTCACAAAAATTGTTGGGCTTTAAAGATATTCCTCATCCACACCTTCTATTAAATTTTGGTCCCAAAACATGAAAATCTCTAATCACATGTACCTGCCCGAAATAGTTATGTTGCCAAAAAGGCATGTTGGTCCTTTAGAGGTTAATCCATACACCACATCCAATCACTAATAAGACTCACATAATTCTAATGGCTTTTCAAAATTTTCTTGATTTGATGCAAAGTTATCAATTCAAACCTCAAAAGATCCCAAGAAAGTTTTTCTTTCAAAGAAGGGGTAGTTTTGATATACAAAAATTAGTGCCTTCAAACAAAACAAAACATTGGATATGATTCTCTAGAATTATGAACGATGTGTATATAAAAACCTTTTGAATCATTCTATTATGAAATGGGATGAAAGTTATGAAGATTTTTATTTTATGGATAGTCATAAAATTTGTTCAAAAAAATTAAGTTATAGTTCTTTTTTTGACTCAATTTTCAATATTTTGGAAAAATAATAAAAACTTTAAGGTGCAAGTTGCTTATTACAACATCATTATCATAGAATTGAAAATTTTCAAATCTTTGTATAGGTTTTCAATCATTTTAATTATTATTTTTGAACATTTTTTACCTCCTCTTGTTAAATATTTTTTGGTCAATGTAGTAATGTACACATTTTTGGATGAATAATTGAAATTTTGTCTATACTTTTGCACTTTTTGCCTTGGGAGTGTAAGTATTTTTATCATTCCAATGACAATAGCTTTTTGCACTCTTAAAAACAATTGAAATAAAAAATTTCGATATTCCAATAATCAATCCTTATCCATCTCCATCCATTCTCAAGAATGAGGCACTATAAAATTTTCATTTTTCTATAGCCTCAACTATAGATAAGTAAGGTAACTTAGCCAATGATAGACTAAATGGGAGCCACTCCATTACATGCCAAATTATACTATTGGTGTACATTCCAATTCTCAAATGTGCTTGTCTAGAACAGTTCAGCTAATAATGGGTTGGCTTCCATTTGGTGTGTCATAAGTTGACTTACCAAAAGTGAACTCACACTACAAATGAACTTTCCTAATTCAATACTTTCTAAATCAATAAAATGTTGTCAAATAACATTGATTGTTAGTCCCAACTTAACCCCTAAAGAGCCAACTTGCTAAATTTAGCAACATAGCCATTTAGGGTAGGTTCATATGATTAGAGATTTTCATGTTTTGGGCCCAAATTTTAATACAAGGTGGGGAGGAAGAATATATTTTTTATGCACCACAAACAAAAACATTTGGAAATATGAGTCAAAAGTTATGGCCTAATATGTTACTTTTTTCATAATTGGGCACTTTGGGCAAATTGGAAGAAATCGCTTCTTCAATAAAATAAAATTTGAAATTAGTTTTCTTCATTCATATATGAGTAGAAAGCTTTAAATCATTCAATTTTGATCAATGAGTCAAAAGTTAAGAAGAATTTTTGTTTGCGAGTAGTTATAGACTTTCTACTCTAAAATAAACTTAGAGGTCCTTTAATTTATTCAATTTTCAATGTTTTTTGAAAAAAATAAAATCATAGGGTGTAGATTATTTATTACAACACTGCAACCATTGGGATTGTCATTTTTTAATTCCATAAACATGTTCTTGATGGTTTTGTATTTTGAATAATATACTACTTCTTTCTACTTACTATTTTTTTCCTATATATTGTAGTATTCTAAATTTGAAATTTTTAGGCAAGTACCCTACTTGGTCTCAACAATAAATCTAAAGAAGCACAACAATTTCAAACCATTTTTTATATGATTGTTGCCTTGTAAAGAACAACTGCCATATTTTCTCCAAGATGGAAAAGATTATTTTTGAACACTCAAACGCTAATATCTTGAAATCTACACAATGAAAAACTCTCAAATTTTTTCTACATATTTTGAAAGCAATTTAATTCAAAATCCTATTGTTACAAATCTCAAAAAATATCTTTAAAAAAAATGGTGTTTGTATGAGAAATGGAAATTTTGACTATTTTTGGAGTAAACACAACCAAGGAACTTAAGGGATTAACAATATGAACCACATAAAAAGATCATGCCCCTTCCTAATTCAATGATCCCTCTTACTTGATGTGTAAAATTGGTCCTAATCTTATTGAACTAGGTAGGTTCTACTATAGTACTTCAAGTTTCGAGCTCCATTTTCTAAGACTACATTGATTTTGGCTACATTTTAACCCCTTCAATCTCCAAATTGCTACTTTTTTGTAAGAGAAACCCTCGAAATTGCCATTTCTATTGATGGTAGCAAAAATTTGTTGTTTTAGCATATTTTACCATTAAATCTTGCAAAGGACTAGCATAAAAATTTGTAGAAGAAATTTTAAAAACTTTTGCCTTGTTGATTGCGAGATACATGTGCTTAAAGTGAAGAAATTTTTTTAGCTCATTCAATGACTTTGAATCTTCTTACTTTAAATTTGAGCACTAAACATTTTGATTTTAAATTTCTTGTTTATTGGAAATTTTAGTTCAAAGTCTATAAAAAATTAACTGATCTTCATTTTTTGAATTTTTTTGAATTAGAAGTATGTATAGTATAAGATTGAAGAAAAACTAACTCGTCAATACCATTAAAATGGAATTGAGACATATTATTCCTAACATTAATATTGTTTTTGCAAGCATATTCAACCTTGTAGAACCTTTTTCTTTTGTGATTGTCAAAATTGAGTTCAAATACAAATTTAATATGTAATTTCTTCAAAAATGTTTTTTAATTGCCTCAATTGGAATGGAACAAAGCTTTCAAAATAGACAAAAATATAACCTATGAGAAATAAATTTTCATTTTCTACCCATACTCCCTTATTTTAAGCTTCATGGTCACAAATGTTCACAAATTTTGAATTTTTAAACCAGACTTTATATTTTGAAATAAAATTTCATCATTTAAAAAAAAATCTCATTAAAAAAATTCAAGGTTTTTACACCATATAGTAAAATTAGGTTGTCTTAACAATTAGGTTGCCTTACTTCAAGAAATTTAATTTGCAAATTGTCAAAGTCAACAATATTTCAATAAATATTTTCATTTGTATACATGGAGGTTCATGAGCCCCAATTAAAGCAATACCTAATTCAAAAGTAGTACATTCTTGTAGAATAATTGTAGATATTTATATAGTGTCAAATGTCAAGACATTAGTATTGGGCAACTTGATTTCAATAATTTATTTAGATAACATGAAATTGCATCTTTGAAAAATAAAATAAATTCAACTCAATATATAAAAATTAAAGCTTACAAAGCATTTGTTTTTAAATTTTTTTCTATGGTAATAGATTGTGTCCTTTAGCCCATAAGCATCAAGGCAGACGTTTGATATCATGATGAATTACTAGAAATTCTCCTATATAGGAGAAAAGTTCAACTATTCATCCTTAAAATTAGGGGTGGAACAATGAAATCTTCAACAAAATTTTGAGTTATAATGAATATATTTTTGGATTCTATAAATACATATAATTTTTTTAGTATCTAAATGGATGGTTCTATGGTCACCTATCTGCCCTTCAAGGATTAGCCCTATAGGACCAAAGCCTTTTTGCAAAAAATATAAAATTGCCATTTATATAGTAAAGAGTAAAAAATTTGAAAAATCCTTTATTTGTACATCTAAATATATTATCTTATACCTAACTAGAAGTGTCTAGAAAAAATTTCAAAAATTTTGATAGCACAAATTGTAAGATATTTGTAGTTAAAAAGGGGGGGGGGGATTTTGAACACATTGTGGGATTGGATTATTTGACTTTGAACCTTCTTAACATTAATCTTTTGTACAATAGAGTGTTGGGATTTAAATGTTTACAGTGGAGGATTGAGTTGAGAGTCTAGGAAAAAAACAAAAAAAATTAATTTTTTTCCTTTAAAAATTTGGTAAGCAGAAGTAGATATAAGATAGAAGGAAAATCTAAATTATTTGTACCTCTAAGATGGAATTAAATTACACTAATCCCAATGGAAAATTGTTATAGGGAAAAAAATAAACCATGTGGAACTTTTTTTTTAAAAACTATAAAAATTGCATTCAAAATTAAATTCCACGAATTATTTTTTCAAGAAGATGATTTAATTGCCCCCAAAAAAAGATTGTCTGTTACATTTCTATAACAAATTCAAATGGAATGAACCAAAGCTTTCTATGTAGGCAAAAATATAACCTCTGAGAAGAAATCATTTTTTCCCCAAGACTTAAATTAATTTCTTTTTGGAGTTGTCCCTTTTTCCTTTTTTAAAATTTATTTGGGCATAACTTTTGTTCCCAAGCACCAATTGAAAAAAATTATATTCCTATGAAGTTAATCAACTTTTATATCTTCAAAAAAAATTAAAAAATTAGGAAAAAAATTGAGATCATAGGTACACCTAAATTCCATTTGTCTCCAAGAGGGACAATGGTCCTTTTGGAGTTAAGGGATGTTATGTATGGATTCCACATCTCCAAATTCATCATCACTAATAAGTAACAGATTTGATTGCTTCCGTTCACCAAACCAAAGTGTGTAAGGGGAGGATAGAGAATGATATAAAGGAGATGTTTGGTCATTTGTGGGATTAGTGTTTGGGAATAAGTGATAATTAGGCAAAGTGAGCCAATGTAAATGACAGAAATGAACAATTGAATTTTAAAAGCTCTTGAAAAAATGGTGGAAAAATCTTTAAAATTACTATGTTTAATAAACAAATACAAAAAACATTTGGATTGAGTATTTGAAAAATCAATTAATTTAAGGGATTGAAGAAAAATAGATGATACGGCTTGTGATAAGGCTCAAAAAATCCAAATACAACATAACTTTAACCCCCGCAGGACCAAAGCACATTTTCAATGCAAATAGTGAAAAAATGCCATTTTTTATGGTAGTGAATAAAATGAAAATATTTTTTTCTTCTTCAAAATTTAATCATACAAATTTGTATAAGACCACTATGAAAATGTGTAGAAAGAAATTTAGAAACTTTAACCACATGGATTGGAAGATTATAACGTTTGAAGTTAAAAGATATATATTTATTAAAATCTTTAAATATTTTATCCTACCCAACAAGGCTAAGAAACTTAAACTTCTTTTAAAGTGAAATTTTTACACTGTACACATTGTTGTTTTACATTTACATCTTGTATCATGTAGGTTACAAACCTATCAAATTTCAAAATTAAAATAAGACTCTTACACATGCTCCTTGAAGCTACTTGTACTATCCACAAAGTGCATAGTGAGATAACTTTTGATCCAAACACCCTATTGGAAAATTAACCCCTAAAGGACCATTGTCCCCTCACGGGACAAAATGGATTTTGGGCAGACTCCTATGACTTCAATTTTTGGTGAAATCTTTTGAAACTTTCTCACAATATAGACTAACTGATTAGCTTTGTGAAAATATAATGTTTATTTCAATTGGTGACCAGGAGCAAAAGTTATACCACTTAAAGTCCAAATTTTCCTTCGGCAAGGAAATCTTTTTTTTGCAAAATGTCAAAATTTTTCATTTTTCATTTTTTTTCTGAAATCATATATTTTTTCCTATATGTGAAGCTTTGATTCATTCTATTTGGACTTATAATGAGAAAGTTATGGACAATCTTGTTTTATGGACAATCTAAACATTTTCTTGAAAACTGAATAGCTTATAGGATTCATTTTTGAATGCAATTTTTACAATTTAAAAAAAAAATTATCAGACAAGGTTATGTTTACTTTCTAGAACAATCTCACCATTGGGATTATTGTATTTCAACCCCATCTTAGAGTTATTAACCATTTAGTTTTTCTTTCAATCTTGAACCTACGTCTACTTAATAATATTTTAAAGAATGAAAACCAAGTGTTTTTTGTGTGAAATTTTTTTCCTAGACTCTCAACTCAATTTTTTAACACAAAAGTTATAAATTCAAGTTCTATAGTGCAAATTTTTTTACAAATGGCTGTCAAAGTCATCTGATATTGCAGACCACAGTTCCAAAAAAATTGTTTTTCCAACTAGTAATGCTCATATCTTCCAATCTATACGGTCAAACTTCATGAAACTTTTACCACATGATTTCAATCAAGTTAAGTACAAGATCCTACGGTTAGCTTCTTAAAAAAAAAATTGGAGGGGGGGGGTTGAATGCAGCAGAAATGATAGTTTTGAGAGGTTTTTGATAGAAAAATGGCCTCGGTCCTTCCACGGTTAAACTACGTTCTTATTGAGGGGAGGCATTTTTACAGCTTGAATTAAAATTTGAAGAACATTTGCTAAAAAGTGACTTCATGTATACCTACCTAACTCCAATAGTCATTCTGTCCTTGAAGGCTCAAGGTAAGAGGTCCTATAATGGACCATCTAAGGGCTGAAACAGAATTCCAGAGAAGTAAAACCTCTAGAAATATTTTTCATTAAATTTTCCTTGAAAAACAAGTAGAATTGACATCTAACCCAAGTCGTTTCATATTTTTCTGAGCTTTTTTGAATTAGTTATTAAATTTCTAAGTTGGAAGGGCGTAGGGCTCTAAAATGGTGCCCTAGCAACACTGTACACTATCAGTACACTACTGAAGGCTATGAAAAAGCAACATGTACAACTATTGTACATTTAAGATAGGGCACCATTTTCGAACCCGCTCCATTTAAGAGCCTTCTACCTTAATAATCAATACACAGGAAACAATATTTGAAGGTTTGTTTCAGCAAGTAGGTGTTGAAATTGAATTTCTATGACACAACTTCGTGGGTCACCTTTCACCAATTGGAAGATGACACGTGGCACTTTTTCACCAAAAATGACTAATTATTTTCATGGAGGGTATCTTTTGCTCCCCATAACAGCAAGAGTCAAAAGTGTTCCAACCACCCAAAGACACTGGCTCCTGTAGCACTTGCCACTTCCCAGCCACCCATCGAGACTCCGCCAATTAAACTGGAACTCGCCCCGGAGATCCAGGGAAGGATCGTGCCCATCTCCAAAGGGAACTGAACTGAAGAGCTGAAGAGCTGAAGCCTGAAGAGCTGGGGCTGACGTCAACACTCAACAGTGGGTGGGTGCCTGGGCGGGGTCGTGGGAAAGCAACGGTGGCCCTCAGATCCGGGACAAAGAAGATCCGTCCCTCTGCAAAGCGCCAAGTGTGCCCTGACACCGCAGTGGAGGCCCAATGGCAATGCCAGGACCCACGTGGACCACGTGATGGCGGGGCGGACCGTCTGGGCCCGCCATCGGGTGCCGACGTGGGATCCGCGGGATCGGATGCCGGGAAAAAAAAGGCGGGATTGCCTGGGAGAATCATGCAGGTTCCACCAGCAGGAGATCTTAGGGACTCGGAATATTAGGTCTTGGGACTCGGTATACACCAGGTGCAGGTACTTGGTATGTTAGGTGTAGTATCCACATCTATACCTTAACCCTTGAAGGACGGACCGGTGGCCGCGGAAACCCTGCATTTTGATACCGTGTGACATCACCTACTTTGAAAAATCCAAATATATGCATTGGAAGTCAAAGTGCTCTAGAAGATCTTCCCTTTCCACCCCCAATACCGAGGATGAAAAGTTGCATTTCTGTTGTGGAAGGAAAGATTCTTTGTCATTCAACGGACGCCAAACGTCCGCGATGTCGTTCAAGGGTTAACGCCTGAGTGCGTTTACTAAAATCCACACCCTTTTGAATTCATTCCAATCAAATTATCATCCTAAACAAGATTTACAAAATTTGACCATGATAATTGGTAGTAGAGACCATGTTAGAGTTGCGGGTGAGACGGCAAATGATTTGACTATACTATTGAAAAGATTTTAATAGTCAAATAAGACAATCTTCCAATTTGGAGAGGCCAAATTTGGGACGTTGGGGTGCTCAAGGGTTAAGACACGTTGTTTATTTTGTTTGTTATAATTAGATCTCCCTACTCGTGTTGCATGCTCAGTACCATCAAAAAGCTCTTGGTGGGGAGGGGTGACAGGCTTTGTTTCATGGTGTTCTAACTCACAGTGAAAAAATTATTGAATTTCAAAGTTTTCATGAATTGAAAGTTTAGAAAATTCCTTTTGATTTCATTTCGATTGTGGCAACAATATAGGGTACTTTTGGATATGACAACTGTACGTGGTACACTAGTTATTATACATACCTTCCTTTAAGATAGGCTATTTGTTTTGTTTTGTTGTTATGTTGGGATCTTTTGGTCACAATCTTGGTATTATTGAAAAGTTCTCGACGGGGAGGGATGCATAGAATTGGTTTTGTGGCATTCCAACTCATGGTGAGAAAATTATGGACTTTTGAATTATTCATGGAATTAAAAAATAACTAAATAACTTTTACTTTGATTTTGACCGTGGCAACAACTTATGACATACTAGTCTGTACCTTAGTTTCTAGAGTCCCAAGGCCATTTTCTTGTCAAAAACAACTCAAAACATCCATTTCTGTTGCATTCATTTAAGAAAGAAAACTAAGCTTATTTTCCAAAATCTAATTGTAAGATCTTACATTTCACTCACTTGTGATCATGTAGTTAAAATTTCACACAGTATGACCATATGGATTGAAATATATTAGCATTCAAAGTTGAAAAATAAAACATTTTTGAATGCTTACTTTCAATTTCAATGACTTTGACTACCGGGTGATTGCATGAAACACTTGTACTATTTGTTGCGTTTTGTCACACCCTATTTTTTAATTTTTTTAACTATAACTTTTGTATTTTAGCTCCAAATGACTCAAAATTTATAGGGAAGCTACTCATAGCTATTATGTATATATAATGAATTTTGGAGATTTTTCGAAAATAGTTTATTATTTTTAATTAGCCCCAAAAATTTCTCACAATACTTGATTTAGGGTTTTTTAGCACCATTTATCTCCAAATAAACGAATTTCGACCTAAAATTTAGAGATGATGGTCTTTTAGTAGACTTATAGCTACTCTCCAAAGGAATTCTAAAAATACTTATTTTAACTTGTTGTAGAAGTCCACAAAGAGAGCTTCATTTTGCATTTTTTTCCAAAGGTATAAAACATTATTTTGATGAGTTTTATGGTCAATTTTCATCACTAAAAAGTTTTTTCAAGTATTATATTTTTATTTTTATTTTTTTAAAGAACACTATTTTTTACAAATGAAAATGTCACAAGTTGTATTTTCTTCACTGGAACTTTGGACATTGAATTCTCATAGAATTCCGGTGAAGAAAATACAACTTGTGACATTTTCATTTGTAAAAAAGTTTTTTTTAAATACATAAAAATATAGCACTTGAAAAAACTATTTGGTGATGAAATTTGACCATAAAGCTCACCAAAATAATATTTTATACCTTTTAAAAAAAAAATGCAAAATGAAGCTCTCTTTGTGGACTTCCACAACACATAAAAATAAGTATTTTTATAATTCCTTTAGATAGTAGCTATAAAACCCCTAAATCAAGTATTGTGAGAAATTTTCGGGGCTATTTAAAAATGATAAATTATTTTTGAAAAGTCTCCAAAATTCATTATAGATACATAATAGCTATGGGTAGCTTCCTTGTAAATTTTAAATCATTTAGAGCTAAAACACAAAAGTTATGGCTAAATATTTAAAAAATTAGGGTGTGACAAAAGGCTTTAAGTGTTTCTTGCAATCACCCTACTATTCGTGGAAAATTTTGCACTATGAATTTTGAATTTTTTTGACAAATAATCAATTCAAAAGTCTTAGAAAAACACACACTTGATTTTCATTATTTAAAAAATTATTAAGTAGAAGTGGGTTGACGATTGAATTTTTTTAAATAATTAATATCTCTAAAATGAGATAGAAACACAAGAATTCCAACAATGAGACTATTCCAAAAAGCATACTTAACCTTGTCAACAAAGTTCTTTTTATAAAACTGTGAAAATACCCTTTAGAAATGAAATCTATAAGGTATATTTTTCAAAAAACAAGATTGTCTATAACTTTCACATAACAAATCCAAATGGAATGAATCAAAGTTTTTTATGTGTGCAAAATTAAAATCAATGAGAAAATAATTTTTTTAATTTAGAAAAAAATTAGATGAAGAAGTTTCTACCCATCACATCTAAGAAAGGACTTTTGTGCTATAAGTGTTGCTCTTCGACACTGATTGAAATAAAAATCATATTTCCACAAACATAACGTGTTTCCATATCTTTACATAAAGTTTCAAAAAATCTTGATAAATATTGGGACTATAAGGACCTACTCAAAATCTATTTTATCTCCTAAAGAGACAAAGGACTTTAGAGGTTAAGATAGGATATTTGTTTGTTTTGTTTGTTACATCAATACATTGAAGTCTCCGAATGCATGCATGTCCAGTTGCATGCTTAGTACCATTGAAACAATACTTGGCAAGGGTGCATGAGCTTGGTTTCATGGCATTCTAACATGTAATTGGAAAGTTATTGAATTTTGAAGCTTTTATACATTAAAAATTTTAAAAACTACTTTTACTTTGATTTTGACAGTGGCAACAACACCAAGCACATTAATGTTCATGCATTTTCGTTATTTGGAGGATTTACATCGGAGGCGAATTGAAATTGGATATTTGGTGAATTCCGTAATTGAGTGGGCTCTAATGGGGCTAACTTTGGATCATCAATACCTTACTGAATGTTGAGGTTTGTCACATTAATGGAATGTGATGGAGGCATTCATACCTTTAACCATTACATGTTTTTTGAGGCCTCTACAAGATTGCAAGTTCTCAAACTATGACACTATAAGAACTTTGAAAACATTGCATAGAAGTCTAAGAACTTTGTTCCATAAGGACTGTTGGGTTGAATTTTTGAATTATTATTTTTTAAATATTTAATAATCAATTAAAAAATAACTAATTAATATTATCTAACTTGGAAATCTCTCAATTACGTTATCTGGAACAATCTCTTAGAGGGCTCAAAAAACATATAATGCCTTCATTGCCTAAAGAGACAAAAAGTGTCTTCACATAGTTTGGCAATCCAATTCAAAATATTGTAACTTTTGCGTCTAATGTCCAAATTCAATCAAACTTGTTGGAAAATTTGAGTATACTAGTTTAGTTTGGGCTTTAAAATTTAAAAATCAATCTAAGATGTATTGATCATTCAAAATTCATTCAAAGTTCATAGGTTCAATTTGAATTTACCAAATTGTATTTCAATGGCTACAACTTTGGGGCTTGTTTATTTTTTTTCCAATGCTTGTTTTCAATCTAATTTTAAATTTTCTTATTTTAAAGTCTAGTTATTCAGTTAAATTTTTTATGTCAATCCAAGTTGTTATAATTTTTGGAAGCAATTGAAAGTTCAGAATCTAGACAGTTTTGTATTGTAGTGAACTTTGGCAATTTATTTCTTCTTCATACAAAGTTTACATCTAGTAATAATTTTTTTTGAAAAATTCTACATACTATTCTAGTTTGTGAAATTAAAATTTCATACCAATCCACTAAGTTATGAGTTACTAAGAAGCATTTTAGTAAACAAATGTTCAGCCACAAATGTATTTTTTGCAACTTTTTTCATTGTTTTTCAACATTTCAAAACAATTTTGTAGAGAGAATGAGTCAATTGAATGCCTTTTTTCCCACCAATGTGTTTGTATGTTGGTTTTAAATCACTTTGTAGTTTTAATTTTTTTTGCTTGAATAGGTTTTGAAATCAAATTTCACCTCCAAATGTGTTTCTAGGAAATTTCAACATCTTTTTTCAACACTTAAACATTATAATCTTCCAATTTATATAGCCAAATGACTCCAAATTTGATTAATGTCATTTGCAACATATGCACTACAAGATTGTATGGTTGAGATTTTCATACCTTGATGACATTTAGACTTATAAGGCTTAAAAAGAAAGGATGCTTTTAGACATGTTTGGGTCTTTGGCGATGAAGATTTAAGATAGGTTGTTTGTTTTGTTTTGTTTGTTATGTTAAGATCTCCTTGCCTGTGCGTCCCTAAGTGACGTTCTTTGTATCATCAAAAAGTTCTAGGCGAGGAGGGGTACATGAGCATTGTTTTGTGACATTCCAACCCATCGTAGGAAAGTTATTGAATTTCAAAGTTTTTATTGAATTAGAAAATTAGAAAATTACTTTTGTTTATTTTTTGATTGTGAAAATGGCACAAAGCACACTAATAAAACTATAAAAGGTACAAATGATTTCTTCTCTAAATGTGTCAAGTAGAGAGTAGTAGATTTTTAAGATATTGAGCATTGGAGGTGGTCACACCTTCTTTACTAAGCAAATTTCTACAAAGAATGAAATGTTGGTGAGAGAAAATAGAAACAAAAGGGAAGCAATTCAAGATTAAGAAGGTGTGACACCCTTTTTGTATTGTATAGAAGATGTTCATGAATAATGGATTGACTTGGAATTAAAAATACACAAGCCAACTTTTGAATTGCAAGTATTAGTTGTCGCTCAAAGTGATAGGGTAGGCAATGTGGTGAAACTATAGAGCAGAAAGAATGAAAGGGATATGTGCTACAAACCTTCTATAGTTTATAACTTCAAATCACAATGAACTCCAAATGCAAATTCAAAATATACTTAATATAAAAATCCATTCTCAAAAGCTCAAACCACTTGACCATAGAGCAAGAGATAGTCTCCTCATCCCAAGCATTGTCTTATAATAGAGACTATCAATAAAGACTATGAGTCTTTAAGAAAGACTAGGACTATCTTTATCTTTCTCTCTTTGATTCTATCTAGAACCATCCACTAAAGTAAAAATCCTAGTTATTTCCTCCAATTATATCATATCAAATCATCTCTTATCCAAATCTTCATTTTCTACTTGGACTTATCTAACTCCAAGTTCTAACACCATTGTGTTTATTCAATGCACTAGTCATCCATATCAGTTTATCTAACTCTAGTATATAAATCCATTGTTTGCAAATATTCATCTTCACGCATTCTAATGCCCTTGTCAACCAACTAGAATTGCCTAATTCTAGTGTATAAATCCACCAGCTAAAGATATCTATCTTCAAACAATCTCTACTTATCTACTAGTGCACATTCCATCATGAATTAGTTCATGATCATCCATCAATGCATTCATCCATCAAAGGTCATGACAAAAGTCATGATACAATCAATAATCCTTTCATCTATCAATGCATCTATCCATCCAAGATTGTGACAAGGGTCTTGACAATATGCTTTTATAAATAATCTTCTTTACACCTATTATTCAACTCAGAAAAGAGGATGATGGACATGGAAAAGCTTTCCCAAAATAATATAATCCACTACAAAGAGTTGATGAGAAGCTAACAAAGAGCTACCTTATCTCCAATCTTCAAAGAATGCATGTGTAGTGAAGAAGGTTTGACTACCCCAATTATGACAATAACTTTCATACCATAGGTCCAAGTACTAAAAAACATAGCCCATGCACCCCTCCATTCAGAGAACTTTCCAACAATACCACAAGTACAATTTAGGGACATACAATCCTAGAGATCTTAGAAACAAAACTAACTAATGAATGAATGAACAAACAAATGAATCTAAGATATACATTAGAAGAAATTTGAGGGCATTAGGAGATTGCGGGTTCCTGGACTGCAGGAACGCAGTTTTTGCCCTATGAAACTCAAATCCTACGTGGTCGGGACACTGCCACGTAATTAAAAAAAAATTTTAAAAATTTTAAAAAATTAGGACTTATTTTCATATTTCAGGACCCCCCAATTTTTTATTTATTTATTTATTTTCCGATAAAAGTTGGCCTGATAGGGGTCTGCGGCATTGGGAGCCGTTTCGGGAACAGACCCGAAACGGTCCTGTAATGCCCTCAGATTTCATCTAATGGATTGTTTGGCTATCAACAAATATTAGAATGTTATAATTTACTCCATCCATCCTACTAAAACCCTCTAATCACACTCAATTTTTGTCTCACTAAAAAGCTTTGTTTTTAGATTTCACTTGTTGAATATGCATTCGTCTTACTCGTCAAGAATCAATTGATAGCCTCTCTACATTTTGTTGGTTCATATATTTTACCATTTCTCTACCTAGTGTGAAAAACTATACATGTCTAACCTTGTCATGTACAAGACTATATGTGTGTGTTGAACCACTTACAAGTTAAGATGTAAGAGATGTTAAAGACATTGTAGCTTGAAGAAAGAAGAATTGAAACATTCTTCAATGTTGAAAAAACATTGAAAATAACTTCATCTCTTTCCAGAGTCAAGTATAAAAATGAACACTTCATATTTTTTGTACATAATTCATTCAACTTTTACTATATTATGCGTGTCTTCATCCTTTACAACTACAAAAAAAATGTATTTAGTATCATCTATACTTATTGATTGAATCCCAAAAAAAAACAAGTTTCCATTTGGTGAACATTTGGAAACTTGGATAGATTCCTATGAAGTCAATGTTAGTTGAATTTTCATGAAATTTTGACACAATGTGTAAACATTACCCTCCATAGTGGAAATACATATTTTTTCAAATGAAGTGCCTAGATCAAAAGTTACACTTTAATTTGCAAAGAAATTGGGCAATTTGAGCATCTTTGTGTTGCCTTAAATTGCTAAAAGCCTTAAAGACATTTGAAATTTGGCATGTTTGTAACTAATAAAATATTATGTAATAGTATTTAAAAAATCACTTTTAAATCACTTTTTAAGGGGAGTTACATTATTAGCTATGCCATAGTGTTTTTGAGAAGAAAACATTTTTTTTCTAATTTCAAGCCTTATTATCTTGCAATCTTTGGAGTCAAAGTTCTTGAAAATTTTCTTACAAGTTACAAATAGTTACCTCTATTTTTTCACCATTAGGATTTCAAATTTAAAAAAATTTCCTCATTGCACAAGAAATCATCAAAAAATAACTAGTGTAGTGCCAATTCTCTAAATCCCATTGCAATTGCAAGGTGATTAAGAGTAAGGTAGATTCTATATTTGCTTTCAAATTTTTTTATAAGTGTACCTAAAAAAAAATTAAAGAATCAATGGTGGAGAGACTCGAATTCATTCAAATATAGAACTTTATTCTATGAGGCCTTGAAGTCTATGATCCGCTTTGTAGTAGTGAATTTTTATTTCTCACTTCAAACATTATAATCTTTTAATCTATGTAGTCAAATGAGTTGAAAATTTTCCAATACATTCTCATATTAGTCTACTACACTTTTGTACATTTGATGGTCAAAAGAAATCATTTTCATTTTCAATTTTCAGCAATGTTTTAAAGAAATGGCAATTTTTGACAATTTTCCTCGAAAAAGACCCCAAGACTTTCAAGAATATACATGCTATTGGAGGAGGTTCAAAAACTGCTTAGGCTCAAAAATTGCTCACTTTCTCAAATGTACATTGTTTGTACATGATGCTTTTTAGTCTATCCAAGAATGCACAAACCATGTACATTTGAGAGGGTAGGCGGAACTAGCCCCCTATGACATTTCAACTTCAAAATTTCATAACTACCTCTACAAAGCTCCCAATAAATATGAAACGACTTGGATTAAATGCCAATTCCTCTTATCTTTTAACCCTAGACCGCCCAAGTGGACGAAATGTGTCCTCACACATACTGCCAATCAACTTTGAAGCGCTATAACATTTGCATCCAATGTCTGAATTCAATAAAAATTGTTGGGAAAGTTGTGCATGCTAGTCTAGTTGTTATGGTAAAAATTTCAGATCAATCCAAGACGTATTGAGTTTGTGAGAGTCATTCAAAGTTCACAGGTTCAATTTGGGTTCATCACACTATGCTGTAATGACTGCAACTTTGAGGGCTTGTATCTTTTTCATAAAATGTTCGTTTTCAATAAAATTTGTTGGGTTTTGTTCCCCTTAAGGTTTAGTTATTGTGGTAATATTTTCATGGCAATCCAAGTTTTTTTGAATGCTTAGGAGCAATTCGAAGTTTAAAATCCAGATATTTTTACAATTCAGTGAACTTTGGTGACTCATAACTTCTCCAGACATGATTCTTTTTCAAACATTCTTGTTGGAGAAGTTGTGCATACTTGTCTAGTTCTTGTGCTCAAAATTTCATGTCAATCAAAGAGGTTTTGAGTGACTGAGAAGCATTTTAGTATAAGGAGTTTCAGTCATAGATGTGATTTTTTGCTACTTTTTTCACTGTTTTTTAACATTTCAAATCCATTTTGCATACAGAGTGATTCATTTGTGTGATGTTTTTTCTCACCAAATTTTTTATCTTTTAGTTTTGAATCACTTTGTAGCTTAAAGTTTTGTCATTTGAGTAGATTTAGAAATCAAATTTCACCTCCAAATGTGTTTTTAAGAAAATTTCAGCACCTTTTTCTTAACACTAAAACATTATAATCTTTCAATCTATACGGTCAAACGACCCCAAATTTATTCCACACCATCTACAACATGCACACTACAATATTGTACGGTTAAGATCTTCATAACTTACTCTAATTTTGACTCTTCAGACTTGCAAAGGCAAGCAGTTTTTAAGCCTGGTTGGACCTTGGGCGGTCTAGGGTTAAGGAAAATTTATTGAGAAATAATTCAAGAAGTTTCACCTCCCCAAAATTCAGTCCCAACCTTTACATGGGACCTCTTCCCTTACAGAGTTTTTTTTCTTTGATGAATGTTTCTACCGACCATGTTTTTACTCTTTAAAAAAAAAAAGTATTGATATCTATGCTCTTAATAAAATTATATTCAATTTTTGGTAAAAGACAGCACCCCCTTCAGTAATAAGGAAGTTAGTTAGTACTGTACTGTTCACTTAAAATAAGGTAAGTTAACCGTAATGTCCTGTTTTTTCGTGCACTCCTGTCCTGTACTGCGTCGGGATCGGATCGTTTATGCTCCCACTGAAGTTCCTTTGGATCCTGCACTTTTGAAGTGCTATCCTCACTTGATTTGAGGCACATGGCACCATAGATTGTATCCAAATGGGCCTGAGGATTTCATTCCGTTTTCCTGAAGCACCTGAATCGGAGACTACGTTCAGTTTCCAGATATCATAACTTAGGTTTACCCCTTTCTCCAGATTTTCCTCATTTGTTCTCAGCAGGGCTTTTTTTTTTGGCTTTCTAGTGCCAGATTGCACCAGATAAAATAATCTGGCTAAAAAACACTACAAAAAATGCCAAAAAACTTGGATGAAATCACTATCCATCTTTGAAATTAAAAAAAATATCAGATGAAGTTGCTTGGTTATGGATGAAAACCATACTATACATCCAATAAGCGGATGAATGTTGCAACTTGGAGCACCCCTGTAACATTTTATATCGCCACTATGGCACTTCTTCAAATATGAAAAAAGACGCCCTGGTTCTCAGTCCATCTGGCTCCCTTCAGTTTGTTGAGTTGAGCTTTGTTCAGCCCCTCTTATTTTTTGCTGAGTTTGTATTTTATAATTTTCGACACAAATAAATGAAACCGTTGCCTATTAGCGATCCCAGAACAGAAAAGGCGTATTTCGCCAGAAGGCCCTACTGGACCGTATTTTATAGTCTTTATTTCGACCTGTATTTTTATACGTAGAGGACATGATATAAAATGCATTTTGAAATGGGGTATTTTGTATAAATTTATTTTTGATTGTAAACAAAAAGTTGCGACATGTCCAAAAATTTTGTATGACATAAAAAGCTATACTTCCTTGCATTTGTAGTTGGAACTGCTCTGTATTCCAAAAAAATTTGGCAAACAAGCGAAAGTGTTGTGCAAGGCCATGAAACTGAAACAGAGTCTACAAAGGGAAATATATTTATGTATATTGTAAACATTTACATCTCTTGTGAGAATTGTGGAATGATCATGTAAACTACAAGACTGTAAACTACAAGACTAGTATGAAACCTAAGTAACTCATTCAATATGAAACCTAACTAAGTCATTGACAAGGGAATTGAACCCTCTTTGACTGCCCAGTTTGCAGTATCAATGCCCTGCACAAAACAAAACACACAAACAAAACAAAACATAAATCACATTAGACAGATTAGTATAAAAGGAGAAGTCGATGATGATGGCCCACCGCAGCTCCACCACAGGTCCATGTTCTGGCGCACTCCCTCCAAAGCTTGGCCGAGTTGTGGCAGTCTTCAGCCTTAATACTAGTGAAGGGCAACTAAAGTACTATCGGAGTAATTTGAGCTCCAAGACTAACTGATCCCATGAAAACTAAAGCATCCAAGAATCATTGATAAAAATGAAGGATACTACTCCCAATGCTGCTCCTCCTAGTTTAAGCGTCCCCTTGCCGTCCAACCTTAACGGCATTTTTCCATGACTGAATTGCCTCTTGGTAAGGGAAATTGGAGAGAGAAAAATACTGTTGGCCAAACATGCACACAACAAGGGGCAAATGCTTCCCTAGTCTATTTCTATGACAAGATTTGAGGAATTTCAGAGTTGAGAAACATTGCTCATCCTCAACCAACCCAAGAACCAAACAACATCCAATTTCAGCAACTTTGAAGTACTCTGAAATCAGTTTCTATAAATGCAAGGATAGGTGCAATTTATGCCACAACTTGATGACAGGGTTCACCTGAAAGGGGGGTCCACAAGCCGCCTCAGCATGGGCTTTCATCGTTACCTTAAATAAGCCAGCTTGATTATCCAGATTAGACGCTGACAGTAATTCGGGCACAGTGAAAGGGCTCCCTCCAGCCACTGAATGCACTTCCTGAAGGACTCTAGCAGAAGCGTAGAACTTTTTGAGCACCGCCAAATGGTGGGGAAAACTTTCGTCCGCACCTTCCTGGCGCCAGTACTGGGGATAAATTATCCCGAATGCATCCAACAGGTCCTGTTGAGGGAACCTCCGATCGAGCTCGTCACAAATGCATTGTGCAATCTCTGCAAATTTCAGCAACAAACCATTAGCAATGAACAAATTCAAAAACAACCCACAATGGTAGCCTAAAGCCTAGAAATTGGAATTCGACATTACCTCCATGGATCCTGTAGTGGGATACTGAACAGCGACCAAGAAAGAAAAGACAGGCAAATCTAAGAGCCCCAAAACATTGTGGATTCATTCATTTAAATCCTTTCTACACTTATAATACAACAAAAATCTGCATACTTAGTGAAGCAAAACGACCTAAAATGAGTTCCTACAACTCTGCTGCAAAGATTAGAACCCACAGCCAACAAAAAAAATGGGGAGATTAAATTAGACCTCCGCTTCCTTCTTGGCTGCAGCGCTGAATTGATCATGACCAACAAAAAAAATTAGGAGACAGAAATGAACACCGCTGCTAACCGACTGAAGACGCGAAGAAAAAAAATCGGGAAACTTAACTCCACGATCTGTTATGAGGATTTCCAAACATGAACTCATAATCAATAAAAAAAATGGAACCAAGAAATTAACTCATAATAACTAACGATTTGAAAAACCCAAGTAAAGAAATTAGAAGATTACACCTGACTAGTTGTTACTTCTATTTCCGCCGATCCTGATCATGGCGCACAAACAATCCGATGGCAAAAACAAAACTGTAAGTAAATAGTGAATCCAAATTGACTCTAATCCTAACCCAAACCTAACTCAAGCAAAATTGTGAAACGAAACTAAAGCAGAAAGACCTACTACCGCAACACCAAAGCCCGCTAGGGAGCTTGACACGCAACTGCCATCTCCACAAAAAGCTTGACACAAGCAATTCAGAAAAAAAACAAAGCAAAAAGGCAAACCAAAATTCCAAGGCATCCATGAAAGATAAGCAAACAATACAAAACCGAAACTGAAATGAAAGAAAGACCATACCTGAAAACTGGCGTTGAACATTGTCTTGAATTCTGTTGAATTCTTCCTGGGAAACAAAAATATGATTCCCAGTCTGCTTGTCATGGCAGCGGCCATAGACTTGGGATTTATCAATGTTGAATAGCAAATGACAGATACCTGACTCTCCATTCAGCTTCCGCCAAGCTAGAGGTATATCGGAGCAAGACAAAGAGTCAAGGTCGTCATACCGTTCAAAGTCAGCTCTCGAGTAAGCTGTCGAGCAGTCCAGGAACATACGAGCTAGCTCACCCTGACATAGCTTCACAGCCTCAAGGAAATCACAAATGAATATATCCCGGGATTGTGACAGCTTCATCAAGCTGTGCACAACATTTACCAAGGGAATGAAGCACGCTAGAGAGAGGAGCAATTCAACATCGACCAACAAATCGAAATTCTCGGCAGCTCCAACTACCGGCTTGTGACCAGGTTGGGAAGTCATATCAATCCCCATTTTGATTAACAACGTGTGGTACTCCGACATGATTCGAGCAGCTGGGCTCTTAATAGATATCCATCTGGTTTCAACGTTTCTTACCATCTTGTTACCTTTAGTTTCCATGAGATCAGCGAGTCTCTGTAGTTCAGCGTGACGACGGTTGCTGCGGCAGAAGTATGCATATACAGACTGAAACAGAGTCTCAAGGCGAGCAATCATTGGAAACTTGGACAAAGTCTCAACAACAAGGTTCAAACGATGACTTACACAACTCATACCAATCAGAAATGGTGCCCATTTCTCACGAATTTGGGTTGTTACACCCGTTTTTGAGCCTTGGAAAGTGCTGATTCCATCAGCACCAAAGCAAACCAATTTAGAAGCAATTTGTTCACGAGTTAAGCCTCCCTCACCCAACAAAGCATGCATGATAACATCAGTGAGATGGTTAGCACTACCATTTTCAGAAACACATGAGAGGTGTAAAAGATGAGGTACCCTCTTCCAATTCTGCATGGCATAAACGTGCACACCTACCCAACATGTGTTATCTACAGTTGTAACTTCATCAGCACTTATAGAAATTATACTGGCAGCCTGCACAACACCTTTCAAAGCAGCAAAAACAGAGGCATGCAAGTGTTCACTGATTTCCCAACCTGTGGTTTCAGACCAATGCTTTCTGGGAAGATTTTTTACCTTCAGCTGCCTTAGCAGCTGCTGTTGGCGCTCATAATCACACATTAGACAACCATGAGAAAGAATATGCAAGAGGGTTGAGAATTGAACCGCTTTTTTTTTGAAGTCACCCTCCAAGCTGCCAAGCAACTGATCGGCTACAGATCCCGCATTCTTCTGCCCAATCCAGAGCTTGCACAATTTCAAGTGCTGACAGTCACGTTTGATGTAGACATTGCCCTTCTTCAGGTGTGGTTCGGGAACACCATCCTCCAGGCAACTGCGTTTTCCTTCATGTTTCTCCAAGTTGTCTAACTTGGGTACCATGACTTTACGCCTCCCTGTCACGCTTGTGCAGCTCCGACAAACGACCCCAACCACATCGCCATCAGAATTGAATTCACCCTCAGCCCATGCAAACTTGCAGGCCCATACCTCTTGCCAACGCCGTGTGATTGTGCTTGGAGCAATTTTGTTCTTCTTCCTCCCTGTCGTTGGCGCTGATTTGCTTCTCTTTGCCGATGCAGGATCCTCACAGATGGTCGGGGACAAGACTGGTGCTTCTGACGGAGGATTTTGGAGAGGCGGCATCGGTAGTGAATCGAGGTCCACTGGAGTCAGCATCAAGTATTTGCCAACACCACTGGTATTGCGGCTCGAGCCGAAGGTCCGGACCCGGAAATTGTCAGGCAATTTCAATCGTGGTGCCATTGTCCAGATCGCACCACCGCAGCCCCGATCACACCTCAGCACTCCCGATCGCCCCAAAAAGCACAGCGAATTGGAGTACCAGAGCGTCGAATCCTGCACCTACACGCCCCCAAGTCCAAAATCTGGAACACTGCAACAAAACAACCCACCCCAAATCCAGAAGTTGCACCTGAGTACCCCAACCAAACTCCCCAAGTCAAAACCAAGACTACTGAAATGCAAAACATGCACAGAAGCAATGCGGGGGTGGGGATCAGCAATTCAGCACTAAAGCCAACAAATTGACAACCGATGAACATCAGCAGCACAATTGACAACAAATATCACCAGAAGAAGACGTCGATGCAAGGGTGCGGCACTGCAGCCTCAGTCTTCCAAGACGCCCCCACCAATTGATCACCACAAGGCGCAAGCTATTGAACTTAGCAACAAGCACGAACTTCACAGAAAACAAAGAACGTCATGAACATCTCAATGCAAGGGTGCAGGTTGTGAAACCCGCACTCATTATATGGAAGCTTGAACGCCCTGGAGGCCTGGAGTTTGCAAAGTTGTGAACCAATGTTAACCGATCAACTGATCAGCCGATCACCAATTCACCACAATCCGCCTGCACTTCCAAATTGCAGGGATTGCAAGATTGGAGTTTGACCCCCCAGAGTCCTGACTGCATTGTTGCAGGATTCCAGCAACACGGAATTGGCGCAATGTGGCGCACCGCATTCAAAGAGCCTCCAAGGAGGGAAAGGAGTTTGAAAACTCATCATGTGTTCATGAAGGTCGAGGCACTGATCTCGAGAGTGAAGGACGAAGGAACGGTAGGGATCAGCAAGTGCCATTAAGGCTAACGAGGAGAATCAGGAGGAGCATTAATGCTAACCTCAGACACTGCAAGTGAGGATTCCTGGCTACCTGCCACGGGTTCTGGCAGCCCCCACCTAAACCCTAGCGTGCCAAATACGCACCGGTCGATGGAGCCGAACTGCTCCCAGATCAACGGACGAGGTGAATCCACGCTACTGGATGAAAAAGTGTTCACGAGGCCAGGCTACTCGTCAGTTGGATGACGAGTCGGATTTGCGACATACTGCAGCGCAGCTCAAACATTTGGCTCAAAATCTGAATCTCAAGGACATTTTTCCTTTGTACATTTAGCAGATGTCTGGATTTGGTAGAAAAATGGCGCAATTTAGCCAGTTTAGGGATCGCTGTTGCCTATTCCCTGAGAGTTTCTACTATTGTTTCTACCCCCCACTATTGGGTCCAAATTCGGCCTCCAAATTCATCATTGAACCAATGAGCTTTCTCCGTCGTGTCAGACGGAAGCCTTCACACGTGAAAGTTGGTAGCATGGAAGCGGACAAAAGAGGCCCCAGATAAGTTAACCCAGCCGGACAACAACCCAAGCGATGTCACATGGAGTGCCATGCACTGTAGGCACATGGCAGGAACTTATTATGCAGTATATAGGATTCCGAAGCACAGAACTAGGTGGGTAACTGGGTCCTAGAGCCTAGGTCCGGGCAGGGGGAACTGAGCCCCTCGCTGGGGCACTTGGGAAAAGGCTAATTTTTTATATTTTCCACTCATGATAAAACCTGCAAATTCTGATTTTATTTTATTTATTTATTTTGACACAAATAAAGGAAAGCAAATTCTGATTTCACATTTGCAATCAGAGGCCCAAATCCCTTGGGGGCTTTCATTTTGAATTGAATTGAACAGAACAGGGTGCTTTTCCACTTACTATTACATTCAGCTTAACTCCAACAATTACGAATCAAATTGCGATGGGTGTGTTTTTCTCCCTTCTTTCATTGAAAATTTGTTAGGAAATGCTTTGATCAACATGGGAGACCTCCTTAGTCAAGATGTTCTTTAATGGGTGGTATTTGCAACAATGCTAGCTTGGCGCCCCATTCGATGTGTGTGGCGTGGGGATGCTCTTAATCCTCTCCCCATGCTTTGAAAGTAAGTTGTGATTGTGCTTTGCTGGACACATGGGAAGCACTTTTCAGTTAATTTGAGGATTAGGGTTGGCTGTAGGCGGGGTCAGACCACCTTTCCACCTTTTCAAGGATGCCAAACGGATCGTTGCCTCCTTGGTGAACAATGTTCCTGCATTATTGACTGAGTACGACCTCTCCCCAGTCCCCACCGCAACTGAAGGCCGCGTCCTTGTGCGGATGCTCGAATAAGGAAATGGGGCCGGGAGGAGATAAGCTTGGGCTCCCAATCCAAGTTGCATTCTGCTGCCGCGTAACGTACTCTGCAGCACCACTCCACCACAGGGCTCCAGGCAGCAGCAGCCGCCACTGAACTGCGCTGCCGCATGTGAGCAATTGAAGACCCACACATTCGGCAAGTTCAAATGGGCAGCCCCAGGTCCCAGCAGGCCAGCACCAACTTGAGTGGCGTGACACCAGCGGCAGCGGCAGCGGCAGCAGTCAGTCAGAAGGAAAGTCGGAAGCAGGCGAGGCGGGGCTGGCCGTCAGACCAAATCCGATTCTCCCAAAGGAGGAAAATCAGAATATGTGGACTCCACTGACAGTCTCTCATGAAGGGAAGTCAAGTGGCACTTCGGGCCCACTGGTGGTCACATGCTCTGGTCGGGCAAACAGCCAGCCAAGGGGCCACGGACTCTCGGCCTCCGTCAAACAACACCGGCCGGACTGCATTAAAGGAAGCCAATAGCTTATTCTTTCTTTTTTCTTGGAAACAATGCAAATGCGAAAGCCTCTCACCTACAATAAGAGCATCCCCACAGCAGCCCGCCCAAAGGCGCATACTGGGTATTTGGCCGGGCTGGGCTGCCGGAAATTCCCCACCGCACGCATATTTTGGCTCATGGAATGACTGGGCACGCTAAGATTTGAGGAAGAGACGGTGAATTGGCGAGTCATTTGCCTAGCGCGCTATGTGCTCCAGTGCTCATTTCGAAGCACATTGATGAGTTTCCATTGGAGAAAAACAAGCAGCACGAGGGATCGTGAACCCACCTCGATTCTCTCATTGGATGTGACTTCCTGAGTTCTCTCAGAAGGTGTGCATGGCTCCTTTAGCGTGTATCTTCCCGGGTGTTGCCGTGGGGCTCCCTGCTGTGATGTGCCCCGGCCGCATCTTCTGAACTCAAAATCCACAACTTGGGCGAGGCAGTTGGCGGGTCGTACCGTGGGGATGGTCTAAGGTGAGTTAACCCCCGAGAGCATCACCATGCGTGCACTGTAAAGATCACAAACACGTCACTATGGCGTGTCAAGGCTGTGGCACTACCCCATATTAGGCACGCCAAGCCAAAAAATCACTCAGTAAACAGTCCAAATTAAGAAGGGCACTGAATTATTGAGGGTCTTCCCTGTGCTTCACTATCCCTTGTATTATTCAATTATGACACATTCTGAAGGAATGTTTGGTCATTCGTAGCTTTGAGGCCCTCTACCTAGCTTAACAACCTCATAAAGGTAGTCCCTTGCCTCAAGAGATAGGCTTGATAGGTGAATTTGCAGTGTAGGTATAGGGTAGGTGAGATTATGAAGGACCCTTGTAAGTCAGCAATCCATGCTAGACCCTACTTGGAGCCTTTGCTTGAGGGACGTGGTATGGAGATGCTCTAAGTGCCCAAACTCACCTCTAGCATCAACAATTTTAGAAAAATCATCATAAAGGACTACTTGAAAGAATATTTTAGAACTCAAATGCCAAGAGGAGTTGTAGATTTTGAGTTGTAAATTCTATCTATATGATTAGATTCACCAATGCTATCACTCATATTTTCTATAAATTTTGAAACGAAACATTCAAAATTGTTTCTAAATGAAATTATAAACAAAATATTTTCATTTTTTGAATAAATTTTGTTGAAATGGATTTAGAATGAGGTTCTCTTCTTGTGGTGAAGTTTTTGGATTTTTTATGTTCTTTGATTGTATGATATCATTTTTACAATTCCAAGTTTGAACTAGAGTCAATGCAAGTCAACCACTTGACATACTTCCACATTTATAATTTTAGAAAAATATGTACCCTAATATCACCAAATTTAACCATTGGATAAGACAACAACTTCATAAAGTATCTCTCAAAATTAGGATGACTTTCATCCATATTGTAATGGGAAAGAGATACGTCCTTTGTCCCAAAATGATCTTCCGTTTCCCTTGTATTTTGTGTTCCAAAATGATCTTCATGTTGTGACGTGGGATGAAAGGTCAACACAAGTTCAACTCTTTGAGCTTTTCTAAGAATGGTAAGAAAAATATTTTCAAAAGTCATGCCTATACAATATTATTCACATATTTGGTGGTCTTGAGAAGGAAGGAAGCAACCCTCTGTCAACTTAATTAAATGCACAGACTACAGAAAGGATTGTCTTTTATGATGGTGTCTAACTCCTAAATTGAGGTTCCTACTGTACTGGCTTCCTTTTGAGGCTGCCAGCAAGAAGAACAACATTTTTTGAACCTATGACGTGGATAGTTTGAAAACGCAGGAGGGGTAGCACTGTAATGTATGGAGCGTGGGAACTAGGCCAAATTGGCAAAATGAGAGGCCACTCATGCTCCTCAGAAAAAGCCTCCAAATTTCACATTTCAAAGCTCCACAATTTTTACTTGCAAATGTATTCAAACCTCAAATTTGGAAGAAAATAAAATAGCATAGTGCTTTATTTATTCGTCAAAAAAGAATTAAAATTTTAAAACTTTTGACCTTAATCCAAAACTTTTTGTCAAACAAGAAGATTATTTTAGGACGGAGGAAGTATGTTTTTCAATCTATACATCATCCAAAAAGTGCACATCAAAGCCCTTAAAGGTTAAACCAACCCATGACATGCCAACTCTCTAATGCAGTTTTCTACAAATCTACAAAAGTACCCATTATAGTTTTCTATCAATCTATAGCAAATTGTTTCTAACTAAGAACATCCCTATAGTTAGACTCAACATTGGACTCAAAATTAGAGCCTTTGCAAGGCTTTCTAACTATGGCTATACTATTTGATAGTGATTTGCCCCACTACAAAACAATGAAGGCAACCTTTTTATAAAAACAAACACTTTTACCAAGGTTTCTACTTTATTTCGCCTTTAATTTGAACCCCCAAAATTAGTTTTCTTTTCATTGAGATCCCACTCTCTTTGCTTGAGGAGAATTCAAATTGATTTGAGTTTGTAATGGAGCAAGGTTCCTTATATCCACATGGGTTGGGGCACCTCCCTCCCCCCCATGTGAATATAAGGAGCCTTGCTTCATTACAAATTCACCTCTTCCTACATCCACTTCATGTGAATGTACAAAAGCGTGAATTTTCATGTGAAGTAGAGCTCACTACATCCTTTTAGGGTAGAGGGAGGTATCATAATCCATGTGGGACAAAAGAGAGTATAAATTTGAAGGAGTTCCTTCAAGTTTATACTGTCCTTTGTCCCACATGGATTATAAGACCTCCCTCCACCTCAAGAGGATGTAGTGAGATCTTCTATTCACTTAAAAATTCAAATGAAGATGGATTTCATATTCCATCTTTTGGAGGACAAGAAAAGTCTCATTTTTTATACATGAAATTGCTTATAAGCATTTGATTTTTTTTAATAAATAAATTGAAATTGGATAGTCAGTACGGGATTTGGACCTCAATATCGGGGTCAAAAGTACAATCAACTTTCATTTTGGGCCCTGTTCAAGGTTCAACATTTCCTCGTCTTTTTAGCCAATTTAGCCATGCTCAGACATTTCCTAAGCCTTGTTTTGCATGTCATAGGGTACTGATTATTGCCAAACCTGGCTAAATATCCAATTTGCGTCATATCTTGCATTGTTGTGAGGATGCACAAATGAGGTAAGGACTTCATTAGGTAGATTAATGGCCAAAATCAATGCTTCACACAATGGTCATAGAGTCGTAAGAGACTCTTTTTTGAACTTCCACCTTTTTAGTGTAAAGTCATTGTAAGAATTAATTTTTTTATTCCATCATGTCATGTCCATGTTAGAAAATATTGCAACCATATCAAGAAATATTGTCACTACTTTAGGTGATTTGATGACCACTAAGGGCACGCTTTTTGATGGTTTGGGGGTAGTCTAAAGACTATTTTTAGCTAATTGGGCAATATATTTCAAAAATTCTTAACAAATTCATACTTTGTTTAAAAAATGAAATTTCAATTGTTCTTTCCATTTTGTATGTTTATCTTTTTATGAAATTCTTTTTTAAGAAAATTTAAAGAATTCAACATGATAAACCAATCATTCTTACTACCTATCCTTGGTTAGTTTACCTTTTAGTACAATTGCACCTCAAAGAACTTCAATTTTTACTTCTTTTTACATGATTGAAAGAAATTTTGGTGTTGTATTTTTAATTCAACTCTGCATGTTCATATTGTTCTCATAGACACTTTGTTCACATGAGAAGGGGATTTATTTCTCTACTTATTTTTTATTGTAATATCCAAAGTGTGCAAATCTCAAAAAAATTGAAGTTAGATTGTTTAGGATGGTTATATTATGTTGTGTAAATCTATTTGATGCCCTTAAAGGTTGTATGTTTAAAAAAATTGGGTGCAAGAGTAAAATGCAACCAAATCCATACAAATATGGTTTATAAGGGTCTGCAATGCCAACCCTTCCAAAGGATGTGACCCCCATGACCAAGGTAGTCACCAAAATTGCTTAGATTATTGAATCAAAAGTTGTTTGTTTGTTTGTTTTTCTATACTAAACAATGAAGTCATCCATCTACTACTTTTTGACCTTAGCATCCTTCAAGCATGAATTTACAAAGATCTTCAACTATCCTTTTTATATATTTATGAAGTAAATAATTAATAAATGAATTAGTAATGGAATAATTATTCAGTCATATCATTTAATCCCTAAAAGATATAGGGTGTTTGGAAAGAAGAAAAATCTAGAATTACCAATTTTTGATGCATTGTCTGAAATAAAAGATAAAAGTTTATTTTTCTTGAATTCAAATGATTCAAAAGTGTATTAAACAAGTAAGTCAATGTAGGACAAAAGTTTATAATAATTCATACATTAAAGTAGACTATGTGTTTGTTTTGTTTTGCATGTTTTGTTTGTCATAGTGTGATTTTTTGGCATGTGTATCCTTCAGCCGCATTCTTGGTACCATCAAAAGGCTATTGCAAGGAGGGAAGTATGGGGTTTGTTTTCTGGCATTTAGATTTACAATTTGAAAATTAATTTTTTTTACTTATGATCAATTTTAAAGTTTAGAAAATAATTTTTACTTCTATTTTGAATATGGCAATGACACAATTTATACTGTGGTGTGAAAGTTATTGAATTTTGAATTTCTTATATGTGTTAAATAAATAAATATTTTATATTTATTTTATTATATTGTGGCAACCACAAAGGGTCCAATAGTAGGGCTTGATGTTTTTTCTTAGAATTGTCCCAATATAGTTTGACTCTTTTTAGGATGAAATTGGAGGCCTAAATTTTATTTGGACAATTTTATGACATATTTTATTAGTTATATACATGCCAAATTTCAAAAATCAATGAGAATTTTAGCAAAAAGTGTGCTAGTTGCTTAGATTGTTCCAAAAATTTAGGGCAATATTACCATTGATCCAAATACCTTGTTGAAAATTTTAAAAATTATATTTTCATTGAGGGGAGATAAGTTGACATCTTCAATCAAAATTTTGTCAATATCCAACCAAAATTGACCCTTATTGAACCTACAAAAATTTTCAATTTTTCATTCAACAAGTAATTGGTCTTTAGGGGTTAAAATGTAGAACAAGATCATCATTACAATTATAATTAAATACAAGAATCTACCTTTTTTTAGAATTAGAAAGAAATTTGGGGTACAAAATACTATGAAAAAAATGAAGTGTTAGTAAAATAAGCAAACAAACGGGATTGTTTCAAAATACTTTTCATGCATTTTGTTGGCTTTTGGATTCTATGGTGAGCTCTATGAGAGCATTCTAAGAGCATCCTTTATCAAAATGCTCTATATTGATGTTGTTGATTATCTTTCAAGTATATGACAGTCACTTTGGAAAATCCTTTGACAAGTGGTAGTTTGGGTGACCAAAATGCACCTTCAATAGAAATAACAAAAAATATGTATGACTTTTGGCTAATATGGAATCAAAACTTGAGATTATTATCATTGGAAGAACATCAAAAAATATTTTAAATAAATATAAGAATATTCCAATTTGAATTTTGTGTAGCCAATGTAGCCTTTATTAAAAAGTAAGCAAAAAAAAGATTATAGAGTTGGTAGCAAATCATGCCGAAGAAAAGAAAATTATAAATAACATAGAAAATATAGTGTACTATTTGTACATTTTTCCTTCCTTGGGCATAATTTGCTGTGGCTTTAATATTTATTTTGTCTTTAAGCTTGCTTATAATATAATTTATATCAATTGTCCAACTTTTAAATTTGTCTATTTTTTAGTCTATTTCAAGTGTATTTAACTCCTAAAGGACCAAGGCCATTTTTCTGTCAAAAACCTCTCAAAGCTGCCATTTCTATTGCATTCATCCAAGAAAACAAAAAATATATTTTCTTAAGAATCTAACCATTGGATCTTGTACTTAACTTGACTCAAATCATGTGGTAAAAATTTCATGAAGTTTGACTATATAGATTGAAAGATATGAGCATTCAAAGTTGGAAATACAAATTTTTTGAATTGTGGTATGCATTTTCAGATGACTTTTTTTTTTGACACAAAAGAAACAAGTTCTATTGTAAGGGGGAAAAGAGAACAACCACTAGCTACAACATTTTTAGATGAGTTTGACCGCCATTTGTAAAAAATTTTGCACTATAGAACTTGAATTTATAATTTTTTGTGTTGAAAAAATGAGTTGAGAGTCTATGAAAAAAATTTCACACAAAAAACACTTGATTTTCATTCTTCAAAAAATTGTTATGTAGATGTAGGTCCAAGATTGAAAAAACAACACTAAATCATTAATAACTCTAAGATGGGATTGAAATACAATAATCCTAGCGGTGAGATTGTTCTAGCAAGTAAACATAACCTTGTTTAATAGTTTTTATTGAAAAATTGTAAAAATTCCATTGAGAAATAAATCCTATAAGTTAATTTTTCAAGAAGATGTTTAGATTGCTTGAAAAACAAGATTGTCCATAACTTTCTCATTATAAGTCCAAATAGAGTTAATCAAAGTTGTACATGTAGGCAAAAATATATTATTCCAGAAAAAAAATTTGAAAAAATTAAATTTGGACTTTTTGCAAGAAGACATTTCTGCCCGCTGAATGAAAATTTGGTCTTTTGTGGTATAACTTTTGCTCCCTATCACCAATTGAAATAAAAATTACATTCCCGTGAAGCTAATCAGTTTTTCTATCTTGTGAGAAAGTTTCAAAAAGTTTTGCTAAAAATTGAAATCATGGGAACCTGCCCAAAATCCATTTTGTCTCCCAAGGGGACAATGGTCCTTTAGGGGTTAAATTAACATCTAATTATAATATTCTTTGGTTTATTTTCACAATAGTTAAATGTTAGGAATGCTTTTATAGGACTATTTTGCAAGGTACATTGGACATGCTCTAAGGTAAGACAATTTGTTGTGGTCAAAGGACTCATGATAGACACCTATGCCCCTATGATGGTTTTTTCAAGCTACAATCAATGTCTTATTTAACACTAATAGAGTAATTAGTGACTTCATTAAGAACACCCAATTTTTTTAGTGTAAATTTTAAGAAGTGACTTTTTAAGGTCTTTTACATTAAAAAATATTGTAAGTGATTTAGAAGAGTAGGGTGAGGATTATGGATATAGTTGTATGTTGATTTTGGGATAGTATAGAGACTCTTTTGGATTGAACACTTCAAAAATTCATAGTAAATTCGTACTTTACCAAGAAAATAATAATTTCAATTGTTTACAGAGTTTCTCACACTTCTCTTTATGTGAAAAAAAATTTGAGAATTTTCAACAATGGCATGAGGGCAAACTCCAAATTCTAACAATAATGTGTTGTTTTACATTAATGCATTTACTCATTGTATCACATATCAACCACTTGCACAAACTTCTTACAATTGATTATGGAATCTTAAATAACAACCTCTTCGTATATGCCAATTCCTTACAGATTGGGGGTCCTCTCTCTTGAGCACGCACATGGAAGAAATTTGACAAATTTCAAATGTTGACTCGTTTTCTTCTCTCTATTCAATTTATTCTTGACTCTATAGTTCCTACTTGGTAAAAATCTCATATTGACTTAGCTTAGCTTGTATGTTTTGTAGTTTCACAAGATGATAAAGTGAAAACACCTAAAAGCAAAATCATTTGTTCTCCAAAACCTAAAAATGGCCTTGGATGAATACTTCTAAAACTCAAAACAACTACAACTTTCTAGAGGCAACCAATGAGAGGTAAGGAGTTTTTTTGAAGCTAACAATGAAAGTTGATACATTTTGTTCTTCAAGAATGTTCATTTAAGGTGAGTCCACTACTAAGGTAACTCTATGTATGACAGGCAAAATTGTACTCAAGGTGTACATTCCAAAATCTGAAATGTGCGTTACTAAAATATTTTTGCCTACGATAGACTAGTTGACATTTTGTTTGTCATAGTTGGAGTAACCTTAAATATAGGCTATCTTAAGTTCTCAACTTTGGGATTTGGGGTAACATGTGAGTAGGTTAAGGGAAAATAAAATTGCAGCACCAATTGGATTGCAAACAAATAACATTAACCTCTGAGATCGTGGGAGCCCCCAAATCGTTGTTTCTGGGTGTTTCTCCGCAAGATGTTGGAAATGCCAACCACGGCATGCTGTGGCCATGAAGGTGACAGGAGTGTCGCTTGCAGGAGTATCGAAATCTCATTTCACCCAGGCGGGCCCCCTCTCTCCCCTCCCGTTTTCCTGTGTCGAAGCTCCTTCGCAGCAGATGCTGCCGAACCCTCGAGGTTACTGCTCCCCCTTGTTGCTATCACTGCAGTCCTCGAGTGTTTGGGGAGTTGCCTGCACTGTACATGTACTGTAACTTACTGTAACTGAGTTGGTAAGTAGGTCTGCATCCCTCCAGTACAGTAGGCCGTGGATTGCAGACATCCGGGGCCCTGCAGGAGTGATTCAATCAAATCAGAGTCTACTAGTAGGGGAGGTTCAAATCTCGGATTGCAAATATAACCTTGGCGTAGCCTTTTCCGTCTGAAAAGGCTACGCGGCTTTTGCTTGATTGCCTCGGCTGAGTCAGATTGCGCTTTTGGCTTCGCCTCAGTCCTGACCAGTGGCCACGCCTAAAAGTCTCCGTTTGGCCTCTTTGGATGAACTCTTGAGTCTTGAGAGCCAGCCAGCTCCCTTCTCACCCACCGCCTCGTTGCCAGCACTCCATCATTCCCCGGCCTGGGCTTGGCCCCGCTCTCCTGCCTTTGCCCGTCTCTCTGCGCTCCGGACTATTGTGCTCCACAGAAACAAACTACTTTCCCCTCTCCAAAGGCGGACTGACAGAAATATCCACCTCAACGCCCACGCTTCCTCTTCGCGCTTGCCCACTTTGGGAATCACCGGACTTGATCGAGTTCTGCTTCAGAACTTGTAAAGGTGCAGGCGAGCAGTGGACTTTGGAGCAGTGCTGGGGAATGGTACATGGTGTGGGTCTCGTGTTGGTGTTACAGTGAGATTAGTCTTGGGGTGGGTGCTAGTGTGGGTTGCGTATTGAATTGGACTGTGAATGAACGAGGTTGTGGGGCTGGATCCACGCAGAAGGGGGTGTAATTTTGTACTGAGTCTGTGAGGAGCTTTTGTCGGAGGGGTGCAGAACCGTTTTGACGCACCTGCAGGTTTGCTTTTGTTGTCGTGGGATTGGGTTTGCTTATCGAGCGAATGGAATTAATCTCCGTGGTGGCGAACTGGAGAGCCCGCTAGGTTGCCAGTAGGTCGTCGGGAATCGGTCGCTTCGGGAGGGAACCCCTTCTCTGATGGAGACGACTGCCAAGCGTGTTCGGGTTTCAATAGGTGCTTGCGAAATGGCTGGTGAGGAGGTGACGGATTGCTCTTCGAGCGCGGATTCCGCCGGGCAGATTATTGAGGGTCTCCCCGAGCACCTGGCGGTGGAATGCCTGGCGCGCGTGCCGTTGTCCAGCATGCGCGGGGTGAGCCGGGGGTGGCAAAGTTTGATCTACGACCCCCACTTCCAGAGTTTGCGCGCACTCCACGGCGCCTCGCAGCTGGACTGGGTGTACACATTGGTGCAGAGCGCGGACAATACGTTTAAGTGGCGAGCTTTCGATCCGTTTGCTGCGCGGTGGCACGACTTGCCGCACCCGCCGCACCCCATGAAGTTTCAGCTCTCCAATCCCGACTGCATTGGCGTCTCTTACTCCGTGCAGTGCGCCAGCTCCGCCACCAAGCTCGTGATGGTGTCCGCGTTGAAGGCGCGGAAAGACGGTCACCCCCGGATGACTCTGGAGCCCGCACTCGACCACCCTTACATCTTCGACACGAGGACATGCGCGTGGACGCAAGGCCCCCCGTTTAGCGTCCCTCGCAAGTGGTGTGTGTGCGGCGTCTCTGGAGAGAGCCTCTACGTCGCGAGCGGCTCAGGAAAAGATTGGGACCGGGAGTTGTCCAAGTCCGTGGAGGCTTACAACTTGGTAGATAACAAGTGGGAGAATCGCAGAAGCTTGTCGTCGTCCAAGTTCAGCGGGGAACCGATGAGCGCCGTGACGAGCGACGGGAAGCTTTACTTCGTGAGCGGCCGCGGCGTGTTCTCCAAAGACGGCGTGGTTTATGACGTCGCAACTGACCTTTGGTCTGAGATGGCGCCTGGGTTGAAGAAAGGTTGGACAGGCCCTGCGGTGGCTGTCGATGGGAAATTTTACTTGCTGGAAACGCCTGCGGGGAAGCTGAAAGTGTACAGTCCCAAGGAAGATGAGTGGAAAACCATCATGGTGGATGCTAAGCTGCAGAGTTTGGAGTACTTTGTGGCCATGAAGGGCAAGATTGTGGCCATTGAAGCGACCCTGAAAAATGGTGACGCCAATGCTGGAGGCAAGTTTTTGAGAGTCATTGATGTAGCTCCGGAGGTTCCTCGGATCTTCGACATCCCTGTTGAGGAAGGACGAGTGGTTTCCGTGCAAGCTCTGGCGATGATGCATCACCTGCCAAAGCAATAATACTTGGAGAATGTGGCATGGCTTCCACAAATTATTTTACGCATTTCAGCATGCTTGAAAAGACATCCAATGTCGGACTCGAGGAGAGTCGAGGTCCTTTCAGCTTCAGCTAGAGTGCTCCAGTTTTGCGTTCATCAAATTTTGTGGAGGAGCGGCTCCATAACCTGGGTCAAGCACGCATGCGGCAGGTAGCTGCTTGTGGCGATGAAACCCAGAAAGTCAACGTTATAATGCGCATCGCTTCGGTCGCATTCTGAAGCTCACGTTGGAATGGATGGTCTTTGAATAGCAGTCGGCACAGTGTAGACATGAAGAGTACCTCCATTGTTTTCAGAGCAATCTGTACATTGCCCATTGTAAAGTTGCGGCCCTCGTGGTCTCTCTTAACACTTTTTAATTTTATATTTTCTCCACACAATTATCAACTCTTTTTATCGCTGATTTTATGCTGATTTCAGTGTGCTTGATGTTCTGCTCTCTGCGAGAGTGATGTTTACATATGTTTTGCAACAGCATGTTGTAGTTGTTTCATGTCTTCTTCATGTCTAAATTCTCATACATCGGAGTTCTGTGAGGTTGTTGCAGGTGTCAATAAATCTGTGGTCAAGGTCATGGCTCGAAGTTGTAGGCACGTAGGTGAGGTTGCCCTGTCCAATGCGGATCTGGGTGGATTGGCCCCCTCGCTCGGCCTTACCATGTTTTACCAGAGGTGCAATCAAAACAAAAAGCCCCCTAGTTTGGGCCGTGATCACCCCTACTTTCCTCACCCCCTAGCTAATTTGCGGTTTCTGATCGCAAATATGAATTCAAAATTTGCAAAAAAAAATTAGTGTGAAAAATAAAAAATTACAGTGTTTTACCCAAGTGGCCGAGCGAGGGGGTCAGTTCTCCCTGCCCCCAATGCGTTAGCAATGTTGCGATTGTGTTGCTGTCTTTCGTTGTTTCTGTCAATAATGTGTCCTATTCTTAGAAGCCGTGCACGCACAACAAACTCGAAGACGTAGTTTTCGGGTCACCTGATATAAGAATCTTAGATTTTTTTGCTATTTCTGAGTGATTCTGAGATATTCCAATGTACAGTACAGTGCGTATACTCATGTGTTAAACTGTACATCCGTTCTTGTGAAATATGTGACCAGAATCTCATTCTATGTGCATTTGCAGGACTCTCAAGTCTCGGAATTCCGCAACAGGTGTTGTCAGAGCGTCTCTCCGAAAGGTTATGTGGAGATGTGATTTTAAAATTCTTCATCGGCCACTAAAGAGAATGAACCTTTAAAAGGATCAAGTGTCAAGTGTCTGTTCAACACACTGTTGAAAACTTGAGGTCATAAGAAGTCAATTTTTAATGGATGCACTTAAAATTTTGACACAAGATGGGAATGTTCACTCCCTTCATGGGTAAGGTAGGGGGTTGTAATTGCAACTGTGTCTCTAAAAGCAATCTGGTAGATTTTTCCTCTAACATGTACCAAAAGTGTACATTTCAGGAGGGGGTCGCTTTAAGAAACCACTATGTTTTCAACTTCAAAAATTCATAACTAATTCCATGAAGGTCCAAAAAATATGAAACGACTTGGGTTAGATGCCAATTCCATTTTTTTTACCACAAAAATTTACTAAAAATTGTTTTAAGGAGTTTAGCTTCCCCCAAATGCAAATCAGCTGGTAAAGGATTGCTTTTGCAACCCCCTACTTTATTGGGAAAAAAAATTCTTGATTGGATGTGAGAATCAAAAGTCATGCTATTTAAAAAATTTGGGTACTTTTGGGTAAGTTAGGCATCATTGGGGCAATTTTTTTGGTTAAACCTTGCATTGACTTTTTGGAATTTGTCATGGTCATAATTAATAAAATATGATATAAAATTGTAAATTTAAAAAAATTTAAATTAAGTTTCCTAACCCCATTCTAAGAAGGATAAAACTTTGTTAGCTATGTTTGGGCTCTTTCAAAAAAAACATTTTCTTCTACCTTCAAGTCCCTATTATCTTTGTGAAGTTGAATTTTGCTAAAATATTGTATATGTATAAATGTAGATGGATGGATAGTCAGTGTGTAGAGAAGAAAATGGCTTGTTATTTGATTTTAGTGGAAAAGAGGTCATTCAAATGGATCTCATCTTCTCAATTAGTTCTAAAACCATCATCTTGCAAATATTAGTAATACCTATATAAGAACACAAAAGTGACCAATAATATCACATCTTTTTCTTGATTGAAACCATTGAATTGTCCACCAACACTATCTATTGAAAGGATGGTAGGCAACTCCTAGTTTGTTTGTTTTTAAAAAAATGCTCCCGTCCAATGCCATCAATTTCTCAAAAAAATTGAAATACAAATACAACTATAAATGTATTAGATGTGGATATGAATATGAATATGGATATGATTCAAAATACATATAGGTATATTGATATATATGATACAAATACAAATATAATATAAATTATACATATGTGGACTGAGTTGTGCCATATTGTTTGTAGTAAGTTAGCTTTGTAAAATTATAAGTAGGGGGAGGAAGGAAGGGGGGGGGGGGGGGATAATAATTTTAAAAAATAAAAATAATTCAAAACTCAGACTTGTGCCTTACTATGCCTATACACTTAAAAGATACATCATCGACATTGACTCTCAATGAGATGAAGGGTGATTGCAAGAAACATTTGTCCTTTTTTTTGTCCCCTTAACCTTCAACAAGTAGTTTTTTGTTCATAACTTTTGCATATTTTGTCCTATGGGCTTGAAATTTAGAATAAAGGTGCATACAAAAGTTTTAGATGTTGAGTAATTTTTTCAATTTTTTCAAAATTATTTTATTATTTTTAACTTGCCCTCGATTGGGTGTCTACTTTGGCCATTTGGGGGGATTTTAGTCCTAGTTTTGACTCAAAATCCGAATTTGAAGCCACAAATTGGACAATTGGAGGCTTAGCATCATTATGTGGATTGATGATGAATTTTTATGAAAATAGAAACATGTTTATTGTGCACATGAGGTCAAAGTGACCTTCCTTTGTGAAAAGGCTATAAAGAGGGAAAAATTTTCTTAGAAGAATTTTTTATTGCAATGTGAGCACAATCTTGTTTAGAAAAATGTGTTTCCTTAAAATGATTTTTTGAATTTTTACTGAATTACTAAAAATGAAAAGTTCCACAATCCCCTTTTTGCTATTTTTTGCTACCAGTGGCCTCAGTAGTACTTTGTAGTAGTCTATAGGACTATATAGTACTAATTGACAGTCTAGATCCACAAGCGCCTGAAATCAATGGTTAAGATTTACAAATATAGTGTTAATGTGCTATACTACCAGTATCGTGCTGTATTACTAGTCCTATGGTTGGAAATTGGATTTTTGAGCCCAAAACATGAAGTGTTTCTTGCAATCACCCTGAAGTTTTATTTTTTGGTGATTTGGTGCAAAATTGCACCAAAATTTTTGGCCTAGCACCAAGCCTATAGGAAAAAAATAGTAAAATTTTGGATGAAATTGCCAATAAACTTCAATTCTTTTTAACATACTAGATGAAATCGCCAAATAATGGATGAAAATATAATTTTATATATATATATATATATATATATATATATATATATATATATATATATATGGGTGATTGCAAGAAACACTTGACCTTTTTATTGTCCCCTTGACCTTTAGTAGGTAGTTTTTTGCTCATAACTTTTGCATCTTTTATTCATTTGAATTGAAACTTGAAATGAAGGTGCCTACAAAAGTTTTACATTTTGTGTAACTTTTTCAATTTTTTCAAAATTAGTTTACTATTTTAAAATTGCCCCCAATTGGGTGTCTACTTTGGCTATTTTGGGGGGGTTTTAGTCCTATTTTTGACCCAGAAATGCAAATTTTGAGCTGAAAATTGGCATGCAAGGACCTCACCTAAAGTTACACAAGACCACGAAGAGATTTTTTGAAAATACTATACTGTTCAACCTCCACAGGTCGTCAAAGTGGCTGACTTTGCGCAAGTGTAGAGAATAGAATTAATTTTTTTCATAGATGAAATTTGTTGGCAAAGAAAGAACTTTACTTGGAAAAAAATTGATTTTTCAATTTCGTTTTTGAATTTTTTTACTATTTTTACCAAATTAGTGAAAAAAGAGCTATTTTCATTGTATTTTCCATTGTCTATAACATTTAGAGAAAAAAATTCTTAGATCTGAATTTCAAGAGACATAATATTCTCATTGCTCTTCAAATTATTCATATTTTTTTCAATTCAAAAAAAATTTATTCCAAAGGGTCATAGGATTCACAGGACTCACTGATTTTGAGCCATTTTGAGCCAAAATCGGTAAGTGTTTCTTGCAATGACCCATATACACATAGATACATACATATATATATATATATATATATAATGTACTAATATGATATTTTCTATCCAATATATGGATGAATGTTGAGATTTGGAGCTCCACAATAAAATGAAATATGGCCACTTTGGCACTTTGTAAGAAATGAAAAAAAAAAAACTACACTAAAATTGCTAAATAATGTTGGCAACACTAATTAGCTAAGCTAATACTAATTGTGATTTGCAAGGTTAGTGTTAGATCATTATTAATTCAATCTAACGCTACTTCAGTTGTACAGTAAAACTTTTTTGCTGACACTTGGTTTGACTTTTGGAGAATGGTGCTCCTTTTGCCCAATTGGCTTTGGCAATGAGTGATGTGGCCTGTAAAATTTTCATGGGATTGGTGCCACCAAAGGCAGGTAGAACGTTGTAAAAAATGCGAGAATGATTTGAAAAAAATGTTAGAATGACTATAAAAATGATGGAATGATAGTAAAAAAATGTTTCAATGGCTAGGAAAAAAGCTGTGACCAAAAAAACAACCTAATCTTTTAGAGGAAATAGAAGAGAAAAAGATATAATCCAATGGTATCATTCAATGTTAAATCTCATACCTCAAAAAAAAGATATAAGCATTGGAAGTTCGAATTGAAGTGGAGGGAACTGGGAGAGTTTGAAATCAAGGCAAGAAATAGTGGAGTATATATATATACACACACACACACACACACCGGGTTGAGAGCTCACAATCTTCTCCAAAGCTTGGAGTTGTTCCATTTTGAAGAAGACTTGGAGCTCTTCAAGTTCCCTCATCCCCACAAAGACATGGAGCTCTCCCAAATTCTCACCAAGCTCCCCAAATTGTTTTCAAGGCAAGGTAGGGAAGAGGAAGGAGGCCAAATTGCCTTAGTCTAGGAAAGGGCAAAATCAGGGAGGCCAATGAAGGACAAAATCTGTAGTACACCAGGGAAGAACTAGATTTTGACGGCAAGAGTTAAGTGCTCCAACACTATTTAGACATAAGTTGGTAAATAGTGTTGGGGGTAAAAAATAGAGAACAACACTAATTATCAACCAACACTATTTATCAATTTTAGTGTAGTGAGATGGGTCCCAAGTTTCAGACAAAGTGTTTGCAATACAAAGCAAAGTTGTTGAAAAGAACCGTAGTCTTTAGCAGCATCTTGTAGGAAGGTTTTATAATTGTATGGTGCATTGGCCTCACTTGTTTCATTAGAGACTTCTGATAAAATTGGAATGGTACAAAGAAGATCAATATGGCCTTTGTGCGAGAATGACATGTACGAATCGAGAAATGATCCACATTTTCTGGCCTCTGTTTTCCTTTGATTGCCTAGCTTGGCTTTGCCTCATTTTTGATAGATTATTACGGTTTTCCCCAAACCCTAGGTACTATTGTCCTCATCTTTTTTATTTAGAGCAGAACTTCCAAAACGTACAATGCAGACTTTAACAAAGGTGAAAGCCTAACCCCACCCACATAACAGATGACGATCAACAATAGCCCATAGTCAAAGTCAGCTGAAAGTTGTGGTGTTGGAAAGCTAGAAACGAAAATCGTGTATATCTGGAATTGGACACGTTTTAAAGGTAGTTACAATTCAATTCCACTTCTCTTAATAGAAATATGTTGATAGTCAAAGATATATTAACCACAGGTTTACAAGATTGCCATAGGTTACCAAAACTCTTGCACATGAAATTGCATGCCCTGCTTTTCAACCCAAACATAGGTAATATAATGTTTTGAATTTGAGATTCTCAATTCACACTTTCTTGTCCTCTATATAGTTGTCCACATCTTGGATTCCTGGATATGACAGTATGCATGCATCTCCTTGAATCCAAAAGTCGACAGCTTCAACGGGGTGCAATCAGTGAAGGTTACAATTGTTATGTCATTACAATCGGAAGGCAGTTGCTCATCAAATACTAACACCACTGAAGCTGATTTTATATATTCTAGAATAATTGCAGCTAGATTTAGCTTTGTACCCGAAGGAAATCCCATAATATTTAATAGAGAGAAGCTCAATCTAAGTCAAACAAATCTCCTTGAAGCGTGTTAATTTTCAGCAAGCTAAAATTAATTTGACTCGGAAAGCAATCCGAAACAGACTATCGAAAGTTAACTCTATTTTATAATAAGAGATTGCCTTCCTTCCAACTCCCTCACAGCAATGAATGCTTGTACTCGTTTTTGCAATTATTCCGTCCTATGCTACTGAGTCATTGATTACTGGAGGAGGCTTTCGCAGTGGAAATTCTTGAGTTAGTGATCTGCTTTTTAAAAGAGAAGGGCAGGCTCGTCTGAAATGGAAATCCAAAATATTACCTTAAGCGCAGAAATGAGGAATTCGTTAGAATAGCACCATCATACAAACTTGGGCACTTTTACATCAAGCATTCTGAAATCTATACTGTTCTAAATGACACTGGTTTAGACTGCGTGGTTCGAAAACAGCATATGGAATGTCGCCATATTTTCGAAATTCCCTGTAGAAGCACGAAAATGTTTTGGATGCAATTAGAGGTGCATTATAAAATGAAGGCATTTTATTCAGCAGTAAATGGATTGATGGGTTATCCATTTATAACACTTTTTAAAAGAAATACATGGAAGCGCTTATGCTACCATGTTGCAAATAACTTGGTGGTGAGTACTACAACAATCTCTGTGTTCAATTGTTGGAGTAGTAAAATCAAAGTGGTGGCATTACAGATTTCTTCCAGAAATGAGATGTGCTTCCAAAGTTTTCAAGTGACCCTGAAGTCTCTCCAGAATCCTATGGCTTTGTGATCATTTTCAATTGATTTGCAAACTGCCCAGCTTTCTACTTATACAAGATGCGACTTATTTTGCAGTTTTCATTGGACACTTGGAGAAATTTATTGAATGAGTTTCAAGGGATTCAAAAATACAATTTCAAGTTTGAATCGGGACTTTTGGAATTATTGGGGGGAAATTTCATGTGGAATAAATGAGTTTTTCCTTTCAAATAAATGGTATTTCCCGTCTAAAATCTATAATTCTCCTTATGTTTGATGGAATTTCCCCTCTACAATTTCGAAGCTTTAAAAACATTTGACACGATTGTGTTGCCAATCAACTGAACATTACTAGTGTACTGATTCATTGACTCCTCAACATCACATGAAATGCTAAATCTAACACTTCGTCAAAGTACTAAGCAAAGTCAGGAACCAAAATTCCAGATATTTAGCAATGACCATTCATATAGTAGTATTAAACATCATAACACCAATGTGTAACCATGAAAGGGTTGGACTCCAAAAACGGCCTCCCTACGAGTCTATTTACTAGAGTTCAACTTAACTCAAAATCTCACGTATGGTGCACCAATAATAATACGTTTCTAGCTCCTCAGTCCTCTTGAATGGATTCTGGACATCCGTGATCTATTGGCACGCACTGAGGTACCCTCTGAATTGCAAAAACGAGGAGTACGAGCATGTGTTGCTGCGAGGGAGTTGAGGGGAGGATTTACAAAACTAGTTCGAATCTTATCAAATGTTTGGAAAAGAATGTAAAAAGCGAGAATGCCGAAGTACGTCCAATGTTGGATGTGGATGAACCATAACACTAGATGGCCTGCATTTGTATTCAAAAACATACTCCACATTGAATCGTGATTAGCCAACGCAACGCCAGTTTGAAAATGGAAGCTGAACCATCGGAGCTCCTCTTGATGTACGTGGCAATGCTCCCTCCAGCCTTGTACTGTACAGGGAGGAGGGTTAACTCTGGCATTGTAGCTTAGGAAGGTCTTTTTCGTATGCGTGTCAGCTGAGTGAGCATGAGCTCCGAGTAGTATCTACAAGCAGTTGCAGTGTGCTTTTATGTGTCGAGCATGGCACAAAAAGATGTAGGTGGGGTATATTAAGTATAATACACACCCGGTTTTACTGCCTAGAATGTGTGAGTGTCTAGTACTATGTATGAAGTTCTTGTATGGAATGTGAGTTTGCTTTAACATACTGTTTTAATAGTCAGCCAACCAGGTGGTCTTAGCTCAGAGAAGAAAGCAAGAAAGAGAGAAAAAAACTGAAATGGGATGAGTGGCAAGGATGGCGGGCCTCCAGCTAGTACTCCTCGCCCTCGTCCTCCCCGTCTCCCTCGGTGGAGTCGGCGCCGACTTCCTCGTAATCCTTCTCCAGTGCGGCTAGGTCCTCGCGCGCCTCCGAAAACTCGCCCTCCTCCATCCCCTCTCCCACGTACCAGTGCACAAATGCACGCTTGGCGTACATGAGGTCAAACTTGTGGTCCAAGCGAGAAAACACCTCCGCTACAGCCGTGCTGTTGGCGATCATGCACACCGCGCGCTGCACCTTGGCCAGGTCGCCGCCTGGTACCACTGTGGGCGGCTGGTAGTTGATGCCCACCTTGAAGCCTGTGGGGCACCAGTCCACGAACTGGATGGTGCGCTTGGTCTTGATGGTGCCCACGGAAGCGTTCACATCCTTGGGCACCACATCGCCGCGGTACATCATGGCGCATGCGATGTACTTGCCGTGGCGAGGGTCGCACTTGGCCATCATGCTGGAGGGCTCGAACACGCTGTTGCTCAGCTCCGACACCGACAGCTGCTCGTGGTAAGCCTTCTCCGCCGAGATCACGGGTGCGTACGAGGACAGCATGAAGTGAATACGCGGGTACGGCACCAAGTTCGTCTGGAAGTTGGTCAGATCCATGTTCAACGCGCCGTCGAATCGCAAGGATGCCGTCAAAGAAGACATCACCTGCAACACATTTTCATTTGCAGCTCTGAGCTTCATCACCTTCCGAATCATACATTTCAACATTGTGTCCAAGTAAATACTTAACTCTGTAGCCTGTCCTACTGAACAATCGAACCACAAGAATGCCCGTTACAGTTAGCATCATGACAGTTGGGCATTGCAGCTTCAAATTGCCATTGCGAGAAAACAGAAAGGTGACTGCTTACAAATAAGAATTGGGCCAAATGGTGACGAGTGGATACCTGGGTGATGAGGCGGTTCAAGTTTGTGTACGTGGGTCGCTCAATGTCTAGGTTCCTTCTGCAAATATCGTAGATAGCTTCATTGTCGTACATCACCGACACTTCCGTGTGCTCTAGAAGGCCATGGCAAGACAGGATGCTGTTGTAAGGCTCCACCACTGCGCCTGACACTTGTGGGCTGGGGAAGACGCACATCGACAGCTTCGCCTTCTTGCCGTAATCCACCGATAGTCTCTCCAGCAGCAACGAACCAAGGCCAGAGCCGGTGCCGCCACCCACGGCGTGGTACACCATGAACCCCTGGAGACCCGTGCACATGTCGGCCAGCTTTCGAATTCTGTCGAGGGCCAGATCCACGATCTCCTTCCCAACTGCGCAACACACACAATCGTGCACAATTGAGCACCATATCAGCACTAATGGAACGCTATGAATTCATCCTCTTGATGAAAAGTTTCGATGCAGCAATTGAGTGATGGTGCAGGGTGATTGCACGAGACACCTGTACTATTTGTTGTAATTTGCATCGGTACTCATGATTTTTTCTAGAGTATTATAAAATTAGAAGATTAATTTTTAATTTAAAAAAAATATGACTCATGTATACACCTTTAAAACAAAGGTATTTATGGAAGGAATTGTATAGAAAAAATCTCTAAGTAGGAGAACTTGAAAAGTGTCAAACCTCAAGAAAATACATATTTTTATGTTTTAATTAAGAAAAAATAGTAAAAATAAATAAATACAAAAAATAAAAAGTGACCATTTGCAACAACTCTATGGAGATGATCATTCACCAAAAAAATCATCAAAATAATATTTTTATATGTTTCAAAATTCAAGTAAAAAGAAGCTCACTTTGTAGATTTCCACACTACATGAAATTAACTATCTTCAAAAATCCTTCCTTGGAAAGCTAGAAGTCTAATAGAAGACCATTTCATCTAAATTTCGTCTTAAAATCATTAAAAAAAAAGGAACTCTTTAGTACTAAAAACCTCCAAATTGTCATTCGTGACATTTAATCACTAGTATTATTTTAGTATTAAATTATTTTTTAAAATTATGAAAAAATTACGTAAGGTGTATGATAGTTATGAGTACCTTTCCAAGAAATCTTGAGTCATTTCAGGCAAACATGCAAAAATTATGGCCAAAAAATAGATCAGCATGAGACGTGTGACAAAAAATAATACAAGTGTTTCATGCAATCACCCTGCATGTTAGTCCACTTCTGGCAGCACCGTGGTTATGATTTTTTTGTGTATGATATGCTTTGCAGAGATGCATGTGGACCGATGGGACGAATTCACGCGGGTGAAGAAAGGAGGATTCGTACTGGTATAGTGGCCACGAGCGAAGTTGTTGGCAGCATCTTCCTTGCCACTGATGAGCTGCTCGGGGTGGAAGAGTTGTCTGTACGTTCCCGTGCGCACCTCGTCGATCACGGTAGGCTCCAAGTCCAGGAACACGCAGCGCGGGACGTGCTTGCCTGCTCCCGTTTCACTGAAGAACGTGTTGAAAGCGTCGTCGCCTCCGCCCACCGTCTTGTCACTGGGCATTTGCCCATCCGGCTGCACCATGATCACAGATGGACACAACAGTACAAACATTCAGTACTTTCAGTAGTTATTAGTTTAAACCATTCAAGATCTAATATCTTAAAAATATGAACGTGATTGTTATGCTTTCTTATACAACTCAAAATCAGTGAACCATGGTCGGAAGTCTCGTGTGCGTACAGACCTGGATACCGTGCTCCAGACAGAAAAGCTCCCAACAGGCATTGCCGATTTGAATTCCTGCTTGGCCCACGTGGATGGAAAGACACTCTCTCATGGTTGCAAATTAAATTTCGTTGCTGCTCTTTGAAGTTGTGAGCCGGCACCTGCAGCTTGCTCAAGAGTTAAGAAGAAGCTCAGATTGAGATCACGAGCGCACAAATAGTGATGGTGCATCCACTCGATATCAAAGGCAGCACCTGATAGCGACTTGTCTTTGAAAATCTGGAGATAGTTCTTTGAGAATCTGAAGGAGGAGGAGGAGGAGGAGCTGTATGAATGTCTGAATTGCAGGAATTGCATTGGTTCAGTGACAGTTGTTCGAGATTGGCGATACTGAAGGTGGAAGATGAGAATGCCAGCGCTGGCGGACTCACACTCTAGGACATTACGGTTGTAACGCTCTTCGCCTGGGAGTCGGCCGAATCTGGCGGCCTCCGGATTCAGGGAGGCGCGTTGCTAAACCCGGAAGACACAGGCAGTTACACCTCCGGTCAGTGTGAGTGGTCGCATTGATTCAGAGCCCACTGGCATTCTCATGACCAAAGGATCTATGGATTTGAATCTGAATTCTTAGCGACGGACACATCGACTTCATTAATTAGTCACTCTTTTGAGTCCGTTTTCATTCCTCTAATTAAGGTGGGGAATCCAATACCACTGCTATACATCGGCGTGTATACGTGCCACAGTGTTACCAACTGAAGATATTACAGTACTACCAAGATGAAGGAGAGATCCAGAGGTAACGCATTTATGATATGCGGTGCTTATACTGGAGTTTATCTTATAATTTCCTCCGCAGTACAAATTCTGTTATTACACTGACCAGTAAATGGGCTAGCGTATAGCAGTCGTATTAAATTCTCTACCATAGTTTAGTTGATTCAGTAGAGTAGAAGCGAATGTTGCAATCCGCTTGAATGTTAAAATGCATACGAACCTTGACTTCGCTTTTGGGTGCTGGCGCATCTTACCCTTTGTTGAGATGAATGGTTTCACCGTTACGGTCGGTCCCCTTAAAATCTGGCATTCACATCCTCGGATATGGTTGACGCGATGGTATGGCACGATGGTTGAGGCCTCTCGAGTTCCAGTTTGGAGTACGATCAAGGGTTAGGTCTTGGCAGATCATTGACAGAGCAAAGCAATTGTATTTGAGTAAAGAGAGCGGACTATTTTGGCAGATCACACATTCACAACAAGTAGTCATCCGGTTGCGCAGCGTTAGCCATGGCCAGATTGAAAGAGGCTACATCGTGCCACTGAGAAGCATGTGAAATATCTATCTCAAATTTTCTTCACACATTATTGACTAGTTACCTTTCCAAATCATTCTAAAATATGCTTTATGTAATTCGAAAGTCTGTACGAGACCAGGGCCCATATTCTATTGAAGCCCGGACTGTAAAATGTATACAGAGTATATCTTAAGGTTTGTAGCGATGCATCTCCAAATCAGTATAGCGTCATTCGGTCCTGAGGTACCTAATTTTAAAGGATTTAGAGACGGTCAAGCTGCAATTTGGTTCAAGTTTTTGGTTCCTTCAAGTTGACAAGATCAACGCAATCTAACACCTGGGCATGTAGGCTTTGTGTGATAAGCAGGTTGTAGAGATACGAGACATTGTTTACAACCATGTAAGTGAAGTTAAGGCACAAGCCATCGAAGTTTTCTGACTTGTGTCTTAAAATTCTCTGTGCTGCAGAAGTCCCACCACTCCCATGCATGAAGATTTCCGCTAAGTTATCAAGTTTCATAAGTGACAAAATGAAGACAGCGAATTTTAGCTCTAGTGACAGGCATTTTTTGGATTTTAGTTTTTAGTTTTTTTTTTCATTTTTTATGACGTGCCACAGTGCTAATATTAAATGTTCTTAACTTATTATGGTACTCCGAATTTCAACATTCATCCACATATAGGATAGAAGATATCACATTAGCACATATCACATATCCATATTTATGTTTTCATTTGCAATTTGGCAATTTCATTGAAGATTTTTTTAATTTTAAGTTTTTAAATGATTTCATCCTAGATTTTACTATTTATGGTCCAAGGGGCAAGGGCCTGATGCAGAACCCATTACTTTGGTGCAAAGTGACGACAAATTCCCAAAAATACCCATGCTGGTGATAGGGTCGTTGTGCAGAATTGGCAAACGGACTCAATAATCAAAATTTTGAAGTGCAGGTGATTTGTTGAAGCATCTGAAATTGATTTAGTGCAGCCATTGTGTCAAGCACTACAACAGTTATTCAATCTTTTTGATTTACAAGATCATTATTTAAGGAATCCACTCTAAAAGCAATTATTTAAGGATTGATTCACCTTTTTCACTGGTTTCCATGGATGGAAAAATTTTAGCTCCTTGAAAGAAAAATAGATGCTCAATGTTAACCAATTAGTTTTATGGAGAGTTTTGTTAAAATGGCAGTATTTCAAATGCCATTTTTCTGAATTAAAAACTAACATCTAGGATTGGTGTAGATTTTTAGTCATCCAAGGCTTAAATAGATTTCCAAAATCTATGTTTGATTTAGATTTCAAACTACATGGTTTGAAACATCTTGGACAGGTATAGATTTCAAACATCTATGATAGATTTAGATTTCGGATTGTGCACTTTGAACTCTAAAAAGTGTCAAACTAATGGAATATTGCCATTTTAACAAAATTCACCATTTTTGTATTTTTCCATGCATTATTGCATTAGTTATGTACTTACGATTTTTTTAAAGATTTGTATCATAGACACCTATTGATGATTGTAAGTCTCTCAAAATTAGCCCACTTACAACATGTAAAGAGATGGGAGAAAACTAAGGCAAGTGATGGGCTCCTAAAATAAACCACCAATTTTTCTTCATTCAATCAATGCTTAGAGAGGTCCATTTCATGTTGAAGACCACTTCATTGTCATTCAATAGTTAATTATAGTAGCCATTTGAATTTTGAAGAAGATGAACACTTTTACAACAAACTAGCTATTATAGTAGTTGTTTATCCTTGTTGAAATTCATTTATGAGCAATACTGTAGTACATTAGTACCACATATATAGCCAATGGTGTTGGGTGATTGCAAGAAAGGGCTATACTATTTGGTGTCACAATTGAAGTGACTTTCATGCCATTGGGTATAACTTTTGGGAAATTAAGCCAATGTACTTGAAATTTTTATTGAATATGGCCAACTTGATAGTAATAAGATTCCTTATTTTTCAAAAACTTCAAAAAAAACATTTTTTAATTAAATTTTAATTTAGTTAATTTGTTACACTTTGCGATTTAGGGGTTTTTAGTATTGTGGAGTATCCAAAATTAGTGGTGTAGACTTGAAATTTATGTGGTCTATTTCTACACTAGAGATTCATATGTCCAATAAAAAGAATTAAAAAAAACATTATTTTATATCCTCTACATTCATGCAAATAGGAACCTCTTGAGCATGCAATTCTGAACATTGAAAATGGTTTCAAAATCATTCTTTTGGTAAAATGTCATCACCATCAATCCTTCCCAAATTGACAATTTTTACTTTTTAAAAAAAATGTCTTTTCCTATTTTTTACAAATTATTACAAAAATATGTAAAAGTGCTCATTTTCATGAGATTTTGCACTTGTCTAGTTCACCTACTTAGAATTTTTTTTTACATTTTTCCTTTATAGGGTACCTTCTTCTTCAAGAAATATACATTGAACAGATTTTTTATTTTTTATTTTAAATTGTTATTTTTTATTTTAAAGTACTCCAAAAAAAAATGAGTACTATTGCAAAACAAGACAAAAAATGGGAGGCCTTTCTTGCAATCACCTTGCTAGGTTATGAATATAGAGACATGAGCCTATAAATTGAGTCTTGAAGATAATTATAGACATATATAGGTGATTGCAAGAAACACCTGCCAATTTCATTGCATTTCCATTTTGGAATGCTATAACTTTTGAACTATGAATTAAATGCCAAAATCAAGATATTTCTTTCTAGATATCTTGATCTTAATTGTATCCCTTTTTAAAAAAAAATTTAATTAATATTTAAAAGTCAATTTTGTTCATTTGTCACGTTGTGACATTAAGGGTTTTTTCATACTACTGAGTGGTTTAAATTAATGGTTTTGAGCTAAAATTTTTGTGGTATATTTTCTTGGTAGGCACACATGTTTCTACCAAAATAATTCTAAAAATACATTGTTTTATGCCCTCAATGTTGTACAAATAGGCCTCCCTTGCGCACGCACTTCTAAACATTAGAGATGGTTTTGACCTCATTTTTTTGGTCAAATCTCATCACCAAGAAGTCTTCCCAAATGGTCAATTTTTTGTTTTGTCGAAAATTGATTTTTCTATTTTCTACAAATTAAAGTGTCAAAGTATATATTCTCTTAGTTGTATTCTTGCACAACAAATTTTGGCTTAGAAAATACATTTTGACTTGAAATAGAACTACACTAAATAGGGTATTTAGTGTTGGCAACACTATTTGTGAACCATGACAGTAAATATCATTTACCCTACTAAAGTAAGTAACACTAAATGTAATTTCTAACACTAAAAGTACTCTATGGCAAATCTGAAATATGAAGAGGTTTACATTTAGTGTTAGAAGGTAAAAAGTGACATAAGAGGATTTTCAATGGTTTACAAGATTGCGAGTTCCCAAACACTAGGAACGCATTGGGAACTCTGGGAACAGAGTACTGATGTGGTAGAGCGACTGCCATGTCAAAACATATTAATTAATTTAATTAATTAATATTTTAAAAATATTTTCTTGAATTTTTTAAAAATCATTTTCCTTATTTCTTAAACATTCTGAAAAAAAATTTTAATTTTTTTTCAAATTTTTTTTTTCAAAATTCAAAAATCCAGACCAACGGGGGGCTGGTCTGCAGCAATGGGAACAGTTTCTGGGAACACCCTTGAAATAGTCTTCTTCAGGGCTAGAAATCCTCTTATGAGACAACACGAAGGCGGCGCATTGAAGTTTAGCACTATGCTAATCATCCTAAAATTGACATTTAGTGTAGGGTCAAGTAGGGTGGTAATTACACTAAATGTAATCCAACACTAAATACCCTATTTAGTGTAGTGTACTTCAAATTTTTTCCAACAACTTTTTCAATACACCTTGCCCATTTTTTTTCCTTCTCAGTTGCAACTCCTCAAAAGAATCATGGCCCCCTCTTGGCCCTAAGATACCCCTTTGGAGTTTTTGAATATGAGATTCATAAAAAAAATTCAATTTTTTTTCACCTTTTTTTTCCTATAACTTTGCTACCTCCAAAGACCACTTTCAATACTAATTAACAACCTTGTAGAGGTTGGGATTTGGAACTTTCAAAATCCTTTTTTTTCTATTTTTTTTTTGCGACTCCATCACCCTCCAAAAACCCTCTCAATATTGAGATGCCCTTTGGAGGTAGGAGGGCTTAGAACTTTCAAAAATATTTTTTTTAATTTTTTAATTTTTTATTCTTTTAAAAAAAATCTATCATCCCTAAGAACCCTTCTTGGTATTGAGAAGTCCTTTGGAGGGTCTAGGGTTTGGGACCCTCTAAATAAAATAATAATAATAATAATAATAATAATATTTATTGTAGGTTAGTGTGTCTTTTTTTTTACTTTGTCATCTTCATAAACTTCATTTGGTACCAAGAGGTCACTTAGGACGTCACTGAGTTAGAATCTTTAATTTTTTTTTAAATGTACAAAAAAAATTTTACCTCCTAACTTTGTCACCTCCTAAGTGACCTCTCAACACCAAAAGATCCCTTGTTGGGATTTGGGATTTTGGACCTCAAAACTTTCCTTTTTACAATTTTTTCTTAAAGAATTTTTTTTTCTTTCAAAATTTCTTTTTGGAGGAAAATTAGGAAATTGAGAGGCCCTTTGAAACCAAAGACTAGAATTTGAAATTCCAAAAAAGAAAATTTTCAATTATCAATTAGTTTTTAGTTTGTTTTTTTAAAATTTAAAATTTAAAATTATTTTTTGATGTGTATGTGTATCATGACTTTATCATGTATAGAAAACCCTTTGGGCATTGAAAAGTACCTTTTAGGGTTTGGAGGTTGGATCATTTTAAAGTTTGTGCATAGCTTGAGGTTGGTGCCTATTGCATGAGTCCTCCTTCATTTGTCCAAAATATTTGTTTTTTTCTTAGGATCCCCTTATAAGCTCAAATTTGAACAAATATTTTTGCAAGGGAAAAAAATGGAGTTGGAAGTCAATCAAAATTGTCCCCTACCAATATATTGACCACACTTCCACAATCATAGGTCTACAATAATAGTGCTAATATTGTATTATAAATAGAATTTTTTGAAATGACTTTGCTCTTATTTCTTTTGGCCAAAAAAATTCAAAGTTTTTTTTAAATAAATGCTTTAGGCTCACAAGGCATACACTCAAAGCTTTAAAGCTCCTATTTTTAAGTTACAAACTAACCTTGTTGCATGTGTAAGATAGAAAAATTATATTTTTGAAAACCCATTTGGTTTCTTGGTGCAAAGAAAAATAGACTACCTCATATCCCAATTTTTAGCTTCAAGTTTGTTCTTTTAAATTTAATTTTTTTCTTAATTTTTTGAATCAAAATAGAACCAGCAATTGAACATCTCCTCCAAAATAAAATTCTTAATGTGACATTTAATCAAGGGCTATTTTAAAATATTAATTTATTTTTATAGATATGAAAAAAAATGTGCAATGTAGAATTGTTTATGTATCTTAGTTATAAATGTTATTTTTTTGGAGGTATAATGCAAAACTTATGGCCAAAAAACATATTGACCATGTCATAATAAAATAGTACAAGTGTTTCTTACAATTACCATATTCTCCAAGTAATGACAATTAGCAATTGTATTGTCCATTCTAGATTAGTTATATTTTGTAGTAGGATTTGGTATTTGTTCAATTTGAGAGATATAGAGTCAAAGGAGAAGTGGTCATTGTGGTAAGTGAATTTGATGAATTGAATTTGATGGGTTTTAGATGGTATAGATAAGGGTATACTTTGATGTAGTGTGGTTTGTATATAGATAATGTTTGACCCTATTTTTCTTCAAATGTGCAATGTGTGGATTTTAGACAAGTGTAGGGTTGTAGTCAATTTCAATTTCTTGTTCTTATAGATGACCATCTATAGTATAAGTATTAGTAAGTATAAATTATCTTGAAGTTGTATGAAAAAGAAAGAATTTACAGATTTCATATATTGCTTTGTTGTATTTCTAAATTTTTAGGATCTTTAATGTGTGGTTTTGGTATAGATAAGGGTGTACTTTAAAGTAATGCATGCCCTCATGTATCTATCTAATTAAAGTTGCAAAGAGGGATTAGAGTACATTTTTTTCTTAAATTTGAAAAATTGACAAGATGGTAATCACTTAAAATTTAGTGGAGCATTGTGTTTCTACATTCATCCATCTTTGGGGCCAAAAAATGATTTTCAATTATATTTGTGTAGTTTTTCATTCAAATTATATAACTTCATCTATATTTCAAATGGAAATGGAAAATTTACACTAAAAAAAGACTACTTTTATTTGGTGTAAAATAAAGATTCTTTTATAAATAATTTGTAGTCACCCTGTTTCTTTAAAAAAATTCCAATTTGTCTTTTGCTGCTCAAAACTATTAGTAAACTTTCAGTTTTGGCTAATTAAAGTGAGATGATAGACTAATAGTTATAGGTTTGCTAAATTTGATGAAATCATACTAACTAATAGTTACTACATGAACTATTTATCTTGGATCGACAGACAACTAATCAGCCAGCAGTTCAGGCGGTTTTTCTCCTTCCTCTCGCAGCATATAGTTTGACAAATTATAGTTTTTTAACCCCCACTCTCTCAGTCTTCTTGGTATTCATTTCAATTTTAGTCAATTTGTTTTTTTTGTAATGATAAACTCCTTCAAATTTTAATATAAGTATATTCTACAAATTATTTGTATTTGTGTGTGTGTGTGTCCAATGATTGGACTTTGCAATTGTTTGGGTGGAGGCATGTACAATTTGTCTTATTGTATTATCTAGTGATTGGATTTTGTGAAGATTTTGTGTGTGATTGTGTATGTTCAGCCGACTAGTTGTATTGGTATGCTTGGGTGTGTAAACAAGTTGTTAATTTATTTTGTGTCATTAGAGGGGATTTGAGGCCTCCAAAGGTACGTTTCGGGGCTGTACCCCGAAACTGTTTTTGTAATTGTTGGCCACTGTTAGGCCAGCATTTACCAACAAATAAAAAAATAAAAAAATAGGGGGGTCCTAAAATATGAAAAAAAGTCCAAATTTAAAAATAAAAAATTTAATGACGTGGCATTCTCTTGACCACATAGGATTTCTATTCACGTGGCAGAAACTGCATTCCCGCAATCTTCCAATGGCCTCAAAAATCCTCTAATGGTGTAAACCAATTTGTGTTGATATGTGATTGAAACTAATTGTCTGTCTACTCTGTGAGTTCAGTTCCAGTGATTGGATAGTGAGTGGTGGGGTGCATTTGAACAAATTGTTTATCCATTTTTTTAAGTATGAAGTAGTAAATGGCTTGTTATTGATTTCCCTATAGGTGATGATTTGATTCTCTTGTTGTTAGAGTTTGGTTGGTTACTAATTGTTTAAGTTTTTGGATCTTATTTGTTGTAAACCAATGGTCTGGTTATGAGTCCAACAACAATAGTTGATGTCTGTGGTGGGCAAAAGACTAGCTAATTGTTCAAGTAAGAGATCCAAATTGGATGAGCTGTTGAGGAAATGGGTGATAATTCAAGCCTGCTCTAAGTGAAATTGCAACTCCAAATGAATAGTTGAGGCCTGTGAAGAATGAACAAGTTGCTTCGGTAAGTTAAACTTCTACCACTTGATTTATACGATTATGATAATTAAAAGATAGAGGTAATTGATTATAGCTTAGATTTGGTCCTAGGGCTTTGGCAAGAAACACTTGTCCTTTTTTTTGTCCCCTTGACCTTTTGGAGGTAGTTTTTTGCTCGTAACTTTTGCATATTTTGTTCATTTGACTTGAAACTTGAAATGAAGGTGCCTACAAAAGTTTTACATTTTGTGTAATTTTTTCAATTTTTTCAAAATTAATTTACTATTTTAAAACTGCCCCCGATTGGGTGTCTACCATGGCCATTTTGGGGGTTTTTAGTCCTTTTTCTGACCCAAAAATGAAAATCTTGAGCTGAAAATTGGCATGCAAGGACCTTACCTAAAGTTACACAATACCACGAAGAGATTTTTTGAAAATAATATATTGTTCAACCTCCACATGTCGTCAAAGTGGCTGACTTTGCGCAAGTGTGGAGAATAGAATTTATTTTTTCCAAAGATGAAATTTGTTGTAAAATAAAGGCCTTTACTTGGAGAAAAAAAGGGTTTTTTATTTTTATTTTTTGAATTTTTTTACTATTTTTACCAAATTAGTGAAAAAGAGCTATTTTCATTGTATTTTCCATTGTCTATAACATTTAGAGAAATTTTTTCTTAGGTCTGAATTTCAAGAGACATGATATTCTCATTGCTCTTCAAATTATCCATATTTTTTTCAATTTAAAAAAAAATTATTTCAAAGGGTCACAGGACTCATAGGACTCACTCATTTTGAGCCATTTTGAGCCAAAACCGGTAAGTGTTTCTTGCCACGACCCCCTACTCCATTAATTCATTATTTAATTGTGAGAATAAATTATTGAAGAGTGTTCAAGTATGTTTTGATAATTGTAAGGAGAATGTAATTTGGAGGTGATGCTGGTTTACGCTTGGAAATCTATCATTGCAATCTTTGAAAATAAATTAATTGTTATACTTTAAGTTGTGGAAGTTTCATATCTAATTATTGTTGTTTTAGAATTATCTATTGACAACATTTTAATGAGTAATTAAACAAATGGTCTAATTGAATTAGGGTGTCATAGACGTTTGTAATCATCAAATTGTAACAAATTGTACTAAACAATGTATATTCTAAATTAGTTGTTGTGAAGGAAGTTAATTAATCAGAATGCTGAAACAAATTGTATCATGATATGATTATGCTAACTAATTGTTTGGTGTATTTGTGACTAATTCTTGTGGTTTCTGGACGATCCATGCACTTTTGGAAGTCATCTACAACCCCTTGTTGGTAATTCCTTGTATTTTTGCATTGATCTTGGTTTCTTATTATATAAATTACATGTGATCAATTTAGTTATGGTTGTTCATGGTTGGTATTGTTGCTGATTGATAAATTATAAGGAGTTAGTTATGGTAGAAATTAAAAGGCAATTGATTCATTACTTTAGTTTTTGTTCATACAACCCAATTGTCGTGATAATTTAAGCCAGTAAGTTAACATATAAATTATTGAAGGTCAATGGGTTAATTATAAAATTATTAAGTTTCCTTCAAAACTTCAAACAAATTGTAAAACAAATGGTTTGAAAGTCAAAATTCATGCTAACCATTTGTTCTGCGATTTGCATTTGAAGTCAGTTCATGCATATAGGCCATACAAACTACACTAAAAATGGTAAATAGTGTTGGCAACACTAATTAGCCGAGCTAACATTAATTGTGATTTGCAAGGTTAGTGTTAGATCATTATTAACCCATTCTAACACTATTTCAGCTTTATGGTAAAATCTGGTCATTTCAGTAGGCTGACAAAGAGTTTATTTAGTGTTAGACTGAAACGCTGACTTGTTGAATTTCTGGACTGAAACACTGAAATAAATGTTGAACTGCTGGACTGAAACGTTGAAATAAATGCTGAACTGCTGGACTGAACTGCTGGATTGAAATGCTGGACTGAAATGCTGGATTGAACTGCTGGACTGAACTGTTGGATTGAAATGCTGGACTGAAATGTTGAAACAAATGTAGAATTCTTGAAATATTGGACTGAAATACTAGAATGCTGGACTGAAATGCTGAAACACTGGAATGTTGAATTGAAATATTGAAATGCTGAAATAGACAATAAAATGCTGAAATGCTGAAATTTTTCATATAAGTTGTTAAATATATTAACAACCAAATATACAACATAATAATCCTAGCCGTAAACTGAAAATTGAAGGAAAAAAAATAGTAAAATCTCCAAAAAGATTTTTAAACTACCCTATTGAAATTGGGCAGTTTTTGTCCTTGGAAGTATTGCAAATGCTTTGCAATAATCTCTTGGAGATGTGGAAACAATTGCCCTACACTCCAAGATCCATTAAGTCCTAATGCCAATCCACAACGGATCATTGCTTTTCTAGCATAGGAAATGTTGTCACAATCTACCTCTCGATTAACATCTTCTATACTATGAGCTGCCAATTGTAGGAAAAATCGTTTCCCTGGATTTGTCAATTTTCCTGACCACTGTCCATCTGCCCGGGGGGCATTTTGCCAAGCATTTTGTTGAATCAATTCAATTTTTTTGGCTTCCTACCGTTTTGTCCATGCATCTTTGATTTTTGAAATGAGAAATGTATCCGCTGGTTGGCAAAGGTGAGTAGAACATGGAGGCAGAAATTTCAAAATAGTGTTTTTGGTAGCTAGGATAGGAGCCAATGTAGGGGTAATGGTATGGCCGCTACAATTATCAAGCCATATGATCTTCATCCGTTGATGAAGATCGGCTTGATATGCACGAGATTCTAGGAAGTATTCGGGGAAGATGGTTTGGTCCATCCATCCTTTAGGGCCGGTTCTATATGAAACCCCCGGAATATTATCAATCAATCCCCGTATAGGATAGGCCCTATTTTGATTTGTAAATATAAGCATAGGAGATTCAATTGTGGCATGCCGGCCACCTGAAATACGGACCACCATAGTTATAGCCTCTCTACTCGAGACTACTTCAGCATACTTTACGGTTGTATCTCCCCTAAACCCTAGAGTTTGTCCATTGTCAAGATTGACAACGAAATGGGTTTCATCTAGGTTCTCCATGAGATTCTCATCAAATTCCTCGGAAGAAAATCCCCTTTGCAAGATCCCTAAATGGTAGGTGGTTGACATTTCGATTTGAAGCTCTTTTTCAGGGCTACAAATCAAACAACCATGTTGGGTTAGAAGAACTACATTGTGGCTATCTATAAATTGATGGACCCAATTGGCTGTGATTTTGTTGACTAATAGAATATTGTCTTTGGGGTCAACAGAATTGGCTGTGAAAATGGAGTCGGGACCCATGAGAATGGAAATGGCCAATTCACGAAGGAGGTGAGGAGAAAATTTGACACCTGATTTTCGCAGGCAGTCGAATTCTTCAAGCAAGAGAGGGTATACGTATCGCACCCATTCGCTCCTTTTTTTGCCACGACTTGCCTTGGCTTTTGGAGAATGGCGTCGGTTTAGGCCCAATCGGCTGCGGCTATAAGAAAATGGAACGTCGTGGGCAGCACCATCTTCATCAAATTGGTGGCGTTGTTGCCACCACCGGCTGGCTTTTACAAGGTTGGCGGGGCGTTGGCCACGAAAATGCTCCGGAAACGCTTCAATGACGCGAGAATTTAATCCAACCAAGCCGTGAACGCCAACATCTTCAACCATCCAGGAAGTAACAGATCGGCGAGTGGCAAGGGTGGAAACTTGTTGAAGACGGCGCGGAGTGGCTTCATTGCGATCCATGGCTACAAAATGTAAAAAAAATTGTCGACCAAAAAAAAAAACAATTTTGTACAGGAAATAGAGGAGAAGAAGAGCAATCCAATGGTGTAATCGAATTGTAAATCACATACCGTAGTAAAAAGATATCGGCGTTCGAAATTGAGGTGGGAGATTTTGAATTTCGAAATTCAAGCGGGAACCGGGAGCTTCAAAACGGAGGCGGGAATCCACGGAGTATACCCACCCCCCACCCCCACCCCCACCCCACACACACACACCCCACACACACACACACACACACACACACACAATTTTCACTCCAAAGCAAAATCGGGAGCTCTCCTCTCCCACTTCCACAAAATGTTTTGAAGGCGAGCAACGAGAGGATACAAATGAGGGAGGAAACCAAATATGGACTTTCACATGGAAGGAGGGAAAATTTCAGATTTGCAATCAAAGAGCCAAAAACGCAGATTTCCAAAGAAGAAGCCAAAAACATAGTTTTCCAGGGAGGGGCCGGATTTTAATCTAAAAGGCCAAAAACGCAGTCTTCTAGGTAAGGACCAGATTTTAATTGTGGAGACTAAAAACGCAGTTTTGCAGGGAAGGACCAGATTTTATTTGTGGGAGGCCCGAAATGCAGTTTTGCACGGAAGGACCAGATTTTGACGGCATAAATTAAGAGCCAACACTATTTACACATGACTTGAAAAATAGTGTTAGAGGTAAAAAAAAGGTCCAACACTATTTATCAACCAACACTATTTATCATTTTTAGTGTAGTTGTTTAGTAGGTACCATCATTGTAGACAATTTGTTGGGATTGATCGACTTTAACTAATTAGTTATTTGGTAAGGGCTGTATGAACAAGTAGTAAAATGGAGATGATGGATTAGGTTTGTTAGATATGGTTGTTGGGAAGGAAGATTTGGTTTTGGTATAAGATTGTGTCTAAAACAAATTGTTTTCAATTTGGTGTTTGGTGTTTGACATTGTCAAGGCTTAATTCCAACCACTTATATGAAATTGGGAATTAGAAGACTAATTGTGAATAATATTTTGGTGGGATATTTTAACTAATGGTTGTAAAGTTGTGCAGATAAAATAAGGAGCTTGCATTATACACTCATGCCCTACATTTAGATAGTGACAAATTGTTTTTAGATAGGATAGGGACTATTTTCTTGAGCATCCTAATTTAGTAATTTGGATAGCTAAGTAGTGACAATAACAATTTATTTGGTAAAGACAATTACCAATAATTAATGAACCATGTGTTACTCAATTGCTATTATATATAATATTATATTTGAATTGCATTAAGTTTAGATCATGCATGACAAATTGTTGGTCTACATGACTAATTGTTTATAGAAGTTGACCAACATACTAGTCCAGGATTGAGACTGCACTCATGCGTCTATAGCATTATTAAGGATTGGCCATAAAATTTGTATACTTGGGAATAAGAATGGATATTAATTGTTAGAAATTTAAGTGTTATTAATGTCTATTTCCTATTTCATTTCCAATTATATGTGACTTTAGCCACAATACGTTAAACTATTTGATCATTCCCCTAGATTTGAACCCATATACTATAGTCCTGGGTTTTGTGGGATTTAGACAAAACTTAGACTACATAATGCAAATATGCAATCTAGTCCTATAGTGCTCCCCTAAGGGATGGTTTAGAGTAGGAGGACATTTGATCTATATAAATTCAATACAACAATATTTGAGGAGTTCTTATTCCCCCAAACACCACCACCAATGGTTTGTTTCCAAATGACATGTTGGTTTGAGGAAGCAAAATACTTAATAAAATTAAATAAATGAATGTTTATTATCTTTTAATAGTTGTGAATGGTTGTGCTTATAGGAAAGAAGGAATGCAACTAGAAAGGAGACAAGTCAATCTTTTTTTAGACTACTATTGATAGAAGTTTAAGACAAGTACTAAAAAGAGGGCAATAAGAAGTCAAAGACTTTAGAGATGATGAACTTATATGTAGGTGAGCTTTAATAAATTGTCATTATGACAAGGAATTTATATCACTCTTTGCAAGTTAATTGATGGGTGTTATATCCAAGTTCATTGATGAATTTTGATATGTTGTTACTATAAAAAACATTCAATTTTTTGGATGGAAAATAATATGTCTTTGGGTTCAAGAAGCATTATGAAGTGAAGTAGTAACTTCAAAGAAATACACTAATTTAAGTGCTAATAACTCAACCAAGCTTTTGGAAGTAGGCTTGAGAGTATTTACTTTTAACTAAACCTACATTGGGTGGTCAACTACTATAGTTGTCACAAGGATTGCTATTAGGGCATCAAGGAAACTTGAAATGATTCAAGGCAACTTTAAAAAGGGTATGATTGTCTTCAACATATTGATATCTTGAATACATTACTTAAGAATAGTAGTCAAATACATAGTAGAATTTTTATAGAGTCTTGTAGACAATGTAGAGAGATGTATATATAGACAAAACTTTCGGATCTTAACTTCATATTGAATAACATGGTGTTCAACCTAGCCAAGTATCTTTTCACCTCTAAGGATGTAGTCATTTAGAAGTTCCTCTATTTATGTGTAAAAAGATGTGTACAATCTATTCAACAATCCTTCTAAGAAAAACTTTTTTCAACTTTCTAAATCAACATCACCCAATCTTAGCTTCAATGTCACACATGTCAAAGTTACAAACACATGTAGGGAACTATAAGTATCAACCATGGCCAATAAATCATGGAATTGATTCCTCTACCAATTTAGCAACTATATACATGAGAATCTTAGGTTCCTTATACTTTACAATTTTTTCTATAATCTCTCTTTTTATACATTGTTAAATTCTTTACTTGATACGCTTGAGCACAAATTCGACTAGTTCCATTAATCAACACCAGAGCTTGCTTCAAGTCGTGCATTAATAAGTTAGCTTATGGAGGGTGAATAGTGAAAGGAGAAAATTCATCCCATACCTTGATGCTCTTGTATTGAAATTGCACCATCATAAGCTTCATTACGACTTGGAAATAAGGGGAAAAAATAAAACAAAACACCAACTCTAAAGTAACATTACAAATCACTCTTTGCATGCCCTTCTTATTTATGAATAGCAATCTTAATCTTCTTTTTCTCTATCTTTTATACTTCCTACTATTTAAGAACCTTTAGAATCATTTGGTTGACTACTATATCCCAAATTCATAAATATAGATAGCTTCTTAACATTTAAACCATCTTCTACATCACAACAAAACTCACTATTAGTGTCATGTGTACCTAATAGTGTTTGTATAACTTTTTGTGACAAAACACATACTAATACTTTTATTGTTTGAGCTTTTGAAGTTGGTTTGATACTTATTGAACCAATGATTATCTATATTAGCCTACATAGTTGGTTGCAACCCATAAGAAAATCTTTAAAATAAATCTAAATGGTTCCTTTCACAAAAAGAGATTACTCATCAATCTTTTGAAGATTTAAAAAAAAGATGGTTTTCATATTAATTGACTATTGGATACAAAATATAATTGTTATCCATCAAGAATACAATACATTTTATTAGACTTTGTTAGATGTAAAGTTTCTAAAAATTCTCTAGGTTTCCAAAATCCCAAATAAGTTCAACAATTTGTATCAAAGTTGGTGGAGAGGAGAAGAACATTTGCTAGTAATTATAGAATTGATCCATAATCCAAAATTTACAAAATAGATATGGATGATTGTAAATAAATGCACCTATTGATTTTCTTATCTTTGACAGGACTTATGTTTAGAGAACTCAAATTTCTTTTTAAAATTTAATAAAATTTAAAAACTATGGGCAATATACATATACACCTTTGAGATAAAACATGGAAAAATAATCTTAGTAAAACACCTAAAAATGCTAAATCTCAAGAAAATAGATACTTTAATGTCTTGATTTAAATGAAATAGAAAAAAAAATATTTAAATTAAAAAATGGAAATTTGAAACAATTATATGAAGATGGTCATTCACCAAAATAATCACTAAAATAATATTTTACATGTTTCAAAATGCAAGTAAGAAGAAGTTCAATTTGTGAACTTCCATACAATATGTTGGGTTGTTGCAAGAAACACTTACCAGTTTGGGCTCAAAATGGCCTTTTTCCATGAGTCCTATGACTTTTGGAAATAATTTTTTTAAATAAAATAAAATATAGATAATTTGAAGAGCAATGATAATATTATGTCTCTTAAAATTCAGACCTAAGAAAATTGACCTCTAAAAGTTATGCACAAGAAAAGGACAATGGAAAATACAATGAAAATAGACACTTTTTTCTTTGATTTTTTAAAAATAGTAAAAAATTTCAAAAAAAACAAAATAAAAAAATCCATTTTTTCTAACTTAAAGATTCTTCTTTTCCAATAAATTCCATCTTCAAAAAAAACATTTTGTGTTCTATACAAGTGTACCTTGGTAGTGCACTTTGAACACATGTGGAAGTTGGACAGTTTAATATTTTCAAAAATTATTTTCAGGGATTGTGTAACTATACTATAGGTCCAAGCATGACAATTTTCAGCTCAAAATTTTCTTTTTTGGGTCAAAAATAGGACTAAAACCCCCCAAAATGGCCAAAGTAGACACCCAATTGGAGGCAGTTTAAAAATAGTAAAATAATTTTGAAAAATTGAAAAAATTACACAACATGTAAAACTTTTTTGTGCAACTTCATTACAAATTTCAAGTCAAAAAAACAAAAGATGAAAAAGTTATGAGCAAAAAACTAATTGATAAAGGTCAAGGGGACAAAAAAAAGGACAAGTGTTTCTTGCAATCACCCTGCTATTTACCATTTTTTAGAGTTTATTTGGAGAATAGCTACAAGTCTACTAGAAGACTATCTCCTTTGATTAAATGTCAACTCCAAATTTGTTTTGGAGTGGTACTAAATAATACCTTCCTTTCCATTTGGCAAGTGTGATAAAAATTGGGGGCTATTTTTGGATAATAAAATAATTTTTTAATTGTAAGAAAAAAATTAGTGAAGGCATATAGTAGTCTTGAACACCTTACCTATGAAACTTAAGTCATTTAGAGCTAACAAAAGTCATGGACAAAAAACAAATCAGCATGTAAGGGGTGACAAAAAAATATTAGTGTTTCTTGCAATCATTCATCTAAATCTATGCTAGAGACAATCAATACTTCAACCTTTAACTACCTACAAAAAGATGTTGTAGAAATTCTACCTCAATCAAATAATTCTAGACATTAAGCATTCATTACAAATAGTTTAAAGATAGTTTATACTATTGCACCTATATAATTTACTTTTAATGTTTTAGAAGAAATTCTTGACTATTAAGTAATAATTATCTTTATAGTAGATCCAACTTTCATTAGTAGATGATTTTATAGGTGATTCTTTAAGGACCACATATCTTGTTGTTTTACGAATACTATTTGTTAAACTATGCGTTACACTTCCCTGAATAACCATAAAAGCCTTAATGAAAATCTACCAACACTACAAGAAACTGGGGGTATAAATGACTGTCCTAAATGACTGCAAAACAATCACTTCTGACCACAATGACAGAAAAATGACTTTGAGCCCCTAAAGTCATAGTGGACAAGTCATTCTTTAAATGACTGCAATTCTATTATCACCATCCATTTTTGGCCTTGGATGAAAAAAGATGACAAAGTCTACATGGCAAATGAGGTGGACAAACAAAAAATTTGAAAAGTTCGGGCAATTGCCCATTTTTTAAGAAAATTTTGCAAACATGGACATCCACATCAACCTATGAAGTAGTCATTTCGTAGTTGTGATACAATCAAAGCACTGGTGACGTGGACATCCACATCAACCTATGAAGCAGTCATTTCGTAGTTGTGATACAATCAAAGCATTGGTGACGTGGACATCCACGTGACCACATTAGAGTTATATAGAAGTCATTTTAAAGTCATTTTGTAGTTGTGATACAATCAAAATATTGTTGACGTAAACATTCACGTCAAAGTCATATAGAAGTAATTTTGAAGTCATTTTAAAGTCATTATGTAGTCGTAATACAATCAAAGCATTGTTGACATGAACATCTACAATAGAATCATGCATAAGTCATTTTTAAGTTATAATGTAGTCATACAGAAGTTAGGATGGAATAAGTCATTTCAGTCACATATGAGTACATTCAAAGTTCTACAATACTATACCATACACAATAAGCCATACACCATACATAATACACCATATATCATACATAATACATCACATCCAATACACCATACATAATATGTCATATAAAATATTTTATACATCATACATTACATTTGTCACATGTGCTATATGGCTTCCAAAGCCTTTTAGTATGAGAGTAAAAAGGGATGAAATGACTAGACCTCTCTACTAAAGGTATAGAAGGAGGCAAGACAAAGCATGTGGGATATATAAAATGTAGGAATTATGTTACAAGTAAAATTTCAGACCTCATTTATATATAGCAGATCAATTTTTTTCAAAAAACTTTGAACTAACAAAAGTTAGGAAATCAATTTTACTTTCATTTCCAAAAATTTGTTTTAGATTTTGAGCCTTAAATCAAAAGTTATATATATATTTGCACCATGGTCTATTTGGGATCTTATAGTCATCTTTGACCTTGCAGTCATTTTCAGCCTTGTAGTCATTTTAGAGTCGCATTGTAGTAAAACACAGTCATATTGTAGAAATTCAAGAACAAGTGAACATCCATTAGGAAAATTTTCAGCCTTTGAAGGATTTGTGAAGAAAAACAAGGGAACTAAGCCAAAAAAAATCAAAATTAAAAAAAAATGAAATCTATTTTTGGATCTAGTATATGGGAGTGCTTGAAATTGTAGGATTGCAGGAATAGTAAGAATGAATTGATTTTTATAATCTTAAGAAAATTAATATTTAAAATTTCATATTAAAAAATTAAAAAATTATAGAAATTCAAATCTAATGAAGGATCAATGCTACCACATCAGTATGATATTTTCAAGACTATAAGCTTTTAAATTTATTATTATTATTTTAATGTTTTTAAAAATAAAAATAAATTTTTTAAATTTTTTAATAGTTCACTAGTCATCATTGATGATGACTAGTGATTATTGTTGCTTAAAGGGGTTGCAAGTACCCTTGAAGGGAACTCTTGGAAGGAAATTAGCCCCTTTGAGGGCTAAATTTTTTCTTGAAATAGTATTGTCCATATTAGCTTAGTATCCTACTTGTTTTTAGTGCAAAGCATTGTACCATGGTCTAATAAAGACTTTGTAGTCATTTTAAAATCATAAAGTAGTAATGTGCAGTCAAATTTTAGTAATTCAAAATTGACTACTATCCACGTCAACTTAGTGCCCTAACCTTTTTTAGTGCAAAAAATTACATACTAGCCAATTTGGGACTTTGCAATCATTTTAAAGTTGCATACTAGTAAAACACAATCATTGATTAGTAATAAAAAAAATGATTACCATCCATGTCAGCTTAGTGCCCTAACCTTTTTTAGTGCAAAAAATGACACTCTAGCCAATTTGGGACTTTATAGTCATTTTAGAGTTGCAAATTAGTAAAATATAGTCATTGATTAGTAATTAAAAAATGATCACTATCGACATCAGCTTGGTGCCCTAACCTTTTTTAGTACAACAAATTACACTCTAATCAATTTGGGACTTTTTAGTCATTTTAGAGTCGCATACTAGTAAAACATAGTCATTGATTAGTAATTAAAAAATGATTGCCATCTACATCAACTTGGTGCCCTAACCTTTTTTTAGTGCAAAAAATGACACTCTAGCCAATTTAGGACTTTGCAGTCATTTTAGAGTTGCAAACTAGTAAAATACAGTCATTAATTAGTAATTAAAAAATAATTACTATCGATGTCAACTTGGTTCCCTAACCTTTTTTAGTGCAAAAAATTACACTCTAATCAATTTGGGACATTTTAGTCATTTTAGAGTCACATACTAGTAAAACACAGTCATTGACTAGTAATTAAAAAATGACTGTCATCCACATTAGCTTAGTGCCCTACCCGTCTTCAATGCAAAAAATTGCACTATAGACTATTTGAAACCTTCTAGTCATCTCAAAGTCATTTAATAGTAATAAGTAGTCATAGTTTATGACAAGCAATTAGTCAATGACATTTTAAATGAATTTCTACTAATGAATATCTAGTTTCATCCTTTCTCCATCCTCGAGTCATAAGCATGACTACAAAATGACTTTAAAATTGTAAAGAGGGTAGAGTTGGTGCAATTATAGAAGCATCAGTCATTGTTTAGTGAAACCAGATATGCAGTCATTCTTGCATAGTCATTTATACCCCCAATTTCTTGTAGTGCAATTTTCCTAACTTTATCTTGAAGATTTCAATTTTCAAGAGTCCAATTGACTTTAGAGAGACCTTGTTCATACTATGCACATTGTACAAGATTGTGAAAAAATCTTTTTTTCTTTTCTAATTCCATAACATTTTTGAATATAGAGCACATGGTACCTTTTTTATAATATCTTTGTGTTACAATGCTACAATCCCTTCATGTGGTGGAGAGTTTGCATTCAAGAATTTTGCCTAGGACTCATCTAAGGTAGAAGCATCCATTACAGCTAAAGTTAGCAGTTTTAGCATAGTTGGAGGCACCTTTTCCTATAAAGAATATTTTTGTAGTAGTGGCAACTAAAAATCATGAATTTTCAAAAAAAATTAGAATTTTTAGACAAGGCATCTAATTATTGTGAATTTTCAAAGTAGAACTTAGTAGAGCACCTAAATCTGCACTCCTACTAAATCTGCCTTGATTCTCACACCAAAATCTAAAATAATCAGAGCCCACCAACCACAACTAAAGTTTCAAGGTACTAGTGGGGATACTTTGTAGGAAACTCTAATGTCAAACTAAGGATACACTGAAAATAATGGGTGCTTCTACCTTAATCTATATTTTTTCCTTTCCAACCTTCTAGATCTATCCAACCATGCCACCATGCTAGTCAAGTACTGCAACTAATCAACTTCTTTTATTAGAGTGACTTCAATAACATCTAAAAAATAAAAAATTAGAAGAACTAATAGAAGATCTAGAAGGGAGATGGTCTTAATTTCCACTTGCTACTCAAGAATGTTATGTCCATTGATTCATGCAATCAACCTATAAAGTCATATTGATTCTATAGGGGCAAAATGAAATTCAAGTTAGTTCCTACGGTCTAAATCTTCATTGTGATTTCTTGATATTATTTTTTTAAGACAAAAAAACATACCAATTTTTTAGAAATATCAATTTTATTTCAATTGGTGGATGGGAATAAAAGTTATATGTCAACAACCTCCAAATGGCAATGAAGGCAAGAAAGAAAACCTATAAGAACTTGAAATAATTTTCTTTCCTTTATGCATTATATTTTTATCTATATGGAAGCTTTGAATCATTCCAATTCACCATTTGGTTGAGTGATTATGTAAAAGTTATGGAGCTTTTTATTTTGTGGGCAACGAGAGCATCTTCCTAAAATAATAATACATAGGATTTGTTTTTCAACTCAATCTTTATAATTTTCAAAAAAATTAATTCTTCAAGGATTATTACATACTTGCTAGAAAAACCTCACCATTGGAATTAGTGTATTTCAATACTAGGGTGAATGCAAGAAACACTTGTACTATTTTGTGTCACATGACATGTGTTGATTTGTTTTTTGGCCATAACTTCTGGATTTTAACTCTAAATGATTTAAAATTTATAGAGAAGGTACTCATGACTATTCTACACTTTGTCTAATTTTTAAAAAATATTTTAAAATATTTAACTATTTAAAAATAGACCCCAATTGAATGTCTCAAATGCCAATTTGGAGGTTTCTAGTACTATTGAATATCTTTTTTTTAAACAATTTTCAGCTCAAATTTGGATGAAAGGGTCTTCTAGTAAACTCGTATCTCTCTAGGAAGGGGATTTAAGAAAAAATTATTTTTATGTGGTGTAAAAGTCCACAAAGTGAGCCTCCTTCTAAATTTTTTTGGAAACATGTAAAATATGATTTTGGTGATTTTTTTTTATGAATAACCATCTCTATAAAGTTATTGCAAACGGTAAATTTTTATTTTATTTAAAAAAAAATTCCTATTTTTTACTAATTAAAACATCAAAGTATGTATTTTCTTGAGGTTTGGCACTTTTCAAGTTCTCCTACTTAGAGTTTTTCTTAACAAATTTCCTTTAGTGGTTTTCTTCATCTTAAAGGTGTTAACATTAGTCATATTTAAAAAAAAAAATTAAAATGATTTTTCTAATTTTAAAGTACTACTGAAAAAATCAGCCAAACACAATAAATAGTACAAGTGTTTCTTGCATTCACCCACCATCACTTCGAGATATTGACAATTTAGATTTTTCCTCAATCTCCTTTAATCTTCTATTTAACAATTTTTAAAGAATGCTTTGAAGAAGTCTAGATCTTGCACAAGGCCATTGGAATTTAGATTGCATATTAATCAAGGTTGTCATAGTGGATGGACCACCCACCTACTTATTCATCCAATTTGTCCGTCTACTTCTTTCTCATTTAGCAATTGGAGTTTTGAGAATTTGGGGGCGTGTAATGTACCATTGGAAGGTATTCAAAATACCATTTCAATAGTATAATACACGCTTCCAAACTCTCAAAACTCCAACCGCAAATTGGAAAACAAATTTGCTACTAAGATCCACCAAGCAGGGAGTGTGCGATAAGGCAAGGACGTTATAGCCAAGACAACAATGGAGATGAAACCTTGGCGGGCCTTTCAAATGGACTTGGGGCCATGGGATTCTTCTTCTCCCTAAAATTGAGGGAATACTTTAATGTTGTCATCCCCTTATTGTACTACACACCAAATCTACAAGTACATGATGGTCAAATGACCACATTAAATACTTCACCTACCTCAATTTGCAAAGGAGTTGAAGAAGAAATGCATACTCTTTTTTGTGGCCTACCTCTCTATGTCCTGTTTCTTCACAAGCACTTGGCAACTTCAATCTTCAACTAAACACCAAAAATTTGAGAGGGATACTTTGAATAATAAAAAAATTCCTCTATTGGAGGTGGAAGTTACTTCTTGCCTAGTTTGGTTCAAGTTATTGTTGGAATAGCAAAGAAAGGACAAAAGGGGAGGCACTTGAATTATTTTATTTTATTTTTCTACAATAGAAGTCAAGGTTATTCTTGCCCAAGTTTGATTCAACATTTAACCCCTAAACGACCAAAGTGCCTTTTTTGGCAACATAGAAACTTTTGGTAGGTACGTGTGACTAGAGATTTCTGTATTTTGGGACCAAAATTTAATAGAAGGTGTGGACCAGGAATATCTTTAAAGCGTAATAAATTTTGTGACTTTTGATTGCATGGTTAAAAAGTTATTACATAATATGTTGTTTCTTTCGCAACTCGAGCAATCCCGATAGGTCAGAAAAAATCATTTTTTTTCGAAATAAAAACTTGAAACTGGTTTTATATATATATGGAAATCTTTGAATCATTCCATTCAAATTAATGAGTCAAAAGTTATGAAGAGTTTTAATTTGCAGGTAGTTATGGATTCTCAACTCTAAAATAAACTTTGAAGTCCTTTATTTTACTCAATTTTCAATATTTTTGGGAAAAAATAAAAACATTAGATGTAGATTGTTTATTAAAACATTCAAAACATTGGGATTGGCAAGCTTCAGTTTCAAAAATAAATTCTTAACAATTTAGTATTTTGAATCATTATCTATTTCTTTCTATTTACTTTTATTTTTGTACATGTTGTAGAATTCCAAATGATTTGAAAATTTTCAAGCATGCAACCAATTTGAATTGAAGAATGCATTTAAAGAGTTATAACCATTTTGGACATTTTTTCATACAAATGTGGCTATTTGAAGTGCACCTACCCAGATTTTCGCAGTGGCAAGAGAATGATTTTTGTAACTTCAAATACTAATATCTTGCAATCTACATAGTGGAATTTTTTGAATTTTTTCCTACATGCTCTCAAACTAGTGCACTAAAAGATTTTATGGTTATATTATTCCAAAAATGTTTTTTTTCTAAAATTTGGTAGCTATCCTACAAATGGTAGTTTTGGAGTGATTTTGGTGGAAACATAGTTGCGGTCCTTTAGGGGTTAATTGTGGGAATAGAGAAAAGGGAATTCAAGGGAGGTACTTGATTCATTAAATTTTTTTTCTACAATATAAGTCAAGGTCATTTCTTTCCAAAGCTTGAATCATTAAATTGTAGGAATTTAAATGAAGGGAGGACACTTGAACAAATATTTATTTAATTTGTTTTAATAGAAAGAAAAATTATTTCCTTGTTTAAGTTTTGATCATTTAATTGTTGGAATGAAAAAGAAGGGGAATTCTTGAATCTTATATATTATTTTCCACAATAGGAGTCAAGGTTTTTTCTTGCCTAAGTTTGAATCATTTAATTGCGAGAATGGAAAAAAGGGGGAAAGTTTAATCATTAAATTTTTTTTCCCATACTACAAATCAAATTTCTTTGTGCCCAATCTTGGTTTAACAATTTTGTATGGAAAAAGAAAATAAAGGAATAAGTGAGGAAAGTTTATATATTAACAAAAGCATTTTATTTGTATATTTTTGAAAGCTTTTGGAAAGGTTATTGCCTTTCAAACATTTGTCCTATCAATTGTTGAAAGAAAAGAATAAGGCTTTTAAGGCTATAGGTTTTAGTGTTTCTTAAAGTTTTGGGTGTAGGATTTAGGATTTGACCTTTGAAAGAAACAATACAATATTTTAATGAATGAGTTATTTAGCTGCATAAGCATGCGCGTTTTCAAGCTAGGCATGGATGTTATGGCATGGTTGTGAGGCCATACATTCTCTTACAAAGTCTTGTAACTTTCAACTGTGTAGGTGCAAACGCTACAATGAAGTGCGGACATTTAGGTGCGGACATTTAAGCATAGATGTAGTAGTTGGGATAGGAAAATAGTATATTGTCTTTGGAAGGTTGAACCCTAAATCCTACATCTTAAACCCTAAAACCTAGAAGAACCTAAATTGTATGATTTTAAAAAATCTTCTTCTTTTGTTCCAACATTTAATAGAACAAATGTTTGAGAGGTAGTAACCTTTTTAGAATCATCCAAAAAAATATGAAAATGAAGTGCTTATATAGTTATATATGAACATTACTCATTTATTTATTTTTTCTATATTTCTACATTTAATTGCTTAGGCAAAAAATAACCTTTGTCTCTATTGGGAAAAAAAACCTCATAATGAATCAAATGCCTCCATTGCTTTTATATTTGTACAATTAAATGTTGATCCAAACTTAGGCAAAGAATATCCTTGACTTCTATCATAGATTAAAAAAATTAAATTAAATAATTCAAGTGCCTCCCCTTTAATCCCTTCTTTTCTATTCCAACAATTAAATGTTAAAACAAGCTTACAAAAGAAATAACCTTTCTCTCTATTATAGGAAAAAAATATTAAACTAATTAAACCCCTCTCTTTTACTTTCTTTTATGCTATTTCTACAATCAAATGTTAAACCAAGATTCGGCTAAAAATAATCTTTCTCTCTATTAGAGAATTATTTTTTAATGATTCGAGTACCTTTTCTTCTTTTCAATTTCCACATTTCAATGATCCAAGCTTAGTCAAAAACTAACCTTCATTCCTATGGTGAAAAAAAATGTAAAGGATTCAAGTGTCCCCCCTTCTTTTCCATTCTTACAATTGAATGATCCAAAATAAGGCAAGAAAACAACCTTGACTCCTATTGTAGAAGAAAAAAATTAGAATGATTTAAGAATGCCCCTTCATTCTTATTCCTATAATACAATGTTGAATCAACCTCACACAAAAGATAATCTTGACTTGTATTGTAGAAAAAAAATCATTCAAGTGTTTTCTATTCTTTTCCATCCCTACAATTTAATTATCTAAGCTTGGGCAAGAAATGACCTTGACTTATATTGTAGAAAAAAAATTTAATGAATCAAGTTCCTCCCTTGAATTCTCTCTTCTCTTTTCTTACAATTAAATATTGAACCAAACTTGGGCAAGAATAACCTTGACTTCTATTGTAGAAAAATAAAATAAAATAATTCAAGTGCCTCCCCTTTTGTCCTTTCTTTGCTATTCCAACAATAACTTGAACCAAACTAGGCAAGAAGTAACTTCCACCTCCAATAGAGGAATTTTTTTATTATTCAAAGTATCCCTCTCAAATTTTTGGTGTTTAGTTGAAGATTGAAGTTGCCAAGTGCTTGTGAAGAAACAGGACATAGAGAGGTAGGCCACAAAAAAGAGTATGCATTTCTTCTTCAACTCCTTTGCAAATTGAGGTAGGTGAAGTATTTAATGTGGTCATTTGACCATCATGTACTTGTAGATTTGGTGTGTAGTACAATAAGGGGATGACAACATTAAAGTATTCCCTCAATTTTAGGGAGAAGAAGAATCCCATGGCCCCAAGTCCATTTGAAAGGCCCGCCAAGGTTTCATCTCCATTGTTGTCTTGGCTATAACGTCCTTGCCTTATCGCACACTCCCTGCTTGGTGGATCTTAGTAGCAAATTTGTTTTCCAATTTGCGGTTGGAGTTTTGAGAGTTTGGAAGCGTGTATTATACTATTGAAATGGTATTTTGAATACCTTCCAATGGTACATTACACGCCCCCAAATTCTCAAAACTCCAATTGCTAAATGAGAAAGAAGTTGACATCCCTACCCTAGCCACTAGTAGAAACCCTTGTTTAATGTGACAAGGCCTAATTTTTCTTGACGGATTTTGCTAAGCATCAAAAGTAACAACCAGTGTTTTTATGTCAACAAAAACATTCAACACAACATCAATGTTGACATAAAAACAAGGGTTGTTACTTTTGATGCTTAGCAAAATCCGTCAAGAAAAATTAGGCCTTGTCACATTAAACAAGGGTTTCTACTAGTGAGCATCCCGGCCCTGATATCCCCACTCTGATATGGACTCCCTATGTGGTGAATGTTGGTAGCAAATTTGTTTTCAATTTGTGATTGGAGTTTTGAGAGTAGAAGCATGAAATATATCATTGGAAAGGTATTTTGAATACCTTTCCAATGGTATATTACACGCTTCGAAATTCTCAAAATTTCAGTTGCTAAACAAGAAAGAAGTTGACGTCCCTACCTTGACCACTAGTAGAAACCCCCGTTTAATGTGACGAGTCCTAATTTTTCTTGACGGATTTTGCTAGACATCAAATGTAACAAACCGTGTTTTTATATCAGCATTGATGTTATATTGAATGTTTTTGTTGACATAAAAACATGAATTGTTACAATTGATGTGTAACAAAATCATCAAGAAAAATTAGGTCTTGTTACATTAAACAAGGGTTTTCTACTAGTGGACGTTGACACTTGCCCTCCATGTCCCCGCCCTAGCATCTACGTTTGGCTAGAAGATGTATTGCTGAGGTACACAACGTTTGCGCCCATTCCTATTTGCACCTACACAATTGCATTTATACAGGCCTTGCTCGTTCTCGTCTTAGTGCCTGACTGTCCGTGCCTATCTCATTTAGTTTGCTCGTTTGTTTGTCTCATCCAATCACCTCCGCCCATCAATATGACAACACAACATTCTGTAGCATGTTATGGTGTTGCCTTCCTTCTACAGTGAAGGGTGTGGCATATTCCACACCCCAGTAGCCTCTCCATCCTCCACATGTCCACTTCCTTCAGTAGTTACTGATGAAACACTGTTAGGGTGTCGAATATTCCACACCCTCCAAAGGTTGTGCCAACAAGTGCTATTGAATATTATGAACCCTAATAAAAATGTGCAATTATATAAAATATAAAATATAAAAAATTATTTTATTTTATTTTGGTCTATGTAAACCACTTTTTTTTCTACTTTATAATTGGAGAGTAAATAATATAAGTGTTTTTTTGTTAAAAATTAAAAAATTAAGAAAAAATTCTTTGGATCTGCACATCTACTAAAAGTCAAACAAACCTTGAACAAGGACCGCATTTTTTCTAGTGAAAACCATATATTTTCTTAATCCCTAAACTATGAAATATCAATTGGATTCTACAACACAAAGGAATTTGATATCAAAATCTTTAGTATAATTGAATAAATTTTTTAAATTTAAGTTAAAGAAGATTCAAATCCAACAATCTAGATATAAAAGTTGCAGAAAAATTCATATTATTCACAAATATCTTGCAATTTGTCTGATCAAAGTTTTTAAATTTCTTCCAGGTGATATTATTGTACAAACATTTATTGTACAAAACACTTATAGTATTTGTTGCGTTTTGCAATAGTACTTTTGACTTTTCTAGAGAGTTATTAAATTAAAGAATTAAATTTTTTCTTAAAAAGACTTATATATATACTTTTAAGATGAAGGTAGCCACGAAAGGAATTGTATAGAAAATTCTCTGAGTAGGAGAACTTGAAAAGTGCCAAACCTCAAGAAAATACATATCTGGGTGATTGCAAGAAACACTTGTCCTATTTGTTGGGTTTGGCTGATTTTTCGGGAGTACTTTAAAATTAGAATTTTTTTTTAAAAAAAATTCAAAAATTATGACTTATATATACACTTTTAAGATGAAGGTACTCATAGAAGGAATTGCACAGAAAAAATGTCTAAGTAGGAGAACTAGAGAAGTGCCAAGTCCCAAGAAAATACATATTTTGATGTTTTAATTAGGGAAAAATAGAAAAATTATGTAAATTCAAAAAATAAAAGTCTAAAATTTGTAACAATGTTGTGGAGATGGTCATTCATAAAAACAAATCAGTAATATAATATTTTATATGTTTAAAAATGCAACTAGAAGGAAGCTCACTTTGTAGACATCCACACTATATAAAAATAAATTTTTTCAAAATTCCTCACATGGAGAGCTATGAATCTATTAGAAGACCATCTCATCCAAATTTCATCTCAAAATCATAAAAAAAAGGTACTCCTTAGTACTAAAAACCCCTAAACTACCAAGTGTGACATTCAATCACTAGTACTATTATGAAATCAAACTATTTTTGAAAATTATGAAAAAAAATTAGAGAATGTGTATGGTAGTTATAAGTATCTTTCCTATAAATCTTAAGTCATTTGGAGCCAAAAAATTGAAGTTATAGCCAAAAAAAAATCAGCACATTAGGTGTGACAGAAAATAGGACAAGTGTTTTTTGCAATTGCCCACCTTCATGTTTTAATTAGGGAAAAATAGTAAAAATAAGTAAATACAAAAAATAAAATTTGAAATTTGCAAAACTTTATGGAGATGGTCATTCACCAAAAAAACCACCAAAATAATATTTTATACGTTTCAAAATACAAGCAAATCTCCAGAAAAAGACTCACTTTGTAGACTTTCTCACCACTTAAAATTAACTATTTTCAAAAATCCTTCCTTGGAGAGTTAGAAGTATATTAGAAGACCATCTCATCCAAATTTCATCTTAAAGTCATTAAGAGAAAGGTACTTCTAAGTATTACTAAAAATCTCCAAATTGTCGTTTGTGACATTCAATCACTAGTACTATTTTAATATTAAATTATTTTTTTAAATTATGAAAAAATTACATAAGGTGTATGATAATCATGAATACCTTCTCTAGAAATCTTAAGTCATTTGGAGCGAAAATGCAAAAGTTATGGCCAAAAAATAGATCAGCACGAGATGTATGACAAAAAATAGTACAAGTGTTTCATGCAATCACCCTTCCATACATTCTTATGCTAGTCTTGTACAAGATCCTACAATTTAATTTGAAATTTGCAAATTTTTTTTTCTCTTTGCAATAAAAATGATGATTTTAAGTAGCTATTGGGGTCATTGTAAGAAACACCTACCAATTTTGTTGCGTTTTGCCACAGTACTCATGACCTTTTCAAGAGTACTGTAAAATTAGAAAATTAATTTTAAGAAAATTTTTAAAATATTAATAATGTATATACCTCTAAGATGAAGGTTTTCATTAAAGGAAATGGATAGAAAAATTCTCTAAGTAAGAGAATTTGAAAATGCCAAATCTCAAGAAAATAGGTACTTTGATTCAAAAATTAGGGAAAAATAGTAAAATTAAGTAAATACAAAAAATAAAAAGTGACCATTTGCAACAACTTTATGGAGATGGTCAATCACCAAAAAAGCCATCAAATTAATATTTTATATGTTTCAAAATACAAGTTGAAAGAAGCTCACTTTGTAGACCTCCACACCACATAAAATTAATTATTTTTGAAAATCCTTGTCACAAAGCTAGAAGTCTACTAGAAGACCATCTCATCCAAATTGCATCTCAAAATCATTAAAAAAAAGGCATTCCATAGTACTAAAAACCCTTTAAATTCAATTGAGGTTTATTTTTGGATAGTAAAATATTTTTGAAAATTATGAAAAATTATGGAAGGTGTATGATAGTTATGAGTAGCTTTCCTATAAATCTTGAGTAATTTGGAGTCAAAATACAAAAGTTATGGCCAAAAAACAGATCAACACACGTAATGTGACACAAAATAGGACAAGTGTTTCTTGCAATGACCCATTGATGAAAGAAAAGGTCTTAGTAGGGTGATTGCAAGAAACACTTGTCCTATTTTGTGTCACACTACGTGTGTTGATTTGTTTTTTGGCCATAACTTTTGTGTTTTGGCTCCGATTGACTCAAGATTTGTAAGGAAGGTACTCATAACTATCATAAACCTTCCCTAATTTTTTCATAATTTTCAAAAATAATTTACTATCCAAAAATAGACCCCAATTGGATGTCACACTTTATAGTTTAGGGGTTTTTAGTACTATGGAGTACCTTTTTTTAATGATTTTAAGATGAAATTTGGATGAGATGGTCTTCTAATAGACTTCTCGCTTTCCAAGGAAGTATTTTTAAAAATAGTTAATTTTATATGGTGTGGAGGTCTACAAAGTGAGCTCCTTTTTGCTTGTATTTTGAAACATATAAAATATTAATTTGGTGGATTTTTTGGTGAATGACCATCTCCATAAAGTTGTTGCAAATGGAAACTTTTTATTTTTTGAAAATACTTATTTTTACTATTTTTTCCTAATTAAAACATGAAGGCATGTATTTTCTTGAGGTTTGGCACTTTTCAAGTTTTCCTACTTAGAGAATTTTTCTACCCATTTCCTTCAGTGAAAACCTTTATCTTAGAGGTGTATACATTATTCATATTTTTCAAATTTAAAAAAAAATAATTAATTTTAAAGTACTCCCGAAAAAATCAGCCAAATGCAACAAAATCGGCAGGTGTTTCTTGCAATCACCCAGTACTTTAAAATTTAATAAGTGTAAAAATTCATTACTAAAGATTGGTTTCTATTAGGGCTTGGATGTCCCAAGCCTGGACCCATCTAGTTGCTTGCCAATGGGGCTGGATGTCTTGTGCGATTTCGAGTTGGCCCTCTAGCCTCCATTCTGTGAAGAGAAGATTTGCAAACCTGGAAGGCTTGGATGAACAACTGGAAGGCCTATTCCATAGAAAAAAAACAAAAAACCCTCTGAGCTATAGGTCTTGAGTTTTCACTTTTATCCAAAGAACAAGTCTATTCATAAGCCCATTGGAAAAGATCCTTGCTACAAGTGCTCCAGCTCCTATTTGTCTGGCCTCAATGGAAAGCTCCATTTCAATCTTCAGCGCCGGTATTCTCCTGCCCCCCTCCAGCTCTTGGATGTCTAGTCCCTCAATGAAGCCGGCCTTAAGGACCACTTCTCATTAGGCCCCTAGAGGTCTAGAGGTCGGATAAAGAGCTGGAGGGGGCCTGGACCTTCAGTGGCTTTTCCACTCCCTCTGACTTCCAGGACCTAAAGGGAGTACGACCCTTAATTCCCCTCCTTTCCCAGCAGGCATCCCAAAAATCCTACCCCTTAAGTAACTAAGCGTAGTAAGTAAGAGGAAATTCAGCCTAAAAAGTGAAGCACATTTGTCGGAGTGTGGCAAAAAAGGGGGCTCAAGCGGGGGGTCCAACCCCTCCATCTCTATTTTTCATTTCCTGATTGCCTGGAGGCTGGAGGGGGCCTGGAGGTCCAGTTCCCCCACCCCCGCAATAGAAACCCCTTGGACCTCCTAGACCTGGAGGTCTAGGGCTTCAATGGAAACACACTCTAACACCTTATCAACAGAGCTACCTTCCCAAGGAAAATCTTTGAATTTTTTTAATTTATTTTAGTGAAAAATTGATGCAATGCATGAATATTCAAGCATGCACTAACTTATCAATTTAACAAATAGACTAGTAAGTTAATAGTGCCTCGCATGCTAGTTGGACAATTTTTATTTTTATTTTTAACAAATGGAGAACTACAGTAAGGTAGGTGGCTTGAAAAGAGACCCTCTTCTTTAGATGGTCCTATAGGGAGGCGTGTAATGGACAGTCAATGGTTCTAAAATGGATTGCTAACAACTGTCAGTGCATAATTAAGACTTATTCTATGTTGCTTCATACTTTGTCAATAGATGGAATTAGAGCCAAGGAGGTCCATTTCAAAGATAGGGTATGTTTACTTAATTTTTCTGAATGAGAATTGATTGCCCAATTAACTTCTTCCAAATGTTAAAATATTGTAAAATTTGTTTAAGTTTTAGTAAGATCGCATTTAGGAACATCATGTATTACTTTTTTGATGCAGCACTGCAGATTTGAAGTCAAGTTATATCGTTTTTCAGAGCACATGTGCATGGTTTTTGTAAGGCCTACAGGTCAGGAAAAGATACATGTCCAGAATTCTTTGAAAATTCATAAGTAATTCATAAATGCTCCGAAAAATATGAAACCACTTGGGTTAGATTCCTCATCAATTCCTCTTCAAGGGAAAAATAAGTGAAAATTTTTTTGAGCATCTGAAACCCATCAAAAAGGCCAACAGCCCTTAAAGGGTCGCTTTTTGAGCCGGCTACCTTAGTTGGACAAATTAGTCAGCAGGAACCTTTGTTCTACCGTTTTGTTAATTTGTCTTCTTTGCTGCTATTTGGCCATTTTTCTTGTGCCTCTTCCCTTGATCAAGGACTAGACTGGAGGAATGTTCCAAAAGCACGCCCATTTTTCAGTCCCACGCGATCAGTGAGATGCAAGCGACATCTTGAATGACTTGATGAGCTGAAAGTCGGGAAGTTAAAACCCCACTTTTATGCTGACCTAGCTAGCACAGTGCCAGATTCCAATCGATCCAAAGCTAAGTTTAGTAAACTTAACCAATCGTGTGAATGCAGCATATCTCGAATTCTCGATGTTTGAACCGCGGAATGGACTTTGGGCACTTTGCCCCTATCTCGAAAGTGAACACCTCACTCGAACTTTAATTTTAGAAAGCCATGCTTTCAACGCCGACTGTTCAGACCCGAGTTTTGGAGCTAGCTCACTGAGTGGGGGTGAAGCTCTTTCAAGTATCTGTCTCATGTATCTGGCAATTAATAGTCACATTTATGGAAAAGTCGGGCTTTCAAACCAGCTACAGTAAATCTCTCCTGACATTCAAGAGCACAGAGCTTTACAACCTAGAACTGGTGAAATTATTTACTGCACAGTACTGTAGATCGATCTGAGCTAGCGAGGTTGCAGAAGTACGTGAACTTTTCATCGATTGATTATATCTGACAATTGCAACGAGTAGTTTGCTTTCACAGGAGAAGGAGAAAGTAACACGGCAACTCGATCAATGATCGAGCCTAAGCCAGATAATTAGACGAGATTCGATTTAATTCGCCGTGGTGAGCATATCAGTTGAGTTTCACAATACGGTATTGGAATGGAAATCAATCTCGACAGAGGTTTCTACGAATCGATCTCAGCCCATCGCTGACAGCATGATTGAAGTCTTAAATACCAATGCTTGTTTGAAAATAAAGCGATCTCAATCGATCTCTTATGCTCTGCAGAAGAACTACGCTAGCATGCAATTCACAATCATGCCCAAATTATAAATTTGTCAAAGCAGCAACAGATTAGCTCCGAATGGCAATGAATTCTCACAGAATGGATTTCCTTCCCCTTGACTACGATGCAGATTTCATCTGTTGTACTACGCAATGGGTGAAAAAACAGATGAAGAATCTGCATCATAGGCTAGAGGAAGGGAACATGAAGAAACTCCTGCATGAGCACTGTCGATCGATGATGCATAAACCCCTACTTCCTGCAACAATCCATTACTCCGTATACTCCTGCGACGTTCGCAACCCAAAGCTGGCTAGAGCTGCTACAATCCACGCAAAACTCATCACTGCCGAGGCACTGACTGTAATGGAACGCACTAGCTTCTGATTCACTGGCTTTTAGCTCGATCGCAACTCAAACTTGGTCCGGTCACGTACATACAAGAACTCTGTAATCGATCGATCATAATTCAGGACCACCAATATGTAACTGCGAAGTAGTTATACTCTTTCTTCCAGCTACAACTGAAGAGGTAGCTTCTGAGGAAAAAGGGAGTGAATGCTGGTAGTTCCGGCAAGCTCATGAAAGCGGCAACCATGAGAAACATGAGGATAGAGAATCCAGCAGTGAAGTTGGGAAGGTTGGTCAGCGGGGTACACTGCCATACTGCCGTGCTGATATGCACTGGAGCCTAACGTAGACGGTTATATTTATATATTAATAATACCCACAGTAGCTAGTACCCGCCTGAAGATGGAAGGCGCAGTGGCGTGGGAGGCTCAAATTTAATCAAACTTGGCTGAAAAAGGCCAACCTGCACGGCTTCGTGTCACTTTGGGACTTTGCACTTCACATGCATCCGCACTCTCTCTCTCTCACTTTACCAGTTTACTTTGAGTACTCATAACTTGCATGACAGGACCCCAGCTAAGTGCACCTGACATTGGCTACTAAACTCAATTGTCCTGCTCAAGGACCACCATCACGCTGATTCATTCAACCATCATTCATATTACTGATTGCCTGCGAATGGAACTCATTGTCCTGTCCATGTGTTCTTGCCCGGCCTTTGGTCTGGCTTGTTCTTCTTGTTCCTCTTAATGCAATGGGTATTCCATTTGTTCCAAATAAAAAATAAAAAATGGAACTGATTGATCACGCCCCTGGCCCGCCAGCCACGAGAAGTCGAGTCGGTAATTAATTGAATTGGAACTTCACGAAAAAAGCAAGGATGGCCTTTCGACACATCTGCTTTAACTTACGCGGAAAACGGCGGGGTTCTTGGAGCGTCTTTTCGCTTTCCGCTTCAAGAAATAACGTAAGCCATGAAAATGGTCTTGAGTTGAAATCCTCCGTACTGTCTCCTGTTCCATTGATGTCTGCTTTTTTCTCTCCCGTGACTGAAGAGGATTGGATCCCACTCCCCAACAAAGGAAGCCTTCGAAGTTAACTTAACCTAGGAATACATTCAGTTTACCGAGAATTAAAGTGCTTTTTCCGGTCACTTGTTTCCGGCCAGCTGAGTCCAGCTGTTCTCTTTCCTGGCCAGAACAAGAAAAGATAGCCACAAATTCTGGCAAAGAACCAGGTAGGACGGTGAGTGGGTCCTCGCTTTACGGAGTACCGTTTAGCATGTGCTTAAGTGCTTTGCACTGGCCGGCATTGGCCGACGTCATTGCAACAGAGACCAAGAATGCGAGATCGGGTGGAGCGGAGAAAGGAGATTCGGAGGGCCGACTCCGGCCAGGGCAGCTGTTTATAATTAGAGCATCGCCACCACGTACGTATGCTCGATTCAACCACGGCATGGAGGCACCTCCTGCCTCGGGAGATGTGCCAGTGCACTCAAGATTCAATGCTTCGCACCAAGTCACCAACTACCAAACATTGCGGGTAGTCACACCTCCTGCAAGAACCGGATTTTCTTGAAGTCGGAGAAATCAGAGAGAGAAAAGTGGAGCTAATCGTGAGCTATTCCGCGTTGAAGGAGGTGTGACACCCCTTTCTGCCATTTCGAGTGATTCTCAAAGAATTTCTGACCTGCAAAGCTAAATAGGAGCTTCGCAACCGGTGCTGAGCCAAGTACTTTGAAAAATTCTTTGAGAAACTTTTGGAGAAGAAACAACACACTCATTTCTCAAAGAAACTGACCTAAACTTGTCACAAACTACCTACCACGAAGTGCTGCGTGGACATTCTCAGAGAATTGCAACTGTGTTGAGGAAAGTGTCACTACTAGAATAAAGGGGGGTTTGCAACATTTGTAGCAACATGTGCGGTGCTGTCAAAGAACAAAGCCATGGTTGAAGCAGCGTTTGACAAGAGGCAATTTTTTAAGCAACATTTTATGAGAGAACTTCCACATATTGTGTTCCCAATGAGTTTCCATCTTCATTCTTTGTTGAGGACGATATTCTATAAGCATTGTGTTTGATAAAGCTCCCATGAAGTACAATATGCTTGGCTCTTTCTTGTTAAATAACACATATTTCATTAGAAGAAGTACAAATTGTATTGTATACTATATTGTATGATGTATAATATGTTATACTATATGATGTATAGAATTGTATATATATCATATATAGTGTTGTATAAATATTGTATTATATATTGTACAAATATTGTACACATATTAATGTTTCATTGGTCCAGAATAATGAATATCTACCTTCACATTAATCCCTAAAGGACTAAGGCCTTTTTTTTGTCAAAAACCTCTCAAAACTGCCATTTCTGTTGCATTCACCCAAGAAAACAAAAGAAAATAATCTTTTAAGAATCTAACCATAGGATCTTGTACTTGACTTAATTGAGATCATGTGGTAAAAATTTCATGAAGTTTGACTGTATAGATTAGAAGATATGAGCATTCGAAGTTGGAAATACAATTTTTTTTGAACTGGACTATAATTTTGAGATGACTTTGATTGCCGTTTGTTGAACTTTTTTGCACTATAGACTTTGAATTAAAAAAAAATTGTGTTTAAAAATTGAGTTGAGAGTTTAGGAAAAAAAATTTACACAAAAAACACTTGATTTTCATTCTTTAAAAAATTGTTAAGTAGATGTAGGTCCAAGATTTAAAGAAAAACTAAATGGTTAATAACTCTAAGGTGGGATTGAAATACAATAATTCCAATGGTGAGATTGTTCTAGCAAGTAAACATAACCTTGTCCAACAATTTTTTTTGAAAAAATGTGAAAATTGCATTTAGAAATGAATCCTATAGGTTATTTTTTTGAGAAATTGTTTAGATTGCCCGAGAAATAAGATTGTCCATAACTTTCTCATTATAAGTCCAAATAGAATTAATCAAAGCTTCACATGTAGGCAAAAATATATTATTATTTTTTTAATTTAAAAATTAAAATTTGAATTTTTGCAAAAAAAAATTCTACCCGCCAAAAGAAAATTTGGGCTTTTTGCGGTGTAACTTTTGCTCCTCGTTACCAATTGAAATAAAAATTACATCCCCACAAAGCTAATCAGTTTTTCTATCTTGTGAAAAAGTTTCAAAAGGTTTTACCAAAAATTGAAGTCTACGGAACCTGCCCGAACTCCAAATTGTCCCCCGAGGAGAAAATTGTCCTTCAGGGATTAATAGACAAATTATTAGAAACAAATGTTCCCAATGAAGTGAACAAATATAGTAATATAAGAACTTCAGTTCATTTCTTCCCATATAAATAGGAAACGTAACTAAAAGCATATATCAAAACATTGCTTTATGTAAATGTCTTTAGTCGAGCTTAACTCCTAAAGGTTTTTTACTATGTTTCCACCAAAATCACTCCAAAACTATGATTTCTAATACAAGTGCAATTTTTTTGAAAAAAAAACATTTTTTGACATATTTAATTGTAGGATCTTGTAGTTAGGTGGTTTGAAAAGATGTGGAAAAAATTTCAGAAATTTTCACTATGTAGATTACAAGATATTACCATTTGAAGTAGCAAAAATCCTTTTTTAATCCCTACGAAAATCTGGGCATCTGCTCTTCACAAGGTCACATTTGTATGAAAAAATACTCAAAATGATGGTTACTCTTTGAATTCATTTTACAATGCAAGTCGGCCATATGCTCAAAAAATTTCAAATCATTTGGAATTGTACAACATATAGGAAAAAAATAGTAAGTAGAAAGAAATAGAGAATGCTTGAAAGTACTACATTGTAAAAAATTTATTTATAAAAATAAAAAATTCCAATTCCAATGGTTAAAATATTTTAATAAACAATCTTCACCCAATGTTTTAGTTTTTTTTTCAAAAATATTGAATAACTACTCGCAAAATACCCCAAACTAAAATTCCTCATAACTTTTGACTCATATATCGAAATGGAATGATTTAAAGCTTTCCACATAGATAAAAATATTGTAAACCAATTTCAATTTTTAATTTTTAAATTAATTCAATTTTTTTTAAAGTTTTTTTGTTGCCCAGGCTACCCAATGTTCAAACAAAACAACATATCATGTCATAACTTTTTAACAATGTAGTCAAAAGTTATGAAAATTGTTGGGCCTTAAAGATACTCCTCAGAAACATGTGTAAAAATTTCAAAGAAAAAAAATAAAAACTCCATTCATAGTGAGCTGCCTGAAATCGCTATATTGCCAAAAAACGCAGTTCAGGGCTTTAGGGGTTAAAACAATGTTTAATGGTCCTTCTTAGTTTTCTTTTCTAGTGTATTGAGCAAGATCTTGGGTGATGCAAATAGGACCTAATTCTAATGACAACCCTTCTTGTTAAGTCCCGTGTTAAGTAGCTCCAATTCTATCTTCCAAGTAGAAGTAAAATCCTCCCCAATACCTAAAAAGAATTTAGTTTTAATATCAAGTACATCATTGGTTGCGCACTCCCTAGGTTGAGAGATTTTCATTGTTTTTGGTGTACTAGTCCATTTGTGTTTTCATCCCCCTTTTCTATCCCCTCGATGGAATTTTATGACAAATTTGTAAAAAGTGTCAAAAACTCTTAGCACTGGGGCTTAGTTTCTTACTAAGAAATCAAAAGAAAATCCTTTAAGCTTAGTCAACAATGTTATGTACCCCTTAACCCCAAAGTGACCCTGAGGACAGAATGTGTCCTCGGCCAATTTTTGAAGTTAAATAAAATCTTACCAAATTATTATTTTTAGTAGTTTATATTTTTGAAAATATATTTTTGAAGTTTAGTTTTAGCTTCAAAAATCTGATTTTGAAAATGTGCAAATGTGATTTTTCTATTTAAGATTTTGTGCACCGGTGTCTAGTGCAATCTTGACTTTTGTAGTGTTGAGGGCTCTTGAGAATGAGCGTCAAATACACTAGATCTTTGAGAAAAAATCTTATTAGAAACTCATTTAAAAAAAATGTAGAGTAGATTTTGAGAAGCTATGAATTGATTGGGGTTATGCATATTAGGATCTTTAACATCATAATTTTTGGTGACCAACTTTTTAGATTCAACATGTGAAAAAAGGATTAAAAGACTTCAAATCACTTTCACAATTTTAACACCCTCATGATCAAACATTATAATCTTTCAATCCGTAAGAGATATTGTTGTGTTTTCTTTTCTAATGTGATCTCTAACATATCTAGTTTGATTTTATATGGTTACAATTCAAAAAAAATTGATACAATTTATCAAAATGTTGACTTTTTGTTTAATTCAGAGCAAATTTCTAGAAGCTCAGGAAATTCCAGGGTCATTTTGGGGTTAAAGTCATTGCTAAAGTTCTTCCCCTTCTTTTCAGACCTCTTACAAGTCTACATCTTCCAATGAGGCTAGAGTCAAAGTTGAGCAAGTTGACATGAGTGGGTGAATGCAAAAAACACTTGTACTATTTTGCATCACATAACATATGTTGATCTATTTTTTGGCCATAATTTTTGTATTTTTACTTCAAATGACTCAAGATTTGTAAGAAAGGTACTCATGACTATTATAAACCTTGTATAATTTTTTTGTAATTTTTAAAAGTAGTAAACTATTTAAAAATAAACCCCAATTGAATGTTATACTTGTCAATTTGGAGGGTTTTAGTACTAGATATTTAGCACCCAGAAAAACAAATTTTGACCTAAAATTTGGTGGAGATGTTCTTCTAATAGTCTTGTAGCTAATGGACAAACTAATATTTAAAATAATTATTTTTATGTGGTGTAGAAGTCTACAAAGTGAGCCTCCTTCTGAATACATTTTGAAACATCTAAAAAACGATTTTGGTGAGAGTTTTTTTGTAAATGACCATATCTATAAAGTTTTGGCAAACTTAATAAAGTTTTGACAAATTTAATTTTTTTTAATTTTTTAATTTATTTTCCTACTTTTTACAAATTAAAACAACAAAATATGTATTTTCTTGAGGTTTGGTACTTTTCAAGTTGTCATATTTAGAGATTTTCTTAACAAATTTTCTTTAGTGGTTTTCTTCATCTTAAAGGTGCAAATAGACGTACAACAAATAGTACAAGTATTTCTTGCATTCTCTTAAGTGTAAAACTACTTGTTACAAAGGCATTGTCAAGCAAGGTGATTGCACAAAACACTTGTACTATTTGTTGCATTTTGCAACAATACTCCTCACTTTTTCTAGAGAGATATTAAATTAGAAGATTTATTTTTAAATTAAAAAAATATGACTTGTGTATACACCTTTAAGACAAAGGTACCCACAAAAGGAATTGTATAGAAAAAATCTCTAAGTAGGAGAACTTGAAAAGTGCCAAACCTCAAGGAAATACATACCTTCATGTTTTAATTAGGAAAAAATATTAAAAATAAGTAAATACAAAAAATAAAAAGTGGCCATTTGCAACAACTCTATAAAGATGGTCATTCACCAAAAAAATCACCAAAATAATATTTTATATGTTTCAAAATTCAAGCAGAAAGAAGCTCACTTTGTAGACTTCCACACCACATAAAATTAACTATTTTCAAAAATCCTTCCTTGAAAAGCTAGAAGTCTACTAGAAGACAATTTCATCTAAATTTCATCTCAAAATCATTAAAAAAAAAAGGTACTCCTTAGGATTGTTGCAAGAAACACTTATCGGTTTTGTCTCAAAACGGCCTATTTCCATGAGTCCTGTGACTTTTGGAATAATTTTTTTAAAACAAAATAAAATATGGATAATTTGAAGAGCAATGAGAATATTATGTCTCATAAAATTCAGACCTAAGAAAATTTACCTCTAAAAGTTATGCACAAAAAAAGGACAATGGAAAATACAATGAAAATAGATACTTTTTTTTTCTAAATTTAAAAAAATAAAAAAATAAAAAAATAAAAAAATTCATTTTTCTTAACTTAAAGATGCTTCTTCTCCAATAAATTTCATCTTCAAAAAAAATATTTTGTGTTCTGTACAAGTGTACCTTGGTAGTGCACTTTGAGCATATGTGGAAGTTGGACAGTTTAATATTTTCAAAAAATATTTCTAGGGTTTGTGTAACTATATTAGAGGACCATGCATACCAATTTTTTAGCTCAAAATTTGCTTTTTTGGGTAAAAAATAAGACTAAAAACCCACAAAATGGCCAAAGTAGACACCCAATCAGGAGTAGTTTAAAATAGTAAAATAATTTTTAAAGAATTGAAAAAATCACACAACATGTAAAACTTTTTTGTGCACTTTCATTCCAAATTTCAAGTCAAAAAAACAAAATATGAAAAATTTATGAGCAAAAAAATACCTGATAAAGGTTAAGGGGACAAAAAAAAAGACAAGTGTTTCTTGCAATCACCCCTTAGTACTAAAAACCTCCAAATTATCATTTGTGACATTTAATCACTAGTACTATTTTAATATTAAACTATTTTTGAAAATTATGAAAAAATTATGTAAGGTGTATGATAGTCATGAGTACCTTTCCAAGAAATCTTGAGTCATTTCGAGCAAAAATGCAAAAGTTATGGCCAAAAAACAAATCAGCATGAGACATGTGACGGAAAATAATACAAATATTTCATGCAATCACCCAGCGACAGTGAGAGTGATGGGATGAATAACGCCCTCTTTAACTTGAAGGACAACTATGAGAGTGACAGGAAGAGTGACACACCTTTTAATTTAAAGGGATTTTGGTATAGAGCTTTTTTTTGTCTTGACAAGTGTAGCAAGTGTGGGTTGAGTGGCATTGTTGACACTTAGTAGTGATGTTCTAATTCCTTTCAAAATGAAGTCTATAACCATACATATAATTTCAATGTCTTTAGCTTTATATAGTTTTTTTAGCCACTACAAGTAGTGGAATTTTATTTATTTAATTCTTTGAAGATGAAATCACACATCTTCTACAAGTTCTACAAGTTTTAAACCTTTTTATAAAAATTTGAAAATACTATGATTTTTTTCAAGTAAGAGTATATAAAATACAATATATGGGTGAATGTAAAAAACAGTTGTATTATTTGTTGCATTTTTTTAAAGTACTCTTTATTTTTTTGATTACTTTAAAAAAAAAATTTAATTCAAAAATATAATTAATTTTTGACACCTTTAAGATGAAGTTAACCACCAAAAGAAAAACTTAGGAAAATTTTCTAAGTAGGAGAACCAAAAAAGTGCCAAATCTCAAGAAAATAGACACTTTGATGTTTTAATTGATTAAAAAATAGAACAAACATAATAAATGAAATTAAAAAATCTCCATTTGTAATAACTTTATAGAAATGAACATTCACCAAAAGAATCACCAAAAGAATATTTTATATGTTTTAAAATGCCCATTGAATGGACCTCATTTTGTAGATTTCTACACCAGATAAAATTAATTATTTTTATAATTCCTTCACACAATAGCTACAAGTCTACTAGAAGACCATCTCTTTCCAATTTTAGCTTTAAATTCATTTTTTGGATACTATTGTGTTAAAAAAAATCCAAAATTGAATACTACATGATATAAAATTGGGGGCTATTTTTGGATGGTAAAACATTTTTTAAATTACAAAAAATTAACCAAGGTATATAATAGTCATGAATACCTTGCATACAAAATTTTGCATCATTTAGAGCAAGAACACAAAAGTTATGTCCAAAAAACAGGGTTAACCTATGATATGTGATATGAAATAGTACAAGTGTTTCTTGCAATCACCCCTTAAGCTTATTGCATGAACATGCAATATGGTCCTCCAATTTGGTCCCTCCAAAAGTGGCTCTCCAAAATAATTGATGTTTAAATTTTATATAAAAACTTTTACTATACAAGTCAAGGTTATAAGTGCACTTCATTCTACAAAAAGGAGATTAAGATGAACGTAGGAAGACGACAAGTTCTATAGGAAAAAAGAATCAACTTGCAATCATCACAATATTTTTGTCTCTTATCTTCTTTTTGAAGGTTTAGATAACATAACAATCATCAAATCGTTGTAGTAGTATGTGCACATTAATCTTTAAACAATGCAATGCATGATTTGTCTTGGCTTTGTTGTGGAGTGCTAGCATGCAAGTATGGAATCTATGAGCCCATGATCCCAATAGTCTATATTATTGACACCTTCTATAGTTATAGGTATCTATATTGTAAACTCTTTTCATATTACAGTGTATATAAGTTATAGGTACATATGTTATAAACACCTCCAAATGGTTGCAGGTACCTATCTACAACTAGATTCAAGATTCACCAACTCATGTCTTTGTACTCATAGGCTAACATTGTTGGTTTTGTGTCTGATGAATGAAGGAGAATCCTTCTGCATAAAACAAAAATGTGACTATTCATCTTCATAATTTTGTAAGAAAAAGTCATGTACAATAGATTGACTTTCAATGAGAACTTTTCTATTTTCCTAAATACATGATTCACATTGTAACAAAAGGGATGATTTCCACAACCACCAACCCATCCTTCAAAGGTTAACAAGAACCACAAGATCTCATTTCTTTTCTTGCCAAAAGCTCTTGGACCTTCAAGTCGGTGCTCAAAAGGCAGCCATTTGAAGAACCATAGGGATGCTCTAAGCTTAATAGAATGAAGGATTCATCAATGTACACACCGAAGCCATTGAATAGCATTTATTTACTTTCTTTCGATGTGCATTGATTCCATTGAAAGTTCACTTGCAGGTGGGCACTTGCTGATCCAAGCAGGAGCCCTGTTAAGTTATGGCAGGGGGCCTTGTTCTTTTTCTTTTGCAATGAAATACTGTTTCATTTGTTTCAAAAAACATCAACCAGGAGCTGGGCAAATCAACTTACCTGAATTGTTGAAAGTAAAATAGGGGAGGAGGCTCATAAACCACTCATCTAAGGGCTGGTCCGCCTTTTTCATGTATTTGTTTGGATGGTAATATTTTTCACTCATTTTTCAGTGAAAGAGAAATAAATGAGCAATTTAACACAAGTTGTTTCATATTTTTTGAAGAATTATTGAATTAGTTATGAATTTTCAAACACAGTCTGGCATAGGGCCCTATCTGTGATCAGTAGGCCTTGCAAACCCATACATGTGCAGTTTGAAAAAAAATCTGGCTTGCTTCAAAAACTAGCACTGGAACATGTAAAAAGTAAGGTGGGAACACCTATTCCCGTCCATGTATCCATTCCCATCCATATGTAGTAGGGGTGCACATTTTTCAAAGAAAAATGTGCATCCTTGCTATATATAGACGGAAATGGATACATGGACGGGAATGGGTGTTTTGCCCTTAATAGCATTTGTTTCTAAAAGCGTTCCTTTCTAAAACTGAAATGAATACTTGAATAAATCATTATTTCAGATTTTTGAAGACTTGAAAGAAGGTACTTCAACAACTAATTCTTATTTTAAATATAATCAGGAGACACCTAACCACTTAGTTGAGAATGAAGCCATTGGGACTCTAAAACCATTCATTCAATTAGCAAAAACCAAATCTTAGCATGCTTCAATGTAATCTACAATTCATTTTGTGACAATCAACTATTGATTTCGGAGCCTCCTAATGGACAGGTGCAAAAGCTTGAGCGGTTTATGAGCCCTCTCCTATACCTGATGAAAAATTTCCATCCAATCTTACTCATGTAAAGCTAACGACACCTTCTTGCAACAGCTTGTGGCATCAAGGTAGGAGGTCCATGAAGTGCCCATCTAAAAGCTGAAACATGAATTTGGGGAGGTGAAAATTCTTACAATATTTTTCAATAAGTTTTCCTTGAAAGACAAGTGGAATTGACATCTAAGTGAGTCCTCATCATTTCATATTTTTTGGAGCTTTGTGAAATTAGTTATAATTTTTTGAAGTTGAAATGGCACAGGGCTCTGAAATTGCCCACGTCTTAAAATGTACAGTCACACATTGGGAATACATGAAAAAAGCAACATGATTGTCTGATACACCAGGAACAAACTCATCTTCAAAGGGAATACTATGGGCACCACCTCCCAAATCTGCATGGTGTAACACTATCTTGGTTGGCCTCAGTTGGCCCCATGTAACATCATCTCTTACTTCCACAGATGCAAACAAACGAGGAGTGTCAATAATGTCAAGGATTTCTAGGGTTTGTGGTCTAAAAACAAGGTTTTCTACTCTAGTAATTTTGGCAAGCCTGAGTGGCACTTATCTCTCAACCTCAGGAGTGGATAAATTAATGTACATTTAAAAAGTATGAGCCCCTTTAGAACCTCCTACTTCAACCTCGCAACTGCATTCTCAAAGAATCAAGCCCTCCAACCAACTAAAATAGAGTGTTTAAGGTAGGTACAGCCAAAAGCGCCCTGTTCCTAAAAGCGCCATCTACAGTGCACATACATTTCCGAAATCAGTCATGTTCACAGACTGTAGATGGCGCTTTCAGAAACAAACTTTGACTGTTAATAACTTTTGCATACGGTATCCAAATCCTGCGTTCTTTGGTGCGTTGGAACAAGCTTTCACTTGCCAACAAGACTACATAAAAAATTGAACTGATTAATAGCAGGAACTAGGCTTAGTATGAATAAGTGGCGCTTTTGGGTGTAACTATCTTATATACAATTTGACCAATTTAACCCTAAAGAATCAATTAGAATTCTTTTGTTGAAAATTTTCTACAGCATGTGGTTGACGAGTAGCTTGGCATACAACATATTTGTAAAACTTGTTGCATGATATATTTTGGTTTTCAACCAAGAACTCAAAAAACCACTTCTCCAAAAGCAAAATTTTTGAGATAGATTTTCAAGATTTATAAGGTAGGTACACCCAAAAGCGCCTTGTTCCTAAAAGCGCCATCTATAGTGCACATACATTTTCGAAATCAGTCATGTTCACAGACTGTAGGTGGCACTTTCAGAAATAGACTTTGACTGTTAATAACTTTTGCATATGATATCCAAATCCTGCGTTCTTTGGTGCGTTGGAACATGCTTTCACTTGCCAACAAGACTGCATAAAAATTTGAACTAATTAATAGCAGGAACTAGGCTCAGTATGAATAAGTGGCGCTTTTGGGTGTACCTACCTTATATACATAGAAAGCTCTGAACCATTTCGTTTTGATTAAGGTAGGTACATCCAAAATGGCACCTCACCTTAAAGCGCCCTGTACAACGTGCATACATTTTCAAAATCAGTCATGTACCCAAACTGTAGATGGCGCTTTCAGAAACACACTTCACTATAACAAAACATGGTCTGAAAAAACCGTAGTCATTTTTGACTACGGTTTTTTCAGACCATGTTTTGCTCTAGTGCTTTGACTGTTAATAACTTTTGCATATGGTATCCAAATCCATTGTTCTTTGGTGCGTTGGAACATGCTTTCACTCACCAACAAGACTGTAAAAAAATCTGAACAATATAATAACAGGAACTAGGCACAATATGAAAAACTAGCGCTTTTGGGTGTACCTACCTTAATGGGATGAAAGTTATGAGTACTTTTTGTTTGCACGTAGTTATTGGATCTCTACTCTAAAATAAACTTGGAAATCCTTTATAAAACTCAATTTTCAATATTTTTTTAAGAAAATAGAACCATAGGATGTAAGTTGTTTATTGCATCATTACAACCATTGGGATTAATCTTGACTCATGGAAAAGAAGATACACTATTGAATTTTGAAGTTTCTTTGAATTAGAAAATTATTTTCATTTTTACTTTAGTTTACTGTAGCAATGGCACAGGACACAGTAAGTTCCATAGAAATAATAATGCTCTTACGTCAGATATTTTTCCACACAAGCCAAAGAATAGAGATCACCTCAAATTTCAAAATTTCTTCACATTTCAGGGAAAATATCGGAAGATTTTTCACTCATTGCCGGAGATGATGCAATCCTCTTTGAATTGACTGCAGCCTTGCCTAATGTATGATAACACCTGGTGCAGAGCCCCTACCCACCGAAGACCTAATTCAACCAACAACAGGGATAGAAGAACAGAAGGGACGGAGGACACAGAGGACGCGCATGAAGAGCTTAACTTCCAGGTTATTGATCTGGAGATGCAGGATACTTTTAGTCAAATTTACAGGGAGTTAACTAGTGATTAGTGTTTCTTTTGCGTTTGTTTCCATTCCGGCCTTCTTTTGCTTGGTGTTTTGCCTCGGTCCGGCCCTGCCTTTGGGTGTGGTCCCGGGTTCGACCCTGCCCCTGTGGTGACCGGCTGGCCGGTTCTCGTTTTCTCCATTCCCGCCTTCGGGCTGTCGGTTTAGTTCTCTCTCGCCTCCAGGTGTTTTTCTGCCCTCTGGGCGTGTATTCAGCCCCTTGGGGCGGTTCTCAGTAAAGCACCACCCTCGAATGGGTTTCACTCGAACACCTGGTGCAGAGCACTACTCACAAGATTCATGATTCATAGCCTTCCTTCCTTTAGAGCTTGCTTGACCCTGAAATGAACACCAGGGCTTTTTCTTTCATATTTGAAGAAGTGCCATAGTGGCGATATGAAATGTTATAGGGGTGTTTCAAATTGCAACATTCATCCACTTATTGGATGTATAGTAAGGTTTTCATCTACAATCAGGCGATTTCATCTGGTTATTTTTTTACTTCAAAGTTGTTTGGAGATTTCATCCAAGTTTTTTGGCATTTTTTGTAGTGTTTTTTAGCCAAATTATTTTTTTGGGTGCAATGTGGAACTACAAAGCCAAAAAGAAACCTGTTGAGGAAGAACTTGAAAGCTTCATCAAACCACGTCTCTTTTTGTATGTAAATGTAAGTGAAAAACTCCCTGTCCAGCATTGGCCATGAAACACCCCACTTGTCACCATGGAAATCATGTGCTTGAAAAAAAATCCCAAGAGCATTTATTAGAGGTCAAACTCTTGTGCAAGATCACTCCTTTTCACACACAAAATTTCAAGGATGAACATTGGCACTTTTGTATTAGAAAATAGATTGTGCACAGGAGATTTCACTAATATGCAATCATTAAGCAAGCCCCTTGATGTTAAAAGTACTATAGGCAAGGGATATTAAATTAGTAGAATGAACCCTAGAATACAAATTCAATAGGTAGGGCCAATTCTACCAATTTAATATTCCTTTGCAAAAAGAAGAAGGAGCTTGAAGTGCTTTGAACATCTTCCAAAAGAGGATTCTTTGTCATCCATCAAACACTTTTAGGCCATTGAGTCTTTATAAAGTTAACCCCCAAAAGGCAAAGCCTATGCTTCCATAATCACATGTGAAAGTCTTTTACTATGTATCATCCATTTCTTTGTTATTGAAGAGTAATTTTTTTTTGGTTTTATTTCTTAGGGATGAAATCACATGTCTAATATTTGTCGTAAAATGTTCAAATAGTTTTGGTGAAAAATTGAAATTGTAGTATATTTTTGAAGAAAATATGAAGAAAATTCATATCAAAATATAAATCATGTACAAAAAATCTTAAATTTTCAAAATAGAAGTACATTGTTGTGCAAAAACCATACCTACCTACAAACTAAAATTGCTCATAACTTTTGACTCCTTAATCCAAATGGGATGAAAGAAAGCTTCCCATGTCTGTAAAAACCTGAAGAATCAATTTGAAATTTTACTTTTGAAGAATTTTTTAAAAAAAAAAAGTTTTTGCAGCTGCCCGGGCTGCCCTCCAAGTAAAGAAAACAACATATCATGCCATAACTTTTTAACCACAAAGTCAAAAGTTATGAAAATTGTTGGGCCTTAAAGATACTCCTTGGGCACATCTCGTATAAAAATTTCAGCAAAAAAAAAATACAAACTTCATTCGTAGTGAGCTGCCCAAAAAATTTATAATGCCAAAAAATGCACCTCAAGGCTTTAGGGGTTAAGATAAATTCCAGATTTTTCACAAAAGTACATATCTAGACATAGAATACTAATGAAAACAACTTGGAATACATTTCAATAAGGATCTCTTACATTCTCATTGTAGCACAACTGTTGTTGAAGAAGGGTAAATTTGCAAGAGCCATTTCTCCCCCTAAAAATGGTTGCAATCTCCTCAATGAAATAGTGGCCAAGGCCATGGCCATGAGAAGAAATACTCTTTTTGGTATGGATTTCTTGTTCTGTACAGTTCTTGCTTGCCTATTCCTTACATCAAAATACAAAAAGCATTGAAATTAAAAAAAAGTCACATTGTAGCAACAATTGATCACCAATGCCGTTCCACGCTTGGGATGCTATTTTGTGAGCTTGCGAGCGTGAGCCTATGAGCCTGTGAGCTTGTGAGTCTAGAATTTTTGGTGAAATTTTTAATGATTTTCAGAATGTGGACCTATTACCATGCTTTAAGAATTTAGGATTTTTATAGCTAATAACCCCCTTGTAGGATTTGAAATTTGTAACTTTCAAAACTCTTTATTTCAAAAAAAAATTCAATTTTTTTCCAATTTTTTTTTCAGTCCTTTTTTCTATTTTTCCAATTTTTTTTTCAACTCCATCACTCTCCAAAAACCCTCTTGATATCAAGAGGGGTTTTAGAGGTAGAGGGCTTTGGAACTCTCAAAACTTTTTTTTTCATTTTTTTTCATTTTTTTCATTTTTTTTGCAACTATGGCACTAGTTCACTTATTTTTGCGACTTTTCACCCTTCAAATCCTTCTCTCAATACCGAGAGATGATTTTGAAGGTGATAAAGTCGCAAAAAATTATATATATATATATATAATTAATTAAATTTTTTGCAACTCCACTTTAGAAAACCCCTTGTTGGATTCTGGATTTTGGACCTAAAAAAAAGTTCAGAATTTCAAAAAAGAATTGGAAGGTATTGAGAGGCTCTTTGGAGATAGTAGGGTTTGAATTTTAAAATATGTTAACTACACTTCCACGGTCATAGGTCCACGGTCATTTTACTATAAATAGACTTTTTTTCAAATGACTTTTTTTTTCTTTTGGCCTAAAAAATTCAAAGTTTTTTTTAGTTAATTCTCTGGGCTCACAAAACTTGCGCTCACAGCTTTGAAGCTCTGCTTTTAGGCTCAGAAACTAGCGTCGTTGGCTCCACACCATCATTATACAAAACACTCATCGCAATCCAAATTTAGTTACACGCAGAAATCAAAGATATCAAGGAAGCTTAGTTGAATCCCAATCCCAATTCCTTCTTTCTCTTTATCATATTTTGGACAACAAGCCCAGAAGATTGGAGCTAGCTATCAGCAAGCATGCTTCACCAACCTTCAATTTTGTTGCACACATATGAGTCATACACCCATTGTATATACGTGTTAGTACTATAAGAAATCCATATTTTAGTTGACAAATTTTAGGTGACATTGAATGTAAAATCCCATGTTTTAATATCAACAATAATGTTTGCCATAACATCGAGATGTTACAATGGACATTAAGTGACAAATTTTAAGTGACATCCAATGTCACAACTTGTGGTTTTATGTCAATAATAATGTTCACCATAACATGAAGATATTATGGTGAACATTCTCATTGATATAAAAACACAAGTTATTACACTGGATGTCACTTAAAATCTATCACCAAAAACAAAGGTTTCTTATAATGTAGCGTTGTTCTACACAAGTAAGCCACGCAATCACGCATCTCATCCTTGCTTGAGTTGTTTTAGCAATCACACATCTCATCCTTGCTTGAGTTGTTTTAGCATCATTGATTGAGTGTAGCATGAAACTTAACACATACATATAATCTCAAATCCAATCAACATATGAGCTTGAGATTTGTTATCATTTTCAATCATGTGTAGAAGATTGTGGACGTACTGCCAGAGATTGCTATCAAAAATCAAGCTTGTGCTATAGCCTGCATAAATTAGTCACTCATACAATAAGAATTTGTTTAAATTGTCATAGAACCTTCAAAAACATCTATGATAACTAGAAGGAGGTAACTACATTGAATAGGGTTTTAAAGGGAATCCATACTAATTGATCAACATTTAGCACTATATAAATATCTACCTTTACTATACATCAATAGTTATTAAGGAGTGTGGGGTTGTACATCACGTTTCAAACATCTACACTTCTTCAGGATAAGTACCTTTAATTTTTTGGTCCCCATAAAATCTCTATTCAAGATGATTACAAGAAACACTTCTACTATTTGTTGTATTTGGCAACAATATTCATAAATCTTTTTGGAGTATTTTAAAATTAGGAAAATAATTTTTTCTTAAATTTAAAAAATCAACAATGTATACACCTTTGAGGCTTTGAGATGAAGGTTACCACCAAAAGAAACTCATAAAAAAATTCTCTTAGTAGGATGATTGTAAGAAACACTGGTACTATTTGCTGTATTTTGCAATAGTACTCATGATTTATTAGGAGTACTTTAAAAAAAATTAAAAAAATAGAAATATGGCTAATGCATGCACCTTGATGAAGGTAACCACCAAAGAAAATTTGTTGAAAAAATCTATCTATGTACAATAGGAGAATTAGAAAAATGTCAAATTTCGAGAAATTAGATACTTTAATGTTTTAATTAATACAAATTAGGTTATGGAATTGAAAAATGTAAAGTTCAATGTTTGTAATGTTGTAATAAACAATCTACATCCTAAGATTTTATTTTTTCCAAAAATATTAAAAATTGAACTAAATAAATGGCTTCAAAGTTTATTTCAATGTAGAGGTTCCATAATTGCCTACAAACTTAAACTCCTTGTAGCTTTCTTCTCATTAATCAAAATGGAATGATTAAAAGCTTTCTAAAAATATATTATTCTAAAATTTTAATTTTTTAATTTTTAATTTTTTAAATAAATAGTTTTTTTCATTATCCATGCAACCTGGAAAGTAAAAGAAACTACATATTATACAATAACTTTTTGGCCATGTAGTCAAAAGTTTTGAAAATTGTTGTACTTGAAAACTACTCAACCGCATCTTGTATGAAAATATCAAAGAAAAAATGAAAATTTTGTTTGTAAATGGTCAAATGGAGAACCAAAAATGCTACTCCCTTTGTTCCACTAAACACCTCTAAAAATCTTTCCTTTGAGAAATTAATTGTTTTTTAAGTCATAGTGCTAGATATACATGCATTGAAGAACAATTAACCCATCCCTTAAATCTATGCAAAATGTCTAGTTGAAGTGCTATCATTGAGACATCCAAAATCCATGTGGAAAGTATGATTTTTGAGCGTACTTTGAAAATGTTGTTACTTCTCTTATTTTAAATTATTTAAAGGGTGGCGGCAACACTAAGATTATAAAAACTTCTTCCCTAATCTAAATATCCAAAAGAACAAAACCTAGTTGACTTTATAATCAAATTTGCATAGGAGCGAAGTGGTTAGTTAATGCTTTGTTAACACTAGTATTTGAAGGAACAATTCATACAATGAGCTTTAAATGGGCAAAGCCAAGCTTGCAAATCTTAAGGTTTATTCCCACATTGTTTCATTTGCCCTCACAAGGTCATTCAACACAAAAAACTTGAAAAAAAATTGTTACTAAATGGTCAAAATTAAGAAATGGAGTTTTTTAGTGGAACAGAGGGAGTATATTGCTAGAAAAAAAAATTTACTTGGTCATTTAGAGGTTAAAGAAATAATTCACACAATGGTGAAAAAAGATGATATCCTTGGTGACCAACAAGTTGTTCCAAGCCTAAATAGTGCAAAAAAAAGGAAGGCCCTTTATGTATAGTGCCCTACAAGAAAGGTTGTCACCCCCATTTGGACCCTTTTGCTTTTTTAGTATAATTTAAAATGTAGCTTACAATTCTTTTTTTCTTCAATCAACATTTGTACCTAACACAATTCCCCTCAAGTATATCAAATTTTTGGTTTCCAAAAATCAAAACTCTAATTTTAGATTTTTAGTGAATAATTTTTTTTTTGTAGTTTTACATGAAAATTCACAAAAACCCATTGGAGATGAATATTTTGAATTTGATTGTGGGGATGTGTAAGAAACCTCCATATGCACATCTTTCCTTAAATGAGCATCTTCAAACAAATTTACAATTCCCTCTTTAGAGGTTTGAATGGATGTATGAATAGTGCCTAGATTTTTGAAAATTAATATCTCCTTATTGTTATTATATTTTACTATTTCCTTTCATCTAGTAACTAATTTTTCATATTTGAGTGTGATGGTACAATTACTTTAGCAAAATCTAATGACAGTAAAGAGATATTAATTTTCAAAAATCTAGACACTATTCATATATCCATTCAAACCTCTAAAGAGGAAATTGTGAATTTTTTTTTGAAGATGCTCATTGAAGGAAAGGTGTGCATATGGAGGTTTCCTACACATCCCCGCAATCAAATTCAAAAAATTCATCTCCAATGGATTTTTGTGAATTTTTCATGTAAAATTGAAATTTTTTAAAAATTTAATTCACTAAAAATAGAATTTTGATTTCTGGAAATAAAAAATTTGGTATGCTTGAGGGGAATTGTGTTAGGTACAAATGTTGATTGAAGAAAACAAGAAATGTAATCTATATTTTAAATAATACCAAAAAAGTGGAAGGTTTCAAATGGGGGGCAACAACTTTTCTTGTAGGGCACTATACAATTGTACATTGCCGTGATTTCTTGTATCTCATAGATGACCATAAATTACTTTGAACATAGTTGTCTTTGATTTGCAAACTACTCTAATATGAATATGCATATTATTACTGTATTAGTATGGCAGAAGCGTCCAAACCTTGCCATTCAAAAATACTATGCTGATTCTAAATCCACAAACATTTAAAACCTTTAATAAAAAGTAATTCAACATGCATTTGCTAGTGAATTATTAATCTTTCAAATTTGTTTAATAATATACAAGTGTCTTAGGATTGATTTAACAACTTCAAGTTGATCACTAATATTGAAATTTTGTCATACATCCATGAAAGAGATTCCACAAATATATATAGGATATTCAAGATGACCAACCATTGTTGCTATTTATGACCCTAGAATCATTAGCATGTGAACATAAGAGCCTGGGGAGATAACTTAGTGTATAAAAACAAACTACGTGTGTTAAAGTGATTTTTCAACCCCCTATATACTTTTTTATAAACTATGATTTCAACCTATAATTTTGAGATGTACTTAACAATGACTATAGGCTTCTATTGCCAAAAAATTTGAATTCAAATAACATATGAAATGATTATTAGAATAGGTTGAAAAATGAACTAAACTGCCATGTTTTTCAACTCTAATATTTATAGAGAATGCATTTAAATGAATATGACATCAATATTCAAGAAAAATAAACTTTCAATGAAAAACTATTTTTGACAATTTTTTGTTCATTTTTTAGACAATTTTTTCTTATATAAAATAGGGGTGTGAAAATTATTTTCAGCTCTACAGTGTATTTTTTTACTTCAAAAATTTGTAACTAATTATAATCAACAAATAAAAATATCAATAATTCAAGTTATAAAATTTCAAAGTAGAAGAATATTCTCATATTTTTTTCTTTTCTTTTTATTTAATTTTTAGGACATAAAATAGGGGGTCCAAAATATTCTCACACGTGGTGTCTAAAGGTTACTCTAAGTTATCTCCCCGGGCATAAGAGACTATAAACTAAGCTATACACCTATATTATAGGTGTTTGTATTATGGAAACCTTCCATATTTTTAGGATATCCATCTTAGGGTGATTGCAAGAAAGACCGGTACTATTTTGCGTCACACTTTGAATAACAGAGTTGTTATTGATTATAACTTTTAAAGTATGAACCATATTAACTTGAAATTTTGACTAAAGATTTCTGACATGACAAAAATCAAATTACTTATTTTTTAGAAATTTTCAAAAATCATTTTATAATTAAATTTCAATTAAGCTAATTTGTCACACTTTACGGTTTAGGGATTTTTAGTACTGGGGAGCATCCAAAATTAATGATCTAAAGCTGAAATTTTTGTGGCCTATTCCCATACTAAGTAGGCATGTTTCTACCAAAGGAAATCGTAAAAATCATTATTCTCTTTCCTCTACATATGCACAAACAGGCCTCCTTTGCGCACATACTTTTTGAACATTTGAGATGGTTTTGAGATCATTATTTTGGTGAAATCTCTTCATCATAAAGTTCTCCCCAATTGTCAATTTTTAGTTTTAAAAAAAATTCTTTTTCCTATTTTTTACAAATTAAAATGTCAAAGTAGCTATTTTCATGAAAATTTGCACTTTTCTAGTTTTCCTACTTAGAGAATTTTCCTACACTTTTCCTTCCTAGGGTACCTTCTTCTTAGAGGTATATACCTAAAACATATTTTTTACATTTAAAAAAAATTGTTTTTCTAATTATACAGTACTCCCAAAAATTTCAGCAGTACTGTGGAAAATGCTACATAAATCGGTCGGTCTTTCTTGCAATGACCCCTTATAAGTACCTATGTGGCTATGTTACAGATGTTTGTCTTATAAGCACCTTCAATGATTGTAGAATATCTACTTCTAAACTTATATTCACTAAGGCTCACAAGCTTGCATTTTCATGCTCACATGCTACCATTATTAGATGACTAACTACTCACATTGAAAATTAAACTAGAAATAACTTTGATTATACAAACAAATTGTCTCACACTTAGTAATCCTTATGCATGTTTAGATTCCAAGAAATCAAAAATGCAACCTTGAGGTTGAAGATCTAGTGAAGCACTATTGGCCCAAAATTGTTGAAAAATTCATTGCATCACACGTAGTGTTCAATAACTTTGACGGAATGATGTTGGGGACATTTCTCGTTATGTAAATAATAGAGAATCCTTCTACTGAAGATGGAAATACAAATGGTGTCTTTGAAATTCTATATGAAAAAGACAAATTCTCGCACAATAGTTTGACCTCCAATGAGTACTCTTGGATTTTAATAAGCCAATGATTCACAGAGTCTGTACCCAAAGGGCTGATTTCCACGGTCACCAGCCCGTCCTGTCAAGGGTTACTGTAAGTAGAAAAAAAGCTGGTTCACTCAGATCAGTGGGGGCGTTTATACCGTGGGCAGAAAAGCCCTCCTTTGAACAAAAGACCGGGGCCGACCTCAGTCTTTCCCAAGACCTAAAAGACCAGTGTGGGTCCGCAGCCGACGTGGCCTCTTGACGCAGCAGCAGCGTGAACCTTCGCCTCCTGTTGTCCTGGAGGCCTGCTTTTTGCTGCTACAGTGCCTCTTCACAATCCAGCTTCAGATTTGGGGCTCCTATAAATGCCTCCGACCGAGATATGGCTGGTCACTCCGTGCCACTAGTCCACTTGCTCTCACACTTGCGCTAAGTTGAAGCTCCCCCAACAGCCCACTCATCATCAGCTTGCTTCCTGATCAAATTCGATCTTCAGTGCAAATGGGGCCGGGGGAGGTGCATGGAGACGATTACCACGGGCTGTTGTTGCATGCAGGCAAATCTCATCAATGACTAGCTGGGGTGGTGGGGGTGGTGGGGGTGGTGGTGGTGGGGGTCGTGGCGGCGGTGGTGTTCAACTGAAGTTGTATATATCGAGGACACCGTATGTGGAAACTCAATTAGACTCATTTCCTTCCACTAGTCTATGATGCAGATTCTTCATCTTGCTCTGTCTGTCTCCGTAGTACTATACGAGACGAAGGATCTGCATCGTAGCCAAGAGGAAGCAAATTCTGTAGGCACAACTCGAAGGACCTCTCGCTCATGGACCATTTTCAAGTTGCAATTAACAATGTCGGATGATGCATGCCACTCAGGTCCTTGCAACAGAAGTAGCTAGAAAAAGAAATAGAAATCCTTCTTCCATTGTCGTAGTCCTATGTTCGAACTTTGAGTCGTCGTCGCTGCTTGAATGTTTCGGCATATTAGTTAGAATGGCCGAATCTCAGTAAGTTGGAGATGCCTATCTAGAGTAGGCTGTACCAGACTTACTTTAGATCTCTGTGCATTGGATGTCGCGACTTTGATGCTTTTAATTGCACCATTTTAACGAATAGGGACCTTGTTGCCCGGGTTTGGGCATCCGTATCGGTGTCTTTGATTTTAGGAGAACGTACTATAATAATTGTAATTGCATTCGTCGTTCAAATGATGTTCTTTTCAATGTAACTGCTTCGTTTCATTTGATCTTGTTCTGTACTTCATAGTTTAAGGTGTTTTAAAAAATCTACTTGTTTTAATTTTTGGTTACTTATCTGATTGGACAGTGTTAGTACGTGTAGTGTGGATTTGGAAACTTGAGCCTGGAGCTGGAGCTCATTGGTTACACTCCACTTGGTTACGAGCTCTCCGGTGTGTTTCTGATCTTGTTGAGTTCCCTGAGTTCCCTGGAGGAGTTTTTGATCGACTTTCTTCTGTTTTGTTGAGGTGCATCTGTCTGTCTGTTTTCTGGTTAGCACCAAAGCTTTACTAAATTGCAATCCAGTTAAACATTAGAGAGTCCTATTGCTGAGTATTGCATGTACGTACGTCTTTGGCATTTAGCATATTTGTAGAGTCTCATTGAAGTTTGAGTGTAGGTAGTGAATTTCATTTTGAAATCAGTCACTAGTGTACAATCTCTTCCATTTAAGTATGTACGTGTCCAGGTCTGTGTCTCTATGAACTTGTCTAATCCTCTAGCTACTGTCTGATGGCGTCAACTGAGATTAATTTTCTCTTTGAAGGGAAGTCCTCTTTGTGAACTAAACGCTCATTAACACACACTTTCTGTCTCAAGTTCAACCGAGTCACTGACGCAGGGATTTGACTTTTATTTTCGTGAACTCATTAATAGGCCTATATATCCTTGGTAGGCTCCAGGTCCAATGTCGGAGTTGTTCTTGTGACTTGCGAATGGCATATTGGAAACACCAATAGCATACTGAAAAGCATGCAGATTACATTTTGCTAATTTGTGCAGACCCTAATTTACCCAAGTCCAATTGGGTGCAAATTGGAAACATCAAACTCAAAAAACTAGCAAATGAATATTCCAAATAGATAAGTGCCTCATAGCTTAGTTTGTGTCGATTTCTGTTGACACGTAACTTATTTTGTGCAATTATGAGTATGTTCCATCATTGCCTGCCAAATCTAGTAAGCTTTTAAACAATAAGTGGATCGGAAGAGACGAGTCGCGCCAGATCTTTTTCATACTCAATATACTCAATTAGAAATGGATTGAATAGAGCAGGCGCGTACACAACAGAGATTTATTGTAGAGGGCATGATACGTAAGAGTCACTCATAATTTACAGTATAGTACTGATTGTTACACAGAGATATTGATGTAGACCGAGTCTCTGGTGACTTGGTATTCGTGAACTGTGATTTACTTCTTTGGGTAAACATTAATTTGCATCAGCCTGAAGCACTTGGTCCGCGAGAAAAATCGTTTTGTCATATTCTCGTAAAGCGGGAACCCCGAGTTCATACAACCTCCAAGTCCCCAACGTGCCAATCGCCACATTTGTACAGTGACAAAATCTCAAGAAATTGAAGCTTTTCCAAACGCTCATACGGAACCTCAATTGCAAATCTACTAACACCAGTCCTACACCTCCTGTGCACTTCAACGCCGCAATTCTTACACTCCGAAACACGTCACTAAATTTGACCATTCTTTCCTTGACTAATCAAAGACTCTGTACTCATGCTCACGTCTTTCCAGGCACCGACAAGTTTTGAAAGACTTTGCAGTAGATAATGAGACTGAATGCACTTGCACACTCAAGCAAATGGCAGAAATGAAGGGTTTAAAGTTTGTCCTATCATGAAAGGTAACTCAATTTAACCTGAATGTAAGTGAAATGAGTGAGGCCTCCATGAAAAGTACGCTTTTGTCGGATTATCAAGGTGAAAACCGCAACTGATCTCGCTCTGCCGCAAAGTTTGCTAATTTTGTGTGGAGTAGCACTCATCATCAGCCCAGCCACTCGCTACGTTGCATGCTCATTGCTTTTTCAGAAACCTTTTGGAAATCTAATTCCATTGGATGGTCTTGGAGGCAAGACAGCAAAGCTATCTCAAGCCCCAGCTGCCAGGTTGCGTAAATTGTCCTTCGTAATAAGAGCGTCACCACCCGTCATTCAAAAGCCTGGATGGCTGCACATTTCTGATGAAAAGTGCGCAATTAATGTTTGAACCTCTCATGAGATTTTCTTTTCTACGACGAAGATTTGTACAATTCGCAGTATGTGGACGATTCTACGTACGTGAGGTTACCTAATTGGAGATTGGAGTAGCAATCACGTACAGTACAGTAGAACATCCAGCCCCATCCGAGAAGCCTGTGCACACAACTCGTCGGTGATGCCTCCCAAGGGCCAAAGCCATTCCAATCCACGCCACCTCCAGCAGTCCAGATTCCACAGCCAACACTGGAAAGTAAGCCAGGTACTGTACAGTAGGACCCCTTCCTCACCAGTATTGAAAAAAATGAATGACGGAGTACGGTACTACGGTGCTTTAAATTGACTGAGGACAACCTCAGTCTTTTGGAAAAAGGGAAAGAAAGCCAAGTGATTGGTCATGTTGGGAGCCAATACGGTGAGCAAGTTAAGTGAGCTGTTCTGCAGTTGGAGGTAACTTAGCAGCTCAATTTCATGGAGGCCATTGAACCCGTCCCACCAGCGGCTGGATTTACCCCAAGGGGAAATGCTGAATTTAAAAAAAAAATTTGCACATTATTATTTTTTGCAAATTCAGAATTCATATTTGCAATCAGAAACCTCCTTAGAGCATCCCTACCAGTGAGTTCCCTATCCATAAAAGTTTAGGGAGAGGACCTCACATGCAGATGGAGATACAGAAATCTCACCGCACCAACCTTTACATACAATCTGTGTCTCTAAATTATACAAATTTCTGTAAAACTTTGCTCCAGTTCTGTATCTAGAGGCTCATTTAGGGAACCCGCGAGGAGCGGCGAGGTCTCATCCGCATGTGACGTCCCAAGCTCAAATAGGGATATGGAAACGGAACTCGCTGGTGGGGATGCTCTTAAGGCCTCCTTATATGTATCAGTGGGCAAGGAAACTTCACAGGGAGTGCTTCAGGGGAAAATAGTTTTAACACTTTTATATAGACCAAGTGGGTGGGAGGGATACAATTAGAAAAGTACACATATAAGATTCTCTCAAGCTTGCCAAGACTTCACCAATGAGATTGTCCACCGGAATCGGTAAACCTTCTCCTCCTCCTTTCTTGTTTGCCAATTCCAGCAAGACAATCGGTGAAGCCTCTTTTGTCTTATTGCTTAATTGCGCATTGTTGTTGCCCACCAGGCCAAAATGTAATATCAAGATGGGAATCAAGAATACACCCAATACATAACACAAAATAGGGGTCTTTTTTTATTTTGATCCTTGACCCTATTAGTTTCACTTCATGCACGGATTTAATATCTTGCCAATATTATACCGTACTAACTTAGTGCCTTGTGCTATTGCCATAGCCAATATAAAAGTAAAAGTAATCTTCTGATTTTATTTAATTCATATGATAGAACCTTAAAAATCCAATAACTTTCATAATGTAGGTTCCAATGCCACAACTAACACTAGAAGAAAACCATGTTAAAATCTGTGAAAACACGTCATGTAGTTTATGTTGGGTTCCTGTTTCAAAATACACTGAAAATGCAGTCAAAACGCAAAAAAACGCAAAAAAATGCTTTTTTTGCATTTTTTTGCGTTTTGACTGCATTTTCACTGCGTTTTGAAACAGGAACCCAACATAAACTACATGACGTGTTTTCACAGATTTTAACATGGTTTTCTTCTAGTGTAAGGTTACTAAGTCCTTCTTGGCAAAGCAATTTATAACAATATCAAGAATGGAATTTTGGGATGTAAGGTCCTAAAGATATCAACATAACAAACAAAAAAACAACCTTTAGTTACAAGTATAAGTAGTATGCCTTTTATTGTTGCTAGAAACAAATAGAAATAAAAGTAATTTAAAGTTTCTTTTAAATTGAAAAACTCAAAAATCTATAACTTTTGTATATAGGTCCAAACGCCATAGAACAAAGCCCATCCACCCCTCCTTGCCAAGAGCTTTGTGATAGTGCTAAGAACATAACCATAGATGCATGATCTTAAAGATTCCAAAGTAACAAACAAAACAAACAACCTATGTGGATATGGATGGATGGACTAAAGTGCAACATGATGTTGCTACAATCAATTTAAAAGTAAAAAAAAATTTCTAATTATCTAATTCATAGAAACTTTGAAATTCAATGACTTTCACATTGTGAGTTGGAAAGCTACAAAACAAAGCCCATACGCATGTTCTTGTGTAGAGCTTTTTGATAATATTAAGAATATGATTGGGGGGCACACATAGTCAAAGAGATCTCACCATAACAAATAAAATAAAACAAAGAGCCTAACTTAAAGGTATGGATGGATGGATAAAGATTAGCTTATAAGGTGATTAGGTGAGTACATTGTATAATTTTGTAATGGATAACAACATAAATTCCAATAGTGTAGTACTTTATTAAATGCCAATCTAGACATTATAAGAAAGTGTGTGGTGCCAAATTGGTGGAGGAGATTTGGAGTTGCAACTGAAGTTTTGAGTTGTAGGAAGCAATCCATATCTAATTACCCCTCACCTATTTTAGCAAGGTAAGGTGGTCTATTCCAATCAATTATGGCACGTTATAATTGAAAAGAGACTCATACTTGGTATAGTAGCACTTGGCAATGAAGCAGTGTCGATTCATATTGTATTTTTCTATCATAATAATGAAGCACCCCTTGATTTTACAACGAGTTCTGTTTGTTAGAAATATCATTACCTATATAACTAATATGAGATGAACACAACCTTCATCTATAAAATTCATGTTTTTTTTGTTTTGAGAAATAAAATTTTCAAAACTGAAATATAGAATCTTTTTTTTAACCTAATTCTCTACATGGGGAAATTAATTTTTCCCTCTAAATATCCACACTACAGGTATGCTCAATTCATTAATGGTCAGAAATGTGTTGCCTCTCTTAGTACAGTATCGATGCACCTCACTCATCTCATAAAGGGCACAAATTGTAGGTAGTGCAATCATATTGTTCATAGCCAATCCTAGAGTGCTATATCGTTGGAATTCCTATTGTCAGTGGATGTGAACATGGCATTAGTTGACAAAAACTCTCAAATTCAGATATTCCCTGAAAGGCCTGATGCCATTTTTCCATGCATTTTTTTGTTAAAACTACTCAAAACTACCATTTTTGCTGCATTCATCCATGAAAACAAAACAGGAACTTTCCTTTTAGAATCACACCATAGGATTTTGTACTTAAATTGTTTGAGATTATGTGGTAAGAATTTCATGAAGTTTGACCATATAGATTGAAAGATAAGAGCAATCAAAGTTATTTTTTCAAGAAGATGCTAAAACTATTCAAAAAATTGTCTATAATTTTCTCATTGCTAGTCCAAATAGAATGAATCAAAGCTTCAAATGTAGACAAAAATATATGACTTTAGGGAGAAAAAAATTAATTTTAATTTTATCTTTTTGCAAACTTTGAGTTCAGTTTTGGACTTTTTGTGTTATAACTTTTGCTTTTAGGCACCACTCGAAATAAAAATTATATTTCAACAAAGCTAATCAATTTTTCTATTTTATGAGAAAGTTTCAAAAAAAATTACACAAAATTGAGGTTATAGGAACCTGTCCAAAATCCATTGTGTCCCTATAGGAGACAACAATCTCTTAGGCCAGTTGATTTACAAGTAGAAGCTTAAAACCCATTTCTAACCATTTAAGGAATTCAACATGGCTCCCAACTAAATTTGGTAGGGTTAAATTTTCTTGTGATGAGATGTAGATTTTAGATGGATTTTTTTTTAAAAATTCATCCAAAAACAAAATTACTATGAATATTTTTTGTCAAGATTTTTTGAAACCTATTCTTGATGTTTAGATATGTCTAATTCTAACAATAGGATGGTGACAAAATCTAGAGGAAGTCAATGGACCATAATGCATCATAATGGACCACTTACTCCCACCTCCTATGCTCAGAATTATAACAACCTCAACTTTGAAAATGGGGGTGGTAAAATAGGGGTTAGTTACCTTAGTTGAAGTTCTTCCTCTTTTTGTCTTTACTTCAAGTGAGATTCTCCATCACATACACCATATTGTCATGAACTCATTAACCTCTAAATGCCCAAAGGGACCAAAAGTATCCTTTTAGTATAGAAGTCTAATTTGAAGTATTGTAACTTTTGCATCCAATGTTTGATTTCAATCAAACTTGTTAAACTTGAAATCTTTTTATTACTTTGTGCGGTAAAAATTTAGATTGGTCCAAGATGTATTGATCTTTTGAAAGTCAATCAAAGTTCACAAGTTCAACTTTTGGGGCTTGTATTTCCTTCATCCAATGTTTATTTTCAATGAAATTTGTGAATTTATATTCCTCTTGAAGTCTTGTTTTTGTTGTAAGATTTTCATGTCAATCCAAGTTGTTTTGAATGTTTGGGAGCAATTAAAAGTGAAAAATCCATACATTTTTGGATTACAATGAACTTTGACACCTTATTTCTTCTTCATTTGGTGTCCATTTTTAATCATTTTTTTAGAAAAGTTGTACATACTATTTTAGTTTGTGTGCATAAAATTTCATATCAATCCAAGGATTTGTAAGTGAAGCAATTAAGTAGAAGGAGGTTCAACGACAAATGTATTGTTTGCAATTATTTTTTGACATTTCAATGCCATTTTGTGGACACAATGATTCAATTGAATGATAATTTCTTTCACCAATGTGCTTATATGTTGATTTTAAAGCACTTTATAGTTCAAAGTTTTTTTCATTTTGAAAGTTTTAGGAATCAAATTTGACATCCAAATGTGTTTCTAAGAAAATTTCAACATCCTTTTTCAATACTAAAACATTAAAATCTTGCAATCTATGTTGCAAAATGACTCCAAATTTGATTAACCTTGGAGCGCGCCGACGTCCAATTTCTGGACGATGAACAGATTCAAAATTATTTTTTTGTCTCGTTACTGCTTGGATGGAAGTCATCCTAATTTTGAGAGATTCTTTATGAAGTTTTTGTTCTATCCAAGGGTTGTATTTGGTATTTCTAAAGTACATAATTTTTAAAAATTACAAATGAGGAAGTATGTCAAGTGGTTGACTTGAGTTGACTGTAGTTCAAAACCAAATTTGCAAAAATGAGGTCATAGAATTAAAGACCAAAAAGATTTCAAAAAATCACCATATGCAGAGAAGCTCATTTCAAACCCACTCCAACAAGTTTTACTTGAAAAATGATAATATTTTGCTTGTAATTGAATTTTGAAGGAATTTTGAAATTTTTCTTTCAAAATTTATAGAAAAATATTGGTGAAAGCATTGGGAAATCTAACCGTACGGATGGAATCTAAAATTCAAAATTTACAACTTCTGTTTGTATTACAATCCAAAAATATTCTTCCAAATAGTACTTTATAATGATTTTTTCCAAATTGTCAATTCTGGATATGATTCGAGACGCTCTAGGGTTAATATCATCTACAACACCTTCTACTATACAAGATTGTACGGTTGAGATTTCCATTCCTCAGTGACGTTTTTTGACTTATAACACTGCAAAAGCATTAATGTTTTTAAATACAAAAAAGTCATAGGCCTTCAGGGGTTAATGTACACATATAGATTCGCATGTATTGAACCATGAGTACTAAAAAAACTTGACGGACTCTACTCAAATAGTGTTTTTGAAATATTGTTTTCTTTTTTCTTTACTTTAGATGGTTTAAAGAGTTGAGTATATTTGCAAATTTAATGAATTTTTTTATTATGCCCTTGTAGACTAAGTGTACCACTGCATTGAAACTCAAATCTTTCATCAAATTAATATTTTGAATAACGTAGGGGATAAAGAGGAGAAAAATTGTCATACTCCTATTGCATTTTGTGTTTTTTGGTTCACTTCTTAGAAATGGAGGATGTCAACCTATAAAGAATGCTATAGACATTGTTTGTCCAATGAATGACATAGAATTCTTTTGTGTAGGATAGAATTGCAATTATCCATCTTCAAAATTAGAGGTGGAAAGGGATGATAGTTTGACTTCCAATGAGTTATTTTGTTTTTTTATACCAATGATTCTCATGATGTCAAATGGATGACTTCCACAGGCACCATTCCGTCCTTCAAGGATTAAACATCAATCTACCGATCTATCAATTTGTCATCAAATTATCCAGAGAACTAAACATAGTAATAAGAAATAGTGCTCTAAGGGCAAAACAAAAAAACAGTCCTAATAAGGGCAAAACATCCATTCCCATCCATGTATCCATTCCCATCCATATGTAGCAGGGGTGCACATTTTTCAAAATGTGCACCCCTGCTATACATGGACGGGAATGGGTGTTCCCACCTTACACGAGCTTTCAAGTATATAAGAGCATCCCCAATGTAGCTCAAAATATGACTCAAACTGAGTATTTCGCTAGGTCAACCAACTGTCTATACCCCACTGCACGCAAAATAAAACTCAAAATATGGCCGGGCGTGGCCAAATTTACTAAGCGGACGGGAAAATTGTGAATTCAAGCTAGGGCCCGAAAGAGAATTTGATTGTACTTTGGCCCCGATGTTGAGATACAGACCCCAATTGACCATCCAATTTCAATTTTTTTTTAAAATGAAATGCTTACAAGTAATTTCATGTACAAAAAATGAGACATTTCTTGTCCCAAAAAAGATGAAAAATGAATTCCATCTCGGCTTGAGTTTTTCACAAAAAGTAGAGTTCACTATATCCTCTTGAGGTAGAGAGAGGAATCCCAATCCATATGGGACAAAAGAGAGTTTCAAGTTGAAACTCTCTTTTGTCCCACATAGATTGGGATACCTCCCTACACCTCAAGAGGATGTAGTGAGCTCCACTTCCCATGGAAACTCATGCCTTCCTACTTCCACTTCATGTTGTTGTAGGAAGAAGTGAGTTTACAATGGAATAAGGCTCCTTATATCCCTATGGGGTGGAAGGAGGTGCTCCACTCCATGTGGGATATAAGGATTTGAACTAATTTGAACTAGGAATTCAAATTTTTAATTTTGAAAATTTTAATTAAATTTTCAAAATTAAAAATTTGAATTCCTAGTTCAAATTAGTTCAAATCCTTATATCCCACATGGAGTGGAGCACCTCCCTCCACCCCATGGGGATATAAGGAGCCTTGTTCTAATTCATTTTCAAATTACTTAGAGATCTCCTCAAGCAAGGAGAGTGAGATCTCAAAGAATTTTAAAAAAAAAACAATGTTCTTTGGCTTCAAATTGAAAGCAAAAAAAAATTGGAAAACTTGATTAAAAAAAATTCCCTTTTAGAGGGGTGCTTGCACTGTTCAGCAGTGGGGCAAATGAGTAACATCCGACCCAGCCAGAGTTGGAGAGCCCTCCAAAGGACTCGATTATGAGTCAAATTCTAAGCCATGCGATGGGAATGCTCTAAGAGCATCCGCATGCCAGACCCCCGCAATAGGGGCGCCAAATGCCATTTAAAGGGGGTTTGGCGTGGGTTGGGAACTTCACAAGGGCCTTTGTTTGAGAGGCTCCCCATGCATAAATTCAAATTCCTCCCCTCAAACACATCCCCCAAGGGTCCTCTCAACACATTTGTAAGTGTCAGGCCAAGTGGTTAGCTACAATAGGATCCTGGTTATGAGGGTCAAGTTCAAGGAGTTGTCAGTTGAGTAAATCAAGCTATAGGACCAAGATGTGAATGCTTTGACTGGGATAGTGAGGCACGCTCAACACACACAATTTGCTAGTGCCCTTATTAATTTGGCATGTTCACTAGGTATTTTTTTGACTTGAAGTGTTGGCATGGGGCAATGCCAAAGCCTCGACACACCAGATTGAAGTGTTTTGGGCTTGTAGAGTGCAGGCATGGGCATGCTCTAAGTTCTCAATTGTGCACCACCATCACAATTTTTCCCACAATGGGCTTTCTCCATTCTGACTACAATGGGATACAGTAATTTACGTTACTGGCTGTGGAGGCTGGAGTGCCGTGCATTTGAATAATACTTTGTGGACATCACCGTCAAGTTATGTGTACAGGAGAAACTTGAAAGGGTCAAGTTAAATCCCTTCAAGATTTCAAGAATTAATTCTCCTGCTTTTGAGGAATAGAGAAAAAGAAACATAATCTATAGAAGAGGGCTCATAAACCGCTCAAGCTTTTGCACCTGTCCAATAGGAGGCTCTGAAATGGATAGTTGATTGTCAAAAAATGAATTGTGGATTACATTCAAGCATGCTTAGATTTGGTTTTTGCTAATTGAATGGATGGTTTCAGAGTCCCAATGGCTTCATTCTCAATTAAGTGGTTAGGTGTTTCCTGATTATATTTAAAATAAGAATTAGTTATTGAAGTACCTTCTTTCAAGTGTTCAAAAATCTGAAATAATGATTTATTCAAAAATTCATTTCAGTTTTAGAAAGGAATATTTTTAGAAATAAATGCTATTAGTTTTCACATGTTGCAGTGCTAGTTTTTGAAGCAATCCAATTTTTTTTTCAAACTGCACATGTATGGGTTTGCAAGGCCTATTGATCACAAATAGGGCCCTATGCCAGACTGTGTTTGAAAATTCATAACTAATTCAATAATGCTTCAAAAAAATATGAAACAATTTGTGTTAGATTCCTTGTTTATTTTTATTTCACTGAAAAATGAGTGAAAAATATTATCATCCAAAAAAATACATGAAAAAGATAGACCAGCCCTTAGATGAGCGGTTTATGAGCTTCCTTCCCTATAAAGTTTACCATAACATTCAGTAGCCCATAGAAGGACTACCTTTCCCTTTGTGAAGTCCCCATCACCTAATTTCATTTGACATTTCTTGAAATTTGCAACTTTAGTTACTGAATGGTGTGAAATATTCCACACCATGTCATCTGTTGGATGGAATGGTGTGGGATATTCCACACCATTTCATCCGTTGGGAGGCAATGTGACAGGCTGCTACTGAATGTTATGACAGAAGAATATTGAAACTCATTATTGGCACGTTCAAAGGAAAACAATGGAAATCTTCTTACAATGGGAATCTTCTATTAATTGTGTATTGCAAACAACCACAATAGATGGCAGGATGTCAAATCCTACCACAATTTTTTTATAAATAAATTACATTAAAAATTTAAAAATTTAAATAGTTTTTTATAAAACAAAATAAAATAAAACAATCCTTTTCTGGAACATCTCTAGATAGAGCACTCATCTGAATTTTTCTTAGTAAGGTAGAACCACCTATTCCTGATCAAGGGCCCATACCCAACCTATAGGATGTGGCTATTTCCAACCAAGGTTAGTAGAGATTTACAATCAAAGCTTGAAGTGTACTTTTCCCCCATTTTCAAGATTGGGATTAATAAGGTCATGACACATGTTCCAAAGTGTTATAAAGTGTATAGGAAGTACCAATTGGGAAAGTAGTCTTGGCTATGATCTAAATCAGAAGACTTTAAACATTGGCTATGGGTTCAAAGCACTTTTTGGTTTCTAAAAATCATAGTAATTTCAGTTTTGGAAATAAAATTATGAAAAATTTGCAATCCCCATCTTTCTTATCTTACTACATGGAAAAAATTTGCATAGCCTCATATTCCCCGTGATCTATTCCATAGTAGCTTAAATGATCAGATATAGGTGGTTCTACCTTAGTTATAAAATCCAGTTTGGTAACAGCTTTTACATTGAAAGTTTGATTTTTGTAACCTATATGAACTTGTAAAAGTCACTAAGACTAAGAGCACCTCAAGAAAGGCATATATAAACTCAATCAAATTATAAGCAATTATACTTGAGTGTCCAGTTTGAATACTTATACATCCAATAGTAACCACTTCACAATAATGAGCTAGGTTTTTGTAAGAACTTCCCAAGTAGTGGAGAGTTTTATCTAGAAACTCAATAGCATATATAGGAATCGAATATTCTATATTGCTCCAAGAAATTTCTAGAGGATGTGAGCTTCATTTGTGCCCGTCCCAAAAACACTGCAACTAGTGAAGAATTGAAGATGCATGAGGTATTTTCAACTCATCATCTCTTGCTATCGATGTCACCAAAAATTCTTAGATCATCACATTCCTATAAAATTCCTAAAAGCAAAAAATAGAAATAAAAATAATTTGACTAGAAGAAGATGCTTGTGAGGTAACCATTCTTTGCAGCACTCTATCCCCAATATGAGTTTCAATTTTAATCGTGTGCTTGCTAAAACCAAAAGCACTCCACAAAGATAAACACCCTGTAATTGAAACTTTGAATAAATCAACAAGGCTGTGACTATGTAAGATGAGTTGGGCATCAAGTATCCTTCAATTAATGGGTGTTTTGACAAAAATCATCACATAGATATAACAGGAATGCTTTAGACAAGTTTGAAGACTTGTCATTGTAGTATTGCCATAAGCTATCCTAATGGTGGTGTACATCCATCCTTGAGACTAAACCCTTAAAATTTTTGTTTTTTTCCTACAAGTGTATTGCAAGATGTATTCAAGAGGTGCCACAGTGTACAATGCATTTCCTCTAGGAAGGAAATGGCTTTTTGAGCCATGTTTTTTGCAAGTGGGAGTTGGTAGATTGTACAACACATTTTTATTGTAAGGACTTTGTTTTCCACTGCCATTCATTCCTGAAAATTCTCAACTAAGGTACAAAGAGCTTCATCTGTATGAGAAGCTTGCATACAAGACAATGATGAGGATGGAAGGACAATTTTAGAAGACAATTTGACAGTTTTGTACAAGTCACACATGTCATATATATGGCAACTGATTTAGTCTGCAAATAACCTACGGAGCCAAAAGTGTCCTCACATAGTCTTAAGTCCAATTCAAAGTGTTGTAACTTTTTCATTTCATGTTCAAATTCAATGAAACTTGTTGAAAAAGTTGCCCATACTAGTCTAGTTTGTGTGATAAAATTTTCAGATCAATCCAAGATGTACAAATGTTTTGGAAGCCAATCAAAGTTCACAGGCTCAATTTGAATCCACCAAATTGCAGTTGAGGGGGGCAACTTCAAGGGCTTGTATCTCCTTCATGCAACATTTATTTTTGTTAAAATTTGTTGGATTATGTTCCTCTAGAAGTCTAATTATTGTGGTCAAATTTTCATGGCAATCCAAGTTGTTTTGAATGTTTGGGAGCACTCCAAAGTTTAAAATCTTGACATTTTTGGATTCTAGTGACTTTGGCGGCTTGTTTCTTCTTCATATAATGTCCATTTGCAATAAAAAAAAATTTGAAAAGTTGCACATACTAGTTTAAGTAATACAGCTAAAACTTCATATCAATCTAAGAAGTTAAGAGTGACTAAGAAGCATTCTAGTAGAAGGAGGTTTAGCCTTACATGTATTTCTTACAACTTTTCTTACAAGACTCAAAATTTATCTTTGAAGTCTCAAATTGGAGTGCAATCAAAGCATTCAAGTGATGCAAAAACTAAACTTCATCTTACAAGTCTCATACAACAATGCAAATGAAGCATGCAAGTATTGAAAAAAATTGAATTCCATCTTCACAATCTCAATCTACAACACAATTGAAGCATTCAAGTGATGCAAATGAAATTTCACCTTCAACACACCTAGCGCCTCAACTCCTTGCACCAGCTTGGCCAATCACCATGCACTACATTGGAACTTCACAACATACTAGTACCTTGTTGTCTTTGTTTGATGTACACATAGAAATATAAAGGAACAATCTTTTGTGTAGGCATAGAATTTTCATATTGAGTTAGACTAATTCTTGAAAAATTTCTAAATTTTATTCAAGATTGTGTCTAGAAGACAACCGTTCCAAATTTGCAAAATATAGTCTTATTCATGCAAAACTATGGAGCTAGAGCCTCCATATCTCACCTTCTAATTAACCCCTAAAGCCCTGAACAACGTTTTTTCAGATTATAAATTTTTTGGGCACCTCACTATGGATGGAGTTTTTATTTTTTTTCTTTGAAATTTTGATACAATGTGTGCCCGAGGAGTAGCTTTAAGGCCCGACAATTTTCATAACTTTTGACTTCACGGTTAAAAAGTTATGGCAAGATATGTTGTTTTCTTTACTCGGCGGGCAGCCCAGGCAGCTGAAAAAACTTCTTCAAATTTTTTTTTTTTAAAAGTGAAATTTCAAATTGGTTCTTTAGGTTTATACAGACATGGGAGCCTTGAATCAATCATTCCGATCAATGAGTCAAAAGTTATGAAGATTTTGAGTTTGGGGTAGTTTGCGGCCAGTTACAAAATCTCTATAGTACAAAAAAAGTTTGAAATTCTTCATTAAATTCAGTATTTTGGCTCATTTTTTACTTCCTTCTACTTACATATTTTTTCCTATATGTTGTACAATTCCAAATGGTTTGAAATTTTTTGAGAATGTAGTCAACTTGCATTGAAGTGTGAATTCAAAGAGTAACCACCATTTTGAATTTTTTTTCACACAAATGTGACGTTGTGAAGTGCAGCTGCCCGGATTTTTGCAGGGATAAAAAAACAATTTTTGTCAATTCAAATGCTTATATCTTGCAATCTACACGGTGGAAATTTCTGAAATTTTTTCCACATGTTTACAAACCACCTTGCTACAAGATCCTACGGTTACATGAGTAAAAAATGTGTTTAAAAAAAATTTAATTGCACTTGTATTAGAAATGGTAGTTTTGGAGCATTTTTGGTGAAAACATAGTCAAAAACCTTTAGGGGTTAAGCATATCAAGTAGCTATTAAGCTTTAGTATGCTTAAATAACAGCATCAACCATTAATCGTTGCTCTCAAGGTAGTTAACCCATATATATTAGCTAGGAGATACTTCAACAATTGAGTTAATCATATTATGTGGTTGTATCCACTATTAAAATTATCTTAAGAGATAATTTAATGAAGATTTATATGTGCTACAATTAGTATCTTCAAGGCCTCAATCTAAATAAAGATCTCGATAGCCTTCAAAAAAAAATATTACAATTGTTGATGGGATAATATAGGGTTTCATTCTCACAAATAGGCTATGATTTATAATCTTCTTCTAATCTTAGGTAAGAGATTAGATTAAGTAGTTTTGCAATAAATCAAACCATGTCAAGGTATCATCGCTTGTTTCTATAATTTTTTTTATATCTTTTCAAGCAAGTACCTAAGAATACAATTTGAGTAAATTGTTTAGAAAAAACAAAACAAAACAAAATAAAATCTTGCCATTGAAGGTGGGCTTGGCCAATATGGCATCACTATAAGAAACCCCTGTCTTTGGTGACGATCCCTAATTTTTTATGACGGATTTTAGGTGATGTCAATGCTGACAACCCAAAAATTTTATGTCAATAAAAATGTCCAATATAACATCAACATTGATAGTCTAGTGTTTTTATGTTAATATTGATATTACATTGAACATTTTTGATGACATAAAATTTTTGGATTGTCAACATTGACATCACCTAAAATCCGTCATAAAAAATTAGGGCTCATCATCCAAAACACGGGTTTCTTATAGTGCATGTGACTATAGGCCTACAACATGACTCCATTCATTAGGAGGGATTGGAGGCCTCTACATGGCCATTTCAGGGTCTGTTCCCAAAACTATCTAGGGACCTCCTGGCTACTATTAGCCAGTAATTACCCAAATAAATAAAATATAAAAATGGGTGTTCGTGAAATATGAAAAAATAAGTGAAAAAATAAATAAACAAATAAATTTTAATGACCTAGTATGGTCTCGACTACGATGAAATCCTGCGTTTTAGAGTTCCGGCGATAGTTCCTACGTTCTTAGATTGCAAGAACTCATAGTCTTTTAGAACCCTCAAATCCCTCCTAATGCCTTGATGGGCCCACTTTTGATGGAGCTCAACCTAGCCCCACATGCTCCTATTGTAGCCTTGGCGGAGAAGCTCCCATGACAAAGATGGAGTGCATCCATCTACTTAGTTTAGAGCTTGACTTACACCCTTGCTTGTTCTTTGTACATTCTTGTTGTTCCCGTTGTGCTACAATCTTGGGTAAACTCATGCTTTTGTTTTTTTTACCTTCCTTTGCTTATACTACAATATGGGGTGAACTTGTCTTTTTGTCTTGTATGACTTCCTTTACTTTTGTTGCAATGCCATTTGTATTTAGAATTTAGGCTTTCAAGGTCTATACCATTGTTATTTTTGTTGTGTTTATTGCAATTTGGAATATGCTCTGTAGTCATGCCTTGTCTATGTTTCCTTTGCACTTTGTCAAGGTGTCCCAAAAATTTAAGGGTCAACATCTAAATCCTTTGTTTGGTAATCGAAATACAAGAATATATTGTGTGTCTCTTGTGGTCCATGAATGAAGTGTCTCTCTTCTTTTGATACTTGACCTTAAAATTTTTCTTTTGTTTCCACTGAAGAATATTCATACAAAAGCAGCGAGTATTCAATTTCACATGCATTTGTTGTCAACATATAAGTTAGACACACTCCAATCCAATCAGATTTGTACAAAGGAAAATTCCTTATTCATAACAAACACACTTTTATTAACCCCTAAAGGACTAACATGCCTTTTTTGGCAACATAGCGATTTTGGGCAGGTACATGTGGCTAGAGATTTCCATATTTTGGAACCAAACTTTAATAGAAGGTGTGGACAAGGAGTATCTTCAAAGTCCAACAATTTTCGTGACTTTTGACTACATGGTTGAAAAGTTATCGCATAAAATGTTGTTTGTTTTTCAACTCGGGCAGTTTGGGCAGATCAGAAAAAATCACTTTTTTTGGAAATAAAAATTTGAAATTGGTTTTATAGATATATATATATATATACATGTAAAGTTTTGAATCATTCCATTTGGATTAATGAGTCAAAAGTTATGAAGGATTTTAGTTTGCAGGTAGTTATAGATTCTCTTCTCTAAAATAAACTTTGAAGTCCTTTATTTACTCAATTTTCAATATTTTTGAAAAAAAAATAAAAACATTGGGTGTAGATTGTTTATTACAACATTTGAACCATTGTAATTGTCATTTTTCAATTCAATAAATAAATTGTTACCATTTTTATATTTTGAATCATTTTCTACTTCTTTCTTCTTCCTATTATCTAGGGGAGGACACTTCTCGTTTTTTAATAACCTACATGCGGCGGAATATAGGGTACATTTAAATAATCTTAGGTAAAATTTATAAAAAATTTATATATAAAATAGGGGGCATTAAAAAGGCAAAGTGTTTTAAAAATAAAATAGGGATGATAATATGGCTGATTTTTCCGCTTTATGGTAAAATAGGGGCTCTTTTAATGTTGCCAAGTAATGATTACAAGCAATTGATAGCCCCCCTGAAAATACCCCACCGCTACACGTGGGTCCCCCAAATATACAAGAAGTGTCCTCCCCGGGATTATTATTTTTGTACATGTTGTACAATTCCAAATGATATGAAAATTTTCAAGCATGTAGCCAACTTGAATTGGAGAATAAGTCCAAAGAGTTGCAACCATTTTGGACATTTTTTCATACAAATGTGACCTTCTGAAGTGCAGCTGCCCGGACTTTCACAGTGGAAAAAAAATGATTTTTGTAACTTCAAACACTAATATCTTGCAATCTACATGGCGGAAATTTCTGAAATTTTTTCTACATATTTCCAAACTAGTGCACTAAGAGATCCTATGGTTACATGTGTCAAAAAATGTTTTTTTTTCTGAAATTTGGTAACTGTCCTAAAAATGATAGTTTTGGAGCAGTTTTGGTGGAAACATAGTTGCGGTCCTTTAGGGGTTAATGAAAAAAGTCTTAAGTGCAATCCATATTGATAATAGAAAGATACCTTTGGCTCAATCTTGAGATAGTAATCTCAAATTTCATTTAATCTCCATTCCATTGAACAAAATTCTTGAGACAAAAGGCCATATTCAATTTGATCAAAATTGTGCACTAAGGAATCCTTATTTTGTTGTTCATTACATACACACCTATTATACTCCAAGAAGTCTAGTGACACCTATATGGTGATTGTTCCACTTTTCACCTTCTATTGATGGATATTTGTTGTGATTGGACCATCAACAATGGTAATTGCTCCAAAAACTACATATAAGACAAAATTCTTGAGTTAATTATTTTCAAAGCTTTGTCTACCATATAAGAGCCTAGCTTAAGTATAAAAAGTGTCTTCGGTACAATTTTTTGCATTAGAGTGTTTCCTTCATGTCAAGGTTGCCTTTGATCACAGCCAAATTTAACAATACCAAATGTAAGGTGATGGTTTGTATAAGAAACTTTCCTCCAATCCCAGGTTGAGAAGAGCGTTATTGTTTGGTTCCAAGTACAAAGAGTACATCAATGCATCAATGAGAAGGTTGACTTTAAAGGTGCCATAGTAATTAGTGTGTAATTAATCTAATCATTAGGTCCTTGCAAGAACATCTAAAATGCACGTCACATGAAATGGAACAAAGAAAGATACACCATACTCATGACTAAGTTATAGAAAAACAAACTATTTTTATTCTACGATTTCTAGTTTAGCAACAACATGAAAAATTTACAATTTTTAGATGCATATATATGGTGAATTTCAATAAAATGGCCATATTCACTATGCCATTTTCCCGGGGAGGACACTTCTTGTATATTTGGGGGACCCACGTGCAGCGGTGGGGTATTTTTAGGGGGACTATCAATTACTGGTAATCATTACTTGGCAACATTAAAAGAGCCCCTATTTTACCATAAAGCGGAAAAATCAGCTATATTATCATCCCTATTTTATTTTTAAAACACTTTGCCTTTTTAATGTCCCCTATTTTATATGTAAATTTCTTATAAATTTTACCTAAGATTATTTAAATGTACCCTATATTCCACCGCACGTAGGTTATTAAAAAACGAGAAGTGTCCTCCCCTAGGCCATTTTTTAGACCGTGTGGTCCGAACTAAAAGCTAACATCTAGGACAAAGTATAGATTTTCAAACATTTAAGACATGTGTAGATTTCCAAAATCTATGACGTATTTAGATTTTGGGTTGCGTGGTATGAAATATCTTGGATAGGTATAGATTTCAAAAATCTATGACAAGTTTAGATTTTAGACTACATGGTATGAACTGTAAAAAGTGCCAAATTAATAACATTTCACCGATTTAATGAAATTCGCCATATATGCATTTTTAGAGCTTGAGATTGCATTTGATGAAATTCGTAGGCATGAAGAGATTGTAAGTTCCCTAATTGATGGAACTCTAGGAATATTGCCACATGAGCAATTTGAAGTCAAGATTGTGCCACGTTAAATATTAATATAATTAATTTAAAATTTATCTTTTAATTGAATTTTTAGTTTTTTAACACTTTTTAAAAAAATTCCAAAAATTCCAAAAATTGGGCTCTCAAGATTGATTCGCAGTTTTAGGACAATATAAAGAATCCCAAGGGAACAACATTGAAATAGTTTCTTCTTGCGTTCAAATCCCATCTATTGGATTTCTTGGAAATAGACTTCAAAATGACATAGTGATAGACAATTATACTCGCCATCACAATTTGCAACACAAATCCTAAGTTCAACCACAAACGGACGCAATCCATCTTCGTCATGGAGCTTCTCCATCATGGTTGTGATGGAAGCAGGCATAGGGTGCTGAGTCAAGCTCCATTGAAGTTCCACGTAACAAGAGGTGGCCTACGCCAATGGTCAATCGTACGTGCTACATCAATCGAGCCTACCTTTAAGGGCAGGATTGAACATCCTACTAGTGCAGGTGTCCACAAAACAATATGGAAATACAGATGAACCCCTAAAGAAAATTAGCAGGATTTGGAAAGTTTTCAAAGTTGCCTTAATAATATGCCTCATCCTTATAGAAGGATTTTTTCCCCTTCCTATAAGCACTAATTGCATTATCTCATTTTCAAAACCTCCAAGTTACTATAATCAGGTATCAAAATTCTCAGTAGCTTTACAAAAAAAAATTGTCCCTAAAAAGGGATGTTTTAGTTTAAGCACATGTGCAAGTATAATAGAATAAAACATCATTATTTTTAAAATTTAAAATTTAAATTTTTTTTAATTTAAATTTGATGGGACCCAAAATCTAACTTTCAGTAGTAAGATTCTTTACAAGTCAATTTGCAATGATATTTTCTACTATTGCACATTTCATGTGGGAAAGCAACCTCCAATGGCTTGAAATTTTCTCTAATGCTACTTTCCTTTAACTTCAAATTTGCAAAGACTACAATCTTTTTTTTCCAAAGATATGTTGGTTTTGAAACTAAACTCTAAATTTTATTATATTGAATAGACTCATATTATGCAATAGGGCATTAGAAGAAATTTGAAGCCTCTAACGGGCCGTTTCAAGACTGTTCCCCAAATAGTTCCCGAAATGGCCGGGAGCTATCAGGCCAATATTTTTGGGAAAAAAAGGGGGGGGTCTTGAAATACAAAAAAAATTCCTAATTTTTTTTAAAATTAAAAAATATGTGGCATTGCCCCTACCACCTCGGATTCTTGTAATTCTATAGTTTCTTAAGTTCCCAGATTGCGGGAACTCGCAGTCTCTTGTAGGGTTCAGATTTCTTCTAATGGGCAAGCCACCACAACCAATCCTAACAACCAAACCTAAAGTGATACATGCCTTGTCCAAACACTTTAAGTCTCTCAATGTCTTATCCTTAAAAGATCATATTAGTCTTATCAAAAACTATAATTGCCTCCAACAATCCATATATTAGCCTCTAATTTGAAATGTCAAGTGGCTAAAATTTGATGATTTTATGAAAGCAGAAGCTACATGTCCACCTTTTATTTTTGCACATTGGTTGCTTGTTGATCCTATAAAAAAATTTGTCCAATTTTAACACATCCATTTTTATACTTCAAGTGGTTATTTTTTTCAAGGACAACTAACAAAGGACTAATTGGAGTTTCTTCCCACATGGTTAATCCAGTGGTTGATGAGGCTTTTCAAAAGCTTATACTATTGGAAACATGGTCTTAGAAGACTCAACATTAAGATACACTTTGAGTCAAATTTGTCATTTTATAATGAACTTGACTTGGGGTGAGGCTTAATGTCAAGTCTACCAAGACCATCTTCTACTAGTAATTACTTCAAGAATCATATCAAATAGTTGAAGTGCATCCAAGTTATATAATAAGTCAAGCAATTCTTGTTCATTCTTCAAGCTATGTGACTAACATAGTCCTTTATTAGATTTGACCAAAAAAAATTGTTTCTTAAGAAATTTGAATTTACAAAAAATTGTCAAAGAAGTCATTGAAAACTTAGAAAACTATATATTTGATTGCTAAAATCATTAAAAATTGGATGAAATATGCATTAATTGGAAAATCCATTAGAAATCTATAAATTTTAGGATTCCATCATAAGCCTTTGAAACTAGTAGATTAGGTTCCTATTTTCTTTTTGTTCTCAATTTTGTATTATGATATGCATTTTCAAAGTTGTACAACAAATGTTGTAATTGTTGCAACAATTGACAAAAACAAGAATGAAGAAAGAATCCTAAGCTACACCTCCATTTTTGGGGTTGAAGCAAGATCTATCATTTTCATTTATAACTCAATTTTTCATGATATCATAAGAGCTCAAAAAAATTCTTTGTTGCAATATTTTTTAACCCCTACAAGTTTTTGACAATGTTTCCACCAAAATCACTCCAAAACTGTGATTTCTAATACAAGTGCAATTTTTTTGAAAAAAAATATTTTTTGACATATTTTCTCATAGAATCTTGTATTTAGGTGGTTGAAAAGATGTTGAAATTTTTTTAGAAATTTCCACTGTGTAGATTGTAAGATATTAACTTTTGAACTAGCAAAAATCCTTTTTTTTATCCTTGCGAAAATCCAGGCAACTGCTCTTCATAAGGTCACATTTGTATGAAAAAATACTCAAAATGATAGTTACTCTTTGAATTCATTTTACAATGTAAGTCGGCCATATGCTCAAAAGATTCAAATCATTTGGAATTGTATAAGGAAGACATAGTAAGTAGAAAGAAGTAGAAAATGATTCAAAATACTAAATTGTAAACAATTTATTTATAAAAATTAAAAATGTCAATCCCAATGATTAAAATTTTTTAATAAACAATATTCACCCAATTTTTTTAATTTTTTTTCAAAAATATTAAATATTGAATTAAATAAAGAATTTCAAACTTTTTTGTAGTGTAGAGATTCTATAACTACCCACAAACTACCCCAAACCAAAATTCTTCATAACTTTTGACTCATATATTGAAATGGAATGATTCAAAGCTTTCTACATAGATAAAAATATAATAAACCAATTTCAATTTTTAATTTTTTTAAAAATAAAATAATTTTTTTTTTGCTGCCTGGGCTCCCCGACGTTCAAAGGAAACAATATATCATGTCATAACTTTTTAACAATGTAGTCAAAAGGTATGAAAAATGTTGGGCCTTAAAGATACTCCTTAGACCCATGTTGTGTGAAAATTTCAAAGAAAAAAATAAAAACTCCATTCATAGTAAGCTGCCCGAAATTGCTATGTTGCCAAAAAAACGCAGTTTAGGGCTTTAGGGGTTAAGAAAATGGTACAACCGTACAACTATCAAAATGAGGGAAAATTTTACCATGACATAAAATGAAATTTCTCTTTGCTAGCTAAATTGTATCTATATTGAATGTTGAGTACTATTGTGATTGTAATTAGAGGGAATGAGCTCCAAAAGAATAAGCTTTGCCAAATATGATGCCAAACATGATATGGATTACATATCATTCAAGAGATGCATTCTTTATTTCTAGAATAATCTTGAAAGCTGTCCATCAACTACTTTTTGGCCTTGGTGTCGTTCCAAGATCAAAACATGGGATGACTTGAAAGGTGGAAAAACAAGGGAAGACTTTCAGGATAACTCCAATAAATACAAAAAGTGGGGTCTTAGAAGCCAATCTCATATCAGAATTTCAAAAGCACAGATACTGAAGTCACCAGCAAGACACAATGACAATGAGCAGAAACACAATCTTCCCTACTATTAGTTCTACATTACCATGTTCTCTTCTCCCGGATGCATTTCCCCTTCGCAATCTCTTAAGTGAAAGAAGAGTGAATAATTGCAGAGGCTCACGCGAGTAAAGAGTCCTGACGGTATTTCCACTAACTTGCCCGTGAGGACCTACTCTACAAGTGTGCTACAATTTCTGCCTCGTGAAGTTGGACTCAATGACTTCTAAGAGAAATTTGAGCTGGTTGAAACAGTTCAATTTCCAGGGATCGTAATTCACAACTATCCCCTAATTAATACAATACTTCAACCCACAGGTTGCTAGGTTGGTTAATCAGTAGATTCTTGCGGAACCAATCCAGCCATCTGGGATTCAAACCTGTTCTTTGCAACATCCAAATATTTCCCAATCTGATCTGCCAGTTCCATCCACATTCATGCATCCTCTACACACAAACAAAAAATCAGAATTTCTCCATATACTTACGTGAAATGAGTAACAGTAATAAGCCATGCACATTCTTACAACTAAACAATACAGTGCATTGAAACATTCAGTTTTCTTACTGAATGAATATACAGCATGCATGCTTCAGCTGCACTCTGAGCTGATTGCATCGATGTACGTTACGTTACAGATCTGCGCTCGCTTTGATGTTTAGGTTGAGGGTTGAGGGTTTGATTGCCGATCACGATGCTGCAGCAGCTCCCGGCAATTTCCCCACATCGAACAAGGTGTGATCCAGAAAGGTCTCCGTGTTCAAGCTCTTGGGAAGCAGCCACCAATCCCTCAACAGGCACACCAGCCACCATCCCGACTGCAAAAGGCTGCCTGCTTTGTAAGATCGAACCGAAAGTGAGTACGTTCTGTCGTGTCGCTCTTGCTGAAACTCCACCATTGCCTTGTGGATTCTCTCATGCTCTGGTAACCCTAATTGAGCCCGTTCCGGATCCGCTGCTGGAGCTTCCGTGAGGACAGGGTAGAGTTTCTGGGTGAGCAGGATGGCATCCTCCAGAGCCATGCATCCACCTTGGCCCATGTTCGGAGTGGTCGGGTGGGACGCATCGCCTGCGAGAGTGACACCGCCAGACACTTGAGAAGAAGGAGGGGCTGTGTTCAACCGATGGCGGATGGAGTTTTTGGTGAAATTCCCCAGAGGTGTGTTGTTAATGCACAATGGCATGTCGGAAGATTGGAAAACCTGGACACGCTCCAGAGCCTCCTCCTTCAGCTGCTCCGGGGTGGTCTCCCGAAAACCTAAAAAAGAAACGCACATGGAGAAGGATTGGTATATATCCGTGATTTTGAACTCAGGATGAGTGCAAGCGGAAGAGGACCAGAGGAGTCATGGTAGGAAAATAACCTATTGGGTTGATGATATTGTCAAAGTTATTAGGTGAGGTCAAATTTTTCACCAGGTATAACATCTGTAGATACTCGTGCATCTTCCTCGTCCGAAGAAAATGTGCTCATGTATTTACATCAATGGGAATAGCAAGAATGTTAATAATTCTAAAGCGGTTACAACAAAAGAAGCACTGAAGGGTGACGGATAAGCCGCTTTAAGAACAACGCATGGACTCAGATAGTGGACAAATGATGATGAAGATCTGTTTGCTAATGAGATTAAGAATGGAAACTCACTACATACTATAAATCTTATTTGCACTAATAGAAGATTTAATAATACGCTAGAGGTGTAGGATGCTCTAGTTTGAGAGTATTGTTAAATTCTAGGCATAACGATTTTCTTTCCATTCCCACAAGCTCGAAATGAAGGTTCTACAACTGGATGGTCATTGAAGAAAATTGCATGAGTTGGTCGAAAAATAATAAATTGGTAAGACAAAATTAAAAAACGCTAAAAAACAACATGAGGCTCACTTAGGATTTAATGCCACCACTACCTTCCGAATAATCGTTCCAGAGAACGAACCAGTAGACTTTAGTGTCGCTGGAAGGAACGATCGCTGTGCGGGCTCCTTTTCCTACGGAGTAAATGGTTCTCTCTTCAAACTTGTGGCCGTCCGGAAAGACTGCCATGCCACGGATCCCCACTTGCCCAACCGGTAGTGCCTTCTCAAGTCCCATCCACGATGCTATGACAGAGTTTTGACCATCAAATCCGAGAATAACCTGTATCCACGGCACCGTCATAAATTTAAAATCATCTTATATGATATCCTGTTTGTTGAGTGCAAATTCCAACATTCAGTTGGAGGTGAATTTGTGTTTGAAGGGCACAATCACATGGCAGTGAGCACTGAGTGAACAAAAGTGCAAACAGGGAAACTACGTAGTACCTTAGTAGGAGTCAAGTATCAGGTATCTACCTATCTGCTCAAGAAGGGCAGACGAAGGTGCCTTATAACTTATGATTGATAACTTTAATTGTTCATAGAAAATGATAAATGCTCCAGATACCAAAAATTTCCCTAGTTCGGAAATATGAAAACTGGCTCAACTAACCTTAGCAGAATATATGGAGCCATCCAGAAGCTGGATCTCCGTGACACCAGTGGTGCTTTCAGACTTCTTTATACTCGTCACTCGGGAATTGAATCGAATGGTTCCTTCAGGTAACTGACCAGCTAGAGCTTCCAAAAGAACTTTTCGTTCCACGGCACGCATCTCATGCGGTCTGTTTCAAGACATGATTATCCAACAAATTAAATGATTCCATCAACGAATGTCCAATCTACAGGTGATGAGTCTTAATCCAGTGGCTGGTTTTTAGCTGAATCTATGATGAAAAAAACGAACAGACAATCCAAGAAAATCAACGCTCAGAAAATCTGAGAAAAGGTCAGAATCACACTTACCCTCCTTTACAATCAGCCAAAATCAAACCTGCAATGCGTTTCCCTCTTTGGTTGCGTACCACATACCTGCAAGTGCAATCGTGAAGAACAGATTAGAATGCGTACTAGTGAGTACTTACGAGGTTTTCACAAAATTAGGCTGTTTACGGAGCTTTCAAACAGCTATTTAAAGCGAATCTTCTTCGTGATTCATGAGGAAGTCATCCACAGGTCACAGTGATCATACAGAGGCCTCATATGAGACCACTGTGACCGTAGAGAGACCTCCCCATGCATCATGGAGAAGAGTTCTTTGAGATGCAAAAAACCCTGTAATTCTTGCTGAAGTCTACTGACGCTTGTTTTCCTTCATGAAATTCTAAACCTTAACATGGTAGTATTCTTAGCATTCTGCACTCAATTTCGAAAGGGTAGCAACAGAGGACATACTCGAGTATGTTGCAGTACATGTTCCGAATCTGCTCACCAATCCCTAGCACATCGAGAACGCGCCATGCGTTCGTCCAGAGAGTGATAGAAGTGCCCAGCGCTCTTAGGGTGTCTGATTGCTCTAGTACCACAGCCTTCAGCCCAACTCTGATACGAACCCACACGCAATGTCAATTAGGTCTAAAGTTCTCAGAATATAATTTTTTCATTGTATTCACTCAGGTATATTGTCAGGATGGCTTACAGGCTTGAGGAGCTCTCCTTTATACACATTCAGCTCAACATTGCAAAACAAGGTGCCAACAATTCCTTTCCATGCCAATTAAGAGGTTGTCCAATTGAAAAGGATTCTCTACAATATATGTTTTGAAAGCAAATTCAGTTCTGAGGTAATCTTGGACCTGTGAAGAGCGAGAGCACAGGCAAGGCCTCCAAGGCCACCACCTACAATCACAATCTTCTCCTCAATGCGTTGTGGGGAACCCTGCAGCCGCTCGCCATATCTATCCATGCTCCCGCTCCTTTCTAGAGACGTCGACAAATACACAAATTAGGGTTTAGTACTACTCCAAGATTCGTGTACATCACATCCTTTCACATGAGTTCTGCCAGTTCAAACGATAAATTCACAGTCCAAGTTTGAAGGAACTATTTATCTACCCATGATAGCCACTTCGGACAGTGTTCGATATGACGACGTCACTATCCTTTAAACGCGAATTTTGCCTTCAATCAAGTGTTGAAAATCTTCAGAATGAAATAAATACAAAGTAAGCCTTCAATCAATCATGAACACTGACTACAGATACGGCGACTTCACCAGATTCCTATCAATCAAGCACTGGGATTGCAAGTAACCCACAATTGAGAGAGACGGTCAAGTTTCTCGCCTTTTGAGTTGCAGACGTGACTTCCTCCCCACGAAATTCTCCATGGAACTGTACGGTTCGATCAGCACTGTCTGGTGAGCGCTATCCTATCAAAGCAACTGCTGTGCGCTCACCATGACGTGATTCGTGCAATGCTGCCAAAAACAGTACCCGCCCGGGTGTGAATCTTCTTCATTCAAAGCAATAATCTGTTGACTTTCTTTGGAGTAAAACACCCAACTTGATATTCTCTGTAAAATCTTGCATGCTTTCAACATCAATGTAGCTGGATAAGTACCTACGCCCCGGGGTGGCAACTCCCCATGGCAATACAGGTGCTTTCTTAACTTTTCTACGGTAGAGGTACCCAATGGCGCACCTGCACCCAATGCCGTCCATTTCTAAGTCAGTCATTCATTCTAGAACAGAAATGTAGCAGGACTGTAGACTGCTTATTGTTTTAGGTCAAAAGCAATAAGCCATGTACTGCCTACCTACATTTACAGCCTGAAATGATTGTGTGCTATAGAAACGGACGGCATTGGGTACAGGTGTGCCATTGGGTGCCTCTCCCTTAATGTACAAGAAGCCAGGGTGCAATTTTTTTTATCATGTAAGCTTTAGGCATATAGCAAGAAAGAAGACATTGAGAAGAATTGAATGGTATAATTTTTATATCAATCATAATAGTTTTTGGCACTTAAAAGACATTTTAAGAACTTATTATGCAAAGAATTTCTCAAATGGGGGGCACCAATTAGACCCCCTAGCTTCTTTTTTCAAATGATTAAATTTTCTTATTTCTTATTTATTCTTCTTAAAAAATCTTCTTATAATGCTAGGGGGTAGATGTCATTATAACCTCAACTATTTATGATGGCTAGGATTCTAAATGCCAAAGGTTAGATTGCATTGTTATCTCAACTATTTATAACCCAAGATTCTTGACATTTGAAGTTAGCTTTCCACTCGATCAAATTAAATTTTAATGGAGAATTTTTCACTATTATTATTTTAATGATCTTTTTGTCACAGTGCTATGCTCTCAGTGTCATGAATGTCACAATGTGTTATGTTTTGAAATTCATCATCTTTAATTTATCACATGTTTCAAATTTATAATATGTGTACTTGATGAAATAATGTTGTATATATGGTTTAAAGTTAAATTGGTGCACCTTTATTGCCAAACTACTTGAAACATCCATCTTCACAAAGTTGTGAATGGGGTTGTGAAAGCCATGAAAGACTAACAAAGTTTAGAAATAATAATTTAAAAAAGTTTGAAAATACATACAAAATTTCACAGTGTTTTCAATGTATTGTTTATATTAGATGCAATTCTTTATGAGATCCTCAAGGAGAATTTTGATAAAATGGCAATTGTTGTACAAATTCTAATACTTTTATAGTTTAGATTGTGCACTCTAAAATCTATACATGTGCTAAATGGTTTAGACCATGCAGTTTGAAAATGGCATATATGGAATATGGCCATTTTAACAAAAATTTCCGTTTTTGAAAATCGTAAAGTCTATGTCTTTCAACATTAGGAAATCTCTTGATGTATTGCAAATGTAGTTCAAAATTACATCAATAGTCTAAATTTTGTTAAGTGTAGCATAAATTATTAGAAATCTCAGCCCTAGCTCCTCATTGGAAAAGTGTTATTAAAAATTCTTATAACATTATAATAAATTATTAAAATTGATATATTCAGCTTTTTTTGCTCTTCTCAAAACGGTCACCCATGCATATAATATAGGAGTTGCCACCCCGGGCTATACGCACATCAATAGAAATGATGTAATCACATTTCGGTATAAAATTCACTGATTCTGTCCTGGAACAATCTGTCTTGGGCTCTTGGCAATTGTAATAAGGTAGAAGGCTCTTAAATGGAGTGGGTTTTAAAATGGTGCCCTATCTTAAATGTACAGTACTTGTACATGTTGCTTTTTCATAGCCTTCAGCAGTGTACTCGCATTATACATTTTAGCTAGGGCACCATTTTAGAGCCCTATGCCCTTCCAACTTCAAAATTTGATAACTATTTCCACAAAACTCAAAAAAATATGAAACAACTTAGGTTAGATGTCAATTCTACTTGTCTTTCAAGAAAAGTTTACTGAAAAATATTTCTATGAGTTTTACCTCCCTAAAATTCTGTTTCAGCCCTTAGATGGTCCATTATAGGACCTCTTACCTTACTGTCAAGATGTGTTTTGGTGCGCTCAAAACTAAGGAGATGCCCACGAACAGCTTCAGCCATGATGGAGACCTCAGGCCCTGAGTTGGGTCCGTCAATACCCATCTCCTAACTCTAGTCAGGTGCATTCTGAAATCCAAGAAGTAAGTTACCAGGTATAACCCTAAAAGTGACGTGGGAGCCTAAAAGAGTCTTACGGAAGACTAATAATCTTTCTATGTAAGATAGAAGTGTACATGTTCATTTTTAAGGAAATTTATGAAAAAGAAGGTCTTGCATAGTAGTCTAACCTTCAATGAGTGCTCTTTAGTTTTCTTAAGCAAATGGTTTAAAAACGATGATTTTCACAGTGACTCTAAGTCCTAAATTCTAAAGTTGAAATTATTAGTAAACTCAAGAGAGACACAATCCAAGTGGTTTCTCAGTTTTTCAATGTTCTAATAATATATTACAAATTATGAAATGCCTCAACTTTCTTTGCTTGCTTCCAAAAAGTCCTCACCTCTCATTCGTTGCATCTAAAAGATTGTGTTGGTTTTTAGTCAAAAAGTGTCCATTATAGTTCATTTTTTAGGTGTTGGAAAACAAAACTGATGCTTATAAGTGTTTCTACTTTAAGGATATAGGGTCTTTTGTAGTTTCCACTTCATCTTGCAAAATGCCAAGCAATATTTTTTTTAATAACAATGAGAATCTAACTCTCTTAGTCCTTCAAATGACTATGGCCTAATTTGAATGTTGTAAAGGTGTGCTACTTACAATGATTAATAGAATGGCAAGTGTACTATAGGAAATGATAGTATGACAAGTGTACATGATATTCTAGAATGTTATTTTAGAGGATTTCATTGTTATAGAGAAGATCCATAAGTGGATTTCTGGGCCTCTGAGAGACTGTTTCAGAGTTGTTTCCTAAAACTGTTTCCACTACTGCAAACCAGCCCCTCTTGGTCTGAATTTTTGAATTTTGAAAGAAAAAAATTTAATATAATTTTTTCAAAATTTTCAGAATGTATCAGAAAGCAAAAAAAAATTTGAAGAAAAAAAATTTCAAATTTTTTATAAAAAATATTTAATAATTAATTTAATTAATTAATTAATATTATCTAGCATGGCAATCGCTTGACTACATCAACATGGGGTTCCCAAAGTTCCCACTGTGTTCCCAGTGTTTAGGAACTTGCAGGGGCAATAGATCCTCTTATGATATATTCTACCTTCTCTAACTAAGGTTGTAAGGTAGAAAGTCTATAAAATCATTAGGACTCTAAATGCATCCACTATCTAGAGGTAAGTAACATGTTCCCAACAAAATTTATTATTGTCATTGATTGAGTAGGTAGGCTTAAAGGGATGGTTTTTGGATCTCGTCGTTTACAACCATGTAGGTTCCCATGTAAAGTTGTAGACATTTCAATTAAGGTTGTATTGATAACACTTCATCACAAGCCTACTTGACTAAAAAAGGGGGATAGGGAGGTAGGGGGTCATGTGCTACAATTTGTCTTGTAAAGTTGACTAATTAGATTTGAAAACAACATTAAAATTTTTTAAGTAGATAGTTGGGAATGTAAGGATAGAGTGTACAATTAAAGTAATAAGAGAAGTAATAGAGCAATATTGTCCCTAGAATTTGTAGGAATAGAGCAATTAATTGAAAATTGAAGTATCTATTGCCAAATATTCCTTCAAAAAAATTGTATAGCTTTTTGAAGGAGAAACCCTCTCTCCACCCACCAATAGAAAAACCCTAGTTGGTAGTGATAATGATCTACCTTGGTATCTCAAAATTCCAAGGTAGATACTACTAGGTTTCAAACTATAATAAGGTAGGAGGTCCATAAAGCATTAGGGCTCTAAAAACATCTACCTTCTAAAATATACACAATTTGTATATTTTTCTTTCTCATTGCACTAACACTATGTATAAATAGTATACACTTGACAAAGTTGTTGCTTTTGATAACTATTGCATTACAGTTTCAAGAATTCATAACTAATCCATAAATCTCTCCAAAAAATACAAAATAACTAGTATTAGATGACAATTTCATTTATCTTTCAAAGAAAATTTAACCTCCCCAAATTGTTATTTAGTTCTTCAATGGATCTCAAATGGGTGTTTTACAAACCTTTTACCTTTGATGAAGGTTACAATTTCTAATATTGAAGCATTGATATCATCTAGTCTTATCATACCTTTATTAGGTATGAGGCTCAAAAACCACTCATCTTAGGATTAGTCTACATTTTTCATTTACTTTCTTATATAAGAATAATTTTAGCTCATTCTTTAGGAAAAGAAAAATAGATGCAAAACGGAACACTATTGATTTTATATTTTTTGAAGCAATAGTAAATTACTCATGAATTCTCAAACATGTTGTATCATAGGTATTTATTTACCCCCTAAATATATAACCCTTGGCAAGTCTATTTTTCCTATAAAAAAAGAGCATGGGCTCATGCTAATCCTCAATGAAGCAAATTGTATTTTTATCAAAATCTAACCATTTAGATGTTTTAAGAGATTTCTTATTAGTAAATATGCCAATTTTGAGTGCAAAATTGCACAGGAGTTGTGAAATTATAACATGAAAAATGTGTATTGTCTATTTTTAGTCTGCCCCTCCCTAAAATGTTTTATAAATTTGCATCTAAGAGTTTTTTGTGAATGGAGGTGACATGAACAACTACAAATAGTGTTAAAATACTAAAATGTATTTTCAAAAAATTGGATTTTACACTTGGGGGTAAACTACCCTTTACAATTTAACCCCTAAAGGTTTTTGACTATGTTTCCACCAAAATCACTCCAAAACTGTGATTTCTGATACAAGTGCAATTTTTTTGAATTTCTTTTTTTGACATATTTAACCGTAGGATCTTCTAGTTAGGTGGTTTGAAAAGATGTGGGAAAAATTTCAGAAATTTCCACCATGTAGATTGCAAGATACTAACATTTGAACTAGCAAATATCCTTTTTTTATCCCTGCAAAAATTTGGGTAGATGCTCTTCACAAGGTCACATTTGTATGAAAAATAATCAAAATGATGGTCGCTCTTCAAATTAATTTTACAATGCTAATTGTCTATATGCTCAAAAAATTTCAAATCATTTGGAATTGTATAACATATAGGAAAAAAATAGTTAGTAGGAAGAAGTAGAAAATGCTTGAAAATACTAAATTGTGAACAATTTATTTATAAAAATTAAAAATGTCAATCCCAATGGTTAAAATATTGCAATAAACAATATTCACCCAATTTTTTAATTTTTTTTCAAAAATATAAAAAAATTAATTAAATAAAGAATTTCAAACTTTTTTGTAGAGTAAAGATTCTATAACTATCTACAAACTACCACAAACTAAAATTCCTCATAACTTTTGACTCATTTATCAAAATGGAATGAATCAAATCTTTCCAAGTAGATAAAAAATATTATAAACCAAATTCAAATTTTTATTTTTAGAAAAAATAATTTTTAAAGAAGTTTTTTTTAATGCCCAGGCTATCCACAATTCAAACAAAGCAACATATTATGCCATAACTTTTTAACCATGTGACCGAAAGTTATGAAAATTGTTGGGCCTTGAAGCTACTCCTTAGATACATGTTTTGTGAAAATTTTGAAGAAAAAAAAATAAAAACTCCATTCGTAGTGAGTTGCCCAAAATTGCTATGTTGCCAAAAAATGTAGTTTAGGGCTTTAGGGGTTAAAACCATGTGCAATAATGAGGTATTTAATGGGGGCGTATTTATCCCCTCCTAAATTTTTCTCCCCCCTATTATTAGATAAAAGCTATTAGTACGTATTTTTCTGTATCCTTATTTTTTTTGTAAAATCTTCGAGGGACTACTTTTGGGCATCCTATTTTTTTTCAACATTCAAAAAATAAGTAATACTCAAAAAACTTGCAATATATTGCAAAAACAAACATGAGAATTTGAGAACTACTAGCATTCTAATGCATTGAATCCTAAATAGCAACACCATTGTTGTAGCAAAAGCATCAATTGACCATGATGAATCAATACAATCCGTCAAGAAATTTGACTTGAACCCTTAACCTTAGGAATAAATTATAGAAGGATTCCCAAATCCTACATGACTCTAGCGTGGCCCACAAGAAATCATTGTGCATCACAAACTCATAAGTCAATATGTGCAAATCTACAATACACACCAAAGAATCCATTGGGAACCCTCTAAATCCTAACAACTCTACAAAATTGCCACGCCATTATGCCAATACATTTCCCACCAACCCCTAAAGGCGCCTAATTCAAATTCAGACCACAAATTGAATTAACTTATTCCCTAATTATCAAAGCTATTAAATGTCAAACTGAACTTACTAAGCACTTACAGGGGAACCTAAAATTTGGCATCCTATTTTTTTCTACTGCTAAAAAAAATTAGGAATTTCTCCCCACCCTATTTTATATATAAACCCAACTAAGACGTATTACCAATGCTATTGTACATCTACAAAAAATATAAATTTTTCCTCCTATGAATTAAATTGACCCTATTTTTCATCTCGCACCACTTTCTATTACATCGGGAGTTTACCTATTGAGATTTCACATGAAAAGCTATCATATTCATTACACAATCCACCTTGCTATTGTTGAAGTACAAATTTATTCTATAACTAGAAATCACAAATATCTTGAAATTGACACTTGCATGTTTAAATTTTTAATGGTGAAAATCATGAAAACACTTTACCCTTTCTATTGAGACCATTTTCAAAGCATTTGGATTAGTACAATTTCTTAGATTTCAAATCCCATTAACTTGGCAAGTTGTGCACAAAACTGGAAAATGAAGTAAAATTGAGAAGCTTTACTCTCCACTAATGTTACATACATGGCTTTGAAGACCCCTCAATAATCAAATATTTACTTTTTTCTGTGAAAATTGAAAGTTTTCAATAGTCAACCATAAAAACTACCCAAAAAAAATTTGAGATGGTCAAATGAATGTAATTGCCCATTGACATTTGAGCTCAAAAATTTTGTACAAGCATATATGATCGCTTAGGCAATTAGGGTTTGAAACCCTTACTAGGTCTCCGATGAACTTTTCATTGCAACTTGTAAAGAGAAATGGAGAAAGTAAAGAGAATGATTGGTTCATACAATAAACAATGATTTTTTCCTTAATTCATTCAATAACTTTAGAGGTCAATTTAAAGACCATGTCATGTCCATTACACTACAGTCTATTTAGGCAATTCTTAATGGCCCAAGGGAATTCACGCCTCCTACCCTACATTGTCACGAACTCATCAAGGCCTGAGAGGAACAGGTCGAACCATGTGTAAAAGTTTCAAGAAAACAAAAGACATCACGAAAGTGTCAGAAATGATGCAAGAGAGATCCTCTCGAAACTCACTTCTTAACAGAACCGACCAGCCGTAGAGGAGAGAGGTATGGTATGGTAGGAGGCTCTAAAAGCCGCCAGCCTTTTCAAACAGTCCCTATGAATTGATCAAAAACAAACATTAAGCACACCATAAATGGATACAGTTAAAAAGAGAAATAGACACCTTATAATGTTAGGACCATAATCCATCCAAAAAAGGTTTATTCAAACAGCATTGGCAGATGTAATAAAGGCCACAATAGAACGGTTTTATAATCAGTGGCCACATAAAAATTTAACTTTAAAAAAAACTAGATTTTGCTCCAAAAAAATCCATTTCAGCAGTAAAAAATAAAGAAAAGCAAGGTCCATTTTTGTTGCATCCAAGGACTTATTTTTGAAAGTATTCAGACCCTTCTTGCATGCCGTGCTGGTCCTTGTCAGGGCATGTCATGTCTTTTTCCAATTTCACTGTGCACACTTTAAGGGAACCCTAGGATCACAAATAGGTGCCTATGCCTGATATCTTTCAAAATTGATAAGTAATTCATACCTACTCTGAAAAATTTGAAACCACTTGCATTGGATTCTGCTACTATTTCTCTTTGTCAGAAAAACCATTGCCTCACAAAAACTGTGATCAGCCCTTAAAAGGACGCTTTTAGAGCCTCCTACCCTACAGAAAGAGCACGAGATAAATAACATATCCACAGCCTTTCTTCCAGCGGACTGGAGAGTAGAGATAAGAAATAGTTTACACGGGTCTGCTATCCGACCATCAATAAAACAACGAATAGGGTAATGCTCGAGGAGGGGATTGTGTATGATAAAATCCACCCTTTTGAATCTCAATCCATCTAACTCTTCATTCTAGTTCATTTGATACAAAAAAAATGTTCTTTCGTCCTGAGACTTCACTTCTCCAAACTACACTCTGTAATGTTTAGAACCCTCTCACGAGGAGAGCAAAGAATTATTAATTTGCTACTGCTGCACATTAAATCTACGGAGAACGGCAAATGAATTGCACATATACATGACGACATTCAAATTGGTCTACTCCGCTGAAATTTCCGATGCAGTGGTTCTACCCATTTGATCTTGTAATGATCCAACCGAAGATGCAACATTAGATTCGATAGATCCGGATAAAATTCCCGTCGAAGGGATTGATTCAGCACGTCTGAGTGCTGAGGGCGGAGATGTTGACCGTGTGTTGTATGACCCACATCCGAAGCATTTGTGTCCAACTACGTGATAATATACTTCACTAAAGCTTCCGCAGTCATTGCACAGAACCCACACCTGCAGAAAATAACAGATATTTAGCAGTCTAGAAGAAAATCTCCGTATCAAAAATGTTGCAGTACAGAGAATTTATCATGTTTCAGGCTTTTAAGAATATCAAGGTTGTACCTTCTTTTGGCGATATTCTTCTGGCATTGGAGTTAAATATACTTCCTGGTCCAATCGCTCCCAGGTTTTCGACATGTCTTGAGTCGACTTTGAACAGATAGGACAGGAGAATCTGCATCACACAAGAGAAAACGCCATCTTTCAAGAACACAACAACATCTCGTCGAAGATACTTCAGATTCGCATAAACTGCAAGACGGAAAACAATAACTGATCAAAATGCGAAGGTTCAGGTGAAGAGCAATACTGAGAGTGCATATACAACTGTCCCAAACAAATCCGGTGCATAGTGTGACCACAAGGTAATACAGAAATATCCATCACCGAGTCAAATAGGTACTGCAGTGCAATCCACATCAAGTTAAAATTAGAGGTTATACAACATCCTTTCCTGAAAGAGAAAAGATTAACAATTTCCCCACAAGCGTGACTACCCAAGAACATGGCCTCAACTCACCCTAGTGCATGACTCATTGCTAGCCGGAAAGAAGGAAGGTGTTCCGATTAGATCTCCAATTACCTCTACACAGACGGGACAATTCTGGTGCATAGCATTTTCAACGCAGTAATGGTCGTTCCGTAGTGCATTGCTATAACATGAACCTGCAGAATTCCAGATTTAACATAAATTAAGAGGACAAGATACATTTCCCTACAATCCAAAGTACCTGAATAATCCCCAACATCGACTACACATGATCTGTGTAAGAGAAACCACACCTATGAAAAACTAAAATCTAAAGTATGTAAAGGCATAAAAAAAATTCGAACATGCCGGAGGAAATTTGAGATGCACCAGAAATTGTCAGGAGATCAGTACCACAACGATCACAATGAAAGAAATTTTCGCGGCCACCAACTCTGCATATACCACAAGCATCACAATGATATTGCTCCTTCACTGTCTGCATACATCAAATTAATACACTACATTAGTGACCATGCCAACAAATGACCTACATTCGGCACTTAAAAAGTTACAGCTCATGAAGGTGGGATCACAACGCGGCATATAAAACGTGACACATACTTGTACTATATGCAACTGTGTCCCTGAGACATCAATAATCAGAATCCTGTTTGGGAGCAGAAAGTAGGGAATTAGCATGGACGTGGAAAACTTCCATTGGATTGCTGCAGTGACTCATTCATAGGACCTGGCGATTAGGTTAGAGAGCGTACTAACCTCGTCATCATAGAATTTGCACCTGGCGCAGAAGTAATCACCCATGCAAACACCACAATTTGCGCACACCTGCTTTGCATCTTGCTCATGATCACAGAGCGAGCAAATGACCTGGAACACCAGGAGCATAAGTCTCCGCCCCTTTCAGCACTTTGCCATTATCAATTTGTGAGACCAGCAGGGATGAGACTACATGATCAGTCATTAACTTCTTCCCAGATTGACCCAGCGAAGTTTAAAGAAAAAGCAGTCCAGCACGTGTTTCTCAATTTAGAGACAAACAGGTGGTATTACACCTTCAAAAACGTACCTTCTCAACACGCTGTCTCGGAATTTCATGGCGCTTAGAACCGCCAAGCTCGTTGTTGTTCTGGACAAGACCCAAAAATTGTCAATGAGAAAAACAAGTTTTCATTTGGAGGTAGGCATACATATAATGAAATCCAGAGGTTAAAATTGCTTCTCTAAACACCTATGTAAAACTAACTCAAAACCCAACATAGTAGAGCAGACTACTCAAACGGCAATAGGGGCCGATCAATCCCAATCTGAAGTTGCATCGACCCGTTCAAATAAAATTTAAGGTTCTGAATAGAGAATATTTAAACCTTTGCTTCATTGTGACAATGACGACAATCAAAGATCTCATCGCAGCATGGGGCTCGAATTCGACATCGCCTTCTGTAATGCTTGCAGCTGCAGAAAGGCACTGTACAGATTGTAAAGAAAAACAGAGGACACGAATTACCACGACAACATTCCTAATGCAGAATATCTGCAACATTATTCGACTGCGCATGGAAGAATATAAATTACCTTGATCACTCGTAGTTCGAATTGCGGTTGTAATTACTCAACCAGAATAAATGAAACTGCAAGTTCAAGTGGCTATTGAGTAATTACAACTTATGTGGCAAATCTTACTGCGCCTCTGTACTTCAATCATACCTGTGCGAAGACACCATAAGGTAAGTCTACCTGTGACAGGCAGACTGCCCGCCAGCCCATCTCACACAAAAATATTGTAGTGGTGCACATTCCAGATTGGGATATGTACACCATTAATACAATTTTGCCTGTGATGGGCTGGACGGCATTCTGGCTGTCAAAGGCAGACTTACCTTAAGTCCATATAACACCAAGACGTGTTATGTTACTTCATAACACCATGAAGTACCCAGGGCCTGAAACCTAAACAGGCGATTTTGCCTTCTGACAGTCTAAATTCGCTCAGAAGCTCTTACACGCGTTAGAAAAAATTCCATCAAATTATTCGCTGGCCTTCATCATTAGAAATTCCAAATCCCAGAACTATCTTTTTACCATGCATTACGACGAATCAAGGAGGAAGTACCCGAAATTGAATCTCCCAACGGACAGTCTATCTTCCACGTTCACCTTCACTACCGATTCCACCTCCTCTGTCAATTCCACCCGCTCCATCGATTCCATGTCCTGAATCTCGTTCCCTTCCAGGATCTCGCGTAATTGCAATGTCCCTGCAGTTATATAAGCAAAATTGTAATCAATGTGACCGAAATCGGTAAAGAAGTCAGCAAGAGCGCAATGATGACAAAAGCAAACATCTACACCTCTTAGAAATCCACGCAACCAACCTAAAGCAACACGAACAAACACGTGAGCAATCACACTACACTCAAAGACCACGAAAATCTCCAACTAGCTGAGAAATTCGGCTCTACAATCGCAATGAGGACAGCACCATAAAAGAGACGAGCAAAAATCCTCTCCCAGCACCGTACCTCAGTCAATCACGCAGCCGGCACAATTTACCAATGAGGTTGGCTTGCGTAAGAGAGCACTACTAAGCCAACCTCCCAAGGAATCAGAACACCTGTAAGACGGTGACTGCACACCGAAATCTTCCTTCCACGAGAGAAAAAACTCCACTTCCCTTTGAACAGCCGGGTGAATTGAGGGTAAAAGAAGCTTCCGTCCACACTCCACCCCAAGAGTGTACCAAGCTTCTCGTAACCAACAACAAAACCCTTCTTCCTGAAACCTTGAAGAGCACAATCCAACACCTTACGTCACGATATGATCACCGAACGCTGGGCCCCGCTACCAATCGCCGATAACAGGATAACAGTTCAACACTCAAATCTCACTAAAGAGGCAAAGCCCAGATGTACAATGATGAACTCAACTGAAGATTACGGAGCAGAGAGTGATGAGTGAGCGGCAATGGCGGAGACGGATGTGAAATCGCGAGTTGGAATGTGCATTAATAAGAAATGAGCATTGCATCCTAGCGGTGGACTGCAAGCAACCACTGTACAGTACCGGTGCTGTTGTTCTGGTTCGGATAACTGGCGTGGATAACTTAACTTTCTATGCGGTAAATTAGAATTTCAATTTGGCAACGTAGCCCTATTTCGGTGGACCGGCGCCAAACACAAGTGCCGGCCCCAAAGCACCCGGCGCCTGGTCTATGCTTAGCGACTTGCGTGCCGGTGGTGGAGTGGTAGACTGTAAGTTAGACAGTCTGTACCGCGCGGTTCCCTTGGGTGGAGAGGCGGGCGCCGGTCGGCGGGAGTGTGTGGCAAGCGTCCGGGATCGTGCGGTTGCGTCATTGCTGGGAGACTCCCGCAGTTCCGCGGCTCCAGCCGGCTGCTGCGGGCTCATCACGGCAGTAGCCTTGAATCCTCTGACGTGTGGTTTGAGAGTGCCGCCGGCGTAGTCGCAGTTGTTACAAATTTGAATTAAGATACACTCCATTACGGCATCTCTTCCCTGATTTCTTGTTGTCTTAGGGCCCCTTCACACTATGACCAACCAAGTCGAGAGTGATCCAAACTTTGGCGAGAGTCCAAAAAAATGGGTTATTAAAAGGCAATAAAAAATAGGATTTAAAGCCTTTGGTCGGTCGTAGTGTGAAGCCTCCAAAGGCCAAGTCCAAAGTCTAAACCCTTGAAAATGAACTTCTACGATCTCTCAATTTAAACAGCCATAATGTGAAGCAGCCCATGGCTAAGCCCAAAGTCCAAACCTACGCCAATCTAATGATTAAGATCTTACTAGATTTTGATTTTTAATGAAAAAACTCCAATGGCCTCTCAATTAGAGTTTGGGTCTCCATTTTTGCTCGACCCAAACTCTAGTCAAGAATTTATTGCCATGTAAGCATTTGGTTGCCATTTAGGCAGTTTTGGGGACATTAAATTTTGATGGACTTTGGATTGTGCCGCATAAAGTGAAGGGTCGAGAGGCCAAACTCATGGATTCTTGAAATTTGATTGGTGGAAACCGATGAACTCTCAACCTTCAACCATAGTGTAAAGTGGCCCTTAGGATGCAACTACATTGATTAGTACACAAGCCTATTACCACCTTGATTAGCAATTTGAATATCTTGGGTCCAACTGCAAGACGGGCATAGTTTTTTAGAGGTGTGTGCTAGTTTTACAAAACAAACTCAAGTGGGATTATAGTTTTTCAATTAAAATTGTGAATTTTTGAAGTAGTCTACCTTAAAATTATAAAATTGCTCATAGAGCAAAGCCGTGACCCAATCCATAACCACTTTACCATATATCCAATGGTACTTAAGTATTCAACATTAAAAGAGTGACACATAATCCCTTATTGGCATATAAATAGTAATTACGTCAATACATGAAAAGATTGGGATGAGTTTTTGGATAGAATTGGAAATAAAAGTAAGATGACAAAATGAAGAAACCAATAGAAATGGACTAGCTTATCTAAGTATAGACATGGATTTCTTAGACTTGAAAAATATGCCCCCAAAGACCTACAATTGGTTAAGTTAGTTGTAGAGATCTTCTTATAATCCCTATTTCTATTAGTATTATATTACCTTCATTGCTTAGAATTTGTATGTGTTTGGTAATAACCTAGTAGTGCAGTTGTTGCAAAATTTGGCAACACCACTCATCTTGCAAAAAAAAATTGAAGTATCTTCATTAGTAAATTACTAATACTAGATTTTAATGTTTTAAAATGTAGAAGTTGAGAAGTCTTATTTTGGTTGAAAACTAAATGAACACTTTTCAACCAATCCACCTAACTATCCCCATGTGGAAGCATAGGGTTTACTATCCTCTCAGAAGATGACACTTAGCAATACCATCCTTTATTTCCAATTAACAATCCACCCATTTTGTAAAAATTATGGAACCATTGATATTTTATTAAAAAAATCTAACCCCCCTTCATCCAATTTCCTATATAACATAAATACAAATATAAATACAGAATATAAAATACGGATATGAATATCGGAATGAAAAATCAAGTTTAGGTATGGGTATGAATATAGAATACAAATTCAAATACAAATATTAAATACAATGGATGGATAAGGTTATGGCTATAGATTTAGTAATATATTCCATATTGTTTGCATCTAAAGGCTCCTCTGAAAATTACAAATAAAGCATCAAAAGAGAATTGAGGCCTTTAAGAGACTGTAAATTCCCACATTTTAGGAATGTAGAAATTGAAAGACTCGCAAAAATCTAATGTGGCCATGTTTGTGCCGTGTCATTATTTTATTTTTTTGAATTTTTTTTTGAATTTCAGGACCCAAATTTTTTAATTATCTATCTATTTATTTATTTTTAGTAAATTCCAACTTGACAATAGCTGATCATTTTGAAGATTATTTGTGGGAACAAACTTGAAACAACCCTTTGGAGGCCTCAAATTTCATCTAATGGGAGGGGGTAGTTTTTAAAATAAAAAAATGTTGTTAATATCAAAATCAAACAAATGCATAATATGTCACTATCTACTCAAAAAATGGCAAGATACATTATCCATTGTTTTGTAGTCATATAAAGTTTTCTTAATGAATCCAATTATAGTCATAAACATAGAAAGCTAAAAAGTAGAAAATTATACCTTTATCACTATCCATTTGCAATTTGAAAATAGCAACCTCAACTCATTATACGCATTGATTGTAGATATATTCTTTATCAATACAAAAATTCTTTAAGTTCATAGCCAATAAATTATATTTGTGCTTGCACATAAACATATTCATTAAGATATATTACAATCTTGAAGTCAATATTGTAAAATGAAACTTCTATGAAACAAGTAATTATTGACATATATAAATTCTTGAAAAAAAGAAGAAGATGCAAAGTATCATGTGGTACTAATATTCTCTCTTTCTATATATAGGTATCCATTATATATCAAAAGAAATAAATAGAGGATAAACCTTGTGAGTTCCAAATTTGTCACTTGGGACTCATTGTTGTTGTTATTCAATTGTTTGTAAAATCTAGTGTGTAAAATAGTACAAAAATCCCCCAAAAGAGTGTAAAATCAAAATAGATATGTCACATACCAATGTAGTATTTGGTCGTATTTTGAGTGTTTTTATCCATTTAGATGCGAATCCTGCTTGTAAATAGGTTAGAAACCATTAAAACCTAAATAAAATCCATATTTGATAGATTTATCTAAAATAGCCTCCCTACAGTATATGTGATGAAGTTGGCTAAAATAGGTCTGAAAGAACTTGGTGAGATCCCTTGGGTTCAATTTCCGAGATAAATTTCAAGTTTCCAATCAAAATTTCACTTTTTGTAGAAACCCCATTATTAGCTTGCAAGTTTGAAAAACATGGCCACAAACCAATGAAGGAAATCTACAACTAAAGGATGGAGGTTCTAGATAAAATTCATGTTAAGAACTTGTAGATTAGGATTTCTCAAGGAACAAAATGCAAGGAATCCCCTAGTGGTGGTTCTTTCGTTTGGAAAAAATCAAATAATCTATCGTTTTGTATCTAAAGTCACTTTTTATGTAGGATTATCACTCATTTACGGAAATAAAAGATTAAAATTAAAAGAATTAGTTTTCTAAAGGTATTTCATGTCTTAACTTATCCTAATTTCCGTCCAATTCCCATTGAAGCTAATCCTTGACTTACTGTCACAGTCTTATACTAGAATTCTAGTGTCAAATAATCATAGGAATGTCAAATACTCTTGGCTCCTGTTCTATAGACTTAATCAAACCCACAGTTTATATTTAAATATATAGGTGTGCAAATACACCATGGTATTTTCTTTAATTACTTCTTCAAATTAGTGTTTAGTCAATTGGTCCATTATGCAAAAATACTTAATTACAAAAGATTATTATTCTTAAATTATGTATAAGTCAAATATTCATGTGACTTCTCTTCCTGAAATATACATGTTAAGTCAATTGAACCAAACATAGCACAACCATATACAAATGCATAATTTAACTCTTTAGTCAAATAGTCTTGCTATCCTAACAAATAACTAATTCTAAAAATTGCTACACATTGTCAATTTGTCCAATTTCTACACAAAATCTCAACAACCATATTCAAAGATTTTCTTATTAGCATTACAGATTTGGTTCCCTCTTTTCCCTGCAAACACAACTTAACACACAATGTCAATTTGATTTTCTACATAGCAACTTCTACATACCAAACAATTAGACATCCATCCATTCTTTAATTAACCAATAAATTACTAAATTTAATTACTCATTCCTAAATTACTCTAATGAATTCAACTTTTCAATCAACGACTAATTGACATAGGAAGAACATCCAAAAATTATAATTTATATATATTTAAGGTAATAGCAATTGATCTGTCCTTCTTTGATCCTTACAGCATCAAACTTTACTGTTAGACAACTTACCAACACTATTAGACTTCATCAATTTCATTAATCAATTAGTAAGTCTACATTAAATATACCCAATAACTTCATCAAAGTTGCCCTTTGAATTATTTCAATCTTTATCGGACTATTGGACTTCACAATTTAGACATCATATTCCACAAGCATATTCACACCATTCTTAATTTATCACAGACCAATTGTCTTAGATAAATTCAATGCACAATTATACTTTCATTATAATACCACATCCACTTATCATAAGAGGATTTTCAGCTGCTAGACAAGACTGCGAGTTCCCAAACGCTGGGAACGCATTGGGAACTCTGGGAACGCAATGCTGATGTGGTCGAGCGACTGCCACGTCAGAAAATAATATTTTTTTATTAATTTTAATTAAATATTAAATATTTTAAAAATATTTTTTTGAAAAAAAAAATATTTTTTTAAATCATTTTTTTCTTCTTTAATACATTCTGAAGTTTTTTGAAAAAAAAAATTAAAATTTTTTTTTTCAAAATTCAAAAATTCAGACCAGTAGGGGGTTGGTCTGCAATAGTGGGAACAATTTCGGGGAACACCCCTGAAACAGTCTTCTAGGGGCCCAAAAATCCTCTTATGTATATGACTATTAGACTAAAACATAAACCAAACATTACATCATGCAGTGGTGTGTAAACGGAATTAGGATATGGCCAATCTTTGGCTCATAATCGTGTTCAGTTTACAAACTATTAGCCTTTGTATAATTAATTTTCTTATATGTGTTTGTAAAAGAATAGCTTTATAATGTTATCAGAGTTTTGTCCATTTGACTTATCTATTCAATTTTGCATCAGTTAGCTTCTCACCAACTGACTAATAGACTGATAATACAAAATGAAAGAAACTTGCCAATCACTGGCCTACCAACTCTTTCTTTTAGACTATTCAACTTACATACCAATCATTGGTAATTTGAGAAAAAAATATTCATTTATAAAAGTTAGAAGTATTTCCTACTTCATTAACAATCTGTCAATTTGTCAAGCTCAACAAACCAAGAAACAATTATCCCTAATTGGGTAATTGAAACTTACCGTCAATTAGCCTTGTTGTTTTGCAGCACCACATCTTGCTTTTGTACTCCGCTAAGCTTACAGGACTTCCCTTTGCAGCTTCTTACTCAAGTGATTTGACTTGATATATTTACTCCATTACAATGGAACTACAACCACTCACTAGGGTTGCACCCGTCACGTCACGTCTGGACAGACAGTGTCCGGATGGAACGTCAGGATCCAACCCCAACGTCCGTCAGGATTCAAAAATAATAATAATAATAATAATAATAATAATAATTTTTTTTTACGGTCGAGTTGCTGTTAGTCGACGTTTTGGACGGTCCGTCGACGGTGGACGGCCCGACCGTCGACAGCTGCAAACGTTAAATTTTTTTTTTTTGCCTCGACGGTCGGGCCGTCCACCATCGACGGACCGTCCAAACGTCGACGAACCGTCCAGATCAACGGTCATTGACAACCATTATCAGCCATTTGATAGCCATTAACAACCAATTACAGCCATGGACAAGTCATTAACAACCATTTTTTTTGGCAACGTCAGCCTCATGTCATGATCTGGACGTGTCAGGACGGACACCGACGGACATCTTGACGGGAAAACCCAACGTCACGTCAGGATAGACAACCCTGCCACTCACTGGCTAATAGTCTCTCAATCTTGGTAAACTATCACTCATTTGATCTCCAGTCTCTCATAGACTTCCTCGACTAATGGATTGAATTAAAAGAAAGAACAAAACCAAGTAATAACACCAATCCCTGGCTAACAACTTCGGCTATTAGATCGCCACTCACTGGCTAATCGCTCCCCATCTGCACCGAACACTCACTATCCAATCGTCCTTAACATAAACAATTCAAAGATAAATTGTCCAAACATTAGCTCAAATAATAAACATAGTTGAAAACAGACCTCAATTAGCACTCTCTGCCTAATTGACTGTAACCTCACAAAACAAAAATGAAACCAAAAAGAATAACGCTAATCACTAGCTAATTGTCGAAGCAAAGAAAAACACAAAGCCAATCAGTGGCTACACATAATCAAATGAGCTTACACAAGTTAATAGACAAAATTGTATTCGATTAAAGATTGCAAAAATTACATAATGCAGAGGCGAGCAATCGCTGCAAATGCCAAGAGAGAGAGAAGAAAAGAGTCGATTAGCCTTTGTATTCTTGGCGTAACCAACTCTCACTAACCGAACCTGACTATTAGTCTAACTACTTGTTATCTTCCGTTACTAAGTGGCTTAATGGTCCTTTTTCCATTATTAAGCCTATTTGACTTAGTTTACTACGTAGCTTCTATTTGGAACTGGTCTGAACTAGTCTATTAGCCCATAATTTCAAAATGAACAAAATAAAAAACAAAAATGAGTTTACAGAACTCAACGGCAAAGTCGCTTTGTCAAGAATCCTCTTCATGTAAAAGATTCCTTGGACTCCAATAATTGAAGAATAGCACAGGGTTTTACTTTCCTTTGACAATTGTGTAAAGCCTAGATTTAGGCTTACACATCTTTTGTGAGATTCCATGGGAGGATCCTAAAAAAGTTTCAAAAAATTTTGATACCCAAAAGATGCCTCTTTGGACGATCAGCTGTTTTAATCTCTAAAGATAAATTACTATAAATTAACCAGATTGCGGTAAAATCTCATTAAAAATTAAAGTGGCTTATTTATTTTAATGAAAGGCTTCAACAAGTTTCAAGACATTTCGATAGCCAAAAGTGTCCAAATTGAAGGGATCCCCATTGAATTGGTAGACTTAAAGATTATGGTGGAGGTTGACTGATGTTTTGGATGCTCTTGGATTTGGAATGAGGTCAAAGTTAGGTATTTTCTTAATCCCTTACACCTATTAAAGACCTTGGGCTAGTTATTTTTCACAGAAAAGTCAAACTTCCAAAGTTAGATTTTTACCTTTTTTGGTAGTTAAGTTAGCGTTAGGATTTGTTGAGTTTTTGATGGATGAAAAAGGAGCAGGGATTCCTACAGACTAAAAATGGCCTTTTAAAACCAATAGCGCAATCTATTTTTGATTTGGAGCTAATCTTCAAAAGTTACGAAATGGTTCAATGTAAAAAGTCAAAATTGGTTAAACTAGGATGAAAATCCTAGGTGATAAGATTACCACATGAAATTGAGAGGAAGTGGGTGCCTTTGGAAGAATATAAATGGGCACTCATTTTTCTCTCAAACTCACCCCTTGTAGCCATTATTTTTATACACATTCACGTTGGTTCATTAATTTGGATTTTTGGCCAAGTTTGAGCCAAAGTTGCTTACAATGTGTGTTTTTGTAGCATTTCAAGCTCCATTCTTGTGTTATTATTGAACTTTGAAGGACATTGGGGTGAATGCAAGAAACACTTGTACTATTGGTTGCGTTTGGCTGATTTTTTCAGGAGCACTTTAAAATTAGAAAAATAATTTTTTAAAAATTTAAAAAATATGACTAATGTAAAGACCTTTAAGATGAAGAAAACCACAAAAGGAAATTTGTTAAGAAAATCTCTAAGTAGGAAAACTTGAAAAGTGCTAAACCTCAAGAAAATACATACTTTGATGTTTTAATTAGTAAAAAATAGATTTAAAAAATAAATAAAATTGTCCATTTGGAAAAACTTTATAGAGATGGTTATTAATCAAAAAAATCACGAGAATCACTTTTTACATGTTTCCAAAAAAATGTAGAAGGAGGCTCACTTTGTGGACTTGTACACCATGTAAAAATAACTTTTTTTTGAAATCCCTCTAGATGAAAGCTACAAGTCTATTAATAGACCATTAAATCCAAATTTGAGCTCAAAATCATTAAAAAAAGGTACTCAATAGTACTAAAAATCTCCAAAACGGCATTTGTGACATTCAATCACTAGTACTATTTAAATAGTAAATCGTTTTTGAAAATTATGAAAAAAATTACACAAGGTGTATGATAGTCATCAGTACCTTCCCTAGAAATTTCGAGTCATTTCAAGTTCAAATGCAAAAGTTATGGCCAAAAAATAGATCAGCACATGCCGTATGACACAAAATAGTACAAGTGTTTCTTGCATTCACCCATTGAGGTCCCTTCAAAGTTTGTTAACATTTTGAATGTTTTTGGAGAAGTTGTGTTTGTTTTTGTTGAGTTTTTGAAATATTTTCGGTATTTGTAATACCTTATATTAATCTTAAAGTCACCTCTTCTTGTGATTGGCGATGCCGCTTAGGAGAGATTCTAGTGCTATTTTGTTGTATATTCTTTGAGTACTAACTTATTATCCTTGTACCTAACACGTGTACTAATTGTTGTAGTTGTTGTGTTTGGTTGTGATTTTGTGTAAATATTTTTCTTGTCCCATTTGGAACGGCGAAGCTTTGACTTCATGGGAATTGTTTTTGTTAGTATTTTTGTTCATTAAAGCCATGGCGAAGCCTTGACTACGTGGGGTTTGTTTTTGTTAGCATTTTTGTCCATTATTAAAACCACGGCAAAGCTTTGACTTCATAGGTTTTAGTTCTTGGGAAGTTTTTTCCATATCCAAAATCATGGCAGAGCTTTGATTTTGTAGGTTGTGCACGGTTGCTAGTATGTGAGCATAGAGAGCATGAGCCTATGAGCCTAGAATTCTATACACCTATTGTATAGGTGTCTATAGTATAGACACCTCAATAGGTATAGTGTATCTATGTTCTAAACACCTATATTATAGGTGTTTATGTTATAAACACTTTCAATGAGTGTAGGATACTTGATTATAATAAGGCTCAAGGCTCATAGGCTCACATTTCTATGCTCACATACTAGCATCGTTGTAGGTTGTGGGATTTATTGTGGATTTTTTGGCATAATTGTAAAGAAATTTGGAAGAATATTTAGACAAAAATATTGTTTTAGAAGTGTTTGGGAGTAGAACTTGTGTGAAAAGTTGAGAGAAGATTTCTTTGAAATAAAGGGAATTTACTTAGTTTGTTTTGTTTTGTTTTTTGTAAGGGAAGTTTTTTTAAGAAGAAAGTGGGAAAATGAATTTCTCTCTAAAAAACAATTAATATATTAATAAATTGAATTTTATATATAATAAAAATAAAAATAAAAATAAAATCACTCACCCCCTGTCTACCCATCCATTTGACTGAACAGGTCGGTGCGAACAAGCCTAAGCAAGCTAGGGTGTACCAAAATAGCCATGTTTTGGTACCTACCTACAAGCCCGATTCACCTGCTCAAAAGTCCGGGTCACCTACGGTGGAAGCCTGTGAGCGCTCTTAACTCCACCCTCGAGCTAAGAGTTTTTCACACGGGTCCTGTGTCTAATTGAGTTTTCTGTCTAATTGGGTAATAAAAGAAAGCCTTCCAAGCAATGAACTCTTTTAGTCACGTCTTTTAAGTGTTTCTAATCTAATTTCGTGGTTATGATTCTATCTTTTTTAGTCTAAAATTCAACCAAGCGACCCTATTCTATTCTATTATATAGTTTTGCCTAAATCTAATTCCAAGCATTTGGTAAAAAGAAACTTAACAGTAAAATAATGAGAATGAAAATCAAATGTGAGCGGTTTACCTCCTTTGCGTAAATCTTCATGGTCCCGTCGTCAAACATCATCATGTGTAAATATTCCCCTACGACCTCGCCATCGAAATCATCCCGGCTCTCCATCTAATCCATAATAATTCTCACGTTGTTGGTCAATTAATTCTGTCCTAATTAAAAAGGAATTTAAAGGTTATGTAGCGTTAATTTAAATGCGTAATTCTTTTAAATCCTAATTCCCCGGTAATTAAGAAAGACTACAATTAAATTAGTCTACCTAATTGGTTAGTATTTTATCCTAAAGGAATTAACGGAAATCTAATAGTTAACCAATTGTTGTTTGTTTAGTTTTCTTTTGAATTCTAAATTGATATTATAAAATTCCACGAATTCTAATTAAATTAGATTAATTTGGAGGGGATATTTCCTTCAAATCTTTTCAAATCTAATGAATTTTTGAAATTCCTTTAATCCTAAAGAAATTGGTTGTCAATTTGTTTGTTTCCTTTTTGGCTTATTAGAATATTTTAATCAATAACTATCATCAAATCTTTTCAAATCTAATTAATTTTTGAACTTGTTTTAATCATAAAGAAATTGGTTGTCAATTTGTTTGTTTCCCTTTTGGCTTATTAGGCTTAATAAAACAAAACCAACAAAATCCAAACCTTCTAAGAATCTAATTAATGACAAACGACCAAAGAATGTGGAACATTCCTAAAGAACGAGAATATTAGTAATAGTGTTATTCCTAAAGAAATTAGTTTTTTATTCCCAAGGGTCAACCCCCAAGAATAAGAATCTATTTTTATAGTGTTATTCCAAAAGAAATCAATTGTTTATTGTAATTTGCTTCACGTGGTGGGTTTCGTCACCTTAATCTTCCTAACTACATCTTCTTTTCTCTCATTCTTGCTTAGTATGTTTTGCAAGTTTTTTGTGGAGAGATACGGCTATGGAGTTTAGGACGTGTAGAAGATGGTGAAATATTTTGTGACTCCCAAATGTTGGATTTTAGTTTAAAAAACAAAGGTGTGGCGTCAACTGCCAACCATAAGTGTGATTAAAATCCAAGTTTTTGGAGTTTCAAACGTACTGTGAGTCCCTGGAGTGCTCCATGCTCTCCCCAGTGACCCCCGACTCTCCCTAGTGACCTCTCGACTTCCCCAACGACCTCCCGACTCTCCCCAGCGACCCCCGGCTTCCCGTACCCGGCTGGCCCCCCGTACCCGGTTGGTCCCCGTACCCAACTGGTTCCGTACCCGGTTGGCCTCGGTGTGGCTGGTCCGCTCAGTGGTATGCTAGTCCGGGTTTTTAAACCAAATTCAAGTTGGAATTTTGGCTTATTTTGGACATGCAATTCAATTGGACATTTCTTATAACTTTTAGTAAGAATTTTGGAAGTTCCAATTTGGTAATAATCTAACGATGGACCCAGTGAGATTTTTGGAGCAATTCCTTTCTTAGGCAAGTATGACTTTAAAGATAAGGTCCTTTCAAATGTTGTGGGTTCAAAGCTCCATCGTATCTTAAAGATTGTCGTATTTTGAGAATTCTATTCGCAAAAGGAGGTACACATGACAGTGTTTAACCGAACTTTCACACTTTAAATTTCCAAAATTTCTTAGTATTCCAGAATTTTGTTGCCAAAGGAGGTACACATGACAGTGTTTAACCGAACTTTGGTACTCAACTTAGGAATGTCCAGTATCTAGTGTCTCAACGAATCAGTGTTCAAAAGTTGTGTGATCCAACTTATAATAGTGAAAACAAGATGAAGGGGCCCTAAGCCTTCAAGGGATTAATAATCAAACTAGAAATCAAAAACCTTGGCCAAGACCTTTGGTCCAAGGGGTGCTCCGACCAAGTCGGTAGCACAAGAGTGAAGAAACAAAGTGTCGGTGCACGAAAGAAAAGGGTCCTGGCAACCTCGAGGGGGGCCCTTATATACCTGTGACCGGGCCCCTCTCGGTAATTGCCAATGAAAACACTTTGTTACTTCCTACCCTAAACTACCCTAATGTAATTCCAAAATATTAGTTGTTTAATGGTGGAAATTTCTAAAAACATCCCCATTTGGCAAACGAAATCTTGGCCAAATCAAATCCAAGATCTTAACCCAAAATATTTTGGAATTAACCCTAATTTACATAGATATTTTGCAAATTAACCAAAAGTCATTTTGAAAATTGTCTTTCTTTAGCCCAAAGATGGCTTTCTACGCAAGAAAGAGATCTTGACCAAATCCAATCTTTGATTTTCCAAGAGATATTTCCAAAATCACTTCTAATTAACCGCAATTAACGATTAAAAAGTCAAACTAAGAGCTGACCCTCTCTATCTTTTAGGGAACAACTCGAAATGGAAAACCGTCTGTGCCATTGTCTTCAGAAGACCCCAATTAGCCTAAAGAACCCCTTACCCCTCACTCCTAGGCCATTTGCGCGCCCAAATTGGAATTACGGTAATTCCAATTAAAAATCAAAAATTTAACTTTTAGGATTTGCGCATTTTGATGAATCTGTCAAGCCAAGGTTGTTAGGAATGTCCGTGAGAGTAAGGAATGACTCCTTATTTGCGACAATTAGACATCATTCGCTCCTGATACGCCGGTCAACCCGCTGCCAACTTGTAACTTCCAGTGAAATTCGATGTCAATGCCGGTTTTGGTAGTTGGGAATGTCGGAATGTCTTCAAACTTGACTAGGCACTTATTAAGCACACAAAAACCTATCCTAATTTTTAGTGAGATTTTACCGCATCATACGTAATTTCTATGAATTTACGAACATTTCTATGTGCGGTTGACTTCCCATGGAGTCAACGTGGAATTTCAGAAAAATCCGAAATAAATTGGGTAACATCTAGGGCACTCCTAGATTCTTGGTGTAAGTCCCATGCAACCTTGCACCTTTCTAATTTTAGTAATTTGGAATTACATTGCCCAATTGGACAATTTAATTCCCGATGCCCGGGAATCTTGGACAATTGTTTGATTCTTGTTCGCTTCTGGCATGCTCCTATCCTTGGAACACCTCTCTGTAGTCTTCAATCTCCAATCCTCCATCTTTTACCTCGTGAAGTTCGAATTCTCCAAACCCATTGTAGTGGTTTTTCATTTAAATCCAATTTGTTTCAAAATTGAACTTAAGCCCTGGTAACTCTTCCACGCTCGTAGTAGACTCTTTTAGCTTAGTCAATATGTCATGTGCATCCTTAACAGGTTGACTTTGCACAGACAGTCGCTAGGACTGACTAATTCTCGATTCCTTATTTCTCTCGGAATTACTAAATCTTCACATAAACTTGCTTTGGAGACTTAGAATGATTCAAATTTCTAGGATTAGGAATTTTTCACCTTCTAAGTTGGTTTTCCACCATTTTGGCATAGACTGACACCAAAACTCCCTTAACACTCTTTTTATGTCTTTTTCTTGAATATTTTGGCTAATTTTTGCTATTTAATCGCGAAAAATGGACCCAGAGTCTTGAGTGCCATCTCGAGGGCTCACAAAGCCCGGCCTACTTGCGCTAAGGGCGGGTCTTCCACGGTTGGATGATTGCAAGAAACACTTGTCCTATTTTTTGTCCCCTTGACCTCCAACAGGTAGTTTTTTGCTCATAACTTTTGTATAGTTTTTCCTATCAACTTGAAATTTGGAATGAAGGTGAATAAAAAAGTTTTATATGTTGTGTAATTTTTTCAATTATTTTTCAATTATTTTAATATTTTTAAACTGCCCCCGATTGGTTGTCTACCTTGGCCATTTTGGGGGTTTTAAGTCCTATTTTTGACCCAAAAATGCAAATTTTGAGCTGAAAATTGGCATACTTAGATACATAGTATAGTTACACAATCCCTAAAAAGTATTTTTGAAAATATTAAACTATCCAACTTCCACATGTCGTCAAAGTGGCTGACTTTGCGCACGTGTAGAGAATAGAATTTATTTTTTCCAAATATGAAATTTGTTGGAAAAGGAAGACCTTTACTTGAAGAAAAAAAGGATTTTTCATTTTCATTTTTTGAATTTGTTTACTATTTTTACCAAATTATTGAAAAAAGAGCTATTTTCATTGTATTTTCCATTGCCTATAACATTTAGGGAAAAAAATTTTTAGGTCTGAATTTTAAGAGACATAATATTCTCATTGCTCTTCAAATTATCCATATTTTTTTCAATTTAAAAAAAATTTATTTCAAAGGGTCATAGGACTCACAAGACTCATTGATTTTGAGCCGAAACTGGTAAGTGTTTCTTGCAACGACCTGGCTACAATTATTTTCTTTACATTGATATTGTACGTGCTCTATTTTTTCATTCCTTCTGCTTTCATCTGAATGAACACGTTGAGAGCAAGAGCTACGACACATTGTGGCACTTGAGTTCAGGAGGAGTTCAAGGTGCTTTGCAACACTTGAGTTCAAAAGGACTTCAAAGTACTTTACAATTCAATGTTTGGTTCATAGTTGAAGAATTTGTTGCGGTTTCGGCGCTTGCTAGCTTTTGGTTTGCTTGTTGTATTTGTGTGTTTTCAAGGATCCACCAAGCTGGAAAAGTCGGGGCTTTGTACACGTCTCCAGCGGTTTTCGAGGCTCAAGCAAAATTCTTTGGATGGTGTCTGAGTAGATTTGCTTCCCAAAGTTTTGATGAGGGGCGAAGGGAGGTATGGCGGTTGCCGTGGAATTGCAAGCTGCGACTGTAGAATTGCAAAGTAAGACTAGAATTGGAAGTTGTGACTGGAATTAGAAGTTCTTGCTTTTGGATTTCATGGCTGGTGGAGTTCAGTAGGCAAAGAAACTAGGTTGGTGTATTTTTGTGGTGCAATTGATTCAAATAAAGAGAATATTGTTTGCAATTTGCTATAGAGTTTGTTTGAATGGTGGGTTATAGGCTTATAGCTTGGCGGTTTTAGGATTTTGCATGGTTTCATTAGTTCAATTCTTGTCCTACTAGGGTTCCTGAGAGTGATGAGAATTGATGCATGTAGATTATTTGCTCTCCTATTAGTTGTTATGTTAGTTTTCTCTTGTGCCTTGCCATGCTACTTGAGAGTGGTGAAACATTAAGTACATTGAATTGCAACCTTCACTGAAAACCCATTTTTTGGGGGAATTGTTTGGTGTTTTAATTCCTTCTTACAATGTAAAGCTTTCTCTCCCGTGCCGTATTATCATTCAATCTATATAATTTTGATCATAGTCGCCATCTTTGTTACATAATGGGCTAGGCTTAGGGTTCTCAATTTTTGATTCATAGCAAAGGCTATACTCATAATGAAACCTAGAGAAGTTGACATTCATATGTTATGAATTTGTCTATGAAATAAAGCTCTAAAGGAAATTTATTTTGCAATGTAATTTCAGTTTCATTTGTGTAAAAGAAAATGAAGGAATTTTGACAAAGTTTTGGTAGTTATAAGTTAGATATGGGAAAGAAGGTGTGCTTTTCAAGACCAATTTTCTTAAAATCTCAAATTCATTGATTTAGAATCCAAATTCAAATAACTAAACCATCAAAACCTTAATTACTTTTCAATATACAAAAACAACTACATTTTTTATATTGCAGTTTTGTTAGGGTGATAGGTACCCACAATTCCTCTAAAAGTACTCATTTTGAAGCTAATTGGTTCTACAAAAAGATACATACTATCAATGCTTATGTTTAAATAATGAAGCTTCAATGAACTATAATTCCTAGGTATAGGTTTAGAGTTTCATAAGGTAACCAACTATAATAGGTTGTAATCCTTTTTGGTTCAAGATTCTTACTTTGTTTTCCTTCTTCTTGCACCATTTTCCCATATAGAAGAACTTTTCTAAATTGAACTTTTATTAAGCAATAACCTTTCTAAAGTGATGGAGTATAATTGGTCAATTTGTCTTGTTCTAGGCTCAATTTGAGACATAGACATTGAAAAAGTTCTCTATGATTCTTGGATATGTAGACTTGAGCCCAATTGTAACGCTATTAGGATAAACAAATTCAAATGCAATGATTTGTATTAAACAATACATCCTATACTAGTGAGTACTTGACTTCCAACTCTATTCTATAATAATTCATTATTGGCTTTATAATTTTAGATACTTTGAAATACTTCATTTATACAAACTTTCAATAGGTATTTCTATTTGTCAATGGAAGCTTTAGCATGTTATTGGATACTTCAATTATAAAAAGTTATTGTTTAGATTATTAATATTCTAGAATATGATTGTGCAACAACATGGTGGAATCATATATAGAGCCAACAATTGAATTGATTGACTATATGCAAACCATGTTAACTGAAGGTGTGCGATTCAAAAATATTGCTAAATCATTGAACATCAATGATCCAAGGCAATTGAAACGTATGCTAACAAAGACTTTGGGACATGACTTTCGAGTATATCATTGCTTTACACCACAAGAAATGTCCAATACCATTCAAGGTATCCTTCCTATTAGTGAACATTCAGCAAATTGGGGAATTTGGCATGTACAAGCAACTCTTGCACATAAGGGCACCCAGGCGTACAGTGACAAAAGACTTACAAACAATATCAGGTACATTCTAATTCCGATATCATTTTATTGAATTCAAAGTCTTTTTTCATGAAAAAATATTGATATGGTCATTTTTTATTGATATACAGAGGCACATTATAATAGAGGAAGACGTGCACTACCTATTGTCCGAAGACAATACAATGTCTCTATACCCATGGTCCTTTGGTATATAGATTATAAGTTAAATGTTATTCCTTTTCCTTTTTTTTCAATTTCATTCCAAAGCTTAGAAAAAACAAACCTCCCCTTCAATAAGTTTAACAATGAAAATTCTTGGTTTTTTCAACATATGATAAACTATGCATGTACGGGATACGAATACATGGATGCATTGCTAGGGCTTCTCATTATATTTTATATGCAAAAGTTGCACCAAATAAGACTCAAGAAACTCTTTTTGAACCATTTCTATCGGCTACCCAAAAATTTGGTTCTCTTTTACGTGTGAGATTTGATTTTGCCTTTGAACATGGTTTGATTCAAAGACATATGTTGGAGGCACGATCTGAAACTAGAAATCCATTCCTAGTTGGTTCATCAATGCACAATCAAAGGATAGAACATTGGTGGAGGATGTTGTAGGAGAAAGTTATTTGGTTTCAAAAAAATGCCATTCAAGAAATGGTTCAACAAGGATACTTCATTCCTGATGATCCTTATCATCGAGCTTCTTTTCAAGCTACCTGCATTCCTATTCTTCATGACATTGTGAATGAGTCTATTGGAATTTGGAACCTGCACCATGTGTGACTAATCAATGAACAAGGAAGATTTCGTCCATCTCATATACCTGCAAGATATTTTCAAGAATATGAACGTCTACATAGGTAAGTGATAAAATTTACACATTTTTTTGTTACATTTTTATATTATTTCATCTTCAATTATTATTGATTGTATTGTACTATGTTGTTGAAAAAGATGGACATTACATATTGAAGACATGCATGTTGAGGATAATCAAGAACACATTGGTACACAAGATTTGGGCCCACGTGGTTTAAGAACATGGAGTGCTCGGAGAAGTGCACCACATCCTACATTATTTGACATTCCAGACTTGCCAGCACACCTCCTTGCCCTTAGAAATGCAGCATTTGAAGTAGAGAAGGTTGGAAAAGACATACTACAATATTTTCATTTATATTATTTTATATCACACTATTGCTATACATCTCAAGATAGTGGCATTGCTATAGAACAACTTACTCCAATAGAGCACTCTCTTGAAAGTAGAGAAACTTTTAATTTACTACTTAGGATGAATAACAATAATATTGGCTACTAATATGAGATTTAACGTACTACTACTATGTTCATAGTCAACATTTCTATATTTTGAAGTTATTCACAGGGTGAAGTATCATGCAGTCTAAGAGGTAGATATGGAATATTATAGTGAATTATAAGTTTATGATTTGATAGTATACATTCAAGTGCATCTTCTAGTCATTAGCATCTTGCAATTGGTCATCATCAATGAAATGAAGACCACTTTTAAATAAAATGACAATATTTTGTTGGGTATTTAATTCATTTTCAAAGTATTTTAAATTGAGAATTTTCAATTTAGGGTCATTTAATCTATACCTTAAGATAGGTATTTTGTTTGTTTCGTTTTGTTTGTTTGTCTCGTTGAGATCTCTTGGTCTATGCGTCCCCCCATCGCATGCTTGGTACCGTCGGGAAGCTCTCGGTGAGGAAGAGTGTACGGGCTTGGTTTCATGGCATTTGGACTCATAGTGAAAAGTTATTGAATTTCAAAAATTTAATGGACTGATTGTGGCAATGGCACAGGGCATAACTAGTTTCTATTAAAGAACAGGGTTTGGTATTCCTTAACAAATAGACTAGACTTCTAACTTATTTGATGGAAAACATGACAAATTCCTACAATTGCTAATACATTGAGAGATTCCACATAATACATGAGAAGTTTTCTATGTGATAGGATTTGCACATATAAATCCTATTAAATTAGTATTGTTCAATACATAACTTCCTTATTTTTTATTCACTCATGGTTTTAGTATACATAGATGATCCAATACATCTTTGCTTACATTTTTTAGAACTCATTTGAACAAGGTACTAAGTATATTATATATAATTTAGAGATTCTATTTCATAGAATCAAGTTTCATTTGAAGTTACTCTCTTCCACTTCAAGCCTCTTCAATTAAGTGTATTCAAACTTTTTATTAACCCACACTTCTCATAAAGGATAGATGCATATGAGTTCTTCTAACTCCACCCTCGAGCTAAAAGTTTATTACACGGGTCCTGTGTCTAATTGAGTTTTCTCTCTAATTGGGTGTTCAAAGAGAGCCTTCCAAGCAATGAACTCTTTTAGTCACGTCTTTAAGTGTTGTTAATCTAAATTGAGTCTATAATTCTAACTATTCTATTCTAAAATTCAACTAAGCTATCCTATCCTATTCTACTTTATCAAATGATATTGTGCCCAAATCTAATTCCAAACATTCGGTAAGAAGAAACTTAATAACAAAACAATGAGAATAAAAATCAAATGAGATCGATTTTCCTCTTCGGTGTAAATCTCCATAGTCCCATCATCAAACATCATCATGTGAAGATATTCTCCCACGACCTCGCCATCAAAATCATCCCGGCTCCCCATCTAATCCATAGTAATTCTCACGTGGTTGGTCAATTAAATCTATCCTGATTAAAAGAAAACTAAAGGTTATGTAGATCTAATTTTAATTGCATAATTCTTTTAATTCCTAAATCCCCGGTAATTAGAAAATTACGGCAACTCACGTAGTCTACCTAAAGAAATCAATGAGAATGCAATTGTTAGCTTTGTTATTGTTAGTTTTTATTTTGGTTCTAAATCAATATTCAAATTTCAAGAGGAAATTAATTGATTTGAATAGGAAATTGTTATCAAATCCTTCAAATATAATTTAATTTAAAATTCTTGTTAATTCTTAAAGAAATTAGTTGTCAATTTGTCCTTTCCCTTTTGTCTTATTAAAATATTTTAAACCAAAAACCCTCATCAAATCTTTTCAAATCTAATTAATTTTTGAATTTGCGTTAATTCGTAAAAAAATTGGTTGTCAATTTGTTTGTTCCATTTTGGCTTATTAGTCCTAATAAAACAAAACCACAAAATCCAAACCTTCTAAGAATCTAATTAATAACTAACTACCAAAGAATGTAGAACATTCCTAAAGAACGAGAATAAACGTAATAGTAAGATTCTTAAAGAGATTGTTTTTTTATTTCCAAGGGTCAACCCCAAAGAATAAGAATCAATTTCAATAGTGATGTTCCATAGAAATGAGTTTTTTAATGCAATTTGCTTCTTATGTTAGTAGTCCGTCACCTTAATCTTTTCTAAATTTCTCCCTTCTTTCTCATTCTTGTTGTGCGAAGGTTTGCAATATTTTGAGAGAGATATGGCTATGGCGGAAGAATGTGAGTGAAGCTTAGTGAAGAATTTGTGAAATCTCAAAAATTAGATTTGTGTGAAAATCAAAGAAAAATTGCGGGGTTGTGGCTCCAACTGCCAACCCAATGATTTTCTAAGAAATCAAGTTTTTGTGATATCATGTGATTTTGAGTTTGCACTCACCAACTTGGCCTGGACTCCCTGGACTCCCAGCCGTCCCGACTCCCAATCTCTGACTACTGAGGTGCTCTGATACCCGTCGGGGTGCTCCGATACCCATTCGAGATTCTCCGACACCCGTTCGGGGTGCTCTCCCTTGCTGCTCAGTTGCAGAGGTGGCTGTGGCTGCTTGGTCAAGCCCTTTAGCTGCCTGGTCGGGGCCTTGTTTTGGTTTTTCTGGATTTTCTTTTAAGAATAACACGGAACTTTCTAATCTAATTAATGTATAAAAGAAGGGTTTTTTTTCTGGGTGGTGATGCTAATGAGGGTCTAATTCTAATTGGCTAAATTCTATTGCGTGAGTGTAGCAAATGCATAAGTAGTTTTTTAACACCGTGACACGGTCTAGTGGAATTTTTGGTAAAAAAACCTTAATACCATCAATGACTACGTGGATGATTGGAATACGGGATGCAAGGATAGTTTGATGATTCTTTGTCAGTATATCCTTTGCTGGACTTATGTAATTCCAATTATCAATTTGTGAACGACGAATGTTAGAATTCCACCATCTCTTCCCGATGTTAATGGGAGGTGCTATAGCTTCGCCGTATGGAAGTTCTTCCGATAGTATTCTAAGAATTTTATTCGCAAAAGGAGGTACACATGACAATGTTTAACCGAACTTTCACTTTAAATTTTTAAAATTTCTTAGTATTTCAAGATTTTGTCACCAAAGGAGGTACACATCACAATGTTTAAACCGAACTTTGGGACTCAATGCTTGAAATGTCCACAATCTAAAGGTTAACACAAAATAGAGGCTTAGCTTCTAATGTAGAGAGAAAATAAGGGTTTATTGAAGGGGCCCTAAGCCTTCAATATTTAACAATAAAACACACTAAGAACTTGGCCAAGATCTTTGGTCCAAGCAGTGCTCCGACTATGTCGATAGCACAAGAGTGAAGAAACAGTGTCAGTGTACGAAAGAAAAGGGTCCTGGCAACCTTGAGGGGGGCCCTTATATACCCGTGGTTTGGCCCCTCTCGGTAATTGCCAATGAAAATACTTTGTTACTTCTTATCCTAAACTATTTTAATGTAATTCCAAAATAATACTTGTTTAATGGTGGAAATTTCTAAAAACATCCCCATTTGGCTAATGAAATCTTGGCCAAATCAAATCCAAGATCTTAATCCAAAATATTTTGGAATTAACCCTAATTTACGTAGATATTTTGCAAATTAACCAAAAGTCATTTTGAAAATTGTCTTTCTTTAGCCCAAAGGTGGATTTTTACGCAAGAAAGAGATCTTGACTAAATCCAATCTTTGATTTTCCAAGAGATATTTCCAAATTCACTCTTAATTAATCGCAATTAACGATTAAAAAGTCAAACTAAGAGCTGACCCTCTCTATCTTTTAGGGAACAACTTAAAACGGAAAACCGTCTACGCTATGGTCTTCAGAAGACCCCAAGTAGCTTGGGGGACCCCTTACCCCTTACTCCTAGGCCGTTTGTGCGCCCAAATTGGAATTACGGTAACTCCAATTAAAAGTCAAAAATCTAACTTTTAGGATTTGTGCATTTTGATGAATTTGTCAAGCCAGGGTTGTTAGGAATGTCCGTGAGAGTAAGGAATGACTCCTTATTTGCGACAATCGGACATCATTTGCTCCTGATACGCCGGTCAACCAGCCGCCAATTTGTAACTTCCAGTGAAATTCGATGTTGATGCCAGTTTTGGTAATTGGGAATGTCGGAATGTCTTCAAACTTGACTAGGCGCTTATTAAGCATACAAAAACCTATCCTAATTTTTAATGAGATTTTATCGCATCATACGTAATTTCTATGAATTTACGAACATTTCTATGTGCGGTTGACTTCCAATGGAGTCAACGTGGAATTTCGGAAAAATCCGAAATAAATTGGGCAACATCTAGGGCACTTCTAGATTCTTAGTGTAAGTTCCACACGACCTTGCACTAGTCTAATTTTAGTAATTTGGAATTACTTTGCCCAATTGGATAATTTAATTCCCGATGCCCGGGAATCTTGGTCAATTGTTTAAATCTTGTTCGCTCTTGGCATGCTCCTATCCTTGGAACACCTTTCTATAGTCTTCAATCTCCAATCCTCCATCTTTCAGCTTGTGAAATTCCAATCCTCCAAGTCATTTGTAATTGTTTTACTTTTAAATTCAATTTGTTCTAAAATTGAATTTGAGCCTTGGTAAATCTTCTAGGCTCGTAGTAGACTCTTTTAGCTTAGTCAATATGTCATGTGCATCCTTAACAGGTTGATTTTGCATAGACAGACACTAGGACTAACTAACTCTCGATTCCTCATTTCTCTCGGAACTACTAAATCTTCACACAAACTTACTTTGGAGACTTAGAATGATTCAAATTCCTAGAATTAGGAATTTTTCACCTTGTAAGTTGGTTTTCCACCATTTTGGCATAGACTGACACCAAAACTCCTTTAACACTCTTTTTATGTTCTTTTCTTGTATATTTTAGCTAATTTTTGCTATTTAATCGCGAAAAATGGATCCAGAGTCCTGAGTGCCATCTCAAGGGCTCACAATGCATGGTTGAATGGCTCAATTTTTTGTTACACTTTTCTAAACTACAAACAACTCATTTTCAAATTGATCTATAGAACACTTACATTTTTTTTCTTCTATAAAACAACTTCATTTTGATAAATAACTTGATGTCTAATAGTCCTATGATTTTTTAATTATATATATATAGTATGTGAGTCCTAGGGACTTTTGAATAAAAGTAGGTGTGACAAGAAATTGTTGTTAGTAAAATTGTAAAGGACTTTTTAAACTCCCTTACATTAACCAAATGAATAATGAAAACTATGTTTCTAATAGAGTTTGAACTAATGTTTCTAAAAATCAATGCCTTATAATATAGACATTCTTTATGTGTTCATTAGGGACTTTTTAATGGCTTTTCAAACACTAAATTCTATAAAGTCCATTCCTTGCAGCCAATATTTTTTTCAAATATTTTTTTTGTAAAGTATAATAATTTTCAAGGTCTAGGGATATTGAAAAGCTAGGTACTTTTAGAATTTGCGACACAATTTGTTTCTTGTATAATTTACTTCCAAGAATTTTACTCTCAAACTTTTTACTCACAAAAATGGACTTTTGAGACTTGGACTTTTGCCAAAAAAGAGCCACCCAAACATGCACTTACCCTGAAATTAGTTTTCATTTACATGATAATGTTTCATTCCTCCCATTCAACATGCTTCATACAAAAGCTATTCACAATCTTCATTTTTATGCAAGGGTTTAGGGTTCAAATGGAATTAATTTGCTATTAACTTGAAATTCATATAATTTTTGGTTTTTTAATTTGCTATGCATTTCATTAGAGTAGCTTGCAAATGAAAGAATTGACTTTTTAGGTCATTCATTCTAAGATATATTGTGCTTATATAGTTAGTACAATGAGCATTATAAATTCAAATTATGGTGGTTGAATTCAAAGACCAAGGTATTAATATATATTTTTATGTTAATTTATTTTATGTTTTTATTATTTTTTTAGCCTTTGGATTAATTTACTATTTTTAGGTATGTAGACTTTTGAACTTCTAAAGTTCGAAGTCCTTTACTATCAATGAACTTGTTTTATCTTTTATTTAATTTTCTTTAACTTTGAGTTCATTTATTATTTTAATGTATTTGGACCGAAACTTGTAATGTTTGGGGCCCAAACTTCATAAGCTAGGGTCCAAAGTTCTTTACTATCAATGAAGTTGCTTTTCCTTTTAAATTAATTTTCTTTAACTTGGGGTTCACTTACTTTTAAAGATATTTGGACCAAAAATTGTGAGGTTTGGGGCCCAAATCTATGAGGTTTGGACCCAAAGTGCTTCCATATCAATGACCTTGTTTTATCTTTCACTTCATTTTTTTTAATTTTGAATTCATTTACTATTTTCAGGTATTTGGACGAAAATTTGTGAAGTTCAAGGCCCAAACTATTGAAGTTCGGGCCCAAAGTTGTTTACTTTCAATGAACTTGTAACTATTTTATTTAGGTTACCCTTTTATAAACAAATTCTCACTCAAGGTTAACTTGTTAATCCAAAAAAAAATTCAATTAATTTATAATAATATTAACACTATTGTGATCAAACATTACAATCTTTAGTTTGAATTATCTTTTTCATCATGAACACAAAAGACAATGTAGAATAGATAGTGGAAATCATCTACTCAAGGACTCACTATGTATAGATTATAGAATGCTTAATTCGGAACATCCTCCTAAACTTTACAAGTTTGAAAATAAGAATGAATGATTTGAGGCATGCAAGGGGAACGATAAACGCGTCAAACTATTGAATACACCTTCTTACAAAATTATACTTATGAAGCAATATTTTCAAGTTATACAATGAAAACAGTGGAAATACACTTCATTGATTAATTTCAAATTTTATAACTTTTGATTTAGAAGTAGACTACATCCCAGTGTCCCACTAAAGTGTAACTTTTTTACTAGTTTAGGATTCTTGATTAAAAAATCATTCAAAACTAAGTTAAAATTAAGATTGTCAAACAATAACACTCCAATAGAAACCACATTACCAAAGTTCACTCTGTACAATCTTAATTTTAATAAACTTCATAACCTCTACATCTTTGCAAGGTAATTAATTAGAATAATTTCAAAATACATCACTACGTAAAAAATAGCATTATTTAGAAATGAGTGTGCAAAGAAAAACATCATAGGTCTCACCTCCAGTATTATAGTTATGGGAATTAAAATAAAAGCTTGTTTTTCTATGTTGAACTTGTATCTTTTATACAATTATATGTATACATGTATTTGTGTATTAGAATTTGTATATGGACAAATTTATATATATATATATATATATATGTATATGTATATATATGTATATATATATATATATATATATATATATATATATATATATATATATATGTTTATATTTGCATATATTTATATATAAACTAGTGGTTGTCGCTTCCTATGCTACGCATTTATCATAAGAATTTTATAAGAATTTTTATGTATTAGATAGAATGCGGAACAAAAACTTCAATAAATTTTCAAATAAAAACTACAAAACTCTTTGTAAATTTTCTAAAATAAGTTCATATATATTGAAATAAACAATAGAAATTTATCGAATGACGAATGAGATATATGCTTGAATATATGCAATGGTGAATAATGTAAGAAATACGCATACATTAGAGTGCATTAGAAGTTTGACTCAATTGTTACAAACAATGGCAATCCAAATTCAAGAATTGAAAAGAAAAACTTGTAAATCTCAAAGACTTTGCGAACAGCTTAATTGTTGTGATATCCAAAATTGCTTCAACTGAATAAATTTCTCAAAATTATTTTCTAGTAGCAATAGAAAATTGAAACTATGAAAGCTCAAAGTACACGAAAACACAAAACCATAGAAGTGTAAAGCCAAGAGAAGCAATGGAATTGCTAGCTCTATAATATCACCCCATGGATCTTCTTTAATATCACCTTAATTGCAACAACTACATTATTTTTATAATATCACCTTTTATAAGAAGTGATATTACAAAGGTAATGTGCATTGCTACTGTATTTTTGTAATATCACATTGTGTGAAATACAATTTCATTGTATGCACAATTGAGAATATTTTTACAAAATATTGAGAATAATTATTTTAAAGACTTATTGAAATCATTATCATGCATTCTATTCAAATATATCAAAATTTCACCAATATGTGATACAATGAATGCGTAGCATAGCAAACACCAGTTCTTAGTATTAATAGTAGTATTTGTGATATTACAAAGGGAGTTATGATTTTAGTAGTATGATAGATGATAGATAGATTTATATATATTCATACATGTGTATTATTCATTTATGTACTTTTTAATATTTATTATATTTAAAAACTTTATCACTTCATAAACATTGTTTAATGATTCATTTTTTCATGACAAAATATCTTTGCATTATTCTTTCATTACTCCAATTAATTTCAAGATTGCACTACCCTTCTCTAGAGTTATCTTTGTCCAAGGCTGACTTACTTTCTTTATGCCTTGTTCCATGGAAAATAATACATTAGAATATATATTATTAAAATGTCAAGAAAGATGTAGGAACTAGGAAGTAGTTAGAATTAGACAAGCACTTCAAAAGTTCTGCATATATGCCATGGTTTCCATCCTTGAAAGTATGAAGGGTGCACTGGTAGACTTGCATCTAAAATAGACCCACATGTCCATAGTAGATAATTAGAGAGAACCATTAATCACTACTTAGGGGGGAATATTAAATAGTTTACTCCCTTTAAATTATGAACTTGGTTCAAATTGGTTGACTTAACTAATTTATAACCAATTCTACAAAGCTCCAAAAAATATGAGACAACTTAGATTAGATACCAATTTCCTTTCTCAATTAGAGAAAAAAATTCACCAAATATTCAAGAACTTTCACTCCTCCAAAATTTAGTTTTATTTCTTTGATTGACACTTAATTTATAGACCTTCTTCCTAACCTTTGTCCTTTTTTAAAATCTTGTAATAGTTATTTTCACACTAAGGGATGAGGTTATAAGGCCGTTGAAGCTAAAAAATCGCCCACCTCCCAAATTTTTGAAAATGCATTTGGACCTAAAAAATTCATAACTAATTCCACAAAGCTCCAAATAATATGAAATAGCTTGGAGAAGATGCCTATTTTCCTTGTCTTCCAAGGGAAAAAAACTGAATGATATTTCTGGAAGTTCCACTCCCTTAAAATTTAGTTTCAACATTTAGGTGGATGCTTTGTGGACCTTGTACATTAATCCATCATTCAATTGGATACGAGCAACAACATTTGTTCTTGTTATAAGCATGCAATTATATATATATTTTTAATTTCCCAGTCCAAACTAATAAATTCAAGAAATCCTATACCTATACTCGAATCCTACTAGCTCAAAACAGTGCTCAAAGTAGGAACACCTTAATCCAAACCACCAATCGTTTTGCAACACCTAAAATACCCCATGAAGTGAGGCTCAAGGGAAGTGAAAAAAGATAGGAGAAGTTATTTAATCCTGTCACACTCACAAAGGTGATTTTTGGATAGGAAGCATGGCGGTAATACAATCTCCGATTGCTAGAGAAGGCATAGCGCAATGGTGACATTCACCTAATTTACTGTTGTATTTTGACAGCTTTAATCTGCATTAGCAATCGCGACAATTTCTTTGTTGTTCTTCTTCAAAATACCTACCCACTTTATTCTCGCAAAGTGTCAACATTGGAAGTTATATGTGGCAATTTTTTTGAATTAAAGATGTTTATTTTTTCCATCTTGTTTGCTTGATAAAGTTCCTCGAATGTCACATTTCCCTTCATTCCCAGACTCTTTATGAGGGGTCTATTGTTCATAGTAGGTGAATCTATGAGGTTGTGTTCAACAATTCATAATATATTCATAGCAATCCAAAAAATTATGAGACCAATTTTCCCCTCATCAGCCTTCATTTCCTAACTTATACATACAATTTTTTTGTGCACAGACCCTCCCGATCACCAATTTCCAAACAAGTGTCAGTTTTAGGTGTTCCTACCTTAACAGACTTGTCTACCAGCCCTAAGCTAATGATAAACTAGCTAAAGCCAAGTATGTAGTCACATTTTTTGTCGCAAACATTTTATTTAGGCCAACTACAAACAAATATAGAATTTGCCAAAAGTAAGCAAATATAGTAGGATATTACTTTATCAACATGCATGAAAAACTTGGATCCTAGCCACTTGATCCAGGTCAGGGTGAATTGATCCCCTTATTGCTCTGGTAGGTTAAACCTTGGAATTTTTTATTTTTTGTAAATTTTATTTTTTGCAAATTTTGAATTCATATATAGAATCAGAGGCCCTCAATTAGCTGGGAGGCATGAAGAAAATCCAAAACATACGGCACAAAATAGGGGGCAATTTAGTCAACATGTTGTTGACTGAGGCAATAAGGGGGGCAATTCTCCCTACTCCTTGATCCAAGCGATTTGGGTGGATTGGCCCCCTTGCTCGGCCTTACCATATTTTACCAAAGGTGCAATCAAAACAAAAAGCACCCTATTTGGGGTTGGAATCACCCCTTCTTTCTTCACCCCCTAGGTAATTTGGAGTCTTTGATCGCAAATATGAATTTCAAATTTGCAAAAAAAATTTGTGAGAAAAAAAAATTACAACATTTTACATGAGTGGCCGAGCGAGGGGGTCAATTCTTCTTGCCCATCTAGGCTATGGTTCTCACTAGAAAGCGAAGCCTTAAACTAGAAACCAAACTAGTGGCTTCCTCATTGCTACTATTATTGACACTTAAATGTTTAGCAGCCGCAAAACTTTCTTACCAAACGCCATTATAACATAACACTTTAGGCGGTGTCATGCATACTATTTTGAGGTCGACGAGAAGAGTGCTTTGAGGTTGATGGGAAGAGTGCTTGTATGGTCGATGTGAAGAGTGCTTTGGGTTCGACAAAAAGAGTGCTAGTATAGTCGATGTGAAGAGTGCTCTAAGGTTGACGAGAAGAGTGCTCATATGGTCGACGTGAAGAGTGCTTCAAGGTCGGCGTGGAGTGCTTTCAGATCGGTGTACAATGCTTTCAGGTCAATACGAAGAGTGTTTCCTAGCCTCCATTTTTCTCAGTCATGGTAATGTCGACAATTTACTTGTTGCTATTCGTTTTGGTGTGCCTTCAATGTATTGACTTGATTGTTTCAAACTAAGTTGATCATATTTAAAACTACGTTGACATTCTTAGCAGATTGAGTTTACTTACACATTTGTTTTAAACTTAGCTTTCGGGAGTCTTAATTCTTCAACTACTTGACCATTTCATGCAAATCTAATAGAAGTTCATCGTCACTAACTTCTCTTTTTTCATATTATTTGATGGAAATAAGTTCTAGAAGCATTTAAATTTTTTTTTAATCAAATTGGAATCTAATGCAAAACAAAAATAAACATTTAGAAGTTTGACACATGGATGGTCCAATATTTGGGAACTGCATGGACCACCATTTGTAGATTTTTCTTTTGAAGAAACAAGCCAGGCCGTAGAAGAAAAACAGAAACCCTCGTACGCAATTTCTAAAAAACCCAATTCCAAATTTTAGAATTTTATGGCCTGATTTGAGGTATAGAATTTGATCAAATAACACTGAAAGTTGAAATGATGATGATAGAACCTAAACCGTTATTAAAAACGATTGTATTTGTAAGGAAACAAAATTTTATTGAGCATCAAGTATGAGCTCAGGTGTGTTGAGAATCCAAATACAGTCACTAGGGCTTCAATCGTGACAACTACATACAGTAATGTATTGATACAGTGTAAGTAAATAGCTAGTAAGGCCTTATTCATTAAAATGAGACAATTTACACATTTTGAGACTTCACCTTAAAAAAATTTTAATCATTTATCATTGAGTTGACGATAAGATGAAATTGCAACCTTTAGAAAATTAAATATTTTTACATGTATTATTATATTAAAGTCTCAAATTATCAAATAGACTCAAAATTAAAAAATTATGACCATTTATCTTCGACTCTAAGATAAAATTGAGATTACACTTTGTCTCAATATAACGAATAAGGCCTTTAGTTGCAGGGACAGTTGGGGAACTGAAAGAAGTCTTCGGCTTCTATTCATTGGGATGAACTTCTTTTTAAAGAATGTGTTAATCCCTTAATTGCTCAATTTGCTTTGCAAATTTTTGCTAATATAATATTACAAAAATAGTCATCCCCCCATTGATCATCTAGAAAATGTGGATTTCAAAGTGTTGAAGATTGAACATAAAGAGTACTCTTTAGAATTGTCAAGTTCTGCCAATGTATACTAAAGAATTACTTACGCTTTTTTTAGTTGATATAGACAACCCAGTGTTGCCTATTAGCCCTCAAATACCAATAACAAGTATTGTAGCAAGTACAAATGCTGAGGTACCTCTACCACCAATGACACCAGTCACATCAAACTCAAATGCTTGTATGACTGTTTTTCCAAGAGCCATTGGAGAAAGAGCCCAAGTTTTTATGTACCCTCTCAAACTTGGAGGATCTAGAAGGAGTATCGGAGACTCATCATCAAGTGGTAGTTCTTCTTCACGTCAAAGAGCTCCAACTATGGTTCCTTGCGAGTCCCCTCCTACAAGTAATATTCCCTCACATACTTGTATTTCATTAGGCTGCTCTTTGACTACCTCCATTGCAGTTACAACACCAATATGCTTTATTACACATTCTTCTTTGGTCATTCCAGATGGCACAAAGTAGATGAATAATGGAGTTTCAACCATTACTCATTGGCCAAATGAACCACGTACTGTAGTAGTCAGTTTATTGGATTCACAAAAGTGGGCAAGTCTGAATTATTCTCCAACAACATTTTCCTAGGGAAAGTGTAGAATTTCATATAGCTAAGACTTTTGCAAGACTAGCTCAATATGAAGGCACAATTCAAGATAGTATTACTATAAGGTCATTCTTTAAACGCACTATAAAACAGAAAGGAGTAGGATTGGATAGAGCCTATAGATTAGAGCCATATGTTCAAGATATAGGTGCAGTTTATGGAAAACTAAATGCCAATACTGTAGTGGTATATGTATCTGCATCAGAGACTTTTGCATCACAATTATCTAGATTAAGAACACCTCCAATATAGGCCCCTTCCCATCAATTGTCTCAAATGGAGATGCCTTTGAGGCCATTGCCTCCATTTGTCACTTACCTTTGTTACACTTACCCATATTTCCTCATTTTACATTGGATTCACTTCCATATGAGAGGAAATCTGCCACAAGAATCCTTGTGTGAGATGCTTCTATTACAATTGCCTTCAATTGACATGCCATCGTCATCATTAATGATAGACTTGACACTTTTTTTTTGAGAGCTTTGGGTCTTCAAATGAGAATCAACTTGACTTTTTGTCAAAAGAATGGATACGCCTTCAAGAGGCTTATTTTTCAGCTTTAGAAAAGAAAAACAAGAAGATGTGTGATTCAAATGTTAAAAACATTGAAGACATGTAGAGGAATTCATCTTTTTGAAAGTCCTTTGATGAACTTGAGAGAGAGGTACTTCAAGATGAGACTTCTTCCATTAAAGACATCATCTTTGAGTTAGTTCACAAAAAGAATCTTAGAAGAGGCCTCAATTGCAAGGACATAGACATCATCAAAGTTACTTACCATCTTACCAAGCAAATGTTTACTCCAATTGATCTGAAATTAGAGTTTGAAAAAAACTCTAGGCTTTTCTGGAGGGAATGGGACTCTTTTGATGAACTTATCAAAAAAGCCCCAAAGGATGCTCCATATCTTGAGGTTGCTCAAATTTTGCTTCAATCACATGGCGAAGAGGGGATGGGAAGATTAAATGATTTGAAAGAATTGTTCTAAATTTGTACCAACAAGAACATGTCTCTCAAACTGATAGAATCGATGTGCAAATCAAACATTGCACCAAAACATGGAGGAAAAATAATTATTGCATAGAAGAAAAGAAGTAAAGATGGCTTTACTAGAATTTCAGAAGTTCTTTCTTGAGCAGAAAGTATTCTATTCTTACATGCGTTTTTCTAAGACTTTAAGTTTGGTTCCTACGAATTACATCAAAGTAATTCAAGGTAGAGAATACCAAGCATTTTGTGAGCAATGGAGTGAAGTATCACTTACCAAGAATGCATGCTACAAAGTAAAAGTAGAATTTGTTCACAATTTAGGGATTCAAGAAATAAACAGAGTTGATGAAGATGGCCTTCAAAACTCATGGTTGACAAATTGTTGAAAGTAGTTCATATCTATGTTATTTGTAAGTCCAACCATTATTTTGCAGTTGAAATCTATTAAATCTAGTTTGCTTCATTTGAGATTCAAATGTAGCCTTATTAAAGAGTTTGGAATTCATGCATATTTCAATTAATTGGTTGGTTGTTTTTTAGGTCTATAACTTTATTCTTGACTAGAGATAGAAAAAGGGTCATATTACATCCACTAAAAGACATGGATATTGTTCAACCTGACATCCAACTTGATATGGTATGTATGTAGCATTTAAAACTATAGCATCAAAGGCCTTGTACATCTCTAATGAAGGACTTTATACATTTGTTTTAGTAATAAAACTACAATTTTTTTTGAAAATTGAGATGAATTATTATGAATTTTGAACCTTATTTGCTTCTCAATACAACGTGGCATTTTTCAGGGGCACATGATTGGTAACTTAATATAGGAGATTGCTTCAAAAAATTTGGAAGTTAACAGGCCATTCACGTTGTCGAGTTGAGAGGAGCACACTTAGGAAACACACGGGATGTCTAGCTGCAAGTTGTTGAGTATCAACAAGAATGTCTTGAAACTCAAATCTTTGCTTGATTCTTCACTTGAATCTTCACTTAGTCTTTCGTTGGCCTATCTTGTGTGGTTTCTAATGGGTCAAGGGTAAGAGTGTGTGATAAGAAACAAGTCCTCTGACAGGTAAAACGGGACAGTCAGACCACGAGCTGAGCCGTCCAAATGATGGGATCCTAAATTTAAAATTCACAGTGACCAGGAAGCACCTTTCACCAATGGAAACAACATAAAAGATTGACCATGTGGGTAATCAATCCCATTTCATTACTACAAACAAGAAATGGGGCTAATAACTATAATAAAAATTGACTTCATAGCCCGCAATATGTTTTTCAAAGCAGAAAAGGAATTTGCAATTAGCCTCCCAAACCGGCTGGAAATAATAAAATTTCAAAACAAGCTACAAGCCACAATACACTTGGATCTACAAATAAAGAAATTGTCCGTCTTTTATGATCGGCCGAAATTTTAGCCTTCTCTCATGAAACGCAGCACACCTCCCTCCACTCAAACAAGCACAATTCTCAACTCACAACTCCAAATCAAGAAAAAAAAAATTTTGAAAGCTCAACGTCAAGATACAGCACCCCTCAAATTTTCATTTCAAAATCTTTCATACACAACTCACAATGATCCTTCAAACATTTTGAGTCTCTCCTAAACTCACAGCACAATAATAATCCTTAAACATTTGGGTCCTTTCTTTCAACTCCCAACTTCATAATCCTCAATGAGGAGGAAGAACATGCCTACCAATCCTATATGACCCTAAGTTAAGTGGGAGATGCCCAAATGGACCTCCAAACATCTATTGGCCAAAGTAAAAGAATAAGAACATAAGTTCAAGTTTACTTTCCAAAGCCAATGAAACTCAAAGGTCAAACTAGAAGATAAACTAATTCTAACTCCTAATCTTATCTTCTAAACATATAAATAAAATATAAGATTAAAATTAGATATTAAACTTCAACTAAACTAAATGAAAGTAAAAACTAAAGTCAAAGAAGAATCCTAAGACTCTAATCTCATGATTTCATAAAAATCCTCCAGTTCAACATTTTAGTGTTGAACTTCAAATCTAAATATAGATTCTAGAACTTGAATTCTAAAATCTAATTTGAATACAAAATACGTTTATATTTTAAATAGTATACGCATTTACATCATAACAACGTATTCAACATTATTAATGATATGTAACCAAGTTCTTGAATCAGAGGATCTCACTCAAAGTGTTGATCTTCAACTCCGTTCAAATTTGGAGAGAGATTTTTTATTGTGCTTTCCATCAAAATGGAGCATCTTACATCAATTACAACAGTCATTTTTACATGCTACAATGCTAGTTTCTCAACTAGTTGAAGAAGAAATCGACGAAGACTTGGGGTGGTCTTTTCTTAACTTTGAGTTACATGACATCAATTGGATTGAACAAGTGGAGAAGAAATTGGGAAGTATCATTTGGTCTCATCTATTCAAAGGTAGAGAATTGGTTGGAGAGGCTCTCAGAGAAGATTTCTTTTGAGCAATTAATAGTTTGATACGGCACTCATTTCACAAAAGGAAAAAAAAATTGCATAGAAGTGACATTTTCCAACTTATTACTAGGTGCTTGAAAATAGTCTTTTTTGGATCTTGCTGCATTGAGCCTGTACAATTTATGAAATTAGTGAAATTTTAAAATACAATTAGCATAGATCAACAAAATTGGTTCACTAGAGCTATTAAAGATATGACACATTCAGAGAAAATGAGGCTTGTTGTGTTTATCACAGGTTTGGAGTTTTTTGGAGGATCCCAAATTAAAGTAGCTCTATTGAATAGGGAGGATGACCCATGTTTCCAATCTAGCACATGCTTCGGTCAACTATATCTACCACTATATAGTTCATATGAGACTATAGTGAGGATGATAAAGTACTCTACGATGGATAGTAGTTATGGAAGAGCATAGCTTGAACATCATGTTTATAGGTCATATCAATTGACTAACTTTTGTTTGGAAGAATTTATTGTTGGAGTTATTTTGACTCCAACAAGATGCTTTGTCTTATATCTCACTTAAAGAACTTCACAAATTTATTATTGTATGACTTTATAATGTTCACGACATTTCAATTAAATAAAAAAGATATGACATTGTAATTTGGAGAAGCAAGTGCACGATAGAATTGTGTTTTTCAGTCCCTCAATTTTTAAATGGATATTTTTTTTCAAGAATTCTTTATGAGGTTTAGTATGTGCACCATAAATCTTATTTTGGAAATAATTTATTGTGGTTTTTGTATTGAAGATTTTATGCAAGGTTAACTGCTGCAATCTTGATTGTATGTAGTGTTGAGGTGCCTTAGAAACGGGCCTTAAATATAATAGATGTAGAAGAAAAAATCACATTAGAAATTCATTTGAAGAAATTATGAAGTCGATATTGAAAAAATATCATTTGATTGAGGTTGTGCAATTTAGATTCTATGACCTTGTATGTTTGTGTTGGCCATGTTTTTAGATTTGCCATGTGAAGTGAAAATTCCTGAACTTTGAATTACTTGTGCCCAATTGACTACCTAATAATCAAACTTTCTAGTCTTTCAATCTATATGTGATTATGTTGTATTTTTTGTATGTATGTGATGTATAACATGTCTAGTTTGATATGGTATGTTTATAATTCAAAATTGTTTCTTAAAAGCTATGAAGATGTTGTAGTTTTCTTTAATAGTTTTATGAAAGACTGTGCAATTGTATGAAATAAAAGATGGATATGGGGACATTGAAAATAGTAGTAGACATGTATCCCTAAATGCTTGCAATGATAAATTCAAGTGTAAATTATTGCATTACTCTTTGTATATGTATCTTTTGCATAGAAAGTGTTCTACATTGCTAGTAGATTTTTTTCCACCTAAAAGTGTAGTGTACACCCTATGGTATGTGAAAATGGAGACATTTACATTGTATATGGAAGTTCAATAAGAAATCAATAAACTTGGAAGATAATATAGTGGAAGAAGAAAACATTATACAACCCCTACATTAGTAATTATTGAACAAGTGAATTTTTTTTTCCTAAATCATTTCCTCCAAAAGAATTTGGGTTGCTTAGGATAGTACATATAGGATTAATCTTTGAGCACTATTTCACATACCTCTAATTAAACTTAGTGTAGAGCCACATTGTTGAGTTCTATCAAATTTATTGCAACACAAAGCATATGAATATTAGATTGTCTAACTACTAAAGAAGCAAACTTAAATAAATTGAACAATGAAACAAATGTTTATTTTGTTTTTTTCTTCATTTTTCATGAAATGTAGAAGAGGCAATAAAAAAATGTTGTAGTAGTGCTTTTAAAAAAAAATTCAACATCTTTTCACATAATGTATATAGAATATAATAGTAGCACATATTTTATATTTCTAATTTTATTGCGATCTAAATTTTATTAGTTGCATCCAATTATGTTTTGAAATTTGTAATTTTTTGGCAATTTCATCCAAGATTTGACTACTTATTTTCTATAAGTTTAATCCTTAATTTTTATGAGGCTGTGGTCTTTTGGAGGTTAAAACCATCATCTCTTTTGAAGTATTATAGATATACATGTCATAATTACAGTATGGAAATATCAATTCTATAAAATGGTACTATATGTGTTCAAGATAAAGTGAATCAAATTTGCAATGAATAGCCAATATAAATCAGGATATTATGAAATCGTAATATTGGAAAAAAATGCATAAATTTTCCTCAAATTACATTTGGAGGTCAAATTGGATTTGTAATCCAATTCAAATGAAAAAAATTTGAACCAAAAAGTGCTTGTAAATGAATATGAAAACATATTTTTGGAGAAAAAAATGTTATTTAATTCAATGATTATATTTCTATAATGACTTTAAGAAATACAATAAAAAATTGGTTGAACACATGGGAGCATGAACCTCCTTTTGCAAAAATGTATTTTAGTCACTTTGAAATTTATATATTGATATGCAATTTTAGCCACACAAAGAAGTCAACAATGTGCCACTTTTCTAAAATAAATTAAAAATAAATTACTAGAAATAGTCAACATATGAAGAAGAATGAATCCACCATAATTCATTGTTAATAGTCTAAAAATGTCTAATTTTAATAACTTTGAATTGCACCCAGGCAAACATTTAAAACAACTTGGATTGCAATGAAAATTAGATCACAACAATGAGTATGAAAGGAATATAATTCAACAATGTTTTTGAAAAAGAAATAGTGGATGAAGGAGATACAAGCCCCATTAGTTGTAGGTATCAATTGTAGTTTGGTGGACTCCAATTGAACCTTTGATGTTTGAGAGTCTTTCGAAAAATAATTACATCTTGAATTGATTTGAAAATTTTACCACACAAACAAGAAGACAGAGCACAAATTTTCCAACATGTTTTATTGCATTTGAACATTGGATGCAAAAGTTACAAGACTTTGAATTAGACTTTTCCAACCAAGATTGTCATAATGGGCGAGTTAGGGTCACCGGACCGGACGGCTTTATTTTAGTAAGTAGTGGAATTTTTTAGGGTTGACACGTCACCTCATAAACCCTAACGATCGCATCCCGCCCTGACGATCGCGTCCGCGCACTGCATGTTCTGGAATCCACATGGCAGCCACGTGGCCTATTTTTCCATTATCAAAAAGTCAACTATGTGTTGACTCTACCGGACGGGCAAGAGCTCTACCGGACAGATGGACGGGCGAACCAGACGTCCGCCCGGTATAATAACCATGTTTCCAACATGTTTATTGCATTTGAACATAAGATGCAAAAGTCACAAGACTTTGAATTAGATTTTGAAAGTGTTGTTATGCATGAAAGATGTACATGTTCACATTAGGTTTACTATCAAGCACTTGTGTTTAGGTATCAAGTTACTGAAGTTAGGTCACAAACAAAGTATATATACTAGAATGGTCTTTTGTTGTACAAAGGTGTAAAAAGAGCATTTTTTTTGCCACCTTTATTTGGATAATTGCTAACTTTTTCACTCCTAAAGCCATCCTACTAATATGCAATTGACTTTTACTATATCGTGTATGCAAATTTTTATGTTGAATTTATAAATTTGAATGTTTTATTCAATTTCATCTATAATGAGTGAATGATGAATTGTCAATTGGAGTATGAGTTTTGACAAATGGAATGGAGGAATAGCTTGTGGATTTATTTTCATGCCATTTTACGATCAAGAAGATATTTCATTTAGAGGTCAATCGTAAGCAATTCAACATAGTCTTAGAAAACAATGCCAATAATAACATTTCTTCAAACATAAGAGAAAATTGTAGTAGTAAATTATGCATTTATGCATAAATTCTTTTAATATCATTTAGGTCTATGGAGTTACTTCATAAATATGTTGTTTAAAATAAATTGTATTATGCACTAATCTTATTTTGAATTGTGTTCATAATTTTAGTTCATTTTAACACTCTTAAAAATCATTCATCTTCATTTTTCTCTTTTTGTTATTTATGTTGATTAAATCAAATTTTCTAATATATGAAGAGTATAACAAATCATTGGATGAATAAAATGCCCAATTTCCAAAAAAAATTTACAAGAAATACTGGTGTATATGAGGGGTATGAAAAGTTTAAAATCTTTGAAGCAAACAAGGCCTATGTCTCTTCTTGAGCAAGAAGAGAAAGGAAAAACCGTTTAAGGAAAGTTGCAGAGTGCCACAAGTCTAGGTTCCAGGGTCTTCATTTGGATGAAAGCAGAGGGAATGAAAAAACAGAGGTATGTATGAATTATTAGTATTTTTAAATAAAAAAACCTAGTATCCCGGGCTTGACTGCACGTGACCCACCCCTTAGCGTAGGTAGGCCGGGCTCTTGCATAGGTGATCCGGGCATGTGGGTCGGTACCAAAACGTGGCTGTTTTGGTACTCCCTAGCAGGTACATCTGCAAGCTCTAGCAGGGGATCCGAGTAGATTGGCCCCCTCGCTTGGCCTTTCCATGTTTTACTAGAGGTGCAATCAAAACAACAAAACAAAAAGCCCCCTAGTTTGGGCCATGATCATCCCTATTTTCTTCACCCCTTACTAATTTGGAGTCTCTGATTGCAAATATGAATTCAAAATTTGCAAATAAAATTTGTGCAAAATAAAATAAAATTACAGCATTTTACCTGAGTGTCTGAGTGGCCAAGCAAGGTTCTCCCTGCCCCAGAGGAGGCCTCCCTGTCTGCAAAACCCCGAGCCGGGAGCTGGGGCTCCACCTAACCATGGCTTGACTAAGGTAGAACCACCTATACTCAACCATTTAAGCAATTTTGGAACAGATCATGAGGAATATGAGGCTATACAAATTTTTCCCATATAGCAAGATAGGAAAGATGGGGATTGCAATTTCTCATAATTTTATTCTCAAAACTGAAATTACTATGATTTTTAGAAGCCAAAAAGTGCTTTGAGCCCACAGCCAATGTCTAGAGTCTTCTAATTCGGATCATAGCCAAGACTACTTTCTCAATTGGTACTTCCCACACACTTTATGACACTTTGAGACATGTGTCATGACTTTATTAGTCCCAATCTTGAAAATGGGGAAAAAGTACATTCCAAGCTTTGATTATAAACCTCTTCTAACCTTGGTTGGAAATAGCTACATCCTATAGGTTGGGTATGGGTCCTTGATCGGGAATAGGTGGTTCTACCTTACCAGACCCCAACCAGGTGGGCAGGGGCTCCCCTGCAGGAGCTAGAGCCTGCAGCGACTCTAGGACAAGGAGGGGGAGTTGATCACCCCCTCAATTAACATTTTATTTGTTTTTGTTTTTGTTTTATTTTATTTAGTTCTTTTTTTTCTTTTTTTTAACAATTGATAAAATAATAATTAATAAATTAAATTAAATTAAATATAAAATAAAAATAAATTAGAAGGGAAAAGAGAAGAAGGAAGAAGGAAGAGAAGAGAAAGAGTAGGGAGAAATTAGGAAGAGGAAGAAAAGATTAGAAGAAAAGGTGTTGAAAATTAGAAGGAAGAGAGAAGTGGAAAAAGGAGAACACCCAATTAGACATTCTTGCACTTGGGGGAGGGTTGACATTGCACTTGGCTTTCTTGCCATCCAAAATGAACAATTTCAAATATTGGGGGGGGTATATCAAAAAAATCATGTAGTGCTTGTAGTAAAAATAGTTCAATGAATGCATGAAACATTCATCAAAATTTAGTATTAATTAAAGAAAACCTTCTACATTTTCTACTCCAAACTACTTATAAGCCATTTCACTCTGTACTTTGTACTTGAATACACTAGAACACAAAGAACTACTAGAACAACAATATAATGCTTGACTAGTACTTCTCTACTATGCATTCAAATCATTTTCTAGATGGTCATCGTCCAAGTCTTCCATTTGCTGTGCCAAATACTCTAGAAGATGCGGTTTAGCTTCAACTAGAATGATCACTGTCTTCTCTGTTTGCACTCCATGCACTGTAATGTTAGACCGTACTATATTACCACTTTGACCTCGACGAGGGACATCTACCCATGAATATATGGCACTTTTTTTTCAACCCAATCCATACTTTCACTGGATGGTTTCCATGATGATTCCATACAATTAGTGTACCTCACTCTGTGACTTCTTGCTTCATCTCGTGCTCTAGGTTTCATACTAGGCCAGTACCACAAGACTTTCATCTTATTGGCCCAATTCCCTTGACCTACCTCCAATACCTTTGCCACATAGTAAGGTACTCCTCTTCTTACTTCTGTCAATTCAACTTGAAGAGCCACAAATTATCCTACAACAACATCGATCTCTGGATTAAACGGAGGGAAAGGATTGGCACTTCCGTGTCCTACTGCTTTACGTGCTACTTGAATACTTGAATCTCTCTTCTTCCCTCCATTCACTCTTCTGGATTCTGCTTGACGTGGTTGGTCTTTTCGAGGTCCAAAATACCCCTTCTCTGGATTAGGCATTATGGACATGATCAAATCAACACTTGCACTTCCTGCTGCATTCTCGTTTGCATCCAATGTTTGACTTGCATTTGTATCTTCTTCTTCAACGTTTGGAAGAGTTGGTCCCTTTGCATTATCATTCACAATTTCACTCGGCCAAAAGGGTGAGTTCCTGATGCCCTCGCGATTTTCTTGCGGAAACTACTTCAAATACTTTTTGAATAGTTGAATTTTCTCTACAACCTCTATATTCTTTATTGGATCAGAACCTCTCAAAATTAACTTGTCTTTATATGCGATGAATTCATCTAGTGATTTCAACTCCCTCTGATCAGCTGCAAACACATGTGCAAACTCCAATTTCTTTGATGTGCTCAGTAAAGAGTGCAAACACAAATGTCCTCCTGTTGGGCCCCATTCATCCGAGCTGAAATGTTTGTGTTGCACTCGAACCATTCCATTTTCCATGTAGAACCTCATATGGTGAAGAAGTGTTATACTTGTGAGCTGTTCCCCACCTTGAAGCAAATGAGGGGTGATGAACACCTTCCAATCGCGAACGTGCTCAAGTTTGCGTGCACTTACAAATGCTTCCGTATATGATGTCCCCTTCTCTACCAGTTCCAGCATTTCTTCCAAGGTATCTATGTTCTTCCTCTTCAACACATTTGAAATCACACTAAATCTTTGGTCTATGTCTTCATGTGTGTGGCCTACAATGAGAAAACATAAATGCACTTCTTTGAAAAATTCAAGCCCCACCAATGTTGCACACTTGGCAAGCATGTAGATGTTCTTGTTCTCCCTAGTGGTGTTATCTGCTTGAATCCTCAGTGTCGGTGGCAATGACCTTTTCCTTTGCTTCACATCACTTATAATGTGCATCAGTGACGTTATCACTTGATTGCTATCATATTTATAGTAAGCATCTATCCACACATTTGAGTAAAAGCCAATTCCGTATACTAGTACTCCACAAAGATGAGTCTTCACAAATCGAGATTCAATATTCTTCATAGATTGTCTCATCTTCGGAATCATGGTTGTGTTCTGATCCATACCATCAACTATCAAACACATAAAAAAATCTGGAGTAATCATAGCTGATCTCTTGAACAACCAATAATCTTGCCTCTCATCCATTTGAATTCGGATGTGTAGGATGTACCACTCCTTAACCTTCTCTTTTGCAGCTACGTTTGTTGTTGACTCCATTCCACACTTATACTCCCAATAATGATAACACTTCAAGAATGTGGAGAATGGTGGAATCTGTACATGTCGAAACTCCTTCCGCCAAAGGCGACGAAATGAACTTTCTGACAAAGCTAATCCATCCACTAGTCTCTTCACTTCTTCATTCACATACTGAAACACATCAAGCTTGGTGGTGTTCATAGGTAGCAAGATAAGGGGCAACACTGCATTGTCCATTTTTCTTCGTACTGATTGATGGGGTTGTTGACATCCAGCTTCATTCACAAATACTCCAAGGCTTTCCCTAGCCACTGACATTTTTGCACTTTTCCTCCCTTGACAAGTGTTTCCATGTACAGCAGCTACTCTACCATATATAACACATGATGTCTTCAATTGCTTGAAACGTCTTTGAGAATAGCCCAATGCTACAGCATAGCATGCATTGCAAACAACTACACCATCTAACTTCGTAACATACTTGTCTCTAGTTGGACCCTTAGTGCTAGTGTAAAAAGCATTCAACATTTGCATTATCTATGTAGCTCTTGCTTCGTACTTCTAACCCCAAGCCATATATCGTTGGTCCAATATACATTTTGGATTGATACCATTTAAACAATTGCGTTTGTATCTCCCTTTCTCCTTTGCCCTCAAGACACTTTCAAGAGTAACTTTTTGACTCATTGATTCACCACACTCTCTTGGACCTCTCTCCCTAGCCCTCCGATTTGTCATCGAATACCTCCTTCTTTCCAATCCTATAGGCATCCCATGAACTGTTCCAACATCAGGAGTGCTACCTTCTGATCTTTGCATCATAGGCAAACTTCTTCCAGTAGTGCTCCTCTCTTCTTGGCTTGGTGGTGTCACATTTGAATTCAGTTGATCATCCTCATCGTCGTGGAAATCAAATTGTTCTGTTGAGATAAGAAGAAACGTGAAATTTTATCCCTCGGTCGAAGTTCTACTTGTTGTTCTTATTTTTGAAGGGTAAGCCCAATGGATGAAAGACTTCCGCCATCGAATGACTTTTTGTAAGCAATCCTTCATAAACTCCCCAACTACCTCTCCAACCCATTTTGTTTCATCAACAACATGTGTAATACGAATTGCAATTTCAAATGGATGTAACTTCACTTGGTGTAGTTCATCACCACATGTCAAGCTCGTTTCAACCACACCAACTCCTACGACATTATCGTCGTCGATAAGGAGTTGCACCATTCCATTTGTAGCTCTAGGAACTCCATTTGTAGGTACATTGTTTTCAGTATCAAAGAGTCTTCTTCATACGACACCTGCTAGTCTTTCACATGTACTCCTATCTTCTGTTGCAACCACTGGAGATCGAAGTGCATTCAAAATCACTGGACTCCCAAATGCTTCTGCAGCCATGTCTCAACATTGACTGTGCATAATTGCTAATCACAAGTGCACCAAATGTACGCTTCTCCAAACTCCTGTTTCCTCTATCATCACATTATTTACAAACAAGTTATAAGAATTGCATGAGATATCCTAAACATGTCTTTTTTGAAAACTTAAGAATGCTAACGCCAAAGGTCCGTTTTTACAAGAGTTCAACAAAAACTATTCTTCTATGTTATTTTTTCTTCAAACTTTCCACCTAATTTCAAAATCATGTAAAAAAAATTCAAATAGATTTTTTAATTTAGCTGCTCCAAATTTTTCTTTATGTACTCAAACAACCCTTCTTATCTTAATCCCTAAATGCCTGAGGCCTATGTTGACCTTCTTGGAATTTGCTCCTAATTGAACAAAAATCCAACATTTAGATAAGTTGAATCAATCTTTTTGAATTGTAACCATACAAATTCAAAGTAGACATGTTCAACATGACATAAGAAAAGAAAACACAACAATATCACTTACGGATTGAAAGATTGTAATATTTCATCATGAGGGTGCAAAAACTATAAAAATCTTCGAGCTCTCTTTTTGCATTTCAAATCTACAAGGAAAAAATATGAGGTTCAAGGGCCTAACAAGCATAACCCCAATCAATTTATAGCTTCTCTAAATCTACTCTACAATTTTTTTAAATGAAGTATTAGTGTGATATTTTTCTCTAAGATTTAGTGTATTTGAGGCTCATTTTTAAGAGTCCTTAATACTACAAAATTTCAAGATTGCAATGGGTAACCTTCCACTAAATCTTGAATAGAAAAATCAGAATCATTCATTTCCAAAATCAGATTATTGATGCTAGTACTGGACTTCAAAAAAATCTTCTAAAAATAAAAACTACTAAAAACATAAAATTTGATATGGTTTTATATAACTTCAAAGTTTCTTCAACACCACTTTTGGGTGCCTTGCGCATTTAAGGGCTAAGTAATCTTTGATGGTATTTGTAAACTACACACACCTTCACTCAAAAATTAGTATAAGAAATGCATTGCACTAACCCTTGAATGTTGATTTGAATGTCAAACTTCTAATGCATGAGAGAGACTTTTTCATTACTTTACGAAAGAACATGTTTTGAAACTTCAAATATCCTATGGAACTAGGAGATCTTCTATAATACTTAGATGTCCAACAAACACTTCTGCATTTTTTTTAATAAGTGATAAGTAAAATATAAAAAAATATGATTTCAAATGAGACTTCTTCAAATTGAACCTGCACTTATTTCCAATAAATCTCCAATGTGGCTTTCCTCCTAACAACAACTATAATATATGCTATGTTCTAGAAACACAATCCACACTGTTCACAATATCAGAATTGCATGTCACACCCATCCACTACATGTGATACACAAATAAACATACACAATGTTTTTGGACACGGCGAAGACATTGCTTCAACTGCTTCTGCAAAAGACATTCTAAAAAACATAAACTACATAAAATGATAACTTCTTTTTAGTTTTCTGTAATTTCAAACTTTACTTCTAGCACTACATTATTATGCTTGCGATAATTTAGGGTTTCGAATCTCTAGTTCTTTGTACAAAAGACCGACCACTATTTGTACTGTTCTACATAGTACTCCTCATTATTTCCGTAGTACTTAATAATTTGCGAAACCATTTTAGAAAAGAAGGCACACTAAGAAGGAAAAGCATTGAATTTTTTTTGAATACGTGAACTATAAAAGTGCCAAATTCGACGAAATTGGTTTTTTGGTGCTTCTATTTGTCAAAAATGGGGACCTTTTTTTTAAAGAATATAGAAATTGGCAATTTATGAAACTTTGTGCAAAGAAATTTTCATTAGAATAATGATCATGAAAGCTTTTTCACTATTCAAATTTGCGCATGTAAAAACATTGGTTTGCATTAACCTAAACAGTAGAAAATAATGCTTTCTTAGTTTATGTTCAGTATGTTTATGGTTCTTTATTGTGGAAATAGCCCACTGAAATTTGTATACACACATCATAAATTTCAAGTACTCCTATATAATAGAAATCCCTAAACTTCTAAGTGCAACAAATTAGTCTATTTGGGATTTATTTATAAAATGTTTTTTGAATCTTTATGAAAGATTCAAAATCTTAGTACTATGAAGTTGGCCATTTTCAATAAAAATTTCAAGTTTGCTTTGTGATCCAGAAGGAATATTTTATAACATCTCAAGTAGTTCCGACAGCATAAAAATTTGAGAGACGTAATTACCAATGGAGGGTTACTTTTCTCCTTATAGATAATTAGAATTCTTCTTTTTGGCTTCACTTCTACTCTCGCAAATGTCTACAATTTCTAATTACATTGTTTTATAGTTCTTGTATGATATATAGGTTTCATGCCTAGGTGAGCTATTCGTGTACAGAAAAACAACTTCTCGATTTAAAGATTCCTTTCTGTCAAAGTGATAATTTGAAATTCATTAATCACTTTCATGAACAAGTGATTAGATTGGAATCATTTCATACTAATTATTGAAACAAATGTTCTATGAGTCTTAATTCTTCTATAAATCATGGAAAGTTATGTAATTTTCCTTCTTAAATTATCTTCAAAGTAATTCATTTAATTTAATTTTCACTTTCTCAAAAAACCCATGATAGCAACAAGTGTACATTTTTTTTTGACACAACCACCAGATGCACTTGAGTTTTTCAATTCAACAAATGAATTCCTAACAAATAAGTATTTAGAAAGGTAATCCACTTTGTTCAGCTTATAAATTTTCTTAAAATTTGTACAATTCCAAATGATTATAAAACTTCATAGGATTTAGCTAATTTGAATTGAAGAATGAATAGAAAGTGTTTAAAATTTTTTGTACATTTCCCTTCATATATGTGGACTTCTAAATTGCAATAAACCACATTTTTGCAGTGATAAAAGAAAGATTTGTATAAATTCAAATACTTCTCTCCTATGCCCTATATAACAAAGATCTATAATAATTTTCCTACATTCTCTGAAACAAACTCTTGTTCATATTTTGCACAATTCTTTTATTCTTACATGTTTTCTTTCATAAATTTTAGGTTCATTGTAATATTTAAAATAGTTTTTGAGTGTTTCCTGTAAAAATACAATCAATAATATTTAAAGATTGAAGGTTATCATTAAAAGGTCTTCAAAGCAATAACTTCAAGGAATATGTTGTAACATAAATTTCAATCCTTTCTATTGCATCATCTACCTAATTATGTAACATGTGGTGAATGGTACAGAGTGTTGCAAATTCTTTCTATGTAGGTAAATAGGAAATATATAAACATATTTTTCTCCCAAATTCATTTTCAATTCCTAGTCCATAATTCAAAATTCTTCAGCCAAAATTGAAAATTCTCTTACCTACAAGCATTACTATTTTATAATTAGTAGTGTCGTGTTAAAGGCACCAGAATCTAGTGTTTCCAAAACTTAGAAGTTAAAGAAAACCTAACCATGTTAATAATTTCAGTAGTTTGTACTTTAAAATAATTTTTCTTGAAGTTCACTTTAAGCATCAAGAACCCTATCTTGAAAATTATTGACTATGATTTTCCTATTCAACATTTTTTTTAAAGGCTCGAAGTTAAAGGCATAATAGGCCCTTTCATTTCAACTTTTTTAGTCAACAATATTTCACATTGCACTTGTGAAGAGAGGATTAAAGGACTTCACATCAATTTTTCAATTTCAAAAACATCATGATTGAACTCCTCAATTTTTCAATCCACACGTGATATTCTTGTGTTTCATTATCCACATGTGATTTCTAACATGTCTAGTTGGAATTTGTCCAGTTACATTTCCAAAAAATTGATAAAGTTTATCATGAAGCACATTTTTTATTCACTTCAAAGCGAATTCAAAAAAGCTAAAAAGAGGCCTCAAGCATTTAGAGGACACTTGTCCATAATTTGTACATGTTGCTTTTTCATAGCCTTTAGGCCTCTACAAATTATGTACATTTCAGGTGGTGGTCTTGTATACAATCCTATGCCATGTCACCTTAAAAAATTTTGGACTAATTTCAAAAATGCCATATCAATATGAAAAGAAATTGGTTATATTTCAATTATCCTAGTCTTCCTAAAAGAAGTCATTGAAATTTATTCCTAGAGGTTTAAACTCCCTCAAATTCAAAGTGAGCCCTCACATTGTAATTGGCTAGACCTCTTACCTTAGGGTTCTTTCTCGAAATAAACCTAATAACATAGAATGGATACAGACCCCAAAATTACAGTCCGGGTGGATTGACCCCCTCACTCGGCCTTCCCAAGTTTTATTAGAGGTGCAATCAAAACAAAAAGCCCCCTAGTTTGGGCCATGATCACTCCTACTTTCTTCACCCCCTAGCTAATATGGGATTTATTACTGAAAATATGAATTTAAAATTTGCAAATAAAAAATTTATGTCAAAAATAAAAAATTACAACATTTTACCCAAGTGGCTAAGCAAGGGAGTCAGTTCTGCATGCCTAAAAACAAAAGAGTCCGAAAATAAAAACACCAGACCCAATCAATGGAAATTGTCAATTTTGTTCATAATTTTTCTTAAAATTATAAATTAATAAATAAATAAAAATCCAACCCCATCAATGGTAATTGCCTATTTGGTTCATATATAATTTTTTTTTTAAAAATAGACCCAAGATCCCAAATCCAGATCTGGGACCCCCAGACAGACACTTGGGACCCCAGACATACACGCGGGACCCCAGACACACACGCGGGACTCCAAACACCCACCCGGGACCCTAGACACCCACCCGAGACACCCAAACCCACACCAAACCCCCAAAACCACACCTCGAGACCCCCAAAACCACACCTGAGAACCCAAACCGCACCCCCAAACCCGAAAGCAACAACACCAGACCCCAGAGACCCAAAAACCAGCCTCAGCCACAACCCCAAAATCCTAAGACTAGCAAAGTGAACGGACCACAAAACCCTAGCCTCACTGTGCCGAACTTCAAACGCAAAAAATTCAAAGACTGTGATGCGGCTTACTCTCTTGTAGTTTTCTACACATCCGTTCGTCCGCCAGCTCCGTGACCGGGTCGATTTAGGAATGATTTCAGTAGGTTATGCCACAGAACTTTGAGGGTGTCAACTAAATAGCAACAAGACATTCTAGGCTTGTGTTTGTTCATCAGAGGTGAGATCTGCAATTGCCACTATTTCGATGAATCAACATTTCCTCCAATTTTGTAGAGATTTGTCATAACAAATCCCTAATTGAAGTTTGATTTTGGTCCTTCCAGGAAGATCACTCTACTTCGGTCGACGGTGAACTTGGTCAGTATCGTCGAGAAATTTTCTTCAAGTCGTTGAGCCACAGGTGAGGCTCTCAACTCGCTCTTCCCTGCTTCGTTTAATGAGTATGTACTTTCAATCTCGTTGTCTAGCACGAATCATTCTTAGATGCAGATGAACAGTGCACATCCCCAGTTGGGGACGTGCATTGCTCACGCAAACAACAAAAACTTTCAACGCCGATGAACAATGCACGTCCCCAGCTGGGGACGTGCACTGTTCACCTTAAAATTTTGTATGTCCGACGAAAGCAGAGGTACTAGGGTTTGGCCCATTTTTAGAGCAGGCAGCCTTCGCAGCTATATTTTGGAGTCCGAGGTATGAGACCTTACTTGGACCTTCTTCATTTATTCACTTGTCTCTTGTTAGTCTTGTTGGTCCTCCCTCCGTATTCAAGTCCATTGCATCTGTTATATTTCTTCGATCGCTCTTCCTTTCGTAATTTTGCCCTGTAAAAAGAATTGGATGGTTAGATTTCATAGTTACAGATTCTTGACTTCACAGTTAGGTTAATTTGATGGATTTCAGTTTCTAGTGTCAGTTTTTTTGGTAAAGATGGAGCTTTCTAGAAAGATTAGATCTTTCATGAGTTGTTGAATTGTCTTCAAAATTGTTCATGGAGGTGCCTGGTCTCTTCGTCGGCCTTCGTGTAGTAGTTCGGTGGGTTAGCTTTAGGTGACGGCATTGCCTCCAAGGAAATTTAGGTTGGCATGTTTCTTCAAGAAGTTGAACGCGTCCAGATTTTAAATCTTCTACACAAGAAGCAACAATGACGTACTCAAATATCCCGCACTCAAAGCAAAACAACTAAAAATTGAAATGGAAATTGGCAACTTTGAAAATCAGTTATTACCGCTTCTGTGTTTTCAATTCCCCTTGTGTGTTGGCCTTGTTTGACAGAATTTGAGTGGAAATAGAAGGTTGTAGTATTGCTAGAGGATTCGGAAGATGTTGGAGCATGTCTTGTAGTCAACTTCCCTTACATAACAGCTCCAGCCCTAGCTCAGATGAAGTCGATGAGAATACGGGGGTTGCAACAAGTTTGACTGAAGTGGCGCCGCAACACCAAGTTCTTGACCCTCCAGTACGTTGCAGTTTTGGTGCTTTCGGTCAACCTGGAGCTATGAAGGCAGAATCAGTTTCAGCATTTGGTGGGAGAAGTCTGTTTGTAGAATACTAAGAAGACACGGACAGCACTATCACAGTAGGTATAATACTCTAAGCTCATTTACATCCTCACTCTAGAAATCTATACCTTATGTTTCTTCTCTCTCTTTCTTCATCGTCACTCGTCTACAGGGATGGCGACTACAGTAGGTACGACACTCCATTTCAGTCAAATTTGGTACTTGAGAACTCTCAAGCTTGTGCTGCTTCTATGTTCCTTCCTTCGTCATGTACTGCACTTGCAAGAGGATCACTTTTGAAATGACAACATTATGACAAGGCACTTGACTTTGTAGAGTGGCAAGAAGAAGGTGTGAAGCAACGACACAGGGGAAGACCTCGACGCAGCAGTTTTAAATATGGGGAAATCACAGTCGTCCATTTAGTTGGACACTGACCTCACCGATTGAACTATTTGAATTGTTTGACATTAGGAAGACCAGAAACAAGAAAGGGAAGATTAGTTCTTCATATCCTGTTTGAGCAAGCGGTTTAAGCTTCTTTCAGTAGGACTTCTCTTTTGCCAAAACCTAATGGTGATGCTTATTCTTCAACAGTCTGGTTCTTTTGCTTGCCCATGATTTTGATTTTTGATTGTCTCTTTGAACGTACACTTTTTATCCTTAGGTCAAATTCTTCGCATGCTTTTCTTGGTCTCTTTGTCATGCAAGTCTCTCTTCCAAGACCTGCTCTCCTAACACCATATTTTATGTAAATATTGCTCTACAGATTTTGGAAAGGATAAGACAATTTTGGAATAATCATTTACGGGCCATCATGGAATAAATCTTTCATAAAATGTATATGTGTAGAGTAAAGTGGATGCATTGGAAAAGAGTATTCCCTTGCATGACAAATTTGCAATGTAGTTCTATTGGTCAAAATAATAATAGAATATAGACCAAAAAAATCAAATGAAATATTTAACAAAAGTTTATATATCTAAGAGATTCTTAAACTTCAAAAATCAAGATTCTAATAGGAAGATAAAGTGAGGGTTTGGTTGTGGATGATTGTATATTTTATTATTAGAAGGTACTCACGAAAGTTTTGTAAAATATAAAAGATTTCAAATACTTTAATTTGACAAAGAATTCCCTTTTGTTGATTTTAATGGAAAAAAACTAAGAAGTGACATAAGCAATGGATTACAATGATTGAATTCACTTGTTATTGAGAAAGAATTGCCTTCTTTAAATGTTAATGAACAATACTTTAAAAATTGACATGATTAATGGATGACCATGAAGTTACATATTTTTGTTTTATGACACAGTAATAATTGAATATGTTAGTGTATTAAATATCAAAAAGCAAGGAATGAACTATTCTGCATGCAAACTAAATCCATTAAAGTAGATGCACACAACTCTCGGGTTCCTTATACAATGTTCTATACATTAGTAGAAGTATAGGAGAAATAACTACATCAAAATTTATGAACATGTAGTAGTGGAAAGATAAAAAGGATTATGGATAAGAATGTGTGATGAAAAAACATTTAATGTCTACATGAAATGTTGGATTTTGACATTCAAATTGTTAGTTATTAACTATCTAGAATGAAAGGGTTATTGTGTCAATCACATTTTTTTGTTCGTGGAGGTTTTCCTTTGATGCTATGTTTTCAAATTGTTTGTCATAAATGTTAATTTAATTAGTTTTCAAGGACTACAACTATTAAATTGTCTACTTGAAAACCTATTAGACACAAGTTTTGAATAGGAATATATAATGGTTGCAATGTTTACAATGTATTCATTGATGATATAAGATACTTAGAGTTATTATTTTGAGTGAAGATTTCATTGTAAACTATTTGCATTGTGCAGGTGTTGTTGAAACCGATCATACAACTATGCTTTAAAACACTCAGCGGAAACGGAAGCACTTGAGGATATATAGTCTTGAAACTGCAAGGTCAGGACTACAAACATTTTCCTTATATATACAAAATCACTTATAGGATTGAACATGCATGTTGTTTTGTTTGTTATGTTTAAAAAACTCTTGAAATTTGTAGAGAAGTCTAAAGACTTTGTTGTGTGAGTGTCCTTCATTTACAATTTTATTTAGAAAATTCCATGTGGTTCTCATTGATAATGAAACTGAAATTGAGTACACTCTAATGATTTATAATGATATAAATCAAAATCAAAATCAATTCAATAGAGTATAAAAATTGATATAGGAATACAATAGAAAAATGAATTTATATCATGAATGATTGACTATAGCAATTTTTGTAGAGTTTACAAAGTATCTTCATTCATTTATTATTTGGAAGTGGAACTCATAGTTCTTTAAGCCCATTGCCAAGAGTTCCAATTTTTATCATATGTAAGTTAAATTAATTATAAGATAATACACGAAAGTAGTTGTATTTGTTAGGTTAGAAATGTTGTTGAAACAATTTGGAAGAACAAAGATTTTCAAGTGTTAGATTTTTTCCTTTACAATGCTGGAAACAAAGTTATATCAAAATACTTGAGAAATGAAAGTCTAACTCGAAACATTAGAATCTTAAGTTTGATAATAGTAGAAGCATGGAAAGCAAATGAAAATCATTACAATATTATTATTGAAGTTTGATTGTAAATGAAAAGTGAATTTGTGTCTTTACATTGCATTGATGACCATGAGAATCTAATATTTAATGTTTTGGTTGACAACACTGTTGGTGTTTCTTATGAATTTATGTTGAAGTACTAGTTAATAGAGATAACAAAGTTTATTGTATTTCAAGCTATATTAGGAGTTAATGTGTAAGTCATCAAATGGGAGTGAAGTGCTATCTTATAATTACTTGTTAGAGTACAAACAAAGAGTTAGCATATGCATTAACAAATGGTTACATTTTTTTTTTTGCAGTGACAAATGGCATTGAAAGTGAACTCGATTTGGGTCGAGCACGGGTGGAGGATTTTACTTGATGAGGAAGGAAACCTCAAATTATGGACAACTGAGTTTCCAATTGAAGAAAACCATGAGTGGTCACCACTGGGATCTTCAACAGGAACAGTCATGGCTTTCGCTGGTACACGGGATGCGGGAGTGAATATAACCGTGAGCAGCATTGGAGAAGATCTTACAAAGTATAAGCTGAAGAAACAGCTTATGATTGCACCAATACCGCGGTCATTCTTTGAGGCTGTTCCTAGAATGGCTGGACTAAAATCTTTGGTTGATTTTTGGAAAAGCATTCCTAGCAGGTTGAAGATGGAAAGAGAAGCCATGGTTGCAAAATTTATGGGATTATCTCCCAAACAAGCTCCTCGAGCATGAAGGAATTTTATAGAGCGTCAAGTGTATGAAGATATGGCAAGGAGAAATGAAACTACTACCTGAGAACAACTTCCTCCAAGAGAGCCAGAGGATGTAGAAGAAATTTATAGAGTATATGCGGCGCCTTTGAATGTGAATTGGGTTCCTGTACAAGAATGTCCTCAAAAGTGTGTTGGTATGGAAGCAAGGACTGCAGATGAAGTGGAAGAAGAGGGTGTTGCTCAAAGGCAAAGAACAATTCGTGCAACTACTTCAACTCCTGAAGTAGTAGGGGAACCATCTACTATAAATGATGGAGGTGTACTATGGGAAGATGCTGTATTGGAAAGTCACACAATTATCCAACAAGCAGTGGATGACGTGTTTGGTGTAGATGAAGGTGAACAAATCCGCACCGAGAGAATTGCATCGGTGGTAGTTGAAGAGGAACATGACATGGACAGAACACATGGTGAAGAAGGTGCAAGGAGAAGTGCAAACAATAGTGACCTTAGAAACGAAAAATCCCCTCTTGGAAGGAGCTTTGCAAAGAGAGGTAGAGGACGATCAACATACTTTACATGATTATCGGGTCGTGATAGAGCAGCAAATCAAGCAGGCCATGGGCGTTCCACGACGGTGGAGTTAACAAATGACAGAAGAAGTATTCGAACTTGTTCAACAACACAGAGACAACAACGTAGATTATCAGAAGAAGGATGTCCAGTGCAAGGCAATGACGGAGATGATGTTGTTGATGACGAGGAGTCTTATGAGGAAGAACAAGAGAGGAGACCTACAAGAGCATTGGCTAGGAACGTTAATGAAGCACCTGTTGTTTTCCTAAGTGAAGTAGAATACAAGGTAGGCTTCATTTGGGGTGAAGATTTGGTATTTCAAGTCGATATTGACAACATTCAGATTATAAAGAACGCAGAGACAAACCACCGGACCCTCATGTCTTCACGAGTGAATGAGATTTATGATCATTTGAGAGGATCAGAGGCACATGCAATTAGTGTAATAACTCTTCGACCTATAGCCTACCTGCGGGAGATGACCATTGAAAATGGAGATGTAGAACAAATAGAGAAGGCTTTCAATAAAGAAGGCGCTGCACAGGAATTGGAGTTTGCATTTTTTCATCATCGTCCATCAAGTGCTGGAGGAGATTGTGAACCCTCGAGATGGCACTCAGGACTCTGGGTCCATTTTTCGCGATTAAATAGCAAAAATTATCCAAAATATTCAAGAAAAAGACATAAAAAGAGTGTTAAGGGAGTTTTGGTGTCAGTCTATGCCAAAATGGTGGAAAACCAACTTAGAAGGTGAAAAATTCCTAATCCTAGAAATTTGAATCATTCTAAGTCTCCAAAGCAAATTTATGTGAAGATTTAGTAATTCCGAGAGAAATAAGGAATCGAGAGTTAGTCAGTCCTAGTACTTGTCTGTGCAAAGTCAACCTGTTAAGGATGAACACGACATACTGACTAAGCTAAAAGAGTCTACTACGAGCCTAGAAGAGTTACCAGGGCTTAAGTTCAATTTTGAAACAAATTGAATTTAAAAGTAAAACCATTACAATGGATTTGGAGAATTCGCACTTCACGAGATAAAAGATGGAGGATTGGAGATTGAAGACTACAGAGAGGTGTTCCAAGGGTAGGAGCATGCCAGAAGCGAACAAGAATCAAACAATTGTCCAAGATTCCCGAGCATCGGGAATTAAATTGTCCAATTGGGCAATGTAATTCCAAATTACTAAAATTAGAAAGGTGCAAGGTTGCGTGGAACTTGCACTAAGAATCTAAAAGTGCCCTAGATGTTACCCAATTTAATTTGGATTTTTCCGAAATTCCACGTTGACTCCATGGGAAGTCAACCGCACATAGAAATGTTCGTAAATTCATAGAAATTACGTATGATGCGATAAAATCTCACTAAAAATTAGGATAGGTTTTTGTGTGCTTAATAAGCGCTCGATCAGGTTTTAAGACATTAAGACATTCCGACATTCCCAATTACCAAAACCGGCATCGACATCGAATTTCACTGGAAGTTACAAATTGGTGGCGGGTTGACCGGCGTATCAGGAGCGAATGATGTCCGATTGTCGCAAATAAGGAGTCATTCCTTACTCTTACGGACATTCCTAACAACCCTGGCTTGACAGATTCATCAAAATGCGCAAATCCTAAAAGTTAGATTTTTGACTTTTAATTGAAGTTACCGTAATTCCAATCTGGGCGTGCAAATGGCCTAGGAGTGAGGGGTAAGGGATCTTCCAAGCTACTTGGGGTCTTCTGAAGACAATGGCATAGACGGTTTTCTGTTTCGAGTTGTTCCCTAAAAGATAGAGAGGGTCAGCTCTTAGTTTGACTTTTTAATCGTTAATTGCGGTTAATTAAGAGTGAATTTGGAAATATCTCTTGGAAAATCAAAGATTGGATTTGGTCAAGATCTCTTTCTTGCGTAAAAAGCCATCTTTGGGCTAAAGAAAGACAATTTTCAAAATGACTTTTGGTTAATTTGCAAAATATCTACGTAAATTAGGGTTAATTCCAAAATATTTTGGGTTAAGATCTTGGATTTGATTTGGCCAAGATTTCGTTTGCCAAATGGGGATGTTTTTAGAAATTTCCACCATTAAACAACTAATATTTTGGAATTACATTAGGGTAGTTTAGGGTAGGAAGTAACAAAGTGTTTTCACTGGCAATTATCGAGAGGGGCCCGGCCACGGGTATATAAGGGCCCCCCTCGAGGTTGCCAGTACCCTTATTTCTCGCACCGATACTTTGTTTCTCTCTTATGCTACCGACATAGTCGGAGCACCACTTGGACCAAAGACTTTGGCCAAGTTTTGTATTTTGTTAAACATTTGAAGGCTTAGGGCCCCTTCAAGTTCATTTCTTTACTACACTTCATTCTTGTAACGAAGCCTCAGACCTTGCTAACAATTATCTTTGAAATTTCAAGTATTGAGCACCAAAGTCCGGTTTAAACACTGTCATGTGTACCTCCTTTGGTTGCAAAACCTTGAAATACTAGGAAATTTTGAGAATTCAACGTGAAAGTTCGGTTCAAACACTGTCATGTGTACCTCCTTTTGCACAAAGAATTCTTAAAATACTTTGGAAAAATTCCCAAACGGTGAAGCTTTGAACTTCATAACTAATGATCCAAGTTAAAAAATTAATTTGGAAAGTTTAGCCAAAACTAGATGCCAATTGAAGGGCTAAGAATTTGGAAGGTTTAAAAGTCTCCAAACCCAAGTCCAAACTCCCATTTTATCGTTGTTTTCTTCACCCCAATCCCCCATACTTGCGCATTTGAGTAGGAATTAGAGTCATCTTTAATGAAGGATACCCATTATTAGAGATATAGAGTAGTTGGATTCACGTATAGTTTAGAAAGAGAGATCAAGTTAGAGTGTCTAGAACTCCAAAGTATTGAAATTATAGTCCAAAATATCCAAAAACCAAAACTTATAGTTCAAGGAGGCGAACCAGACCCCCAAGGGCGGACAGACCCCCAAGGAGGCAAGCCAGACCCCCAAGGAGGCGGACGGAACCCCGGCCAACTGGGTTCCGCCATGTGGCGCAGATTGAGCGGGCTGGGAGCTGCGACTGAGCAGCTAGGGCCTCAGGTCCGAAAAAACTCACCCACACTAGGACACCAAAAACTTGGTTTTTGATCAAAACCACGGGTTGGCAGTGGAAGCCACACCCCTTTCAATTTTTATCAAAAATTTAATTTTTGGGAATCTCAATTCTTGCCTTACTTACAAAATTCCACCATAGCCAACTCTCTCATAGAAAACTTGCAAACCTTGCAAAACACAAATGAGAAGGACGGAGGGGAATTAGAAGAGATTAAGGTGATGGAATCCTAACCCAAAACGCAATTGACATTAAAAAACTAATTTTTAAAAGAATAACACTATAGAGTTTGATTCTTTATTCTTGGGGTTTAACCTTTGGGAATAAAAAATCAATTTCTTTTGAAATCTCACTATTAAGATTGTTCTCGTTCTTTAGGAATGTTCTACATTCTTTAGTCGTTTGTCATTAATTAGATTCTTAGAAGGTTTGGATTTTGTTGGTTTTGTTTTATTAGGCCTAATAAGCCAAAAGGGAAACAAACAAATTGACAACCAATTTCTTTAGGATTAAAGGAATTTCAAAAATTCATTAGATTTGAAAAGATTTGAAGGAAATATCCCCTCCAAATTAATCTAATTTAATTAGAACTCGTGGAATTTTATAATATCGATTTAGAATTCAAAAGAAAACTAAACAAACAACAAATGGTTAACTATTAGATTTCCGTTAATTCCTTTAGGATAAAATACTAACCAACTAGGTAGACTAATTTAATTGTAGTATTTCTGAAAAAACCCGGGGAATTAAGAATTAAAAGAATTACGCATTTAAATTAACGCTACATAACCTTTAAATTCTTTTTAATCAGGACAAAATTAATTGACCAACAACGTGAGAATTATTATGGATTAGATGGAGAGCCGGGATGATTTCGATGGCGAGGTCGTAGGGGAATATTTACACATGATGATGTTTGACGACGGGACCATGGAGATTTACGTAGAGGAGGTAAATCACTCACATTTGATTTTCATTCTCATTATTTTACTGTTAAGTTTCTTTTTACCAAATGCTTGGAATTAGATTTAGGCAAAACTATATAATAGAATAGAATATGGTCGCTTGGTTGAATTTTAGACTAAAAAAGATAGAATCATAACCACGAAATTAGATTAGAAACACTTAAAAGACGTGACTAAAAGAGTTCATTGCTTGGAAGGCTTTCTTTTATTACCCAATTAGACAGAAAACTCAATTAGACACAGGACCCGTGTGAAAAACTCTTAGCTCGAGAGTGGAGTTAGGAGCACTCACAGAGATTCAAGTGCATTAAGAATTCTGTGACTGGGAAAGAACATTATTTGGGAGCTAGTGGATGGACAACATATCGTTGCAGCCTGTAAGAGAGCTCCATAAGAGAACCATGATAAGAAAATGTCAAATGCTGAGTTCAATGAACGATTTGCGAAACGGAAAGCGAGGTTTGTGGTTTACAACAATCCTCTATTCTATATTGAAGCACTTGTTAAAATCAATACAAGCAAGTTCAAGCGAAAATTCTTTACCTCTTATTATGAAGACATGGTGAAGCTTCATGATATATGGAGAGCATGAAATAGTCCTAGTGTACTTGCTAGACATGATGATGCCCAGAGAGCGAAGGCATTAATAATGGCAGCAAGTGCGTTACATTTTACCAAGCATCTACCGAAGTGAATGGGTTTTCGAGACTTGGCAAAGAGGTTGATTGACTATACCCGCCATGCGTGGAATGAAGATGAAGAATCTTATGAGGCAATGTTGCAGGTGTGTAAAGATTATGAAGGAAAAAAATTGTTCTTTAGTAAGGACGAAGAGAAGAAGTGGAAGAAGAAGGCTAGGGCAGCAAACTTAGATAAAACAGTGGATGGAAGTGAAGGGCGGAAGGAAATGGCACAAAGTTGGTTACACCATTGAGTGGAGTGTCTACAGAGAATTATGTACGATTAACAAAGCAAACGACTGCGAAGAATGTTATCGAAGGGCGGCGGGAGTCACAGAGCTTCTACTTCAACGGTGTTTCTTCAAAGGTACTTGTGAAGGGTACACTTGCATATGCAGTGGATTGCTTGTAACGGAAAGATGCAATTAGGAATCAAATTCGATTTCTTATGGTTCAAGCGGACGATGAGAGTCCTTCATCTATAGATGAGTTCTTTGATATAGATGTAAGTTGGTATGGAGATGTACAGGGTAGACAATTCACTATGATGGGGGAAACATTGGAAAAGATTCAAAAACACTGTGGAATGCCCCAATTGTGAAGGGAATTCCAGCATTGCGTAGTTTTGAACATCTTATTCCGGCCTTTGTAAGGCAACACTTTGAAGATATTCGTGCCGAACGAAGAGGTTATGTAGGATACAATAGAGATGTAGAAGATGTGGCAAATGCTAGATGGGATTGACAGGTGGCACTACAAACAAATGAGCATGAAGGCCTGCAAAGGTCTATAAACGTGAGGTGTAGGGGAGGTTTCTTTGAGAAAGAATATGTAGAGCTTGGAAAACCGTACTTGTGGGTTTTTGATTGCAGACGTAGAGGTATGGAGGGGGAAAACAAAGAGTGGTGTGATAAAGACTACATCAAGGTATTTGTGCAATTGAAGAGGTGGATGACTGGAGTAGTGTGATGGAATGTCGTTTTCTTATTTCCACCAGGCATATTTTTCGATGAATCTATGAGGGCGAAGATGGAATTATCGGAGGATTGCACATATTTGCGTGGTATATGGACATTTCAAGCTCAAATAGTCCCAATGTATATTCATGATCTTTGCCATGGCCAACAGGGGGAAATGAAAGTACAGCCAGTTAGAGATGTGACAATTATTATGCAGTGTCCAAGGAGTGTTCACCTATTGATAATTTACCAAGAATGTCAGTATCTTTGCAAGTGATGTATGAAGATGTTTGGAGCCGAGAGGTGTTGCCACGCATTGAGGACAAGTTAGAGAGGTTACCGTCAGAGTTGAAGAAGATGGTGTGTATGTTTTTGCCAAGGAATTTGGGGTTGGTGGTATTGGGTGTGTCAATGGCTATGCCTACATTTCTTGAAAGTGATTTTGTTGGAACTGACATCATTATTATAGAAGGAGCTTCGATGAAAACGCAATTTGTGTATAATATATTACGGTTGACATATGGAGACAAGATGGTGATGGTGAATAGTAGTAACAGAGAAGCAGAGCGCCGTGTGGTCGAAGAGGTGAACGTTGAAGAGACGGCAACAGATGCAGGTCCTTCTCAAATGCAAAGTGATGTACCACCTGGAAGGCTTGAAAGAGTAGTACAAGATTCACCTATTCATTCTTCACATGAGAAAGGGAGACCTCGGATGACAAAATGAAAGAAGCAGAAGGGAAAGAGGAAAGAGAGGATTGTTGACTCAGGAGCATCAGAGTTAGATGGTGATGGAAGTGGCCATGAAGAAAACAACTCTGACGAGTTACGCAGTGGTGGCATCAGTTTAGGTTCATGTGATACTCATTCAAGGAACAACTCTCGTATAGTACGTGAAATAGATGAAGACCCAGAGAACGATCCTGATTACATTCCTCCCGAAAGCATGCATAGTGTGGAAGACATGGAAGTAGAGGGAACATAAGTCAATGTAGAAGAGAGTCAAGTGAATGAAGCAGGAATTCAAGAGATGTCTGAATTTACTGCGTTGCAGTCACTTGCATTGACAAAAGGTGAAGATGGTTTTTTCTACATTAAAGATAATGTTCAGTATCATAAAGCAAAGAAAGAAGGAAGAGAGGTTTATTATAAAGTTGTGCCCAATATAGAAGTTGCTTCTGTAACACCTATGGCATCACAGGGAATTCCAATCCCAACTGTGCATACAATTGAAGATCAAGCTCGACATTCAAGCTTGAATTCTTCATTATTTGCAGTGCATGAACCAATCTTACAAGAGGACCTCAATGAAGTAGGTGAATCAACGGGAGAGGCATCGACAGCTATGGAATGTATATCAGCATTAGCAACGTTTACCAATGTTGAGGGCAAAAATTTTATGCAGAAAGAAGATGGATTTTTCTATGATAGGGAGCACATCCGATATGAACGAATCGAAGGAGGGCAATTCATTTATTGTGTGGTTACGTCAATCTTGGAAATAGCTTCATTATCTCCAATGGTATTTGAAGGACAGTTCAAGCTGGTTGCTAATACATCAATGGAGGAAACCATGGATTCGGCCCTTCCTCCAATTGAATCTCCAAATATTGAACCAAGCATGGATGAAGACTTATACAAAACAGTGGGAATAGAAGCAGAAGAACAAACACAGTCGTCTATACGATTGGAAAAGAAACACTAGAGGAAGAATTGTTGTGAAGAAAAGAGAAGCACGTATTAGAGTGAAGTAAAATAGAGATTTAGTGTCGTTTTCATGTGTGTGTGTGTGTATGTTTGTGTGAATGCGATGCTCTATAAATTTTGTATAGTGCATCCTTGAATAAATAAAAATGAAGTGGTAATATTTTGTCTACCATTTCATACTTTTATGGTGAATGCTTAGTTGTTTACGCAAATGCTTGCATAATACTATTGAAGTGCTAGTGAAGTTTGCATTAAAAATGTGCAAGGCTGAAGTTCTAGGAACATGCACATCTTGAACTCAATGTAGAAAATGACAAAAATATTAATTAATAAAGAGTTCATCAATTTTGTTTTATTTTTTTCATAGGAATAGAAATTAGAGGCTCCAAAATATTGAGCGCATGAGCTAAAACAATGTTGATGGATGGAATATTAAATTAGAATTTTCTTGAAATGCAGGGGGTACCATAATTTTATAGAAATTGATTTTGAAGCCCAAATTGTATATATAATGAGTGCACTTGGCCAAGTGTAAGATTAGAAAGAAGAGAAAAGAGAAAAAGGAGATAGAGATGATTAGAAGAATAGAGTACAATTAGAAGAGAGAAGTGTGAAATTGGAGAAGGAGTTTAGAGCAGAAATTAGAAGAATTAAGAGGTTGATTAAGAAATAGTAATTGTGGATTAAGAAGCAAGGTTTAGCAACTAACTCACCACTCTTTCTCTCTTTTAGCCTATCTATTGAGTTCCCAAACTCATAAAGGATTAAAGTGTGAAGTATGAGTGAAGAATAGAGGTAGTTATACAAACTTTTAAGTAGGACTAAAGAAGATAGGAAATTAGAGCAAAATCTTAAAATTTCATTTCAAACCATTAGTTTTGAGATAGAATAATAATGGACTTGGATAGTCAATTATTTTAGAACATTATTGTATCAAATTTTAAGAGTTGACTTGGAATTCAATAATATAGTTTCAATAGTTTAGAAGGAGAAAGAAATAGAGCTAAGTAAAAGATAGAATTAGAACAAACAGTCTGTTTTAGCTTTCTAAAAACATCTTACACTCAAAATTTGAACTTAAAAAGAGTAAGATAGGGCTAGATGAAGTTTAGTTAGCAAAATGGATGAAAAATAGTTAGAAAAAGTGAAAGTAGAACAAGTTGAGTGAAATTAGGAAAGGTAAAAATAACTAAGCTTTGATTGAAAGAATTATCTCAATTTGGAATCACTAAGTGGTAGAAACTCATGGATGAAGTTTTAAGTGTCACGGACATTCTAGAACCTTCTAGACTTAGCAATAACTTCTTAAATATATTCTAGAAGCTTCGGTAGTATTCTAGAAGCTTTCATAGTGTTCCGGAAGCTTCCATAGTGTTCCGGAAGCTTCCATAGTGTTCCGGGAGCTTCCGTAGTGTTCCGGAAGCTTCCATAGTGTTCCGGGAACTTCCGTAGTGTTCCGGAAGCTTTCATAGTGTTCTAGAATCTTCTATGAAGTTCTAGATGAGCCTCCTACTCTGTCCAGATAGTAGTATATATAGAGGTCGAGGCTGAGGTAGTCCTCAGTCTCGACAACACATCTCTTTGATCTTAGTTCTCAGTTTACGCTCTCGTCTTGTACCTCTTCGAGTTAATATCAAGTCTTGTTCTTGAAAACTCGTCTTGCCTTGTTCTGTATCTTGCCTTGTTCTGTATCTTGTCTTGTCTTATATCTTGCCTGTCCGTTACAGTTTGTCGAGACTAACTTTTCAAATTTTGCTTTGCAAGATTTGTTTTGAACTTCTTCGCAAACGGACAGAGAGTTTATTTAGTTTCAATCTTGTTGTACTAATTATTGATAGAACCAAGGGTAAAAATAATATTAGAGCTTGATTTTTCTTGATAAAGTGAGGATTACCCCTCTTCTTGAAATAAACGAAAGCACTTAGAGGTTGCGGATTACCCTCCTCTAAACTAATATCATCTTTTCTTGCAGAAAGGGTGTTCTCTTGATTGTGTGCAGACTACCGCCCTTCTTGAAAACTACCTTAGTATTTAGAGATTGTGGATTACCCATCTCTAAATTGGTTTTTTCAAATTAAGTAGTAACCTTGCCGAGTGAACTAAGATGTCAGGAAGTGAAGACGCTAACATGGCGGATTCCAAACTAGAACTCATATTGAAGGCTATTGAGTCGTTGTCTATGAGGACAAATGTTCTAGAAGACTTTGCTACAAAGATCAATTCTAATCAAGGATCAGTGGAAGTCCCTCGATCCATATTGTCCGCTTCTACTTCAGGGACAAGTTCGTCAGTTCAAGGCCCCAATCAGAATGTTTTGACTACAAAAGAACCAAGGATTAGTCTTCCGGAGAAATTCGACGGTACTCGCTCAAAGTTTCGGGGATTTCTAAATCAAGTTCAACTTATTATTGCTCTACAACCCCAACGGTATCCTACAGATGAATCACGAGTGGGCTTAGTTGGAACTCTGCTCACTGGACAAGCCTTATCATGGTTTGCGCCGCTATTTGAAACAAGATCATCTATCTTGAGCAATTTTGATACATTTTTGGCATCTTTCGCTGAAGCATTTGGGGAACACGATAAAAATCGATGGGCAACAACCAAGATCCGTGCTTTGCGACAAGGATCACGCTCAACCTCATTATATGCATCTGAATTTCGACAACTTGCTTGCGACATTAATTGGGATGAAGAAGCACTTGTGAGTCAGTTCCAGTGGGGCTTGAGAGACGATGTTAAGGATCTATTACTGTCATTCTCTGACCCTCAAACACTAAATGAAGCAATAAGCCAAGCCGTGAAATGTGATAATCGACTATTTCAAAGACGTCAAGATCGACGATCATGGAATGCACCAACACCAACAAATCCTTCACCAACAGTCAAGGCTGCGCATATAACAAGTATACATTCAGAAGGCCCCGAAGATATGCAAATTGATGCAGTACGATTTGGACCACTTACTCCACAAGAAAAACAACGATGTCTTGACGAAGATTTATGTTTATATTGTGGAGGCCCTGGACACAAGGCTATTAATTGTCGTAAGAAAAAACAACGTCCTTTCAAGACAAGAGCTGTACATGTATCGGAAAACGAGGACGCTTAGTCACAATAGGGACCGTGCGGCTGGAGCCTTCTTCCAATACAGAATCAGGTCCTCACTTATCTTCCCAACCCTCGCACTGCTTTACCATACCATTACGTCTAGGACCTAAAAAAAAATTACGGATTCATGCCCTCTTAGATTCTGGAGCCTCAGCTTGTTTCTTAGACGAGGAATTTGCAAAACATCACAAGATTCCTTTAGTTAAAAAACCAAATCCTGTACACGTAGAAGCCATAGATGGTCGAGCTTTATCTTCTGGCGATGTCACTTATGAAACTAGACCATTAGAAGTTTCATTTGAAGGACATAAAAGTACTATTATATTCAATATTATCAAAACCCCATCTAATCCTATGGTTTTAGGGCTTTCTTGGCTCGAAAAATATAATCCAATTGTAGATTGGAAGTCACGAAATTTATCATTTTCTTTAAAAACTTCTTCGGCAAAAAGTTCTTCAACATCTTCAGCTACCAAGCCAGTACTTGTTGGAGCTCGCGCTTTTTTGAAAGCAGCAAAAGAAGGCGACTCATATATTGTTTATGCAACTCCAATGCGGGAAAACAACGATACTTCGTCAAGTATTCCAATTCAGTATGAAAAATTCAAAGACGTATTTGAAAAGAAAAATGCCGATATGTTACCAGAACATCGACCATATGATTGTGCTATCGATCTTCAAGATGGAGCTCAACCACCATTTGGTCCAATCTACAATCTATCGCAAAACGAACTTTCAGCATTAAGGGAGTATATTGACGAAAACCTTGCAAAAAATTTTATTCGACACTCCAAATCTCCAGCAGGAGCGCCAATACTTTTTGTGAAGAAAAAAGATGGTTCTTTACGAATGTGCGTCGACTATCGTGGTTTAAACAAGCTTACAGTAAAGAATCGATATCCTTTACCATTGATATCTGGACTTCTCGATCAATTGGGCCAAGCTAAGATCTATACTAAGATCGACCTTCGCGGAGCATATAACTTGGTTCGTGTAAAAGAAGGGGACGAATGAAAGACAGCATTTCGAACAAGATATGGACATTTTGAATACAACATTATGCCATTCGGACTTACAAATGCACCAGCTATTTTTCAACATTTAATGAATGATATCTTCCGTGAATTTTTAGATCAATTTGTTGTATGTTATCTTGACGACATTTTGATTTATTCCAGAAATACGGAAGAACATGAAGAACATGTAAAATTGGTGTTACAAAAGCTACGAGATGCCGGTTTATATGCCAAATTAGAAAAATGTGTATTCCATCAATTACAAGTAGAGTTTCTCGGATACATCATCTCCAATAAAGGATTATTGATGGACCCAAAGAAGATTCAAGCTATCATGGATTGGTCAACTCCTCAAACAGTGCGAGATGTTCAATGTTTTCTTGGATTTGCCAACTTCTATCGAATCTTTATAAAAAATTATTCACAAGTGGCAGTTCCACTAACTCGGCTAACATGTAAAGACAAATTAGATTGGGGAACTGAAGCTGAGAAAGCCTTTCAACATTTGAAGTTAGCTTTTACAACAGCTCCAATTCTGATTCATCCAGATTTTTCTAAAAAATTCTATATGGAAACTGATGCTTCAAATTTCGCATTAGGAGCAGTTCTTTCACAAATGGGGGAAGAAGGCAAACTTCATCCAGTCGCATTCTATTCGAGAAAATTTTCAGCTGCTGAGATTAATTATGAAATTCATGACAAGGAACTCCTTGCTATTGTAGACTCTTTCCAAGAATGGCGTCACTTGCTTGAAGGTGCGTCACATCAAGTGACTGTATATACAGATCACAAAAATCTTGAATATTTTATGACTGCTCGGGTTTTGAATCGACGACAAGCTCGTTGGAACATGTCATTATCACGCTTCAACTTCATCATTACGTATCGCCCTGGGAAACAACAAGGATTGTCAGATGCCTTGTCCCGCAGATCGTATCTAGCACCAAAGGAGGGAGAAGCAGCATATGACCAACAACAAACGACTCTGCTAAAACCCAAGCAATTCCAGCTTCGTGCAACAACTATGACAATGACAATTGATTCTTCATTTCTTGACAAAATTCGTACAGCATCGACTTTGGACCCTTTAGTTTTGGACTTCAAGCGTCAATCTCATCATGGAGACAACAGATTTCAATTAAAAGATGGTTTGTTGCAGTTTGAAGAACGCCTATATATTCCAGATGGTCCTCTACGTCTTCAAGTTCTTCAAGCTCGACACGATTTTCCTGCCGCCGGACACTTTGGATTCAATAAAACATTAGAACTTGTGTCAAGAGATTTTTGGTGGCCTCAAATGTGGAAGGTTGTCAAAAGCTTTGTACTTTCTTGTGACACATGTTTGAGATCCAAAAATCCATGACATCGACCACATGGATTTCTACAACCGTTACCCATTCCGAAGCGGCCATGGTCTTCTATATCTATGGATTTTATAACGGATTTACCTCCGTTGGATTCTTTTGACTCTATATGTGTAATTGTGGATCGACTTACAAAGATGGCGCATTTCACTCCATGCCATAAAACAATCACAAGCGAAGAAACAGCCAAGCTCTTTTTTGATACTATCTATCGATATCATGGGTTACCAGACGATATTGTTTCTGATCGAGGACCACAATTCATCTCCAAATTTTGGAAGTCTCTCTTCGAAACCTTGAAAGTGGATATCAAACTTTCTTCTGCCTTCCATCCACAAACAGACGGGCAAACTGAACGTGTAAATCAAGTATTGGAACAATATCTACGTTGTACCGTCAATTATCAACAAGATGATTGGACTTCACATTTGACACTGGCAGAATTTTCATACAACAACACTACGCATGCCTCTACTCGACAAACACCATTTTTTGCCAATCATGGATATCATCCGAAACTCGATTTACTTAACATTTCCGAAACAAATAGTCCGGCAGCAAAAGATTTGATCTCAAGATTATCAAAGTTTCAAGAAACAATGAAATTACACCTACAAGAAGCTCAAGATCGTTACAAAATATCAGCAGATGCATTACGTAAAGAATCACCTTCATTCCAAGTGGGTCAAAAAGTTTGGCTTCTTCGACGAAACATTAAGACTACTCGACCATGCGAAAAATTAGATTATCGACGTCTAGGGCCATTCTCTATTCTCAAACAAATTAATCCTGTTGCTTTTCGATTGGAACTTCCACCATCGATGAAAGTACATCCGGTTTTTCATGTTTCTCTTCTTGAACCATATCAAGAATCACATTTGCTGGGAAGAAGACAACCTCCACCGCCTATTCTTGAAATAGACAATCATGAGGAATATGAGGTAGAAAAAGTACTTGATTCTCGCATTAAACGTGGCAAGTTGGAGTACTTGGTACATTGGCGTGGATATGACGTTAATGAACGTACATGGGAACCAACGACGAATTTGGTGAATGCGCCGCAAAAGGTACATGAATTTCACCAACTCTATCCTGATAAACCACATCAATAGCGTCATTGAGAAGCATTCCCGTCTAAAACTCTGTATAAAGAGGGGAGAGTTGATCAGACTAGATAGTCCTTACTCTAAGAACTCTGCATAGTCTTTAGTTAGCTTTTGTAGAAACTAGAAACTCCAGTATGTCTAATTGGAGAGTTTTTAAGGATTCTTTAGATTTAGAGCATGATCCTCAGTCCGAACCTGAGCTTTCTATGTCACAATTACCGGACGAACCATTACAACTTCCAGATTCTGCACCACCACAACGTCAAGACGAAGGCGGAACTTCAACACAACGCAAACGACCTCGTATGGATGAGCCTTGGCACGGCAATCTTCAACCTGATGCCTGAGCCTTAGTAATTCTATTGCAGGTTGGAAGCCTTGAACCAAACGGCCTTGAAGTTACTTTCCAAGGATGTTTTGAAGGTCCCAACATCGAACAATATCTTGGGTTTCGTCCTGTAGAAGGAAGTCAAGGCCACGACCGTTGGCTCCATGGACCTGTACAACTTTTGCCACCAGATCGAAGGGTAGCCTATGTCGCAAATACTATTCTTCGTGTTCTTAATTTCTTACAGATGTGAATCATAGATCACTCAAGCTCCTCTTGGGAATCGTCGCTAGAAGGGGAGGTGATGTCACGGACATTCTAGAACCTTCTAGACTTAGCAATAACTTCTTAAATATGTTCTAGAAGCTTCGGTAGTATTCTAGAAGCTTTCATAGTGTTCCGGAAGCTTCCATAGTGTTCCGGAAGCTTCCATAGTATTCCGGAAGCTTCCATAGTGTTCCGGGAGCTTCCGTAGTGTTCCGGAAGCTTCCATAGTGTTCCGGGAACTTCCGTAGTGTTCCGGAAGCTTTCGTAGTGTTCTAGAATCTTCTATGAAGTTCTAGATGAGCCTCCTACTCTGTCCAGATAGTAGTATATATAGAGGTCGAGGCTGAGGTAGTCCTCAGTCTCGACAACACATCTCTTTGATCTTAGTTCTCAGTTTACGCTCTCGTCTTGTACCTCTTCGAGTTAATATCAAGTCTTGTTCTTGAAAACTCGTCTTGCCTTGTTCTGTATCTTGTCTTGTCTTGTATCTTGCCTGTCCGTTACATTAAGTGCCGATTAGAAGTGAAACTTCATCCACTCATAACTTTTGATAGGAAAGTCCAATCAAAGTGAATTTTATCATTCTAGAACAAAAAAATAATAATGTATAAGAATCTAAAGTTAATTTTGGTCTGAGCACAAATTCACTTAAAAACCACAACAACTTAATTAGAGGCCAAAAAGGCCATTTAAACCTAATGTAGGATATTTCTAGTGTTATTTTGGGCTTGATTCACTTAGAAAATAGACAAAGTTTCATTGCTTGGAAGGCATAGCGAACTGATGTCTAGACACCCAATTCCAACAGCTTAGAAAAGAACCCAATTGTATTAATCTAGTTACTAGAGGTGGGTAACTAGGTGCTTACAAACTCTAAAACCATTCTATTGGAATTCCTCCACCTATATTCTCCAAAAAATTAAATTAATTAAATCAACAAATAAATAACTATCATCAAGCAAGTTATGAGGTGGAATTTGTAGTCCAAAAAATTTCTTCCATGATTTTCAATTCAAAGTTCTTAGAAAACTTTAAGGAAAAATTCCTTAGAGATATAAATCAATAGATACAATAAAAAGAAAAAATTCATAGGTTTCTAAGTGTGGCCACCAAGTCTATCATCAAGTAGTGAGTTGGTTATTTTTTGCATATTGAAGAAATTTACAATTCCTACAACAAGGAAGATACATGAACTTCGATAGTTTTACTTTCAATATAGTAAATTGTAGAACAATGTCATAGACAAGAAGTGTTTAATGAATGACTTTGGATTTCTCTAGAAAAATAAGCTAGAACATTTTCATTAACAGTTTTGGAAGTCTAGAGAGGATGTAGGAGAATGAACAATATACATTGTCTTCTTTATAGAAGTTGTTTGGACTTTCCTAGAAGGAAAAATTCCAAAAAAAATAAACATGGATATCTAATACACTTGTGGGGGCTAGGTGCACATAGTACAAATTTTTGAATATGGTCATGTTTATTTTTAAAGTGATGTGTATTCAAAACATTAGAGTGTTGTTTTTCAAGGCAATGAATCTAGTGGCATATGTCATGGATGTGCATTTACAATTCAAAGAGATAATAGTAGTTACCTGAGCTCTTTCAGTCAATGCATGCATTGGTGAACACTTTCAAAGGAGCAAAGGTGGTTGTGAGCCTATAGCAATTGCACGGATTAGTTAGATTGCAAATACAATTTATTGTACATGTATGTATATAAAGTATATTTAAATTGCAAGAATTAGGCTAGCCTACTATTTTCTATGCATTTTGAATACTCTCATGTTGAGTATTGTAGTGAATGCGGCATAGAAGGCACTAAATAAATAGGCAAAGAATGCAAGGTTTGTAGCTTCCATTTCAAAGACATAGAATCATAGATTTTGTACTCATACGCTTTATCCACTTCATCATTGAGTTATTTCAATGATCCATGGCAAAAAGAACTTTATTGTTTTTAGTATTCATACACATCTACTTTGCTCTTTGCTAATTTTACCACTACTAATGGACACATATTTATTGAAATTGAATTGTCATTAATAGGTATTATGGGGCTTCAAATTATAATTGTTGCTTGTTTTTAGTGTTGTGAACACCTTTTGAATGCATTCACTCAACAATTTCAATCCTCTCTTATTTATGACAACAAATTTCCTAAGACAATATGATTTCATAGTACTTTTGTAGTTCTAGCTCGTGGTTACATGGTGATTCTTCTAGAAGTAAATCTAAACTAAGGAATTAATCATCTTTTGTCTAATCTATAATTTAAAATTTCTTTTATAGAAAATTTTGTTGAGTGTCCTTGATTAGAAATTTCAGTTTTGAAAGTCATTTTTGGAAATCCACAATTTTTTATAACCCTTGGAACGAACTCCAATTCTAGTTTTGTTTGACTTTTTCTTTGCAATAAATTTTTTGTTGTTGTTGTTTAAAAATATAAACATAAACCATTATTTTTTGAAAAGAAAAACCCTATGTGCCCTCCAAAAATTATCCCCAAACCCTTTTTTAAAAGCATCTCCACGGGCCTCAAGGAACGCCGCAAACTCAGGGACTAACCGTGCCCAAGCCACATTGCTTGCCCTATGGGAGGCACAACCAAGAAAAAAAAGTGTCCGGGCCCGGCCAAATTCAATGATGGCTCGACCAAATGGTGTGAAGTTGGCCGAGCTCGATGTGCATTAAAAATTATTTAAATTCTCATTTCGAGGTACTTTAGCATTGACTAATGGCTTGTTTTCTTGGAATCCTTGATAAAGTGCCTTGAAGTCCGAAATTGTTTGTTCCCCATGTTTGTTTGGCGTGTTGAGGTGGGGGAAATTTCTTTGGCCAGGCCTGGGCTCCTTGAATGGCTCCCTAAGCATCCCTGGGCCATGTCTTGCTTTTACGCAACCAATGGGGGTGTTCTAACCAAGAATACCCCTAGAGCCATTTTATAACTTTTGGATGACTATATAGTGGTCTACAAATAGATTGAAAGTATTTTTTCATCTTTGTTTTTCTTGATGACCTTTCATGGAGGGTTATGAAGAGTACCTAATTGGATTTGTAGTCTTCCTAGAGTTTGTCTTCATATGAATGAGAAATTAGTAAAAAAACCAAATCACAAAATATAATATTTTAGTGCATTTTAGGAAGTTATTGCTCCTTCCTTTAAATCTGAAATTTCTCTACAAAAATGATATTTTTTTGAGATTGAGCCCATCTAAAGAAACAAATGCATCTACTCTAGTTTCTAATTTAACTGGAATTTTGAAAAAATTCTTTATAATAAAAAATTTATTGCAATTGGAACTTTGGATGTATTTCCAATGTTGATTGCATTCTCATTATACAATGACAATGACACAGAATTTGAGTTTATATTTGTGATGTTTGTCACTGTAATATACACACATGGTGAAATTTTCATATATTTTGAAATAATTTCTATTTGATGTGATTTCCCATCACCTTTTTAAAAGAAAATTCTCATAAAAATCAATGTTTCTCAAAAAAATTTAGATTTTTGGTGGAGTCTAGAAGACATATAACTTCATCTCTAACAAATAAATATAAAAGTTTTCATACACACACACACACAAAATGGCAATGAGGCTTGAAATTAGTAGTTATAGGTCCATTCCTTAAGGATTAAATTATTTCCTCAACATACACCAATATATAGTGTACATTGACACATTCTTACAGATATACATACAAGTGCACAAACATAGGTACAACATATGAGTATAGTATAGAAATATTGCATAGATATTCTTACATAGAAAGAAAGTACAATATTGATATATATAAATAAAGAAATATGGCATATGGATATAATATATATAGTAATATATCCCATATCAATTACATATGCGTTTAAATAGATATATATTTGGAGGTAATGAAAAATGAATATAAATTTTTCTTATAGAAGGGGAGTAATGAAAAATAATGAAAAATGTTTTTCTTAGTTTTCAAGGGGCTAGGAATCTAAGCTTTAGAAACTATTCCTTCAAAAGGAACAACTTCACAATTTGTACGCTTATGATGCCATGGAAGTTAATTGAAACTAACAATCCATTGTTTTTTATCATTAATGAGATGAGATAGTTATTTTTTCTAATTTTTAGATTTTTATCCTACAATTTTTATGCCAATGATGCCATGTAAGGGGGCTCTTCCAAAAGTGACATCTTCTTTGAAAGCAATTCTATAGTTAACTAGCTCTAAATGGATATGAAATGGTGTTGAAATCAATATAGCCATTGAATTTTGTAAGATATAAGTTTAGGACTAAACTTTGGATGGGAAAAATATGTGGATGGATCTATTTTCAAATATGTTGACTAGTGGACATTCAAGTATATAAATTTGAAGTTGGTAAGCCAATTGTCTTGTTATAAAGGATACACAATCTATGAATTTGATGTGACATATGGCATGGTTGCATTTAGGACCTAGCTTTCATTTTAATTTATTACAAGTTCCCATGCTTCTTCTTGGTTTAATAGACTTTCTTTGTAGGCTATGTGTGCATGATTTTGCTAAGCCTACTTTCATAAATAGGTGCCTATGAAAGAAATCTTTGAAAATATATAATTATCTCAATAATGCTTTGAATGCATTGTACATGTTACATTCCTCTTCATACAACAAATGACATGAACATCTTCTTGAATGATTGCATACAATTTGAGTGGATTAAAAGTAGCGCTGAGTGGCTTAGTGAAAATCCCTTGAAGAAGTCTATAGGCAAGTTTCAATTTAGTAGCCATTTTATATGCTATGCTGTCCTAAAAAAAAAGAATGTGTACAGTGGGGTACCAATCAAAATGTCGTTTTCGAATTCACAGTGAGAAAGAATTAAGTGCTGCCAACTTTGAAAGCCTTCCGAGAGCTCAAAAATTGGTATTTTACCACAAAATTTTTACCATAGCATCATCTTCAAGTTAATTATATGTATGACAAATTTCAAGGCAAAAAAATTCACCAAAATAAAGTTATTCAAAATCTACCAACATAGGTAGTGGTGAGAAACATTTCACTACTTTCAACTTTGACACCTTCCTAAGGATTGAGTTTTTTTTCTTTTTCCATGAAATTTTGTCATGAAACAATCTCTATGTTTTTAATATGTATAAAAAATTTCAAGGTACAGATTTTTTTTAAGAAGATATTTGAAATCTCCCAACAAGTGTAGTTTTGAGAAATTTTTCACAATTGCCAACTTTGACACCCATGGTTGCTAGTATGTGAGCATAGAAGTGTGAGCTTATGAGCCTCAAAGATGGTGCACCTATAGTTTAGGTGCTTATACTATAGAAACTTTCTATGATAAGAGCGTATTTATACTATAGGTACCTATATTATAGGTAGTTTTACTATCAACACCTTCAAAGGTGGTAGTATATCTACTTATACACATATTAAAAGCTCACATGCTTGCATGTTTATGCTCACACGCTAGCATTGTTGCTTTGACACCCTCCCAAGGGTTGAAAAATTGGTTTCTCACCATGAATTTTTTTTGTGAAGTCATCTCTATATTGATAATATACGCGACAAATTTCAAGTTCAAATGAATTACCAAAAAAAAGATATACAAAATCTCCCAACATGTGTAGTTGTGAGGAGGAGTTTTTGAGCCCTTAGTATAGTGTTATTTTGTAGAGCAAAGTTTGACATGAATGTAAAAACTCAACCTCACAACTACACATGTTGAGAGATTTTGAATATCTTTTTTTGGGTAAGTGTTTTGAACTTGAAATTTGGAACATATATTATCAACTTAAAGTCGATCTTATTCAAAAAATTCATGTTAAATAGACAAATTTTCAGCCCTAGGGAGGGTGTCAAAGTCGGCAATTGTGAAAATTTTCTCACAACTACATATGTTGGGAGATTTTGTATATCTTTTATTTGGTAATTCATTTGAACTTGAAATTTGTAGCACATATTATCAACATATATATTACTTCACAAAAAAAAATTCATGATAAGAAACCAAATTTTCAGCCCTCGAGAAGGTGTCAAAATTGGCAATTGTGAAAAATTTCTCAAAACTACACTTGTTGGGAGATTTCAAATATCTTCTTAAAAAAATCTGTACCTTGAAATTTTTTATACATATTAAAAACATAGAGATTGTTTCATGACAAAATTTCATGGAAAAATAAAAAACACTCAATCCTTAGGAAGGTGTCAAAATTGAAAGTAGTGAAATGTTTCTCACCACTATCCATGTTGGTAGATTTTGAATAACTTTATTTTGGTGAATTTTTTTGCCTTGAAATTTGTCATACATATAATTAACTTGAAGATGATGCTGTGGTAAAAATTTTGTGATAAAATACCAAATTTTGAGCTCTCGGGAGGCTTTCAAAGTTGGCAATACTAAAAAAATTCTCACTGTGAATTTGAAAACGACATTTTGATTGGTACCCCACTATACATTTGAATTAGATGGATACACTGCAAATGCCATAATTATGAGGTGCACGGGAAAGAGGAAGGATGGAATTGCATAAGATAGGTTCACCCAAAAGCGCCACTTATTCATATTGAGCCTAGTTCCTGCTATTAATTAGTTCAAATTTTTATGTAATCTTGTTGGCAAGTGAAAGCATGTTCCAACACACCAAAGAATGCAGGATTTGGATATTGTATGCAAAAGTTATTAACACTCAAAGGCTGTTTCTGAAAGCGCCATCTACAGTATGTGAATATGACTGATTTCGGAAATGTATGTGTACGGTAGATGGCGCTTTTAGGAATAGGGCGCTTTTGGGTGTATCTACCTTAGTAGCCATGTGTCCATGTGTAGAGAGGATTGGTAGTGCTTATATGGCAAGAAGCCACAAAAGCTTAAATTTGTTGCCATAGACGAGCCACATGCGAAGAAACTTGCACGTGTGGTTCTGACCGGGGGGAGAAAAGCACCCTATCAAAATTCTTCAATGTGCGGAGTTTCACATCTGAAACCCTGGCAAATTGCTCTACAACAAAACATGGTGGAAAAAAACCACTTGTAATGTGATTGTGGGTTTTTTTGCCAAGTTTTTGTGCAATCCAATTTGCACAAAAATTGAACTTTTTTTGCACTTTCCCATTGCAATTTTGGGATTTAGAAAATGTGCAATATGCCATTGAAAAGGTCTTGAAAATGCTTTTCCAATGGTATATTATACATTTCCTAATTCCATTGGTAAGGCATTTTCAAGACCTTTCCAACAATATATTGCACATTTCCTAATTCCAAAATTTGCAGTGGAAAACTGCTACAGAAGTTTAATTTTTGTGCAAATTGGATTGCAAAAAAACGTGGGAAAAAAACCTACAGTCACACCGGATTTTTTTAACCATGTTTTGTTATAGTGATATAAGCAAAGCATGCAAAAGTTGTAGGCTATAAATTTTTATTGGGCTATCAATTTATAATTTGGGTGCTTTGGAACTTGGAAGGTAATAGAATCCCAAATAATTGTATTTTAGAATGATCCCATACTCTTGTATAATGTTCAATTGAAATGGACACACATGTAGAAGTTTCCATATCAGAAGAATTAGCCAAAAAATTTAAAGAAATAATAATGTAAGGCTTTGAAAGGGAAATTTGAAAATATGTACCATTCCAAAGAACAAAAAGGTCCCTAATTTACAATTGCAATACATCTATAATGTATGAAGCATCAATTTCAAACACTCATTTTCATATTTTTGTACTATAAAGTCTTTTTTATGTCTCGTAGAAGTTTATATATTCAAAAAGCAATCTTAAATATATAGTATTGACACTAAAACAATCTATAATAATCCATACAAAAGTCCCTTGTACTTAATGTGAATTATTTTGTAAACATTAATTGGATGGTTATTTAAGCAACCATATATAAATTAAAGTGTATGATTTTTTTTTGAGAATTTTTTTGATCATAATCAATAGAATTTGCATTAGGAAGAGGTTCCAAGAAATGTAACTGTAATTGTGATAGTGATTTTGGTCCACTCAATTGTACATTTGAAACCTATGAAGAAGACAAATGAGCCTTTAAATGGTCCCTTTTAGAGTAGACTAACTCAATTGAAAATTCATTCTCTCTTGCCTTTGATGAATTGAAAATAACACTTTTCTATTTCTTACACTTGTATTTTAATTTTGTATGCCTGTGACAGTAAGCATTTAGATATTTCAAGGTTGTTTCTTTCAAGGCAATAAATGTTGAGCAAGCATAGTCTACATCAGTTTTGATGAAAAAAAATCTATTAGTGATTATAAAATAAATTTATAAATTCACATGTATTTCATTTAGGATGTGCCACATATTCCATTATAACAAGCAAACAAGCATTTTATGAATAATACAAATGCTACTAAAAAATGAAAAAATCTTGAAATAATTGAGTTTATAGTTTATACAAGTATGTAACATATTGGAATAGACTCAACATCCAACCCTTACAAAAATTAGCCACAAAATCCTTGACAAGAATTTTTTTTGCCAACAATAGTAAACTTTGCTACCTTCTATAATAAATTCATAGTTTCTAAGGAGTTCTAATCTTCCAAATAGGTTCAATCAACATTTAAATCTTTAATGATTGTACCAAAAATTCAAGTAAGAAGTTGTATCAAGGAAAAACCCTGATAATTTTGTCAAAATGTATGTTTTTTAGGGATGTCTCTTTTGAGGGGATAATATTGCTCAAAATATTAATCCATAGGCTCCTAAGTCTTTTGGGCCAAATGATGGTTTAGAGACACTCATCTTTGAAGCATTCTATTTCAACGAATTAGGTGATTGAAACAAAATGATTATTGAAAATAATGTCACATGTATTTAGAAAGTAGCTTGCAAAATTTGGGGATAATACACTATAGAACATGGGAGATCATAAGTTTAAATTCAAGAATATGTAATGGCACTTGCTCATCTTTTTGTAAGTATTTTTTGTTTATTGATTTCTAGAAAATTCAGCACAACTCTTTCTTGACCTCAAATTTTGAAAATAGCATGCCCTTACATATCAATTTTCATACTTGAAAATTAGTCAATGTCATATTTCTACAATTGCATAGATATAGGAAGTTGAATTTGGGAAGCAATATATTTTATAGGAAACACCGACCAACATAGCAAGCTAATGAGTGTTGCCATCCATTAATACATATAGTTATAACTTGTCTTTTGAGGTTTGTAACCTGACTTTTAGGTGGGTAGTGATGCCTTACTACCCATCTAAAAGAATTTTAAATTTTAAGAAAAAATTATTAACTCAATCCACCATCCACCCTCCCCCCCTCCCTCCCAAACAAACAAAAATTTTAAATTTTAAAATTTTAATTTTTTTAAATATGCATTCCCCCTACCTCTTGTAATTCTCATGAGCCAATGTGATTGAGAGTCAATATGAGATTTTATTCGTATCTTTATTCAGCATATGTATTTAGTATTATATACGTATCTATATCCAATATTTCAATATTGTATCTATACTCAATATTTTTTTCCATTTATATCCATATTTTGTATCTGTATTTGTATTAGTGTTTGGACAGCTTAGATTAAATCTCATGAGATTGGTGGCTTGTGATTTTTTGAGAAATCAACGATGATTTCAAAGGTCACAATTTTTTTCTTCAAACTATCAACAACCTGTAAATTTTTGGAAGAGGGGGAGGCAAATGCAAACCAAAGTAGCTTAATCTTTTGAGAGGATAGTTACAATTGCCAATCCCTACCATAGAAAGCGCACCACAACATGTGCCACTTGTGCCATACTATAAAAATTCTTAAGCAATGTCAAATATGTACACAGTTTTTTCAAAATTGCTCTTTATTTTTTAAAATTTGGAGTAGTAGATGAAAATAAATGAGATTCCTTACAAATGAAATCATTAGATCTTTTGAGGGCATTTAGAAGACTTTGGAGTTCCAAGTTGTGGGAACGCTACCACATAGGCAATTTGAAGTAGTCGAGAGGCTACCACGTAAGGTAATACTAATTTATATATATTTCTAATTAATTATTAAATTAAAAAATGTATTTGAGAAATAATAAATTTCAATTTTTAATCACTTTCTAAAATTCTTTAATTTAATTTAATTTTTTTAAATTTAAATGAAAAATTCAGATGAACAATTGTTGGTTCACTGTACAAGGAACAATTTCAAAGAATAACCTCAAAAAAATCTTCTATAGGGCCTAAAAATATCTAATTATGAAGAATACTCCTAAAATTTAGAAAATCCTAGAATTGTCCCTAAAATCTATACATCTATCCTTTTCTATTCTAAAATGTCACTGCCTACTACATTTAATAATGAAAGTAGAAATTAAATATACCATTGTAGGAACTACAATTTAGATCTTAAGCCTCTAAAACTATTAAAAAAAAGTGCACCTTGCATCATAGATATACAAACCGCTCACAATATCATGCATTGGGTCTTCCCACCACATGACACTACAACCACCTTCATCAACTAGAAGCCAAGGTTGATGTGAGATGACAAGGCTGATTTGGCAAAAAAAAGCCTGCCAACAAATTAACTTGAAAGGTTAGTGCCTCCTCACTTTAGGATGCCACTTATCGCAAGTATACACTTTTATAAAACAATCTTCCAAGCACATTGCTACATTTTCACATGTCTCACATTGAAATTGTTGTCTATTCCTAAACACTATACCCTTTATACAAACATGTTTGCTACTCTTGAACTTAAAACTAAAATGAATAGGACTTGGATGAAATGACAATCTTTCTTTATAAGTTTCACAATCATCTAAGCAATATTGTATGACGTCCCCAACCATTATAAAATGAAATCCACGTCAAGGCCTAGTTTTCATTCCCCAACCTTCCTTGTCAAGGTTGTACAACATTCAAACATTCATGTGAGATAAGTCTAAAAGAAAAAGTAGAGTTAATGCCACCTTTTGCATGTAACTATAGAATTGCACAATGTTATTACACCACATCCAATCTACAACATTTATCTTGCATATGCGTGTTTGGTACTCAACTTATTGTAGGCTAGATGACACTTGACCTTGAACTTTGTTCTTCTACTACATTGTTAACATGCCGTCTCCAATAGATGCAAATGATGTCCAAAAAAAGTAGCACAACTTGGAGTGATACCATGCACAAGTTGCTATGTGCTCGGCAATAGAACAAGGTGCCTTTAAATGTTAGTTGCTTGAGAGGAATAATGATATGAGATTGTATTGGAATTAAGGGTGTATCAATTGGAGAGAAATCATGGATGAAAAGATGAGAATATTAATGAGCAAATTATATCAATTGGAATTGTGAAAAATATAGCTAAAGCAATTAGAGAAATTAGAAGAAGAATTATAAGATTATCAATATTGAATGATTCAAGAATAAATCCAATCAATTAATAATTTGAAGGAAAAGGATTACAATGCTCAAAAACTCAATTAGCTAGAGATGGAAACCTATGGAGTAGAGTCGTAGATGTTGCCACTGAATAGGAGAGAGAAACAAAAAATTATAATGAACAATTTGAGTAGAGTTAAAGACCTCAAGTATTTAGACTTGTTGATAAGTTGATCTAGGAACCCTACTTTGTTGATGTATTGGAATAGTTCTTAAACTTGAAAATAGTGCAATTGAAACTATTTGGATTAATTAGGAATTTTGATTTGTGAAAAGTTACCTACTTGAGTTTGAACTCAACCAACATGTGGTAAATTTTTAATGGAGAAAATAAAAACCTATCCCAAAATTGTATGTTGACTTATTTATATGTTGTATATTTAATAAATTACAACCTTCACTAGGTGAATTAAATGATCATTCAATAACACATATGTCATGGGTTATTTAATTAACCGTCTTCACTTGAGGATTTTCACAATCTCATAAGAGGTTTTTCAGCTTGTGTACAAGATTGCGAGTTCTCGGACTGTGGGAACTCGATGAAAGCTGCCACACAGGCGATCTGATGTGGCCAAGAGATTGCCACATCAGATATTAATATTTATAATTAATATTTTAATATTTTTTTTCAAAATTATTATTATTATTTTTTAATTTTTTAATTTAAAAAAAAAATTATTATTATTATTATTATTTAATCTGACGGGTTCACAGACTGGGGAACAGGGCTACAACAGTCTCTCAGACCCCTGAAAAAACCTCTTATGATTAATTTTTATAAAATGACTCTTGAATCTATAAGATTTTGAACATAAAATATCATTTTGATGTTTAATGAATATGAATAATATGTTGTTGTACAAATGTAATTGTTGTATGTATTAATAGAATTTATAATTTATTCCTTAAAGAAAGGACTTTTATATATTATTATTTCATCAAAAATAGTATTGATTTTTGGAGTTACATTAATGGAATTTGAAATCAACTTTATACAAATCTATCTTATCCAAATAATTGTAATAAGTATGTTGAAGGATAGCCTAACTTTCAACAAACTAACAAAGATAATTTTCATTATACTACCTTTGTTTCAAAACAATCTTCTAGTTGGACAAAATGTTCCTAATTAAATCTGTAAATAACATTTTTAGGACTTATATTGAATTGTAAGTAGACTTTGGTGCTTTCTTAGCATCCTAAGAACTTTGAGTTTTGGAACACTTTTCAAAGTGCAATTTGTAAATATTAGAGAGTAATTTTTGGGGGCATTTTTAAAAAACACCAATAGGCATTTAATTGTTGAGTGTGAGGTTGTCATTTTATGAGCATTTAGTATGGACAAAAGATCATGTGTAAACTTCTCTTTTGACTCTCAAAGCTTCATCTCCTTCAATGGAGCAATACTCAAAGGCATGCCAAAAATAAAAACAAACAATGTTGATTGACCCTTTCAATCATTTCATTTGTCTTTTAATTGATGATTGCATAGATGGAGAGAGAATTTTTGCTTGGAGTTGTTTCATTAGTCCTAGATAGTAATGAAAAGTCAAATTTGACCAATTTCCATTGTTGCAAGTGCAACATGAAGATCATTATGGGACATAGAAAGTAATCAATTTTGCCAATTTATTGAAAACAATCAAAATTTGATGTCATTTGTGAAGTTTTTTTCATAGAAAGAAAAATTTTAAAAATTTGAGGTCATGGACTTTTATAATTCTAGCTTGCACTTGTCCAATATAAGAAATCAAACAAGGTTGGAGAAGTAATGAAATTGTCCATCACACAAATGAGCTTGAAGTTATTGAAGCCATTTAGCCATTAATAAGTTCATTCACTATCCACTCTCTTTAATCTTTTTTATAACATCCTTACTACCAAGATGAGGCATCAAATTGAAAATGCAATGCATTGTCATAAGTTGCATACTAAGGCCCACACCTTCAATCTATACTTCATAGGCTTCACCTTCACATATCAAAGACCGGAAGAAAGATGCCTTCTATAAGCTATTGTAGCCTCATCAATTGTCATATACTTACTAGGTTACAAATCTCATGAGAGTCAACTACAAAGTGATCAATTATCTATCACACTGTCCCTATTCAATAATACCTTGGATGAATTTTGTCAATCACTAACTCCTCATAGTTCACAAGATCCAAACAACAAAGCAAGTTCTCAAAGTGATTCCTACTAAAGAAAAGAATCACATCAGAATGCAAGAAATCTCTTCATTGCCAATAGCCCCTAATAGTAGATAGGGATTTCATACCCATTAGAATCACTACACCAAGAACCTACAATTTTTTGTTTGTTTTATTTACCCCAAAATAGATACCATTTGTCCCTTTGCAACACATGGTTCCTTGTTGATTTACTTAGATATTGACTTGCTCTACAATTTGGTCTACCACATCATCTAACCAATATAAATTTTGAAAATGCAATATGCTTCAATGTATACAAGAACTACAATGTCTTGGTCTAGCCATCTTGGGCATAGACCTACAAAATTTCTTCTATACTTAGCAAGAATAGGTTCTTTCAACTATCACAATTGATCATCATATTGAATGCAAAAGGGGACACAATTTGATTATGGAGTGTCCCCATATACATCAAATTTGCATAGTTGGTCTTCTTATGAAGTAAGTTTTCATTTATTGTTTTTGCATTTGTTCTCAATTGTTTTTTTTCAACTTAGTAGACTTTGGTGTCTATTTTAGTATTGTAGAATAACTTTTCAATAAAACTTTAAACTTCAAAAAGTGGCAAATTAAGCTAAGTACATAGCATTTCTAAAAACTTGACTAGAATTTTGAGTCTCCAATCAAAAGTTATGGACAAAATGCAAAGAAGATGATTAAAAAAAGTCAAATAAAATGTCCAATCCAACCTCTACTATAACCATCTTACATACCATTGTAGTGGCAATACAACATTACAAGTCTAGATGACATTGAACTAAATCTTTACGCATGATTGAAGATGAGAACAAGTTTGCAGTAGAGCTTCTACAACAACGGAGCATGTAGGCAAACCTTATTGGAGTTGAGTAGGTAGTAACTTACTTGCCAACCAGCAACATATAACTCGTCATCAATTTTTCTAAATTTTTTTTGTGATTAAGGTCTTAAGAATATAATCTACCCTCATATTTGATAATACTTGAGAGCAAAGAAACCATTAAATGTTTTTTTTGTCTTGCAAGAGACTATTTCAAGGTCATTCTCCAAAACTGTTATCTAAACAATGAACCAACAATTGTTGGTCTAAATTTTTCTTAAATTCTTTTTGAAACCATTAAAAATTTGAATTTTTTTTGTTTAATTTTAAAAATTAAATTAAAAAATTAAATTAAAAAATTAATTAATTTGTATTATCTGACATATTAATTGGTAGTCTCTTGACCACATCAAATTGTCTATGTAGCAATGTTCCTAGAGCATAAGAGGATTTTCAATTGGTGTAGAAGACCGCGAGTTTCCGGATTGTGGGAACTCACTGAAAGCTACCATAGAGGCAATCTGATGTGGCCAAGAGATTGCCACATCGGATAATAATATTTAATTAATATTTTAATTCAAAAATTCAAAAAAAATTTAATATTTTTTAATATTTAAATAATATTTTTTAATTTAATTTTAATTAATTTATTATTATTTAATTTGACTAGTTCACAGATTGGGGAACAAGGCTGAAATGGTTTCTCAGAGCCTTGAAAAATCCTCTTTTGCTTGGAACCCCATAGTGTTCTAAATACCAAAAAACATCTAATGGTGTAACACTTGTATGGTATTAACACTTTAATATTTATAAGGGGTAGCATAGACAATTTATAACACTCATATGAATAATACATATGTGATTTTGGAATTAATAATTACAATAGTACTTATATAAATAAAAGATGAAAATATATAAAATATGAATGTCATCATACATCTATGCATAATGGAAGAACAAATCTAAAGTAGTTTGATGGTATTCTTGTATATACCCAATGATATTGAAGGATCTCTTTCTCTTGTACCAAAGTAAATTCATAGTCCTTCTCTATTGTAAACCTAAAGTTCCAACCTCTCTAAATCATCAAATCACAAATCTAGTATAACATCATAACATTTCAAATGGCACAACACTAAAGTATAAAGAGGTTGATGCAAGGAAGTTAGAAGTTTAAATCCCACAAAGGTTGATGGAGTTTATAGCCATATTGTTTGTATGATATAGAATGTACAATGCATGATGTGAAATGGATGATGTGTGAAGATATTGTAGGCTATTTATGTTACTATTAATGCCAACTACAATATAATCTAAAGAGTATATGATGGACATAATTCATTTCATACAAATTATAAATATTTATAGCCTCACTTTTGTCCAAATTAACATTTATCAAGATAAATTCATTGAAGAGGGGAGCATAATTTTTATAAATTCTATTAATATTTAATAATTAACACTTATTAGAGTATTTTTGGGAGTTTTCTTAGAGAGCATAGTTTTCCTTAACACATATGCAATTTTAACATTTATTGGGATAACAAATACCAAGATTGGACTGTAAGGTTCTTTTCCACTTGTAACTTAGTTGTGTAGTTTATGTGGAAAAAATGTAATTGTGGGTCTTTCGAAAATTGTACATTTAGTTCTTACAAAAACAACTTAAGGAGGTCCTTGATCAATTATTTACGTAGATCAAATACCATACTCCACTAGTAGGTTCAATATATTAGCTCTTTAACCCCTAACTACCCAATCAACCATATTTGGTCGATCTAAAATTCCAGGCCCATTCTTGATTGGGCAGTTAAATTCCTCTTATTGTTTTGAATTTTTTTTCGGGAAGTTTTAAGGGTTAACTATTGAAAACTTTCATTTTTCACTGACAAAAGTACATATTTAATTATTGAGAGGTCTTCAAAGGTATACATGTACCATAAGTGAAGTGTAAAGCTTGCCAATTTTACTTCATTTCCTAGCTTTATGCAATTTCACTTAATTTGAGATCTAAAAAATTATACATATCCATTTACTTTGAAAATGGTCCCAATGGAAAGAAGAAGGTGTTTTCATGATATTCACCATTGAAAATTTAAATATACAACTATTGATTTGGAGTTATTTGCAATTTCTACTTATGAAAATAATTGCACTTCAACAATTGTAAGGTGGATTGTGTAATGAATTTAATAGCTTTTCATGTGAAATTAAGTTTCTTAGAAGTGCATTTTAGTGTGCTAACACTTTTTGTAGTTGTTCATGTCACCTCAAATCCCCCCAAAAATTTATATGCAAATTTGAGAAACATTGTGGGAAAAGGCAGCATACTAAATATAGAAAATATACTCTTCTCTTGTTATAATCTCACAACTCCAATGCAGCTTTGTGCTCAAAATTTGTGTACTTACAAATAAACAAGCTCTTTAAACATCTATGTGGTTAGATTTTGGGAAAAAATCAATTTGCTTCATTAGAGATGACTACAAGTCCATGCACTTTTTTCATAGTCAAAACACACTTGAAAAGGCTTGGGCATTTAGGGGTTAAAGTCCAAAAGCAAGGTTAGGCAAGATAAAATTTAATTTGTGATATTAGATAACCATTCAAAATTGTATTATAAGATATTGGCATTTGGATTAGTGTAGATACTTCATTTTATGGTATTAAAGAAGATAAGAGGTTATTTGTTCATAAAATATATAGAATATTGATTTAAGCTTGCAATGAATGGCAAGTGCATGTCCTTGAACAAGGATATTGTGATTTTTCTTCAATCAATTTCAATTTTTAAGTATTGGCAAGACAAGGGAATAATTTCTTTAAGAATTAGACAAAAAAATTATTAGAATTATTTATTGACAAGGCCACTAGTAATGTATGGTATTACATCTCAAATTCACTTCTACAATGTTACATGATTGAACAAATAACCTTGAACTTGGGGCAACTAGATTTGGTGCTACTAAGTCCAAATAAGAGTTGTAACTTGTGAAATTATGTTATGAAGGTTGCTTTACATGTACAGCCCAAACTAATTCTCGTTCAGGTTGATTGTACAAAATTCCATCATTCTCAAATTTAAGGCCATCCTCAACTACTCATTAGAATAAGATTATAATGAGGGTTGATTCTCCTATATTTACAATGCCTTGAGGCCAAGAAGCTAAATTGATTCATTAAAACCTAAAAAATTCCAACCCTTCTATCTCACTGTTTAGCCCCATTTTATACCTAAAGATTGGATGAATTCTCCTTGAGGTAGATTGTACAAATCCAATGGATTTGATTTGTTGAAAAAAAAAACATTTTATTGAAAGAAAATATATTTAATTGAAATTTTACATTGGCCCCAAGACCTAGAATTGACCTTGCATTCTTTGTACACCCACTCTTACATGGTGTGAGCTTGAGTCATGTCAAATCATGTTTTTTTAATATAAAAAATGCATTCCTTCAAATTGTCTTGGCCTCCATGTAAAAAGAAGTTTGGACCAATTTTAGCCTTGAGTCCAATCACAAATGAGGATTTGGGGCCTCTGGCTTATACAATAAATTGGCTTAGCTTCTAGGTGTAAAGGTACCCTTTTATATATCTTTGACCTTTTAATCTCTACTACTATGTTAGTTTTGCTAGAATGTTCATTCCTCAAGATTCATTCAAATATTTAACTTTTTTTTAGTACCTTCCCAACTACAAAGGTATTCCCTACCATGTAAAAATCTAAAGTCACTTTTATAGCATCGTTAACCATTGTAAGAGAGTTATTGGGAATATTTGATACCTTGAAAATTGCCATGTAGGGGGCGCCTATTTTCTAGAGGAGCAAAAGGGCCTCCTTCAACATAAATTAATAATGTTTTATTCTTGTTGAAAACACATGTTCTATACCACCATTTACTTCCACTTTGTAGCTTCTGATAGAAAACAACCTTATTTACTATGTGCAAAAGTTTGTTGAGCTTCACTTATTTATATTAGATAAGATGGTGAGATTTATTTTCATTAGAGTAAGTTAGATAGTGAACACTTAGACCTCTTTATAATGACTACCTTCACTCCTATCATAGATAGTGGTCATATTAGAAAGATGTCATATTGTAGAATTTGCATACAATTATCACATAAAGGAGGCAATTGAAAATTATGAAGTTTTAAAAATTCAATGTCCTTTGACACAAGACCCAAAAGAGAAGACCTACCAAAAAAGCCACTATAAGTTTCAACTTCTAAAAGGTTGACTCACACCAAGGGAATTGCTTGATACCCTTCTTATGACTTCTTAGAGGAGAAATTGCTATGATAGTGTTTTTAAAAAACAAACACTAAAAGCAATGCAACTATTGATATACAACTTGTTTGCTTCTCTATATTATAGCATTTGTTCATCCATTGAGGTCTTATTAATGAATATAAAGGTCACAATATTGAATTCACTCTTTCATTGGGGACAAATGTCCATCAATAATCCAATTAATCTTATTAGATTATAGAATTTGTTGTATTAGAGTGAATCATTTCAGAGGCATTGATCTCTTAAAGACAAAGAATCCATCTTTAGTCTCATGACTTTTCGTAGGTTTGAGACTAATTCATCAATGATGATTGAGCTAAGTTAAAATGGCTTAACACTTCATCGCCTAAGGGGACGAAAAGTGTCCTCATAGTTCAATTCAAAGTTGTGTAACTTTTGCATCCAATATCCAAATTCAAGAAAAATTATTGGGGAAATTGTGCAGGGTGAATGCAAGAAACACCTATACTATTTGTTGCGTTTTACTACAATACTCGTGACTTTTTCTCAAGTACTTTAAAATTAGAAAATTAATTTGAATTTTTTAAGAAAAATATGAATAATGTATACACCTCTAAGATGAAGGTTTTTATTGAAGGAAATTGATAGAAAATTTCTCTAAGTAGGAGAACTTAAAAAGCGCCAAACCTCAAGAAAATACATACCTTCACATTTTTATTTGGGAAAAATAGTAAAAATAATTAAAAACAAAAAAAAATATTTGGCCATTTGTAACAACTCTATAGAGATGGTCATTCACCAAAAAACCACCAAAATAATATTTTATATGTTTCAAAATTCAAGCAAAAAGAAGCTCACTTTGTAGACTTCCACACCACATAAAAATAACTTTTTTCAAGAATCCTCAAGTGGTGAGATGTAAATCTACTAGAAAACCATCTCATACAAATCATTTCTCAAAATCATTATAAAAAGGTACTTTTTAGTACTAAAAACCTCCAAATTGTCATTTGTGACATTTAATCACTAGTACTATTTTAGTATTAAAATATTTTTGAAAATTATGAAAAAATTATGTAAGGTGTATGATAGTCATGAGTACCTTCTCTAGAAATCTTGAGTCATTTCAAGCAAAAATGCAAAAATTATGGCCAAAAAACATATCAGCACTTAGGTTGTGACGGAAAATAGTACAAGTGTTTCTTGCATTCACCCTGCACATTAGTCTAGTTTGCATGGTAAAATTTTCAAATCAATCCAAGATGTACAAATGTTTTGGGAGCCAATCAAAGTTCAAAGGTTCAATTTGAATTCACTAAATTGTAGTTGATGGTTGCAACTTTGGAGGTTTGTATCTCCTTCATCTAATATTTGTCTTCAACAAAAAAATTTGGATAATATTCATCTAGAAATCTAGTTATTGTGGTCAAGTTTTCATAGAAATCAAAGTTGTTTTGAATGTTTGGGAGCAATTATAGTTCAAAAACTAGACATTTTTGGATTACAATGAACTTTGGCGGCTTGTTTCTTCCTCATATAGTGTTTGTTTCTAATAATTATTTTTGGAAAAGTTGTGTATTCTAGTCTAGTTTGTGTGGCTAAATTTTCATATCAATAAAAGAAGTTATGAGTGACTGAAAAAGCATTTTAGTAGAAGGAGGCTCAATTGTAGATGTATTTTTTGCACTCTTTTTTGCTATTTTTTGACATTTCAAAGTCATTTTGTGAAGAGTTCAAAGCATTTGAATGAATTTTTTTTCACCAATGTGTTTGTATGTTGATTTTTGAAGGAATTTTTAGTTTAAAGCTTGTTCATTTGAGTAGGTTTAAATTAAAATTTAATTTCACTTCCAAATGTGTTTTTAGGAAAATTTCAACATCTTTTTCAACACTAAAACATTATAATCTTACAATCCATGCAGCCAAATGACTCCAATTTTGATTTACATCATATACAACATGCATACTACAAGATTGTACAATTAAGGTTCTCATAATTTAGTGACATATAGACTTATAAGGCTTGAAAAGCAAGGGTGTTGTTAGACATGTTTGGACCAACCTTAGGTGATGAAGGGTTAAGGTAAAGGCACCCAAACTTGCCACTTTCTCTATGGTAGATCTCTTCTATTATTAGGCTAGGAAATTTCTATATTTTTTCATTAGCAAATGAAGGGAAATTTCAATTCACCAAAGATGGCAAAGAATGCATCATTTGGATATTATACACAATAGTTATGATGGATCAAAGTTAGTATGGTATTAGCTATGGTAGATGTTTGAAAACTATTTCTTCAATAATAGGTATATAGTGATTTTGCAAATTTACTCAACATGACCATTTTATCAAGTAGCACTTTAAGGCAAGGTACAAATTTGGATCTACATCCCTACCTTAATAACTAAATTTTTTCTTATGAACTATGATTGTATACTTTTAGGGTTTGATTTTTTGGTCACATATAGACAAATTGCAACTAAATTTTAATGATGTTTAAAAATGGCATTTGAAACTAAATATTAAATGTTCACAAATAGTTTTTAGTAAGTCAAAGTTCAATTGTAAGATTTCAAAATTTGTGTTCTAATTTCAATGTACAAGCTAGTGGTGAGCATTGTTCAATCAACACACTTTTAGAAACATTTGACATAACATTGTTAACATTAATTGGAGGTCTCCCTTTTGCTCCCATAAAATCTAGAGGCTCCCAATGATAAACCTCCAGTGCCCAACTAATTGTGATGTCTCCAACACTAACAACCTAGGAACATTGGACCTATGTAAGCTAATGAGAATCAAAGCATTATAACTGAAGTCTCCTCTATAGTATCTAAATGTAGATTATACCTTCACCTTTGGGGAGATATAACATCTAATTAACAATGTTATGTCTTTGTAAGCAATCCCATATGAACCTCCAAGTGCCTCCTCAAAGGGTTTTTTTATTTAAATTTTTAAAAAATCATTGTTGAAAACCTATCATTGCAATAATTTAATCTAGTGGGTTGGAAAATTAAGTTGAAATTAGGACGTTTTACAAAACAACTTGAAAAACTCCTATAAAATGGATTAGGTGACACCTCTTTGACAACAAGCATCATTAAAGGCATAATGCTACCACCATATGAATGAGCTTTTCTGTCATTTGAGTCACTTGATAGTAGTAGACATGCTATACAAATATTTGGTGTGCATACAAATTGCAAAATTTTGGTTGGGAAAGTTTTGAGCTATTTTGTCATTTGAGTTATATAGGGTTTACAAATATTTGGCATATGTTTACTAATACAAATTGTATATTTTTATTGGAAAAATCTTGAGTTTTTTTTGGTGTAGTTTGAGCCATTTTAGTAGTGGTATATATGGTGTACAAATATCTGATGAACATATCCCAAAGCATATTGTCAAGGTTTAGTTGGCAAAGTCTCAAACTTTTTGTCGTTCGAGTCATTTTGGTAGTGGTATATAATTAATTAATTATACATGATGAACAAATATTTGGTGTGCATATGTATACCGGTATGTATTGTAGAAATTTGTGGGTGGATATGTGTGGTATATACATTGTATCCTTCCAAATGGTCACATTCTTGGCCAATGGATGGGAAGTACTGGCACTTAGTTACAAGTTAGCTAGTTGAAATTTAGAATTTTGGAATCAAGTTCAAAATTTTAGGAAAAAATCCAATCATTTTAGAAGAAACAGATAGAATATTCTTTAATTTCTTAAGGCCTAACCGAAAATATACTCTAAACAACCAATTGGTTTAAGAAAATGTAGGATTTTAGCCAAGTAAGGGAGAAACACCCAATACCACACATGTACCTTGCATTGGACCCTAGACTTCAATGAATGTGTTTGCCAAATACTTGACTCTAATTTGCTGATGCATATGAAGCCACATACCAAAATCTAATTGGCTCACTATTAATTTTAATTAGGAGGTTTCAGATTGGGGGACATCTATTGAACAGTTTTAGTGGTTTAGGAAGCCAACACTTTGAAAAATCATAGAAATTACATATGGAGTCCAAAAAATCTATTCAAAGAAAGAAATATTCATGATTTTCACTCGCTAACACTAGAAAAATATTATTTTCAGAAAAATATGCCTCCAACTATACTGAATCCCTTATTTGGACAGATTTGGGTGTTTCCACTGTAAGCTAGATTTTCTTCCCGGACTGTGTTCTTGGCTCTGTGAGATGCTCTCTGATTGACAAATGGCTTTGAGGTCCGTCTGTTTGTCACCCCCACCCAACCCCAATTACCAATTGCAAGACTGTGCTCGACTGAGTGTACCAAGCTCTGCCCACACATGTGGTGGGCTAGCAACATACACACTAAGGGCCTGTTTACACCAAAAAACTTTGGGTTGGGGCCCAGAGGAATGGAGTCTTCTGATTGGAACTTTGGATTGGTACCATAGCTATCTTCCAATCAAAATACTCCATTCTTTTGGGCCCCAACCCAAAGTTTTTTGGTGTAAATAGGGCCTTAAGGGGCGTTTCACACTATGGCCATCCAAGTCGAGAGACCATGGTTCTTTCAAACCTGATTGGTGGAAATCATGGTTTCTAAAATCTGATTGGTGGAATCGACAACCTCTCGACTTGGACAGCTGTAGTGTGAAACGCTCCTAATAAGCTTTGTACATACACCACAAGTCACGGCCCGGTCATCCACCGCCAGCATTTTGTGAATGGAAACTTGTTGACATCATTTTCTTTTTGTGAAACTGGTGAATTGCAAAGAAAGGCAAAATACAGCCCAAGGCCTGACAGCCCCTATGTAGACATCATTTGAAACCAACCCAATGAGGCCGTTGCAATTGTTTTACATGTCCAATGAAAGCCTTTTTGTTCCATATGCAAACGAGAACAAAATTGATTGTTGCAATCAAACAAGGAAGAATTGGAAGTGCACATGCTGGCATGTATGAATTGCGGGAACCTCATGTGCCAGACTGCAACAAGGGGTGGAGTACCACCATCATTGGGTCTGCCACAATTTCAATATTGACACCCACCCAATCATCCGCTTACAGCATTTCTTTTTTTAATTTTGAGCTGCAATTTATTTTTTATTTTTTGAAACCCAGAGTTTATTTCAAGAAGAATCCCAAGAGAAAACAGTGGAAAGCCAAGGGCAAAGCCCTAGAGAAATTGACAATGAAGAGAGAAAAGACCAAACTACCTTAACCCTAGAAGGCCCACGGCCATTTTGGGTTCAAAAAAATTGTAGCTTTTGAAGTGCTATAAATCTAAATGACTAAGTAATACACATCTTAACTCGTACAATCTTGTAGTGAGCATGTTGTAGGTGGCATGGATCAAATTTGAAGTTATTTGACCACATAGATTGCAAGATTAAAATGTTTTAGAGTTGAAAATGAATGCTGAAATTTTCCTAAAAACTCATTTAGAGGTGAAATTTGACTTCTAAACCTAAGCAAATGAAAAAACTTTAAACTACAAAATGATTCAAAATCAGCATACAAACACATTGGTGGAAAAAAATATCATTCAATTGACTCAATGCATTTGCAAAATGGCTTGCAAATGTAAAAAAAATAGGTAGGAAAAGTTGCAAAAAACACATCTAGGGCTGAACCTCCTTCTACTAGAATGCACCTCAGTCATTGAGAACTTCTTGGATTGATGTGAAATTTTAGCGACACAAACTAGACTAATATGCGCAACTTTCGCAAAAACATTATTGGAATTGGACATTGTATGAAGAAGATACAAGCCGCCAAAGTTCACTAAAGTTGCAAAATGGTGGGATTTTGAATTTTGAATTGCTCCCAAACAATCTAAACAACTTGGATTGACTTGAAAATTTCACCACAATAACTAGACTTCAAGGGGAGTAGAACCCAACAAATTTTATTCAAATCAAACATTAGACGAAGGAGATACAAGCCCCCAAAGTTGCAGCCATGAAGTGCATTTTGGTGAATCACATTGAACCTTTGTGAACTTCGATTGGCTTCCACACAATCATCACCTCTTAGATTGATTTGAAAATTTTACCACACGAACTAGAATAATAGGCGCAAATTTCCCAACAAGTTTCATTGAATTTAGACATTGGATGCAAAAGTTACAGCACTTTGAATTCTATGAGGGGCCACTTTTGGGCCCCTTGGGCAGTTTAGGGTAAAACTATGCCTATGCGTTGAAAAGATGGCACCACCTCCTGGTTAGTCCCCTTGAAAAATCACAAACTGTTGATCTTTTTTTAGAATGCTCCCCCTCCAAGGTACGGGTGATTTCTCAAAAAATTACAAGTTGTTGATTTTGTGAGATTTTATTTGAGCCATCCGAATATGAATTCAAGAATATGGGTATGGATATTGTATGAATATAAAGTATGTATATGGTACCAAATATGAATATAGATATTTGATATGGTATAAATATTGAATATTAAATACAAATAAAGGACTAGATATGAATATAGAATTGTCCCATATTGATTGTCAAATTAACTAGTTCTCAAAGTTACATCGAGGGGAGGTAATTAATTTTAATTAAAAAAAGTTTTAAACCCGGGGGGTCCAAGGGGAATTTTTGAAATATGAATTTTTTTTTGGCACACTTTGTCTTTTGGGCAGACCTCACACTATCCACCCAAGAGATAGGTTACACTACACAAAGTTTCTACATACAAATTTTTGTTGAGTAACACATTTATAAGTTACCTAGCAACTTCAATTTGGAATGAATTGTTATCATGTTTATGTGAAGGAAAAATGTTGGCACATTGTGCTATAGGTTTTCTTTTTATCATGAACATCAAATGAAATGATTGAATGACATTCTCTAAGATGAAAGTAGCATAGGTTTTGTGATAATAGTGGTGACAATGTGTACTTAATATAATAGATGTGACTCAATATACCCTATTCACCTAACTAAGTAATTTTGGAAAGAATATAAAAAAGCTTTTGAATTTGAATAAATTTTCAAGTTGTATCCAGGCTTGAAGGGCATTTTATATCCCCTCTTGGTCGAACTTTATTAATTTTTAATATTAAAATACACCTTTCAAATTTTTGATATTTTATTTCATGTACTTATATATATTTAAAAGTTAAATTCATTTTTCCATACTTAAAAATATCAAAATGAATTTTATATAATTATAAAAGTTATAGTAATTACAAATATGTTTAAAGAATCTTTAAAAATTATAGTTTTAATAAATTTGAAGAGAATCAAAATGTAATCAAATTGTATTATTGAAACTACATTTTTTTTTAGTAAAATATAAAGGCATTTAAATTAAAAAATAATGTGAAATTAAGTTTGTCCTTTTAATTACCATAATCCTTAGGCTTGGTTTGTCATTGAAGGATTAAAAAGAAACCAATTTATCTACATTGATTTTTAGAAAATCCAAAATGCTTCAGATACCAAATTTTGGTATAGACAATATTTTGAAGCTAAATAAAATCTAACCAAGTTTCTATTATTAGTAGTTTAGATTCTTGAAGAGTTCTTTATGAAATCTAGTTTTAGCATCAAAAATCCAATTTTGAAGATGATTGATTATGATATTTCTATTCAATATTTTGTACAACGATATTCATTGCAATCTTGACTTCTTGTAGTATAGAAGGATCTTAAAAATGAGTGTCAAATACACTAAATCTTGAAGAAAAAACCACATTAGAAATTCATTTAAAAGAATTGTAGAATAGATTTTGAGAAGCATAAATGATTGGGTTTACGTGTGTTTGGTCTTGAAACCCTCACATTTATTGGTAGCCAACTTTTTAGGTTTGACATGTGAAAACACGATTGAAAGACTTTCAATCTAAAAGTGATGTATTTTCTCTTCTCATACAATCTCTAAAATGTTTTGTGTCATCTTTTGAGTAAATAGTGAAGGGTTGGTGCATTTCAATTAAAGCAAACCCCCCTCCATTAATGCAAAAGACCCCTATTAAATTTTTGTAAAATTATTTATTAGCCCCCTTCCTCCATATTTGTGATTATATATTTTTTTGTACTATCCTTCCCTACCTATCCTTCACTACCCCTTCCTCCTATTTGAATCTGAAGGAACATTTTTGAATTGCAAACAATATGGGATATGTCTATATCCCGTATCTGTAATGTACCATATCCATGATGTATCTCTATTTACACATATATGTGTCGTATCTCAAATGTACCATATCCATAATGTATATCTATCTACATAATATATGTGTCATATCTCAAATGTATCATATCCATAATGTATATCTATCTACATAATATATGTGTTGTATCTCAAATGTACCATATTGTTAATGTCCCTCGTACCCAATATCTATATCAATATTTGTATTCCAAATCCATATCTATATTTGTATTTGTATTTCTTATTTTTCCATATCAACAACAAATCAAAATGGGGGGGTCTCAACGAGGAGATCAATGGCTTTCATTTTTTCCAAAGGGGTAGGAAGTTGGTTAATGGGAGGTTGCTATAATCAATGTATGTGTGCCATCTTTTGAATAGATGGTTTAGGTTGAATTTTTACAATTTCAGTTCAAAAGAAATTAATACAATTTATTAATTGTTGGCTTTTTGTTCAATTTAGAGGAAATTCCAAGAAGTTCAAAATAGACCTTAGGCATTTAGGGGTTAATGTAGGTGATTTATCAATCTAACAAAAAGAAACTTTCTTGTAAAAATCATTTCAAATAAAAGAAACATCTTTGCTTACAAAAAATCAATCCTTAAAGGTTTCAGGCACATTTGGAGTAAAATTGTCAAAAATTGTCATTTCCAATGTGTTGAATAAAAATAGGTAAAAGTATTTTCTTAATTTTTTTGTTGGAAATCAATAGTTTAGAATTGTACTATGATATTCTAGGAATGTGTGAAAAATATTTAAAATTTTGAGTTGTAGATTACAAGATTATAGAGTTTTAAATTAAGATTGAAAAAAAGAAATTTGATTCAATTTCTATAAAGGTTAATTGACTCACATTCTTTTTGGGAGAGTTTTTTACACTACATATAGTTTTCTTGCCATGATGTGCTAAATCATGTTACATAAACTTTGAATTTCTACAATAAAAGAGACATTAGATGTTTTTTAGGGTTGTAGGAGATTGTTTCGATCAAAATTGTTGCCTATATAGTCAGCCAACCATTGTTGGTATGATTTTTTGAATTTTAAGAAATAAATTAAAAAATCCATTTTGGGGGGAAATTATAAAATAACTTAAAATTATATTTTTTCAATTATTTTAAAAGTATTTAATTATTATTATTTAAAATAAAAATAAAAATAATTTGATGTAGTAGTTTCTTGTCCATCTCAGATTGCTTAGGTAATAATGTTCCTAATATTTTCGAAGTGTTTTCATAGTCCGAAAACTTGCAGTCTTTTAGAGGCCCCAAAAAACATTTAATATTTTTGTTCATATTGTCAAAGGTTCATTACCCTACTAGTTTGGCAAAATTCAAGTCAAAATAACTTTTGATCCTTAAAAAGACTTGATTAATATTTTTTCTATATAAGGAAAGTATTCCATTATCAATTATATAGCATCTATTTAACTTTGGAAATGAATGTGTAGAATAAAATAGTTATGGTACATTCATCACTACATTTATTTTCTTCCAAAATGACCAAGGCAAATTTTGGGCCAAAATTGTCAAAAAGTGACACTTTTTCAAAGCAACAAGAAAAAAAAATTGATATTCAACGACAAAACAGTGTGATACTAAAGTACTTTGATGATGTGTGGAATTTGTCTTAAAACTTTGACTACACAAATTGAAAGATTTTAATACCTAAAATTAAAAGAAAAGTTTTTATTTTGCCCTTGGCTCACATGGGCACAAAGCTTTACATTCCTACTAAAGTGATTTTTATATTCTACTCATGGTTATTTTTTTGAGCTAGTTGCATTGTATATCATGTAAGTCACATACTTGCCAAATTTTAGAAGTAAAAGAGGAGTTTTACACGTGCTAAGTCTTGAAGTTGTCCAAGGTATTTCAAAAGTTTAGGGCAATTGATAACTTTCAATCCAGGTACCTAATTGAAAAATAACTATATTCTCACTCAAGTGATATACATTCACACCTTGTGTCAAAATTTTGTGAACATTTGATCGAAGTTGACTTTGTATATAACTACTTGAGATTTTTTCAAACATTGAACAAATACTTGGTACTTTTAGAGTTAATTTCTAAAAGACAATTGGAAACTTGTACATTTGTATTCCTATGTCATATATGATTTGTGAATCAAAGATCACCGTGTTTTTCTAAACATATTTGAAATATTGTGTTGGATGCACAAAAAGCATGATTTTAGGATAGAATTTTTATTCACTATTTCCATCATTTTAGACCAGTTCTTCTTTTCTTTGTTTTTTCTCAGTATTTTTTCTTTAACTTGATATTTTTCTTTGGATTGAATTATTTTTTTTATGAATCCAATCAATGGAATATCAATAACACTTATCAAAGTTTTAACCCATTAAGGACTAGGGCAATGACTACAAAGTCAATACGGAAAGAATTGATTCTAGAACTTGGTTGCCTATGGATGAAGCTGCTAGCTATATCATGCTCATCTCCTTCTACGGATGGATGAATATCTGGATGAAAATGACACGTTTTCACTAGTAGCTAAAGTGACTACTAATAAAAAAAACTATCATTATCAACCAAAAGCATTGACCAATCATCGACTTGATCCTTAATGGATTAATGTACTAATTAATACTTAGAGTTGGTGAATTATAAGGTAAGTGGACTTTTTTTTTACCTTCTTACTGAGACTATTTCATCTAGATTCTTGTCTAGATGGAATCTACACTTTTTGAATATGAGAATCTAAGATTAATTTAGGATGCACCTTATATTCACGTTGTACTTTGAAAATTTGTACTAAATGCTTGTGTCAACCCTTGATATACAAATTACAAAAGTTGAAAACCTTTTGTCAATTTCAAACCAAATCCAATCAATTTTTGAATACGAGACTTTAAGATCAATTTGGAATGCGCTTTATAAGGTAATTACACCTAATTTTGATTGCTTCCTAAAATGGATCATTGTAAATCCTTGCCTAAAATATACTCTCACTATACATGAGAGTCTATGGTTGATTTTAAAAGCACCTATCCTTGCCTAAAATATACTCTCACTATCTATGAGAGTCTATGGTTGATTTAAGGAGCACTTATTTTCAATGTTTCAAAAATTCTTATTTTTATACAAACAATGTTCAAAAAATGCATTTGAAGAGAATCCAAAATCCCCTTCTTGACTACCAACAAGCTTCACAAATGTTTAAAAATAAATAAATTTAAACCCAGAATTTATCTCAAGAAAGAACCAAGAACAATTGGTTGCCCCCACAAATGTTTTTCAATGTAGTATAGGGAACCATGCCAAATTACTTATTTGTGCAATTTTAGGTGTAGTCACTTTACTTTGCACTTTGAACATTCATATTGTACCCCTGTAGCATCCACAAAATACAAGCTCTGAGAACTTGAGAATCATTAGAAGGGATTTGAGGCCTCCAAAGGGCCATTTTTGGGTTGTTCCTCGAAACTGTTCTCAAAACTGTTGGCCGTTGTCAAGCCAACATTTATCTATAAATAAATAAATAAATAATTTTGGGGTTCTCAAATATGAAAATTAAAAATTAAAAAAATTAAAAAATTATGTGGCACTCTCTTGACCACGTAGGATTCTTGTTCAAGCGACAAAAACTATGTTCTTCCAGTTTGGGAACCCACAGTCTTCGAATGGCTTCAAAAATCCCCTAATGCTTTTGTCAATTTCTAACCAGCTCCGACCAAACAATTTAACAGCAGGGGTGCACTCAGATTGTTATTCGGACAATCATGGGTGTAAGCTTACAACGGTTGTCTTCTAGCGACCTCGCCTTGTTCATTGCTTGGGCCGTTGGGCCTCCCCCGGGCAAATGACTTTCAGTTGCAGAGCAGACCGGCCTGACTCCCGCTGAGTTGGTCAGCTTTCATGTGACCACGACAAGTCGACAATGCTGGCCTTCCTGCCAAGGACTCTTCTTCTGCTCTGCCATCACTTCTGCCAACCATCAAGGACATTATTGCAATTTATTCTGTCAGTCGAGGGGGAAAAAATGAACTCATCTTTGCTGTTACAGTATCTTAAGGTACTGCAAGTCCTAACATGTGATTTTTTAAACTAAGTTAATCATTTCCTTGAAAACCCAGCCAGACACAGGCAGGCAGGCAGGCTTATTGGAGCTTCATTAAAGTTGTAACATAAGTGAAGGTTACACCATAGTGGAAAGGGCTCCGAGCAGGCATGGGGATGCTCTCAGTTCAGTTTAAGCTTCGTGAGAGCATCTCCACCAGCAGATGGCAGAATGAACCCCATTTTCAAGAATTGGGCATGTCCTTGCAATGCTGTGAACTGAAGGCCCTGCCTCTTCACCGAGCCCTGACAACAACCTGCCCAACTTTAGATTCATATGTGCCATCCTCAATATCAATGCAATTGAACCCAGATTTCCGGTGATATGGATGAGGCCGGTGGGATGGGGAGCTCTTTTTGTATTTTATTTGTGAACTTTAAGAAGTCATGGGATGTGTGGCATAGGTGAAAATGGGGTTTGGGCCTTTGGGGGTTGGAGGGTTGGAGGGGGTGGGTGGGGGTGGGGGTGGGGGTGGGGGGTTGGGGGCAGGGCAGCTTGAAGTGGGGTGACAAAAATTTAGTGGTGGCCAATGATGTTGAAAAATGTTCAAAACTCTGGCTGACTGGATGGAAAAAACCCACTTGGGATGCATCACAAATCTTTCATTGGGGTAGTATAGTGCACCCAGTGCAGATGGTCTTACAAAGCAATTTACACTGCAAAGTTGAACTGGCATACTGCTGAGTGCAGCACACAAAGAGTGTAACTTAAGTTAACATGATTATCAAGGCAGGAGGCTCAAACTCCAACAGGGCATTAAAGGCAAACAAGACTTAGAGGTACATTTTCCTTTCTTCAATGTACCAAATTTGCACATTTTAGGAGGTGGTTGCTTTCGATAACCACAAATGAACTCTTTTTTCAACTTCAAAAATTTGCAATTAATTCCACAAAGCTCCAAAACAAAATATGACACAACTAAACTTGGGTTAGATGCCTATTCCACTTGTCTTCCAAAGGAAATTTGGTGAAAATACATCCAGATGTTTCACCTCCCCCAAATTCAGTTCCAGTCCTTCGATGGTCAGTTTACAGACCTCCTACCTCATCAGGCAGAGACAGAGTCCTTGCTTAAGTTAAGGTAAGCCCAGGGGGGGTGGTTGGGGGAGCCTCTTCTGATGATGCGCAGGAAATGTGTGATTGTAAACTTCAATTCAGTACAGTAGCTGGACAGTAAACGCTGGGTGGGTGCAGTTCCCCTGTTGGAGCCGCTGCCTGGTAAGGTACTCTCCCTCTCACTAATCATAAGTTAGACTAAGCTAGGGGCGTTTCACACTATGGCCATCCAAGTCAAGAGGCCGTTGATTCCACCAATCAGATTTGAGAAACCATGATTTCCGCCAATCACATTTGAGAAAATTATGGCCTCTCGACTTAGACAGCCATACCTTACTTGCCTCGCGGATTGCGACTGCTCATTGTGAATGGGTATCCATTTCCATTTCCAGGTTTCTCATCAAGAAGTTGTCCTTGTGGATCTTTCCCAAACACTGGATGGGAATGGACCTGGTGGGGTGTTTGTTGGGAAAATAGCCAGCTTCATCTTCACTGCTGATCTGGTGAGCAGTCCCAGCACATGTGGAAGACCAGCCTCACACAAGGAGGGACAGGCACCATCTTTTTCCCACGGAAACAGCAACATATCTTATGACCAGAGGATTGTGTTGTAAATCCAACAACAACACTCCTCCAGCTGAAATCAGTTGGCCTGATTTTGCATGAAGACTGAAAACAGTTTGACACAAATGCTATGTTTTTCTTCACCAATTTATGGCATTTATATATGTTGTGTTATCTCAGCTGTCAAGTTGCTTGTCAAGGTTTCATTCTTCATAAGAGTATAGGGTCAATGTTGGACACACATGTTTTCAACACTTTGAAAATTCATAGTTTATTCATTTGTTGTCTCAAAAATGCATGCTAAAGAAATATGGATTCATTTTCAATTCCTAATGAGACTTGAACAAAAACATAGTGTAAACACACCATTTACCAAATAAATTCAATCACTACACATTATGTGAATAGTTAAGGGTTGTTTCCACTTGCTCTTAAGTGGATGTGAATACAATACTTTTAAGAGACAAAAAATCAAAGGTTGTTTCCACTTGCTTAGAAGTGAGGCATCCGAATCTACATAGCCGTTGTTTTGGCATTCTGGTTGGAGCGTCATTACTTGCTTTTAGGGCCATTAATAGTTTAAGAAAAGCACAGTTCATCATTCTTCAGAAGCAAAAGGACACGTACATGTGTGGGGCCTCAAGATAATTCCACTATAAGAAACTTGTGTTTTAGATGACAAATTTTAGATGACATCCAATGTAGCAACCCATGTTTTTTCTATTTGAACTAATGTCTGCCATAACATCTTGATGTTATTATGGATGGTACTTCGGACATGAAAACATGCATTGCTACATTAAATGTCACCTAAAATCTATCATCTAAAACACAAGTTTCTTGTAGTGTTCTTTTCTAATGGGCCTCACCAAGGGCCTTTAAGAAATAGGTTACCAGCGGGTCTAGAAGCTACTACGAAGAAGTACAATTGTAGAGCCCCTAGAACTTTAGGAGGATGCTTCTTGCACTTCCTTTTTTTTGTTGTAGTTGGCTTTGGATGTAGTAGTTTGTGCTTCTTTGCTAAATTTTACTGGTGCTAAATGAATACATTCAATATGACTGCAAGAGCAAAGCAAATACCCGACGCTAGAGCAAGTGCACAAAGACACTATTTCATATCACTCAAGTAAGCCTTCAATGTTGAATTGCTTGTAATTTTCACTTGAAAAGAATATTTGTCAAGGCAAGTCCTACTAGAGCTTGATAAGGTTCATTAGAAATATGAAATCTCAAGGCATTCATAGTCTAAGCTTATGTCCCTATGTGTAGTTGCTATAGACTTGGAAATGACGATAACAACAACATCTGAATATTAGAAGGCTAGACTATAATGACATCATGAATAAAAAAATGTAGAGGCTAGATAAAGTGTTGTTGACATGTAAAAAGAAAGTAGTCTTTGCAAACGTTAAGCTTGACCAAGTCATTTTTAGCAATTTTTCTAGCAGAGCATTTTTAAAAAGAGTTTCTAGCTACCACATGAAAACAAGATAGATAAAAATCACATGTTCTTCATATTGGTGACGTCGGATTTTGATAGGGTATGTTGATGATTCACATGGTAGGCTTATTGAGTGGATGTCATGTTACCTCCGTTGTAGGTTTTAGCGGTTGTCAACCATAGACAACTGACAGTCTCCACTGCAGCCACAAGGTTTGCTCCAACATCATGGCGTCTCCTGCTCAAGTAAAAATTGTGTGTTCCTTAATTTTCTTCACGTTGTTATGTGCGAACAAAAAGAATAGGGAAATGATTCTGTACGTATTGAGCATACATGCGAACTTCCTATTCAATAGTAGTGGTTACATATTGATCAACTACCATACTTTCACGTGAAACCAAAGAAGTGTCAAACATATCTCACTCTTTTACAATATGCTCAAATAAACAACACTGTGAAAATGAATAACATGAGGTCAAAGAAAATTAACATTCATTGAGCTGCTTCACCTTGTTCACTTCAGCGTCCCAAGATTGTAGCGTTGTCTTGAAGCTAACATCATCTATGTGAGCTTCATTGCGGCCTCACATGAATGGGTCTTCTGTTTCCTGCAAGTGGAGGCACATCGACTTTTAGAAGCATCTTAGCAAGTAGCACAAGCCAATCGTTGAGAAAAACACCGAAACTTGCTACGCCTCAATTCCAACACATGGACGCCAGGCCAAGCAATCAAAAGAGACTAGAAGTCCATGTAGGGGATAAAGATAGGGTTATAGGGGAGAAGAGAAGGCCAATAGATGAACTCAAGATCTTATGACTTTTTAGAAGTCAAACTCTACTCAACTAGGTAGCGAATAAGGTGGAACTTCTTCTTCTTCCTTCCCTTGGTTTATTTGAGAGAGTCAGGACTTTGAGGATTCATTGCACATTTTTTAGGGAGATTTTTTCAATGAATTTTTTGAAGGTTGTTCATCATGTTTTTTTTATTCCAAAAACTTATCACTCACTCCATTTGGAGTTTTAATGCAAAAGTTATGCTTGAGGAAGTGGAAGAGGGAAGATTGTCATAGAGAGTGAGGGCTGAATTTTTGAGGGCTCATAACTATGTGATGAGGAAGTATTTTCTTTTGATATTTGGCAAGATTGTGTATTGAGTTGTTAGCTTTCCAAAAAAATATCATACACTAAATTTGGAGTTAGGATCAAAAAGTTATGAGCTTAGGAATAAAGTAGTGAGGAGTTGCCTTTCATTTGAAGTGAGGAAGCTTTGAGTGGTTGTAGAAATTGGATAGTATCTTAATTCGAGTTGAGATATAAAGCATTTGTATATCTTTGTGCTAGCTTTCTATAGAGACATCACGCAATCAATTTGAAGTTGTATTTTGAGAGTTATGGCCTTGAAAGCAAAGTAGTGATGAGTTACCTTTGAATTAAAAAAAGAGAATTTTGAGCGGTTGTAAAAATTGGAAAATATCTTTATTTTAGTTGAGATTTACAAGGTTTGTAGAATTTTGTATTAGCTTTTGAGAAAGATATAACACTCCTCATTTGAAGTTATAGAACACCTGTAGCACTCTTATAGTGTCAGATACTTGTGTAAGAGCAGTTTTTAAGGTTTGTGAGGGGTTGTAATCAACTTTGTTCAAACTTATGTTATTTTACTTAGTTCAAATGACACATTATGGGGTTACATAACCATATAATATTTTATATGGATTACATGCCATCTTATAAGAGGTTATGAGCATCTATATGTATAAAAATGCATAAAAAACAGGGTCCTTCATTTTCTAAGCCAAATCTAGTTGCAGCTAAATTCCCCGTGTTTTTCCAAGGCAATGCCTCTCTACCCAACAATGCCATTCACAAGTGGTGTGCCAACCACCCACAATGTGAAGCCCGTGCAAGTTTAGCTATCAAGCAATTAAAAATGGATGCATAGTACTAGCTTTTCAAAAAACAAATGTTATATTGACGAGACCGAGACCAAAGCATACATGAATCAAATATTATTCACTAGAAGAAAAATGCACTATCCATGCCAAAAACTGCATTAAACTTGTCAAATTTGCATTTTACTCAATAAGGACTGTGTTGTGACTGCATTGCATTCAACAGAAACGTGTGGGTGGATTGTGTTGAGTTCTCCCTTCATAATGCAAAATTTTGCATTTCAACGTTTCAACACAAAATTGAGCAACCCAAACCCCGAATTGAACAAGTAAAATGCAGAATTTTGTGTTAGAATGAAAAGTTCCGCATAACAAAGGGAGACTTCAACACAATCCACTCCACATGTTTTTGTTGACTACAACACAATTTTTGTCAAATACAACATAATTTTCTTCTAGTGATTACAAATCAAAATTCTTGGTTGTCTATACTAAAACAAATTGAGATAGTAAGTTGCTTGGCGCAAATGTACATCAAACGTGCTTAGCAGAAGACTCTTTAGTATGACTGCTAGTCTCGTGTTTACAACAACGAACCACTAAGGCTACAACAATGGCATTGACAACAAGGACATTGGTACAACCCAATGATAGCAATTTGCCTTCATAGAAGAACTGTCGTATGTGTATGCTGATGAAGCACTTCTATCAACAATTGTTGGAGATTTGGGCATGAGTCTTTGAAGGTCCGGAAACGTAGATGCCATGAATGTTGCCTATAGTTTGCGCAAATTGCAATAGTGGCAGTGCGCCACAAATCTATCTGTTTTGCAATAATGATGAGAATCATGTATTTGTTTAGAATGACTTCTAAGTGGCATATAGAGGAAGAGCCCATACACAAGGTTCAATGCTCATTAAACTTCCACAATGAGCCCACTGCATTTTGAGCGGTAAGTCATGACTAAGCAACATAACATACATATTTGATGCCACATGGCTAGTACTTCCTATCATATGCAAGATCAGGCGTCCATTGTTGTTGTATGCTAATCCACTATGTATTCTTGCTTTTAATTGAGTTCTTATAATGTTGAGCAAACTCAATCTATGTATATACAAATACCAAAACTTTTTATATAAAAAATAAATTTGAAGCCGTTGTGTAAGTGGAATGCAAGGCTGCATAGGGGTTCAAAAGAGGAAGACTATTCACAGAAGGTGTGCGGCACTCTTATCTATCAACTATATAAAGATACAATTGTCGATGTTTTTCATGGTTGAACACCATGGTATACCTTCATGAAGAATAGCCCTAAGGCTAACTTCTTCCGTTGATCCGCCGCAATCATGTCATCAAGATGATGCTCTTGCACTTCAGTCTATCCACTCTACTGCACCTTAGTGTCATGTGATTGTAGGCCTTTTTCTTGTAGAATGTATAGGAAGTCTTCCACCTCCTTTTGAAATTGACATAGAAGAATGTTGTGTAATATGGCACAATAGACTACAACATCAGGCAAAAAATTGATTTGCAGTTCTCTCTTTCCTAGGAGTTATTGAAAACTTTAATTGTTTGAAGATGTCGAACGCATATTCCACAACACACCAACCCTTCCGTAGTTTTCAATTCAATAGTACCTCAACAATTGAAAGTTGAGGACCTTGTGCATGTGGAATGATTAACCAAGGTAGTAGTGGATAGGTGGAGTTGCCAATGAGGTAAAGAGCGAAGCCCTAAACCCGTGCATTTGTACTGAAGGGCTATCCTTGGTTGGCTCGGTGATATAAACTGGATCTTTGCAATACTCGACTATCATTGGTCGACCCATTACCACATATAGGTCCAAAAATTGTTTTTTGTTGTCAACTACTACTTGGCAAACCATACTATATCTATCCATTTTGAAGAAGATTGAAGTAGTCAGTAGTATGGACACGAGGTTTTGAGATGGAGATGTGTATCCCGTTTATAGTTTCCACAACATTGGGCGGGGAGCACATGTCAAAGAATTTATCTTGAGTATTGCAAAGCCTCTTTCCTAGCGGCCAAGTAATATCCTATTGCAAGCAATCATTGATTGAATGTACGACTTCACTTAAGATTTTTGAGATATTAATGTGTCCAATAGCAAACATCTCGTTGCACACCGTTAAGTTTGTAGGATGTGTCAACTTAAATAATGCACAAGCCGCACGAATGAGCACCGACACATCTAATCTGTATTCTATATTTTGTTTCTCAATATGAGGCCTTATCATTTATGCCAATGCAAAGATTGCTAGTTTTGTGATGCAGAACATAGAAATCTACTGCAAGCTATCAACAACTAGAAAATGATATCCAAATCAACAAAGAAACGTCAATTTTTTGTTAAGTTTGATATTGTATCGACTATTTTTATTCTATTTTGTTGATTTAGTACTAGTTAATGAAATGGTGACAAATTTTTTGTTGATTAAGATAGTATAATGTCCAAATCAACAAAAAATTTAATATTTTTTTATTAATTAGCACTTACAAGAGTTTCAAATATGTTTTTCATTTAGGCAATGTTTAAATAATTGTACTTGACATTCTATGTAAAAACAAATGTTTTTTCTTAACTCAATCATTCAAAATTCAGTGTTTTCTAAACCCAACAGACTTTGGTGGCCATTTCTGCATAGTAAGCAACTTTTTTGAAAAAACTTTCAACCAAGAAAAGTTACAAAATCAAATATATTTCATTTCCTCTTGAGATTTCAAGTTTGCAATCAAAAGTTATGGACCAAAATCAAAGAAGGTTTGGAATGGACATTGTATTTAACATTTTTAAAAGCCCTCTCTGAATTCTATCCATAACTTTTGATTGGAGACTCAAAATCTCAAGAAGATTTTTGAAAATGAAGGTTAGTTGAATATGACAACTTTTATTAGTTGAAAGTTTTTTCAAAAACCTTATTTTTCTATGTCTAGACGGCCACCAAAGTTTGCTGATTTTAACAAAGCAAAAAAACCCAATAAGAACTTGATAAAATAAAAGTTACTCCCGTTACAAACAACCAAGATTGTGCATGGTTTGTTGATTAAGGTTCAAACCTTAAAGGCAGCAATTGTGGGTTGCCTAGGTGGCCTGCCCTTGACCTTTGTTGACATGGCATATGCCATGTGGCAAAATTTAATTGGCTAGAATATATTTTATTTTTAAATTTTTTTCTCATAGATGTCCAAATCAACAAAAATACGAACAAATTTTTGTTGGGTACTATCCAAGTCAATATATCCAAAGCTACAAAAAATTGACAAACCACTTCAACACACTTTTGTTGATTTTTTGTTGATTTGGACATAGATTTTCTACTAGTGGTCGTACTACTACAACAAAAATCTTAAGAACCATGTTGTCAACTGAAGCTTCACCTAGTATTCCAATTTGTTGTAAAAGACATTAAGTGACGCATATAATCAGAAATTCACTAGCGTTGTCCTCATGAGCGCCATCATGTCGCAAGTAGATGGTTTATTGTAGTTAAGGATCGTTGTCACGAAGTCTTCTTCCTCTTCGGCCTACTTAGGTGCTGCTAGCTAAATGAGGTCATCAGTGTTGTTGAGGAGAAACAAGAGGAGCCACAACATGAATGCTACAACTGTAGTGTTGTCTATAACGGGAAACATGAATCATAAGAGGATTTCTAGCTTGTTTACAAGACTACGAGTTCCCAAACGCTGGGAGTGCTGGGAACGCGATGTTGATGTGGTTGAGTGACTGCCACATCATGAAATACTAATTATTTATTAATTTTAATTAATTATTAAAATATTTTTTAAATATTTTAAAAAATCATTTTTGTGATTTTTAATACATTTTGAAGTTTTTTGGAAAAAAAAATTTAATTTTTTTTTTCAAAATTCAAAAATTTAGACCAGCAGGGGCTGGTCTGCAACAGTGGGAACAATTTCAGGGCACACCCCTAAAATGGTCTTCTAGGGGGCCTAGAAATCCTCTTGTGTATTGCAGTTGCTCCTTGACTTCAGGAACCTACAGCAGAAAAATCACATTATTAAAGAGGACAAATTTAAAGACATATTCTTTCCCACAAAACTTCATAGACTACCACAAATGGCATCACTGAGATGGACATTCTATATAGGTGGGACTTAGCCCTTTCCAGTTCAAGTTCCTTCAACAGATATAGAAGTGTGGTGATGTACTTTTAGAGTACAATTGCAACTTGCACTCTATAGCCTACCACAAAACTTGTCACTATAGGGATGAAGCGCTAACGATAGAACCAAGAAGCACAAAAACACACACCATTTTGACATGAAGTTGCATACATAGCGTGACGCACTATGAGAGAGCACTAGACCTCAATTGGAAATTACCGTGATTGGTTGTTGCGCACGCTTTCATTGCCAATTGTTGAGCTTCCCAAATCACAATGCGGCTATCTTACAAGAGAATACCGTGACTTTTGCTCCCTTCTATCCTAAAGAGGCTTTGAAACTCTAGCATTGCTAGCATGTATAAAATGTGACAATCCTTATACTTCCGGTATGCCTTTCAATTGAAAACTCTCTGCTCCCACCATCAATGTTGTAGACATCTTTGTTTCACTATTCAAGATGCAAACGTAACGAACCTTAGCGCATATGTCACTACCCTCCATCCGCTCACTTTTAACAGTGCATAAACTATATAGAAAGAAGGCTTCATGAAGTGAAAGTCGTAACCATATGTGGCATCCGAACCATGTCTTCAGCTTTGGTGACAATGCTCTTGCCATCCTCACTAATGATGCGTTTTCAATTCCAACACCACTACTATGTATGAGCAGGTGGGAACAACCCTTTACTTTAGAACATCATATATATATATATACACACACATACATATATATACATATATTTATATATATGTATGTGTGTGTGTCTAATTTTGAATACATGCTAGTCAGGAAATCCAAGAGAACTCAATATCTCATATTGCATGATAATTGACTAGTTACTCCCACTTCCTATGCTTGGAAATAGAACAACCTAAACTTTGGAAATGGGGTGTGTATTGACTTCCTTAACACTACATTTGAACATTTAGATAATTGCACCTAGTAGCACTCTATTATTAAAATTGACTCCTATAAATCATTGCCTAAAATGTACAACCATTCTTCATTCATAAGAGTATAGGGTCAATTTGGGACAAACATGTTTCTAATACTTTGAAAATTTGTAGTTCATTTTTTAGCAAAATCATTGCATTTATACCAACAAGGGGTTATTTGTCAATTTTGTAATGGTAAATACTCAAATATCATTGAATACATGGAAAGGTGTTTATAGGTTGTTTACAAGACTCTACTCTATAAGTAATTTTGTAATTTCAAAGCTAACCACTTAAATAATTTACAAAAATGGCAAATTTCATTAAAATGGTGGCATTCCTCATGCCATTTTTTAGACCGTACAGTCTAAACTGAAAACTGACATCTAGGAATGGTATAGATTTCAAACATCTAGGACACATGTAGATTTTCAAAATCTATGACACATTTAGATTTCAGACTTCACAGTCTAAAATATCTTGGACAAGTGTAGATTTTAGACATCTACAACACATGTAGATTTCAAAATGTATGACGATTTTTGATTTCAAACCGTGCGGTTTGAATTGTCGAAAGTGTCAAACTAATGGAATACTGCCATTTTAACGAAATTCGCCATAAAAATTATAATTCTACCTGGGTTTGGTTTGTGAAACAAGTGCACATCTTAAAAATATGTGTCCCTCTTGGAGTTCACCCCCAAGATATTCACATTGTGAATCAAGATGGTGATATATAGGATTGTCTACATTATTCAGAATTCAGGTTGCCACTTAGACTCTCTCACTTGTAGTCATAGTTAACCTTAGAATGCCGCAACGGATCAGAGAGGTCCAATGAATGATAAGGAATTCTTGCATGCAAAACAGAATTGCAATCATTCATCCTCAGTTTTAGGAGTGAAAAGTGAAAATCTTCTATAGTTCTTTCATTTCAAATGAGTTTTTTTGAATATTTTATTACCAATGATTCCCCCAGTTTTAGAAATTATGAATTTCACAAAAGAGCCGCATCCTTCCATGGTTACTGTAACAAGTCTCAATTTCTCTGTCACCTGGAATTTATCTTTCACCAAAATTTTGGAACCAATGCACGGTGGCAGGCAAGATCTCAACAGTCTCCGACTCTCCCAGCTACCCACTCTGGACGGCCGGGGTGAACTGACCTTGCTTGGCCACTTGGGAAAACACTGAAATTTTGTATTTTTCATGCACGATAAAATTTGGAAATTCTGAATTCATATTTGCAATCAAAGGCCCCATTTGTATGAAGAATCTACAAGATAAATTAATCAAGCCCCAAATAGGGTCTTTTAATTTTTACTTACATTCTTAGAATGACTTGGTGTGGCCAAGCAAGGGGGGCAGTTCACTCCGCCCTTCTAGATGTGCACCGAAAAATATAGTTGAGGTATAAGGGAGAAACATCCAATATGACACATGACCCTTGCGTTCAACCCTAGATTCATCCAATTGCATCCATAGACTTCATTGAATGTGTTTGCCACATAATTGACTCTAATTTGTTGACTCATCTTAAGGACACATATCAAATTTTGATTGGCTCACTACTAATTTTAGCAATGTTCGTATTTGGATGTACCTACATGATAATTTAGGGAACCAACACTTTGGAAAATTATTGAAAATTACATACAATATCTGAAAAATCTTTTTTTTTCTTTCTAATATTCATGATTTTCACTCACTAATACAAAAAACATATTATTTAATAAATAAAAAACTGCCTCTAAATATGCTGAATGTGTGATGTTAAATCAGTCCCACAAAGTCCCTAAGTTTACCACAGGGGTAAACACTGAAATTTTTTATTTTTTGCATAATTTGTTTTTTTCAAATTCTGAGTTCATATTTGATATCAGAGACCCTGAATTGGTCTTGGGAGTGTTAAACACAACCAAAAAAACCCAAACCCCAAACCTCAATCAACCCCTAAGTAGTAAAATGAGTTTTACCCCTCTGTCGCGCCTTTGTGGGACCGATTTAACATCTTGCATGCTGAATTCGTTATTTGGACAGTTTTGGGTGCTTCCACTGTCGCCAAGTATGTTCGTTTTCTTTTTGAACACAACCGAAATGGGATTTCATTGCAACAGGGGTGAAAAGTATGTCTGTATGTTGATAAAAAAATAACTTTAGGTTCTGTTCATGTCAGTTTGTCACTTTGATGAAACTTCTAACTTAGGATAAAAAGTCTAAACTAAATTCACTGCAGTCAGTGTGTTCTTCAACACGCTTGTTTAAAAAAGCAAAAGCGAAAAGCCAGACAAACAAACAAAAAGCAAAGTTAACTTAAAATAATTGAAAACTTTCATTTATTTCCAAGAAAAATATTAAAACTAACTTATAGCTGAACAAAATGCAAAACAACTTGGCACCGCCTACACGAAATTCAACACCCATGAATGCAAATTCTGGTGCAATGGGAATTGTTGGGAACTTCAGATCCTCCTCAAAAATTAATGCAGGGCATGAGAAGCTGTAACTCCCACCCAATTGGTCAAGCACTGAAGCCTTCGCAGTTCGCACAGAGAGAGAAAGGACCCGCATTCAATAGATCTGCATTACTGTAGTAGTTTGAGGCTAAATTAAGCAGACTTGTGTGAGCTACAATGGCATTGAGTGAGCCTATCAGGCACTCATCATTCAAATTGACATACAACTCTCGCACTCACTAACGTAGATTTTTCAAATTGCGTTTTCAAATTTTTATAGCAAATCCATCAGTTATTCAACTGCATTGATCATGGAAGTTTAGGTACAGTCCTCTACTGAAGGCATGAATGTCAACAAGTTCCTCCAGATTGCCCAGCCTCAAAATTTACATAAAATTGTGGCTGGGGTTTTGCCTTTATTTTTGCAATGAAATTTCGTTTCATTTGTGTCAAAAAAAATAAAAATATAGATAAAATAAAACACAGGACTCTAAATCTGTCTCATGAAGTGAGAAACATGGGGTGAATTTTACATAGAAGTAAAAATTACAGCCCCCTGGATTGTGTTGTGTCGAGGGTATGTTCTTTGACCTGTCCTAGCTCACTAGGGGTCTTTAATTGCAAATATGATTAATTCAAAATTGAAGATTTTATCATGTGTGACAAATCAAATTTTTTGTGTTTTTCCTTAGGGAAATCCACCCTTTTGGTCACACTTTGTGAGATGGGTTTAGTGGCCTCCATATAACCAATGCACATAACAATCAAATGGACATAAACTATCTTTGTAGTCTTTCAATGATTTGATGGGTTGAACTTCCTCTCAAAAATCAAACTCCATTTTTTTTTAGACATAAATGAAATAGAGTTTCATTGCAAAGGTTAAAATACAACAACCCTTTCCTCAAATGGCTTAGTATGACAAGACATATCAAAACTAACAAAATCCTTTTTTGATTATTATACACAAAAGGCAAGTTTAACCCTTAAAGGCCCAAGGCCATCTTTATGTCAAAAATCACTCAAAACTGCCATTTTTGTTGCGTTCACTCAAAAGAACAAAAAAATGTATTTTTTTGGGAATTTAATCATAGAATCTTATACTTTTTTGTGCGAGATCATGTGGTAAAAATTTCATGAAGTTTGACCATATAGATTGGAAGATATTTGGGTTCAAAGTTGAAAAAAAGAATTTTTTTGAACATTGCTTTGCAATTTCAGATGACTTTGATTGCCGTCTATTGAAATTTTTTGCACTATCAACTTTGAATTAAAAAAAATTGTACTGAAGAATTGAGTTTAAAGTCTTGGAATTTTTTTTAAATGCTTGATTTTCATTCTTTAAAAAATTATTAAATAGATGTACATCCGAGATTGAAAGAAAAAATTAAATCATTAATAGGTCTAAAATGGGATCAAAAGACAATAATCCCAATAGTGAGATTGTTCTAACAATCAATTTTAACCTTGTCCTACAATTTGTTTTGAAAAATTGTGAAAATTCCATTCAGAAATGAATCCTATATGTTATTTTTTCTAGAAGATGCTTAAACTGCCCAAAAAACAAGATTGTTCATAACTTTCACATAACTAATTCAAATGGAATGAATCAAAGCTTCACATGTAGACAAAAATACAATCTATGAGATTAAAAAATTGAAAATTTTAATTTCAATTTTTTGTGGATTTATTTTTCTACCCGCCAAGTTGAAATTTCAGCTTTTGTGGTATAACTTTTGCTCCCGGGTACCAATTGAAATAAAAATCATATTTCCACATAAAAAATTAGTTTTCATATTTGATGAGAAAATTTCAAAAAGTTTCACTAAAAATTTAAGTCATTAGAACCTCCCCAAACTCCAAACTGGGACAATGGGCTTTTAGGGGTAAATATTCTTTGTTGAATATTTATTTAATTTGTTGAAAACTAGAATTTAATCTAAAGATAAAATGCCTAATAAAATTGGAGTTTATGAAGTCATCTTATTTTGGCTCAATTTGGTTACAATGCATTGTTGATTCTTACCTTAAATCTTAAATTTTAGTCTTAATATATTTTCCCAATCTTAGGAAAAACACACAATACCAATAAATGTAATTGTCACATTTAAGAGAATATTTATGCATCCAATTTTTTTGGTACACCTTACAACAAATGCATTCATATTATCATAGTTGTTTGCTGGGATACATTTATACCAATGGTGAATATTGCAAGCTTGAAAGGAATATAATAATTCCTACTACATCAAAGAATTTAGGTAAGAATGGAAATATTATGTGATTATTTTGACCCTTGATCTTAGTGGAAAACTGAATGGCTTTGCCCTTGCAAGGGCGAAAATCAAATGCTCTAGAGTCTAGAGATCAAATTGTGATGGCCTGACCTACAACCGTGGTACTACCCGCCCACGGTGGAATCGCCCATTCCGAAGACCGCGCTCCGCTACCCTTAAAGAGCAGCATGGCAAGCTGCAGCAGCAGCTGTAATGGCAGGCCTGCCATCGTCTGCACGACTTCTCGCATCGTCCGTGACTTCAGCTCACCAACGCATCGCCCCCCTGCACTCGATCATCTCGTATATGCATGCCATTCCATAGATAGAACTCCATTAGTCCAAGTACATGACGTAACGGATTGTTTCTTAGTTTTGCTTCCTGGCGACCGATTGTTCCAACAGCTGCAGCTAGATGCATGTCTTTGGTGTAGATACTTAGAGAACAAGGACTTGAAGAAGCGCACTCTTGCATCCCGTTGCTTGGTTTCTTGAGGTGTGCATATCGTGGCCATGGCCGCAGGGAGGGTGCTGGTAGTGGTGCTATTGAGCTTGTGCGCGGTCTCTGCAGTTCTTGCATTCGAGAAGGAAGTGAAACCCAACAACTATGCCAACTTCGAGTTCCATGAGTCACCCGAGCAGGACACTGCAGAGGTGAAGCCCCAACAGAGCTTCGAGTTCGCGGAGGAGGAGAGTCATCACCGGGAGTACAAGCCCAACAACTACAAGGACTTCAAGTACACACCGGAGGAGGAGAACAACCACTCGCCCGTCGTCAACGGCGATGGCCATGACCAGTTTTCCAAAGGGCAGTACAACAGCTTCGACGCGAGCGACCGCTTCCCTGCGTCGGAGTTCCCCGACAATCACGAGATGTTCACTGCGCAAGACGATGTGGTGTACGATGCGCACCAGGGGACGCAGGTGTTTTACAAGACGGGCGACGCGGAGTACCGTGGCTCCGATGCGAGCAATCGGTATCCTTCGTCTTACGACTTGATCAATGCTCGTGAGAATGAGAACAAGTACGAGTCGTTTGCGGATAATGAGGTGCGTTTTACGAATGTGAAACATGCGCCTGTCTCGGTACATCCGGATAGCGGCTCCACGAGATTCTACACGCCGGCAAGCGACCCTGACTTCGCGTTTCGGTTTGCGAAGCCGGATACTGTCGAAGACAAAGTGGATAACAAGGCCGGTGAGAATGCGTACTCGCAGTTCAACTTCGATAACAGCGATGCGACGAACGACCCCACTGCGACGTATGGCACCACCACCCCCGTTCTTGCGGCCAGCAATGTGAAGAAACAGGACGCCCCTGTTGTTGTTGTTGCCCATGGCTGCGCCAACATGTAAGTCACACTCTCACCTACCTGTTCAATCTCGCCGAACTTGTCTTTCCGAGACACAGATGGAACATTGTGTCCTACATGCTACGACAGTGTAATCAGGCACGTGAGCAGGATACTCTAGAATATCGATCTTTGTAGAATAGGTCATACTAAAGAGTTCTGAGTGTACCTCTCTTAGTCTCAAATGCAGCACATATCTGCGAAGGTCTCTATAGGTTTTGATTTCTGTTGACACCCTGTCATCTGGAGTCCAAACTTGAAAGGATCACCATATTCGTGACGTCGTTATATGGCATTTTAGAGTACCATAAGTTTTGTTTCTGATTTGGGCAGGTTAGACGTAACTGTTAATATCTTGTATATGATGTGGTTTGGAGGTGAGGTTTGGTGCGAATCTGAATTAACAGAGCTCCTTCGTCTTTAATTGCAAACGTCGACGTGAGTTCTAATCACATTGCTCATTGCATTCAATCGACAGGTATTGGGCGGAACATACGAAGCAGTGGCCTTCGTTCTTTAGCGTGAATACACAGGTGGCGCAGGCTTTCGGATTGAAGGCAGGCGAGGTGTATGGCACCACCACGATGTTGCAGGCGTTGTATGACAACAGGCAGGACGGCTACAGCCAGCTGCTGAGCCATGGAACTGCCGCCTTGATGAACGCGTACGTCATGCCCAACTATGCGCTTCGCCATGATGCCGTGATTGACCAGTTTATCGGTGCCCTATCGTCCCGGACAGCTGCCGGCGTGCAGGCCCATAAGTTCCTCAATGCTAATCATGCTTACGGGCCTAATGAGTGCCTGAACTAGGAGCTGGAACGCAGGTTCTGGCTTTAATCTGATCTTATATACATATATCTGATGGAGCCCTAAAGTATGATTAAGCTATGTAGTCCATCTTGATATGTATTTACGTGAATTCCATTCCGTTGGGCTGGCGATGTTCCTAATCCCTCAACGATGAGCTTTTGGTTGGTACCAGGATGCAGGGTCTGTAGTTGGCCGCACGGGTGATGCTTAGGCTCGTACTCCTTTGTGGATTTTGTGCATGCCTTGTAATAACTGATCATACTTGCGACGGCCTCATCTATGTATAAGTTGGAATTCATTTGATCGAGTCTGCTTTTGTAGTTGTGTTCTCAATGTTGTGGATTTAGCTGTTTTCAAGTGATTAGTGATGATGTCGAAAAAGTTGCCTTGTTTATTTAAAGCATGTCATGTAGCCTTGATTTTCTCTACCTGTCTTTACGCAATGTTCGTTGATCAGCGACGGGGTGATGATTGGAGTGCTTGTTGCTTTTCTAGTCCGTTTCATTTTTGAATCGAACTTGAATGCTCCTCCTGATTGTGGTGTTCTTGTCACATGCTCGTTACTGACAAGAGACAATTTATGCATTTAGGGATTAGTAATAACATATGATTTAGAATTGACGTACCGGTATGATACAGTAGTTGACTTACAGTTTCTTGCTGCATCGTTCTCATCAAGAATTCGAACCTAATATGAAATGGTTTTTGAAACTGCTTTTGCAATGAATTCTGCACCGTACTCGTCTAGAATTTTAACATCGTATGCAACGGTTTTGGAATCTGCGTTTGGAATGAAATATACTTTGTTTATTCATAACAGTAATTAGATTTCTTTAAAGAGTGAACAGTCCAGGGGAACGCTTTGTGAGGTTGCGATTAATGTCCAGTGTAGCAATTAGTACCGAAGTGCCTTGATTTTGTCAGTACATTGCGAATGTGTAATTGTGTATCCAGCTAAGATAGCACCCACTACTGTTGGATCCAAGTGCCTACCCAGTGTACATATCCAGTCACTGACATCAAGAGGAAATCTCTTGATCTCGAGGGATTAAAAAAACTCCAAGCTGCAAGCAGCGTTACGCTAGGGGAGCCTATTGAACTATTGTGAGAATTATCCTACATTCAACCGGTGTCTTCATGTATCTACTCTTGATATTGCGTTTCGTCATGCATACATTGGTTGTTGCTAGATCAGTTTGTTTGGAAACTTAACCTCATTTAAAACGTAACCGGTGCATTAGTGCATTGCACACTACTTCTACCCAAAGTGAGTACTGAGTTGCAATATATCAACTTTGAAGGAGCCAATACGTGAGTCATAAGTACAACTCTAGCAAGTATTCATCACTGTGAATGAATAATCTTTTCCGGGACAATTCACATTCACGGGAAATTTCAAATCATTATCTTCAGTTGAGACACAAGAAATCACACCACACTTGCTTTTAATTGTCAATCACGCTTGGGATCTATCAGAGCGGAGAATCCGTGGTTGCTGATTGGGCTGTTTCCTTGACATCGTCAAATCAAAAGTTTCCATGAGTGAATGGACAACAACAAACAACTTGTCTGCCAATATACTAATAAATCAATTTCGAGCACCAAGGTGAAAGACTTTTTCATATGATTTCCTTGGATCCTCAATTTCCGTCTGTCACTCTGACAAATAATTTCCAGCATCCCACCGTCTGGCACTGCAGGAACAGCCTGTCCTCTGGATTCGAAATCTCCTAATTGACTGCGTGACACAGAAGTCTCTGTATGTGATTCTGAGTCCTATCAGTTCGTAGCGGTGAAAGCAATGTGCTTGAAGAGCAGCATACAGAAAGCTAAGCTACCCTCTAATTGCACAATGCACACTTTGGAATTGCAAATTCTCAATACATCCGGAGAATTTGTCCTGCCATGCGTACAAATGTGCAATTTCCACGCATTGAGTATTCAAATTGTGAAGAAGTGGAAGGCACCCGTTGGACCCCGAGGTAGTGCAATTACAGAAGGTTGAGTGAATTTGCACCCTATAATTGTACACCTTATAATTGCAAGTTCTCAATATATACATCTTGAGAATTTGTCGTGTCATGTGTACAAGTGTGCAATTGCCATACATTGAGTATTCAAATTGTGAAGAAGTGGAAGGAACCCATTTGTCCTCAAGGTAGTGCAATTAGAGAAGGTTGGATGAATTTGCACCCTCCAATTGCACATATGGTTATCACAAATTCTCAATACATCCTAAGAATTTGTCCTAATTTAACTATCCATTTCCATACATTGCATATTCAAGTTGCAAAGACACAGAAAGAATCCGTTTGTCCTCAAGGTAGTGCAATTAGAGAAGGTTGAACAAGTTTGTAGATTGTATAGTTTCTATAATCTTAGAATTGACCTTTATGTGAAAACTAGATTATGCATTGACAAATGTATATTTTTTTGCTATTTTGGAGCAAGTAAGAAAAGGTTTGGTGTGATGTATATTAAAAATGGAGACTCATGCGCATTCTTATTCTAACAAACATTTGCTTCAAGATAGCAAAATCTATTGCAACCAAATAGCAAATTTAATACAATCTTGCCAATGAAATTGAAAATAAGTAGGTTCAAAATGTAATTTCAATTTTACAATCATATTGATACTTGTATAATTTGGCAAGCTACCTAATTCATTTGTAACTCTCATAGACTCACAAGCCACTTCATATTTGTTAAGTAGAAAAAAAGGCAAACACTTTATAGAAGTGGGATATTAGGAGGTACAATATCATATATGTAATGTCTAAATTAAGACATGAAAGAGCTCAATCACTCAAAGTCAAATCAAATGCACCACTCGTATTCTCAATGGAACTTCATACCTCATTTAAGCACAAAAAAACCCACCTTTTTCATTAAAAAGAATTCACTAGGAACTTTCAAGAAATCAATTTAGCTTTGACTTCCCAAATTTATTTGCAATGTGGTCAAAACTCTTACAAACAAAGTAAAGAAGGCTTAGGGGAAGCATTTTTACATTTTGTCACTAAACTTTGTATATAACTTTAATTTAAGGATCCACATTACAAAAGGATTTTGGAGGGGGAATTCAAGTTGATTTTCTACAATTCTTTTTCTTTTTCTTTTTCAAAATGTAGATTGATGATGCTTAAATAAAGCTTGAAGCTTGATGGTTGCTATTATGTGAGCTTAGGAGCATGAGACCACGAGCCTAGAAAACTATACACCTATTTTGTAAGTATTTTTATTTTAAAAACCTTCCGAAATTTTGATATAATTATATTATAAATACCTATACAAAAGGGGTGTTTACATTAAAATCACTTTCAATGGTTATAGGATATCTACTTATATATGATATGCTCAAGGCTCACATGCTTGCATTTTTATACTCACACACTGCCATTGTTGCTTGAAATTCTTACCTTTATACATAATCATGGCATTTTCCTATGAGTGGCCAAACTCACACTTTACCAGAAGCTATCCCATTTATTAAGTTGATAGATGAATAATGATGAACTTTATTATATAAAAGAACTTTTTAACCTAATTTCTCACATTTTATCAATGAAGAGTCTTCTTCACTTCTTCATACAAAATTCTCTTGACAATTGATACAAAAATTTCAAATTGCCCCAATAGTACAATAAGGAGCACATGGCTATAGTAAATTAAAAAAAACTAAATCCAAATTTGAAATTGAGGATATGACAAGGCCTAGAATTTAAAAGAGCTAAGGAATTTTAACTCTTATAACAAAACATTTTCTACAAGAACCAATAAGAATTGAATAAAAAGTACAACTATCTAGTTTAGAATACTTGGAACAATGAATCTTAGATGCATGCAAGGAGCAATGGTTAGACAAGATATAGTGTGGGGAAAAAAAGGTTCTAGATTTGTCCATTCTTTTATTTTTCAACAAGTAGAAGTGGTTGCGTGTCCTATGTCATAGATATTCAATTAGTCAAAATAATCTTGGATTTATATAATTAAAAAAATGACTACATTAGAGTACTACATTACGATATTGATGATGGTTTGATCAACAATGACTATGCAAAGAAAGACCTAAATGATTTAGATCCTATGTGCTTCTTGAGTATATCATTTCATCAAACGTTTGCAATGAAGAGGTAAAATATCAAAGACATGTTAACACTTATTTGATTTTGATTACAATTTACATGTGATGTTGGTAGTTTAAAAAGCCATGGTTGTTAATTTAGATCTTATAACTTTGCCTTTTCATGTAAAAGCCCTTTGCTTCTTGCTACTAAATATAAGATGCTTTGAATTATTTAAGACAATGTTTAGGAAAGACAACACTACAAGGGAAATGGGCCCTAATCTACAACCTAAATTCCTTAAGAAAATGATTTAATGATCTCTTGTTGTTAATTGCTTTATTTGTCTTACTTCTCTTTTAAATTCTATAAAATGTTAAATGTATCCATTAAAATATAAACAAATACTAGCCCAAATTATTTGACATCAATTTTGTAATAGACCTTCCCTTCCCTTCACTTCACACCCCTTTTTACATTTTGTCAATTATGCCATGCACGGCCATGTTATCAAAAATTTAGGGTATTTTGCCCAAACTCTTGTTTTCATTACAATTTGACTTCTATTTTGTTTTTCAAGCATTCTTTTGTGTTCTAGAGCTCATTCAAAGAACTTTGGGGTTCCTTTAACCTCTAAAAGTCCAAGGGGTTAGGACAAAACACAAATGTCTTATAAAATGTAAGTTATGTAACTTTTTTAAAGTTAGTATCAAAGAAGATAATGTGAAGCACAAAATGTAGAAATTATCCGTACGGTCAATTATAAAATTATTTTTAGATTCTCTTCAAATGAAATTTCAAGAACTAGCTTCAAAAATTCACCAAAAATACAATATTTTAATTTAGTATATGAATTTTTTTTATTGGTCAAAATTGTGGTTTCTATTGATTTGTGAAAAAATGCAAAAGATCTAGTAATGAGACCATCAACACTTTTCCAAAATAGTAAGTTTTTCAACACTAGGCAATTCTAAACCTTTTGTGCTATATCTCTTATAATTATTGTTTGATTGTACTGATCTTAGTTTTGAATATAAATGTTGAAAGAAAACCCAATTTTTTCAAAACTGAAATTCCTTTTTTGAGAAAAATTTCTTTTTTGCCCAAAAATTCTGCCTGAAGTCGGGCGAGGACCAAAAAATGGTTGTTTGAGCGCTTAGAGGTTAAAGTGCTTGGCAATTATTATTGTGTATTGGAGTCTACTAACCATTTTCTAATTGTCCTAAAATTTTTGGTACTGACCACTTGACAAACTTATTGTGTGGGATTTCTCACTTTTTAGTGGAAGAAACCCCCCCTTGAATTTGCTCACTAACCTTGTTGTTTCTTTAATTTTTATACTAACCCCAAGCACATTCCAGCCAAATTCTAGTGATGCCGTTAGTTAGAATGCCTTGATATTTGTTGTAGAGTCCCAAATTTTATAGTGCTAACCCATTTTCATTGAGCTTTTGTATGGAACCTCCTAACTCTTGTTGGAGAAGGTTCCATTCAAGGCTTGACGTGGAAATCATAAATTTTGAGTTGAAATTAAGATTCTTTGAAAGTCCCCATATAAACTCTTGTATTTTGTTTTCCAAATCCAGGACCAGGTACCCCGGACGGAAAAACTTTGAACCTAGGACTAACTTTTTATCTTAGAAATATTGGGGTGAATCCCCGGACGGTGAAGCTTCGCTCTTACTGAGAATTTTCCATTTTTCTTTTTATTGAAAGGGTCCTCATATGGAGACCCAAGGTATTTCATTAATTTCCAAAAATTTAAAGTAGGTGAGCAACGGCCAATTGCAAGGATTTGTGAGTCCAGCTCGAATAAGGGACCAAATTTTGGTTAAAGGCACCCCCCACCAGCCTAGCGAGTAGGTCAGAAGCCATACAGTAGAAGGTTGCTTGATTGAGTCAGTTATTAGAGTGCTCACCAAGGCTTTTTTTTCTTCATTTTTGGAGAATACCCACAGTGGCAACATAATATGTTATAGGGATGCTCCAAATTGCAACATTCATCCATTTCTTGGATGTATAGTATGATTTCCATCCAAAATTAGGCAAATTCATCTACTATTTTTCTTTATTTCAAAGTTGTCTGACAATTTCATCCAAGTTTTCCAACATTTTTTTGGATGTTTTTTTAACTAGATTAATTTTTTCTGGTGCAAACTCGCACCAAAAAGCCAAAAAAAAAAGCCTTGGTGCTCATATACCATCATTTGTTTAAACATCAAAAAGTGGAAAAATACTCAATTGGGTTCCAATTTTGATTTTTTAATCAAAAAACTTTGTGCTTTAGTTTAGAAACCCAATAATCAAATTATACATTAGGAGAGATAGAGAGATAGTTGTATCTTATTCTTTTATTCCTTGTTGCAAATTATCAAGAATCTAGCTTGGGTGAAGTAAAGCTTGTTGCTTGAAAATACCAATATTTGGAGCTGATTGTTTGCATAGACTGAGGCGTTGTTTCCAAAACAATTGCTGAATCAAGGCAAGAGGTGTATTTCGAAATCAATTTCCAAAAATCCAGAACATAAAGTTTAATCAGTCTATGAAAAGGCCAACAAGCAAGGGAGGTGCAAACATCAAATCAGATTTGAAAGTTCAACTTGGTTGTATAGTGGGAGGCCCTTACACGTGGGCTTCCCGCCTTCGGGCTTTACCCGCATCCGGGAGACGTATCCAGCCCTCGGGCGTGTTATGAGTAAAATTTCCACCCTAAACAGGTTTTCTCTCACACGTGGGCTTCTCGTTGTGTGAGGGCCCTGCCTCGAAGGTGAGGGCGGGACCCCAAGCCCGAGGGGCCAGGACCTCACACGACGGGAGGCCTGAGTGGGAGGGGCTCCCGATGTGTAAAGCAATTGGGATTACAGTTCATGGCACTCGTTATAGTGCCAGGCACTATAACGAGTGCTAGGAGTTGTAATCCTGAGTGGAGATACTTTATGCTTTATAATTTGAATCTTTCTGTATTAGAAGTGTACTATAGAATGCTTTACGAATGGCTCAATTGATAATCCAAAAGTTATTGTAATTTTGTCCTGGCTTACTTTACTCTGTTGAACTTTGGACACTCTATCAAGCATCTGGATATACAAAATGGACTCACAAATCTCACTCTCACGTGTTGGACTTGCTCCAAAACAAATTGCAAAGTTGCAAATGCGCAACTTTGAAGTAGAAATTAGTATTTGGAGTGAAGGAGAGAGAGCTCAAGTTGCACAAACACCAAACATTGAGGAATGCTTGACACATTAACCAAGGTTTGGACTTTGTATTAAAGACAAATAGAAAAAACAAAAAGAGAGAATACTTGACCTTTGGATATTTTAGAATAAGTTATTAGTAGGATTATTCTTAAGCAAATTGTTCCCAAGTGATTGTTTTATTCTTGAGAGAATTTGTGAGAATTTAGCCAATATCTAGGAATATCTTTGGATTAGATTTAGTAGAAATTTTTCTTGCAAAAAATATTCAAAAGAGAAAAAGAAAATAGAAGATTAAAGAAGGTACCTTTGAAAGAAAAAAAAGCAATATAAAAGAAGATAAGAAAAGAAAAGGAGGAAAAAAAGAAGGATTGGCTACTTTGATATATTTTCAAACAAAAGACAATTGGGAAGCATGGAAGTTGCACAACGTTGCACAACGTCACGAGGTTGATATATAAATATGGAAGGTGTGTTTGCTAGGGCTAGTCTCAAATCATTTTCCCTTTACTTTCTTTTCCAACAAAAAATCATTAAATTAGAATAAGAAAGTTAGAAATCAAAGTCAAACCATCAAGGTCTTTAGAAATTAGAAGCAAAAATTTAAGAGTAGTTAGGAAATCAAATTAGCTTTTCAAAAAAAACTTATAAGTAGAAAACAAACAAAAACTTTAGGATTTACAGCTAGATGAACATTAGTTTAAGAATTGGATGAAAAGTAAAAATTCATCTTAAAGGGATTTCAAAAGAAATCTAGACTTTCTTGGAAGAATCTTAAAGGAATTTAAAATTTAAAATAAAATAGATCTAGAATACAAAAAAATTGAATAAGTTGAAAATAAAGAAAGTAGCAAATAAATTTGGATGAACTAGTCAAGGGTCAAAATTTAGTTATAAATAGTTTTTATCAAGAGGTAAGAAAACAAGAAATTTACCTTTAAAAAAATGAAAAACAAAAGGTGAAAATCATATAATCATGATTTTGGGTGTTTATTTGTGCAGTTTTTATTGGGTCTTGTCTATATTTTCTTTGCATATAATTTATGAGTTAAAAATCTATGAGCTCATAAGCCTAAAGTATATATTTAAGATACCTTGGATTATGATCATAGGTACTTATGTTATAGACTCCTTCCATGTTCTAGTCTATTTATATTATAAGTACATATGTTATAAACACCTTCAAATGGTTGTAAATACATACCTAAAACTACATTCAAGGAACTAGAAATTAATTAATACATTAAAAATGCACAAAGATCCATACAAAAACTTTAAAAATCTGAATGAATAAAATTGAATGTCTTAGACATCTTCACTAGTACTTGCAACAATGAAAAATAGTATAAAATGGCAATTAGAATGCTTGGGCAATCCAAGGTTAAGGAGATGGATCAATTGATGTCAAGGACAAAGTTAAGCTCCAAAGACAAAGTTTACATTGTTAAAGTACAAACGTAAACCTTACCTTGGAATCTTCCTAAATTAATTTCCTTGCACTTCTGACATGTGATTTGGTTTGAATTTGTTACACAATAAAATAAAAAAATTATTCAAGAAGCAAGATCCTTTTAACTTCAACCACCATTGATTCATGAGGGCCTATTTTATCATGTGATGCCCAAATCTTTTTTGAATTATTGCATTTGTTTATTTACATCTATGTGTAAGTGCATTGTTTTTATTGATTTCATCTAATTGGTAATAATTGTAGGTTTCCTATTAAAGACTATAATGTTGCTTTTTAGCTATCATTGAAGAGGCCATGATCTCACTTGAATTTCAAGAAATATGAACTTGAACTATTAAAGTATCAATCAAACAAATACAAGTCAAGGACTGAATGGATTCTACAATAAATCAATGATCAAGGACTTCATACGGAGACTCAACTTTATGTTGTTCTTTTCACATTTCATTTGGTAGCTCTTTGTGATCATTTGGTTGTTGCTTAACCCCTAAAGGACCAAGGCCTTTTTTCTGTCAAAAACCTCTCAAAACTGCCATTTCTATTGCATTCACCCAAGAAAACAATTTTTCTTTTTTTTTAGAATCTAACCATAGGATCTTGTACTTAACTTGAGTGAGATCAAGTGGTAAATATTCATGAAGTTTGACTGTACAGATTAGAAGATATGAGCATTCAAAGTTGGAAATACACTAGGAAATACAAGTTCTTTGAACTGTAGTTTGCAATTTCAGATGACTTTGACTAGCATTTGTAAAAAAAATTGCACTATAGACTTTGAATTTATAATTTTTTGTGTTAACAAATTGAGTTGAGAGTCTAGGAAAAAAAATTCACACAAAAAACACTTGATTTTCATTCTTTAAAAAATTGTTAAGTAGATGTAGGTCCAAGATTGAAAGAAAAACTAAATGGTTAATAACTCTAAGATGGGATTGAAATACAATAATCCCAATGGTGAGATTGTTCTAGCAAGTAAACATAACCTTGTCCAACAATTGTTTTTGAAAGATTGTAAGAATTACATTCAAAAATGAATCCTATAAGTTATTTTTTAAAGAAATTGTTTAGATTGCCCGAAAAACAAGATTATCCATAACTTTCTCATTATAAGTCCAAATAGAGTGAATAAAAGCTTCACATGTAGGCAAAAATATATTATTTTAGAAAAAAGAATTGAAAGAATTAAATTTTTACATTTTGCAAAAAGAAAATTCTGCTCGTTGAACTAAAATCTGGACTTTTTGTAGTATAACTTTTGCTCCTGGTCACCAATTGAAATAAAAATTACATTCCCATGAAGCTAATCAGTTTTCCTATCTTATGAGAAAGTTTTAAAAAGATTCATTAAAAATTGAGGTCTACGAAACCTGCCCGAACTCTAAATTGTCCCTTGAGGAGACAATGGTCCTTTAGGGGTTAAGCTTACTCATTTAATTCAATAACAAATTTTTTATTCAGAGTCATTCTAATCAATTTTAATAAACTAACAAAAGCAATTGATTCAAAATCCAACAAATAAAATTACCTATTGTTATAAATACTAAATTGAGGGCAAAAGTGAAAAAATATCAATGATAATAAACACATCAATCCATTGATGCAATATAGAAGCAATATTAAAAATCAATAAGCCATATCAAATAATAAACATCAAAAATCAAATATGAAATATCAATAACTGATATTAAATAACAAACACCAAACATTACTTAAGCAAATATTAGTAAACAATATCAAATATTAGTAAGCAATATGAAATTTCAAATACTTCAATCATCGATTATGGATCATCAATGAACAATATCAAATAACCAAATACTGGTGAACAATATCAAATACCAATTTCTAACTAAATATAAGTAAATCTAAAATCTTGTAATACAATTGTTGCTTTGGAATCCTTGGACAAAGTACTTGTACAAAGAAGTTAGTAGGGGAGGCTATAACAATAAGATGATGCGCAAAAAAAAATGATACAAATACAAGATATAAGTCAATTTTAATTTGGATGATCAAGAATAGGTAAGGGCATTTGCAATGTTGTCTTAGTACATATGGCCCAGTACTTGTATAACTAACTTTTGAATGGTAAATAATTAAAACTTGAAAATTATCTTACTCAAAGCACATTTGAAAGAACTTGGGGAAGGTACAAAAAAAATTCAAAATTCAACATCGGAGAAGTACTTCAAAAGCAAGGTAAAAATCTAAAATTATAAAGGTCTCAGCAAATCACAATTACCAAAGCAAAATTTGGCCATTGACCCTCTAAATGTAGCCAAATAAAGATGGTCAATGGTCAAATTTTGCTTTAATAACCATGATTTCCTAAGACCTTTATAATTTTAGATTTTTACGTTGCTTTTAAAGTGTTTGTCCAATGTTGAATTTTGAATATTCTTGTACCTTTCCAAATTCTTTTTGATGCACTTCCAATGAGACAATTTTCAAGTTCTAATAATATATTTTTGCCTATATGTGAAGCTTTGATTCATTCTATTTGGACTTATAATGAGAAAGTTATAGACAATCTTGTTTTTCGGGCAATCTAAACATCTTTTTGAAAAAATAGCTTATAGGATTCATTTTTGAATGCAATTTCAACAATTTTTCAAAAAAATTTGTTGGACAAGGTTATGTTTACTTGCTAAAACAATCTCACCATCAGGATTATTGTATTTCAATCCGATCTTAGAGTTATTAACCATTTAGTTTTTCTTTCAATCTTGGACCTATGTCTACTTAAATTTTTTTTAAAGAATGAAAATCAAGTGTTTTTTGTGTGATTTTTTTTTACAAATGGTAGTCAAAGTCATCTAAAATTGTAGACCACAGTTCAAAAAAGCTTGTATTGCCAACTTTGAATGCTCATTTTTTCCAATCTATATGGTCAAACTTCATGAAATTTTTACCACATGATCACAATATAGTTAGGTACAAGATCCAATGGTTAGATTCTTAACAATTTATTTTTTATTGTTTTCTTGGATGGATGCAACAAAAATGGCAGTTTGGAGAGGTTTTTGACAGAAAAATGGCCTTGGTCCTTCAGGGGTTGAGGCAAAGTCTTCCTACGTTGAAATCACTTGAAACCCTCAGTTAAATTTTTCTATCATCTAGAAGTTCAACACTATAAACAAGAACCAAGCATCTACAGAAGCATCTTCAGTCTGTAAAACAACATCATCGGCATACTTTTCATGAGCTGTAATGACTTGGCGTAACAACTAGAAACCAATCAGAAACAGGCCAATCAGAAACCAATGGAAACCATCCGAAATTTGACCTCAGCTTGCATAGTCACTCCAAACATAGCTACTTTAGATCTCATGGATTCGTGTACCATGTAAAAGAACTTTCACTTATGCATGAATTTGGCATATGAATATCATCACTAGCATCATAAGGGAGATGTTCCCATAATGAATAAAATAAACACATCTCGACATGATCTAGGCAGTAGTGCAAGGCAAAACAATGATTTTAGAGGTGCATTCACAAAAATGATGGGGATTGCAAAAATTTGGTAATTTTATCTTTTGAATTGAAATTACTATGAATTTTGAAAGGCAAAAGTTAGGCTTAATTCTTGGCCAACATTTTGATCATTCAAAAACTAGTACCCTGCTCATTACCTCCTACTTTTGTGCTCACTTATGTCATTGACTTGTTGGTCTAAACCTTGAAAAGGTACAAAGACATGCATTTCAAGGAAAAAATGGAAATCCATTCCAATCTTGCTCAGAAGTAAGGTACCCTACTTATTGATGATTTATTTATTTTTAATAATCTACTTTACCAACAACGTTTTCAAATGAAAATACAACACAAAGTAATCAAATTTAGTATTTTAGCACTAAGAGCATGGCAAGTCAAATTTAACCTCACTACAAGAGAAAGGGGTGTTTTAAGTAGTGTCCTAGACATCACGTCTTTTAAGTAATGTCTTTTAAGTAAGGTTTTAAGTAAAATTTTACTAAAAAGACAATCTTTTTAGTAAAATTTTACTTAAAACCTTACTTAAAAGACATTACTTAAAAGACGTGATGTCTAGGACACTACTTAAAACACCCCTTTCTCTTGTAGTGCCTCTAAAGGACCATTTTCCCCTCAAAGGACAAAATGGATTTTGGGCAGGTTCCTATGGCCTCAATTTATAGTGAAACTTTTTGAAACTTTTACGTAAGATAGAAAAACCCATTAGCTTTGTGAAAATATGAATTTTAATTCAATTAGTGATTAGGAGCAAAAATTATACTATAAAATCCCACATTTTTATTCAACGGGTAGAAAAATAAATCCATGAAAATTTTAAATTAAATTTTTTTTCCTTGTAGAATACATTTTTATCTACATATAAATCTTTGATTCATTCCATTTGGATAAGTAATGTGGAAGTTATGAACAATTTTTTTTTATAGCAATTTGAAGATCTTCTTGAAAAGATAACTTATAGAATTCATTATTGAATGCAGTTTTTACAATTTCTCGAAAAGTATTATTTGACAAGGTTAAGTTAGCTTGCTAGAACAATATCACTGTTGGAACTATTGTATTTTAATCCCATCTTAGAGTTATTAACAATTTAGTTTTTCTTATTTTTGAACCTATTTGTACTTAGATTTTTTTTAAAGGATGAAAATCAAGTGGATTTTTTTTTTAAACTCCTAGACTTTTAGCTCAATTCTTCAATACAAAATATTTTAAATTAAAAGTCTATAATGCAAAAAAATTCTCAAATGGTGGTCAAAGTCATTTGATATTACAAGCTAGAGTTCTAAGAAAATTCTTTTTCCAACTTTTGATGCTAATATCTTTCAATCTACATAATCAAAATTCATATTATTTCTACCACATGATCTCAAACAAATAAAGTATAAGATCTTATGATTATATATATATAATTTATTTTTTCAAAAAAAAAATCTTTTGGGGGGAGATGTAACAAAAATAGAAGTTTTAAGTGTTTTTTGACAAAAAAATAGCCTTGGTCCTTTAGGGGTTAATTATCTCATGTGTAGATATAATAAAATGTGAATTTCTAAATGAGAAGCAAAGCTCAGTATGTCTTGTTGAGGTCGCAGGAGGTGTTACAATGTGACATTGACAAAAAGTGGCAATCACTCATGTTAGATTAATTTTCCTACCCCCTCCTTCATCAAAAAAATTGATAGCCGTTGGATTTGAATTTAAAAAATTTCACCCCTCCCTCCAAGAAAAACCAACAACCATTGGATACCGATACGGATACTAGATACAGCATACGGATATAGCATATGGATACAACATGCAGATATACCATACGGACACTAATACTGAATACGAATATGTCATTTATCCCATATTATTTGTCTCCAAGCCCACCCTCTCAGAATTATAAGAGGGTGGGGGGAGGGTGGATTTACAAGTTTAAAAATTTAAAAATTTTAATATTTAATATTTATATCAGATTGGGAGGGGAGAGAGGTTTAAAAACTTTAATATTTAAAATTTAAAGTTTAATATTTAAAATTTAATGTTTGAATCAGATCAGGAGGGGGGAGGTGCATCAATTTTTAAATTTTTATAGTTTTTGAGCTCATTGTGACACTATTTGTCAAATAATTGTCCTTGTCAAATAGTTCATATTCTCATTTGTCTTACATAGGTCAAGACACCTCCTACCACCATATGAGGATATAATGACCTATATTTCTCACTTTGAAATTCAATCGGAGATGGAAATATTTTTCATCTTCTTCTTTGAGACGAATAAAGAAGACTCTATTGTAGATGAAAATGTAATTAAGCTTTTCATTTGTAGCAAAGCCTAGAAATTGGATGGTCAACTTCGGGTCAATACTTTAAAATCAGGATTGAAAATATAGTCAAATCCCATATCAACCAAGGCTCTTCATTTGGCCGTAGCTATCTAGTTTAGAGGCCTAGTCATGTTTGTTGTTGAGTATTGCCATAACCCTGGTACAGCTAGTCGCTGTGTTTGAGTCACTTGGAGAGCAACTATGGTTGTGATCTAACTTCTATATTATCACTAGAAAAAAACTTGTGTTTTTTTGGACAAGCCCGTGAACATGGACAAATGTTTAGTTAAACATTAGACATGTCTATTGTGAATGTGTAGAAAAATCTGTCAAGACTGATATGGCAAAAAGACAAAAAATTTGAAAAAATGTGCTATGTTTTCAGAGTGACATCTTTGCAAATACAGTCAAAGAATGAATCAAAAGTGTGTCGTGTAGAAGCTACATCACTTCCACGTAAATGCCAAGCAAGCGAGTAGTGCCACATAGGATTTTTTGAACTTGACTTGACTATGACACGGCAGTTGACATCACTACGTCAGAGAGGATAACTATTGTTTTCAGTGACATCAATGTTATGTCGCAAAAAAACTTCATATTGTTTCTAGCAACATTGACAAAGACATGTAGAAGGGTCGTTGCAAGAAACACTGTGCAAAAAGCGTAGCGTTTTCAATAGTACTTTTCTTTTTTTCGGGAGTACTTTAAAATTAGAAAAACAAGTTTTAAAAGAAGTGAAAAATATGTTTCATTTATAAACCTTTAAGAAGAAGGTACCCTAGAAAGGAAAGGCATACGAAAAATCTCTAAGTAGGAAGACCAGAAAAGTACAAAATCTCATGAAAATTAGTACTTCTACATTTTAATTTGCAAAAAATAGGAAAATCAAATTTTCTTAAAACTAAAAATTGGCCATTTGAAGAAAGTTGATTTTGATGAGATTTGACCAAAAGAACGATCTTAGAACCATCATCAATGTTCAAAAATTGCGTGCCACGGGAAAAAATTTATACTCATGTGGAGGACATAAAAAAACATATTTTTAGATTTTCATTTGGAATTTACAGGTTTTACACCTATGAAAATAGATCATGAAAGCTTTGTCTTCAAATCATTAAATTTAGACACTGCAAACGTAATGATAACCATAAACTACACCTTGTGACAGCTCAACAAAAATGATTTTTAAATATAAAATGATTTGTTTTAATTTCTAAAAAACAAGGGATATAATAAAATTTAAATTAGGAATGTTCATTAAAAATTTCATGTTCATTGGACTTAATCTCCAAAAGTTATAGTGGAAAACAAAAAAGTGGTTCGTGTTGTAACGCAAAATAGGACCAATGTTTCTTGCAATGACCCAAAAGGATTGTCTAATTGTTTTTTTTGACGTCAAATTAGATGTCTAGACGTTTTTTGAAATGTTTTCTTAAATGTTCAATGTACACAATACACCATATAAAATATAAAATACACCATACATTATATACATACATCATATACAATATGCCATATATCATACACATTGTATTATATACAATACATCATACACCATATTTGGTATTTATATTATATGGCTTGAAAAGCCATTGATTGTAAGTATATTTAGATGAGAAGACAATCTGATATTTAAGCACGTGGCGTGGGTGGCAGTAAAGACAAACCATATGGGATATATTTAGTCCCATGGGCTTCAAATCTTGTCTATTTGAACATTGCAGTGGACATTGCAAAAAACATCTATATGTCTTAGTTGACATCACCACTAATCTCTCAATTGATGTGTTAGTTGACACTTAAAAAATAATTTTAGAATTCTCAAAAGGCATCAAAGTGTGCTGATGTGGCATGCCACATCACTATTTTATTTTATTTTAAATTAAAATTTTGTTTTGCTTCTTTGAAAAATTTGCTATGAGGCTACCCTTCTCCTATTATTTCATATTTGTTTAGCATTTTACCTTAGCTCCTAGTAATTTCTAAAAATTACTCAAAGTCAAAACAAAATCCAATGCCAACGTGGCAAGTTTGCATTTTTTGGGACGTTCTCCATAATACACTTGTATTTTTTATTATCTATGCCAAAACATTCGTGTTGCATAAGACATGGACTTGTTTTGTTTGAGACATCTACTCGTTTCTTGAGACATTCAAGTAAATTTTGTCTTCATAGCCTAAATCTCATCTTCCAATTTCGTTCTAAAAAACATTCTTGTCTGTTGCTAAGATCCAAAAAATCAGGGACTTCTACTAGTGTATATGACAAGAATCATGTGTTACATCCAATCCTCCATTACTCAATGTGAAAACTAAATGGAATTAATGTATAAACCATTTGCTTGTAATGAAAAAATCATAGTAGAATGCACAGACGACAAGCATTGTTTACACATTACCCTAAAAAATAGAATGGCAATTACTGCTATTTTTCAATACATTGTGAGGCAATGTATTGAAAAGTGGCAGTAATTTAGTATTAACTTAGTGAGGCTGATTTTTTAATAAATTATCCCACCCACTTAGATTTTTTATTTTCTTAACACAACCCCCATGCATACTTGTGTATTTGATGAGCATTTTGTTTACCCAACAATATGGGTTATATCAATGTATTCAATACGCATTCAATGTTCAATACATATTTAGTATTTAGTATTCAATATGTATTTTCTATTTTTTATTTATTCAATATTCAATAATCAATATGTATTTAGTATTAAACCAACAACATTAAGGGGGGTTCAATTTATTTTTTATTTTTAATCAACAACCGGAAAGTTGTGGGGTAGGCATTAGGAAAAAATTAAATCTACAAAGAGGCTTTGAGTTTTCTTACTAATTTTAATACAAATTGAATGAGCATGAGGATGTGCACATGATTATTACTACTTCTATATAGGATTGCATGTAGCCACTTGGCTTATAGATATTTGTAGGAGGTGTATGCTCTATCCTCTATGATAGAATCATCATGAGATTTATGAGATTTTGGAGATGGATTAGATAATGACGACAAATTTTTGAATTCATCATACAATTCTTGGCCCAATTAGTGAGTTGAAAAGGTTTTTTCTACCCAAATAGTTATGACTTATGAGATTGTGGAGATGGATTGGGTAATGATGATAAATTTTTGAATTCATCAAGCAATTCTTGGCTCAACTAGTGAGTTGAGAAGGTTTTTTCTATCCAATCTCTTTACAAAGCAGCCTCTTTTCGAGTTCAATTTTCTCCTAATGGTGGGGCGGGGCTTGGTATGCCACTTTTGGGCATGTTGTTACAAACATTACCCTCAAATTGAACCAACAATTCTTGTGATCCTAAGCATGCAATTAAGCATTCATATCATATTATTCACAGTTAGCACAACCAAATGATTCTCAAATCAAGTGTGATGAAACCAGTCTATATTAGAAACATAATGCTCACACTTTAATATCGGGGATGCTATTTTGTGAGCCTGCAAACGTGAGCCCATGAACCTGTGAGCTTGTGAGCCTAGAATTTTGGGTGAAATTTTTAGTGATTTTTAGGGCATAGACCTATTACCGTGCTTTAAGAATTTTGGATTTTAATATCTAGTATCCCCCTCATGAGATTTGAAATTTGTAACTTTCAAAACTTCTTTTTCAAAAAAAAATTTCAATTTTTTTCAATTTTTTTTTGGTTCTTTTTTAATTTTTCAAAATTTTTTTGTAACTCCATCACCCTCCAAAATCCCTCTTGCTATTGAAAGGGGTTTGGAGGTAGAGGGCTTTGGAGCTCTCAAAAAAAAAATTCATTTTTTTTCAACTTTTTTTTTTTCAACTTTGTTACTAGTTCATTTTCGTTGCGACTTTTCACCCTCGAAAACCTTCTCTCGGTACCGAGAGATCAATTTCAGGGTGATAAAGTCGGAACACCCCCCCCCCCCTTTTTTTTTTTCACGACTCCATCACCCTCAAAAACCCCTTGTTAGATTCTGGATTTTGAACCTAAAAAAAAATTCAAAAATTCAAATTTTTTTTGGAAGGCATTGAGAGGCCCTTTAGAGATAGTAGGGTTTGAAAATTTAAAATACATTAACCACATTTCCACGGTCATAGGTCCACAGTCATAGGTCCATGGTTGTAAAGCTGAAATTTTACTATAAATAGATTTTTTAAAATGACTTCATTTTTTTTCTCTTGGCTTAAAAAATTCACAGTTTTTTTTGGTTAATTCTCTGGGCTCACAAAACCTACGCTCACTGCTTGCAAGCTCATGCTTTTAGGCTCACAAACTAGTGTCGTTGCTTTAACACCCTAATCTTCACATTAGAAGGAATTTGAGGGTAAGAGAAGCCCATTTCAAGGTTGTTCCCCATCCCATTCCTTTTGACGTTAAAAAATTGTAAACCAGCCTTTTGGCTGAATTTTTCATATTTTTGAAAAAATAAATAATTTTTTTCAGAAACTCTAAAAAGTGTTAGGAAAACTTAAACTAAATTTAAAATTTATTATTTTTCCAATTTATTTTTTCAAAATAGTAAAAAAAAACATTTTGACTAGCCAATTTCTTAATCACGTTAAACTACTGATGTGGCACGTTCCCATAGTCTTGAAACTAAAAAAAACTTGTAGTCTCTCATAATTGTCCTCAAATCTCTTCTAATGTTCTCCTCTTTTAGCATTTAAAATTCCCAAGAAAAATACATAATTATCAAACAAAATGCAGTTCAATAAAAACCAAACCTAATGGAAGGAATATGTGAAAGCTTAAGGTAAACTACCCTACTATGGACAAAAAGGGAACAAGCCCATTGTAGACAAAATTGTAATGATGGTATACATTCAAGTTCTGAAGTGTACACTACCATTACAATTTTGCCTACAATGGGTTTGTTCCCACTTTATCTGTAATAGGGTAGTTTACCTTAACTACGATAAGAATTAAAGTAATGAAGAAAGCACCAAGATCAATCAAAAGGTCGGTGAGAGAAATAATGATGAGCAACAAAAGTAAAAGCAATGAGCAACGTTCCCCACACTTTGTTGAAGTTCTCTTTTGAATTGATTAAAAATTTTTTTTTGGACCTCATAGGAGCGCTTCTAACTCCACCCTTGAGCTAAAAGTTTATCACACGGGTCCTATGTCTAATTGAGTACTCTTCCTAACTAGGTGTTCAAAGAGTGCCTTCCAAGCAATGAACTCTTTAATCATGTTTTCTACTTGCTAATTTTCCTAATAAGGTTAATAGTCGGTGGTTCTACTTAACTAATCTATTTTATTCTATCCTAGTTGATCACGTAAATTCTTTCTAATTCTAGTTCCAGACATTCAGTAAAAAGAAACTTAACAACAACACAATGAGAATAAAAATCAAGTGGGATCGGTTTACCTCTTCCGTATAAATTTCCATCATCCCATCATCGAACATCATCATATGGATGTAATCACTCGCGATCTCGCCGGTAAAATCTTCGTGGCTCTCCATCTAATTCCATAATAATTTTTCACGTTGTTGGTAAAATAAAGTCTACCCTAATTGAAAAGGAAATCGCTAATGGTTATGTGAATTTAAATTAGTTGTGCATTTCTTTTTAATTCCTAAGTCCCTGGTAAATAATAAAATACCACAATTTAATCTAATCCACTTAAGCAATTAAATTTCTAGTAGTAAATCTATTGGAAGTTGTAACTAATTGTTTAAGTTTTGTTAGTATTTTTTCCTTTTGAAATTTCCTATCCTAATTTTGATTGAATTTAAATGATAAAGAATCTAAAATCTCCCTAAATCCCTCCGAATTTAATTAATTTTGAAATTGTTTTTAATTCCCTTTAATTGTTGAAGAAATTGGTTGTCAATTTGTTGTTTTCCTTTTGGCTTATTAGGCTTAATAGGACAAAATCAACAAAATCCAAACCTTCTAAGAATCTAATTAATAACTAACTACCAAAGATTGTAGAACATTCCCAAAGAACGAGAATAATTTCAATAGTAATATTCTAAGGAAATTGATTTTTTATTCTCAAGGGTCAACCTCCAAGAATAAGAATCAAACTTCTATAGTGTTATTCCTTGGAAATTAATTTTTTAATGTGAATTGCTTCACATATTGGGATTCCATCACCTTAATCTCTCCTAATTCCCTCCCTTCTCTCTCATTCTTGTTTTGTATGTTTTTGCAATGTCTTTGAGAGAAGTATGGCTATGGTGGAATGTATGAGTGAAGTTTTAGTGACAATTTTTTGAGACCTCAAAGATTAGATTTTGAGAGAAAATTAAAAAAAATGGTAGGGTTGTGGCTCCAACTGCCAATCCAATGATTTTCTTAAAAAATCAAGTTTTTGTGATTTCAACCAAGTGATTTGTGAGCTCTTGACTCACCAAGTATCGCTTAGACCCTGCTGGACTCCCGACCCCCAGTGTCGCTCCTGACTCCCCAGCCCGCAGCCTCCCAATGGTACCTTGTTTAATCACAGCGCTGGTCTCTGTTCAGTTTACGGCGCTGATACCCCGTCCCGTCCTGACCATGTGGCCACCTCGGGTTGGTCGGACCCCTTTCCTAGTCGCATCAGTGCCTGCCACGTGGCACGATGTGACTAGGTGAGCGGTGGCTAATATAACCGGAGGCTGGCTTCTCAACAAGGTCTGCCTGATTGAGGGCTAGTCGACGAGCTAGTTTGGTCTGGACTGGAGCTGGTCCACTAGGCCAGTTCGGTCTGGACTGGAGCTTTAATAGACTCAATTTTCTAATCTAAAAATTGGTCAACAAGTAAAGGTTATTTTGTGGATTTTTGGAATTAGCACTAACTACGGGCAAACTCTAATTGAACTAATTTCTATCTCATGAGCATAACAAACAGAGTGAATAATAAACGAGTACTACGAGGTGTTTAGATGCTGTGGATTTAAGACAACCTCTAAACCATCACTTTCTTAAATTCCAAGTTTTTAGAAATCATGGAATGTCAAAGGTGATTAGCTAAATGTTCTCATATAGTCTTTCCTCGAATATCGCTTAGCATCTAATTATGAATTTGGTGTTTATTGGTGTTTTAGATTTCCACCTTTTTCTTCAAATTAATAAAAGGCTATAGCTTTGCCATATGAGGATTCTTTCGATAATATTTTAAGAATTTTAATCGCAAAAGGAGGTACATATGGCAGTGTTTAATTGAACTTTCACTTTAAATTCTCAAATTTTTTTAGTATTTCAAGATTTCACCACCAAAGGAGGTACACATGACAGTGTTTGAACCGAACTTTGGTACTCAATACTTGAAATTTCTATGGGATGGTTGTATCAAAAGTTAAGGCTTAGCCTTTTCACAGTAGAGAGAATGAGAATCAATTGAAGGGGCCCTAAGCCTTCAAAGCTTCAATATCAAAACACAAAACAAAACTTGACCAAGATCTTTGGTCCAAGTGGTGCTTCGATCACGTTGGTAGCACGGAAGAAGGACAAAGTGTCGGTGCACAAAAGAAAGGGTACTGACAACTTCCAGAGGGGCTCTTGTATACCCGTGGTCGAGCCTTCCCTAGTAAGTTGCCAGTGAAAATACTTTATTACTTCTACCTCTAAACTACCCTAATGTAATTTTAAAATAATATTTGTTTAATGGTGGAAGTTTTTAGAAACACCCCCATTTAGCTAATGAAATCTTGGCCAAATCAAATCCAAGATCTTAACCCAAGATATTTAGAAATTTACCCTAATCTACGTAGATATTTTGCAAATTAACCAAAAGTCATTTTGAAAATTGTCTTTCTTTAGACCAAAGATGGCTTTTTACACAAGAAAGAGATCTTGGCCAAATCCAATCTTCGATTTTCCAAGAGATATTTCCAAAATCACTTTTAATTAACTGCAATTAACGATTAAAAAGTCAAACTAAGAGCTGACCCTCTCTATCTTTTAGGGAACAACTTGAAATGGAATTCTGTCTACGCCATTGTCTTCAAAAGACCCCAATTAGCCTAAAGAACCCTATACCCCTCACTCCTAGGCCGTTTGTGCGCCTAAATTGAAATTACGATAACTCTAATTAAAAGTCAAAAATCTAACTTTTAGGATTTGCGCATTTTGATGAATCTGTCAGGCCAAGGTCATTAGGAATGTCTATGAGAGCAAGGAATGTCTCCTCATTTACATCAATCGGACATCATTCACTCCTGATATGCTGGTCAACCCGCTGCCAATTTGTAAATTCTGTTGAAATTCGATGTTGATGCTGGTTTTGTTAGTTGGGAATGTCGGAATGTCTTCAAATTTGACTGGGCATTTATTAAGCATACAAAAACCTATCCTAATTTTTTGTGAGATTTTACCGCATCATACGTAATTTCTAGGAATTTACGAACATTTTTATGTGCGGTTGACTTCCCATGGAGTCAACGTGGAATTCCAAAAAATCTGAAATAATTTGGGTAACATCTAGGGCACTCCTAGATTCTTAGTGTAAGTTCCACGCAATCTTGCACTTGTCTATTTTTAGTAATTTGGAATTACTTTGCCCAATTGGACAATTAAATTCCCGATACCCGGGAATTGAGAATAATTGTTTGATTCTCGTTCACTTCCTGGCATGGTCCTACCCTTGGAACACCTTTCTGTAGTCTTTAACCTCCAATTCCTCCATCTTCCATATTTTGAGATTCCAATTCTTCAAGTCACACATAATTGTTTTACTTCTAAATCTAATTTAATCTAAAATTGAATTTAGGCCTCGATAACCCTTTTGGCTTGTAGTAGATTCTTTTGGCTTAGTCAGTATGCCATGTGCATCCTGAAAAGGTTGATTTTGCACATACAGACACTAGGATTGACTAACTCTCGTTTCCTCACTCCTCTCGGAATTACCAAATATTCTATCAATCTTACTTCAAGACTTAAAATGATGGAAATTCCTAGAATTAGGAATTTTCCACCTTCTAAGATGGTTTTGCACCATTTTGGTAGAGATTACTTTCAAGATTTTTCCAACACTCTTTTTATGTCTTTTCCTTGTATTTTTGACTAAATTTCGCAAATTATTCGTGAAAAACGGATCCAGAGTTCCAAGTGCCATCCTGAGGGCTCACACCTCACAAAAAAAAAGGTAGCTACACTTCACAAGGTCTTATTTGTATGAAACAATGTCCAAATTGGTGGTGATTCTTTGGATTCATTCTTCAAGGCATGTTGGCTACATGCTTACAAAATTTCAAGATCCTCTACAATTGTGCATGACATAGGAAAAAAATAGTAAGAAAAAAAGAAGTAGAGAATGATTAAATTTCTGAATTATTGATCATTTAGTTAGAGATTTGAAAAATGCCAATTACAATGGTTGGAGTGTTACAATAAAGAAGGAACCTAAAAGTTTATTTATTTTAAAAAATATGGAAATTAAGTTAAATAAAGGACTTCAAAGTACACACAACCAACCTGAAACTTTTGTTTATAGGAAAAGTAATTAAAATTATTTTCTGATTTGCTTGGACTACCCGTCTAGGGGATAAAAGACATATCATACAATAACAATTTTTACTATGTAGTCAAAAGTTATGAAAAATTTTGAACCTTAAAGATATTCTTTTTCCACATGTTATGTGAAAATTTCAAAGAATAAAACCCCTCCATTTGTATTGAGATGTTTAAAATTTCTATGTTGCCAAAAAACACACCTTAGGACTATTGTGGTTAAAATGACATCCAAATGAAAGATGTTAATTGTTGAGTTATAAATTTAATGGTGTGTATCATTTGGTATTTTATTACACCATTTTTATTCTAAGAGTAAATTATAGTATCATATATATAGAGAGCTACATCAAAATTATTTTATTCTATAACATTTGCTAAGAATACATTGTTTTGTCAATTAACATTATGGGGGTAGGCAGGTATTGCCCATTTTGAGCCTATTGTGAAGAAGTGTCTATTTCAAAGTGTTACGTTGTTAATTATAACAAATAATGCATGTGAAAAATTGTCATTGGCTATTAATATTTTCAAAGGGGTGGCAAACCCCTTGTCTTGACTACATGGCTATGAACTAGACTATTGTAATCTAGAGAAGCAAATTATTTTGGAAGTTAAGATCTCCACAAGCAACTCAAATATACATAGGAGCACATAGGGCTTCAAGTTCTTCGCTACTATTGCTTCTTTGCATGTATTGTCAATGACAATGACATTATCCTCATCCTCTTGCTACAAGATTTCATAATCATCATCTTTACAAATACAATGCAATGAATGAAATTAATAAGACAAAGCGCATCATGGTAGGGGGAATTTAAGTCAATAGAAATGTCATAGTTTTCAAATAGAGGTTATCCTCATCTTCTTGCTTTTTTGTTAGGTTTAAGCATCTAAGCACATGCTTGTGTGACATTTTCAGCAAAAATACATATCATTGTTGGTGTCACACTATGCCTCCCATCTTATTTCCCACTTGATTTTTTTAAGCTACACCTTTCAGGATTTGCGATGTAGATGGCATTCTCCAATCTATTCAAAACAAACACATAATTGACATTGGTGAAGAATATTTGACCTATGATGAGAGGTAATCCTAATCAGGTGAATTGAAAATTCTCTAGTAACAAGACATCTCAAATTGAAATGGTCTTTGATAATAGTAATACATCTGAAATCTTGAAATCTCTACCAATGTTAGTGGAACTTGAATAATATAAAATTGAAGTACTTGTTGATATTAAAAGCATTCATCATCATGAATTTGCATATTCATACCTATGTACTAAAATGAACAATGCATAGCCTGGTTAGTCACTTCAATTGATAGTTTACTACTTCACAAATCAAGAATCTAACAAGGTGATGGTGGTTGCCATGTCATATACATCATATGATTATAAATATATTGCTTGACTTACATGTATCAATTTCAAAAACAATGATGTTGATGGTGTATTTTGAGTTTTCCAATTGCAATAATCTACTGAATTTTGAAATTCATTGAACATTTTATACAACAAATTACTTACATAAATAATTCTTCAAAAAAAATTGGTTACATTGTAATGCTCAAGATGGAGTGTAACACTGTGGAGTTTATGCACTCTGAACGGAAGATGAGAGGACAACTTCACAAAATGACTATACTTTAAAGGAGTCAGTTGGATAGCTAAAGCTACTTGTACTGTACATTGTGAAGCTATGTCACATTATCAACGGTTTGTGAAGAGGTTTGAATTTTTTTATATTCACATCAACAATGAGGGGATTTTTCAATTGGGGTGGCAAATAGGGTCGGGGCTAGTTGCCAATTTTTGGTACATTGTAGTACTACAAGAATATACCTTAATAGTGTGTTTGATTCTATTTATCAAATTTGCACTATTTTAAATAAGTGTGAATTAAAATGTTATTAATGTACCAATCACCAAATAAAATTCTATGAATAGTGATGCAAAATAATATTGTTGGTGATGCAAAGTATGTGCACCTTCAATAGTAAGACAAATTAGTCTATTCAAATTGAATAGCCTCTGCAATTCTAGATAGTGAAAAACAATTTTTGCAACAAAAATCTATCACTTTATAAAATAAATTTCAATGAATTAAAAAATTATTGTTGAATATATACTTAAATTTGGCATCTATTTTTACTAGGAAAAATGCACTTGTTGCTCATTGTGATTTTGTGATGCATTTGCATTAAACTCAATACAAATTGTAGGAATGTCACCACATGTATTACAAGTATCATAAATCTATATTTCTATCAATAACTTGTGTTTGAGTTCAAGTAGCTAATTCTAATTATTTCAACCACTCTTTGTTGCCTTAGAAGTGTGTAGAAAGGTCACATTTTCTGTAACACATGAATAATTATGAAGTATTTAAAGCAATAAGAACTTGAGTGAGAAGTTTCAAAGAAGCATTTAATTTATATGAATTTTGTGAGCAATCTACCTAAAAATTATAACTTCTACTAGGGACCTCCAAAATTGTGGAATAAAAATTATATAATAACTCTACCTTTTGTCTAAATGAGAAAATTCAACTTATAGAACTACCCTACCAAGTACACATAATTGCACCTTCTACTACCAAAAAATTCTCTTAAAAGCCAAAATGGAAGCAAGAGTGGAAGTAGTGCAAGATAACTACTAAGTAGCCATTATAGATGAATGGAATTTTTGGCACCTCAATGGCTCTAATTAGTCCTATCCACTAAAATTGTTTTGCTTTGAAGAAATGTCAAATTTAGAATGATTTGGTGGTACAAATTACAGTATTCCTTGAAGAAATGCCAAACTTAAGATGGTTTGTTGGTGAAAATGGTAGGAGGGAGTTATGAATAGTAGATGAATAGTCTCTTGATGATAGAAATAGGGGAGATTATCTTAGTGGTTCAAAATAAATGTATCTCAATGAACTCAAATATATTTCAAGAGGATTTTTAGGATGGAAAATATTCTTTATTCATTCAATTTTTGTAGAAAGAGTTGCTTGAGTGTATTTTCAATGAGTAGTATTTAACATTCCTTTAGACTCTATTTTACAATTGAATTTTCAAAAGAAGAAGGTGCTAATCCATGGATAATCCTTGACATTAGTAGTGGATTTTGGCCACTTTTTGCTCTTGTTCTCTTTTGATGTGAATTTTAGCCATTAAAATGACATTTTTTGAATTTTAGCCAAACTAATGAAATGAGGCTTATCAAGTTTCATTTTTACTCCAATTGAAAAATTTGAAAAATTCAATATTTCCTTATAATTAAAACTTTAGTCAAGGTTAATTGCTTTTTTCATTTTCAAAATGACATGGTATCTTTGGTTTATACAATGATATTATACACTATAATATTCACTTGGGATGAAAGTTTCAAATATTTTGAGCATGTTTCAATTGTATTCAATATAAATTTTCTTTACATTTTCTTTAAAAAAATTTACAACAAGTTAAAATATTTTTTAAATTAAAATTTTGATGACTAATAGAAAATATGCAATTTTCATCTTTAAGAAATAAATGCAAGAAATTTTATTCATATACAGTTGCAAAATGGCAGCAAACAATGTGAAGGATTGTGAGGTTTGAATCAATAATTATAGTTTCTAATAATTGCTTGACAAATTTATGATCAAACTTGAATGTAAATGTAATCCATGTTTGATTGAATATCTAAAAATTTAAAAATAAGCCCTCTTGCAAAAAAAAATTTCAAGTGGATTAAAAAAAAATCCATCAGATTTTTTAAAATAGATTAATTCAATGACAACAATTTCTTTTTCCTTTTTTGTAATGAGAGACATTTAGAAAAAATTTAAAGAAACTAAAACATGTGTTTCTTTACATCTTTGAACATTGAAAAAAATAGATGTTGAAGATTCATTTACAACATTTTTTTTCATATTTTTTAAAATTTCTATTTCACTTTTATAAAATTGAAAAGAAAATCAATTTTGTAAACAAATTGAAAAGGGGAACAATTTACAAATTATAAACATAAATTTGGCACAATATTTTTTACACCAACATTCATTCAATATCAAAATACATAAATTCTAACATTTTTTGGCATTAGTATAGGACACTAATGTACTTGAAGTATATCAAATTTAAAAAAAACTTATCCTACTAATTTTTATGTACAAATTTTGAAAAGTTTAAAATGATTACAAAGTTTTTTGCAGTAAAATCTTAAAATTCCTTATAAGTTCATAAATTTGACAAAATTGAAAAATACATTATAAAATACAATTAAAAGGGGTATTTTGAATGGGGGATGTATCTCCAAAAGTTTATCATATGAATCCAAAAAATTCATCAAACACTATCATCAACTATAGAAAATTGTTTGGAAAGTTCTCAAAGACCCTTTGAAATATATTAAACCTTTGTAACCAATCACAAGGTACCATTGTTTATAGATGAGTACATTAGTTCAATTTGGTAGTTTTCTTTGGTGTCAAAATAAGTTTATTCAACTATTAGTGATTAATTTGTTCAAAATCAATAGTCTTTGGATGACTTCTTTAGGATTATGAATTGTATAATTATTGTTTGAATACAATATATCCTCACTTATATTCTTTGATGCAATGGCTCATGTATACTACCAATCATAGAAGTGTATATGTCACCATCACTATAAGAAACCAATGTTTTAGGTGACATCAAATGTAAAAATCCATGTTTTAATATCAACAATAATGTCTGCCATAACATCAAGATGTTATGGCGGACATTAAGTGACAAATTTTAACTAACATTCAATGTAACAAATCATAGTTTTATGTCAATAATAATGTTCACTATAACATGAAGATATTATAGCAGACATTTTCATTGATATAAGAACACAAGTTATTACATTAGATGTTATCTAAAATTTGTCACCAAAACATAGGTTTCTTATAGTGAATGCTATAGTTAACACTTGCAACCTTGTAAGGTAGATTCAAATAGGCACATTCACACTATGGCTATATTATGGAGGTTTCTTTTTCATGTATAAGTCCTATTTGTACCCATATCATTGCAAATACTACATATTATAATTTTTAGAAATTTCAACTTTATAATATAGCAAGTATATTATATTGTTAACGTCATATGAAACAAAGTTGTAATACAAGGAACAAGACACTTTTCTATGAATTAGGAAATGTGGAAAAAAAATCAGCCAAATTTGTACTTTGAGAAAGCCTCTAATATTATGCATTGGATTATTTTTTTCACAAAAAATCATATTTGGACATGTCACACAAATTCAAAACTATTCCTAGAATTTAAAGTCAAAATATTGAAAAGGTTACTAAAAAGTGACCTAAAGCCCTCATTACATAGGCCCTAGAACTTTGATCAACCTTTCAAAATCTGACACAATGTAATGTAATAAAAAAAATTTTAAATCGCACTGCACCAACAATTGATCACCAACGCTCTACAATGTCACTATGCAAAACACTTGTTGCAGTCCAAAGTCAAATACGTACAAAAATCAAAGATATCAAGCAAGTTTGGTTAGATCCCAATCTCAATTCCTTCTTTCTCTTTATCATATTTTGGATGACAAGCCCGGAGGATCAGAGCTAACTATCAGCAAGCATGCTTCACTAACCTTCAATTTCTATTGCATACTTAGGTGGGTCATGCACCCATTGTGTGTACATGTTAGCACTATAAGAAATCCATGTTTTAGTTGACAAATTTTAGATGACATCAAATGTAAAAAAACCATGTTTTAATATCAAATTATCAACAATAATGTCTGCCATACCATGAAAATGTTACACTGGACATTAAGTGACATCCAACGTAACAACTCGTGATTTTATGTCAATAATAATGTCCACCATAACATGGAGATATTATAATGGACATTCTCATTAATATAAAAACATAAATTATGACAAATGAAGAAGGTTTGAAAAACATCCATGACAATATCCATGAGGAGCTTCAAAATGAGGTAAGTCACTAACAAATCCAATTGTTATTGACTTTCAAAGTTGATCTTTTAAAACATAGTGGCTGAACTAAAAGTCTAAGTCATAATAATTAGACTAGATTTTTAAGTTTTATATTCAAAATAGTGTAGATTTAAAGGAGAGATTTTCAGAAACATATTAAACTTAGGATTTGGACTTAAATTAAGAAAGATAGGTGTGGATGAAGTTTAGAGAGTAATTTGGATGAAAATTAGATAAAACTCAAAACTTTGAGACATGTTGAGTGGATCTGAGAAAGGTTAAAATCTACAACCTAAATGTTAAATATAAACTTAAACTTGAATTGTCAAGTAGAAGAAAAAATGTGAATGAAGTTTAAAGAACGAATTAGCGGTCAAACTTCATGCATCTATGACTTCTATTAGAGATGTCCAATTAGCAAGTATAATATTAACTTAAAAATTTAGGATTATGATCTATACAAATATAGATATAGATATAGATATAGATATAGATATATAATTGTTAAAAGTAATGAACTAACATTACTTAGGCCAGAACAAAGAAATTGAAAAAGCTTAACCAATCATTTACAAAATACAAAGTAGATTAGAAAGGAAAAAATAGGACTATAGGCTTGTAGAACTAGAAAATTAGAATCCATAAGTGTATTTTACTCCAAGAAAGACTTAAAATTGTGAAAGTTAGAGAAGGATGAAGAGTTAGGCTAGTTTTAGATGAAAAGTTAGAGAAATCATCAAATGTAAACAAAACTTAGGACATTCGTAGAAGTTTCTATCTTAAACTTGTTTTTAGAATTTCAAGTTAGTTTCAAATATAGAATTCTTAGAAATTGTGGATGAAGTTTTGTTAGCCCTTTCAAGGGTGAAACTTCATTCGTTCATAACTTTCACTAGGAAGATTTGATTGACTTGATTCTTATATTTTTCGGAAAGGTCAAAGAATTTTCTATAAGTTAGTGCAATTAGTTTTAGTTTGAATCATCTTACATGAAAAACTACAATAGCTTAGTTGTTTGACTAGAAACCTCGTAACACACATTATCGATTGACACTTTGAGTCACTTAGGCATAAAACAAGATTCATTGCTTGGAAGGCATAGTAAACCGATGCCTAAGCAATAAACACTCAATAGTGAAATTATTTCAATTACAACCAAAAGTTTGATTGTGTTAGATTAGCTACCAAAGTAGGGTAATTAGTTGCTCACATGCTCCAAGAACAAAAGAATTTTTTTTTCTTTACTTTAACCCTTAATCATTAGATGAAATTTGAGAGTAGCAAAGGATTGTTTTGGGGTTGTTCCTTTGACCATTTTGTATCTTGTGCAAGAGCTATAAATGAACTCTTTCTACTTGATTTTTTGAATATTTTGAAAAAATAAAAAAATAAAAAATATTGAAAGTTCAAAATTTGATTTTTAAAATTATACAATTTTTTAAAAAATAATTAAAATGATTAATTTATCATTATAATTTTATGTGGTATAGTCTTAGGGCTACATTTGCATGGTGATGTGGCAAGTTCCCACAATCCAAAGAGGGTCCAAAAACTTAAGGGAATTGGATAGAAATCATGTTTTTTTTTTATACCTTGAAATTTCTTCTAATGTGTTTGAATGACCATATATAATCACTTCAAAATTTTAGATTATTTGTGTATACTTAGGTAAATCATTTGAATACTTAAATTCTTTTATATTTAGTATCAAAAGTTAAATATTGAAAACCTTTTTTTTTTAAATGTTTTATTTTTGAAAGGTACAGGTAGAAGAAATATAAGCTTGCCAATTGATTTACATTATTTCAAGATCCAAAAAATTGCACTTATACATTTGCTTTGAAAATGATCCAAATAGAAAGTGTAAAGTAATTTTATGATTTTCACTGTTGAAAATTTAAACATGCAAGTGTTGATTTGGAGTATTTACAATTTCTATTTATAAAAAAATTGCAAATAGTTCAACAATTGCAAGGTGGATTGTATAATGAGCTTTATAGCTCTTCATTTGAACTTAAGTGGTTACTGAAAGTGTATTCTAGTGTGCTTACACAATTTCTAGTTGTTCATGTGGCCTTCATTCCCAAAAATCTCTTGTATGCAAATTTTTCAAATATTGTAGGGAGGGCCAAGGCATATTAAATATAAGATATACACATTTCTCTTATTATAATTCCACAACTCCTATGAAAATTCACACTCAAAACTAGTGAGCATTTGAATAAGCAATCTTTTTGAACATCTATATGGTAAGATTTTAAAAATTAAAAAAAATTAAAAATTCCTTCATTGGAGATAACTAAAAGCCCATATTTTTTTCATAGGAAAAGTACATTTGAAAGGCCTAGGCGCTTAGGGATTAAATACTTATAATTTATTATTAGTTCAATACTCCAATCAAAGTCTCTAAAATTCCATCTAGACATTATTATTACAATCTAATGCAAGGTCTTAGTACAAGATCCTAATGTTGGATATATTAAAAAAAGTCTTTAAAATTTTTCTTGTACACATTAAAAACAATAGTTTTGAGTGGTCTTTTGATGGAAAAATGGCCTTGAGATTTTAAGGGTTAGCAAGTAAAGTATTGTTTACTAAGAATGATTGCATTTGTAATGATATGAAAAAGCATTTGAAGTTTTGAGCACAATTTGAATATGATACCTCTCATCAATTAGTGATTCCTTAATTAAATTAACCCCTAAAGATTTCACCGCTAAAGGACCAAGTTGTGTCATAGAGATTTTAGACAACTCATTACAAACGGAGTTTTATTCTTTTTCTTTGAAATTTTCAGACGACATGTGGAAAAGGAATGTCTTTGAGTTCAATTAATTTTCATAACTTTTGACTATATGATAAAAAAAGTTGTTGCATGATATGCTATTTCTCTCTCAACTTGGGTAGTGTGGATAGATGAAAAAATCACATTTCTTAGAAACAAAAATTGAAACTAATTTTCTAGATTTACATACATGTAGAAAGCTTTGAAACATTCCATTTTGATCTATGAGATGAAAATTATGAGAAGTTATAGTTTGTAGGTAGTTATGGATTCTCTACAATATGATAAACCTCAAAGTCTTTTATTTAACTCCATTTTATAATATGTTTGGAAAGGAAAAAAATATAGTATGTAGATTCTTTTTTAAACATTAAAACCAATAGGATTGTCATTTTTATTCTAAAATTGAATTCCTAACAATTTATTGTCTCAAATCATTCTTCTTGCATACTATTTTTTTCCTATATGTTGTATAATTTCAAATGATTTGAGCTTTTTTAACTATGTAGCCAACTTGCCTTGAAAAATGAATCCAAAAAAGTACCACCAACATTGACATTTTTCATATAGATGTGAGCTTGTGAAGTGCAACTATCCAAATTTTTGCAAGGACAAAAAAAGGATTTTGGTCAATTCAAATACTAATATTTTACAATACACATGGTAGAAGTTTTTGAAATTTTTTCCACTTCTTTTTAAATAAGTGTACTACAATATCCAAAGGTTTCATGTGTTAGAAAATGTTTTTTTCTAAAGTTTGGTACTTATACTAGAAATGGTAGTTTTTAAGCATTTTTGGTGAAAACATAGTCAAGGAACTTTAGGACTTCAGCATCCCAGGAGTTAATGCACTTCAATCAACCTTGTTTGAAACTTTCAATATAAGCATTTTGGATATTTGATTTAAACTAAGAAAATGAAGTTTGACAAGATATCTTTCTACTTCATTTTGAAATCTAAGAAAATCTCAAAATTGAAAGAGTTATTGCAATTGCAAGCTCAATGTACTAGAATTCAAATAGCAGAAAATTTTGTATTTTTCATTCATATTTTTTTCTTTTTAAAATGTATTTAATAAATATCATAATTCTTAAGATTCTATTTCTACCTTTAACTTCTAGAATCACAATAATTGATTTTTCCAAATATTTAAAAAAGAATTACACAAATAGAAAATAAAATTTCTATTAGAAATAATATTATAGCTTTATACATCAACTAAATAAAAATGTAAAGTTTGGTTTGATAGATAAATTTGGCTTTAAAGTCTCTATTCTAACTATTTTGGGTGTAAAAAATGAAATAACCAATTGAAAAATTTTCACACTCACTAATCTTCTCTTCTATGTGTATCTCTTGAAAAAACTTCAAACAATTTGTATTGTTTCTTTTATTTTTGCTCAATTGTTTTCAAATTTTGTGCCAAACAAATGACAATTACAAGTTTTCACATAACAAATTGAAATTTCTTACAATGATATAGAATTCATAGTTTCAAGTACTAAATATACAAGATTTTTATTCAAATACAATATAATAGGCTAAATTAAATTAAATTCAAACTCAATGTTTGACCAATTGACAAATGAATCTCATCTTTAAGCCTTCATCACCTAAAGTCCAAATGTATCTAAGAACATCCTTGCTTTTCAAGCCTTATAAGTTAACCCCTAAAAGCCCAAGGGGTTAGGACAAAACACAAATGTATTATAAAATATAAGCATCACAACTTTTTTGAAGTTAGTATCAAAGAAGATAATGTAAAGTACAAAAAGTAGAAAGTATCCATACAGTCAAAGTAAAAAAAATGTTTTTAGATTATTTTTAAATGAATTTTGAAGATATAACTTCAAAAATTCACCAAAAATACAATTTCTATTTTTAGGATTTGAAATTTTTTTTGATTGGTCAAAATTGTGTTTTTTATTGATTTATAGAAAAATGAAAAATATTCAACCTCTAAAAGCCCAAGGGATTAAGACAAAATACAAATGTGTTATAAAATATAAGCTTTACAACTTTTTTGAAGTTAGCATCAAAGAAGATAATGTAAAGCACAAAAATTAGAAAGTATACATATGATCAAAATTTAAAAAATATTTATAGATTCTCTTCAAATTAATTTTGAAGATATAACTTCAAAAATTCACCAAAAATACAATTTCTATTTTTATGATTTGAAATTTTTTTTGATTGGTCAAAATTGTGGTTTTTATTGACTTGTAAAAAAATAAAAAGTATTTACTAATGAGAGCATCAGTACTTCCCCCAAATAGTAAGTTTTTCAACAGTAAGTAATTTTAGACACTTTGTACTATTTCTCCTTTTTTTTGCTATAACTTTTTTTTGACCGTACTGATCTTAGTTTTGAATATCAATGTTGAAAGAAAACCCAATTTTTTCAAAACTGAAAAAAAAAAAATTTGAAATTTTTTTTTTTGCTCGAAAATTCTGCCCGAAGTCAGTCAGCGACCAGAAAATGGTCGTTTGAGCGCTTAGGGGTTAACATGTCACGAAGGTATGAAAATCTCAAAATTTGTACAATCTTGTAGTATGCATGTTGTAGATAACATGGACCAAATTTGGAGTCATTTGACCACATAAATTGTAAGATTATAGTGTTTTAGTGTTGAAAAAAGAAGTTCAAACTTTCCTAAAAACACATTTTGGAGGCGGAATTTGATTTCTAGACCTATTTTACACTAAAAAGTAATTTGAAATCTCTCTCTCTATCTCTCTATCTCTCTATTGGTGAAATTTTTTCATTCAATTAGCTCATTGTGTTTGCAAAATGACTTTGAAATGTCAAAAGAATAGAAAAAAAGGGTGCAAAAAACATGTGAGTCTATGATTGAACTTCTTTCTATTGAAATCTAAAATGCTTTTCAATCACTCATAACTTCTAGGATTTATGTGAAATTTTAGCCACATAAACTTGACTAGTATGTACAACTTTCCCAACAAGTTTTATTGAATTTGGACATTGGATGCAAAACTTATAACATTTTGAATGGGATGGCCAATCGATGTGAAGACAATTTTTGTCTCCTTAGGTGATGAGGGATTAATCGTTAAAGGATGATCTCATCACCATGAAAATCATCCCTTTTGGCATTGTGTAAAAAGTAGGTTTAAATAAATTCATAAGTATACATTAAAAGTCAAACTACAATACAAGACTTCACCTTTCCATGCAAAATTCCAAAGATGAATACAATAGAACTTTTGTAATTCAATCCTCTTTAACCCCTAAAGTTTTTTTTGACTATGTTTTCACCAAAACTACTCGAAAATTGTCATTTCTTAGACAACTACCAAATTTTAGAGAAAAACATTTTCGGAACAATATAACCATAGGATCTTTTAGTGCACTAGTTTGAGAAGATGTAGAAAAAATTTCAAATTTTTTTGATGTATAGATTGCAAGATATTAGTGTTGAAGTTACAAAAATCCTTTTTTTACCAATGCAAAAATATGGGTAGCTGTACTTCAAAAGGCCACATTTGTATGAAAAAATGTTCAAAATGGTTGTAACTCTTTGGGTGAATTCTTCAATTCAATTTGGCTACATGTTTGAAAATTTTCAAATCATTTAGAATTGTACATGTACCAAAAAAAATTGTAAGTAGAAAGAAGTAGAGAATGATTCAAAATACTAAATGCAGAAGTATGTCAAGTGGTTGACTTGCGTTGACTCTAGTTCAAACTTGGAATTGCAAAAATGAGTTTATAGAATCAAAGAACTAAAATATTCCAAAAAATCACTATATCAAAAGAACCACATTTCAAATCCATTCCAACAATATTTGCTCAAAAAATGACAATATTTTGCTTGTAATTCAATTTACAAGGAATTTTGAATTTTCCCCTTTCAAAATCTATAAAAAATGATTGGTGACAGCATTGGTGATTCTAACTATATGGATAGAATCTACAACTCAAACCCTACAACTTTTATTTCCATCTGAATTCCGAAATATTCTTCTAAACAGTACTTTATGATGATCTTCCCAAAATCGTCGATTCTGGAGACGCTTAGGTTAAGAGGAGCACTGGAGAAATTGCCTTAAAATTTGCCGAGAAAGTTTCTGGTCAATTAGAGCAGGAACTCTGGCACTCTTCAAAAATAGGGCCGAAGAAAATCAGAAGTCAGGCTGCACGTGCCGCCGTGTGTCAGTGCCAAACTCCCCTTCAAAAGGAAATTATGGTTCTGATACCGCCTGCACTTGAAACCTCTCCAGCACCGTCAAGTGAGCTGAAGTGAAGCACGCTTACACAACTGACCGAATTTCACAATCACATCTCAAGATTTTCCATACTCTTCCGGCATGAGAAAACAGAGCAACCGGTGATAGACAATGTGATACTGCAGTTCGGAAGAGCGACTCCAAGTCAGTTTTGTCCTTCGAAAACGTGAAGAGCGACCCTTCATTCAGTCTTGTTCACAAACTCGACTCATGATCGGTTTCGACGCTTTTAGGTCAAGCACTGTTCACCGACGATTCTTATGCCAGTCAGAAAAGATGCGCATGGGGATATGCTTGAACAGCTCATGCCGCAAGCCACATGGCTTCAGAAATGCATTTGCTCGGCTCCTTTTGATGTTATGGTATTATTTTAGTTTAGTATTGAACCGATAGACCGGACCTCATCAGGATTGTTCGCTGGGATCGTGCGTGCTTGAAGGTTTTCTTGGTGGAAATTGGTGACACTTGGACCACCGAGTCCTAACTTATTTTCCGACCTTCTGTGAACAGGCTTCATCATGGTTGCCTTGGTCGTTCCCTTGCTCTCATCAGTTCTTCAGATGTCATATTTCGATTTGAGGTGGGTGTTGGGTTTTTTGTGGGTGTCGGCTGATCACCTCTCCTGAGCTCAAGCTGGAGTTCCGCGTGGTGGCGATCTTGTAGTGATTGAGCTCGCTATGATTTCTTGCTCGTCTTCAAGATCTTGCCGGGGTTGAGCTCGCTATGATTTAAAACCCAATAGTGGGATTTTGAATTTCGAGTGTGGTGGCGTGGATTCTGGTGCTTGGGTGGATCAGGGGAATCGTTGAATGTTGCGGTTGAAGCCTTTTTCGGAATTTTGCTTTGCCGCCCAGTGTAAGACGATCTGACAGCTGGAAATTTTCTTTAGGTCACGTTGGAGTAAATTTAGGGTACGTTGAAATGAAGACACAATGGACAGGGGGCAAGGATGGTGCACATGCGCTCTCAGAGCAGCAGTAGTCTAGGAGGCTCGATCCAGCGATGCGTTTTTCGCTCTCGAGTTTGAATTAGTGATCAAAATGCGCAAGGGTTTTAGCAGTTTAGGTAGTTCTAGGTCCATCAGCGACAGGCCTCGAAGGAGAAAGCCCCGGATATGGTATCTTCTATTGGGAGTGATGCTGATTCTCGCCATCTCGGCGGTGGTGTTCACGTCGAAGATGAACCTCCGCAGGTCGACCAAGAATATGAATCCGTGTGACTTATTCGGATCGAAGGTGTGCCCCGACTCGCTGTTTTCACAAACGCCGCCACCCAGATCCTTGACCGATGAGGAGCTGTCCTCGCGAGTTCTCGCACAGAACATTCTCCATGGACGTCCTCGGAAGTACGCCAAGCCCAAGATTGCGTTTCTATTCTTGACTGCGGGGGATCTTCCGTTTGAACGAGTGTGGGAGAAGTTCTTCGAGGTAGGTCGGGTTGTATTGCTACATGACGAGTGATCATTCACTCCAACGTTGAGTCCTTGTGAAGTCCTTGTGCACGTTCTGATCAACCTTCTTGCAAGTTGTAGCCCTGGATATTGCTCTGTGTATGGATCAATGAGATTGAAACTCGTCCACAGCCTAAGTGAGGAAATGGATCTCAGTCCTATTTTTTTTGTAACTTTTAGAGTCATATTGAATTGGTTACGAATTTTCGAAGTCACTGCGGTGCTTTTCCCAAAATCAAGCCCTAGATTATGCTTGACTTGTTCTTCCCTAACTTCTTAAATTGTTGCATGGAATGGCTACTATCAAACAAATTTCCAGAAATTCTAACATTTGATCATTTTCATTTTTTTTAGGTTTGTCGGAAAGATATTATACGGTAATGATTCTGATTGTAATTAGCAGAAACTTTAGGTCATGCATTAACGAGACAGGGGAATTGGGGATCTACCTGTCTTTGAAGTTTTCTGATCCCCACTTTGCTACTCGTGTAGGGACATGCGGGTTTCTACTCTATCTATGTACATGCCTCCAGACGAGCAGAATTGAAGAGCGTCTGGAATTCCTCCATATTCATTAATCGAGAGATTCGCAGCCAAGAGGTAGTATTTTTATTTTTTCATTTTGTATTGAACTCGTCGATATCTTTCGCCAGAATGGCCGATATGTTTGGATGCTTTGAAAAGTTTATTAAACGTGGTTTGGCAAGTAACGAAGACAGTTGCGTACACTTGCACTTAATCGCTTCTTCAATAGCAGGTGATCACTTTCATGCTGTAAGGTTGAGGATACAGCTCTCTTCACTTTATAGAGCTATGGAGAGGTCACTGTGGGATACAAAAGGCCAATCTGTTGAGATTAATTTTTTTTTTATCATTATGTAGGATTGCATGCAATGTCAAATTGAGAGTTTGTAGATCACTGTAAATGACAGTAGGCAACCCTATTTCTATTCGAAGATCAGTGACCGTAGACAAATTGCCCAGTCACGCTAACACCACTAGCTAATAAGTGTATGAAAAGATGAGTTGCTGTTAGTAGCAGGAGTCAGTATCAGAGACAGGATCATGTCCGTAACGGTGGTTGTATCCTCTACCTTAGATCAGCCACAGCCCAGATCACTTGTATTTTAAAGGGCCACCAATCGGCTTGAGACCCATACCCTGTTTTCGGTGGACACTTTACCTGTGGGGTATGAATGTCTTGCAGGTCTATTGGGGGAGGGTAGAAATGATTGATGCTGAGCGACGCCTTCTTGCCAATGCGCTCATGGATCCAAACAACCAATACTTTGCCCTAGTTTCTGAATCGTACGTCCTCTTGCCCTAATGGCCAATTGTGAAATTTTGGCCCAGAAAATCCAAATATTAATCAATGAGAATGCTTGTATTATACAAGGCTTAAAATCGTGAAATGTGCATAAGGAGTACTCTGGTCGTGAAGCTATTGGAAGTCTTTTGAATATCTCACTCACTGTGATGCAGATGTATACCCCTGTACAACTTCGACTACACCTATGAATATCTGCTTGGTGCTCGCTTGAGTTTTGTGGACAGGTGTGTTCTTAGAAGTTCTCATGCATCCTCGTGCTGCCTTCTATGTTTTCATATCCAGTATCTGTAGCTGCAAATATGCCTCACTATTCAAATACGCTGTAGTCAAGGCTCTTACTTGAGTCCTTCAGTTTTCTGGTTTTATGTAGCGCTTCAATTAAGGTGGTGTTTGTTGTGTTGCATACTCCCATAGAAAATGATAAGTCCTCAAATCACAAGACACTTGGAAATTAGAGTTTATCATTGATACTTCCACTCTGAACTCAATGTCATTTTATTCATGTCTGGATTTTACTTGACACTAATATTCAGCCGGCTATTGACTTCGAGATTTGGAACCATTACTAGATGCAAGGTCGGCATCTCTTGCTTATGATAACAGCTTTAAATTACCTGTTTCCGTGATCTTGTTTGGGCTGAGGTTCTTTGTACGTGGAAACAGCTTTGATGATCGAGGCCCTCATGGACAAGGCCGATACCACGATAACATGGCTCCTGAGGTCCCACGTGCTTCTTGGAGAAAGGGAGCTCAGGTATGCATCTATTTAGTTGATGGAAAGTATCCCTTTCTATTGATTTGTAAGTGGAAATTTGCAGGCTTGTTCCCCTTCTGTTGTAGAAACACTCCATGAGCCTGTATGTTGCAAGCTCTTTTTTAGCTTCACATGCTATGAATGTATATGCTATTCTGAAAGATGACCTGTTCTAGTAATCGATCGTGCAGCATAGCATGTCTATAGAACTGACATTCTTTTGTGCATAGCTGTGTGGCAAATCGCTCTATGCTGCCTTTACAGGACCCCTTTCATTGGCTTGATACTTCAAATTTTATTCCTGCTGACATAGTGGTGCGTCGGTTGTCCATGCAGTGGTTTGCTGTTTGCCGAAAGCACGCACTATTGATTGTATCAGATCATCTTTACTACAATAAGTTCAAAGATTATTGTAAGGTGCACATTCGTCTTACTCGCTGTATCTCTTCGTATTTGAGGTCTATGAAACTTTTTCCGGCCCTGAAGCCTGTGCAAATTTTTGTAAAGACTACCTTTCTTTGTAAGCCCTACGAATCTTTGCATCCTGTCAAATAAACAGGTTTGTTTTTTCAGTTGTCGTTTCTTTTGTTGCAGTTAAGAGTAATGCACAGTTTGTTTTGAGACCCTCTGACTTGCATGGGTGCCTGGTATGGTTGCAGCCAGGGGAAGAAAATAGAAACTGCTACCCTGACGAACACTACATTCAGACATACTTACATGTATGTAGCCTGCGCCTTCTAGGTCTTTTTAACCCGTAGTAGACCAAGGATTCATGGTTTTATTTGGACGAATGCGATTGATCATATTGTGAAAATGTAATTCAGATGGGGCCAAATTTTAAACCACCATAATCAGCGAGGAACATTGCATATGTTGGTCAATAAATAAATATAATCGGACCGAAGAAAGCGCCCACGAGAGTATATGCCTCAAGACTGCTAAAAACAATGTGAGGCCCAATTTGGGATCTTGATTCCTTAAAGACTTGATTACAAAAGCTAAGTCATCTGTCCTTGTTGGGTAAACCCACAAGTCATGCGATTCAGCAGATATGCTTCGTTCTTGTCCGGAAAGTCCTCGACTCATAAGACTATGCTTTACCTCTTGCTCTTGGTGTCAGACCGAACCATCGTCTCTTTCACTGTACGCTGTCAGGTCTGATTTTCTGCACCGTTTAGTCGAAATTACTCTTCACAGAAATTTCGCAATGTTATTGGCTTCAGATGATGGATTCCGGCCGTATCTCAAATTGGACAGTCACCCATGTGGATTGGTCGGAGGGTAAATGGCATCCCAAGTCATATGAAAAGGGAGATATGACAGAGGAGACCCTTCGATCTATTCAGGTAGCATCTTATTCTGACTTCGATTTGGGTGAGGACTGTACGTGTTAGTTTTTAAGAATAGAGGATAACTCGTATGTTTCGCTTTTCTATACATGTCAAGAAGCATGTATAGAAGAACGAAACATACGAGTTATCCTCTATTCTTAAAAACTACGAGTTGGAAGATAGTTTCTACAAAAAACGATCTCTTTTTTGGAATTACTCCGTTGATCCTGCCTTACGGGTATTTGCGGGTTGACCTCCCTATTCAAGCACCTTCAGTTTTATCAACTGACATTTCACGTTGTGCAATGATGCAGGCCATTAACAACCATTATCACATCACAAGTGACGGCCATGTATGTGAATCTCTCAATTGTACATCTTTTTTACTCGACCACGGTTGTCGCTATTAGCTCAAATTTCCTTCAGCGGCACTTGAATCCATTAAGAATGTTTATCACCTGTAATTCATATCATGATACGTACAGTGCTTGTGTCATGTATTAGTTGGTCAACCTGTATCTTTGAGGAATAGACTAGTGATGAAAGCGGGGGTCTATTTTTTCTGCCAAAGTGTTGAAGGAAGGTCCGTCACCAAAGCTAAGTAATTAATATGGACGGATTCCTGCATTGGGTTTGGTGTTTCTGGTTGCTTCTACCAGTTTAACAGTCCAGTGGCACTAAGCTTGTGAACCCTTTCCATGATTTGATGCAGCCTGTGGAAACTATATTGCCATGCATTTGGAACGGTCATCAACAACCATGCTTTCTATTTGCACGAAAGTTCCTCCCAGAGACAGCTGAGACCCTTCTCGAATTGTTGCCAAGCAAAATTTGGGCAAGGCCACTACCGAATGCACACGAAGGAAACAAGGATGTCGTTGCATGAACAAGAGGTTCGGATCCTCGAGAGCTTTTACTGCTCTGTTCATGTACTGTCTTCTCTTCATTGGTCAGCATTGTACTCATTTCAAAAACTTCAAAGGGCACCACTGATTGTCACGAGAGCTCTCTTACTAATTATCAATTGTTCGTCTTTTGGTGCAGTTCATATACGGTCTCTTAACAAAATTAGGAAGGGGCCGGTGTACGATATGATGTACAGTACAGTTTCATGTAATTCTAGTAAATGAGCAATCTTTTGAAGGCAGTTTTCACTAGTTCACTTTGAATGCCTTGTTCAACATCTTCTGATGGTTCAAGTTTGAGTTCTCTTGTTTTGAGCTGACCCGAAGTTTCATTCTTCGAAACCTGCTAAACAAATAAATAAGCGTCTCAGCAAGCTTGCTCAACTGAGGTTCCATGGGCTCAACATGTTGCAGAGCTTTTTTCTGGACATGAGAGATGCAATGGGCTTGAGTGTCCTCTCAGGTTCCAGTGCACCATCTTTTTCTTTGCGTCACACGACTTTTACACTAGTGATGACTGGAACTCTGTTTTGCATATTGACACTGTGGTGGAATGGGTTTTTTTCCTCATGTGCTGTTTTTCATTTTGTGCTTTACCATAGTCTCTGTATATTTCTAGAGACCACGTTGTGTGATGGGTCTAATGTCAGCAATTTTCTTATTCCGGTAGCTGCGGGAGAAAGATGTTGTACCCTTGACAGAAGACCCTGTGAAGTGTGAACATGGACTTGGTTTTCAGACTACTGAATTTCACCTTGATATGAGCACCAATTATCAACACTAAGGTAGAAGCACCTAAAATGGACACTAACCTTGGATCGAGAGATCCAGTAGCTGCATAGGGAGAAAGAGTATGTGCATATGTTAGGAAATGGTTTAGGAAACCAAAAAAATTAGGTTCATATTTTTCTGAGCTTGTATGAATATAATATGAATTTTTGAGAACAATTGTGTAGATGCACCTATTGTGGGCACTAGACTAATTCCAAAGTGGGCATTGAAACACCTAAAGGTGATGCTCTAATTTTGAATCCCATTCAAGTGATTGGCCATTTCTTGGAAGAATGACAATTTCTTAGAACTACACTTGTCCATTTTAGGACCCCATATGTCTTCTTTGGGTTCACTTGCATTTGAATTTAGGTTCTTTTCTAAGTGTCCATGAACTACTAGTGTTCAATTTGGGAGCTTCTACCTTATCCAAATATTAACTTGAGTGCCCAGGTGATATTCACCAAAATCCAAACCCTCTTGCATTCATTCCAATCAAACTATGATTAAAAACAAGATCCACAAAAACTAACCGTATTGATTGGTAGTAGAGGCAATGTTAGAGCAATAGAGATATAGACAAATAATTTGACTCTACTATCAAAAAGATTATAAGAGTCAACGCAAGGCAACCTATCAAATTGGAGACGCCAGATTTGAGGTGCTTGGGTGATCAAGGGTTAACATCAAAGACCATGAATGTTCAAAGAATGTGCATGCAATTGTTACTAGAAGAGGATGTTGGGAGAGGCCATTGAGCAACTATTATTTTGTATTCAATATATTCTTTTCAATATGGTGTGCTTGCTTTATGTGTAACTCTATTTTCAATTATTGGAGCTATATTTAAGTGAACTTTCAAAGTGAATATTTCTCTATTTTTGAGCCAATATGTTCCACATCCAATTCAAGAGGCCTTTCTTTTCTATTTGCATTGAAATACACAAGTGCATGAATGATTACAATAAGTAAAGACTTTTGATCCTCTACAATGTTCCAAGGTTATTGGAATTCTAGTATTTCATCAATTCTAGAGTTTTGGAGGTTATCACTTTGAAATTGTTATACTTCAATTAAGATTTTGACATCTTTGTTTTTTTGTAAGCTAAAACATTAGTTTCTAACAAGTATATTCTACTTGAACCCTTACCCTAAACCTAAATCCATTTTGATGTAGCAACCAATCTAAACTAATGTCCCCTCTAAAGATTCAATCACCTTCAATGTTGTTGTATCATATGAAGTAAATGAAGCACTCTCATTGTATACAACATTTTTTCTAATGGAGTTACAATATCACTCATTTCAAGCAAAAAGGATAAGTTGGCCTATACTTCAAAATAAAATAAAATATTCCTTGATCTACTAGCAACCTTTTTTTTCTTCTTCTTGAGTTTTGTTCATATGTCAATGTTTATTTAGTTCATTCTTTGACTTATTTATTGGAATTTTTAACATCTAAGAGCATTTCTAGTAAGCAACAAAACTTCTTCACATAAAAGAGAAGGGTCATTTTCTTTAAAGTGTGGGGTATATATTAATCCCATTTATGAAATACATTATATTAATATTTAAAGGACAATTGTTGAATGGATAATCAAATGTTCAAGTAGGAGCCTAAGCTCACACCTTCCTATCCTCAATCTTTAGAAAATTGTTGTCAACCATCATAAATACCAAATAAATAAAAATAAATAAAAAATTTGGATCTTTGAAATTGAAAAAAAGAATCGATTTAAAAAAATAAAATGAAAATTGACATGGCTATTACCTAACCACATTAGATTTTGGTAGTTCTGAAGTTCCCAAAGTTCTCCATTGTGCAAGAACTTGTAGTCTTCTATTTAGTCAAATCTCTTCTAATGGTATATGGATTCATAAATGAAGTTTGTTGCTAATGCTTGAAGAAAAGCAAAAGGAAACCTCTCTTCAAGCTACTAAATGTTATGCTTCTAGACTTCCTAACTTGATCTCTTTTTGTACTTTCTCTTGTAGATTGTAAAAAATGAACATTTTCAAATTGTGTAATTGGTTGTTATGTGCTTCACTTGCAACTTATCCTCATTTTTCCACAAGCTTTCACATCACCAACCTAAATGGAATAAACAAAGTTTTTCCTATAAAAAAAACAAATTTTAATAAATGTTGATGTGCTCCTTTGTAGTAGTGAGTTGAGCTTCCCTCATGCACTTAGTTTGGTTGTCTTAAATTCAATGAAGAAGGCAGTTCATCTCCTCTTCTTCACAAAACTCTAAATACTATCTAGCTTTTGCAAGACATGCATTTGGTCATGCAACATGAATAAAACCACTTGATCTTCATTTTAACAAAATTTGAGCTTTCTTCATTTTAGTTGTTGCCATCTTACAATGGCACATCTTTAAGCTCCCACAGCACATTCTTTTCATTGAGCAAATGTTTCTATTTTTTTACCAATTTAAAATCTTGGGGTTGAAAAAATCTATAGTTGGATGTAAGAGTAAGAATGGCAAGGACTCAAGTAGGGAGTGTTGCCATGATGTGGGCCATCTACTAGTTGAAGTAGGCATCTTTTTGTATTTAGGAATGTATATAGAATATGGAGTTCCTGATAGTTATTCTCATTAGTTGCTACTTAATAACCGATTCGTCAGTACATAGTTGACTTTAGAATTAGAAACATCATGGTTAGCTTGTGGATAGCCTCTTAGAATTGGTTGGCCACTTAGGGGTAAGGATTAATTTGTTGTCTCTCACTTGGTTTTTGAAGGGGTTTGATGTAAAGAATGCACTTGGATGCTATTGAATTGTAAGTTTGATGAAGATTTTTTTTATTGTAGGAAGTATTGATGTGAAGAGTTTTGGGTTTGCATATTGATAAGTTATTGGATCAAAACAAGATTTTAAATCTAATTTCTTGAATAGTTGATTTAGATTTGTTATGGAAAAGAAGATATGAGGCTTCAAATTGGAGGTGTTTGGAATCAAAGCAATCAAGAAGGATGTAGGATCATTGCAAGAAACGCTAGTAGTGCTTATTTGTCACCTAGGCAATGCTAGAGCTTTCTTTTGCAATAACTTTTGAAGCATGACTTCATGAACTTGAATTTTACTTCATATCCTCTACTTTTGCACAAATAGGACTCCCTTATATATGCACTTCATAACATTAAAGATAGTTTTAAGATCATTCTTTTGCTAAATTTTCTTCACCATGAAGTCTCCCTAAATGACAAAATTTTATTTTCTTTGAAAATTTTCATGTTTTCTTATCTTTTACAAATTAAAATGTCAAATATTAATCTATTTTCTTCTAATTTTTCACTTTTTTCATTCACTTATCTAGAAGATTTTTTAATATTTATATTACTCCCTTGAAAAAAGTTGAAACAATAGCCTAAGTTGAACCAAATGAATAGATCATTCTTGCAATCATCCTATATTAAAGAGCTTCAATCTTATATTGAATTTTGTAATATGGCTAGTATATTTGATTAGAATTATAGACTATTACCTTGTATCAAAAATTTAGCTACAATAAATATGAGACCTAAGACTTATGCAAAAAATACAACTAGAGGTGTAGGCCATAACTCAGCAAAAAGACAACAATGGAAAAATGTCTATTAAAGTTGGAAGGTATCTTAGATTTTGATGAAATTTAATTTGTAAATATTTGATTGGTTTATCTATATTGATGATAGTTTCAAGAGATTTAGAGTGATTTTCCATCATTTATGTTAGATTGAAGCTAGCTATGGTATTTTCTAAGTTACCTTAGGAAGGGTTAGAAAGTTAATAGTAGGATAATATTTATCAAAGTTAGACAAATCTTAAATTTAGGTGAGAACTGATATGTGAATATTTGACTAATTGATGTATATTGTGGCAAGGTTTTAAGGTATTTGGAGTGATTATCTTTCATTTATGCTAGCTCTAAACCTATTTATACAACTTTGAACTTCTACTTTGTTTCCATCGCTATGCAGACATTCAAATTCCTCCACTCTATTTGGAGAAGTAATATTGGGCTCCCTTTGTCAATGGGTTGTACTTCTAGCAATTGCTAGATGTTATCTTGATTTGGAGATTGAATTCATCAATTGCATAATACAATTAAATAACAACCAATAATGTAGAAAAACAAAAGACTTTTGTTTAAATTGTTTCACCTTATACAACTCTAATAATTGGGAGAAGACATCTTCAAGTAAAGTCATGAATTCTCTATTGTCCAACACAATCTTGTGTGCATCTATGAACTTAGAGACATCGTGCACTTGTGCTTTATAAGCCTCTTTTTATTTCAAACAATCTTCAAGGTCAAAACCCATTTCTATTGGGGCAACAAGGTTGTAGTAGTGACTAATCATCTTCAAAATTACAATGTTTGTAGTACTTGTTGCCTTTGATAGGATCCTAAGAAATTGGAAGAAAAATCTAATAAAGTTGAAGCTCCTCTAGGTGATTGCAAGAAACACTTATATTATTTTGATGTTACACTGAGTATACATATATGTTTATTGGCCATAACTTTTGTGTTTCAACTCAAAACAACTTGAGATTTTATGCAAGGTACTCGTGACTATTATAAAATTTATTTACTATTTTGTAAATTTTAAAAATTATTTTACTATTTAAAAATTACCCCAATTTTGTGTTACACTTACCATGTTGGATTTTCTTAGAATAATTTAGTACCCAAAAAAATGAATTTGGAGCTGAAATTTTAAAGAGGTCATCTTCTAATGTATTTATAGCTATTGTCAAAAGTATTTTCAAAAATAATTAATTTTATGTCATGTAGAAGCTTACAAAATGAGCTCCTTTTTGCTTGCAATTTGAAACACATGAAACATTATTTTGGTGTTGTTTTGGTGAATGACTGCCTCTATTAATAGAGTTGTTACAAATGGATTTTATTAATTTAAAAAAAATTGTATTTTATATAAATAATAACATCAAAGTACCTATTGTCTTGAGATTTTGCACTTTTCTAGTTCTCCTACTGGGTGATTGCAAGAAACACCTACCGATTTTGTTGCGTTTGGCTGATTTTTTCGGGAGTACTTTAAAATTAGAATTTTTTTTAAAAATTTGAAAAATATGAATAATGTATACACCTCTAAGACAAAGGTTTTCACTGAAGGAAATGGATAGAAAAATTCTCTAAGTAGGAGAACTGGGTGATTGCAAGAAAGGACTGTCTTTTTTGGCGTCACAATTGAAGTGACTTTCATGCCATTGGTAATAACTTTTGGGGCATGAAGCCAATTTGCTTGAAATTTTCATTGAAGATGGACAACTTGACAATAATGAGATTTATTATTTTTTAGAGATTTTCAAAAAATATTTTCTAATTAAATTTAGAAAAATTTTAATTTAGCTATTTAGATAGTGTGGCAAAATTTTAATCTAGCTAATTTGCCACACTTTGCCATTTAGAGGTTTTTAGTACTGTGGAGTATCCAAAATTAGTGATGTAGACTTGAAATTTATGTGGTCTAGTCCTAGACTAGAGATTGATGTATCTACCAAAAAGAATTTTAAAAAACATTATTTTATATCCTCTACATTCATGCAAATAGGGACCTCTTGCGCATGCAATTCTGAACATTGATAATGGTTTCAAAATTATTCTTTTGGTGAAATCTCATCACCATCAATCCTTCCCAAATTTCCAATTTTTACTTTTTTTTAAAATGTCTTTTCCTATTTTTACAAATAAAAATGTAAAAGTGCTCATTTTCATGATATTTTGCACTTTTATAGTTCTCCTAGTTAGAGAATTTTCTTGAACTTTTCCTTCTTTGGGTACCTTCTTCTTAAAGGTGTATTCATTAAAATTATTTTTCACATTTAAAAAAAATTGTTTTTCTAATTAAATAGTACTCTTGAAAAAATTATGAGTACTATTCAAAACGAGACAAAAAATGGGAGGCCTTTTTTGCAATCACCCAACTTGAAAAATGCCAAACCTTAAGAAAATACATGCCTTCATGTTTTAATTAGGTAAAAATAGTTTAAATAGATATTTTCAAAAAATAAAAAGTTTCCATTTGCAACAACTTTATGGAGATGGTCATTCACCAAAAAACCCACCAAAGTAATATTTTATATGTTTCAAAATACAAGCAGAAAGGAGCTCACTTTGTAGACCTCCACACCACATAAAATTAACTATTTTTAAAAATCCTTCTCTGGAGAGCTAGAAGTCTATTAGAAGACCATCTCATCCGAATTTCATCTTAAAATCATTAAAAAAAAGGTACTCCATAGTACTAAAAAACCCTAAATTGCAAAGTGTGACATCCAATTGGGGTCTATTTTTGGATAGTAAATTATTTTTGAAAATTATGAAAAAATTAGGGAAGGTTTATGATAGTTATGAGTACCTTTCCTACAAATCTTGAGTCAATCGGAGCCAAAACCCAAAAGTTATGGCCAAAAAACAGATCAGCACACATAATGTGACAAAATAGGACAAGTGTTTCTTGCAATCACCCTACTTAGAAAAATTTTATGTGCTTTTCTTTCCTAAGGTATCTTCTTCTTGAAAGTATATGCATATTTTATACTTTTCTAATTTTAAAAATGTTGTACGGAAAAATCCATAATACTCCTAAAAAAACCTAAGTAGTACAAGAGTTTCTTCCAATCACTCCTCTTTAGAAGAAAAGGTCTTCCCCATTTATACCCTCTAGAACTCAAATTCTTGGCACCATGTCATTGACTACAAGGTAGCAAGCAAGTTTGAGGCCAAGGACTTGTCAAGGGACAAATTTTGCTAAAAAGCAATTCAAAATTTTCAAATAATATGTTTGGCAAGATAATCTTCCTTTTTCACTTAACAAAATCACAAAATGCTACCAAATCTTGGAACAATATTGCTCTATTTTAGATGAATGTACACCTTTTTGGATGAACACATAAAATTTTCATCTATATATTGTAGGTTACATCCATTTTCATGGATGTAAATAGCTTTACTGAATCACTCCAATGTAAATTGCTTTCTGCAGTGCATCCAATAAATGAAAACCAAACCCTAAACCCTAAAACCCAAAAAGAAAAGAAAGTTGAAGGGCCCAACAAATAGGCGTCCCTCCACCAGTGGCCTCTAAAGTGACGAGGGTGGTGGGTCCTGTCTTCCCGGGCCCGTCGGAGTGCCGTTGGCGTGCGCCTAAACCGGGCCACCTGCTGAGGTTGCTCTGATGAAGCCTTGGGCCACTGAATAGTCAGGGAGCCCGGCACCAGTCCTCCAATCCCTTTCCCCCATTATTTTCCCCCGCGGGTCCCGCCAGCCATATCTTGCCAGAGGAACAATATTTGGTGGAATGTTACCCGACCCAGGTCCCGAATCTGGCCTCCCTGCATCTTCATTTCTGCTATTTATGGTTTCTTCCTGTGAGCTGGCCGGGAGGGCAAGTGGCCGAGCAGTGGGCCCAGCTCGTCGCCCTGCATTTCTGTTGCGACTTGAAGCCCGTTTGGTGAGGGGACCTGCAACACCAGGCAGGCCCCACCACCGCGTGCAGCGCAAGCGTCCCCCTTTCTCCCCTTAATTGACCAGTCCTTGGAATTGAACAAGCACTTGGGGTCGGGCCGGCTTTCTCCAAGCGGAGCGGTCCAGAAGAGAAATCCAAGGTCAGATGCCTCACTGGATTCGGCCTTCATTTCCTTGCCATTTTCTATTCCGGTCTCTTAATGTGCTCCAGTCCCTTCTGGAGAAGCAGAGTCATAACTGAAATAAAAGGAGGTACAGTCAAACCTCGATAAGTGTTAGGGGTTGGGAGCATAATTTTAGTTAACACTTAGACACTAGTAACACATAACACTTACAGAGGGTGATGCCGATGATTTGTAACACTTATAAAAAATAAGACTTAGAAGAATTAAAAAGGTAAATACATAAGATTTATAGAAAAAATGGATGAAATTACAAAATATTGATTCATTATTCATTTAAGTCCGTTGAAAGGATGAAGAATAGTACTTTGGTCAGTTTCTGCTACATGTCAAGATTCTATTTCCTTTTCTAGTGCTTCAATATTCCTAATAGATAATATGGTGTCATTAGGTCTTTGCTCCAAAAACTTCTTCAACTACATCTTGAAAGCCTACAACCTCTTCTACTATATAGTTTCTAGAATGGACATCTAGAGTCACTTTGCAACTAGAAACTATTACTTTACCTCAAAATTATCTCCCAAATTATCTCCCCCCAAGCGATGGCTCTTATGAAAAGCCTTTTTTTGGAAACTTATCACTTACCGAGGTAAAATTAACAAAGTCGGGAGCGCGACATTGCGTAACACTTCACACATAACACTTACTAGTCTTAATTTGAAGGGAGCGGAAATCTCCATAACACATATAGAGTTTTAACACTTATCGAGGTAACACTTATCGAGGTTTGACTGTAAGGCTAACTGAACTTACTCCATCACAGCCAGGTGGCCTCTGACTAAGGGCCGGTTTCCATTGGGGGCCTGGACGTCCAGGCGGGGGTCACAAGACCTGGAGGCTGGAGGGCACGTCTAGGTCCCCAATGGAAACCGGCCCTAACAGGCTTAGGAACTTACTTCCTGTCGGAATTATCTTACTGTGGATCAGCCCTTTTTCTTTACTTTCTGAGAAAGTGCCAAGATGGCGATCACTTCATTGTATTTCTACATTCATTCGTCTTTTGAACTTAAAAACACTTGTCCATCATATTCACACACTTTTCCATCTAAATTTGGCAACTTCATCCATATTTTAAAGAAAACTAAAAAAATTATAACAAAAAAATATTGCTTTTATTTGCTAGAAAAGACATTTATTTTGAAATAATGCAATCCGGCCCTATAGTGCCAGAAAGAAAAGGGCTATTGTAGATCATTTTTTTCTTCATTTTTCACACTTTATCTCATTGCTATGAGAGAGTGGTTAAAGGGTGAACTGACCCCTCACTCAACCCCTCAGAAAAACATTAGATGTTTTTTGACCCCTGCAGAAGACTGTTCCAGTGCTGTTCCCCCGCAGCTGTTCCCCGCAGCGAGGGGAGCGGCCTGTTGTCAGATTTTTTTTTTAGTCTTCAAATACAATTTTTTTTTTTTTTTTTTTTTTTGGTCGATGACGTGGCAGTCTCTCGGCCACGTCAGACCGCCTTGCCGAACCTCGCCGAACCTGTTCCCTGCTGTGATAACTCGCAGTCTTCTTGACCCCTCAAAAAACATCTAATGCACTAAATTTTATTTTTATTTTTCATCTATGGTAAAATTTACAAATTTTGAATTCATATTTGCAATCATAGACTGTAATGTAGGGAGAAGGAATGTTTAAATCAAATTAATCAAGCACAAAATAGGGGGCTTTTTTTTACTTTCACCTCTGAAATAACTTCGTGGAGCCAAGTAAGGAGTCAGTTCACTCTAACCATGAAAGCACGTACTTAGTGGAAAACCAAAATAAGGAACCTAGGTACAAAATGTAGAGGTGGCTTGCAATAGACTAGTTCTCCCACCTTAACCCCTAAATGCACAAATTGTGTTTTTTTGGTGACATAGTGATTTTGGATAGCTCACTACAAATGGAGTTTTTTTGTTTTTTATCTTTGAAAAGTTCACAAAATATGTGTCCAAGGAGTAGCTTTAAGGCCCAACAATTTCCATAACTATTGACTACATAATTAAAAAAATTATTGCACGATATGTGATTTTTGTTGCTTGGTGGGTAGTCCAGACAATTCAAAATACTTCTTCAAAAAATAAAAATTTGAAATTGATTCTTTAGGTTTACATATACATCGGAAGCTTTTAATCATTCCATTTGGATTAATGAGATGAATGTTATGAAGAATTCTAGTTTGTAAGTGGATATGGAGTTTCTAAACAACATATCTCCCTGCAAACTAAAAACCCTCAATGCCTCATAACATTAAAAATTTACTTCCTATAATGATTTACATTGAAATAGTTGAGTGTTCCTAATGTGTCCATCATGGGTCATTTAACCACAATGGGCTTTTCTACCTTATACAACATTGTTAACAAGCTTGATCCTTTCCTTTTTGATGAAGGAGAATGCATCTTTAGATTCCTAGGGGGGAATTCAATTGTAAGTCAAATGAATGAAACCATTGGTTGTCTGGTTGTTACCCTTTGTTGAATTGTATCAACGCTCATATAAAAGGGCTTTTGTAAGCTACTAAGCTAGTCGCTAAGCATTAGTTTTGAAAGAAGTGGCCATAGTACATGAGGATTGTGAATGGCTATGGATTCCAATTGTTTCGTCATTCAATAGTAATTTTGCAAGTTTCTAAGTTGGGAGGATCCTACTTTCTAGAGGAGTAAAAGGGACTGAGCACATTGGTTAACAATGTTGTGTACCTAATCTACAACTTTGCTAAAATTTTCATTACTCCTATCTTTTTGTTGATTGTTTGGTACCCTCAAGCTTGTTGACAAGCTATGATCCACAATGGAGACATTTGAGCCTTGGTTGTATTTCAAAACTCTTTTGTATGTTTTGTTTTTGATATACAATGTTTTTTTTTTTTCTCTTAGTATAGATGTGAAAATAAAAACTTTATCTTTTACATTGTATCTATCTTATATGTATACATACTTTGGAGGCCAATGTCCCAAGAAGATTTAGTTTTTTTTTCTCATCATTGGAACAATTGGGATGATGGAGCCTTACATGTGAAAAAACAAAAACTACCCACACTAACCATAGACTAGGTTAGTCCCTTTCCTAATGAAAGAGTGGAGATGCTTTGGGTAAGTACAAGAAGAATCACATATGTTACATAATGACTTTGACAATGACTATCAATCTTTCATTTCTATTTTTTAAGAAGAAAAAAAGAAAGCAATGTAATTGAAAGCATTATCAAATGTTGCCTTAAAAAACCTGGAATCCTTGATGTGTGATTTTTAGAAGTTATTGCAAGAACAAATAATAGTAAATTGATTAGGTTGCCTTACATAAAAAAAACACTTTACAAGTCATCAAAGTCAAGAAATATCTCAACAAATATTTTCATTTATACACATGGACATTCATGAAGTCTCAATAACAACACCTAATTCAATAGAAGTGTATTCTTATACAATAACAATAAATATTTACATAGTGTCAAATGTCAAAAAATTACTGAGGGATAATCTAATTTCACCATTTAGTGTAGAAGAAGACTCCTCCATTGAGATCAGCTTTAATCCTAAGTCTATTCCTTCCATATCCTTGAGTCTAAGGTAAGAGGCTCAAAAAGTGATCATTTAAACATTGATGTGCCTTTCTCATGTACTTCCTAAGATGGAAATATATTTAGCTTATTTTTTAGTCAAAGAAAAATACATGAGGAATCTAAGACAAGTCGTTTCATATTTTTTGAAGCATTGTTGAATTATTTATGAATTTTCAAACACAATCTAGTCTAGGTCCCTATTTGTGATCATAGGCCCTTGGAACTCCATCCATGCATAGTTTGAAAAAAAACCAAGCCTTGTTCAAAAACTAGCATTGCAACATATGTAAAGTAATTGAAATGGTTTCTAAAAGCATCCCTTTCTAAATCTAAAACGAATGCTTGATTTAATCATTATTTCAGATTTTTCAATACTTGTAAGAAGATAATTGAATAACAAATTCTAATTTTGAATTAAATTAGTAGACACCTAGCTACTTAGTTCATAACATTTTGTAGCAATGAGGTTGACTACCTCCCACCCAACAAATTGGTGTGGAATATTTCACACCAAAATCAGTAACTATTGATATGTGTTCCAAGCATGTTGAAATTGTCAGATGATAATTTTCACTTAGCTAAGTAGGTCACAAGCATGTCGAATTTGTCAGATGATACTTAATTTTCACTTAGTTAGCCATATGCCAAGGTCATAACAAAAGAATTAATTGTAAAACAATTATTTTTTTATCATACTTTAATTCCCCAGCTGGATGTTTTTTGGGATGAGACCGTGAGAAAAGGAAAGGCAACCTCTCTAAAGGCTATTGAATGTTATGTTAGGAATGAATCAAGTGTGGTTCTTAAACCATCCATTGAAGAAGTATAAACAAATCTCATCAAGCTCCATTGTAATCCAGAGTTTGTTTTTTCAAAGTTCACATGTCCATTTCAGAGCCCCCTACTGGATGGTTGAAAATGCCCACTTGATTTTAGAGTCCTCTCCTATATTTCTTCCATACCCTTGGTGTAGGTGTTCTTAGTATAAGCTATAGGAGAGGGCTCTAAAACCGAGTAAGCATTTTCAACCATCCAGTAGGGGCTCTGAAATAGACATGTGAACTTTGGAAAAATGAACTTTCAATTACAATGGAGCTTGATGAGATTTGTTTATACTTCTTCAATGGATGGTTTAAGAATCACACTTGGTTCATTCCTAACTAAGTGGCTAGGTGTCTAGTAATTTAATTCAAAATTAGAATTCATTGTTCAACTACCTTCTTACAAGTATTGAAAAATCTGAAATAATGATTAAACTAAGCATTCATTTTAGATTTAGAAAGGGATGCTCTTAGAAACCATTTCAATTACTTTACACATGTTGCAATGCTAGTTTTTGAACAAGGCCTGATTTTTTTTCAAACTATGCATGGATGGGTTTCCAAGGGCCTATGATCACAAATAGGGACCTAGACCAAATTGTGTTAAAAAATTCATAACTAATTCAACAATGCTTCAAAAAATATGAAACCACTTGTGTTAGATTCCTCATCTATTTCTCTTTGATTGAAAAAATAAACTAAAAATATTTTCATCTCAGGAGATACATGAAAAAGGCACATCGGCGTTTAAATGATCGCTTCTTGAGCCTCTTACCTTAGCATGTCCTCCAAGCCAGTTCAGATTTACAAAAATCTCTCCGTTTCACTGACAGAAACGGTGACTCCGCCAGGCCTGTGTTGGTGTGCTTCACATGCATAGGAATAAATTCTTGTTTTTTCATTAAAAAATCAAATAAAAATCTCCTCAGTCCAGCTTCTGAGGACGGGTCATTGGAAAGGTTAAGGTATGCACATCCACAATTAACCCTACCTAAATTAAGACAACCACAATTGGACTGAAAAGGGTCACTTTTTTCTAGACATAGATTACACATAATGTAAACAATCAAATCACGACAATTCATGAGAGACAGTCTACTGGTGGTTTCAGTACACTTGAAGACCTTACTTTAAAATTCATAACTTATTCATAATGTGTCCAATTGATACTTGCTATAGCAAGTCAGAATCCTCTTTCAGTTGCCAATAAGATCTTCAAAAAATGTATGCTTAATACTAGTAACTCTGCCTGCTCAGTTGTAAATCATGTCGATTATCAGGGTGCGCATACAGTTCCATATTGTAACATCCACTAGAGGTGAGGGCCATCAAGCCTTGCCGTCATTGCTGATCGGATAAAAAGTCGGTTTAGGCGGACGTGAACATTCATTCATCAGGAGGTGCCGACATTTCGGCCCTCCATCTCTTGGCGGAGCCCCAGGAACAGTGGATCTACTACCACCCTTCAGGAGAAGCAAAGGGAAGGAAAGTTCAACTGACTATTGTGAGCATTGTCATCCCAGTATTGTGGCAAAATACGTGCAAGTCAACCGGGTGAGGGTGAGGGGCCATTGTGAAGCTCCCCCAAATAAGCTCTACTTCAGGTAGGGAATCTTTCCAATTTCAAGCATGTCAACGCTACGAGCTTCCAATTGGGCTGAAGAACTGTTCTCCGCAATTATAGAAGTTGTGGAGCCACTGGAGTGGATCGATGCAGTGAAGAACCAACCTCCTGAGAATTTTCTGAGGAAGCCGGTGGAGGAGCTTCCTTGTCTGTGGGATTGTAAAGGATCTAGCTAGTGTTTTTATGACAGTACGTAAACGGTGTGCACGGGATTGCTCGATGCGTGCGTTGGCTCTTCAGGTCTGTTAGGAGATCGGCACTATTCATAACAGTACTGTTCTGCACGCATTCGGCGAAAGCTACTCCGTCAAATTCCCAATCCATGAGGTACATGTACCTGATAACTTGTAAACGTTTCCAGGTTTAGATCAACAAACCTACTGCTTTTCCAGCTCATACATTTTCCTCTGTACAGTACAGTCAAAGAAAATCTATAGATTGCAATTGATCATCCACGGTTTCGATTGAGACTCACCATACACCTTGCCGAGAATCATCCAGTTCTTATTTCAAATGTATCAAGACAAGCCTTCAAACGACCTGCAGTGGTGGAATAGCTCTTATTTGCTACAAAAGTGCCTCATTGCAAAGAGACCATGCGGTTACAGACAACACTCATCGAAAGGGTGGTCATGCAAGGGAACACATCTGAGGAAGAATTTCGTATGATTGATCATTGGGAACCAGATTCGTAAGAACAGTCCGCAGCCTCTCATCATCTCAACTGCCGCTTTCTGTAAGACGGGATCAGTGGAGAAAATGAGAAGAGGCCAGATACATATCCAGTATCTCGGCCAAAGGGGTTCAGATATTTACAGCTGTTGCCGCACTCGCTACAGGTAGGAACTTAACATCCCTAACTGCAAGTTGTGAGCTAGCCAGAGTGACTGGAAGGTCTATTCAGACATCGCAAAAACCAGGCTTTAGCTTTCATGAGGTAAACTCGTACTTGGTTTCTGTACAAGAATCTGAATATCATCATCTGATAGTGTCAAACTTAATGTTACTGTGACATCGATCAGTATGTTTCATAATAACATCAGTTTGATGATATTCAGATTCTTGTTCATAGTTTCAAACTGATGTTACTATGCAATCGGATATATATCCTTTCTACGAGCAGATGAAAATATCCGGCACGGAGCGACGCCCAATGCATAGTAGATCAGACCATCAAAGCGGCTCATAGCTAACTCCTCAATATCTTCACAATCTCTTTTCCGCATTTTCATCTTCATCACGCAATTGTGCATGGAACTTTTAGCACTGGAGAGCATTCTTCAATGCAGCGACGACACCACTTGTGTTCTCTTCTTGTGGCTGTGGTAATAAAAGAAAGAAACAAAACGAATTGTTTGATCAGAAAACTTGGACTGATTTTGTTCCTCTTCATCCACTACTTCAGTCTCATAATTGATGAGATCTGAATATGACCTTTTTCTTTTTCTTTTTTCTGAAACAAAATCTGAATATGACCTTCATTCACGTACCTATCACCTACAGGTCAGACGCATTAAACATTACCCTCTTGCACTGTTGGTATTCAATGGCAACACGCTGGCATCGTGCCAGGTTCAGAAAAGGTCAGAACTTCAACTGGGAGGAATCAAACCAGAAGGTCTGGCAAGCATGTGTACCTTGGCAATGATCACATAGATGAGGCGGTGGGCAATTTTGGTGATGCTGCATTGCATCACTTCCAAATTCAAGTTCTCCATACACAGCAGAACGTTGCTCTGCAGACGCGGCTGCAGCTTGCAAATCATCTCAATCACCACCTGGTGCGGCAAGTCCGCATGCACCTCCATCTTCTCCAGGCAGCTCCGAAGCAGGTCAAGGATTCCCTTCAGCTCTTCTTCGGAAACTCGAGGCCTCCGCGACAACACGGGCGCCTTCGTCGACCCCTTCACGGGACTGCTTCCACATCGAGGCTGCAATACCTCCATCGGTCCTCTCTGGCACGTGGCGGTCTTCTGAGTCGAAGTCTGACGCAATTCGACCTTGCGCGCCTGGAGGGACTTGATTCGATGATGCAGATTCTTCACGAACTCTATAGAGTCGTCCACGATGGTTGCCCTGTCACGCTGCAAACGAAACGAAACGAAATCAAATCAGTAAACACCACCAAAAAGAAAACTCACAAGATAGACTTCTCACTACTAAAACTCAGGCATAGACTTCTTAGTAACAAACCTCACAAGTTACCGATTAGGACTTTGATGACCTTTGGAGGTTCAAGACCACGAAGGTCAATCTAGGTTGTGTTCCGCATAATTTGGACAAGCTATGGTTTGACCCAGGGTTGGGCAATTACTTTGACGCCAATTGGTAGTAGAGATTCCAGCACTGCAAACTTGCTCGTCATGTCGTCGCGCCTTTGCCGCTCCCTTAGAATGTGATCCCCGGCTTGCTCCGTCCCCGGCCGCTTGCTCTTGGTTTCCATCGTTCTGGCGCTTTTCTCCAGCCTCTTCCGGGGTTGTATCCCCGTCTGGTCGACACCCCGCTCGCGTTTCAATCCGCGTGGGGAGAGGTCCAGGTCCTCGTCCAGCCACGGCTCTTGCAGTTGCAGGGAGGGTTCTCTTGAGAGCGACATCCCAATTGAAGCGAATGTATTAGCGGATGGTGGAACGGTACTACCACTGACTGGCACGTAGTGATCCACCACGGGTGGCAAGTCCTCCAGCAAGAAATTATCCGACTGGCAGAATCCCATCGAGGTTAACCCCGGGTATGTTAAGTCGCCACTAGGCGCGTACGGCACCGAGCATTGCTGATGCTGCAACGGGGATTCTAAGAACGAGTTCGATATCAGATCGTTCAGTTGCTGCTGGAGCGCCACATTGCCGCTGGCTGCTTCCAGAGCCGCTGCTTCTAACCCGTAAGTGTCACGCCCGTACAGCGACTCGGGACGAAAGCCTCGCGTTAGTCCCATGTTGTGCGCTTCCACGATTGACAACATCACGAACCCAAATAACCGAACGTGTACACCCTTACACGGTCCACACACAGACACAGAAAACCTCACAACGGCTCACGAAACTGGAACGTAACCCACCCTCTAGCAGAACCACCGGCACACAAACTGCAACCCACGGAACAAATCCGGACAACTGTCAACCCAAGCTCGAGATCCTTGCCGACTCAACAAAAACCAATTCACTGAAACCTCGCAACGCAGAAAGGTGCCCAGACAGACACACAGACAGACAGACCCTTGAAGTCGTAAGCTTGCGATATCGAGGATTAAGTAGATCAATTTACAGCCGAGGTGGGTCGCACTACAACTGCAGGACTGGTGGTTCAGGAGGGCTTTCTAATAGTCTGATGGAACTGGAGTAGAAGAGGCAATCATATATCGAAATAATCTAAGCTTCGAAACGACTTCGCAACGTTTGGAGAGTCTTGAGTGTGAGTGAAGCTCCGGTCCGAGAGTGCTGTGATACGGTTTCCACCGGCACTGGCTTGTGATGGACCCCGCTGCACGGTGTGGCTCACTTAATTGAATTCCTCAAGCTTGCGAGGGCTGACTGCTTGAATGGCTGGGGCATCGAACGGCTGGGATCAGGGCCAACTGGACGGGGTTTTATATTCTTTGGTCCTCTGGACCCTCGACTCGTCTGCTTGTCTGACTGTCTGGCTGCCCCGCCCCCACCTCCCTACCCCCTCCTCCCTACCCCCCTACCTCCCTATTTTCTCCCTACAGTACCTGCCTGCTGGCCCCTTGGGTTTCAGACTGGATGGTGCTGTCAGTGTGGGTATCACTATTTAAAGTTACTGTATGAAGAAGGCACGATTTACCTTACACGCTTCAGTACGTTTACATGAGTAGAAACATGGGCTGCATAGACTACAGAACAGCTTCTTCTTCTTTGGTCTTTGAGAAAATGCCAAGATGGCAATCAATAGGGCGAAGTATTCTATTTCTGCATCAGTCCATGCTTTGGACCAAAAAAAATTTCAATCAAATTCACATACTTTTTCATCCAATTTTTTTATTTTGAAATGGTGCAATTTGGCACCATGCTGCCAAAAAGAAAAAGGGTTATTACGAAAAAAAAGCCCATGAGAAGTCCAGGTAGACAATGTTTATACTACAACAATGATATCATAAAAATTAAAAGATGATCAGATTTGGTGGTATTTCGACTCCATCTTGTTTCTGTCCTTCTAAGCATTTTTCAAAGCCATTTAACCTTTAAAGCTCTAAGGAGTCTTGGAGAAAATATAAAGATTTTATATTTTATATATTGCACTATCAAGTTTCAAAAGTCTTTGTAGATCTTTTTGAATTATTTTAGGATCATTTGCCTTTGAAAATTCACCAAAGATACAGATCTTTTTTTGGTATGCTACAAGTTTAGTACTCTTTGTACTCTTATCTTAACATAGTCTTTTTTGTATCTATAGCAACCTTTTTTAAGAATAAATTAGTATAAAGACAACCCAATTGAAAAAAGGGAATGAAAGCATAAGGTAGGCACCTCAAAATGCACCCCAAATCCTAAACCCTCATCATTGTTTTAGAACCATCTCCACAAAAAATAAATATTTTGTAAAAACAAATTTTTGTGAAGATGGAATATTTCATATATCATTTATCCATTCATTCTCTAGGACTAGGAAAGTTTTTTATCTGCACAATCTAAAATTTAGGACTGGTATATATTTCAAATCGTAAAGCCTAGCTATAAAAGTGCTAAGTTTGTAGAATATTAGTTGCCATTTTAATAGAATATGTGTTTAAAACCAATATGTACGTATGTGGACAAAATGATTCTTTGTCCTCTAACAAATACACTTTGACCCTTCATAATTTTTGCATGTGGTACCCAAATGTCATGTTCTTACTTCTTAGGTGTGTTAGAACATCTTTTTCTTCTACCAATAAGAAAACTCATTAGGAGGGATTTGAGGGCTCCCAAGGGTCATTTCAAGGTCTATTTCCGAAACTGTTGAAGGACTGTTGGCAATTAATCAAATTTTTTTTTGGGGGGGGGCCTAAAATATGAAAAAAAAAATTTAATTTAAAACAATTTAAAACTACATTCGTGTGGCTGATTTTGCATTTTCAGGCTGTGGGAACACGCAATCTCCAGGAGGCCTCAAATCCCTCCTAGTGTAATTAAAATTTAAGTAGTCTATTAGTAGTAACTAGGCACAATAACAAATAGGCACACTAAATAGCAAATAGTGGCATTTTTGGGTGCCTATTTATTACATTTCAAAAGTTACATAACAAAGTTATTCTAAGTGGGGGACTTGAAAATGGTGAATTAGGCTTGCAAGGGATACCTACAAATAATAGATATCTCATCATGGAAACTAAATTGCATGTTCTATTTACTTCAAACTAAAGTTCCCTTATGTAGACAAAGTTTTTGTTTTTTTCCTCTTGACAACAAATGTTTCGTTAAAATGATAGAACTTCACTAATTTGGCACTTGTAAGATTAGTTTGTGCAGTTTGAAATGTATACTTGTCCTAGACTTCAAACCATGTAATCTAGAATCTATACCAACCCTAGATAATAAATGAAAAAATGGCATATGGAATCGACCATTTTAACAAAACATTTGTTCTATCCAACTATTCATCCTCAACATCCAATAGATTGTATAAGGTAACAACTGCCTCTTTTGAGTCTATTGTCTATTGTGTCAATGGACTCTAAAATTTTAATTATTTCCACTACCATCCCTGTCCCCCAAAGTTGATTTAAATATTAAAATTTCAATAAATTATTAAATACTCATTTAAGCACATTCCCCACCCCCTTCTTATCATTTTTAGAGGGTGAATTTAATACAATCAATCGGGCAATCAATATGAGACAATCAAAATGACATCCATATCCCTATGGTATATCTCTACAATGTATCCATATGGTGTATCTATATGATGTATCTCTATGGTGTATCTATATGTTGTATTTGTATGCTATATCTATATGGTCTATATGTATGGTGTATCCATATCTATATACTCAAATACATTTGTACATTTGCATCCATATTTGTATTATCGTATCTGTATTTTCGTACCATATTCATATACACATCCGACGGCTCTTGATTTTTCTTTGAGGGGTAGAGTTTTTGTTTTGTTTCTGTCCAATGGCTCCTGATGGGCTGATTGCCTCTTTTAGTTCCATTGTCCGTCCTTGGTATCCAATTTCTGTTGTTCTTTGCTGTTCTCCTGATGGGTCTCCATATCCATGATTTGGGTCACAGAGGAAACAGAGCCACAAGCTTGCCCAGGCTTTCAGCTCTTTTGCTTTGGCAGCTCTGTGTCAAAGTTTGTGGAACTGGTGATTGATGGAGCACTTCAATCATTTTTGGTAGGGAAAGTAAAATGGGAGGCTGAGGACAAAACCATGGACCTCACTGGTTGGTTTCTTTTGTTTCATTGCTTTCCACTCTAGTGTTTTGGGGACACCATAAAATATTGGGCCCATTGATGCTTGGCTCATCACTTACAGAATTCCAGCAACCATATCTCCTGTCCTACCTTAGTGAGGAAAAAAAAATTTGATATGTATATATTTTTTTACTGTTTTAGGATGGGGGCATGTAATGCAGACAGAAGGAACAAACATACAAAGTGGGATGTTAGTTTAGTGACCTCATAGAACAATTGATTAAGAGTTTGTTTGTTTTCTCTTTGAACATCTGCAAAATTTCAACAAGTCATGAGGAACTTCACCAAGTGATAACTTCATATGGTGTACATTGTTCCTCCTTACACTTTTATATGGTTGTTCACCAGGGCTTTTTTTTCTGGCGAAATTTCGCCAGATTGTCAGAATTCTGACCACTACTGGTTAGTCCCTCCAAAATCTGGCCACTGCGGTGAGGCCAGCAGGGGGGACACTGGTCCAAAAAAAAAGCCCTGTTGTTCACTTCAAATAGGGGTGAAAATATCCAAGATACTCTACATTAAACTATTCTTGAAGCTACATGTATAAGTCAGAAATTTCATGCACTAGACTATGTTGTTTGAATGTTCTCTGAAAAATTGTTGATTTTTTAAAATATTGCTCAAAAATTTGATTAGTAAAGCAATTGAATCCTTTGACTCTTCATGCATTAAAATATTTCAAAGTCAATGAAAGGTATATATAAGCATGCAACTTTTTGTGTAGGCTTCTTGAACCTTGGGTGTAGGACATCACGTGAACATATTTTGTTATTCACAATACCAACTTCAAAGAGACATTTGTAGTATTTATGTCTACTCTCAATTACATGTACTCTACTTCGAGTCATAACACACCTATTTTGACAACAAAAAAAATCCACTTGTATACATTTATTTTATATTGTGTATATGTGTGTATGTCTTCATTCACACATATGTTATAGGTATGTTTGCACTTATTGTTAGGGGTAATGTTTGCAATGTGAATTTGATCCAGAAATAGGTCTAAATTTGTTCCTAAAATCCTCAGTAACTACTCTTTGACACCAAATACAAGCATACCTTGTACTGTATAAATGATCATTTTTGGATCAACATTGGTTTCTCAGTTTATATAAAATGACATTACCAGCATGTGATCAGGGCATTGTGAAGATGCAAGGAAAATTTGTGGGGAAACTCAAAATGTTCTCACAATAAGTTAGCTCCCACAATCCCATTCTTCAGGCTAGGTCATTCTTTTGGTACTACTATATAACGTGATTTCTATGAATGTTAAATGTATTAACTTACATAAAATTTATTACTTGGTTCAGTTTGCCTCGGTTTCATTATCTTTAAGTTATATCTTTTTATCATATGAAAAGTTTGCTACTTGTTTCATTGGTTTAAAAAATTAAAAAAATTAAAAAAAATTAAAAACTAAAATATTTGCTACCCATACTTATGCACTTTATGCCCATGCATGAAATAATGATACCACTAAGTTCAGGCCTGATAATCCATGATGGATTTTTGTTCAAGTTGATTGCCATAAATTCTTGCATTGAAAGTTGAAACCACTGGATTATTCTATTGGGCAATTGTTTGATTTATTCTGTTAGGTCCTGTCCCAAGCATTGTCAAATTGCAACCATCATTTCAACGCAATGACAATGACAATGAAGGAGTTGCAGTTTTCTTTTAAAATTTTACTTCATTGAAAACTCCTTTCATCACAGGGGCAGAGTGGCCTGGAGGAGAACAGACTCTACAGAAAAGAATACCTAACTTAATCCTTTTGTTGATTTTCTAAGCAATTGTATTGATTTGTACAAAAACATCATCCGCTTTGATCCAAAGGAAGAAGGTTCAGTTGTTGTTTTCATGTGCTTCACAAATATTATTGACAATTAAACAATTATTGACACCAACTGTGGTGAACCTCTGAAATACAAGATCTATCTATAACGGTTGCCTAACGGTCCCATTTTTTAGTATTTAAAAAAAGAAGCAAACATCAAAGTGTCCATGTTCTTGGTAGTTTCCATCAATCTTTGAGTGCACATAATTTTTAGAGATAAGTTATATTTTGTCTACATGTGATGCTTCAATTCATTCTATTTGGACTCATGATAAGAGAATTATGGATAATCTTGTTTTCAAGCAATCCAAACATCTTCTGTGGAAAGAATTATACATTCATCCATCTTTCGGAATTAAAAACATTTTTTCATCATATTCATATATTTTTTCATCCAAATTTGGTGACTTCATCCATATTTTAGAGAACCGAATAATTTCTGGTGAAAAAAGATTACTTTCATAAAAAAAAGACATTTTATTTTGAAATGGTGCAATCTGGTCCCATGGTGCCAAAAAAAGAGGATTGAACAGAATTAGAGTTTTAGAATTTGCTAAATGCCAAAAAAATTACATTGAAGAAACTGCTAAATGCCAAAAATTACATTGACATTCAAAAAATTAGCAATTTTTTGATGATACTGACAATGATGATGGACTTTTTGGAATTTTTTGGATGAATTATATGCATCATGAAATTTAGTCTTTAAACACAAAAGTCAAATTTAAAAATGCATTATACAATTATAAAATATAAATTATACATATTGCCCAATTCAACACATTTTTTAAATACAAAGGCATTCGGATATAACAATGATCTATTTTGCAACCTATACTCTCTACAATGGTTAATGCAATCCCATGCTCTTAGTTCCAAGAAAAAACTCAAATTTTGTGAGAACCAACATCATTTGCATGTTTGTTAAATTGTTAATATTTTTAATTCTATAAATATGAATTTCCTTCAATTTTTGTACACAACAATCAAAAATGATGTATACCAATATGCTAAGGCATAAAAAACTTTTTTTGGAGTTCTAAAAAAAAATGACAAAAGATAAAGTAAAGCCAAACTATGTTGAGCAAAACCAAGTTTTTGACATAGCAAACTTTGGAAGCAATCCAAGCATCTTCTATGGAAAAAAATTGTCCAACTTTGAATGCTAATATCTTCCAATCTCTGCACTCAAATTTGATGAAATTTTTACCACGCGATCTTAGACTAGGGAAGTACAAAATTCAATGGTTAGATTTCTTTTTTAAATTCAATTTTTTTGGGGGGGTGGCATTAGTATCTCTGGCTCCTCTCATGCATCCCTGCAAACACGCCTTGCCCAGCAGGTGGCAACAGGAATGTCACCAGTGCAAACGCGTGCAACATGAAGAAGCACATGACAGCCCCCAGGGCGCCCATGCCGGCCTTTCTTCTTCAGTTTCTTGCATTTGGTTGTTTTGGTTACGCAACTGCCGAAAGGAAAAGGAATGAGATTTCATTCCACACATGCTGGCCTTCTCAGACCTCCAGTCCAGCCACGGATCCAGTCCTCCTCCCGGGCCCCAGCCCCCGGACCTCCGTCGCTCGCTGCTGCCTGCAGTCCTGCAGGCACCTAGCTTCGCTGCACCTGATTTCAGGTTGGCCTACTGAGAGTTGTACAGTAAGTAAGTTGCAGGGCCGTAGGCTCCTTCATTCCGAAATAGCAAAGCCTGATCTGTCCAGCTTAACCTTTTGCTGCCTGCCTGCTGCAAAAGGACTGATTCCCAAACGGAACATGCGTCGATCAATTACCATGGATTTCCCAACAGCCTCTGCTCCAACCGACGTGGACGCTTCACGCCCACAACACTCTACTGCTACAGTCCGAACTTAGTACCCAGCCTCAGCAGCTCGCTCAGGCTGAGTGCAATATGGTAGGAGGCTCATAAAGCGTCCATCTAAGGACAGATACACCTTTGCAGAAGATAGTTTGCAAGTTAATGGGGTTTGCTTGATTTCAGTGGACAGAGAAGTAAAGAGTAATTCTAATGCAAGTAGAATCAGAATTTTCTGAGCCATAATGAATAAACTACAATTTAATGAAGTAAAAATGCATAGGTATGTGTTATTGCTCATAGGTTACAGAAATTCTCAGTTGCAAGTTGCAACATGGCTTTTAACCCCTAAGCGACGCCAACATCATTTTTTGGCATTTGGATGACTTTAGGTGGCCATAAGAAAAGCTGAACAGTAGTTTTTTCATCCATATTTTTTTCAATGCCCTCGCATGTTGAATTATGAAGAGTGTCCAACTAAGTTTTTAGTCTAACTCATGTTTGTTTTCATATGGTTGAGAAGTAATTATAGAAAACGGATGACAAAATTTGTTGTTTTAGTGTATTTTGAGAAATTGAGTAAATTTGAAATTTCTCCTTGAAAATGACATTTTCTGAATTTGAGCCCAACTAACAAAATGAAGGTCCTCACTTCTAGTTTCCACTCCAATTGGAATTTGGGAAAAATTCATAAAATCAAATGTTTTATTGCAGTTTGAATTTTGGCTACATTTTTAATGTCCACTGCAGCCTAGAAATAGGTGTACACGGAAGTTGAGTTTACACCATAATGTTTGTCACTGTAATGTACACACATGGTGAAATTTTCAGATTTTTTGAGATTATTTTCTATTTGATATGATTTTTTCTTCACTTTTTCTTCAAAAGCTATCATAAAAATCAATTTTCCTCAAAAAAAATATGAAATTTCTATGAAGTATAGAAGACATGTACTTTCATCTCTGAAAAATAAAAATAAAAATCTTCATCTATGACTGGTTTGAAAACGGTAACAAATTGAGTGAAGAGGAATGAGCCTTCAAACTAGTGGTCATATGTCCGTCCTTTAACCCTAGACCGCCCAAGTGGACGAAATGTGTCCTCACACATACTGGCAATCAACTTTGAAGCGCTATAACATTTGCATCCAATTTCTGAATTCAATAAAAATTGTTGGGAAAGTTGTGCATGCTAGTCTAGTTGTTATGGTAAAAATTTCAGATCAATCCAAGACGTATTGAGTTTGTGAGAGTCATTCAAAGTTCACAGGTTCAATTTGGGTTCATCACACTACGCTGTAATGACTGCAACTTTGAGGGCTTGTATCTTTTTCATAAAATGTTCGTTTTCAGTAAAATTTGTTGAGTTTTGTTCCCCTTAAGGTTTAGTTATTGTGGTAATATTTTCATGGCAATCCAAGTTGTTTTGAATGCTTGGGAGCAATTCGAAGTTTAAAATCCAGACATTTTTGCAATTCAGTGAACTTTGGCGACTCATAACTTCTCCATACATGATTCTTTTTCAAACATTCTTGTTGGAGAAGTTGCGCATACTTGTCTAGTTCTTGTGCTCAAAATTTCATGTCAATCAAAGAGGATTTGAGTGACTGAGAAGCATTTTAGTAGAAGGAGTTTCAGTCATAGATGTGATTTTTTGCTACTTTTTTCACTGTTTTTTAACATTTCAAATCCATTTTGCAGACACAGTGATTCAATTGTGTGATGTTTTTCTCACCAAATTTTTTATCTTTTAGTTTTGAATCACTTTGTAGCTTCAAGTTTTGTCATTTGAGTAGATTTAGAAATCAAATTTCACCTCCAAATGTGTTTTTAAGAAAATTTCAGCACCTTTTTTTAACACTAAAACATTATAATCTTTCAATCTATACGGTCAAATGACCCCAAATTTATTCCACACCATCTACAACATGCACACTACAATATTGTACGGTTAAGATCTTCATAACTTACTCTAATTTTGACTCTTCAGACTTGCAAAGGCAAGCAGTTTTTAAGCCTGGTTGGACCTTGGGCGGTCTAGGGTTAAGGGTTAATAGAACAAGTAAGTCCAAGAAATAACCAAGGTAGAAGTGCACAGTGCACATAAAAGTCTAAATGATGTCTTCATGAAATCAAAATTGGAGTGGTCTTCCATTTCATTTGTTTAAGAAACAATCTAAAGTAGTCCCATGTCATATGGAAATTGTGCATGTGGAAGCACATCAGCCCCCTCACTCAACTACTTCAAGTAATTTTAAAAATGCAAGCAATGTCTATGTGGTTAGAGGATGTGGATTTCATGTGCTTGGTTTTTGGCTCTTGACAAGGTGACTACTAGTGATCCAATGACTAGTTCTTACTTTCAGTGAAAACAACCTTCTAAAAAATAATAATTTCTATAATAGTGGCAGCTCCATGCTGAGAGAGCTCACCCCAACCCCATAGAGGACTTCTACGGTGAATGCAATTGATTTCACTCCGCCAATTGGTTTGGAGAGTGTTCACTTCCATTCATTGATCAATGGATGCCAAGAACCATAATATTGTTAACAAGGAGGTTGACTTGCCGTAAGTGGAGGTATTATTCTCCCCTATATACCAGGAGAGAGATTTTAGTTATAATATACACACGATCATTAGATTATTGTGACTTGTTGTGCAGGGCTGTTAGAGTTAAGGGGAGCTCATTGGTTAAGCAAATCTAGCTTAGGGGGGTGAAAGGGCCCCCCCTAGCAAATGTTAATAATGTTATGACTGATTGCACCGAAAACCTTCGAGAGAAACTCACTAGCTTCTGCTAAGCCATTCAAGACAAGATTCCTATTGTTGTAGATTGTCAAAATTTTGGAAATTGGAAAATCCCGTCTTCAAGATGGTCAAGAGTGAATAGAGATTTTCTTTATAGTGCATTTTAGAGACAATGTAGGAACAAATTGCATACTTTTTCTTTTCTTGTGTGTGAGTAGATAGTCACTCAATGTTAGCACTACGCACTCAAAAAATTTGCACCTCCAGTTTATCACTCCAAGTATTATGCACCCCGTATAAACAAAATTCCAAAATTTCTAGAGTTTAACATTGGTTTCAATTGAAGAAGTTCAATAATTGACATTGAATAATTATCCAAATTCACACTTGTAGGTACACCTACATATTTTAAGTATATTTATAGGCACAATAGCATATATAAATGGTTATTGAGGATACACTTTTTTTGTTGGTTTAAAGGTAGTGTAGAGATTCTTTGGGATTAATTGGGCAATACACCTCAAATTGAAATTCACATAACAAATAGTTACATTGCCAAAAAAAGATAATTTTCATAGCTCTCACTATTTTTTAGACTTGTCTCTAAGGTAAACCAACCCATAACAAGCCAATTCTCTAATGGAGAAACCTAAAAACCTACCTATTACAATCTTCCATCAATCCATAGCAAACTTCTTTTAATAATTGAAATTAGGACTTCATTTAGTTGGTTAATGGTCAATGTCAATGCTGTGGGTGATGGTGATGGAGTTAATCAGTGATTACTTTAGGAAATTCAACCTTTCTAATGTAAGTTCATTATAAAACTAGTTTTTAATTCCTCTAAGTCATGGCTATATTAGAAAATATTACATCCTTGTTAGGGAATAATGTGGGTGCTTTAGGAAGTTTGATGACCACCATGGAGACACTTTTTCATAATTTTGGGGTAGTCTAGAGACTATTTTGGACCAACTGGGCAAGACACTTCAAAGATTCATACCAAATTCATGCTTTGTCCAAAAAAATCAATTGTTCTCTCCATTTCTTATGTTTGTTTGTAAGCTTACATGGAAAAAAACTAGAGACTATTTTGGACCAACTGAGCAACATACTTCAAAAATTCATATCAAATTCATGCTTTGTCCAAAAAAAATCAATTGTTCTCTCCATTTCTCATGTTTGTCTGTACATAAAAAAACTAGAGACTATTTTGGACCAACTGTTCAAGACACTTCAAAAATTCATATCAAATTCATGCTTTGTCCAAAAAAAATCAATTGTTCTCTCCATTTCTCATGTTTGTCTGTACATGGAAAAAAATGTCAACAAGTCAAACCAGTCAATCGGCCTGTCATAGGTTAGGCTAGTTTACGTTCTGTGGGAAGAAAAAAAAGGAAGAAATTTCAGCAATGACATGACGAGGGCACATATTTTTTTAATTCTACCCCATGATGGACCATTCTCCCTTATTTGGCTGCCAGTGACTGGCCAGGAGTGAGTGAATACTCCCCCCAAACGAATCAAACCATCCAATTCCTGACGCAATTACCGCTTCTCTGCTTTCTATATTTTTTTACACAAATGAAATGGAATTTCATTGCCAAAATAAAATAAAAGACAACGCCCAGCCACACCGCTTTTCTGCTTTTGCAAAAACTTTGAGGTGCGTGAAAATGGAGATTCACTTTTCATTTGTATCAAAAATAAAATAAAATAAAAATAAAAATAAATGGAGATTCACGCCCCCCCCCCCCGCGGTGCCCACCTACCCCATCAACAGTGCCTTGAATTGGCTCCGTAGGCCAGCCGACAAGGACCCATAGCCGTGTAATTTCCCACTGCTGAGCTTCACTTCACTTTCCGTCATCTTTTTTCCATCCAAAATGCTCTCCGTCCGTCCGTCCATCCGTTCGTTCGTCCGTCCGTTGGGGCCAGCGAGACGGATTTGGCCCCGTCAGCAGCAGCGGCAGTCAGTCCTGCCATTCCGCCATCATTTCCTCGACCTTGCCTTTCACATGTGCCATAAGTGGCAATGAGAACGGGTATTTATGAAGTTGGTGGGGGTCATTGCCCCTTCTCGGCCCCTCTAGGACCCAGGAAGGGTTCATAGGTCCACCTCTCGTTTCTGTGTGCGGAATAGTTTCACAGTTTTTTCCTTACAAATTAATCTTGACAATCTTGATATACTATTATCATTTGATTTTTTATTTAGTTATGAACAAGTGCAATTGAAACGGAATTTCATTGCCAAAGAAGTGCGGAAAAGTCTCCTTTCGCCATAACTTGTCAGGGTAGGGAGAGTATTCCTAGGTGGGTTTTTTTTGTTTTTTTAAACAAATGGACGAATTCCATTGCAAAGTATTCCTAGTTAAAGTCTCTACTCAGTAACTTAAGTTATTGGGGCCGCTTCCTTCCTTTAACTTCGGCTCCGTCGTTCGTTCGTCTGCTCCCAAGGAAAAACTAACTAAATCAAAATCAGCTGCAGGCAGTAGTGCAGGACAGTTGGTACCGAACTGCCGGCAAGGGAGTCCACGCTCCATTAACTCCAAGCTGGTTCCGCAGTGTGAACGAGGAATGATTCTCGAGTTTGTCACGTGCCGAAAGGATAGGAAATTAGGAACCTGCGTTCGCCGCTTCCCCCAATTGAAGGGACCAATCCGTAGTTTGGGGAGACCTACGAAAAGACACGGCACGGCAGGAAGAAGTGGTCCTGCCGTGGGAGGGCTGGAAAATATCAGCTCCGGCAGCCAAGCCAAGCTAGGGGATGAAGAAGAGTTACGGTGGAAACACTGAAAACCGACAATACCGTACCTGGTTCCTTATATCAAATTATCAATGAAATTTGTCCATTTTAAAAATAAATAAATAAATAAATAAATAAATAAATAAACAAACAAAACCCGATAATATCGTATGTGTAGGTCGATTTCGGTAGGTTCATGCTGAAATATTTTACTTTTCGGAATTCGACACTTCGACAAATTCATAGGAATTTTTATTTTATTTTAGGCACTTTATGAGGATATTTCTCATAACCATGTATAAGCTAGTAAACCTCCTATAATTTATTGTTGTAAGATCGATTCTAGACATATTGGTCCAAAAAAGTTATACAATTCTATTGACTTGTCCACATAACTACTCATGATGTACTGTTTAGTATGGAATATTTGACGGCATCTCTTACAAAGCTAAAAGCTAAGGCAATGACATTGCATGCTAATATACTAAATTCAAAGGGCAAAACTAAAATACAAAAGTAGAAGCTTACAACCTATTTTCGCCCACTTAAAGAATTCAATATAGCTCCTAGACAGGTTTGGTGGGGAGAAAAAAAATTCTTGTGTGGAAAAAAATATTTTTAGACAGGTTTGAAGTTTTTGAAAAATTTTCACCCTAAAACAAAATTAATGTGGATTTTCTTCATCAAGATTTTGTGAAATCTATTCTTTATATTTAGATATGTCTAATTCTGACTATAAGTTGGATAACCCCTAAAGGACCAAGGCCTTTTTTTAGGTCAAAAACCTCTCAAAACTGCCATTTCTGTTGCATTCACCCAAGAAAACAATTTTTTTTTAAAGAATCTAACTATAGGATCTTCTACTTAACTTGATTGAGATCATGTGGTAAAAATTTCATGAAGTTTGACCATATAGATTGGAAGATATGAGCATTCAAAGTTGGAAATACAAGTTTTTTTGAATTGTGATCTGCAATTTCAAATGACTTTGACTGGCATTTGGAAAAAAAATTGCACTAATTTATAATTTTTTGTGTTAAAAAAATTGAGTTGAGAGTCTAAGAAAAACATTTCACACAAAATACACTTGATTTTCATTCTTTAAAAAATTGTTAAGTAGGTGTACGTCCAAGATTGAAAGAAAAACTAAATGGTTAATAACTCTAAGATGGGATTGAAATACAATAATCTCAATGATGAGATTGTTCTAGAAAGTAAACATAACCTTGAACAACAATGTTTTTTGAAAAACTGCGAAAATTGCATTCAGAGATGAATCCTATGAGTTATTTCTTCAAGAAACTGTTTAAATTGCCCGAAAAACAAGATTGTTCATAACTTTCTTATTATAAGTCCAAATAAAATGAATCAAAGCTTCACATGTAGGCAAAAAAAAATTAATTTAGAAAAAAAATGAATTTTTGCTCATGGTCACCAATTAAAATAAAAATTACATTCCCACAAAGCTAATCAGTTTTTCTATCTTTTGAGAAAGTTTCAAAAGGTTTCACTAAAAATTGAAGTCATAGAAACCTGCCCAAAATCCATTTTGTCCCATGAGGGGACAACGGTCCTTTAGGGGTTAAATCCGGATTAAAACATTTACCCAGCTCCAGCCATTTGCCATGTTTCATTGATGATGCTTTGATATTATGAACATTGTATGATCAGTTTTAAGGTAAGTGCTCCAACTTTGTACCTTTCCCCTTTCACTGCCTTTCTTAACAATGAGGGGTTTGTACATTTGTACACTTCCCCTTTCTCAAGAAATGAAAAAAAACCCACTGGTGCAGGTGAAGTGCTGTAGACTAACTTACAAGCTTATCAGGCATGCTTGTACAAGAAAGCTTGTCATCATACAGAGGAGCCACCCATAACCAATCAAATAAGCAACTGTGAATATGATCTGGAGTAGGACAAGGGAAAGCAAATAGTTATTGAGGTGCATAGATAGAAATGATGGGGATTGCCAAAAATTTGATGATTTCTGCACTTGAACTAAAATTACTATGATTTTTGGAAGCCACTCAAAAGGTGGTCTGAACTCACATCCAATATTTAAAATCTTTCAATTCCAATCATTTAGGAGCTACTTTCCCGCTCACTACTACTTACTTTCTTACTCATTGTTTTGAAACCTGTGTCATGATTTTACAAGTTTGGTTGAAAATCTGTTCTAGCCTTGGTTGGAAATAACTACACCATACCATATAAGTATGAGACTGTGGTCAGGAATGGATGGTCCTACTGCTTACATCTGTTTAGAGAGCAACAGGTTCAGTAGTTGCAGAAGTATTGATGTTAACTTACCATATAAACAATGATGTGCTGTTATTCTGTCGTACACCTACAACAACTTCTGTTACCTCCAAAATGACTATGGTGGTTTTTCAAGGACAAAAAAATAACAAAGACTGACTGTCATTTTGTGGATCATGCATTGACAAAACATTTGAAAAGAAAAGTTTTTTTTTCTGACTTGGACTGGACAAATTTAAAGTGGTGTACATCATTATTGCAATGTGCGGAAACCATCCCAACCCATTTCAGACTGCACGGGTTGCAGCAGTGTTTGGGAAGTTTTCAAAGCTGCCAAAGTAATTTGCCTCCTCTTCTTTTCCAAAATTTCCCAGTTCATTTCTTTTCAGGTGGGTCCACCCAAAAGCATAGCTAACCTTAAAGCACCATCTATAATTTGTGTACATTTCCAATATCACTTACATTAGGAGAGATTGAGGCTATAACAAGACTGCAAGTTCCTGGGCTATGGGGAATGAGGGAACTACACAATGGTAGGAAAGTGACATAGCCGAGACCTGGCCACATCATTTTTTTTTAAAAAGGATTTTTTTCACATTTCAAGACCCCAATTTATTTATTTATTGATTACTGCTTCACAACAACTAGACATTTTCTTAGTTGTTTGGGGAATAACAAGGGGAACTCGGAGGGGAACTCGCCTAAAATGGCCCTCCCTTGCTTCAAACCCCCCCAATATGTGCACGGACTGTAGATGGAACTTACAAGACTATATGAAAATCTCAAAAACTAATAATAATAAATAGGCATAGTACCAATTTGTGGCGCTTTTAGGTGTACCCATGTTAGTATTAAATTCCCACCAGCCACTTTCTTCGAACTTCAAATTTGCAAAGGTTACAATCTTTGTCTTTCAAAAGCATGCCACTTTTGAAACTAAACTCTAAATTACACTGCATTGGGCAGTCACATATGATCAAGCATAAACTAACTTCTATGACCAACTTTTGAGTAATATCCAACTGTCCCCTATAAAAGCGCTCCAAGCCCTTCAACAACCAAGTTGAAAGCTATATTCGCCTTATCTAAGAACATACATGCCTCCATCAACTCAAGTATTAGCTTTGGATTTGAAATGGAAAGTCTCTAAAATCTAACAATTTCATGAAAGTGGTGGCTACTTATCTACCTTTTATTTTTGTATGCGCACTAAGTTAATTGTTCATCTTTTCAATATTTGGTCCAGTTTAGGATCCTTCATCTTCACACTTCAACCAATTACTTGTCTAAAAGTACTAGCTAACGATGAACTAACTAGTGTATTTCTACATTAGATTGCACTATTTTGTCTCTTGAAATTAGAAAACAAGTGTTTTTCTTCAATCCTATGTAAAAGGGTCATCAAATTTCTAGCCCACTTGGAATGATATTTTTTCCTACTCACAACTAAACCTCTAGATTTTTGAGCATTACATTAAGTTAGGAGCATGCATGCAAAATTTCAAAAGAAAATACAAGGATTAATCATCCTATGAGGAGGTCATGTAAATTGGCAATACACTAGTTATAATTTCAAAAATCTTTTAGAATTCAACCATACAAAAGTGTAGTTTGCTATTATAGAAAAGTGTGGATTTTTTGGAAAGCTTCTACTAATTCTATTATCGGTACTAACAAGACTATAACATTTGAAATTAGAAGAAAATACAAATTTTAAACCTTCACAAAATGATCAACATACTTTAATTCTTCTTTGATTGAGATTTTTGCACCACATATTTTTTTATAGTTACATTTAATTTCATTTTAGTTAAGTCCTTGCTTGTAAAATTATTTAGAAGGTACCCTAATCCTACTATTATGTATCATTTGTTCATTTAAAACTTTTAGATGTATTCTATAAACATACAATAGCCATTAAGTGGTACAAATAGTCCCATGGTGCAAATGGAGCTTCCTTCCTTACATATGTGATAAGTTTCAAGATTAAAAGTAAGGTTTTGCACATGATGTTTCAATTATATAATGTGCCCAATGAAAATTTTATATTCCTCCTATAGGAGTGCATGTCTTCATCTTTAGTCAACTTTCAAATACATCCAATTAAAATTGATGCTATAGGAAGCAACAAAGAATTCAATTTTTTGTTCAACATACATCTAATCATATATGAGTGAATTTGTACTAAATATTATATTTTAGAAGAAAAAAATGAATAATTTTTAAGAGGCTTTACAATGAAATATCAATTGCCTTTAAGATCGAAATGTTATTGAAAAACAATAAGAATTTTTTGTCAAATTTGGTCTTTAATTTCAATGATAAAAGGGTATCAAAACTCAATATCTTATGCCTCATAATATGAAATCTTGTGAAATTCTTGGTGCTCATCTACATTGAAGGGTGCTATTATGTGAGCTTAGGAAGATGAGCTTGTAAGTCTAAAAGGCTATAAACCTATATTATAGGTGTTTATATTACAAAAAAATTCCGTGATTATAGTATAACTACACTATAAATATCTATATTATAGATGTTTTTATTATAATCACCTTCCATAGTTGTAAGATATATACTTATATGTATGCTTTAGGGTCATATGCTCATAATTTCATATGTATACACTTTCGTCATTGCTATATAACAAAAACAAACAACAAAACATTTATTTTCACTTAAAAATCCAACTCTACAGTAACAAGATCAAATATCAGTTTCAGTTTCAATTTGGCCTTCAAAATTTTGTTTGGTTTAAATTTAACATTTATTACATGAATCTACATATTGTCTATTAATGTGAAAATTTACAATTATTTTTGTAAAAATTTATGATTTAAAAAATTATTTAAAAAAACATTGAAAATAAGTCTATCAACTTAACCAAAGAACTAAGTCAATTTGAAATTTTTTCTAAAATAGAAGACAAAGAAGAGTTTGGAAAAAATGGTTATGAAGAAAGATTTTTTTCCGTTGCAAGTCCATATTCTATGAAGTATAATCTATGCACTCTTTCTCATAGAGACCTTTCTAATGGTACCAAAAATACATTCAAAGGATGAATGATCCAAAAGATCTCATATCGGTAACAAATAAACCAAATACAGAGTAAAAACAACAAGCCTCATCTTAGGTATTAATAGCTTTATCCACAATGTGTACATTTGACCCTAAATGAATATTATCATCCCAAGATTCTATTACTCCAATTGATGATTTTCATCCACAAATATTGCCGGAAATCAACTAACTATTCCCTCGAAGCTATTTTTGTACCGATTTAACGTGTCGCTCCGAAAAGAAACCCAGACGAAGGAAATCCCGCCTTGCAGGATGATGGAATCTCGTGGAGCACATGGCCGCATCCCAACGAACGACCGAATATCCGTCCAATATCCGTCCATTGGTGCTCTGTCAGTTTCTGGTTTCCGTCGGTTCAGCTGGATTCTGATCCTTTCCAGACAAGCCTATTGGATACTCCGTATTAAGCACGTGGGGCTATCGGGTCCTTCCCAGTTCCCACTTGGCTGGAATGAGGAGGGAACTGGCGAACTTTCTCCAAAACATGTTTAAAAACAAAACAAAGCATCCATGACCGATTGTTGACTTCTCAATGCTAACATGGCACTGTTTCATTGGCAACTTATCATCATTGTCATTACAAGTTGCAACCGGTAACCTTCTTTCCCTTCAACTTGCTTCCGACACCCTTAGATCAAAAGTAAAGATTCAAAAATATAACTGGTTATGTCCAATACCCTATTTGCCGCTAGCATGGCTCATCGGTTATCTAATACATAATTGTTGAACAATAGGGAGAAGGGGCGCCTTGAAAATCTTGCAAGCGATCCTACTTGAGCTTGCATTGGAGATATGTTTTAAATTCTATTAGCTATTTTCCATCGAATCCCATATTGAACCATTCTTTCATCATTAGAGAAAATTTGGAGTTTCAAAACATTTGATAGACTTTGAACCAACGTTCCTACATGTTCAAATGAAAAATGAAATTTTTTTAAATTTTAAAAAAAAATTTGGACTTTTGATCCATCCTTGATAGGCCTATAAAGACCTTATCTTTTTCTTTCTAATGATCAGTTTTTTCTTCTTTTTTAAGCACTCCACACAAGAATTTTGTAGATTTTTTCATGTGCTTTTCATATTTTCAAATTGCAACCATTTTCTTAACCAATTCCATTGCCAAACAATGAATTAACATGCCATTCTCTTTAAAACTTTGGTCCCTACTACGACCTAGAGAGCTTCTCTTTAATTGGTGGTTGATTGAGAAGGCCTTCAAATACACCTTCCTAGCTTGATCTAAACCACATCACCTTGCTAAACCATTGGCTTATGTCTTGCAATTGCAATCTTAACAAAAAAATACAATCAATGCACTCTCCAACCAAATTTGGGATTCATTGAATATTTTTGCAGACTATCCCAAATTCATGTGATCATGTCTAGAGGTCTAACTTTTGCAAGCCTAGGCTCTCTTGTTTTGGTGGTGCCCTCACTATGGAATAACTAAGTCATCTTCACCCCCAATCTTTGGTGTCCTAACCCCTTATTCCATCCAACAATGTGGATGTATGTCTCAGTTAAATTGGTCAAGTTGGGATGGAAGTCATTCTAACTTCTACAACTACTTTCTTAGTTATTAGTTTTAATTTTATTTATTTTAGCAATGCAAAACCTAGTACCATTTATTCAATCTATAGATGAAACTTCATTCATTCATCCAAAGGCATGTGCATTCATCTAGAAAGAACAATATTGTCTTGAGATTTTGTAGCCATTTAGTGATTTTACAATAATTGAACAACATCTTTTGTAGAGAATGACAAAATATATTGCAAAACCTTCTTTTGAAATAATTGTATTGCATATGAGTAATTTTTGCTTGAAAACAAACAATTCTCATTTTTGACTACTCATATATCATTAAGCTATAAATTTGACACCTTCTTTGAATTTTGGATTGCCACTCTTTTCACAAAATTTGTAAAAATGTTATAGAGTATTGCAATATTCTTTGAAAGAAAGTGCCCAACTTCCTATGTAACATTGCAATTCATATTTAAAAATGACCTTGTTATGATCACCCAAGTATCATAAAAATACCATCAAAGTATCTTTTAACATTAGAAGAGATTTGAAGGCATTGAAAGCCCATAAGTTATTTTGAGTTCCCAAATTGTGGGAACATGCTAGGAATGTGCCACATTAGTAATCTAATGTGGTCGAGAGACTATCACATTAGAAATTTTTAATTTTTTTAATTTTTTAATTAAAAGAATTCGGAAAAAAATAAAACTTTAATTCAAGTTTAGGTTTTTTATTACTTCTTAGAATTTTTGAAAAAATATTTTAAATCTTTTCCTTCAAAAATTCAAGAAATTTAAGTTGATTTGTATATTTAAGACAATACAAGGAATAAGCTGAAACTTGCTTCTCTTGTCTTCAAATCCCTTCTAATGTCATCAAGTACACAATCAAATCTCAAATTTATGCTCATCCATGTGTAACCCCTCATCACCTAAAGTCCAAATGTACCTAACAACATCTTTGTTTTTTAAGCCTTATAAGTTTGCATGTTATAAAGGTATGAAATCTCAATTGTACAATCTTGTAGTGTACATGTTGTAGATGGTGTGGATCAAATTTGGAATCATCTAACCACATGGATTGCAAGATATACTATTTTAGTGTTTAAAAAATGCAATTTTTTTCCTAAAATTACATTTGGAGGTGAAATTGGAATTCTAACCTTTTCAAATGAAAAAACTTTTTACTAGGAAGTGCTTTGAAATCAACATTCAAACACATTGGTGGAAAAATGTCATACAATTGACTCATTATATTTGCAAAACAACTTTTAAATGTCACAAAATAGAAAAAAAGGGTGAAAAAACACATCTATAATTGAACCTTCTTCTACTCAAACCTCACTCATTCATATCGTCTCGGATTGATATGAAATTTTAGCCACACAAAGTAGACTAGAATGTGCAACTTTTCCAACAAGTTTTATTGAATTTGGACATTGGATGCAAAAGTTACAAGACTTTGAATCAAATTGCCAAACTATTTGACGACACTTTTCATCCCCTTTTAGCAATGAGGGTTTAACCATTCACCCTAGTGGATGAGCAAGGATGACCAAGGTTTTGAAAAATGCACTTTATACAAGGTAATATATTCCTTGAGAAAAGTTCAAAATAAATATTTGAGTAATATATCAATGAAAAGAAGAAATAATACCGTACATGAATCAATATTGGAGGATTCTATATTGGAGGAGATACAAATAGTTATTATGATTTCAAGAAAATGGATTCAGTACTAATAACTTTTGTTCTAGCACGTACAGTAGCGGGGTTCATACCAAAGCAGCAATGCCAAATATGTCAACTGGACCAGTACTGTGACCCACAGTAAATAATAATGGCTGCTTGCATTTCGCGCTCCATGTGCATATTCTGCTTGCAGGGCGTTAAATCCAACCATCGAAGGTTAGCTTTTTTTCACTTTTGCCCGGAGAACCCAAAATTTACTCTGCTGGGGCAACCTTCGATGGTAGGATTTTAACGTCCAGCATTCTGCTTCTCAATGCAGATTCTTGGTACGAGAGCCATCCTGAAGCCGAAGGGGCACTGTCACCTTACAGCATTACCACTATGCATCCTTATTAATAATTCTAAAACTGATTTGAGTTCGGTTTCTTGGCTCCAGACAGGCCTTCGCCTGGGGCAGCTTATCAGTCATCACTGCTGCAATTCATCCTTCCAACGCCACGGCGGACATTTTCTCTCAGTTTCGAGTTGTGACCAAAGCAAACACAAAACACAATGCATCCTTGATCCTGCGACAAAGCAGGAAGCAAAGTTATTGCACGCAACTCCAACAAGTGTCGTCCCCGTCGCCCGTCGCCCGGTGCCCCGGTCCCCCACTCAATCGGCACATTCGGCCTTTCGGCAGATCGCCTCGACAGAGGCTTGCCTAATCCAGTCATGAATTCAATCCGCTCAACTGCGACTGGGAACAGTTCTTCCCAAATTAAGCCACGCTTGCAACGGAAAAAGCAGCAGTGGGCGGTGACTGCACTTCGACCCATCGTCCGTCTTCTTCCGCAAGTAGCCCATCTGCCCATGTGGCCTTGTCCACGCTGCACTGTTAGATGCGCTGACTCTTCTGCCCAACCCCAGGTTTACTTATTATGGTCCTACCTTTCCATCTTCGTCCAGGTTGGCCGTCCCGAAATACGGTTCACCAGCCCTCACGGAGATGCGCCAGAAACCCCACGCAAGTGTATAGTAGCCAAGGGTGAAAGTAAAAAAAATGACCTCCTATCTTGTGCTGGGTTAATTCCACTGCTATCATCTCTCCGAATCTATTTGCACCCTCCGATTGCAAATATGAACTAAGAATTTGCAAATTTTATCTTGCGTAGCAAATAAAAAGTTCCTGCATTTTTCTCAGGGATAAATAGGGGGGGGGGAGCAAAACGGCACCGCAAACGGCTCGTTGCACTGCTGTAGACGCGACCCAGAAACTCCCGCAAGTCTATTTATGCCAAACTCCGGAGCCTACCATTTGCCCGCTTGCGTTCGGTGTGATCTGCGCGCCTTGACAACCGGACCATTATTCTATTGTATGGGGGATCGGAGTCAATACGACTCCGCCCCACTTCTAAAACAGGATATACACCGTTGCCGGGATATCATAAATTCATACTTAAAAAAATAAAGTCGGACACATATGGAATTCGGCGATAGGTCTAGGGCTTGAATGGAAACGCGCTCTAATTGAGCCATCCGGTCCGCCGGACGGTGAGGTGGTCTGATGAGCAATCGAGCCACCGTAGGGAGGGATCCAACGGATCGATTCGATCTAATTATGAGTATGACTGCTCCGCATGCATCCCTTCAGCTGGCGCTCCGAGCTTGGATAGCAGATCTGTCATGAATGAGCTCTTGCCTGGCAACGGCGACTTGCTGATCGTCGATCCTTCGCTGGCTGACTGGCATGACTGGCTGTCGGGTCTATTTAAGTAGCGGTTTCAAGTGGCCATTTCGATTGCAAGCCTACTTGCAACTCGTTCTGCGTCGTGTGTTGGCCAGCAATTGACGACGCTGTCACGACACGTTCGGTGAAGTGAGGATTCAAGCAGCTTGTGGCCATCACTGCACAGCTTGAGAATTCAGCTTTATTGTCATTCCAGCACACTAGGTTTTGGTTTTGTACTTCGGCGTCTGCACTGGATCGACGAGACAGACTCTGAATAACGGCGTTTCAGTTTGGATTCTCAGCACTGGAGGATTTTTGATCGACGACTATATTGGCTGGATTTGTGTTCGGGTTATTGCGGATCGAGCTACGTCGTTTTGCAGACTTCGGTTTTACTTGCGGTTGGATTTGTGGATTAGTTTATATGCGGGGCTGCAAGCTTGGTAGCTTACATCGTCGCTTGCAACAGTCTCTCGAAAGGTCTGAGGACGGGTTGGCTTGGTGGATTGGATCTGGATACGTTATCTTCAGCCAATTTTTGTGTGGGGTTGTACTTACTACATTGTGATGCTTGGAGCTCTTTAAACTTTCAATAAGTTAGCTCTGTGGATTGGATCGGGATCCGTTATCTTCAGCCAATTTTCTTTTGGGTTGTACTTAGTACATTGTGATGCTTGGAGCTTTTTAATCTTTCACTGAGTGACCTTGGTGGATTGGATTTGGATCTATTATTTTCAGCCGTGTTTGTCTTGAGATGTGCTTACTGTTATGGTTGGAGCTCTTGGAACTTTGAACGAGTTGGCTTAGTGGATTGGATTTGGATCTGATATCTTCAACCATTTCTTACATTGGAACTTGCTTACTTTATTGTGATGCTTGGAGTTCTTGAAACTTTTAATTAGATGGCTTTGGAGATTGGATTTGAATTTGTTATCCTCAATCATTTTTTGTATTGGGATGTATTGACTACATTGTAATGCTTGGAGCTTTGAAACTGTGAAGGTGGACTTCACATGAAGAAAGGTTACAATGTGAGTATGATTTTTTGTTTTGTTGTGTACTTTGAAGTATAGTTATTGGAATGGATTTAGGGTTTAGAGTATTGTCATTTGATTCATGGATCTACTAGAAGCTTTTGCCTTATTTGCAAATGTGAAGTCTGTTGCAATGTACAGTGGGAATTTCAATTTTTTTTATTAATTCAAAATTGGAGATTTCGTGAACCTTGATGTTTAGTGCATTTAATGTCTTTTTCTTGATAGGCATGGCCATTTTGATTTGTTGTATTTTATGAAGCTGCTTAGTAGAATGCTTATACAAGTGAATGACATCAAATATATTTGAAATATATGAGGAAGATGTGATATCATATTGTGATACTTGAAGCTTTTATTAATTTTTTCTTAAGAGAAAAGTTAATCATTGGGAAAAGAGAATTCTATAGTAAAGGTGAAGTTGTATCTTGACCTTTAGAAGATGAAGTTGTCATTTCCTATCAACATTGCAATTTCGAGTAGTTCTCTATAAATAAAATTTTTATTTTCTTTCTTTGAAGTTTTCACACAATTTGTAGGCAAGAATTTTTTTTTGCCTTCTGCTTTCCATAATTTTTTCACTACATGATTAAAAAATATTGTAGGGTGATTGCAAGAAACACTTGTACGATTTTGTGTCACATGTTGCATGCTGATCTATTTTTTTGCCATAACTTTTGTGTTTTGGCTCCAAATGATTCAAGATTTGTAGGAAAGGTGTTCATATCTATCATACACCTTCCTTAATTTTTTTTCATAATTTTCGAAAATAATTTACTATACAAAAATAGACCCTAATTGAATATCTCACTTTACAATTTAGGGATTTTTAGTACCAAGAAGTACCTTTTTTTTAATGATTTTGAGATGAAATTCGGATGAAATGGTCTTCTAGTAGACTTTTAGCTCTCTAAAGAAGGATTTTAAAAAATAGTTAATTTATGTAGTGTGGAAGTCTGTAGAGTGAGCTTCTTTTTGCTTGTATTTTGAAATATATAAAATATGATTTTGCTGGGTTTTTTGGTGCATGACCATCTCTATAGAGTTGTTATAAATGTTCATTTTTTATTTTTTCTATTTAATTATTTTTACTATTTTAAACTAATTTAAACATCCAAGTACCTATTTTCTTGAGATATGGCACTTATCTAGTTTTTCTACTTAGTAAATTTTTCTATAAGTTTCCTTCAATGATTATTTTTTTCTTAATGGGTATACATTATTCATATTTTTTGAAAAATTTAAAAATTATTTTTCTAATTTTATTAAAGTATTCCCCAAAAATCATGAGCGCTATTGAAAACGCAACAAAATTGACAAGTGTTTCTTGCAATCACCTTATATAATTTGTAAGATTCTTTTCTTGTTTGGGCTATATAGGCACATGAAAATAAGTAAATTTTTAAGAAATGAAAATTTGAAATTGGTTTTCTAGATTTATGTATACACAGAAAGCTTTGAATCACTACATATCAATTAATGGCATGAAAGTTACAAGGAGTTACAATTTGTAGATGACTATGGATTTTCTTCTCTAAATAAACTTTGAAGTCTTTTACATAATTACATTTTCATTAGTTTAAGAAAAAATAAAACTAGAAGATTTGGATTGTTTATTACAACATTACAATCATTAGCATTGGCATTTTTTGATTCTATAAAAAAATTGTTAACAATTTAGTATTTAAAATCATTATCTACTTCTTTATATATGTTTTTTTTCCCTACATGTTTTACATTTTCAAATGATTTGAAATTTTTTAAGCATGTGGCCAACTTGCCTTGAAGAATGACTCCATAGAAGCACACTATTTTTGGACAATTTTGGACATTTTTTTATACAAATGTCACTTGTGAAGTGCAACTATCTAGTTTTTGTATAGTCTAAAAAGGATTTTTGTTAACTCCAACACTAATATCTTGCAATCTTGTAATTTACATAGTGAAAATTTCTGAAATGTTTTTCACATCTTATCAAACTAGAGTATGACAAGATCCTATGATTATACAAGTTTGAAAATGTTTTTTTCCACTAAAATTTGGTACTTATATTAGAACTGGCAATTGTGGAGCATTTTTGTTGAAAATAAAGTTAAAAAACTATATGAGTTAATAGACCAAATTTTCGACTGCCTAATTTTTGAACAACATTCGAATAAGAAGAAACACTTATCCTATTTTCTATCACACATTGGGTGTTTGGTACCTATGACTATTATACACACTGCCTAATTTTTGGAATTTAAAAAAAAAATTACTATTTAATGATAGCCCCCAATATTATGTCATACTTGTCTTTTTTAGATTTTTTTTCAATCAAAGTAGTACCCAAAGAAACAAATTTGGAGCTAAAATTTTGCTGAGATAGTCTTGTAGTACACTTTTAGGTAGTGTCTAAAGGATTTTCAAAAATAACTATTTATATGTTGTGTAGAAGTCTACAAAGTGAGACTCTTTCTGCGTGCATTTTGAAACATGTTAAGAAATAATTTTGTGGATTTTTTCATGAATGACAATCTCTATAAAGTTCTTGCAAATAGACAATTTTTATTTCATTTATTTAAAAAATTTCCTATTTTTTATAAATTGAAACCTTGGAGTATCTATTTTCTTGAGATTTTCTTGAGATGTACTTTTTCAAATTCTCCTACCTAAAGATTTTTTTTACAAATTTCCTTTGATCATTACCTTCACTTTAAAGGTATATACATTGACTATATTTTTTAATTTCTTTACTTTTAAAAATTCCTAATTTTAAAGTACTCCAAAAAACTTTATGAATATTGTGGCAAAATGCAACAAATAGTACAAATGTTTCTTGCAATCACCCATAATTCAATTATTTTTTGTATTTGGAACTTCTTACAATGGCATTTTGTAACATGAATGGTATTCTTTTTGTAGTTAATTTAGAATCAAAAACTGATTGCTTGCATTCGATGCATATGGAAAAAAAATGATTTATCATTAAAGTAATTTGGATGCATACACACCTATCCATTTATTGATATAAGACACAACTTAGATACTTGAATAAGCAAAATATCCCAATTCCTCCATTCAATAATATAACATTATTAAGCAATGGTAGAAAGGTGTATTAAAGGTTGTTACATTACAAATCTTGAGAAAATAACTAGTAGCAAAGAAAGTAAAACTTTGCCTCCATTCCATAATGCATATAATATTGTAGATGGAATATATCTTAAATTCTCAAATGATGTATTTGTTAGACATTATAGAGATATTTTTTTAAATGATTTGATTTTAGAAGAAAATGTTAAAAACAATTAATTCTTATGAGAAAATGAAGTATTTTGTCACGTGTGTTTTGCTTGCCTTTTGAAGTTTGTATTTCTCGAGGGGGGGGGTACTATGTGAAATATATAAGGGGATAGGTGCATACAACGAGTATATTTTAGGGGATATTATATATATTTTTAAATTTAGGCATGTGATCACTATCTAATTTTCTATTTTGGAGCATTAAATAGAAGGCTTGTATTACTGATAATTTTCAAATACCATGAATAAATCATATGCTATAGTAGTTCATATATATTTTTCCAATATATTCCTTGCTACATTCTTTTCTTGTACTTAATTTTTTTTAAGTACCTTTTGTTTTCATTTCACATTTTTTTTAACACATTACTTCCTATATTCTTTTCCTTACACTAATTTTTTTTGAACTACCTTCCTCTTTTACTTCATAAATTTTTACTCAATACTTTCATTACTACATTCTTTATATTGTACTCTATTTTTTTGAACTACCTTCTATTTTTAGTTCACATTTTCTTTTCCAATACATTGCTTGCTAGATTCTTCTCCTTGGACTTAATATTTGTGAATTACTTTCTTTCTTGGTAGTTGGCACTAGGGATAACTTAGAATTAGTTTAGGTGAAATCCAAAAAATAAAAGCAAAATACACACACAATTATACTTAGAACAACAATGTATATATGCGAGTGTATATATCTTGTATTTTTTGAAGTTCTATATTTGTAATGTTTATAGAGAGGGTGAAGACATTGTCATGTCCAATGTGCTTGTCAAAATTGATTGAATTCACAATTTAATGCATAATATGTTAGAATTATTTTTGCACAATCATGCTCATATGAAATGGTACTATGAAATATCATGGAAGAATGTAACAATAGTACAAAATAAAATGCCTACATTGTGTTTATAAACGCAAAGAGTGAAAACAATGTGTATATCATGCAAAGTTTATACAAGTTCTAGACATACTAACAAAACTGAGCTTGTACAACTAAGGCCAAACATACACTACTGTAATTCACCTACACCCAAAAATCAATTGCGATCTTTTATAAATGAGGGTAATAGATTCACCTCATTCTATCAATCACATATAGTTACCTCAAGTCCTAAACACTAATTTAACCCTTCACTGCCGAAGGCTTAACCATGTCTAGAAACAACCTTGCTTTTCAAGTATTATAAGTCTAAATGTGAGTAAGGTATGAAAATTTGAACCATACAATCTTGTAATGTACATATTGTGATGGTGTTAATCAAATTTGGGGTCATTTGAGCGTACAAATTGAAAAATTATGATGTTTTAGTGTTGAGAAAAGATGCTCAAATTTTTTCAACACTAAATGTCAAAACTAGACTAGAATGCACAATATTTTCAACAAGTTTTATTGAATTTGGACATTGAATGCAAAAGTTACAATACTTTGAAGTTGACTGCTAGATTGTGTGAGGAAACTTGTGGTCCCTTTGGGTGGTGAGCCGATGAGGGTTTAAACCACCAAATCACTAATTTGACGGCCATTGGTAATCAACAAACGTCTTGAAATTTATTATTGTACACTAATTTATTGAGTAATTGGAATATAGCATTGAGAAGGCAATCCTAATTCGGACTTTTGGTGATTAAAAAGAATATAAAGGGAGATATCCTAGGCCTAATTTTTTGCTTATGGGACCTATTTTTTCTATACCCTATAATACTTTGAAGACAAGTACTAGCATTTCTATACCCTATAGTATAAAAAAATAAATTGTAATTTTTGTCCTTTTTTTTAGGCACCCTATCATTTGATTGCACATCAATGGCTACTTCTACCGCTCACTGCCCCCTCCCCCCCCAAGTTGTATTTATGTCCTTGTAGGAATAAAATTCATACCTTTGGAGGACAATTCATCCTTTTGTTATATATTTTTTATTTTTTAATCCTATTGGATTACAAATTTATACTCCACCCTTTCATTGTTTGGTGTGCATATTCCTAGAAAGGAATTGTTTCTTCATCTCTATGATTTTTGTTGTAGAGATGAACAAACTCAATGTAAGAGAACTAAAACTTTTAGTTCCACTTCATCTATATGTAACGTAAGCCAACCTATAGTGATTACCTGGAACTACTTTTTACATTTTGAGAATGATCCTATGTTGGCCATTTATAAAATCTAAATGTATCTTATTTGAAAAGAATGAAGCTACAAGTACTTTTGAAATGTACCATGACATTTTTAGAATATGCAAGTGATGCCTAGAAGTTAGTTGATGGACTCAATAGGATCATGCAATAAAGTATGTATAATTTGATAAACACAAGTCTTTCAAAATATATATTTAGTCAACTAAATAAATGAAAGTATATTTCTCATCATTTTCTGTTGCATCTTCAACTAAATCATTTGTTGTGAACATGATGAATTAGATAGATTTTCTAGATGCAATAGAATTTAATTAGTGTTTTTTATAACAACATAGTATGCACATTTGTATTTGTTTGTGCTTTTGCTACTTCAAAAGGGTTGAACTTCAATTCTTGGCCAATGTTTTTGACAATTTACATGTTGGAAGTCCTTTCTAGTCACTTTCTAACATCCATGCCCCCTACATGAGATATGCTCAAATATGTCCTTGGTGGTCAAAAATATAAGATTGAAAGTCATAATATTAATCTTGTATATTCATATAGAAATACATATTGTAGTTTTTTAGTCTTGATACAATGGATCCTTCATAGGATGTACTAAAAGAGTTTGAAGCCTCATAGGTGGAGAATATTTTTTTTATCAAACTTATAGAATTTACAAATACATTGAAGCTATGAACACTTTGAGAGGTTTGTAATCCTTAAAAAACACAACTCAAGCCTTTCAAGTTTGATTTTGAGTCAATCTTTGATATAAAGAGTTTTTTTTTAATCTTTTTTTAAATGCTTCAACCTACTTGATCTACTTTATAGCAAATGTGGCTTGCCAAGCATGACATATAGGGTGCAAAGTTGTAGTAGTGTTCATTGTTCACTTTAATATGCCGTAATTGCACAAACTTTAGGCAAGCAATTATATTCATGCTTTACTGGCTCACTTCAAGAAGATCTTTGATTTCCCCTTTAGTTGCCTATTAGGTAAGGAAATGTTGTTCAAACGTTAATTACTTTTCAACTACTTTTTATCTTGAGTTTGAAAAGTTTAATCGTGGAATGTTGGATTGGTAGGTCACTGTGAAAATCACTATTTTTTGGTACCATGTAAATCATTTGCTTAAAAAAATCCAATAGCAGTCATTAGAAGTCACACTATTGTGTAAGACCTCCCTATTTCACACAAAATTCTAACAATGAACATTGGCACTTTTGTCTCTCTTACATAGATGGATTCTTTGTCATCCATTAGACAATCAGTGTCCACATTGACATTTCAAGGTTAATCCTACAATACATTCAAAGACCAAAAGCATTCTCTTGACAAATGAAAACTAGCCTTGTGACAAATGAAGAAAAAACAATCATTAGCTAGTTTTGCAATGGAAATACTCTAAGACCATCAATGACTATTTGAAAATTGAAGAAATATAAGGCATTTAGATGACTATCTAGTAAATAAGGTAAACAATCCCATTACAAGTCAAATGGTAGCATGCCAATTGCGGAAAAAATTCTTATGGTAGTACACATTCAAGTTTTGAAATGTGCATTACTATTACAATTTTGTCTACAAAGGGCTTGCTTCCATTTAGTCTAGATTGGTGTAGTTTAATGGAATGAATAAAAGCTTTTCAATATATATAATAACATATTTTTTGCTAGTTTTTTGAGCTACTTGAGTTGCTTGCCATTGAATGAAAATTACATATCATGCAATAACTTTTTAACCATATAATAGAAGTTCTAAAAATTGTTGGGCCTTAAAAAGTTACTCTTTGGATTCATGTTGTCCAAACATTTCAAATTTAAAAAAAAAATTTGTTTGCAGTAAGTTGTCCAAAATCACCATGTTGTCAAAAAAACGCAACTAGGTCCTCTAGGGGTTAAGTTAACTTTGTTTGTTATTTGTTCTTTTTGGTGTTGAATGTCTCTTTGTTGACAAACACGGCAAATCTAATTAATGTGCATGCCAACCCATTGCAATCAAGATTTTGTACAGATTGAAGTAAGCTTAATAAGATCTATATCTCAACCTCTAAATGCATGAGGCACCAAAATTAGGTGTTTACAAAACTTTGAAGTTAAATAAAACCTAGACAAATTGCTATTTTGAGTAGTTTGTATTCTTAAAAACTTATTTTCAAAGTCTACTTTGAGCATCAAAAATCTGATTTTAAATCTAATTGATTATGATTTTTCTATTCAAGATTTTGAGCAAGGGTGTCCATTTCAATTTGTAGCGTTGAGGGTTTTTGGAAATGAGTCTCAAATACAATAGATTTATGGAGAAAAAATCACACTTGAAATTCATTCTAAAAAATTGTAGAGTAGATTTCAAGAAGTTATAAATTGATTGGGGTTATGTATGTTAGGCCCCTTAACCTCATATTTTTTTGATGACCAACTTCTTAGATTTGATGTGTAAAAAAATGATCAAAACACTTCAACTCATGTGTTAAGCACCTTCATGATCAAATATTATAAGCTTTCAATCCAAAAGTGATATTGTTATGTTTACTTTTCCTAAGTGATCTCAAACATTTCTAGATTGAATTTGTATGGTTACACTTTAGAAAAAGAAGATAAAAGATATCAAAATATTGGCTTCTTTGTTCAATTTAGAACAAATTCTTAGAAGCTCAAAAAAGGCCTTTGGGCATTTAGGGGTAGAGAGTTTGTTTGTTTGTTTTGTTTTATTTCTTACATTGAAACCTCCCAATCTGTGCATTCCCTAGTTACATTCATAGAACCATTGGAAAGCCCTCCACGAGGAGGGGTGCATGGGCTTTGTTTCATGGCATTTCAACTTACAATGTGAAAGTTATTGAATTTCAAAGTTTTTATGAATTGAAAAATTAGAAACTTATTTTTACTTTGATGTTGATTGTGGCAACCGGTGTTATTTTGGGTTTTTTTTTGGATGAATGGCTTGTTGGCCTCAGTTTAAAAGTAAGTGTTGGTCATGTCACACCTTCTCGGTAGTAGTTAGCAAGTATGAGTGGCCTTTGAGTATGGCATTGTGAAGTCAAGTGACCTTTTTTTTTCAAATGACAATTTCATGAATGGCATTCATTCATTTAGGCTTGGAGTTTATTAGGCTAATAGTAGTTAAATTTTGGTATAAAATTGGCAAGCAGTGGAGAATTTTTAAAGTCATTTAGGCAATGCTAAAGAATTTCTAAGTAGCTACAAGGCTACAACATGTGGAAAAAGAAAGTGCAAGTGGCCCTCATTGCCACATAAATTTTTGAGCAAGGGATGCATTTCAATAAAATCACAAAGAAAAAAGTTTAAGAGATATTTATTGCTAGAAGAGTAGACAATATCACCAAGGTGGTTCCATAGCTGTTACAGAGTTGGACAATATGGCGAGTTTAAACAAAATCTACTGACACTCTAGCTAAAAGCAATCTAAAAGAGGTGGCAGAAGCTTACTACCGTCTTTTACAAGAACCCATCTCGGTTCTCCAAAATTCTTCTTTATGACCTCAAAGTGCTTGCAGAAAGAAACCTCACAGCTGCTTTGTAGCCAACATTGTGGATAAACCATGCCCAATGCATCCATGAGTCCATCTAAGGGAAATTTGGATTCAACTTCTGGATGAGCTACTGCGCCGCACCTATAGGAGCCATAGTCAGTGATAGGGCACAAAAAAAATAGGACCTATATTCTCTTAAAAGGATTTGTAACCGGAATTACACACGAGGTGCACATTACCTGCACAACTTATCTAAACTAGATTCATAAAACATACCTTAATAGCTTAACCTCCATGAAAGTGGTGGCTAGTGGTAACTACCAAAACAAAATGGAAATTGGATAAAAACTTACTTCAAATACCTTCACAAGCAATAAGAAATACCTTCACCACCAACAACATACCTTCACTAGCAAAAGAAATTGGACATTGGATAAAAAAATAACCTAAACTGGATTCATAGACCATAACTTTAGCTATACCACCAAAAAAAATTGGAAATTGGATGAAAAGCTCACTTGAGCTGGATTCATATACCATACCTTAAGATCCACCACTAGAAAAAAATGGAAAAATGATAACAAACTTACCTAAACTAGATTCATACAAGTATACAACTTATCTAAATATTCAACTAAGTCGTGGCCATTGGCCACCACCAAAAATAAATTTGAAATTAGATAAAAAAACATACCTTACATTCAAACGACCTTACCTAAATCATGCTGCATACCTGAAGCAATACAAAAGTAGTAACTAAAGGCCACCACCAAAAAACAAATTCAAATAAGATAGAAACATACCCTACGTCCTTACAATCATACCTGATTCATACAACATACGTGAACCAATACAAAAGTGGTGGCCAAAGGCCACTACTCAAAAGAAATTCCAAATCAGATAAAGAAACTGATTTGAACCTTAGTGAATTCACACAGCTTATTTGCTTACCTAAGCCTCCGACAATGTGGTGGCCAATGCCCAATGGCCACCACCAAAAAAATCAAAAATTGAATTAAAAACTTATCTGAACCTCCTAAATTTCTACAACTTACCTTCAACTCCGACAATGTGGTGGCCAATGGCCACCACAAAAACAAACCCTAAACAGGTATAGAAACTTACTTGAACCTCTTGGATTCATACAGCTTACCTTTAGCTCCAATACCATGGTGGCCAATGGCCATCACCAAAAAAAATTGGAAGTGGGATAAAGAATTTTACATATACCTCCATCAATTCATATAGCTTACCTATTTACCTTGAATGTGGTGGCCAGTGGCCACTACCAAAAAAAATTGGAAATCGGATAAAGAAACTTATCTAAACCTCCATGAATTTACACAACTTACAAGCTTACCTTGAAGGTGGTGGCCAACGGCCAATACAAAAGAAAATTGAAGATCGGATAAACAAACTTACTTGAACTTTACTTGAGCATATATTTTTTAATGTACATACCTTGACCACAAGGGATTGTGATGGCCGGTTCCCCACCATAGCTAGTGCAACTGGAAAAAAAGCCAACGGTGTTACCTTTGCATCTCCACAACCAACCCACCTACACAAGAAAAAAATGAGGGCAAGAATGTGAGATATTGATGAAGAATCCATACCTTTGTACTCAGCTTTGATAGTGGTGATAATTTGGGCGAAGGTTTCTTGGGTCACATATTGGCCCTCTTGCATGGCAAAGATAGTCTCATTACATGTAGCGAAGGCCAATTGTACAGATTGGCCAACAACATTCCAGTCAATTGCCTAGGGCATCCACTTGAGATGAATTTGGTTGTGGGAGTACTCTAGTAGTTGTCTGAAGGACTAGAACTCTTCTACAACAAAAACTTGCTTGTTGCCGTTGCTAGAGAGCATCGACCATATGCTGGTCATCTTCACCACGACAAATTGGTACTTGCTAAGTAGTTGCCTTAGTGGGTCAATGAGAGACACTCAGACACCCAATGTGTAGATACATTTTTTAGCAATTTTAGTCCTTTTGTTTCCATCAACAGTGCAAGACTGTGAAATTTTGAGAACTTTTTTGGATTGCTTACAAAATAGTTGTGGCAAACATTCAACAAATCTTCAATTGCTGCCATGATGTCCAAAGAAGATAAAGTTTTGAATGCCAAATTGCATCTATGCGCCATGCAGTGCACACCTTGAGCAAAAGGGGCATGCTTGCTCTAGATTTGTTTAGTAACTCAAGTTCTCCAACTTTGGAAGGCGGCCACTTTGTCTGTACCAAAGCACATGAGCCTTGTGGAAATCGCTTTAGTAGTCAGCTTAGTTTTTATACTAAAGATAAAAATTATCAAAGAAATGAAGTTATCAACTATAGCCCCATTAGACTCTAGTTTATGCAGTGAAATTAGCATTGGCACCCGAATCCAGTTCTACATGACGTAGTAGTGCACTACAATGTAGCTGCAATTGTCTACACTAGTAGTCTCATTAGCGGTAAGGGCAATGACGCAATGTACTTAGTAGATGTGATAAAGGACTTCATCTTCTCTTGAACAATAGCCTACATGTGAGAAGCCATAATCTAATCGATCCCCATCAGTCCACTGCATTCTCGGTAAGTCAAGCACGAAAAGGAATTTGTAAAGGGCAAGTCCGGACATGAACTCGGCCATGGGCCTACCGTCACTCAAAACCTAGAATAAAGAGGCGAGCTGGACATGTTTCTTCTTCGATTCTATACTTTTGTTGGAGTCGATCTGTTCCAAAATAATAGTAGGTTGCCTCACTGTAAACATCACCATACTTTTTTGTGCTTTGTCTTCTTTTTATGCATTTGCAATGTGTACAACTTTGGTCCCATGATGTAAGGCTTTTTCCCCATTTCACTACAAACACGACAGCGTACTATATGCAAGACACCGTCAACATCCAGGACCATTTCAGCCCATGGACACTTTGCCGCCCACTCCATCTAGAATTTCCATGTAAACTTGTAATTCTTTTTGTGTTCTTGGTGTGTGTGTGTGTGGAATCTCAAAATCGTCATGTTCTGATTTCTTACTCTCAGAAGGGATTTAGAAATCAGGTACAGTGCCAAAATCTGCAGCACCAAAATCGTCACTTGAAATAAGCATCGTCCTTGGAGGCGCTTGCAAAGCAACGACAAAATGCTCGCTATTCTTTGATGCCGCCTCCAATGCCGCGTTTCCAAACACAAGTACTTTGTGTAGGTCTCGATCTCCAATACGGCAATTCACAGAAGCACTTTCCAATGCTTCACCATTGTCAACATTACATGATTGCAAAAAGTAAGATTGCATAGTACTCTTCTGTTGCGCCTTCTCACACCTCTTTTCCTCCGTCACTCGTTTGTTTTGGCAACTTTCCTTGTAGCGGCTTACTTCTCCTGCTCCAAATACGCAAGTTTTTTTCCACAATATACTACAACATTTCTAAGGGCCCACACATTTGCAGCGACAGCCAAACCCACATTTCTAGGACCCAAATGTGCCATCCCAACATGCCAATTCCAAATGCCCTCAACCTTATAAAAAATTTCAAAAACCCTAAGCCCTCAATGGCTCAACGCTCAATCCACTCCTTTTTATACAAACAATAGAAGTGACCTCCAATTCCCATAGATCACTTAATAGTCTGAACTCATGGATGTAGGCAATTAGGATGTACAAACAGATTGAGACTCCAAAACCTAAAAGCCAAAAATCCAACCCCCCCCAAAACAAAACCCAAAACAAAGCTCCACTCAATCGAAACATGTTCTTCTTGCAACTACAATGATTGGAAACCAATTGTTAGAACTTAGAACCTGAAGCCTACAATTAAAATAGCTAGCAAATTTGAATGAATTCACAATGGCGACTCAAGCCCTTAAGTGAAACACAATGCACATTTAATGCATGGATCTTGCAACAATACATTTACAAATTTGAACTAAGGAAGAAGAACCATGAAGAAGCACTGAAGTGCCAATCCAATATAATATAGAACTTGTAATCTAATGAGGCCTTGCTAAGAAAAGCAATGCAGAAGATTTGGCAATTGAGCTTTATAGATTGAAGCTCAGAAGGCAATGTTAAAAAAAATTGGAAACAAATGTGGCTTCACGATGAAATCCTATGCTCACAAATGTGCAATGGCCACAAATGTGCAATGGCGGCAGCAACATCTTCCTAGCATCAAAAACTACCTGGAAACTAAAATTGAATGATATTTGGCAAAATGTGCAATGTTGGCGGGGCAATCACATCTCCACCGCTGGCACCAACTTACTTCTTTATGCCTCATCTGAGTGCACTAGTGACTACGCGCCAAGTGACGTGCCGTCACTTTGGCCTTTTCTAAAAATTTCCCACCTTTTTTTTCTTAAGGCCTAGGGTTGCCCTTTTTTGGGGGGGCCATTGGGCATTTTATTGACAAAAAACAAACACTAGTGGCAATGACACAAGGCACACTAGTGATTGATGAAGATGCATATGAAGTTACTGGACATATATTCTACATACTATACATTCCAATTGCTAATTTGCCAAAGATGAACACTTGGTTTTAACTTCCAATGCAATTTTTGGATGTATCCGGCACCATAGTTTTGATGTAATGTACATATAAGATGCACCTATAACTTCAGGGCAACTTAGAGCAGTCCTTATGGATATGCACTAATTAATCCTTCATTGCCTAAGGTCCAAACAAGTATAAAAGCATCATTGCTTTTTAGGCCTTATAGGTTTAAAATGTCACAAAGTATCACGGACGTGCCATACCGGACTTCATCCACACTCTACGGATTCCCGTAAGACCTATAATGGTATAGTATTAGTGGTTAATAGTTTAGAGTAACTTCTAGAAGGTTCCAGAACCTTCGACTAGTATCTAGAACTTTCTAATAGTTTCCGGAAGCTTCCACAAACTTCCGGAAGCTTCCATCCGAGTCTAGATGCCTCCGGAAGCTTCCGCTTAACCTTCTTAGATTCCGGAAGCTTCCATAAGCTTCCGGAAGGTCCCATAGGTGCTTCCTAAGGTCTCTAGGACCTTACTCCGGAAGTTTCCATAAATCTAGTATAAGTGGAGAGTTGAGGGCCGTTGATCCTCACTCTCTTCAACACCAGTTGTACCCCAGCCTTGTATTGACTTCCTGTTATCAATACATCTTTTAGTTCTCTCACATTGAGTTGTAGTTTGAGTCACTTGTGAGGAATCCCCTCACTTCTAGTCCAATCTTGTCCTTGTTTGAGGTTCCACCTCGATTTTGATCTTGGTTCCGTCCAAGAGTTGCCATCCGCAACAGTTTGAAGAGAGTACTTTCTTAGTCCTTCTTGATATCAGAGTCTACTCTTGGAAGATAGAGTGTGGATTACCCCTCTTTTCCAGTGAGTCAAGACATCTTAGAGGTTGTGGATTACCCACTTCTAAGCTGGTATTTCTCCTACAGTCATCTTTCATGAGAGATAGTACATGGACTTGAATCGTCTTCCTATTTCGTCAAGTCCAGTTGTTTTAGAAGTACAATTCCTCTTTAGATCAAAGACTAAACTCAGAGATATCATCGTTCGATATAGAAGCGAGGAGTTCTATCTGAATTTTTTGAGGTCTTCACTTCCGGTAATCATCCCAAGAGTACAAGACGCGAAGATCTGCTACTTTATTTATTTGTGAGCTTCTAAGCGTATCGAATTCAAGATGGGTGATGTTTCCAATCTCCAAATGGGTGACGTTCCCAACCTCCAAATGCACGATGTGATTGCCGTATTGCAACAACTACAACAAGAGAATGCTCACCTACGAAATGCCATGGAGCAACTTCAAGCTATTCACACTCCAATTCAAGTTTCAGCTCCCGCACCAAATCCAGTCCCGCAAACAATACAAGCGCCAAAAGAACCTCGAATAAGTTTGCTAGAGAAGTTTGACGGAGATCAGACGAAACTTCGAGATTTTGTCAATCAAGTTCGACTTATCTTCCGTCTTCAACCACATAGATACTCAACAGAAGAAACAAAAATCGGACTCATTGGGACGTTGCTCGCCGGAACTGCATTATCTTGATTTTCATCATTATTGGAGAAGGATTCTCCGCTTCTCGCAAACCTTGATCAATTCTTGGAAGAATTCAGCAGAACGTTTGGAGAAAGAGATCGAACCCTTATAGCAACAACAAAACTTCGAACGCTACAACAACGATCGCGCCTAGCTTCAGCATACGTTGCAGAATTTCAACAACTTGCCTGTGACCTCAATTGGAACGATACGGCTCTCATCACCATGTTTCGATGGGGACTCCGCGACGATATCAAAACCTTGTTGTTGAATTTGCCTAAACCAACAACTTTGTCAGAAGCCATTACTCAAGCAATCGACTGCGACAATCGACTATTCGAGCAACGACAAGAGCGACGATTACTCTTCGGATTATATCGAGTAGATTACGCAGCTCCAGTCCGCCAAACATCTTCGAGTACTTCCACTGCAGAGCCTATGCAAATCGATACTTCGAGGGTTAAGAAGTTAACCGAAGAAGAGAAAGAGCGACGTCGTAGAGAACACTTGTGTTTATATTGTGGAGGCAAGGACCACGCCGTAAGGAACTGCCCTGTGAAAATTCAGGGACCAAAGTCATACAAATTTCGGAACACGTCAAATAGTTTGGAGACAAGACACGAAGAAAACGAGTCGAAAAACGACAACAGCTAGCCACATTAGGGACCGTGCGGCTGACAAGTGTTGCCACATCATCAGGTCCTATCTTATCTTCTGAACCTTCTCGTTGTTTTAATATCCCGCTTAAAATAGATTTTCATCTACATAGCATAAAGGTTAAAGCCTTGTTAGATTTTGGAGCCTCTGCTTGCTTCATTGATAGAGACCTTATAAAACGTCATAATTTTCCTATAGTCCGTAAAAAATACCCTGTGGCGGTAGAGGTTATCAATGGTAGACCCTTGATCTCAGGAGATGTCACTCATGAAACTAAACCCTTAGACATTATCTTAGAAGGGCACCGAAGTACTATCGTATTCAATATTATTAGTTCTCCTTCTAATCCTCTCGTCTTAGGCCTCTCTTGGTTAGAAATGATCAATCCAAATATAGATTGGAAAAAGCGAAAGCTAACATATCGAACCGTAGTTTCTCATATTTCATCTAAACACCCTAGAACTATTCCAAATCCACGTTCTCTCCAAATCCAAGAGTCTAAGGTCAAAGTTCCGTTGATGGTCGGTGCCCGAGCGTTTATGAGAGCCGCCAAGAAAGGGAATATATTTGCGATTTATGCAACCCCGACATCTCAACCCATTCAAGAATCAACCAAGTTACCAGCAAAATACGAGGAGTATCGAGACGTATTTGAAAAGAAAAACGCTGATACACTTCCTCAACATCAACCGTATGATTGTGGCATCGAACTCCAAGAAGGTGCGCAACCTCCATTTGGTCCAATCTACAGTCTTTCCCAAAACGAGCTTGATGCATTACGCGATTACCTTGATGAAAATTTGGCAAAGAACTTCATCCGACATTCTAAGTCACCTACTGGAGCTCCTATCCTCTTTGTCAAGAAAAAAGATGGCTCCCTTCGGATGTGCGTGGACTATCGTGGACTAAACAAGGTCACAATCAAGAACCGATATCCATTGCCACTTATCTCAGGACTTCTTGACCAACTTGGGCAAGCAAAGATTTACACCAAGATCGATCTTCGTGGAGCGTACAACCTAGTACGTATCAAAGAAGGTGACGAATGGAAGACGGCATTCCGAACTAGGTATGGACACTTTGAATACAATGTCATGCCTTTTGGTCTTACCAACGCACCTGCCATCTTCCAATACTTGATGAACGACGTATTCCGAGAGTTTTTAGACGATTTTGTTGTCTGTTATCTCGACGACATATTGATTTTTTCTAAGAACGAAGAAGATCACATCAACCATGTTCGACTGGTATTAGAGAAGCTACGCACTGCTGGACTATATGCCAAGATAGAGAAATGCGTCTTCCACCAACCCCAAGTCGAATTCTTGGGCTATATCACATCTGGAGAGGGTCTATCCATGGATCCAAAGAAGATTCAAATAGTCATCGATTGGAAGAAACCGACTACCGTTTGAGACGTACAATGTTTCCGCGGTTTTGCAAACTTCTACTGAATCTTCATCCAAAACTATTCCAAGATTACTGCTCCGTTGACCCGATTGACTTGCAAAGACAAACTCGAGTGGAATGATGAAGCAGACCAAGCATTTGAAGCCCTGAAGAAGGCGTTTACAACAGCGCCTATTTTGTCGCATCCTGACTTTCAAAAGCCGTTTTTCTTAGAAACGGATGCTTCTGACTTTGCCCTTGGAACGGTCCTTTCACAACCCGACCAAGACGGACGCCTCCATCCTGTCGCGTTTCACTCACGAAAATTTACTGCTGCTAAGATCAATTATGAGATACATGACAAGGAGCTCTTAGCCATTGTTGACTCGTTTCAAGAATGGCGTCATTTTCTCGAAGGAGTTCAACATCCAGTCACGGTTTATACCGATCACAAGAACCTTGAGTACTTCATGTCTATCAAAGTATTGAATCGACGACAAGCCCGTTGGAGTATTTCGCTTTCGCGCTTCAACTTCGTCATCACGTACCGTCCCGGTTCCCAGCAAATCCGATCCGACGCTCTTTCCCGACGAGTATACCTTGCACCCAAGGAAGGAGATGCAGCTTACGACCAGCAAAAGACTACCCTTATCAAGCCTCAGCAACTTCAGCTGAAGACCGTGCGCACCACAACTTCGGTGGATGCATATTTTCTTCAAGATATCCGAGTAAGTTTACAATCTGATCCATTGGCCTTGAAATTCAAGAACAATGCTGACATCTCCAATTTTGGAGAAATTCCAAGTCCGGACTCTCAAGTCCCTAATTCAGAGGTTATAGATTCGGAATCCCCAAATCAAACTACTTCCAGTTTACGGATTCCCAGATCGCGTGAAACATCCCAAGATGATGTTGACCCAAGATTCCAGTTCCGAGATGGGCTGTTATACTACCATGGCTTATTTTATATCCCTGAAGGCCCATGTCGACTCCGAGTGCTCCAGTCTCGACACGACTTTCCATCGGCGGGACACTTTGGTTACAACAAAACCATGGAGCTGATATCCAAAGACTTTTGGTGGCCACAAATGTGGAAAATCGTAAAAGACTACGTCACAACATGTAACACCTACTCTAGATCCAAGATCCCTCGTCATTGACCATACGGGTTACTTCAACCGCTACCGATTCTAGAAACCCCATGGACATCCATATCCATGGACTTCATTGTGGACCTTCCACTGTCCAAGACCTTTGACTCCATCTTCGTTGTTATTGACCGGCTCACCAAGATGGCACACTTCATTCCATACCACAAGACTGCAACCGGCGAAGAAACAGCAAGACTATTTGTAGATAACATCTACAAACTTCATGGCTTACCTAACGACATCATCTCTGATCGCGGAACGCAATTCACATCCAAGTTCTGGCAGTCTCTATTCAAGATTCTAAGTGTCGAAATCAAGTTATCTTCAGCATACCATCCTCAGACCGATGGCCAAACCGAGTGCGTCAATCAAGTATTGAAGCAGTACCTGCAATGTACCATCAACTACCATCAAGATAATTGGGTGGACTTGTTGCCGCTTGCCGAGTTTGCTTACAACAATACGTTACAAGGGTCAACCCAACAGACTCCCTTCTTTGCAAACTACGGTCATCACCCAAGATTTGATCAATTTAACTTAAACATTTCCGAAAATCCAGCTGCTGTGAATCTTGCTACCCGATTATCTGATATTCAGAAGCAGATGAAGCAGAGCCTCATCGAAGCTCAAGAACACCAGAAAGCCAACGCAGACAAATTTCGCAAGGAACATCCTAAGATCTCGATTGGAGACAAGGTATGGCTACTCCGTCGAAATTTGAGGACTCAACGTCCATCTGACAAACTCGACTACCGTCGCCTTGGACCATTTCTAGTGGTCAAACAAATCAACAAGGTGGCCTACCGATTGGAGTTACCCGCTTCTATGAAGATCCATCTTGTGTTTCACGTCTCTCTTCTCGAGCCGTATAAGGAGTCAACACTACCAGACAAGGTTCAAGAACCTCTTCCACCGATAGAAATTGAAGGTGACGAAGAATTTGAAGTCTCGGAGATTCTTGACTCTCGCATTCACCATCGATGACTCGAATATCTTGTGCATTGGCAGGGCTATGACGTCAGCGAAAGGACTTGGGAACCTGCCTCAAACCTTGAGAATGCCCCTGAAATGATTCAGGAGTTTCATCGACAATATCTTCAAAAACCAAGAAACGTTTGAGTTCAAAGCATCTGAACCGCCACCGCCACCAATTTCTATAAGTTGCCTTGGTACAGGTGCAGATACAGAGATTTTGAATTAAAATGGTGGTGGTATCGACGAGGCAACGACGCACTTGTCTAGCTCAGTTTTGCGGGGACAGGCCTTCGAACTCACGTCGGCCGAAAATGATGTAAAGGTCGCAATCGCCACCTCGCCGATGTCTCGTATTACCAACCGGACGGTCTTATACCAGTCCACAACACCCGCCTACTATTCCTGATCAACTGCTGTACTGTTCCTACCACCGCCCGCCGTCTTTGAAACATTCTTTACCGCTAACGGTTCTCCAACAACCGTAACGGTATTCCGTACGCCGTCTTCCGCCGCCAGCATCGACATTCGATTTAACGGTTTTCCGTACCCTGTACATTCTTTCTTTTTGTCTGGTCCACGTGAATCCCATGTGAACATTCTCTTTTCCAACTTGGTTATTGGTCCACAGGGGAACTCGTGGAACTTGTTCCTTGAAGGGGGGGTGATGTCACGGATGTGCCATACCGGACTTCATCCACACTCTACGGATTCCCGTAAGACCTATAATGGTATAGTATTAGTGGTTAATAGTTTAGAGTAACTTCTAGAAGGTTCCAGAACCTTCGACTAGTATCTAGAACTTTCTAATAGTTTCCGGAAGCTTCCACAAACTTCCGGAAGCTTCCATCCGAGTCTAGATGCCTCCGGAAGCTTCCGCTTAACCTTCTTAGATTCCGGAAGCTTCCATAAGCTTCCGGAAGGTCCCATAGGTGCTTCCTAAGGTCTCTAGGACCTTACTCCGGAAGTTTCCATAAATCTAGTATAAGTGGAGAGTTGAGGGCCGTTGATCCTCACTCTCTTCAACACCAGTTGTACCCCAGCCTTGTATTGACTTCCTGTTATCAATACATCTTTTAGTTCTCTCACATTGAGTTGTAGTTTGAGTCACTTGTGAGGAATCCCCTCACTTCTAGTCCAATCTTGTCCTTGTTTGAGGTTCCACCTCGATTTTGATCTTGGTTCCGTCCAAAAGTTGCCGTCCGCAACACAAAGGTATGAAAATGTCAATGGTATAATTTTATAAAGTACATGTTGTAGTTGATGTGAATCAAATTTGAACCTATCCTAAACCTACTCAAACTTAAAAAGTCTTTGAAATCAACAAATCAACAAATCAACATATTGGTGGAATTTATTTTCATTCAAATGCTTAGAACTGTTTGCAAAATGACTTTGAAATGTTAAAAATTAGCAAAAAAATGTGAAAAAACATATTTGTGATTGAACCTCCTTCTACTAAAATGCTTCTAAGTCATTCATAACTTCTTGGATTGATGTGAAATTTTATCCACACAACTAGACTAGAATGTGCAACTTTTTTGGCAAAAAAATTACTAGAAGCAAATACTATATGAAGAAGAAACAATTGGCCGAAATTCATTGTAATCCAAAAATATTTGGTTTTTGAACTTTGAATTGTACTCAAACATTCAAAACAACTTGGATTGCCATGAAAATTTGATCACAATAATTAGAATTCTAGAAAAACATAACCCAAGAAATTTTATTGAAAACAAATATTAAATGAAGGAAATACAAGCTCCCAAAGTTGCAACCATCATATGTAGCTTGGTGAATTCAAATTCAACCTATGAACTTTGATTGTCTACCATACCACTTGTACATCTTTAAGTGATTTGAAAACTTTATAACCCAAATAAGACTAGTATGCTCAACTTTTCCAACAAGTTTGATTGGATTTGGACATTTGATGCATAAGAGGATTTTCAGCTGGTTTACAAGACTGTGAGTTTCCAAACTCTGGGAACGCAGTGTTGATGTAGTTGAGCGACTGCCAAGTCAGAAAATTTTAATTAATTATTTGATATTTAAAAATAATAATTTTAAAATTTTTTTAAAACATTCTGAAGTTTTTTGAAAATTTTAATTTAATTTTTTTTTCAAAATTCAAAAATTCAGACCAGCAAGGGGCTGGTTTGCAGCAGTGGGAACGGTTTCTAGGAACAGCCTTGAAACAATCTTCTTAGGGGCCATAAATCCTCTTATGCAAAAGTTTCAATACTTTGAATTGAATTGTGAGGACACTTTTCGTCCCCTTAGGCAATGAAGGGTCAAAGGCATCACTGAGTAGCTTGAAATGGGCAATCAAAAGTTCTAACTATGATGATTAGGTAACCCCTAAAGGACCAAGGTGCATTTTTTGACAATATGGAAATTTTGGGCAGTACACTATGAATGGTGTTTTTATCCTTTTTCTCCATAATTTTCACAAATCAAGTGGACAAGGAATATCTATAAGGTGCAAAAAAATTTATAACTTTTGACTACATGGTTCAAAATTTTACTTTTTTCTCTTCTAGGTTGGACAATCTGATTAGATTTAAAAAATCACTTTTTTTAGAAACAAAAGTATGAAATTGGTTTTCTATATTTTGTGAGTAGTTATGGATTTTCTACTCTAAAATAAACTTTGAAGTCCTTATTTTACTCAATTTTTTTTTTTGAAAAAAATAAGATCATAGGATGTAGATTGTTTATTACAACATTACAACTATTGAACTATAGGGATTGGCATTTTGAACTCTATAACTAAACTCTTAACAATTTATTATTTTGAATCATTTTCTACTTTTTTCTACTTACTATTTTTTCCCTATGTGTTGTACAATTCAAATTGATTTGAAAATTTTCAAGCATGCAACCAATTTACATTGAAGAATGAATTTGAAGAAGCATCACCATTTTGTTCATTTTTTTAATAAAAATGTCACCATGTGAAGTGCAAGTGCTTGGTTTTTTGTACAATCAAATAAAGATTTTAGTCAATTCAAACTCTAATATCTTGCAATCAACATGGTGAATATTTTTGAATTTTTCCCACATCTTTTCAAACCAAAATACAGCAAGATCCTATGGTTATATATGTCAAAAATGTTTTTTTCTTTCCAAAATTTGATACTTGTATTAATAATGGTAGTTTTGGAACATTTTTGGTGAAAATATAGTCAAGAAATTTAAGAGGTTAAGTACATAGCTAAATAATAAAATTAGGTTGCATTTACAATTAGGTTGCCCTACCCTAAGACAGTTACTCTATGAGCCATTAAAGTTGACAAATATTTCTACAAAAACTTCCATTTGTATACATGAAGGTTCATGGGTTCCAACTACACCAATAACTAATTCAAAAATAGTGCATTCTTGTATAACAAAAAGAAATATGTGTATAGTGTGAAATATTGAGAAATTAGTGAGGGACAACTTAATTTCACTATTTAGTATAGTTTTAATTATTTGACTTGCCAACATCTTAAAATCTAATTTTCATTTCTTTGTGTGTGGAAAACAACATTGGTGATGTTCTTTTGCTGCATATATGCTGATTGAAACATTTTTTTATGCATACCCCCATCTTGATTTTCTTTGATTGTACTTTGGCCAGCTGGGGTTCATGTATAGTAGTGTCATTTAGAACCAAGGTTAGAAATTTCTACCCATTATTGAGTGTCAAAGAAGCTCTCGCTTATTTGCTCTTGATATGAAAAATTATAACTAAAGTTTGGATGAAGTTCAAGTTGGGCATGATTTGATTGCAATATGCATAATCAAATGTTGAACTTGTAGTTTTTCTAGAGCCAAGTTTTAACTTCAATATCCTCATGTTGAACATTATGCAATGGGCATCCTACCTTATTTATATTTGCTTGCCAATTACGGGACCAATCATTAGAACAAAGAAAGCATCTAAATCTATAGGTAAGAGGATTATCATATGCAAAGGTTGGATTTTGTATAAGATATGTCATTGAAAAAAAATGTTACATGTCATCTTGTAAATGGTGTGCAGTGATGTCATGTGAGCCCTTAAGATATTGATGTAGAAATTCAAATTTGACACTTGAAGGTGCCAAATAAGACCTTTAAATACAAGACTTTGATAAATGAGTTGTTCTCTTATTATTCCATCACCCTCATTCCCTCTTAATCTAAAAAATGCCTTTGAACAAGGATGTAAAAGATCCAATAGGAGGTTTTAGTACTACTACTATGTTTTCAATCACAAAGTAGAGTAATCCCTTTGAAAGTCTACACTATTTAGATTTCCTTGAAAGAATTAAAGAAAACACCGCTCTTTTATTTATATATATATAATGAAACTTGTATGTCTCTCTTAAAACTAATTGAAAAATGTTAATAAATTTATTGGCAATCATAAAAATAGGGTCACTAGATAATTCTATAAGTTAAAAATGCACTAAGGTAGAACCACCAATGATCAATTAGGACTCCATCTCCAATGTCCAATCTGTAAACTACATTTATTTTGAGTAAGGTTGGAGCAGATTTTCTACGAGAGCTTGGAATGCATGTTTTTTTCTTTTTTGAAGTTAGAACTCATAAATTCATAATATAATGAAAGGACTTCATCAATGATTGGAATTGAAAGAGTCTAGATACTGGTTATAGGTCTTCAACACTTTTTACCTTTCAAAATTCATAGTAATTTCAATTCATGTTATAAAATTATCAAAGTTTTTGCAATCTCCATCATTTCTATCATTGCACTTTCAAAAATATTTGTTTTGCCTTGCACTACACTAGATCATCTTCAATGTGAATAGTGTTGCTTGGTGATAAAATAAAGATTTTAAGGGGTGCCCAAATTTTTGGAAAATTATTGACCTACTTCTCCTAAAAAATGTATTTATATTAAAAGATTGCCTAATTTGTAGGAATTCAACTTGCTCCATACAATCTTACATCACTTCTTTATCAATAATTGTAAAAATATATATTGCAAAGATTTTTTTATGCTTTGCCATTTTGATTCTTCTAAAGCACAATCTCCCACAAACAAAACACATCTTGTATACACAACCACCCCTAATACATAAGACATGGAATTAAGACATTAAGAATTAAGACATTAAGACTAGGAATTTAGATAAATATAGCCATCCTAAATGAAAATAGTAGCAACCATTCAAAAATTGTAAAAACAATTTGGATGAGTGTTTAACTTTTTCTAATTATAATTTGAAATAGCTTGAGTTCTTAAGAAACTTCAATATTACAAACACTTTGAAGGTTTAAGGTAGAACCACCTATAACTGATTAGTTAAGGTATTCTAGACATAAATAAGCATAATCTATTTTTCTACTTCACATAATTCAAGATTGTCCTTTCTCTATTGTCTTTAGAGTCCTTTTAAACCACAAATGAAACAAGATTGACTAAAAACTTTGCCATTTTAGGAAGTTAATTCCTAAAGAACCACCCTTCTAAATTTGGTAACATTGAGATTTTGGATAGGTATGTGTCATTGGAAATTTCTACATTTTGAATTTTGGGCCCAAATTTTAATAAAATATGGGGATGAGGAATATCTTTCATGTTTACTAAAAATCAAGACATTTGGAATTATGGCCTAATATGTTTCTTTTTTTCATAATAGGGTAGTTTGGAAAAAAACATTTTTTTTAAAAACAAAAATTTGAAATTAGTTTATTTACATATGCATGGAAAGCTTTGAATCATTCCAATTTGATCAATGAGTCAAAAGTTATGAGGTTTTTTTGTTTGTAGGCAATTATAGATTCTTCACTCTAATATAATCATTGAAATCCTTTATTTTACTCAATTTTCAATATTTTTAGAAAAAATAAAATCATAAGATATAGATTGTTTATTACAACATTGCAAGAATTGGATTTGACATTTTTCAATTTCATAAATAAATTCTTAACAATTTTGTACTTTGAATCATTTGTTATTTTATTTTACTTCCTATTTTTTTTCCTATATATTGTACAAATCTAAACAATTAGAAATATTGTAGACACATACCCTATTTGGCCTCAACAATGAATCCAAAAGGCACAACCATTTTGGACCATTTTTCATATGATTTTTGCCTTTTGAAGTACAACTACTCTACTTTTGTAAGGTGAAGAAAAAAAAATTTGAACATTCAAATACAAATATCTTGCAATTTACATAGTAAAAAACTCTGAAATTTTTTGCTCATGTTCACAATCCAATTTACTATAAGATCACATGGTTACAAATCTTAAAAAATGTTTAGAATAAATAAATTGATATTGGTATTAGAAATGACAATTTTGACAATTTTTGGGAACAGACATAGACAAGAAACTTAAAGGGTTAACATCAATACTTACATGACATTGTTAATTGATTGCCTTCAACATCCTTCCAATGCAATCTAGATCTTTTGGGGCACCATCACCCCCATAAAAAAAAACCAAGCCACTATAGTAATGATTACTATGCCCTATACCATAGCCACAACCAAAACAAAAGTAAAAGTAATTTAAAAAAAATTTAGAACCAAAAATAATTCAAAAATCCATAATTTTCTTACCATAAATCCAAATGCCACAAAACAAAGCCTATACGTCCCTCTTCATCAAGAACTTTCTAACAATACCAAACACACAACCAAAGGATACACAATCTAAGAGATCTCAATATAATAAACAAATAAACCAAACAACCAAACAACCTATCATATGGTTTAGATAAATTTCAAATCACTACATATAGAAAGATGGTTGTAGCTCTTGAACATCAAACTTCAATGTAATGCTTGTTTTTAGGGATTTTTCAAAATCTTAAAGGGGTAGAAATTGCACTTCCCAAGCTTCATTTTGTTAGTTTTCCTCGAGCAAAAGAAATTGTTTTGATTGTCAAAATCAAGACTAGCTAAGGAAATAAAGCTCAAAGCATTGAAATACACTAGATAGTGTACCATTCTTTTGATAAACTACCCCATATAAACTCAAAATATAACCAGAATGTCTTGATTTTAAGTCAATCATGTACACAAAGAAACAAATGAATATCATCCATTTTTCAATATGCACAACTGTGAAAGCTTCAAATGCTTGACCATCCGAAGGAAACAAAACATCCTTCACGCCCTTCCAGGGTTAAGGTGTTGCTACCTTAGAAACACAAACTAAAACATATAAAGAAGGTGCAACTTTCAAGACTCAACACTGATATCACCACGGGTAGGCAAACACAGTAATCTGTGAACTGAAGTGTTCATGAGAAAAATACCAAGATCTATCTTCTATTAAAAAAATACTGAGGTGCAAATCACCATATCCTTCGGGTGCACCACTGCAGTCATACACCCAAAGGATATGGTGATTTCAGTGAAGTGCAAAGAGAGTTGATAGTCAGTGACCAATTCCTTCTGCATTGTGCAACCACTCCTCGACCTGCACAGACTACCGAGAGAAGATTGCGGATGAAAAACAAGCAGCTTAGTGCATGTAGTATTAGCTGACTGTTTTTTGAGTAAGGTCCTACTTATACTTCCTAACATCTACCTTCAGGAAAGATAAATTTCAGAAAATTTCGGTATTCAGATACACGAATCATTGACTGTAAATCCCTGAGCCAATTGCATAGGATTTAATCTTTTCCAGATCCACCTGAGAATCATAATTTCGATAGATCGTACAACCACACGAAAAATAGTATTTGCATAGTGAAACCATGTTCAATATTTTGCATAAATTTTACACCTCTGCAAACTCAAAAGCAACCTTTACAATCACTCCACAAGGGCGGTTCAGGTTCTAGAACACCGTCCCATTGCACGATTTCAGCACATTAGTCGTTTAAAGAGTGCTCACCTCATCAGGAGCTCACTAACCGATTTGTGCTTCAGCTTATGATTACACTTTGGACACACTTTCAACCAACCAGAATTTTAAACAGGCTTGTTCATCCAGCGCAGCCTGATTCCGCGCTCCTCCAGTTGCCTGATCACCTCAGGGGGCAAAGTCAAACGCAACCCTGTGAACAGCTTCACTTTTTTCAAGCTGCCGCATGCCAGAAGAGTTCTGGCATAGCTATCGATTGAAACATTCATATGAACCAATTTCACATCCTGGATACATGGCATACTTGCCAAGGCCATCATCCCCGAGTCTGTCACCGCAGTATAGGAAAGGTTGATCTGCAACGCTCATCATCCAGCAAATCAGCTTCTGATAGTTACAAATTAAGCTCAAATTCTTGCAGATGCAATCGTCAAGTAAACCTTAGAGTCTCAAACACACAGATCCTTGATTCATTCCGTTTTCTAAAAGGGAGTTCTCTTATCAAAATGAGCGAAAATAGTGTTGTATTGTAAGGGTCAACAATTTATAATAGAAGCTGATTTGCGAAGGGGAGTCTAGTGAAACCAATTCAATGGACTCAATACCTGCCGCAGGTTTTGACATCCGTGTGAAAGAGCCAACACACCAGGATCTCCAACGAGGCTGCAGCACTTGACATCCAACTCTCGCAGGTGTTTGCAAGATGCAGCAATATAGGAGACTCCTGTCGATGTTACCTGCCAGCAAGCCCGTAACTCCAGTTGCAGAAGATTTCTTAAAGGTGCAAGTGAGTGCAAGCCTGTATCAGTAATAGATTCGCAATACGACACCTTCACCACCTTCAAAAGCCTACAACCACTCGCAATTGCTGCGATTCCTTCATCGCTGATGGCCACCAACCTGTGCTCATAAATCAGGGGTTTGAAAATCTGAATATGGACTTCTGGAAATCTTGTAAACAGAATCAAAAGATTGCTAAGACTCACAGATAGCATATTGGCATAAGGTTCTTCCGGTTCAATGAACCAGTGCCCTTAGAGTTGAGAGTACATCAGAGCGAAGAGAAGCTATGGTTGCGATCCTCAGGCCTTCTCTAAACATGTTATAATACTAACAATAAGATTTCAAAAAGTGTCGTTGAGATGAGCAGTAAATTTCTACAGAGGCAAGAAGTAGTGCATTCTGCTCATATTGAAGATCTCAATGCAAACAAACCAAATTAAGACCTTGTACACGCTTATCACAGTACTTCACATGAGGTTGTTGTTCTTAGGCAATATTAAGGTGAACATCACAATTAGCCACAACATAAGTTGTACACTCGGCACTCTGTCTAAGCAGCAAAGATCCTGAACACGAGGATATTGAGGAATCCATCCCAGCTCCAGTGTAGGACAAACCTGTAACAGTCGATTTCCTGCAGGTTCTTGCAAGTAGCACCAATATGCATGAGTCCAGTATCGGTGATATCCGCGCAGTAGCCAATTTTTAACTGCCTTAACTCGGTGCATCTAGCAATTGACTTTAGCCCTGCCACACAAGCAGCCAGTTCCAGTCACCAGGTCCTTAGTACTCCGAAAGCATAGAAAGCACAATTTAATGAAGAATATTTACAGTGATTACAGTATTGGTAGTTTCGAAGCAGGGGAATTTGAATGTAAATAAGCAAATAAACAAGAACTTCAATTGCATATGATCGTTCAGTGAAAACAATATTACAGTCGCACTTCCTTGATCTCCATCCAACAACATTATTGCGTGCACACATGCTGCAACATGAGCAAACCAAGCTCTTACCATCATCATTCAAATTGCAGTCTGTAAGATCAAGCTCCTCCAAAGAAGGGCAAAACTGTCCTATTGACACCAGGCCCTTAGCTGTGACTAAAAGGCAATTCTCCATTTTCAAGCTCCGCAGGCCCCTACAATTTATTGCAATAGCTTCTAAAGCTACATCTGTAATGTCTCGGCAGCAGGTAAGGTCTAGATTTTGCAGACCAGTGCGGGCCGAGACGACGCCCACAACGCCCCTATCAGTCACACCCTGGCACTTGCTCAAACTGAGCTCTTTCAACTCCTCACATCCGCTGCCAATCACGCTCAAATTGGCCTCCCCGATAGTACAGCCGTCCAGCCTAATAACCTGTAGCATGCTAACTTTTTGGAGACTACTGAACAGCAAGCTGCTGATCTGCCAACCACCAATAGGGAAAAACCAATAGGAGTTACTCACTAATTCCCAAGACAGGAGGAAATAGACAATTACCCAGACAAGCTTTAAAAAACACCAGAAATTACTCATTAATTGCAAAATTTGCGTCCCTTGGATAAAATCATTCAATGTACAGAAAATCACGTACCAGCTTGCAGAACGAGAGATCGAGTTGTTGAAGTTGCACTGAGCTATCTGTCAAGGCAATGATACCATGGCTACTGACATTTGAGCACTTTGCCACATCCAGCCTCTATAACAAGCAACAGACAGGGTGCGTACACCACACCAACTCAAGAGTCAGCAGAGCCCATGAACATTTGCTCTAAGGAAGTCGTAAGAAAGCTCCTTTCGGGATGTTTGAAACACCCACATTACAATAGAAGAAGCACCTTTCGGAATGTTTGAAAATTTCTCTGTGGACTTACAAGGCATCAACAAGCCAACTCCGCCTTAGAATCAAATTCTAGCAAGCAAACTCAACTCAACTCACCTTATTGTTCGCTTTCAACTTACTTCGTCATACCCTAACGGTCACGTTGATCATTTCACTTCTTAATGAGCTGTAACCAACGTGATGAATGTGCATGGGATTACACGGGCCTAATTACACAAGTCTATTCCGGTCCGATGCACGGGATTCAATAGGCCCAGCCTTTGATACTAGTATTTTCTTTTGAAAGCTGACGGTCAAAATCTAAGTGAGCCCTGTGGTTCAACAGGCCTAAGTAGTTCCATTTAACAAGTTGCCGAATCGAACTTACAGAACAGATTATATTATGGTTCATCTCTGGCTACATTTTGATAGAACCCTCGTACACTGCTCAAGCTTAAGTGTTAGCTTTTGTTGTTAGCGTGCAGTTAATCGCACTATTCAAACTCTCCGGTAATTGATATAAACTGTAATTTGTAATTTAAGGTGTGGTTTGTATCTAAGAAGTGCGGCAACATTGGAAACTCAGCGATTACGGACAAAAAACGAGAGCTGCACCTGTAATGTCGTGCATCCGCTCTTAAGATTTTTGATGCCCTCGTCTGTCACATTGTTGCAAGATGTGAGACAGAGACACTCGACATTCTGCAAAAGGGCGAGGCAGGCCAGCCCTTTGTCTGAAACCTATTTCAGAATTGCAAGCAATATTAGCACATCAAACAAGCTAAAGAGGATTCTCGTGCAACTAACACATTGGCAAGCAGACATAGCTTTTCCCCAAGCTTTTCACAACGAAGACCTTAGTTGACAATGCGAAGTACCGTATTTCACTTCCAAAATGACGGATCTAAATGTTTGCAACCAAGCCCAGTTACCTCAGTAAACGAAAGCTCAATATTGCGAAGCTGCCGGCACCCGGTTGCCATATTCTGAATGCCGCCATCGCCGATCCCCAAACAGAGTTTCAACCCCAGATATTCGAGCTCTTTACAATTGCTGAGAGCAGACAGCCCGACATCCGTGACACGCCGGCATTGCGTGAGCTTGAGCTTCTGCAAACGCTGCAGCTCGCTCAGCGAAATCACCTCCTCATCTCCAATTTGACTACAGAACGACAGATCCACATCTTGCAAAACCATACATTCCACCAGGCTCCTCACTCCCATAGCCCCAAACCCCTTCGTCCTGATGAGCTTGATCGACTGGAGCCGCTGGCTGGCGAACTTGGCCACCGTCGCCAGGCCCGAGTCCTTCACTTCCACGCACGAGGAGAGGTCCAGACGCTCTAGGTTGGGGTGGCGTCGCAAAACAGGCTCCAGAATTTCAGAACGCATCAAGTGCACGTGCTTCCGACTCACAGCCTCCAGGTGCCAGAACTTGTGGCAGACCAAGCACCAGGCCTGGCGATCCCAACGGTCCGTCAGATGCGCCAACACGGCGAGCAAACTCTCGTCGGGAAGCATCCAGATGAGTGCGTCGTCGCGCTCCTGCTCTTTCGCCATGGTTTAAGAACTTTCCTACACAAACCCTGACGCCACACCACATGCAATTCAAAAACTCCAAACCCGAGGACCCCTAATCCCAACCCAAATTACTGCACTATCGCCACATGAAATTCAAATACCCCGAACCCGAAATCCCTCCAAACGAAAATTATTACACTATCACTACCGTATGCGCAAACTACCTGCGCATTCCGAGCTTCTAACCGTAACTCCAACCACAATGAAAACTCTAACTCCAAATCAGTAGTGGAGTTCAGAACAGCACAGAGGCAAAATGTTCAACGCTGACTACTTCCAACGTTGGGATGGGAGGATCAAGAAGCGGGTCCAAATTTTCTGATACCTTGCAAATCCCCATCTTCTCTCCATTTTCTAATTAGAGGTACACGAGAGTCTCCACTGTCTTGATCGTCACCTAGGGAGGAGGGTGACAACATGATCACTTCCAAAACCGGAAGATTGGTATCGAGTTATTCCTTCCACACAGTCATTGAAGTGAGATAGCGTGAACCCCAGCTAAGCGAGAGCACTCCTCGGCCAGTGGTGTCCGATTATGAGACTATCGCAAGTGGGCACCCACGAATTTCACCATCCACTAACTTCGCGATTCTATTATCGCCAAGCCAGCATGAAATTCCACGCACCTGAACTCAATCGCTCCACCGATCGATCAAGACACGAAGCCCGCGACTACACCTTGAACATCTCCGCGAACACCCACCCACCCACCCCAACCCCAACCCCAACAGATCTTCCTATCAAAGCTTCACGATGCTTTCCAAGGACTCTGCGACCTGATCAAGCCCACTCCAGAGCAAGCCCGTGAGGGCAGGATTGCAGGGGCTGTCTTCCATAAATTGGTTTGTCTAAGTTACTCCCCATACGAAGAAGGGGAACAGAGTGACAGCGCGTGTGGCAGATCCTGACTCACATACAGAAGAACAGTACCAAATGGAGCGAGATGTGTGAAGAAGAAAGTGAAGTGGTCGAGAGAACTTTAGTTGAGCTCCGACGGCAAAAGCGATACATTCGGGGGCGCCACACGCCCATGCCGGCTTTCCAATAAGATACTGCACGGAAATGGCTATGGCGACTTGGAGAGACTAGTGACGTGGCCGGTCGGAACCTTGCCAACGTGATTTCGTGGGGTCCACCGAGGCAAATCGCTCACGTCGGTGCCGATGAGGCGATAAGGGAAGAGCATCCCCACGCATAAGTTCCTCGCTCCAAATCTCAAATTGACCAGTTTTTTTGGGTTTTTTTTTTTCATTTTTTATGAAGGAAGAGCCAAAGTGGCCGTATTTAATGTTAAATGGTGGCTTCACCCAAATTGGTATTGTGCTTAGTTACTATTATTAACTCAGGCTGGTCAGATTTTTTTATTGCCTTGATGGGCAAGTGAAAGGAGCGGTTTCAATGCACAAAAGAACACAACATTTGAACAAAAGTTATGAAGAATCAAAGTTTGGTTCTAAAAGCATTTCTTCCATATTGGTACACAATTGATTGCAGACATGTATAAAGTCTAGAGCCAATAGTTTTAAATCGGAGGCAATTTGGATGGTGCCTACCATAGTCGTACTTCTAATTTCAACATTCATCCACATATTTGATTGAAAACATGACATTAGTATACATCACATATCCATAATTTTGTTTTCATCTACAATCTAAAGATTTTATTCAAGATTTTTTTTAATTTGAAGTTTTTTGGCAATTTTCTACCTTGGCTATCAATAGTATTTTGTTCCAAGAGTGTCGTGTTGGGTCCATTACTTTGGTGCAAATGGACAACAAATCATCCAAAAAAATGATGAAACTCACCCACTACTTGTTGTAGTGGGTAAACAAGTTCTATTTAGAAAAAGTGGTAAATAAGCAATAAAAAACAACATTATAATTGGAAAAATAATGTTTTGACTTCATATGATTATTTAAAAAAATTTATGGAAGGGTGTTGCTTTGGGTATTCCATTTTAGCTTGTAGACATGCTTGTCAACATTAAAAAAAATAGTTATTGTAGGGCTTCTACCAATCCATACCCAATCAAGTCTACTAACTTTTATTACAAGAATGAATTGATTTGTATTGATTGAGGCTAATTAAGAATGAATTGATGACAATGTGTAATTAAGGCATAGATTCTATCTATTTCATATACATGTCATCCTTATTTTAGACAATCAACTCTTCAAAGTAAGCAATAAATTTTTTCATTGGTTTGTATTTCAATGCAAACAATCTACGATGGGGCTTTTCCTAGATGTTCGGAATGGGAATTTTGACTAGAATGGGGTAATTTACCTTCAAAGGTCCAACCAAAGTTAACAAATGGAGGAGCTCAAGGCCACCTTTCAAGAAGAAATTTATTATCTTCTAGCCACATCATTTATGTGGCATTGACTATAACAAAAGGGCTCTAATTTATTCTATTTTATCTATATTTTTTTAATTTGTGTTTCATAATTTATTGTAGCAAGAAAGATATGGCAAATCTCCACCCTTCAATTGTGAAGACTTGTCAAAATGTAGTTAAAAAAACTCCAAATATGTTATAGACTTGTTAAAAAGGCCTCATTGAAATTAATTTTTGCAATAGACTACTTAAAACAAATACATTGCTATCCATTCTTGCACATCAAACAAAGAAATTTTTTCAAAAGGTAGGGGATTCATTGGCCAAATACTACCTATTTATACATGCATCTACAAACCAAGTTCCAGAACTAACTCTCAAGCTTGATAAAATACAACCTATATTTCTACTATTTTGAAATAAATTTGGATAAAGCTCCCCAAAATCTTTGTACATAGAGAATTTGAAAGGACTCACAAAATTGAAGATTATTGCTTTCATTCTAAGGAACCAACAACTATTAGATTCACATTTATAAGTCTCAAATAGAGTAGTTGTAAACCCCAAAGCTTAATATGATTTTTTGAAGGACTTGCCATCATGCATGCTCTAAGGGAAAAAATAAAAACAATTTATATACCTAAGGTATGGTAACAAGAAGACATACAATCTATATTACTACTATTTTGAAACAAATTTGGATAAAGATCCCCAAAGTCTTTGTAGATAGAGATTTTGAAAGGACTCACAAAATTGAAGATTATTGCTCTCATTCTAAGGAACCAACAACTATTAGATTTACATTTATGAGTTTTAAATAGGGCAATTGCAGTCTCCAAAGTTTAATATGATTTTCTGAAGGGCTTCCCATCATGCATGTTCTAAAGGAACATGTAAAAACAATTTATATACCTAAAGTATGGTAACAAGAAGACATTAAGTCATGTTCCTTCCCTCAAGAAATTCTTAGGGCTTCATATGACAACAAGTTCATTTGACCTTCTACCATAGTTAAATGCCCTATAATAGTAAGCACCTTGCCAATGCTTGGATTTGAATTTTAGACCACTTCATTGGTGTATCACGACATTAATACCAAGTCAAGGTTGCAAGTACTTGGTACGATGACAAGACTTAGATCTAGTTGAATAGAGTTTTGAGTATGGCTCTTATTGTTGAATTGTAAAAGCTTTAGTTGGGTCTTATTTACAATTGAAAACAGATTGTAGTTTTTTTTAGAAAGCATGACTGAATCATGAATTGTCAAAGTGCTATATATAGGTGTGCATATGAAAAATTTATGTATATGTGACTCTCACTAATAAACTACTTCCTTTGTTTCAAAATAAATCTAGATTTTCTAAATATACTTGTTTTCAAATTAAATTAAAATTCACTCTCTATAATTTGATAGACAAAAATTAAAGCTAGTTCAAACACCCTAAAGCAAAAACATCCGTTGATACCATGCTCCAAAGACTATATAGCAATTTGGTCCACGCAAAGGGAATCAAAATGCAACCTCTAACCAATCATATTTTTTAGAGTCTATAGAAGACTACACATTCCTAGATAATGAGAACGCATTGGGAATGCCAAGAACTTTGCCAAATCAAGAATCCAACATGGTTGAGAGATTGTCATGTCAAATAATATAAATTAAATACAAATTATTTTTAAAAAATTAATTTAAAAAAATCAGTTTTCAACTCTTTTGTACATTCTGAATTTTTTGGAAAAAATATATAATTAAAAAAATTCAGAATATCAAACCAATAGTGGTAGGTTGACTACACATGAAACAATTTTGAGGAACAACTCCTAAATAGTCTCCTAGAACCTATAAAAATATTTAATGGAAATGTAAAGAATTCAATCCACAACTATTCAAAAATTGCTACTAACAAATCCCTTATTGAGGATTTTTAAGAATTGAATCAATGGACATTTGCATGAATTGAATATAGAGGACATCAATAGATGTTAGAGTACCAATGTTGTTTAGAAAACAATCTAAATTAATACTATTAGGGAAAAAATTCTCAAAGGAGTTCCCTTCAATGGAACCGAGAACCCCTTTAACTACTATTCATCATCATTGAATAGTGGCTCTAGTAAAAATTGTTTAAAAATATTAAAAAATCAAAAACAAATATTTTAAAATAAATAAAATAATATTAAATTTATAATTCAAAAATAGTAATCTAATATGGTTATATCAATGCCACATTAAATTTAAATTGCCAATTTGATGTGGCACAATTAGTGCCCCGTCATTTCCATTTTCTTTTTTGTAATTGTACTACTATAGCAATAGTCTTGCAACTTTTTATAGGGGCTAGGTTTTTGTAATGGCTCCCTACCACTCAAAATTCACAATTCTTATGATGGGCTCATTTTTTTTTCCTATTTTTATTGGAGCAATTCTAAAAAGGGCTCAATTTCATTGCTCATTTTCAATGTGCACCACTTCAATGTTGGCTTCCATTCTTTCACACCTAGTGGGGTTTAATAGAAGTTACAAGTACTACATAATCTTTTGAAAATAGGATTAACTCATACATTAATCTAGCTATTTATATTGAACCCTGGATTTATTTCAAGATAGTAGGAGTGTAAATTTTAGGCAAAAATCTTGATGGATGGTTTGCAAACTTGAACCTAATTAGGTGTTGTTATTTTAGACATATCCAATTTTGAATTTGCCAATGAGGTTCAAAAATATTTATGAAAATTTAACAATGAAAACTATTATAAATAACTTTAAGTGTCTAATTATAAATTATTTTACTTTACAACAATAAGTGAAGGAAATGATTAGCACATATTGTTACACACACCTTCAAACCTTTTAAAAACTATTATAAATAACTTTAAGTGTCTAATTATAAATTATTTTACTTTACAACAATAAGTGAAGGAAATGATTAGCACATATTGTTACTCATACCTTCAAACCTTTAAAAAGTATTGAAATTTTTTTAAGGAAAGAGTTTATGCATAGTAGGGTCTATAAAATTCCTTGTTAGAAGTTACTCACATAAATAAGTTTAATTTGTAGAACCTTTTTGAGAAGCTTTGTAAACTAGTAAAAAATTTTGAGAAACTTTCTAGATAGTAGAATATAAAGAAATCAAGGTCAAGAATATGTTCACTCTCAACACTACACATCTCTTGAAATTCTACCTTCTTGTTCATGGTACATTCTTCAACTCTTTCTTAAAATTTAAGATCATTTTTTGCCTTGGACAACATACATTTGCCTTATGTCCACCATATCTATAATACATATCTATTGAATATTTAATTGTTTTAAAAAAAATCAATAAATGTTTAAAATAGAAATGATCTTCTAGATTTTTTTATATAATTCAATTGAAAAAAATAATCCTTAAAAGAAATTGGCATTCATTTTTGGAATTATTTTCACCAAATTTGTATTATAAATATGATCATTTTTAATTTTTTTACATCTATCTATACATTGCAATTACAAATTTCATTACATCAAGAAAATTTTGACAAATGCTTTGAATTGTCTCCAATGAAATTGGTGAAATGTTGATTGCAAAAGAACTTGCAAATTTGAGTCTTTGTTACTTATGTTTAATCATGTCTATTTTTTGTAATAACGTTGTACAATAAGATTTTGAGAGTATTGAATTTTGAGAATTTTTTGGTAGATGTGTATGTATTTTATCCCAAGGAAGCCCACGACTAGTTTTCAGCACCCCTACTAAATACCCTATTTTCACACTTAAATCTAAAATTTTCTTAAATATTAAAAAATTTATGTTTATATATATATAAGTAGCAGAGTTAGAATTTCTTATTTTCTACACTAGAAAAGTTAGTTTTTTTTGGCAAAAATTAAAATATTTGTTTGAGTTTTTTTTGAAGTGTAGAAAACCATGGTTGCGGTATTGAACAATTAAAAACTAAATTCATCCATCTTTTGAACAAATAATTACTTTACAATCACATTTATGCAATAATTTGGCAATTTCATTTAAATCTTGTGTAGAAATGAAAAAATTAATTAAAAAAAACTATGTTTTGAACATCCAAAGTAGAAAATTATTCTAATATCAATGGTGCAATCTATTACACAATGTCGCCATTCCAAAAAGATTGCTTGCAATATGAATATTTTATAATAGGGTCACATCCCATTCAAGATTTTGATCATTTTAAATTGGATCATATTTTAAGAATTAGACTAAGAATTACATCAACTCAAATTTTCAATTAGATTTAGTTCCTTAGTGCCAAAAAGTCATTAGGTACCTACAACATAAGTGGACATGACATAATAAAAATTTGATTGCTCTCAATTCAAAGCTTGTGGATTCGATTGTTGCCCCATGTCATAGACATAAGCGATCTTAATGATTGATTTTGATGGTCTTGATGGGGTCAATAGTTAAATCTTAATATGATGTGAAATCACACTATAAGAAACTTGTGTTTTAGATGACGGATTTTAGGTGACATCCAATATAGCAACCCGTGTTTTTATATCCAAACTAATGTCCGTCATAACATCAAGATGTTATGGCGGACATTAGTTTGGACATAAAAACACGGATTGCTACATTGAATGTCACCTAAAATCCGTCATCTAAAACACAAGTGTCTTATAGTGTCAACATTAGTGAAGTCCTTTTTGTACAAAAGTTGACATATAATGAAAGGTGTGGTATACTAATATTATAATGTAGGTCCACCCAATTTTTAATTTGATGTTTGGTTAACAAAATTATAATCTAATAAGATTATAGTCTAGGTCAAGATCTATTCCATCCTTAGTCAATATCAAGCCCATTTGGAATCCTACTAGGTGAAAATAGAAAATATTTTTTGGAGTTTCTTATAGTGCTATGAGCTTTTTTTTTTTTTTCTAGTTTCCTATACTTCAATGAGCTTTTATTCTAAAGGAATGATGCTATAATCTTTACAACTATAGATTTTTTTTTTTAAAGTAATATTGGAATTTAGATAATCAAATTCAAATCTAAACATTACATTATTCTATAGAAGTTTCAAGTATATTATCTAAGTATTTTGCAGATAGATAACTTAAATAACTATAATAACTAATCCAAGTAATTATAACATACCTTCAAGTGATTGTATTAAGTGCAACCATATTTGGAATAGAATGTAGAGTAAATAATTCCTATAAGTTCATATTTATTGTAGACAAAGTATACTAACTAGGTCTAGTATAAAGTTTAGTATTGGACACAATGTGACAAAGTGTGGATAGTATACTATGACACTATGACTATGACAAGGAAAATGAATGATGACCTATCTTTGAGACTATGATGAAAACAATTAGGTATGAACTCTCTTTAATTAATCCTTAAATTTAAAATGCCCAAAGTATATAGGACAAGACTTAGTTGTGCTAAAAAACAAGAGTTCTTTTTGATATTTTCATCAAAAGACACAATATTGAAAATACAAATCTAAAAATTATCTATATTATTAGATTTTGAAAATATTTATAAATCTCTTTCAAGTCAATTTTAAAGCTATATCCTTTGAAATTTAATCAAAAATGTAATTTCTATTCAAGTTGTTTTTTTAATAATTGAATAGAATTAAAGTTTTAATTTATCTGTGAAAATGACAAAAGATTTAAGGATGAAAACTCTTAGTGCTTTCTTCTATAGAGTCAATTTATTAACATCACATAATATTATTTACATTATGGTATTTTCTTTAAAATAATTTTTGAAATTAGAGATTTAAAATTGAACATAGGATTCTTACAAAAAGTGATTTAGGATGCATTAAAAAGGACAACTCTAAAAAATCCTAATACATACATACATACATACATACTCCAAAAGGACCATAAAATTAAGCAATCACCATTGGAAGGTGAATTTTTATTTCAAGGTTAAAGTACTTAAACTAAAGACAAAGAATTAACTTTAGATGTAACGATAACTTTCAAGACATATTTCTATAATTCAAAAATGGCGGATATCATTTCTTTTGTCAATTGGTGAATGTAGTTATTTCTTTAAAGACTTGTAGAAAGGAAGATATTCAATTTCAATTTTTTCAATAATGTAATGAAAACAACTTCTATCAAAGAAACTTCTCAAGAAGCTTCTAACTTCCTTAGATATGTTCAAACCATAGAAGGTTCTAAAGTATAAGTTTGTGACAATGACTTTACAAGTCAAATGGTCTTTGATCCACACAAAATTGTCTCTAGACCTTCAACACCTTTACAACAATTACTACCATCTTTACCATATTAACCACCACAATTATAAAACAAGCAAGGTTAACTTACTATAAACAAATGACAAATTACTCAAAGATCACTCCACAAAACAACTCCACTACTTTCATCTAGTTTCATTGAGAGGAGTGTAATGCATATTCACTCTATCGTAGCCCACAAAAAATGTCTTCTACAAAGATGATTTTGACATAGAATAGTAAGTTATTATTCTGAAATATAACAAATCATAATTGAGAGTCTTTAATGTATAGCACAAATAATGGTGAATTTTGAGTATGAAGTTAGAAATCATATATTACAAACTATTGTATATTTTGAAAATGCTTAAGCCACAAGTGCTTTCCACCCCATAATCTCATGTCTTATCATACTTCAATAGCATTGGTTGCCACAATGGTCCTTTAGTAGGATGAAGTTGCATTTGTACTTTGGATTTATTCCTCCCATACATCATTTTTACCAACTTTTAACTTTAAGATGAGCCAAATTCCAATAGAATTCATGACAAAGATAGACCTTCAACCCAACAAAGCTTCAACAGTAATTAAAGTCACACTAGATATGCATAAATATTCTTTGCAACATATAGAAGTTTTTATCCCCTAATTGACATGCCAAAATGCAATAGAGTTTATTCCAATATATTATTGTTGTTTCAAAATGATCCATTCAAAATTGACTTTGTAGGAACCAATTCCATCTTCTACTTGTTCATTGAACAAGTATTTGGTCCATTAGGAACTAAGAGAGGGAAGAATAACTTGAACTACTCTTAGTAGTTGGCATACATGAAGGATTTGTTCATTAGGGTCCTATATTGGGCTCCCAAAAAATAGTGCAAGTACCATCTAGATTACATTCCTCCATAATTAGAGAGACATCATACTAATTATTTTTATTTATTTTAAGGTTTTGGTACTTCCTTTGCACCTCTAAGACACCAAGAGGAATCAATAGTATATTTTTCACCTAAATGATGCTACAAACTTTTGAACCTTCTTTGTAGCCTTGATGTGCAAGGGAGGTACCAAAACCTTAATATCAAATTAGGAAAATTCAATGTAACTAGAGTGCATGCAATCATAGTAATGAAAGTTGCATAGGTGAAACCCAAAGCTCTATGTAGAGTGAAGATAGCTCAATGTGATTAGAACATGTAGTATTTTATCTAGTGTATTGTCATTCCAAATAATAACAAGTTTAGTTAAAATACAAATACAATGTAGAATAAGAATCAAAGCAAGGGCTAAATGGAGGCCAACATTTCTATGAGTTAAAAGATAACTCTAGTATTTGCAAACACTTGTCTTTGTGTTAAAATAGATTTAACCCCTTAAAGACCAAGGCCTTCTCTCTACGAAATAAACACTTGAAACTGTCAATTTTATAGCAAAGAGTAAAAAAAATGTGAAAATTGTTTTTTTTGCACATTATACCATATGTAGGATCTTTCACCTAACTAGTATGAAAGTGTAGAGAAAAAATTCCAAATTTTTTGACTACACAAATTGCAAGATCTCTATGTTTAAAGTGAAAATAAATTTCTTTTACTAAATTGCGGGACTAGATCATATGACTTTGATCCTTCTTAACTTTACTTTTTTGAACTACAGAGTTTTGAGCTTTAAATTTTTGTGGTGTATGATTGAGTTGAAAGTCTAGGGGGAAAAAATACAAAAAAACTTAATTTTTATTCTTTAGGAAATTGTTAAATAAAAATAGGTAGAAGATAGAAGGAAAATCTAATTTATTAATATCTCTAAGATGGAATGAAAATGCACTAATCCTAATGGTGAGATTGTTTTAGCAAGCAAAATAAACCATATCTAATTTTACTTTTTGTTGAATTGTAAAAATTGCATTGAGAATTGAATCCTATAAGTTATTTTTTGAAAAGATGATCAAATTGCTTGAAAACAAGATTGTCCATAACTTCTCATAACAAATCCAAATGGATTGAATCAAATCTTTATATGCAAACAAAAATATAATCAATGAGAAGAAATTTTTATTTTCCTTAAAACTCAAATTTTTTTTGCTACCCCATCTCCCCTTATTTGAACTTATTGGGGCATAACTTTTGTTCCCATTTGTAAATTAACAGATTTATGTTGAAATCAACCAAATAGTGACCACGACAATATGAACAAATTAATAGAATTCCCTCAAAATTCCTGCATTTTCTACTAGTGCGAGCACCAATTAACCCCTAAAGGTTTTTGACTATGTTTCCACCAAAATCACTTCAAAAGTGCGATTTCTAATACAAGTGCAATTTTTTTGCAATTTTTTTTGACATATTTAACAATAGGATCTTGTAGTTAGGTGGTTTGAAAAGATGTAGAAAAAATTTCAGAAATTCTCACTGTGTAGATTGCAAGATTTTGACATTTGAACTAGCAAAAATTCCTTTTTTATCCCTGCAAAAACCCAAGCAGCTGTACTTCACAAGGTCACATTTGTATGAAAAAATAATCAAAATGATTGTTACTCTTTGTATTTATTTTACAATGCAAGTTGGCTATATGGTCAAAAAGTTTCAAATCATTCGTAATCGTATAACATATAGGAAAAAAATAGTTAGTAGAAAGAAGTAGAAAATGCTTGAAGATACTAAATTGTAAACAATTTATTTATAAAAATAAAAAATGTCAATCCCAATGGTTAAAATATTGTAATAAATAATCTTCACCCAATATTTTAGTTTTTTTCAAAAATATTAAAAATCGAATTAAATAAAGAATTTCAAACTTTTTTATAGTGTAAAGATTCTATAACTACCCACAAACTACCTCAAACTAAAATTCCTCATAACTTTTGACTCATTTATTGAAATGGAATGATTCAAAGCTTTCCACATAGATAAAATCTAATAAATCAAATTTATTTATTTATTTAATTTAATTTTTTCTAAAGAAGTTTTGTTTGTTGCCGGGGTTGCCCGCCTTTCAAACAAAACAACATATCATGCAATAACTTTTTAATTGTGTTAGAAGTCAAAAGTTATAAAAATTGTTGGGCCTTGAAGCTACTCCTTGGACACATGTTGTGTGAAAACATCAAAGGAAAAAAAGAAAAACTCCATTTGTAGTGAGCTATCCAAAATTGCTATGTTGCCAAAAAAATGCAGTGTAGGGCTTTAGGGTTAAAAAAAATTAATATTCTCATCAAGCTAATCAGTTTTTCTATCTTCAAAAAAAGTTTCAAGAAATCAAGATAAAAATTGGGCCCATAGGTAAATGCCAAAAATCCCATTTGTCTCTTGGAGGGACAATGATCCTTTAGGGGCTAATGATACTTGACAATCCCAATTTCAATCATTAATGCATTTCTTCCATGCCTTTGAAGCTTCAAATGGGTCATATAGTTTACCAATATGATGCAACATTTGAATATGATAAGGTTTAAATGTTAGAATGACATATAAATAAAAGATGCTAATCTCCAAATTATGAATTCAACGATGTGTGTATTCTAATATTTTAACCCTTGGAAGACCAAACTCCATTTTTTGGCACTATAGTGATTTTGGGTAGCTTGAATGTTACAAATGGGATTTTTTTTCCTTGAAAATTTTCACACAACATGTAGACAAAGTTTTCCTTTCTTTTAAGACTGAACAATTTCATAACTTTTGACTACATAGTTAAAAAATTATTGTATGATATGTAGTTCTCTTTCCTCAAATGGGCAATCTAGACAATCTAGAAAAAATCACTCTTTTGAGAAAAAGCAATTTGAAATTGGTTTTCTAGATTTACATACATATAGAAAGTTTTGAATCATTTATTTTTGATTAATTATATGAAAGCTATATAAGGAGTTTTAGTTTGCAAGCAATTATGAATTCTCTACTCTAAAATAAACTTGGAAGTCTTTCATTTCACTCAATTTTCAATAGTTTTTTGGGAAAAAAATCCGTAGGTTGGAGATTTTTTACTACGACATTACAATCATTGGAATTGACAATTTTCAATTCTGTCACTGAATTCTTAACAATCTTGTATTTTTGAATCATTCTCCACATCTTGCTTCTATTTTTTTTTTGTATGTTGTACAATTCCAGATGAGCTAAATTTTTTCAAGCATACAGCCAACTTGCCTTAAAGAATGATTTAAAAAAAGACCAACAACATGAACACTTTTTTACACCAATGTGACCTTGTAAAATGTAGTTGCCTTGTTTTTTGTAGGGCCTAAAAAAGGATTTATGTCAATCCAAACACTAAATATCTTGTAATCGACTTAGTTGAAATTTCTGAAATTTTTTCCTCATCTTTTCAAACCAACATACTATAAAATCCTATACTTACACATGTCTAATTTTTCTTTCTTTCTTTCTAAAATTTGTTACTTGTACTAGAAATGTTAATAGATTGGAGAGTTTTTTATTTATTTTTAAAACAAAATGAAGGAACTTTAGAGGTTACCACATCATTTGTATTGAAGAAATCAAATACAATACTCTTCTTATCCCCAAAGATGTTTTTAATGCGGTGTCTTTTTGTCCAATCCAAGGGTACTTACAAGCCATCCCCTTGCTGTTAAAGGGCCCAAGAAGGTCCCGGGTGCACATCTCAAAAACACAAGAATGAAACTCATCCATTCCCAGTCAGCCTGGCCCATCCATCGACGAAAATCGTTCATCATCATCTAATGGCGGGACTGTCGTGCCCACGCATAAGTGAGTAATGGGAACGCTTCCAAGATAACTTGGGTTCCCGATTTTGAACAAGACCTGGATCCCATGCACTTTATCAGTGACTCCTGGGACCCACGCTACTCACTCCTTCAGTTGTCTTCGACATGCAGTCTGGACGAATGACATCCAGCGGCGTCAGGACAACTACGTGCAGCGCAAGGGATGGATGACCACCGCATTCATCCCTAACGAAATTTCACAAGTTCGTGAGGGGTGGGGGAGACGAGCCGAGGGCTTGTTGAGTTTGCTTCCGTCGTTGCTGTTTGGGTGCTTTGAGCTCGCGTTGTGTCGAGCTTGGAGCCCGGCGGCTTGCCTTGCCCGCCATCGCCAGTGGAAAGGGGTGTTCGGTGGAGGCGAAGACGCGACTTTGTCGTTTGCGGGAGCGGAGAGCGGTGTACATTGTCGCGCCGGAAACGGTAGCGGCGTGTCGACGAGGGTTTTAGTCTCTGGAGTAGGGTTTGAGGAGTCGGGAGAGAGGAGGCGCCAGTTTCAAGATACGAAGTTGTGGTGATTGCGAGTCCTGGCAGAAAGGGAAGCGTTACGCGCCCTGTCCGTCGTCATCGCGTTTTTTTTTCTTCGGAGAGAGTTGTAGGGCGTTATAGGTTGATTTACTCAGTGAGCGAGCACGCGAGAGAACGAGAGTTGGTTTTTTGGTTGCCGCGTTTAGTTCTTTCCGAGAGACTGCTGGTGCCGTTTGCTGTTTTTTTTTGTGACAACATGGAGGGAGCCTCGGTGGCGACGAATCCGCGGACTGTCGATGAGGTGTTTAAGGACTTTAAGGGGCGGCGATTGGGAATGCTGAAGGCTCTTACTTCTGGTAGGTCTATGGGAGGTTTGATTTTCGGTTGTTGCCCTGTGTTGAAGAATTGCAGTTATTTTTCGATATGTGTATTTTTATTTGCATACGGTGACTGTAACGTGGTTAAGAAGAAACTTGCGAAAATGATCATGCGCGACTCGGTACTGTAATGTTTTGCATGGCTTTGGGCGTTGCTTTGTTTGTTCGAGAATATTGACGTTGGACCTCTTTTGTTAACTTTGACGCTGTTTGCTTTTTTTATTGTTTGCATGGGATTTACTTCTATTTTTTACTTTTTTTTGGGGGGGATCACTCTTCGGTTCCCTGAAACCGACTGAAACGGACTTTTGTTTAGCTATTGTTTGTGGGACTCGCAACTCACTGTTTTCTTTTTCCCTCTCTGCAGAAGTTGAGGAGTTCTATCGCCAGTGCGACCCAGGTAAGAATACATCCACAGAGCTGTGAAAGAAAGTCCCGTGGCTGTTTGATGGTTTATTTCTGGTTTTTACCTCGAGGTTTATTGTCTTCGTGTTATTCTGTCAGTGGGAGTGGAATTTAGAGCTCTCATTTCCTGCGATGTCGTGGGATATCACTGTAGTTTTAGATAATCGTCCGTGCTGGATCATCAACAAACTAACTCTTAGAAGCAGATGTAGGCGGGGTGGGGAAATTCGTAAGCTTACCAATGGATTCGTATTTTTTGTCATGAATTGATCTGTTGCTGATTGAAATTGCATTTTACCAAGGAGGCGTTGTTATATTGTATATATTGTTTATGTTACGCTGAGGAAGAATTATATTCAAGAAGAATACACTTCTCAATTGCAGAGAAGGAGAACTTGTGTTTATATGGCTACCCGGAAGAGGCATGGGAAGTAAATTTGCCTGCGGAGGAGGTTCCACCAGAACTTCCCGAACCTGCACTTGGAATCAACTTCGCTAGAGACGGCATGCAGCGTAAAGATTGGCTATCTTTGGTCGCCGTGCATAGTGATGCCTGGCTACTCGCTGTTGCTTTTTATTATGGAGCCCGGTTTGACAAGATCGAGAGGTCAGTTTATCCAATCGGCAGAATGCATGCGATTGTCTATTGTATGTTGTCAGGACTGCCAGCTCAGTGTTTCATCCTGAACAGCAGCCGAGAAGCCTTCAGCTGTCAGATGAGCCTTTTATTACTCGTTTCTAATTGACAATTATTAAAGTATGACCAGGAAACTGACGTTTCCATTACGATTTAGGGAATTATGAACGCGGATGTGAGTGTTATGTAGTCTGTAATGTGGGGGACAAGTTTATTGTTTGAGCTGTGCTGTCGTACAGAATATTCAATATGCACCGACTTACTTCAATTCCAAGAGAAGACGTCTTGGTCTTCCTTTCTAATAAGGATGTCCATGTGGTTCTTGCAGGAAGCGTCTCTTCAGTATGATAAATGAGCTTCCAACGGTATTTGACATAGTGACTGGGAAGAAACTGGTGAAGGACAAGCCTGCGGTTAATAATAACTCTGGCAGCAAAGCCAAGTCTACCACAAAGGTGGTAAGTGCTGACAAAGAAACCGCCTGAGCATATCATAATGAGTGTGCCCGTCGTTTCTTTTTTAATTAGGTCGCGTCCGTCATGTCATTGTAGCGAGGAACTCGGTATCGTCTTTCATGAATTTTCTTTCGGATTAGCAAGGTCCTCGACCTCTAGATTTGCACTAATGAATGTAATAACTGAAATTAACTTGATGGTAATGCATGATATGACGGCGTCCCCCTATTGTCGTTACAATTTTGCGCCAGAAATTAAACAGGTGCACTGAGGTATTGATGGCACTTGCGATTCTCCTGTTATTTTTCAGCAGCAGGTGACTCAATCAAAGCCAGCAAAGCCTGCTCCACCACCACCAAAGGATGAGGAAGATGCTCTTGATGAAGAGGATGAGGAGGAACATGGAGACACCTTCTGTGGAAGTTGCGACGGTCCTTATACGGCAGATGAGTTCTGGATCGGCTGTGATATTTGTGAGAAGTGGTTTCACGGCAAGTGTGTGAAAATTACACCAGCACGAGCAGAACACATTAAGCAATACAAGTGTCCATCTTGCAGCAACAAAAGGGCTCGTACGTAACTTTATCAGGCCAAAGTTTCTTGTCATGTTAGCCTTCCACAGAATGCACCTTCGCCCTGTCCTAGACCAGTGTGCACAACAGTGGTCCCGGACCTAGGGGACTAGCTTCAGTGTTGATGAGATTTAGTTGATTGCATTTGGAAAGGCTGAGGATCCATCTTTCTGACTGTCTAGTTTCAGTGAAGGTGCCCACTTGTTTGCCGATCAGGTAGTTTGCAGGATAAGGAAATCAGGTACTGTGGGACTTGTTGTGTGCATGGTTCTGCACACGTTAAGTTGGCTATTCGCTATTACCACGTTTTTCTATCTCTCTTGGGCTATTGAGGGTAATGTGAGATTTTGCTTATTTGTCTTTTGCTTTCTGGATCTGTACCTTGATCGTGCCGAGGTTCTCTCGCCGTGATACATAGATTTTCAAATTTTGTGTTCAGAATTTACCGATGGTATAAAGTTTGACTTGTTTGCTGGGTGCCTTTGCCCTTAGCTTAATTTGTATTGATTTTACAACTTGGCCAGTGCCATTGGTGTTGTTCCCTCCAAAAGTTCTGATATTCTCTTTTTTAGTAACAAAGGAGGTGTTGATTGAATGTGCAGTATCTGCCTAGGGTGGCCATGGAAGTCTCAACATGTCCGGAGATTAGTTAGTTCTTGGTGTTGCTACGTTCTTCAGACTCTGTAATGGTTGTTTAGCTCTCTTTCTTGAATTTGCAGTGTAAAATTTCCTTTTATTTGGGTTTGACTGCTAGGTGTGATGGCATTATATGTCTTCATTTTAGCGCAAACGTAGTTGCTGTACGTCTTTCCGAAAGAGCAGGATCATCATCGGCTTGCGTGTTTGACTTGTGAGGATCTGTCGAGGTGTACAACATGTAGACTAGCGAAGGTGTGAAAGAGTCTGAATGCATTTGACTACCAGAAGCCTTGAATTGATGGGGTTCAATAAAGCAATGTAAAAATCACACTTGGAATCTTCAATTCTTGTTGTGACCAGGTTGTGTACCCAAACATCTACAGTCTAGCTTCTTCCTGCCGTGACTGAAATTGGCATCTGTTTACTCGCTGTGTAGAACATGGATAACGCCTGTGTAATCAATCTCTACTCGTACAACATGATGCAGGTGTGTAGGATTGTTGAAAACTTGCAATAGTTGTGGAGCAGACCTTTGTCTTGCACGTGATGTTCAATTTATTTCCCAAAAAATTAACTTTCTTCCGTTCTCAACAAGTGAATTGAAGTTGGAACAATGGAATTGCATAGTTCTTTGGGTAGTACAGTTTATTGTGTGGGCAGTTGGTTCTTATTCCTTTGTAATTCCATTAAGTGTAAGTCTGAACGTACCACTAGTTGTAGGGGGACAATAAAAGTAACTCAGAATTTTAAGTACTTCTATTATTGTACAGTACTGTACGTGAGGGTCAGATTCAACAGAGGTGCGGAAATGGAATTTCTAGACTCAACATTGGTGCCAAAGTGGAATTTTCTTGTCACATTTTGAAAGGTCCTTATCATTGTACACCAATCACAAGATAACATGTGGCAATTTTTTTTTTTATAGAAATAACATAATAGATTATTTGGGAGTTGCTTTCCATTATTTCATGAACCCTTAAATGCTTAGGTCATGTTCACCAAAATCCAAACCCTCTCACATTCATTATAATCAAACTATCATTAGAAACAAGCTCTACAAAAACTAACCATATTGATTGGTAGTGGAGACAACCTCAAAGCAACATATTAATGGACAAATGATTTGATTGTACTATTGAAAAGATTATAAGAGTCCATACAAGGCAACCTTTCAAATAAGACATGCCAAATTTGAGGTGCTTTGAGTTAAGGCATGCAACCCATTTTTAATCAACCTCCATTCTTGAAGGGCATCGCAATGAACACTGTTAATTGGTACTACAATTTTTCTACTATACTTTTGAAGCACTTTCGATTTTATAATTAGCCCTTGGTTGGAAATAAGATTATCTATATGACTAATGTGGAATGAATAGAATCTTCATTTAGAAAATTCATGATAATTTTGTTTTCTAATATAAAATAGTAAAAAAAATACGGAATCCTTCTCAAGCCTATTTTGCATGTAGGGAAATTTTTGCCCTAAACATATGTGCACTGTAGATATGCTCAATTGCATATTTGATTAGAAATGGGTTACTTCCTTTAGTTTGATTAGAATTGATTTTGCCTTGAAACTCATCCACCTAATGTCCTATAAAGTTCTCGTGATTTAGGAAATTTTGAAACCTTTCTCTTTTAAAAGGTTATCTTCACTTTTTAATGCATCCACACTTAGAATGACTCATATTTAGTGTTATTGGAAATTTGGTTTGAAATTTTTGACAAATTAAGCTTTAAAGGACCAAATCCATTGTAATCTCATCAAACATTTTGTCTAAGCTAAATTTTGTCTTTTAAATTATATTCAAATAAAAATATTTATATTATTAGTATGTGATATTGCAAATTGTCTATTATTGAAAATAAATAAGTTTTTTTTGTAAAAAATTGTCATTGTTATAGTTTTTGTAGCTAATAGTGAAAATAAATTAGTAAATGTAGAAAAATAAAATGCAATTGTCACATATTAAATGTTTTTTTTCAAGCAGTAGAAGTAGCAATGGAGATTGGTGTGAAGATTCATCAATTAATTATTTTATATTTTACATACAAAGATCAGTTGTCAATAACTATCTACAAAGTTTCTCAAACATTCAAGTGAAATGCCACTATTAAGCTAAATTAATCCTTTTTCTATAATTGATATATAAAATTTGAAATGTTTTTACTTGTTTTTTACTTGTGAAAGAACATATTTCTATTTTAAATGATTTTTTAGGAATTTTTGATGGAATAAAAAAATTATAGTAATTTTTTAAAGTAAAAAATAAAAGTGAAACTATATTAACTATAATTTATATTGGTTTCAATATTCTTTTTACTAAAAACAAAGGGCAGAGGGAGAAACATAATTTTGTAATTTAAATTTTAAACTTTTGAAAAGAAGAAAATGTGATTGAAATGCATACAATATTATGTGCTTGCAATTGTAATAATTATTTTAGTTAAAAAAAATTAAATTAAATTTGTCAATTTTCATTTTCATAGTTTATATCAAATACCAAGATATTTCTTTTGAAAGTTACAATCAAGGTTCACTTAGGCACATAAATTTTTTAGAACAAAACTTCTTTTAGAAGTTAACCTATTAAAACTTAACAATTTTTTTGACAATGGAAGTTTTCAAATGAATTTGTGTTACTTTGATATGTGTGTGCACATACAAGTGCTTGAAATTTTTAATTTTAATTGTACCAAAGTGAAGACTACTTTGTCTAGTGTCTATAGAGTTAATTATGGAAAATATTGATGGTTGAATTTTTAAATTATAAAATTTTTGGATGGTCAATTTGAAGCAAAATTCTCACTATGTAGATTGTAAGATATTAGCATTTAACCCCTAAGGGACCAAGCCCTGTTTTCTGCCCCAAAATACTAAAAACTGCCAATTCTATAGCAAAGAGTAAAAAAATAAATTAATTCATTTTTTTCACATCTAACCATAGGATCTTATACCTCACTAGTCTGAGATATTGTGAAAAAAAATTCAGAATTTTTGACCACATAGATTGCAAGATACTTGCATTTAAAGTGGGAAAAACAAGTTTTTCAGCTCATTACGGGATTGGATTTTTTGACTTTGAACATTTTTAACTTAAAATTTTTGCACTATAGAGTTTTGAGCTTTAATTATTTCTAGTCCAAAATTGAGTTGAGAATCTAGGAAAAAAAAAGAAATTCAAAAAAACTTAATTTTTATTCTTAAAAAAATTGTTAAGTAAGAGTAGGTACGAGATAGAAGGAAAATCTAAAATATTAATATCTTTTAGATGGAATTAAAATGCACTAATCCTAATGGTTAGATTGTTCTAGAAAGTAAACTAAACCATGAAATTTTTTTTTCTTCAAAAATTGCAAAAAATGCATCCAGAAATGAATCCTACAAGTTATTTTTTTCAAGAAAATGCTCTAATTGCCCGAGAAACAAGAATGTCCATAACTTTCTCATAACAAATCCAAATAAAATGAATCAAAGCTTCCTAGATATACAAAAATATAATCTATAAGAAAAAAAATTCAAAATTTTTCTTTGCTGCCCGAACTGCCCGCTGTCCCCTGTGTTGAGGTTATTTGGGCATAACTTTTGTTCCCGGTCACCGATTGAAAAAAAATTATATCCCCATGAAGATATTCATTTTTTCTATCTCTAAAAAAAGTTTCAAAAAATTAGGACAAAAATTCAGCCTGTAGGTACTTGCCCAAAATTGCATTTGTCCCCCAAAGGGACAATGGTCCTTTAGGGGTTAAATTCACAAAAATCCTTTTTTGGGGCCCTACAAAACCCCAGGTAGTTGTACCTCGGGGGATGCACTATGTAAGATTTTTGTTGATATCGTGCGTTCAAGCCCCTATTCTATAGGGACTATATAGGTAAATTTCTTGAATTTCTATAGGGCTATATTTACCTAAATTTCTAAATTTTGACCATTTTGTGCACCCTATTTTTCAATTAAAAATTTTGAGGGCACTAATTAAATATACTCTATATTCATTATAAATTCCAAATTTTTTTTCCAACCAATTTCCATTTTTTTTTCAACCAATTCATTGCTTCATACTCTACATCATTGAAAACTTTAAGTGTTCAAAATTATGTACACAGTAAGTGAACTCTATAACCTACATGGCAAATTTTGTTAAAATGGCAGTATTCCATTAGTTTGACACTTTTGACAATTTAGACTGTGTGGTCTAAAATCTAAATCTGTCATAGATTTTTTAAATCTATTTGTATTATAGATGTCTAAAATCTATACCAATCCAAGATGTTTTAGATCGTGCGGTCTAAAATCTAAATGCATCATAGATTTAGAACATCTACATGTGTCCTAGATGTTTAAAATCTATACTTGTTCTAGATGTCAGTTTTCAGTTTAGACCGTGTAGTGACTGTAGTCTGAAAAATGGCATAAGGAATACCGCCATTTTAACAAAATTTGCAATCTACTTGCATACTTGCACTAAGAACTTTACTTATAGAATTGTTTTAAAAAAGAAGTGTAGTTCATGAACTTCTTCGAAAGCTTCAATAACTTAGAATCCAAAGTACATTCAAGTTGAAGGTTACTTTCAAAGTTCATCATTGTGTGATTTGGAATCTGATTTACATTCAATTGTAGACTCTTTCCAAAGTTTGAATATTAAATTCAATGACTAATTACATTCACTAAGACAACTAGGCAATCCAATTTATTTTCATCCATTGCTTTCTTCATCCATCAAGACTTGAACGACTACCTGCAACATATAGTATTCTATAATTGTAAATGCCTTAGTATACTAGACATTGGATCATGGGTTTCAGATACTTTATATAGAGTTACACTCTAGACTATTAGAATTGGTATTAAAGTTCACAAAAGTTTCAATTTGTTTTTTTAGGGAACCCTATTGTAAATCTAAAAATAATTTAAAAATTGTTATTTTTGCCAATCCTTCATTATTTATACAAATCTTCTATATATTATGATGATGCTAATTTTTTTCTAAGTTGCTTCTAAAATTTATCTCCACCCTAATTAAAAGGACCCTTCATTTGATCGCACGTCACCAGCTAAATAAATGAGAGTGCACCCTCCAAGAGTTGTACTTTACAAGTTCACATTTTCATGAAAAAAAGTTCAAAATGGTGGTGCTTCTTTGAATTCATTCTTCAAGGCAAGTTGGCCTACATGCTTGAAAATTTTCAAATCATTTGGAATTGTACAACACATAGAAAAATATAGTAAATAAAAAGAAGTAATGAATGATTCAAATTACTAAATTGTCTAGAATTTAATTATAAAATTGAAAAATACCAATTCCAATGGTTGTAATGTTGTAATAAACAATCTACATCTTTTGAATTTTTTTTTCAAAACTATTGAAAATTGAGTAAAATAATAGACTTTTAAGTTTATTTTAGAATGGAGAATCTATAACTACCCACAAACAGAAACTCCTCATAACTCTTGATTCATTGATGAAAATCAAATGATTCAAAATTGTCCATGAATATATTAATTTAGAAAACCAATTTCAAATTTTTGTTTTCAAAAGAAGTGATTTTTCTTTATCTATCCAAACTACCTGTTTACAAAAAAAGTAACATATTAGGCCAAAATTTTTTACTCATATTTCTAAATGTCTTGATTTTTTATGCACATAAAAGATATTCCTTATCCCTACCTTCTATTAAATTTTGGGCCAAAAAAATCAAAATCTCTAGTCACATGTACTTGTCTGAAATTGCTATGTTGTCAAATTTAGTAGGTTGGTCCTTGAGGGGTTAAAGAAATGAATTTTCAATGCATTCAAGCATGGAATGATTTATTGGATGTCATTAGAAATTAAGCGAAATCTTTAACAAATTAGGAGATTTTTTAACCTCAAAATGAATTTTAAACAATCTATTTGTCTATCCCTCCATCCATTCATCCATCATAGTTGATCAACAACCCCTACAAAATTTGTTTTCTTTCGTAAGAATTAAACCTGAAATTGTTATCATAACATTCTTGAGATGTAAGGTAGAGGTACACATTCCCGACCAAGGATCCAACCTATAGAATTTAGCTATTTCAAACCAACTTTACAACATATTTCCAATCAAAATTTAGAATGTGTTTTTTCCTCCATTTCAAGATTGAGCCCAATAAGATCATAGCACATGTCCCCAAGTAGTGAGAAAGAAAGTAGGAGGTAGTGAGTGAGAAAGTATTTAGTTTATGGTTGGAACAGGAAGAATCTAGACATTGGTTATTAGTCTGGACAACTTTTTGGCTTCCTAAAATCACAGTAATTTCAATTTTCAGAATAAAATTTAAAAAAATTGCAATCCCTATATTTCCTATCTTCCTACAAGGCTTGCCTCATACTGCTCACAATCTATTTGAAAATCATTTAAGTGATGGTCTTAAGGAATTTAAATTCCACATCACTTGCTCAACAATCAAAATCAGTAAATGGAGAAGTTTGGTGGTACACACTGATTAAATTATGCTGGCTTCAAAAGTTTTTAGTGGGTGGGGCAAAGGGAGTAACTTAAAGCATCCCCATGCCTGCACGCCAAAGGGCTAAAAAATGATAACGTAGCGTGTTTTCCTTATGAAATTGTCCCATGCCAAGCACCCCAAACAAAAAATATAGCTAGCAAACACTTCAAAGTAACAATGGCACTGAACTTTTGTGTTTGTTCCTTGTGACTCACTATATCTTGATTTTCACAATTTTGGCACACTCCTAGAAAATGTTCAACCATTTGGAGCTCGGAGGCCCAACACTTGGCCTGACATCTTTCACTTGATTTCATAAAAGTAGTTCTTTGGCTTGGGAGATGTGTTTAGTGAGTGAATTAAGAGTGTAGACATGGGGCATGAAGCACCTTCATTAGCCATCAACCCATGTCAAACCCCATTTGGCGCCCCTCGTTGAGGGGTCTGGCATGGGGATGCTCTTAGGTGATAGCATGATAATCCCATATTGAACAGCATGCATGTTCTCTACAATGAATGCCTCTGATTTTTTTTGCAGGGGTGGGGGGTATTTAGGTGAGATGGTCAGATGGTGTTAATAGAGAGGGAACCAGCACACCCTCAATCTGTACTCTGCCTGTGAGGCTGTGAGTGAGAACTGTGGAAAGATGAAAACGATGAAAGGCATTGGAATGGCCTTCAGTTTGGATGGCATTTGGATGGGATGGTGGGATGGTGTTAATAGAGAGGGGGGCAGCACATCCTCAACCTGTACAATCTGTACAGTAAGGTAGGAGGTGAAACATAAACCGACCATGTTAAGGGACGGAACTGAATTTTGGGGAGGTGAAACATCTTGAAATATTTTCACTGAACTTCCCTTGAAAGACAAATGGACTAGGCATCTAACCCAAGTCGTTTCATTTTTTTTTGAGCTTTGTGGAATTAGTTACAAATTCCTAAAGTTGAAAAAGTGGTCATTTGTGGTCATCAAAAGCGATCACCTCCTGAAATGTGCAGATCTGGTACATTGAAGAAAACAAAATGTACCTGTGAGTTATGTTTGTTTTTAATGCCCAATCAGAGTTCAACCCTCCTACCTTACTGTCCTGTACTTGCAAGCAAGAACTGAGCGATGATTGAATGATGAAAGGCATTGGAATGGCCTTCAGGTTGGATGGCATGGTCAGATGGTGTTAATAGAGAGGGGCCAGCACATCCTTCACGGATCTGTCCTCTGCCTTTGTATCAGGCCCCTCTGATTCCAGCATGTCCACTTCTCTCCACGAGTCGGTCGGTGGTGCACGGGGATGAGAAAGGCATAAACATGATGAAAACACGAGCAAGTGAGTGAGGAGGGCACTTGAGTACAAGGGTAGCCCTTGAGCTTCAAATATAGCCTCCCAATTCTGAAAGATGTCTTTGTTTGACTGTTATAATCTTTTCAATGCTATCATCAAAGGATGCCTCCCTTTTCATGTACCTCCGGGCATGTCTTTACTACCAATCGGTGTAGTCAGATAGTATTGATATTTTCTTACAATAGGTGATAATTTAATTGGAATGAGTATAGAAGGGTTTGGATTTTTGTGAACATGAGCTTGAGCACTTAGGGGTTAAGTTGGCACTAGGGCTTTTTTTTTAAATTAATGAAGTGACAAAGTGGCAATATAAAATGTTATAGTGGTGCTTCAAATTTCAACATCCATCTACATATTGGATAGAAAATATCACATTTGTAAGTATCTTAAGTCTATAATTATATTTTCATCGACAAATTGGCAATTTCATACAATTTTTTCTATAGTATGATGTTTTTTGGTGATAAAACTCACAATTGTTTGCCATTTTTTAGCCAAATTATTTTTTTCAAGAGCAATCTAGCATTAGAAAGCCAAGTTCATGATTCGATCTTAACATTGGCAACATTTCCATTGGACTTTATAGTTTGAGAAGAAATTAAACCTTTCATGAAGTGACATAGAACAACTTAACTTATATAGAGTATTCAAGTAAGAGATTGCATTGAACTGATTTTTACTAGTAGGGAGAGTGCCTTAAAAGCAATCTTACTCCAAAAACAACCACTAACCACATGAGGGTACATTTTTCTTTCTTCAATGGACCAACAATGTATATTTTAGGATGTGGTTGATTTTGGTGACTAGTGTCTTTCAACTTTGAAATTCTATAACTAATTCCTTAAAGGTTCAAAAAATTGTGAAATAAGTGTTGCTAATTCCATTTTTCTTCCTTTGAAAATTTACAAAAAATTATTTCAAAGATTTTAGTTGAATCTCCCCTCTCCCCCCTCCCCCCCCCCCTCCGTGGGGTCTCACTCTCAGATAGGCCAAAGTAGGCCAAAATCTTTAAAGTGATGAACAGTGTGATGAGAGCACAGTAGCATGCTCTGAGTGGATCTCCATGAAGCAGCGTGTGTGAACCAATCAAGGTAATCAACGATGCTTGGGGTTGATTTTGTGCAAGTATCATGACTTGCCTTCTGAAACAGGTAGCTTGAGGGTTTGGGTTGGATTTCTGTTGTTATATTGATGTTGATGTTTGTAAATATGTATGTGTGCATAATTTAAAATCATATAATTCTAAAAAAATTTAATTGATTTTGTTGGATTGTATAGAAAAACATATGTGTGCATAATTAATCCTTTAGGGACCATGACCACATTTTCATCAAAAACACTCCAAAATTGTCGTTTCTAGTACAAATACCCAATTTTTGAAAAGAAACATTTTGGATGCATCTAACTATAGGATCTTGTTGACTTGAGAATACATGATAAAAATTTCAAAAAATTTCATTACACGGATTGCAAGATATGAGCTCTTGAATTCAGATAAATCCCTTTTCTAGCCCTGCAAAAAACCCAAGCAACTATACTACACAAGCTCACATTTGTATGAAAAAAATGTCCAAACAATGGTGCTTCTTTGGATTCTTTTTCCTAGACAAGTTGGATGCATGCTTAAAAAAATTTCACATCATTTGAAATTGTTCAACACAATTATAAGAAAAAAAAATAGGAAGTAGGAAGAAGTAGAGAATGATTCAAAATACAAAATTGTCAAGAATTTAGTTATGGAATTGAAAAATGTGGATCCCAATGGTTGCAATGTTGTAATAAACAATCAAAATCCTATGATTATATTTTCTTCAAAAAATATTGAAATTGAGTAAAATAAAGGGCTTCAAAGTTTATTTAGGGTAGAGAGTTCATAAATGCCTGCAAAATAAAACTCTTTCTAACTTTTAACTCATTGATCAAAATGGAATGATTCAAAGCTTTCCATGTATTATATATAACTCATTATGAAAATTTTGAAGTCAAGAAAGGGCCAAAAACAATTGATTTTTGGTAGTGTATGGGTGCAAATCTAGAACAATCAAAAAACTATTATTAATTTTTTTTATTTAAGAAAAATTAAAACACTAAGAAGTTGCCAATTTGATGTGGCACTGATGTGGCACCAATAGTACCACATTAGATTCCAAATTTTAAAAATGAAAAAATGGGTATTTTTTCTAATTTTTTCTATAATTGTACAACAAGGGTGCAAAATTTATCATCCTTTCCAAGGTTCAGATTTTTCCTAATGCTAGAGTACCAATTTCAAGTTTTTATTTATGAAAAAATTAATTTTTTTCTAATTTTCCTGGACCATCCATTTATGAAAAAAAAACATATTTAAGCTATAACTTTTGACTCATATCTTCAAATGTCATGAAATTTAGTGTATACAAAAGATATTCCTTGTTCCCACCTTCTATTAAAATTTCAAACCAAAATATGCAAATCTTGAGTCATGCATACTTGCCCAAAATTTCTATGTTGCCAAAAAATGCATGCTAGTTCTTTAGGGGTTAAAAAATATATATGCATGTTTAATTAAAATATATATAATTAAAAAAAGATTTAATTGATTTTCTTGGATTGTATAGAAAAATATATGTGCATGCATAATTAAAATATACATAATTCTAAAAAAAATTAAACTAATTTTATTGCCGACTGTATAGATTCATGCTTTAATTACTCAAAAACATTTGAACCATTCAATTCTAAATAATGAAGTGAAAATTATGAGGAATTTTTATTTGCAAGAAATGAAGGTAGAAAGTCAATTTGAAGCCATATTGTGCTCTCAATTAAAAAATTTTGAAAAATAATAACAAAATTAAAATATATTGATTATTTACTAGAACATTCTCATTATTGAGATTAATATTTCTCAATTTCTTGAAAAATGTAATAGTGGTTTAGTTTTCACTTTCATTCAATACCGCCTTTCACTTTATAAGTTTTTTTTATTACATTTTTTTCAATATATTCTCAAGCCACTTTCCAACATATTGACTAAAAATGCACAAGTAATAGGACATGCATATTTTTTTTTCTAAAATATTGAAAGACAAAACTTTACCATAAATCATGCTCACCTTCTAAAATTTCCATCACGAACTTGTTGTATGCCAATAACCACTTGTTTTGCAATTAGAGTCAAATGTTAGCTATCCCAAATGCATGCATCCCTAATATTACTAGTATTCCTTTTGAGGCAAATGTTCTAGCTCCAACTTCACGATACTCTACATTATTACAAGACGAAGTACAACTGGCTATAGTAAAAGATGAATAAATTGTGTCAAAGTCAATTCATAGTTAGAAAGTTTCTACAATGTCCCAACAGAATGCTTTAGCATCCTAGGGTATTTTGGGATTTTATAAATATTCACATGAACAACTTAAAAGATGGTATAAATATTTGCAAACTCAACTTTCAATCCTACCATCTTCTTATTTTGATATTGTAGGTGATATTTATGAAGATATTACTAAAGAGGTCAAGACACAAGCCAAGCTTGAAATCAAAGTAGATTTACCAATATCATTGCCTTTGGTTCGGGCTTTGGTTGATTCAGATTCTTTACAAGTACCAAGATCAAAATCTATATATGAGCCTCTACTTTGTAGTCAACTTCCAAGTTTTAAGACATTGACTTGGCAATTGTACCATCTACAACAAAAGACACTCTATATTCTAAAAAAGAGTATCAATTATTTTTATACTTATTGCATCATCAAAATGAAAAGAAACAAATGAAACTAAACAATTCGAAAGAGTTTGGAATACAATGGAATTACTATTGTCACATAGAAAACTACCTTGAAAATTCTAATTTCCTTATCCAAGATCAATTTCAATTTTTAAAAAAGAAAATGAAGACAAAAGATGAAAACAAAAAATGTAGTAGATATTATATGCACTCATGTTAGAATTTATGTATACTTCATTTAATATATAAATTTATTATACATGTAAAACTATGATAATTTAGGGAATTTAGTTGTCATATTGATGCTTTTTACAAAGCATTGATTTTCATTTATATATGTTCCTATTTGAACACATGTTTCTTTTGTATAACTAAATTACTAAAATGACAACTTTTAATTGCAGTACTTTATATTTCCTTCACTTCACTATATAATTTCATTTATTTTCACTTCATTTTAGATCATTTGATTTCCTATATAGAATTAATAAAAAAATTATAATTATTGATTTTTTTCTTCAATAATGCTAAGTGACTTAAGATTTTATTTTAATTTAAAATATCCTAATAAACATACAAAATAATAATATAACTAGAACATTTGCCATCAAATTGAAATATATACAATGCATCAAACATTGTTTAGAATGTTTAATATTTGTATTTTAAAATTATGTTAAATATTTAATTAATAAGTTTGAGAGTATTAAAGTGATATATGAAGTGAATTTAAAGCTTTCCTTCTTCTTAAGTACAAAGAATTTTTTTTGTTTCCATCTTTTTTTTAAATTTTGACTTACAAACAACTTGTGTGGCCTTGTACACTTGTCCGAGGATTTTTTGTGATTTACTTATGTAATTTTTTAATTTTTAATTTTTAGAACAATTTATCTGCAAATGAATAAAATTTATAGAAACAAAATTCAATTGAAAACCCATGACTTTTAGACTTAGAAACCAAATGTGGAAAATAACTTTGGTGCATTTTTAGTCATTGAGAGCTTTTTGGCAATGCCAAGAATGACATCAAAAACTCCTATATACCATTTTTCATAATTTTATTCAATTTATAGTCTTAAGAATATGTCCAAAAGCAATGATACAATTATAGAATAACCCTTGCTGAGTTCAGCTCTCTAATGGTGTAAAGAAAATGACCAATGAGAACATAAAAAAGGATATCTCAATGTTATATACAAAAACAAACTAGAACAAATGTTACCATTGTATTTTTACTTTAATTTTTATTCAACTTTTATTTTGCATACATGAGTAAATAAAGGATGCAAAGCTTCTACACTCTTAATTTTGATAATGAATCAAGGATTCAAACTCTCTTCTCTATAGTATTGGTGTTTAAGTTTTGTTTTAATTGATTTAAAAACTCAATTCTTCTTTCAATTTTTTTTAATTTTTCCTTTTTCCTTTTTTTCTCTTCCCCTCCTTTTTCCTTTTTTTCCCTCCCCCTCCCCCTCTTTTTGCCTTTTTATCTAGAAGTAGGCCCCGGCGGCCCCCACCCCACCCCCTCAAATGCAATCAACTCTTAAAGGGTTGCCTTAACCTTTGAGCACCTAGCATATGTTTTCCAAAATTCAAACCTTCTTGCATTCATTCTAATCAAACTATCATTAAAAACAAAAACCAACCATATTGATTGGTAGTGGAGACAGAAATGGACAAATGATTTGACCATACTATTGAAAAGATTTTAAGAGCCAATGAAAGGTAACCTTTCAAAACTTGAGAGGCTAGATTTGAAGTGCTTGGGTGCTTAAGGGTTAAGTAAAGACTACCTTATCATTAGTGAAGGGAAGTCACTACAAAAAATTTAGTTTGAGAAGTAGATACAATATAATTATACTTTAGTTTGTCCTAGTTTAATCTTAAAGTCCAAATTGTCCTCTTAGTAAAGACAAATCAAAGTTTAAACAAGTTCTTATTGGAGCTCAATTTTGGAGTGATTTTTTGAAAATATTTTTGAAATAGAAAAACAAATTTATTTTTGGAGAATGTTATTTTTTGAATCCAATTGGTACCCAAGAGCAAAAATTATGTCACTCTAAGCTCAAAACCAACTCAATTTTAGACAAATAGACAAATAAAACCCCACAAGAAATGGAAGTTAATTTTTCTCATAGGATGTATTTTTATATATATGGGAAGATCTAACCCTTTCTATTTGTATTAGTAATGAGAAAGTTATAGAGCATTTTGTTTTGCTCAAAATGGAGAACTATCCACCAACATAGAACTTTGCCATACTAAATTGTGCTTAGTAAATTTAGAGATTGACAACAATTGAAATAAACTTCAAAAATTTGAACATTGGTCCTTTGAATTGTAGGGATTTTGTTTTTTCATTTTCATAGTATTTTAAGTTCTTTTGAATTTTTATATTTGACTTTGAGGTTCAAAACCAAGTTAATATTTATTATTACTTGGAATTCAAAAAAACATATTTTTCACTTGATGTTTCTTAAAATATGCATTTCATAGAAATTTTGATTGTGGAATTGATTTGGACTTTTCTAATCAAGTTTCTAAATTATCTATCAATAATTAATATAAATATAGATGGATATTCTAATGTTGATTTTAATTAGTGGAAATATCAAAATTTTAGTAAAAAGATATTTCAAATCAAACATTCCATGCACATAGAATGTATGACAGGACTTTGTATATTGCAATGTCTAATTGCTTGGACAAATAAATTAACAAAAAATGAAAATTATACATGATTTGATAATAGCTTATTCTACAACAAAAAATAATCAATAATAATATTATGAAGGAATTATTGAAGTATATTTATGTTGTATATACTAAGGTTATTTCATTCAATTTGAACCTAAGTATATGGTTGAATTTCTTAAATTTCAAAGTTATTTTCCTACTAATATTTATGAAAAAGTATAAATATTAAAGTAAAAAATAAATATCTATTATTTTATCAGTAAAATAAAAGTCACTACATTCCAAAAACACTTTTAAGTCCAACATGTGCATGTTACTAAAATCTTTTGAGGTTAACATTTGGCCAAAAGTTGCTACCCTTGGTCATGATGTGCCATTTGCAATTGTACAACCTTGAGTTCATCAAATATTATGAAGTGAATAAAGACATTCCAAGTGATAACTATAAATGCACCACTGTAGGAACTACATCCATTTCTAATTGATTGCTTAATCAAAAGGAAAGAAAAATATTCATTCATTGTTTATTCCAAGATAACTTTCTTGTCTAACCTCTAGATGGTTTTGCCTATGTTTTCACCAAAACCGCTCTAAAACTACCATTTCTAAAATACGTATCAAAACTTAAAGAAAAAAACATGTTTTTTGACACATGTAACCATAGGATCTTGTAGTATGCTTGTTTGAAAAGATGTAGAAAAAATTTCAGAATTTTCCACCTTGTTGATTGCATGATATTACTGTTTGAATTGACAAATATCATTTTTTTGGCCCTACAAAAAATTGGGCAGCTGCATTTCAGAAGGTCACATTTGTATGAAAAAAGGTTCAAATTAGTGTTTACTCTTTGGATTCATTCTTAAAAGAAAGTTGGCTACATGCTTAAAAAATTTCAAATCATTTAGAATTGTACAACATAGAGGAAAAAAATTAGTAAGTAAAAGAAGTAGAAAATGAGCCAAAATACTAAATTGTAAATAATTTATCTATGGAATTGAAAAATGCCAATCCCAATGGTTAAAATGTTGTAATAAACAATCTACACCTACAGTTTTTATTTTTTTCCAAAAATATTAAAAATTGAATTGAATAAAGGATTTCAAGCTTTTTGAAATGAATAAAGACATTACAAGTGATAACCATAAATGCAAAACTGTACGAGCTACATTCATGTCTAATTGATTATTTAATCAAAAGAAAAGAAAAACATTCATTCATTGTTTATTGCGAGACAACTCTCTTGTCTAAAGTTGGTTCATAGAACAGTACAGTCAGGTCCAGCTCATTTACGAATTCTTGCATACATAGGGAACAAAACTTCACTGTTGCCAATTTTGACGCCCTCCCAAGGGCAGAAAAATTATTTTTTTTAACATGAAATTTTTTTCACAAGTGACAAATGTTAATAACACATGTGACAAATTTCAAGGTCAAAAAATTTACCCAAAAAAAGATATTTAGAATCTACTAACATGTGTAGTTAAGAAAAAAACTTCACTACTATCAACTTTGACACCCTCCCAAAAATTGAAAAAAACAAACTTGGCCATGAAATTTTGGTCATGAGATCACCTCTATGTTAATTATATGTGTCTTAAATTTCAGGTTCAAAAAATTTATTCCAAAAAAGATATTCGAAATCTACTACCATGTGTCAATATAAGGGACAATTTCACTATTGCCAACTTCGATGTACATATTGGTAGATTTCAAATATATTTTTTGTGTGTATCTTTTGAACTTGAAATTTATCTTACATGTTATCAATCTCATAAATGTTATTGATCTCATGAAAAAAGTTTCATGGCCAAAACTTTTTTTTTCAATTTTTGGGAGGGTGTCAAAGTTGGTAGTAGTGAAAGTTTTTTTCTTAACTACACATGTTAGTAGATTTTGAATATCTTTTTTTCGGTGAATCTTTTGGCCTTGAAATTTTCCACACATATAATCAACATAGAGATGATTTCATGCCAAAAATTTCATGCCAAAAGAAAAAGTTTTCAATCCTTGAGACATTGGCAAAGTTGACAGCAGTGAAAGCTTACAACTACACATGTTGATAGACTTTGCATATCTTTTTTTGGGTGAATCTTTTGGCCTTGAAATTTTCCACATATGTTATCAACTTAGAAATGATCTTGTACAAAAAATTTCATAGTAAAAAACCAATTTTTCAGCCCTTGAGAGGGTGTCAAAGTTGGCTGTAGTGAAATTTTCTTTAACTGTGACTGCAAAAATTCGTAAATGAGCTGGACCTGACTGTACAACACAGATTGCCATTTACAACATTCTACCTCCAAAAATAAGCTCATTGCAATCATAAACGTCTCAATCTCTGCTCCATTGATGGCATAGACACTAAACCTGTTTTTGCACCATCTAGAGTTCATATGAAACATGAAAGAATTGATCACTTGGTAGATTAGATTTGCAACAAAAATGAATCCATTTCAGTCTCAGAAAGACTCAACAGCTAATAGACAAAAGCCTGGAGGAAAAGGAGCTCTTGAAGTAGGGTTGTGGTTTGTTCACGATGTATTTGCAGCAATGAATAATAAAGCATTCGAAGAAATTCCAAATTCAGGAGCTCCCCATGCTTTTAGTCCTTGTATTCTTTGTTACACAACCCTGGGAGAAATCATATTTTGCAAGATGAGAGATGTACACCCAACCATCTCTCACTCTCACTGTTCAATGAAAATCTTTGTACATACACATCCTCTAAAAGTTTTGAGAATGCATCCTATAAATTGTGTACATTATTGGTAGCACAACGTGTCCTTGTCAAGTTTTGAACACCAGGCTTCTACAAGGAGTCCAGTAATTCCCGAGACATGAGTGTAAAATACTACGTGACAATAGATATATATGTATGAATCTTGATAAATTTTTGAATATTTGACACAAGGACCATGGTCGCTTTCTCAACTGCTGGCCCCCAATTCACAACCCTCAACTCCGGGAGTCAATGATCCTCCAGAATTCGAACCCATCAAGCACCTCGGCATCTCTTGTCATATTTGTAAGAATGACAAAATTTCACGGAAATTGACATTTTTTGGAACCAACTTCAGTCCTCCGTCTATAGTTTTTTTAGCCCGTTTGGAAGGTAATGTACTCCGTGATAAACAAAGGCATCCCCGTGCCCAAGAGCTAGCTTCCCCTCTCCTCTCTTTCTGCAAGATTTCTGAGCTGGAATTGTCACATGAGTACACAGACAGGAGACGCAATTACGCAGGGGTAGCTTTTGAATCCACTTCTATTGCCTTGAATTTCAGAGCTCAGCCCACTTGAATGTTGTCACAATTTTTGCGCTTTGATCGAGCAGGCCGAATATATTTTCACGGCCATTTCATCTGCACAGCTGTGGCTGACGTGATGCAGGAGATCAAACAATAGTCTTGGCAGCTTCAGTACTTGCCAATCCCTGAAACTTCTCAGGCTGCGAGCTCTTGGCGTGCTCGTGCTCCGCCTGCAGCTGGTGATTCCGCGCAGTGTTGATCTTCTTGAACAAGTAGCGCAACACTTTCTCTCGCTCTTCCCACGACAAATCCGAGATGTCAATCATGGGCAAAACCACGGGCACCGCGCCAGGGTCGTGACTGCTGTCGAGGAAGTTGATCTGTGCCTCCAATTGGGCTTCAGTCAGAGAGTTCACGTCGTCGATTCCTCCTCCTTTGCCGTTGCTGTTGCTGTTAATATTGTTGGACTGTTCCTGAAGCTCTGCTGCGGGGTTGTTGAACCGTCGCCATGACCCTGCGCCTGGCCATGAGGCTGGAGCTTTGAGGATCGGAGGCAATGTGGAAACTAATAAGGCGCTGTTGGAATCCATGCTGGCGCAATTGACGACGTTGCAGGGGGGAGTGTCGGCGGCATGGTCGTCTGTGGTTTGCAATTGGTAGCTTTGGAGCTTCTTCTGGAGGTAGATCTGGTTCTTTACGTGTTGGATGGAGTCCAAGAGGAAAAGCTCCACCTCCCCTCGTTGCCGGACCACGATCTCGGCCAGGTGCCGAAGCTTCTTCAGCTCTTTCTCCTTTTGTGTCACGAGGCTCTTCAGTTTCTGCTCAGGAAGGCGGGGAAACCGACCAACCACGGTTGGATTAATTGAGAAGCTGTTTATGTACGTCAGTGGGTCCCCTTCTGAGTTCCTCAAGTAGTCAGCAGGGTTTTTCGATAAAGATAGAGAATTTAATATACATGAAATTTTACGCACCATCTTAAAGAATTTTTCCCAGCCTTGGGAAGATTATCTTGTACTCAATTGAAACTGATTTTATAAAAGCTAGCCCCTCTGTGTATCATGGGAGGCTTGACCTATGTATGATCTTTGCAAATGTGGTGACATTCAAGAACATAAACGGTAGGTAGCGAGCGGCCTTGGTGGTGATTTTCTTTCAATCCGTGACCAAGTGGGGTATGCTGTAAGCAGCATACTCTATGAGATGACGAACGCCCTGCATGCTTTCATTCCTTCTACTGAGATCGCTATTTAGTACTCCCTCCTTCCCGAAATGATTGTCAAGTAGTTTTGAGTAGGTCAAAAAACTACTTCCTTGTGGCTAGTTTTATTTAGGTTGCAATGAGCACATGCAATGTGCTTTATTGATTCTAGTGATATGAAATTTGAACCCTTTCTTCATTATGATTTTCACAATATGATCGATGAAATTGGCTAAAAGAAATACCAACAAAATTGTGGACAATCATTTTGGGACGGAGGAAGTACAGATGGAAAGCTTTCCATGGAGAAGTTTCTCATTATGATGTCTGAAAGCTCATGAAACGGTCTGACTTTGCTGAGAACACATTCATTGAATCAGTCGCAAACATAAGAAAGTTGGTTTTAGAAAAGAAGTACCATACTATCAGCCTTCAACTCAGCAACAATACAGGCGTGCTTCTCTTGGAGGATTCGTCTTTCTTCACTGAATTGGCGGATGACTTGCTGCAGGCTTTTTTCTAGGTTTCGGATCTGCCCAGTTTCCAGTAGAGATTGGGGTTAAGGTGATTAAATTGTTCGCAAGCCTTTCTGAGGCTCTAGATGGAATAGAAGCTAAGGCTACACATTGAATTGGTGCTTGGGAAGTGAAGTCAATAGATGAGAACAAATGAATTCAGTAATTATATACCTTACTTTCGTTGAGAAGGATGACATGTCTCTGGTGCCGACTGCGCTTGATTTGAAGCTCCTCGGCTTGACCCTTCAAATCAATTTCGCCTCTCAGCTTTCGGTTTTCAGCTTTCAGCTTGTCCACCACCCCTTGCAGCCCCGTTGTCGACGACGTGTGCATGTAAATTTCCGACAAAAGGATCTCATTCTGCACATCCCACGCATGCCTGTCTGTCTCTTGCTGTGGATTTTCGCTCGCATATCCATGAATCATGACTTCGAATGACAATTGTGAGGGTGGAAACTAGGGTGGATTACCTGTGCCAGCACCTCTTTCACCCTGTCCCCGACGCGATTACCGATGTCTTCCTTCACTTTGAGCATGAATTCCTCCAATTTCTTGTCGATCTCCTGTTTGTATGCTAAGCACTGCAGTCATCACTCTTTTGAATTCAGCATTTCAGTCGTTCTTCGGTGATCTATGTGACTGCTACTCATGGTACGATGTGAACACTCTTACTACAAATTTGAAAGAAGGTTGTGATTAAAGTGTGCAAAGCAAGGTTATGTTACGTTTGACTGTTGCACGAACTTTCAGACTACCATTATAATGATAATCCTCTCCATGATTCATATGGAGGTCCACTAATGTCAAAATAACCTTTCAGAGGCATGTGCAGTTGTGCATAATCGCTGTGACCTCTCCATTAGTCCCCACAAATTCTTTCTATCAATAATTTTATGATGTTGTCTACAAGTTTTTGAAACATTGTAACTTTCATAAAATCCCTGTTGCAATGGGCACAGTGGAAAATGAGGAAGTGCACTCATACTTTTTCAATGTATTTGCGTTCGCAGCCAGGTGCCAACTCTGCCATTTTCGTGCGCGTTTCCTCCGTTTCTTTCTCGGCCGCTTCCATGCGTGCCTCCACCTCATCCTAACCCCCACATCCTTGATCAGAAAACTTGTTCGTGTCATCAAAATATGAGTCTGGAAAGAGAGAGCATTAAAACTCGAACCCGTTTTCCTGAAACTGATATGAAACCCTATTTATGAACCAACCTTGCGTTGGATGAAGCTCTTCACACTCTCCAGTCGATTGTGAAGCTCCTCAACTCGAGCGCCGAATCTCACCGTGAGCTGCCTTCGTTTCAGTCTTTCCTCTTCGATAATCTTCCGCATTTCGATCTTGTAATGCGCGTGAAGCTCCTCGATGTCCACGACTTTCTGCCTTGCGTTTCACAACCCAACAACTCCAGTCAGTATCTGCTCTCCACTCTAGAATCGTTCATGCAAGAACCGCAAAGGTGTTGGTGACAGCCCACCGTAACCCTGATTTTCGGAATTGGAGAGACAAAGACACATTTGCAAGGTTCAATTTGTCTTTGACATAATTTATCACTAGGAACTTTAATGTTTTACTGGCATTCCAAAGACTGTTTGAGAAACTAACTATATCAGTTTGAAGAACTCAAGATGATTTTCAGCATTCCAGCAGACAGATCATGTCTTTCGAGACGTTTTACGTTTTCCAACTACTACAGAAATTTCCCAGTCTTGTGTGGCTTGCCTCCTACTGCTTCCAAAAATCAAACGGTCACTTGAGAAAAGACCGATTGATTAGGGTGAAGAAATTACAACTGGCATGTGCATGACTTGACAGACCTGAGCTCGCTGAGCCTCCAGATCCTGGATCCTGGCCTTCTTCTCCGCAATCTCTTCTGTTTTCAACTCTTGAAGAGAGAACTGCCCCACCCACATACAAAGCTCCGAATTTACACTCATTTCCAGAGCACATCAGACTTTTCATTAACCCTAAAACACCAAGAAGCTCACAATTGGGTCTAATTGTTTGTTTTCAGCTTTTTTGCGTTAGTCATATGGGGGCGTTGTTTTGTTCACTTTCATTCATGTTCTGACCTATGTTTTAATTTTCTTCAGTGATCCTGGCGATACAAAGTTTGACCTAATCTAAATTGGCAAGGTTTCTCAATACAATCGAATTCGTCATTTTCAGATCATGAATCCTTGGACGTTGAGGGCTTAACAGATTGGGCTTACAGCTTCTTCGTCTCGGCATCTGAAATTCTCCGCCATGGCAGCATTTTCTCGACCGAGTTTGTCAATGTAGTCCCGGCAGTCTTCCAACAGGGATCTCTGCTCCTTGACACTTTACCCCTTACCCACCCCATTCAACTTAGAAAATTCTTAGCATGAGTTTAATTTCACAGCCTACAACTGCAGTTAATTGTTCAGAAGACCTTCATATCAAGTGATTTCTCTTGCTATACCATGACTCCTGATTATTTACACAAAGTGAAACACCAGTAATTTTAGGGTTAGACTCCAAGAAGCTTGCAAGGGATGCCTGCCTCTGTTTTGCTTCAGTTTCTAGGTGCAGTCAGCTGCAATTATGTGACCACGGTGTTCAAAAGGCCTTCATGTCAATTAGGTTCCCTCGCTCCACCTTGACTCTTGAGTAATCGCAGAAAGTGAAACACTAGTAATATTAGGGTTAGCCTCGAAGAAGCTTGCAATTCATGCATGCCCCTCTGTTTTTAGGTGCATTCAGCTGCAATTACTTGGCTAGGGTGTTCAAAAGGTCTTCACGTAAAGTAGGTTCGCTACGTCATGACTGTGATTCTTCAATCTAAGCGAACAAACCAGATTTAGGGTTAACGTCCCCAAAACTTGCTGTGCATAACACTATGTTTTATTTCTGTTTATATTTTCTTTGTCCAGCCAGGAAGAACTGTCACGTACTTGGTGACAAATAATTCGGAATTGTCTTCGACATTTTTGGCCATCGCTTCGTCCAATCTTAGCATCAGCTCTCTATGGTCCAGGGTCTGTTTCTCTCCACCTGGTCTTCCACCTTTGGGCGAGTTGGGAGACTTGGGAGAACTTGGCTTCGACATCTTCAGAACCCCAATCCTTTAAAATCCGCACAATTCACACAAAGTCGACTTTCTTCAGTAAATGAAGCTTTCTATATTCGTGTTGCCAAGGCTCCATCCAGGCTACCGTTCCTGCAATTTTGAATTTGGTCTTTCAATTCATAGACAATCTCATCAACTGGAATTTGCTTGGATGGTCCTGCCGGGTTTCAACTGACAGAACCAAACAGTGAGCGAGATTCATTAATTTCTCAATGTCTTGGTGACAAGCTTCCTTGTCGATCAACAGTGGGTTTGTCAGACTTTCTGTGGTGGATTTTTGGAGGTTTCGATGATCCCATCTCCTCTCGTAGCGGGAGCTGTTTTCCCTCTTCAATTGTGATTAGAAAACCTTGCTTGATGCAATGTGAAGTTTTTGAATCAATAACTTGAAGATGCGTTGGAAAATAACTCAATTCCACCGACGAGTAAAACTGAGAATATTTTGGAGAGCTCTACAACCGATTGTCCTCCATTCCATCCATTGCAATTTCAAACACCCCTTTCTCACCATGGAAGGCGAACACTTGGTCTACAGAATTTTCCGATTTGACCACACGAGAAGCGGTTACACTCGCCTGATGAACGAGGCGTAAAATTCACTAAAATCTGCCCATTAATTACGGTTCATATGAGCCCCGGCATGAGTATCATCAGAGAGCTTTCAAGATTGTCCGCGTTAGCCACAAGTGAGATGCAACAGAAGACTAGCTTGAGTACTGAACCAGTCAAAGAGACAAAATTGCAAACGAGGGATTTGATTTTGTGGGAACTCGGGAGGCAGGCGCCCCGTTCAAATTCAACAACCCAGAAGTCTCGGTTTCTGTTCCCATGCACTTCATATTTTAAAATGACAACGGCTCTTCTCGAAGCTGTTGATGTTTCAATTCTCTTCTCTTTTCTTTTTTCTTTTTGACACAAATGAAACGGATTTTCATTGATGTTTCTGTTCTTCGAGAGAGAAACGGAATGTAGGTTAGTTGATGAGATGAGATATGTCAGCTGGAACTCTAGTCAATTTGATGTTGCATCACACAAGTAGTCAAGGCATGGAATCCTCGCAAGTTTTCAAGGTCTATGAACTTATCACGACACTGTGAGGACTGGCACGTCGAGGAACTTTGGGCTTCTCAATCTTCCTTGAACGGGGTGACATCTGCTCTGCAATTAAGCTTCCTAAGGTAACTGAAGATGATGGTTCGAGTTCAAACTGTTCCGGCATGCTGGCGCCCGTGCACCAACGGTTTTGTTTTTCGTTTTTTGTGTTTTTTAAACAAATGAAACATGCACCAACGTTTGAATTCAAAAAAACTTGGCATTGCTATGAAATCCTTTTCATTTGTTTCAAAAAACACAAAAAAAACTTGGCATATCCCCCATTTTAAAGACCTGAACTAATTAGGACCCCATTCAAAAACTAACTTAGAGCATCCCCACCAAGGGCTTCTTGTATCCCTATTTAGATGAATTTCATCTTGATAGGGAAGAAATCCCCCATGCACTAGTATGTTGTATCCTAATAAAATAGGATGGAGGGTCTCAATTCTCCATATGGAGTCTTGTTAGGGAATTCAGTTTTGGTAACCCCCATTCTTATTTTTACTCTTCTAATTTGATGTCTTTTTCCCTAATTTGTAGTGAAATTGTTCATTTGCCTACATTAACACTTTTGTAATTACATCTTGACTTCTAACTATACATTTTTGGTAAATAATTGAACAAATAGGAAAACACTAGTAGAAACTTGCATTCTCCATCTCCATCTTCACTCCCCTTCATCCATATGGGGATGGGGATAGGGAATGGGATTGGTGGGGATGCTCTTACAATTTTAGCCTAGGTGTGTCAGAATTCAAGACTTATTCTCTGAAAATGAGCAGTGGATTGGGATTGTTGTTTTCTTAAACAAATGAAATGGAATTCCATTGCAAAAGAAAAATTTGATCAAGAATTTGAAAACTCTATTGTAGCGTTGCCACCGTATGCTTTAATGGTACCATATGTGACCAAAGAGGATGATAAGAAGTTTTTGTCTATGACAATATTTTTGAAGTCATCATTCCTACACACTAATTAATTATAAAAGGTTAGTAGAAATTGTGGAAGAAATATTGGTTTAACCTTGTAATGCTATTGCTAACACTAACTGTCTAATAGAGGACAAAGAATCCTCCCATGAAAGACAAAAGTGCTATTTTTCATCATCAAATTTTTGTACAAAAACAAGAGGTCTTCCACAATAGTTTGACCACCAATGAATTTTTTTATTTTTTTATTTTTTTTATTTTTTTTTTTATTTTTTTTTATTTTTTTTTTTTTATTTTTTATTTTTTTATTTTTTTTTAAGAATGAAAATAAATACCTCTATTTTGATTCTATAAATCTGTTAGCAAAGCTAGTTGATGTAATTTACTAAAAAATTTCAATTGACTTCATTGTCATTGCAGAATTTCATTATTTGCATGCAAGCAAATAAACAAATAAATATAATAATTTAGAAAACAAATAGTTATTCTTGAAGGAAAAATTGTAGTTTTACATGATTGAATGCTTTTGAATACAATAGAATTATCCTAAAAGAAAAAACACTTTAATTATCTATACATTGACTATCCAAAATAAGTTCATTTGGAAAATGGTCTCAATTTTGTAATTTAAGGTACTTCAAAATTATAGTAGATAATTCCAAAATGAAGTTGCTAAACTTAAATTTAAATCCTACGAGACTATATATTTTATATGCCTTGACATGTGCCTTGATTCACAGAGGAGGAAAGTAATCACCTCCAACAATCCAAATTTACTCCAAAAATTAGAGAGAAAAAAGTTGATTTTGGTCTCTACTTTCATTTCATGTACTATTTTGGGTCAATAACACATGTAACATACCAGCTTTGCTTTACTTCGACAACATTTGATTATCTATGATAGAAAAACAATTTTTTTGGAAAAGAGATGCAAATGAAAGGAGAAATTCATTGCTTGAGACAATACAACTTGAAACTTAAACAAAGAATGTTTGTTTCAAGGGTCAATTAGACCTCAAACCAAATGGAGTTGTTGGACTATGAGCTAGAGAGTTCCTACACCCCTTTTATTTTGTCATTGGTTTATTCTCTATCTCTTGACTTCTTCTAGCTAGTTTAGGGTCATTGATTCTTAAAAAGAACTTCAAATTTGATCATTCATAGTAAATAATACTCCATTTTCTTTAAGGTTAGAGAAAATAAAACTCAAAGGGCAATCATGTAGAGGGAGTGAGGTTGACCAAATTGCATTCTAATACGACTACACGTCTTCCATTGGGGTGAGAATTCCCAAACTCCTAGTTGGAAGAAAGAGGTATAAACAAATCCCCTATTTGAGCCTCATAATTTTACATAATAAAACCTATTCAACCTAATTTGGGGTTGTATTCTGAACGTGAATTCAAAAATTCCAATTTTTTTCATCTGCGCTCAAAAGAATTGTTCTAACTTGGGTTTCCCCCAAGGAAAACAATTTCCCTCCCGTCCAAGCACTTTGAATTTTACTTCAGTTCTGTTTCATTTGTTCAAAATAAGTATCAATCCTTAACTAAGTAATTAAATAAACCTTACTTTGATCAACATCATTGAGCGCTCTACGTTACTAATTGCAAGTTTGTCCGGGCAATGAAGGTTTTTGATTTGGATAAGCAGGCAAATAAAATATCTACCAATTCATCAAGCGAGCAATTTTAGAAAGTCAAAAGCAAGTTGAATTCTGGCTGCGATTATCACACTTCATTTAATGACTAATCTCTCGAAACTATCACCTGCAATAAATTGGCTCACTTTAACTTTCCTTTATCATCCGTCTCTCATATCTTGCTTATGAATGAGATACGGAATTTTTATTTATTTATTATTAAAGCCAAATGAAACGGAATTTCATTGCAAAGGAAAGATACAAGACCAGGCACTAGCCACAAGTGGCCTGCTGGGAAGACAACAACAAGGAATAAGTTAACCTACCAAAAACCTTTTGGCTTGGGCCAGACGTTAAATCCATCTCACAGAGTGTGACCAACCAGGAGAAACTTGGGTTATCTAGGGACAAATGTAAAAAAGAAACGATTTTGTGCCATATTTTGGTATTAATAAGGTAACTGATGAGCTGCACTAGCAACGAATAGGTTACTGGACATAATTAGTTGTTCATTTGTTAATCACAACCTTTGCATTAGAAGAAATCTGAGGGCATTACAGGGCCATTTCCGGTCTGTTCCCGAAATGGCTCCCAATGCCGTTGGCCGCTATCAAGCCGCCTTTAATATAAAAAATTAAAAAATAAATAAATTTAGGTCCTGAAATATGAAAATAAGTCCAAAAAAAATTCCGTGGCAGGGACGCGACCACATAGGATTCAAGTTCACACGGCAGAAACTGCATTCCCGCAGTTTGGAAATCCGCAGTTTCCTAATGCCCTCAAATTTCATCTAATGATTTTCATGATCCAAGGGTGTAAGAAGCAAGTTGAAAGGAAAGAAAGTTATCACTTACAACTTGTTGTGGCAATGGTGTTAGGTTGCCAATGGGATGATGCCACATTAGCATTGAGAAGTCAACAACTGGTTATGTTCTATTCTAATCCTCCCACCACTAAATAACTTGGGGTCTCTGTTTGCCAATATGAATTCAGAATTTGCATAATAGAAATAATGTGCAAATTTTTTTTTTAAATTAAGCATTTTCCCTGGGATAAATCCAGACCGCTGGTCCCACACTAACCCACGTGGGACGGGGTTAATGGCCTCCGTGTCTCCGCAGGAATAATCCTTCGGTAGCAATGTACAGTTCTGTATTATCACACTTATTAATGACTAATCTCTCGAAACTATCACCTGCATTAACAAGCTCACTTTAACTTTATCATCACTCATAAGTATGAATGCCGGGGACATGGAAAACCTTTCATTGAGCTTGGCCTGCATTCTGTGATGTATCCTTCAGTGGCAGCAAACTGGTGTGCCCTGTCTTTCCCCAAAAAAACCCAAACAAAATTATAGTGTCCCTGTGCCCTGTACCAAAATAAAAGTAAAATGTACAGTTTTTTCCTCTTTTCAATGGAATTGTTCCATTTGTTTCAAAATAGAAGTAAAGTAAAGTGTAAGTAATTTTTAAATTTTTAATTCAAAAACAACATTGAAATTCAATATCTTTTCTTCCTTGGGTTATAGTGTCACAAGACAAAGCGTGTGCACTCCTCCCTGTCGAGGCCTTTCCAACAATACTAAGAATGTGAGTTGGGAATGCACAGTTTTGGAGATCTCATTGTACTAAACAAACAATATCTACCTCAAGGTATGGAGGTATGGATGTAAGTTAGTGATGTAGCCCTACAACCTAAAACTCATGGGCTACTTAATTTATATTTTACATTCATTTGAAGGATATTAGAGTATAAGCCGATGGAAACCAAGCTAAGAAGGGGCAACAAGTAGAGGTTTGATGTTTGGATTGGAGCGGCCCAACTTCAGTACTCATCCTCCGTGTCCTCCACACTAGCACAAGATTGGAATACAGAAACACCTTCATCCATAGGGCACAAGTTTTTTATTGAAACACATGGACAATTTCCATTGATAATGGAAAAGGTAGAGCAAACCATAGAAACAAGTCCCTAGCGAAATTTAGGGCCCAAGACTTTCACTAGCTCTCTCGTTCAAGGTACAACCATTTGAGGGCTAGTTAGAAAGTCATTTATTGTAGTTGGGGGGTGGGATGGTGGTATAATAGTGTGGACTGTAGCTTATAAACTATGTTACAATACATAGCATGCCTCAAATGAGACACTTCAGTTGGCCATGCTCTTTCTAAAGTCTCCAATAGCTAGGAATTTTTTTGGCTTTGGTGTGCCTGCCATGGGGCGCTATGATTGGCCTAGCCCGCCTAATTACAAAGTCTATGACCCTTCAATAGTTGACATTGGGATGCTCTTACTAATTGATGTAAGTTAAAAACTCTTTGAGATAATAGAGATAATCAAGAAGTGAATCCTAGTTTGTACCAAAGGGGCAAAAAAAACTTAACTAAGAATAGAAAAAAAATACAACACCAAATCCCATCAAATTCCAATTTGGATGCTTCTATACTTAGGAGTTTTAGCATGTGTTTTTCTTAAGCTCCTATTCTTGATCCATCAAATGTTGCACACACTTAAGATTAACTTTTATATATCAAATTAATAATTAATTTTTCTTTCATACATGATGTCTATATAAAAATTTATCAATACTTGATACTAATGTAGTATATCATTTGCAAGAGAAATTGCCAATTAGTTCGATGGAATTGGGAGATAATTCAATTGTAATTTGAAAATATTGGACAAAAACAATGAAAAAATCTATAAGAATTTCATTTAAAGTAAGAAGGAGAGTAAAATCCCAAACATTGATGTTAAGTTCTTTTTTCTTTTTGTCTTGTGAGCAATGACAATGATGTATTCAAAATTTACATTTTCAATGCAAATAACAAATAATTTATACATTTTAATTTCTTTTACATATTTAACTATAGGCTCTTGTACTAGACTAATTAGATAATGCCTAGAAGAAATTTAGAGAAACTTTGACTATATGGATCACACAATCTAAGTGTCTAAAGTGAATAAGTTTTTTTTCATTCCTAGCCTAATTAGATTCTAAGGTTTTGGATGCTATTAAGTAAACTCTTAAAAAAATAAAAATTGAATTAAGATTTTGGAAAAAATATTTAAAAATATCCTTGTTTTTTTCATTTTTTAAAAATTGTAAAATCAAAGTAGATGTAAGGTAGAAGGAGAAAGAATTTGTTCCTATCTTGCCAAAAATTGAGATTATAGGCTTGTACTTGTCCAAACCTCTAAGAATCTCTTGGATGGACCTTTGGAACTTTAGGTGGTAGGAAAGAAAAAACATATCAATAGTAGGACATATGTAAGGAAACACCTTTTGTTTTAACATCTAATTGCTCTAATACTAATATCCATAATAGGAAAGAGGAACAAAGTGCTTCAAAACATTGTTTTATTCAAGTGATTTCTCATCCACTCAAAGAAATTCTTCAATCTTTAAAAGACAACCTATCTTTATTGTTGATTTGATGAAATTGAAATAAATTTTATATATATACAAAGATATTAGGAAAAATGAGCAAAACTCCAAGGTATAGGTGCCTATTAAGTGTTCAAGCAAGTTCCTATGATCTCAAATTTTGTCTAAATTCTAAAGTAGAAGTGCCTAATACCACCCACTTAATCCCTAAAGAATCAAAGTGCCTTTTTTGGCAACATAGAAATTTTGATTAGGTGCATATCACTAGAAAATTCTATATTTTGGAACCAAAATTTAATAGAAGGTGTTGACAAGGAATATCTTTAAAGCCCAACAATTTTTGTGACTTTTGATTGCATGGTTAAAAGGTTATTGCATAATATGTTGTTTCTTTTTGAACTTGGGTAGTTTAGGCAGATAACAAAAATCACTTTTCTTGGAAATAAAAATTTGAAATTTGTTTTATAGATTTATATGTACATGGAAAGCTTTGAATTGTTCCATATGGATTAATGAGTCAAAAGCTATAAAGAGTTTTAGTTTGTGGGTAGTTATGGATTTTCAACTCAAAAATAAACTTTGAAGTCCTTTATTTTACTCAATTTTTAATATTTTTAGAAAAAGATTAAAACGCTAGATGTAGACTGTTTATTACAACAATTGAACCATTGGGATTGGCAAGATTCAATTTCAAAAGAAATTCTTAATAATTTAGTATTTTGAATCATTTCCTACTTATTTTTACTTACTATTTTTTTGTACATGTTGTACAATTTCAAATGATTTGAAAATTTTCAAGCATGTAGCCAACTTGGATTGAAGAATGAATCCAAAGAGTTTCAACCATTTTGGACATTTTTTCATATAAATATGGCTGTCTAAAGTGCAATTGCCCAGATTTTTGCAGTGGTCAAAAAACAATTTTTGTAACTTTAAACACTAATATCTTGCAATCTACATAGTGAAATTTTTTTGAATTTTTTTCGACATCTTTTGAATTTAGTGCACTACAAGATTCTACGGTTACATTGTTCCAAAAATATTTTCCTAAAATTTGGTAGCTATCCTAGAAATGACAGTTTTTAAGTGGTTTGGGTGGAAACATAGTTGCGGTCCTTAAGAGGTTAAGGTAGAAGCACCAATTGTCAACTACACTCAACAACCAACTTGTAGAAATGCAGTTTTTCCAATCAAGTGATGGTTTGATATCCAAATGAAACTTAGAATGTATTTTTTTGGTCCTTTTCCAATTTGGAACTATTAAGATAATGACATGTGTCATGCAATAGTGAATAAAAGAAGTGAGCGGAAAGCAATCATGGAATGATTAGAATTGGAAAACTCTAGACTTTGGATATAGGAAAAATGCACTTTTTGACTTCTAAAATTATCCCTATCATCACTCTATTTTCTATCTTCCTATATGGCAAAAATTTCCACCACCTCATATTCCTCACAATGGTGCTAGTATGTGAGCATGAAAGTGTGAGCATGTAACATGTAAGCCTTCAACATATATATAAGCAACAGTGCTAGTATGTGAGCATGAGAGCCTTGAGCATACATATAAGTAGGTATTATGCAACCATTAAAGGTGTTTATAACTTAAACACCTATAATACAGGTATTTATAGCATATAAGGACTATCATCATAGAAGATTACTATAATATAGACATTTATATCATTGGTGTATAGTCTTCTAAGCTCATGGGCTCACACTTCTATGCTCACATGATAGCAACCCTCTATTCCTCGCTACTACATAATTGCTTAAATGATAAACTACTAGTGCTTCTACGTTATGTACCCTATTTTGTGCCCAACATTCATGCACACATGTTGAACATTTTGGACTACTTGCATCTTGATATTTTCAAGATCAGTATATGGTTGGAGTTGGTTTTAGGCACCTGCACCTTAGAAATGGACAGGTTGAATAGAATCCCATTTTTTCCTTCCCCATCCACTCCAAATTGAACAGGCCAGTGGCTGGTTGTTGGGTGTCTAGCTTATACGGAGTATATCATTCCCCTTGCAAGAGTTTCCACTGTTTTGCACCATCCCCCCAAAGGCCCAACTGCCCAAGCCGCAACTGGCAAACTGGCATAGTTCAGTACTGTAGTCTACAGGCACAAACACACGTTCCGGCCTCTCCGGCTCCGTTCCCAAGGAAACGCAACTAACAACCAATCCTGCACTCACTCACTCATCAGTCATCACTCACTCAGTCTGTGCTGCAGTGCTACCTCTGGCAATGAGTTCATTCTGCTTACATAGCTCCTGTTAAACTCAATCTCTCCAGTGCCGGCAGTGAGTAACAGTAGGTGAACTTGTAGCCTTGTGCGCAATGAAATGAAACCCCGTTTTTTGCTTTTGTTTGATTGTTTGAATTCCATGAATTCCATTGCAAAGAATGAAATCCTATTCACTTTGATTCCAAGAAAACCAAGAAAATTCCATTAATATGGAGTGTGGAGTTCCTTCCGTCCCCGTGAGCATGAGTGTGATCGTAGCGCGAACCCTACAACCAAGGAACAATCTTCCAATTGGTTCGTTGGTGCCTTGTTCCCTCCAGGCTGCTTGCACCTGAGTGGTTCAGTTGGTTGTTTTTTCACCGTAACATAACCATGAAATTTCGTTTCATTTGTGTCAAAGAAAGAAAAGAAAAGGCCAGATCCCTCAATAATCAGACCTCCTGCTCTTGGCTTGACTGTACTAAGGAAACCCAAAGGTGCCTATGTTCCGCTTTCCTGTTGCTCGATCATTCGGACCTTCATCAATGCAGCCGCCTCCAAATAGCCGCAAGGGAGTCGCCCTCTTGTCCCACTCCCAAAGGGGCCAGCCAGATGCCCAGGTGGTGGATGTCCAGCCAGATGGTGGCTGGTTGGCAAGCCCCTGCCGGAGGAGTTATTAATGGCGGTCGAACATTTCTGACCAACCTGGCGGCTTTTCCTTCTTGGCAGGACCTGACCTCAGCAGTCGGCCGGGCCCTCCGCTCCTTCTTCCCTGCGAACAGCATCGGAGCATCGGAGGGAGCGTGGGCTGAGATGGACTTTCTCATCATTGGCACAGTGAACGCGGGACGGACGGACGGACGGACGGAAGCTCACGGACGGCCCGGTCCCGTCGGGGTAAATACGGCCGGCTAAAGGTCGCTTTACACTTAGAGGACAGGAGGCCAATTCCTCTCGAAGCCTATTGCACAAATTTCAGCTCCTTTTTGGGTAGGAGACCGACCTCAATAAGTCATTATAATAAGATTATGAATGGGGCCGATACTCCCATTTGTAAGGACCTTGAGGCTAAGAAGTAGAGCTGATTCAAGAAAAACTTAGAGAAGAAGAAAAAAGGGGCTGAAAATTTTAGGGCCATCTAACACTTAGAGGTTGGGCCAATCCCCCTTGAGGCAAATTGTACAAAATCCGACGAATCAGATTTGTTGAAAAAAATGATATTTTATGAGATATATATTTTTAATTGAAATCTGACATGGGCCCCCTAGGCCAAGAATTGGCTTCCCATTCTGGTGCACCTAATTCAGCAAGCTAGGGCCATGCTCAGTTCTAACCATCAAATTGTCCTGGCCTCTTAGTGTAAAGGGATTGGGGCTAATTTTAGCCTTTCAAACCAATCATAAGTGACGATTCTTGGCCTCTAAGAAAGTAAATTGGCCTAGCTTCTCAATGTAAAGTGGTCCTAAAGTTGCACTCTTCATTCAATCTTGAGTAGATACTAGGATCTATACAATTTTGTTTATTTATTTTAAACAAATGAAACATACCTACCATTGGAAAGGGGTGAAATATTTACATAACTACCAGCCACTTCATGGGCCTTTGAAAAAAAAAACTGAATTTTTAAATCTTCCACGTATGATCAAGTTTGCAAATTTTGAATTCATATTTGCAATGAGAAGCACTAAATTTTCCAAGTAAGGTGTACCGGGTAAATTAATCAAGTACAAAATAACAAGGAGGTTTTGTTTTTTATTTTAATTTTTTTACTTGTACCCTTGGAATGACTTGGAAGGCCAAGCAAGTGGGCTAGTTAACCCCAACTACTTTATGATTTTATTTTATTTTATTTTTAGCAAATGGAATGGAATTTCATTGCAAAAAGGTAAAATACAAAACTACCAACCACAAGTGACCTCGTGGAAGAACCACAAACAAGAGAGACCTACGTAGACAAAATATGACACATAAGGAGAAGCTTAGTCTATGTTGTAGAGTTAAACAACATGTTATTCATTTGGATCTAGAGGGTCCAAAGGTCCGTCATAGTCATGACAATCTTTGAGAGAATTTTGTTTAGTATTGCTTCAATTATTTAAGGAATCCAATTATCAGTTTTTAAATTTTTTTTCTTTGAATAGTATTACAATTATACATAATGTCAATTTTTTCCATTGATAAATGAGTGATTTTATGTGGCAATGTTTTTGAAGTGAGGATATTGTCAATAGCTTGGGATATTTGCCCTTTGATGTGTAATACTAATTCTTGATTGCTTTGCAAATTAGAATTTGAAATTTCTATCATTGAAAACACATTCAAAATTATTTTAAGTTGGTACAAAAAAAACGAAATTTAATCTTTGAAGGACCAAAGTACCTTTTTCGACGATTTAGAAATTTTAGGCAAGATAGTACATATAACTAGAGATTTCTATGTTTTAGATCCAAAATTTAATAGAAGTTTGGGATGAGAAATATCTCAAAGGCCTAAAAAATTTCATAACTTTTGACTAAATGGTTAAAGAGTTATTGCATGATATGTTGGATAGTTCAAGTAGATCTAAAAATATTTGAAACAACCACTTTTTTAAAAAAATTCGAAATTGGTTTTGAAAATTCATATACACAAGGATAGCTTTTATTTATTCCATTTGGATAAATAAGTCAAAAGTTATGAAGAGTTTTAGTTTGCAGGTAGTTATGGATTATCTACTCTAAAATAAACTTTGAAGTCCTTTATTTAACTTAATTTTCAGTATTTTTGGAAAAAAATAAAAATATTGGGTGTAGATTGTTTACTACTACATTTGAATCATTGGGATTGGAAATTTTCAATTTTATAAATAAATTCATAAGGATTTTGTATTTTGAATCATTGTCTATTTATTTCTACTTACTATTTTTTCCTATATGTTGTACAATTCCAAATGGTCTGAATTTTTTTAAGCATATAGACAACTTGATTTGAAGAATGAAACCAAAGAAGCACCACCAATTTGAACATTTTTCCATACATATGCAATCTTGTGAAGTGCAATTGTTTAGGGCTTATAGGGTCCAAAATCAACTTTTGGTCGATTCAAATGCTAATATCTTGTAATTCACACGGTAGGAATTTCTGAATTTTGTATTCCATCTTCTCAAACTAGCATACTACAAGAACCTATGGTTACATGTATCTAAAGATAATTTTTTCAAAAATTTGGTACTTGTGTTAGGAATGGTGTTTTGGAGTGTTTTTGGTGAAAATATAGTCAAGAAACTTTTAAGATTAACATTGGACAAAAAAAAAAAAAATTTGACATGTTTTAACAATTAATCAAAAATTAGAGATATATGTGGCAGGGCAAATTTCCATGTCTATTAAAGACCCTAACATTATTTGAGAAGCTACACTAAAGAGGATGAAGAATTCTAATATCCTTATTGTAGAAGATTGGACAAATGAATTATTCTTTTAATGAATCATGGATTTATTGAGATTTTAGAATTGAAATAAATAATTTAAGCCATATGTTCAGACTTGAGGTCCATTGATATTAACATCGTGACAATTAATTGAGTCAAAATGTGTATTAATAATCATTCCACATATCCTTGCTAACACTACTCAACATCAACTGTGAACATAACCTATGGTTCTAATATGTGACACAAATATATCAATATATCCCAAATAACCATGACAAATACTACAAAGACAAACACTATACAACAAATCACACATGATGTGTGGCAAGTTAGCCTCAATATCTTTTTTTCCAAAAGAAGTCTAGGTTGATAAAACTTGTCCAAGTAAATAAAAGTTGAAAGTTAATTAGCATTGTCATATTTATGATTAGGTAGGTTTCTATTCTATAAGGATATACATATTCGATTATTTTTTGAAAGAATAACAACATTAGGGGGGATTTGAGGCAACGGAGGGCCGTTTCAAGTTCCCAAAACACATAAAAATTGTTTGGTTGCTATCAAGCCAATAATTACCAAAATAAAAATTTAAAAAAATTTATATTTGGATCATGAAATGTGAAAAAAGTCCAATTTTCTTTAAATAAAAAAAATAGAATGACCTGGTTGAATCTTAGCCACATTTCATTCTTGCCACTATATAGTTCCTTTGTTCTCGGAGTCTAGGAACTCACAATCTTGTTTCCCCTAATAAACTAACTATTCAAGTCATTAGAAGGAGTTTGAGGGCAAAAGAAGCCCGTTTAGGGTTGTTTTCTAAGTTGTCCAAGAATTATGAATTAGCCTTTGCTAATTGCTACCCAATTTTTTGAATATTTTGAAAAACAAATTCTAAGTGTTCAATTTTTTTAAATATTTTAAATATTAATTAATCAATATTGTTTAATGTGTCATAGACTTAATTATATTTGATTGTTGATATGGCACAATTTTCAAGGAGTTCCTAAGATCCCCGCTACTTGAAAACTTGAAAACTTTTGAAGGCCTCAAATATCCTCTAATGTTTTGTCAAGAAAACAATAACCTTGTCTATTTCATGAATTCAAAGTATGCAATATCTATCAACCAATAAACCCCTTATGCATCTAAAAAGATAAAATCATTTAATCCAAATTAGTGTAATTTTTGGTGGTATTGAACTTATTGAAAATGATAATTTAAGTTTCTTGGATAGGATGAATCAATCATGTGTGTTACAAATTCTAGTCTTTGTATAAAAAAACTAAATCTAAAAACACATCATATGACTCTAATATATAAATTGCACACATTGCCCTATTCAACAAACATTTCAAATGCAAGTGCATTAAGATTTAACAATGGTTCATATTGCAACCTATATTCTTTCTACAATGGCTAATTAATGCACTTCCGTGCTCCAAATTTATTTTAAAAAATCCAAATTACAACTAGTTTTTTTTCAAACTACAACCATTGAAGGTACTTATAACATAAACACCTATAACATAGATATTTATACTGTAGATATGCATTGTAATCATTCAAGGTTACTATTATATAAATACTTGTATCACAAATGTATAGTCTTTTAGGCTCATGGGCTCACACTTCTAAGCTTAGATAATAACAACTGTCATCATTTGGATACCCCAAATCCATATAGAAAGTATCATGTTTGAGCATAGTTTATAAATGTTCATGGCTTGTCATTCTAAATAATTGAAAGGTTGGTGACAACAATGGGATTTTAGAAATATGCACCTCAACCTAAATACCTATAATCAAGAAATGTGGCCCACTTCATGAAAATCTTCATAGTACCCAAGTAGTCACTAACTACATTGAGAACATTATTGTTTCAAGAAGGAACAAGTACAAAGTGTCTTATATGGGCAAGTCCAAGCTTCCAGGGATAGAAATGCTTCCAAATCATTTTATTTGCCCCTATAAGGTCATTCAACATGACAAATACTTACTCAACAATCAAAATCAGTGTATAGAGTTTTTTAATAAGACACTATTTGAAAGCTTTTAGTGGGATAAACGGAGTATATTACTTGTATATTTGCTTACAGACTTTGCCCATTGATGCTTTTGGCATGGTTGTTTGAATGAAAAAGTTTCAAATTCATATTCAATTTTGTTCATCACTATCACTATAACAATTGACTTGAAATCCTAATATTGAAGCATGCACAACAACATCCTTATCCATCTTATCATATATTTTAAACCTTAGATGACTTTGTTTGTTTGTTTTGTTCATTATGGTAAGATTTTGTAGACTATACATACCCTAGTTGTATTCTTGATACTATCAGAAAGCTCTTAGTAAGGAGGGGTGAAAGTTTTATTTCACAAGCTTTATTTTTGTAGCATTGGACATGGGGTGTGAAAGTTATTGAATTTCTATAGATTAAGAAATTAGAAAATTACCCCATACTATTTTTTTAGGACTATGGCAACAATCTAGGTCATGCTTGATTTTACGATAAGTTAGGAATCCATACCTAAGTTAAGTTGTATTTGTTTGTTTTGTTGTATTGTGTTTGTTTTGTTGAGATCTCCTAGACTGAGTGTACGTCCCCTAGTTGCGATCTTAATACCAATAGAAAGCCCTTGGCAAGGAGGGGTGCATGGGCTTTGTTTCGTAGTGTTTAGACCTACAATGGGAAAGTTATGAAATTTTATGTTATTTTTTGGTTTTAAGAAACTATAGAAAATTACTTTTACTTTGATTTTGATTGTACACAGTATTTTCAAAGGATACATTACATGACATTTGAGGGCATTGGAAGGCTGCTTCAAGCCTGTTCCTGAAATGGTTCGCGATGCTGTTGGCCACTATCAGGATGGCATTAACAAAGAAAATCGGGTCCTAAAATATGAAAAAAGTCCAAAAAAAATTCAATTTAAAAAAAAATAATGTGGCAGTGTCTCGACTACGTAGGATTCTTGTTCCCGTAGTAGAAATTGCGTTCTTGCAGTTCGGGAACTCGCAGTCTTCCAATGCCCTCAAATTTCTTCTAATGCAGAGCACGCAAACTTAACAAAAGTTTAGAGCACTTCCAATGCGTCTCTACAAACAACACGGAACAGTGCAAACGGGGGTTTTGACGTTGCTTTGCCAAAAATTGTTTCCTAATGCAGCCACTACTACCAACCGCATTTCCCCGGGCTCTGCATATAAGAGCCCCTACTTCGCTTATTTGGGCGATTTGCCGAGCACGGAAGACAACTCCGTGAGCAAATTCTTTGACAATGATGACACGTGGTGGTGGTTCCGGGATTTGAAGATGCAAAGATTCTTCAGGAAGATAAAAAAAAAGGAGAGTTTGCCGTCTCCAATCTCTTGTTGCATTGGGGCGTCGGAAGCTGAAAATGAACTTGGCCCGGTCCCTACTACGGCAACAGACCCGGGCCTTACCATTTCCCGTGTTGTTTTCAGGATAAGCATTGGAGGTGCTCTTCCAAAAACATTTTAATTGACTACAGTAGTGTAAGGTACACCCCCGTGAACAAGGTAAGTGCAGTATGAAAAAAGAAGATGGATTCCCTCGTGGTTTTGACTTTGGCCGAAATTGCACCAAAAGTGTTGTACTGCCTGTGTTTAGGGTTCTAATTCAGGGTTCTAAACCAGGGTTCTAATTTAGGGTTCTAAACCAGGGTTCTAATTTAGGGTTCCAATTTTTGTTCCCATGTCCTGGAACTAAAGCAACAGAGGGAGCTGCCCTGCCCTGCCCTGCCCTGCCCTGCATTATTGATCCTTTGATCCCGTGGCAAACCTGAGAATCAGTGGTGCCCCGAGCGCAAGCCCCATATGCCCCCAATTTTAGCTTCAGTAGGGGCATCCCCAGGGGCCTCATTTCTCTCGCACTTTCCATCTTTTGATTGCGTTTCTTTAGATGAGAGCTCAGGTGACGGGCACATCGACACGCGTCCATGGCTTAAGTTTACTTAATTTACTTAAGCTTAACCTTAAGTGAGTCCGGTCGGTGAAATCAGCTGGAACACTGGGTCAACCTCCCAACCTGCCTAACTTCAGCTTATCTGGCCTCCAACAAATTTGGAAAATCGCTCAATCAGCAATCGGGCCTTCGGAAGGGCCGGACGTGGAGGGGAGTTTCGGAAATAAGGGAGGAGGCTCAAAAACCGCTCAGGTTTCAAAACCGCTCACCTTCTGAAATGTACATTTCTGGTACATGATGTTTTTTGATCTTTACAATAATGTACAAACAGTGAACATTTGAGGGGGCGGGCGGTTTTGGAGCCCTATGCCATGTTGACTTCAGAAATTCATAACTAATTCTACAAAGCTCCAAAAAATATGAAACGACTTGGGTTAGATGCCTATTCAAGCTGTCTTTCAAGAAAAATTCAGTGGAAAATACTTCAAGATGTTTGACCTGCCCAAAATTCTATTCCAGCCCTTAGATGGTCGGTTTAAGGACCTCCTCCCTTACAGTAATTAGGAGCATGTCCAAAATTTAAAAAGTTCAGAACTAAGGTAAGGTAGACTGCTCTAAAAGCGACCACTTAAGAGCTGATTGCCTTTCCGGGGAAGCTGAACTCCTTGAATCAATCTTCAGTAAATCTTCATAGAAAGGAAATTGGAGTTGGCATCCAACCCAAGTTGTTTCATCTTTTTTGGACCTGTGTAGAATTAGTTATGAATTTTCAAAGTTCAAACGTAGCGTGTTCTAAAAGCAACCACCTGCTGAAATATACAGCTGGAGTACATTGTAAAATTTAAAATCTAACACTGTGGCATGGTCGCTTTTAAAAACATGGTCACTTTTAGAGCAGTCTACCTTTGTATTGGAAAATCTGAAAAAAAATTCTTTGTCGCCGAAGATCATAGTTTTTGAATATCCAAAAATTATTTAAAAATAAATATTCATTTATTCATGAATTCATGGCATTTATTCATGAATAGAATAAATTAATCTAAGAGTCGGGGTATAAAAGATAATAAGAAGTGTGAATTGCCCAAATCCAAAAAAAGAAAAACTATGTGTCAAATCTGCTGAAATTTAAAATTAATTTAACTCTTCAACAAGTTGTTGAATTTGACCTGCGTGCAACGTACTAGAAAAAGGCAACACATCATGTCCTGCCATCCTTCCCTCCCCCCTCCAAAAATTGAGAGACATTGATTTTTGTTAAAAACAAAACAACGCCCCTCCAATGCCGTTGATCTTCAAAACAACTTGGGGTACAAATACACAAACGAAGAAGGAATATTGTACAATATGGATATAGATACAAAAGTGAAGACATATACAAATACTAGGGATATTGTACGAATACTAATTTGGATAAGTGTATCAATTTGAGTATGGATACAAACACAAATATGATCTTTGGGATATATTCAGTATCAAATGCCAAACCCTATTCTACCTAAAAATTACAAATAGGGTAGAGAGGGGGGCAATGATTTCAATTGAATTATTTTAAATCATTTTTTGAGCTCACTAGGGGGATTGGGGGTTGGAGTAATGAAATAACTTTTTTTTTAAAACTCATTGTGACAATTTATCATAGTGACAATGACAATAAACTCAAAAGAAGCACTCATTGCCTAGTACCATTTCAAAGTGAATAACCATAAGATCCTACATCTAGCTAGTGTGAACCGATCCCATTGGTGGATCCCTTGGAAAAACATTGAAGGTTTGTTTTTTTCACACATAATGAAAATTGAAATTTTTGAATTCATATTTGCAATATGAGGTCCTAATTTTGCTATGAAAGGTGGAGGATTATTATTATATGAGCCTTAGAGTGTGAGCCCATAAGCCTACATACCAATGGTATAGGTATCTATAGTATGAAAACTTTCTATAATTATAGTGCAACTATATTATAAATACCTATATAGGTGTTTATGTGATAATCACCATCAATGGTTGTTGTATATCTATTTATATACATGCTCAAGGATCACATGCTTGCATCTTCATACTTAGATACTAGCATCGCTGTAACGGTGTGTAATATTATTCAATCAAATACAAAATAGGGGCTTAGTTACTTCCCCCCCCCCTAAAATTTACAAATTTTCATTTAGAAACCAAAGTCCTACTATAGTATTTATTCAAAGGACATAATGTAACAAAATGATAAAACATTGTTGAGAATTTGTAGGGATTTGTTGTCTTTGACCTTTGGATAGAGGATATAGCATTTATTCTCTACTTTTTCAATGTAAGTTTTCAAATCCTATGTACAACTACATTCACACTACACAATGTAATTAAGAATTAGTTAGAGCGGATAAAGCTTTATGGTCACACTATTCTTGTATTTTCTAAAAAGAAATATGAGGAATTAGGCAAAAGGAATATTATAGAATCTCCTATCGTTTGTATAAAAAAATTTGGCCTATAAATTGACAAAAAAATAATCTACTAAATGGATTGGCCTTTGAAGTAGATAGGGGAACCTCTCTAGTGAAGCTCAAGGTTGTGACACTTCATTCCACAACATTTATAGAGCTAGACAAAGTCAAGAGGACTAAAGTGCATTGATGACAATATTTTGTCTTTTCTTTTCTTCAAATGGGCTCACCCAAAAGAGATTGTGTAGCATCATAGTCATTAGAATTTTGATTAGTAGCCCTATAGGATTGTACACTTAATAGTAAGGAGCAAGAGATCTTATTTCTTGAAAAAAAAATTTGGACTTTTGAAATTAGTGCTCTAGAAAGTCATTTGAAGGATCATAGGGATGCATTTGACCTTGAAAGAATGACAAAACAACATTTGTATGATTTCAAATGAGTGAAATATAATCAAGGATTGCATTTTTTTCATCTACTATTTCCTTGAGGTTCCTTGGATGTATTTGTGTCAAATGTTGGTCAAAAGTCTCCCATAGAAATATTATCGATTTTTCTAACACAAAAGATGCTAAAAATGTATCACAAAAGATGATTTTGGAATATACATTGGCAATTTGTTCCTCTTTGTTCTAAATCCACATTTTAGCAAAATAATAATCTTATTGGATTGAATCTCAATTAATGAAAGGAAGTTAAATAAGTCTACTTTCTACTCCAATAAAAAAAAATTGAAGTATAAAATCAAACTCTATTTCTAACTTTAATTTTGAGCCTTTAATAATGATATGTTAATTTTTTAATCATAGAGTGATGCCAAAATTTAAATTATGCCATGCTACTCTACACTATAATATGCTTATGATGAAAATTTTTGAATTTTCAAGTAGACATTGTATTTGATATGAATTTTCTTCACTCTTCCTTGAAAAAATAACAATTATTTCACATTTTCAAAAAACATTGAAATTTTTTTGACTTTATGAAAATATGTAATTTCATCCATGAAAAATAAAATAAAATAAATTTTGCTCATACTAGGTGGCAACATCATTAAGAGAGTTTTAGGGCCTCTAGGAGATTGTGAATTCTTGAACTGTAGGAATGTCACTACGTCATCAATTTGATGTGGTCAGGAGACTTCTACATTAGATAATAATAAAAAAATCAATTAATCAAATTAAATACTAAATATTTTTAAAATCATAATTTAATACAATTTGAAACTTTTGATATTATTATTTTTTTTTAATTTGAAAATTCAAACTAGTTATTGTTGGTTTGTAGCATTGGGAAGTATTTTAGGGAATAACCTTGAAACAATCCCTTGAAGGCCAAAAAACTCCCCTAATGAAAGTACATAAAGCATGAGATGTTGAAGTTGTTCACATTATCATAATCTACCTTTAAAGGGTTAGAAGTTTATGCCACATGTACATTTCTATATTGATCATAAGAGAGTTGGCATCTATGGAGCAAAATTGTTGGGTACCATGTGAGATTAGGATCTTAAGCACATGAATCTAGGCTAGGTACCTATATTATTAACACCCTCTATCGGGTTATAGTGTATCTATGTTATACATATCTATATTGTAGGTGATTAAGTTATATATGTGTTATAGATACCTACTCTAATGTAAGGTACTTATACTTAGCTCAAGGCTTGTATTTCTAGCCTCATACATTCGTGTCATTCATCTATAAAGTAGATCTATAATGTTTTAAAGCACTTATTATAGGAGCTATCTAAATGAATGAAGTGCATCAAAGTATGTTAAAAAAGGAAATTTTGTCCACACTTCATCCATGTGACTAGCTTGATAATTTGATGATTGGTAATTTTGTTCAAGAGTTTGAATAAATTCTTGACTTCTTGTAGAAATGGAGGAATGAAAAAAGCTTGTAAGAATGAAGATGTCCTACTTGGAACTCTTACAAATCAAATTCCACAACAATCCTATTTATTTTCATGTGCAAAATCCAAAAGAATATTTATCGTTTATACCAACAAATTATTTATAAAATTAAAAAAATAACATTGAATAGTGATACCAACCCCAACAAAAATAATTTTTTTATTGTGGCAAAGAGTGTATAATAGAATTTTCTTGCTATTATGTGTAGCTTCTAATATATGTCATAATACTTTTGAATTTTTTGCATAGATTCAAATTATCATGTCCTACATGCAAAGCTTTATTTTATGTCATTGTCATTGTGATAAATATTATAAAAATCATAAGTTGTTTTCAATCAATTTCTATCTCAAAATAGAGAGTTTAATTCTTTTTTAAAATAAATTCATTATATATATATATATATATATATATATATATATATATATATATATATATATATATATATATATATATATATATATATATATATATATATATATATATAGCTTTGAATTACTAATCCCTAAAAGACCAAGTTGTGTTCTTTGACAATATAGCAATTTTAGGCAACTCATTCCAAATAGAATTTTTATTTTTTTCTTTGAAATTTTGTGCAATATGTGTCTAAGATTTTCTTTCACATCCAACAATTTCCACAATTTTTGACTATATGATTAAGAAGTTATAATGTGATATGTAGTTTTTCATTTTGTTTTGCTAGTCTAGTCAGTCTGGGTAGATAAAAGAAATCACACCTTTCATAAACAAAAATTTGATATTGGTCATATATATATACACATACATATATACAAGAAGCTTTGAAACACCCCATTTTTTTATTAATGGAATGAAAGTTATGAGGAATTCTAGTTTGCGGGTACTTATGGATTCTCTACTCTAAAATAAATTTTGAGGTTCTTTATGTAATTCAATTTTTGATATTTTTTTATTGCAACATTGCAACCATTGAGATTGGTATTTTTTGATTCTATAACAAAACTCTTAACACTTAAGTTTTGAATTGTTTTCTACTTCTTTCTACATACTATTTTTTTCCTATATGTTGTACAATTCAAAATGAAGTGAAAATTTTCTAGGATGTAGCCAACTTGCCTTGAAGAATGAATCTAAAGAAGTGTCAGCGACATGGACAACCTTTCATGCAAATGTGATCTTGTGAAGTATAGCTATTGTATTTTTTGTAGGGCCAAAGTAAGGATTTGTGTCAATTCAAACGCTAATATATTGCAATCTACACAATGGAATTTTTTTGAATTTTTCTTAGAACTTCTCAAATCATTATACTACAATATTCTATGCTTAAATGTGTCTTAAAAAATTATTTTAAAAAAAAGTGAATACTGGTACCAAAAATGGTAATTCAGGAGGAGGATTGATATTATGCAAGCCTATGAGCCTTGAATACTACAAACCTACTATGGTGAAAGTGTCTATATTATAGAAATATTCTATGATTGTATTACATCTATGTTATAGATACCTATATTATAAGTGTTTATATTACAAACAATTTACATAGTTGTAGGATATCTGTTATATACTGCTAAGGCTCACATGTTATATTTTCATGCTCACATGCTAACACCGTTGTTTTTGGAGCATTCTTGGTGAAAATATAGTCAAGGAACTTCAAGAGCTAATGAAATTAAAGATTTGAAGATTCACCCCCTTGTATGTGATAGGACAAGAAAAATTGATTGGTTCACTTGAATCTAGAATGTGGTCGATATGAAACAACATTTTGGCATGTATTGTTCATAAAAGTATATCCAAGATTTTGCAATGACCTTTTCATTTCGTCATTTATTTCTTCAAAATATTTCAAGTTCAATGTAGCAATTTTATTCAATTTCTTGGCTCATTATGTACAAGAACTTCAAAAGATAGAACGTTTCCACCTTTTTATTAGGATGGTATATATAATAAATTATTGATATAGATTTAAAAATTATAGATTGTAGCTACAACTAAATACTCTCTAAGTCCTAATCATGATGAGCCTAGAAAAATAGCTCTTTAAATTTAAGGTTAGTCAATTTTATTCTACATTTTATTTGTGATCAATTCATTAACTACTAAAATATTATAGTATTCAAAGTCCCAAGTTGCTTAAAAATAATCTTTGTTAGAATGATGATGAAATCTTTCAAGAATTTAGTTATTTAGTCTATTAATTAAATTATTCAAGTATACTCTTCTAAAAATTAAAGTTAAAATCTATGTTGATTGGAAGATCATAATGCGTAACTTTCAATAATAAGTTTATTATAGTTGTGTCAAAGGTCTATGCAGTTTTGCCTTAAATTTTAGGATTAAATTATATACATCTTATAAGTTATAACTTTGATGACATGATGAATAATGATTTGAAAAAACTCATTAGATGAAATTAGAGGCCTCAATACGACTTTGAGTTCTAAAGTAATGGAGAACCATAAGTAGAGATTTTGGGGGGCACTAAGCGACTATATCAATCTTGTTCCCCAATTTGTGAACCAAGCACTACTTGTAAGATTAAGATTAGATTAAATTTTTAATTAATTTTTTTAATTTTAATTTTTTTTTTAAATTTAAAATTATTGTTTTATGATGAGTAGTTGCTTGGCCACATCAACCTACTTATGTGGTAGATTTCAGTGAGTTCCCATAGTTCGCAAACTCGCAATCTTCCAAAATGGCCCAAAATCCTCTTATGAAGTAGGAATTATGCCACATTTGTGATCTAATGTGGTCAAAACATTGTCATGTCTAATAATATTAATCGATTAATTTTATAAAAATACTTTACAAAATATATATATTGTTGTTTAATTTTTTATGTTTTTATGTTTTGTATTTGTGATTTAAATATAATATTTTAACCAATAATTGGTCATTCACAACAAAAGCACAATTGTAAACCCTTTGAAAGTTTGAAGCCTTTGACGTCACTTCTTGTGTTGATTGCAATGCAAAATTTGCAAATATTTTTAGCTACCTTCTTTGAGACATAAATTGAAAAATTCATGTAACCTTTGTAATATTTGCTAAAATTGCATGAGGCTAAGCTTTACATGCTAAAAATGATGTGTAGGAGCTATTCTAAAATATCTATACAATTTTTTTTTAAGTCTCAAATTATCAAAGTTTACTAAAATTTCTCAATTTTATGAATTGGATTTTTTAGTTTGATTATCTCATAGGGTGAAGTTGTTTTGAGACATATTTGAGTGTAAACACTCTCAAAAACCTATTATCACCAACAATTCAAAAGATGTGTAAGACAATAGTGAGTGATTTTTCCATAGTATTTCTTGGTAAACCATTTGATAATGAACAAGATGGATGAAAGTATTTTAGAGCAATTAAAAGACACTTGATGACTTTGTTGCATTATCTTCAGCACCCTTGTTTTTTAGAATACTATTGAATTATATTATTTTTATAAAACATAAAAATATAATCAATCCATAGGCCTTTAAGAAAATTGTAATCTAAGAAGAATAACTATGCAATATTTTTCTGATTAATGTTGAGAATAAAATTATGTAAAATCTCAAAAAATTGATATTTTGACATTATGATTTGTAATAAACAAGAAAATAATTAAAATGATATAAAAATTGACCATCTAAAACAATTCTATGAAGATTGTTATATACTAAAAGAATAAATAAAATAAAATCTTCTATGATCAAAATGCATAATAAATTAATCTTATAAATTATAATATAATATTTAATCAGATGTTTTGAAAATTACTTCAAAAAAATATTGTTTGCAACTAGTTAACTATACCTCCCAACTTTCTTTATATGAGTACTTAGGCCTCATTTACACCAAATTAAAAGGAGAGGGAGCCAAGTTTTTTTAAGGCTTTGATTGGTTCAAATTAAGAAGTGCTTGGAAAATGTATTTACACCATGAATTGAGAGGTCACATGTCTCTTTAAAGGCCCAATGATGTTGAACTCAATATTCTTCTATGAATTAACAAAAGTCTTCAAATTTTGATATTGATTTTAGTAAAATTCTTGGAGGCCTTTTTGAAAAAAACTATTTCTATACATTTGTAGTTTTTAATTATTATTTTCATTTCATGCACTCTTGGTCCTTTACACCAATCAAAAAGACATTACCTACAAATAATAACTTTTCAATGGCAAACAAAAGAACATTCTTGTTGGCCTCCTAATTTTTGGTGTTAATTAGGCCTCATAGTATTCCAAAACCTTTAATTTTCTAGTAAGGCATGTTTCTAGAAAATAATATTATTTATAAGATAAATTATAGAAAATATATATCTATATTGATATAAATTTATCCTTTATAGTTCTATTATCCCTTCATGGAACAAAATGAATTTTGGATAGGTTCCTGTATTATCAATTTTCATTAATATTATTTGAATATTTTTATTAAGATAGGAAAATACATCAAATTTTTAGGAATATATTTTTATTTCAATTGATGATTGAAAGTAGAATTTTTGTTCCATAAAGACCAAAATAGAATTTGTCAAGTAATACCAAAAAGTTGACAAAAAGTTTTATTTGGACCAGGGATGAGAATGTTATCAACAATTTTGTTTATTGGAGAATTTAATCATTTTTTTGAAAAAAATAACTCTTGCAGGATTCATTTTTGAATGCAGTTTCCACAATTTTACAATTAGAATTATTTGATAGCTAATACAATCTTGGCATTGTTATTATTGTGTTTCAATTCTATCTCAAAGTTACTAATGATTAAGTTTTGTATTAAATCTTGAACTTGCTTCTATGTATTAGTTTTTGAAGAATGAAATCAAGTTCATTTAAAAAATTGTTTTCTTAGAATTTCAACTCAATTTGTCTATGCAAAAAAATATAAATTCAACTTGTGTAGTGAAAAGATTCTAAACCAAAAAGATTTGAAGCCTTAATATCTAAGCAAGTAAGTGCAAAACTAATAGTTTTCTTCTCTTCAAATGCAAATATCTTGCAAACGATATGGTCTAAGTTTTTGACATGATTTTATGATAGTTGAGTGCAAGATCCTATGATTAGATATGCAAACAAATGATCTTTAACCCCTAAAGGACTGAAGTCCCCTCGGGGGGACACTTGGAATTTCGGGCAGGCTTGTGTGACTTGAATTTTTTATATTATTTTTTGAAACTTTTTTTGAAGATAGGAAATCAGATTAGCTTTCCAAAAATATAATTTTTATTTCAATTGGTGCTTGGAAGCAAAAGTTATGCCATTCTATGTCCAAAAAGCAGTTCAACGGGCAGAAAAAAAAAACCACAAATTTTTTTTCTTTTTTCTTTTTTCTTTTTTTTCTTGAAGATTTTGTTTTGTTCTACATCTGAAGCTTTGTTTCATTTTATTTGGACTAATAATGAAAAAGTTACGGACAATCTTGAATTTCGGGCAATCTAAGCACCTTCTTCAGAAAATAACTTACAGAATTCATTTTTGAATGCAATTTTTAAAATTTTTAAAATTTTCTTTTTTGATAGGGTTTAGGATGTTTGCAAGAACAAGCTCACCATTGGGATCATGGTTTTTCAATTCCATCTTAAAGTTATTAACAACTTAGTGTTTTGTTCAATCTTGGACCTACTTCTATTTAACAATTTTTTAATGAATGAAAATCAAGTAGTAGTTTTTTGAAATTTTTTTCCCTAATTCCCAACTCAAATGTTCAACATAATAAATATTAACTTCATGGTCCATAGTGCAAAAAAATTCAACAAATGGCAATCAAAGTCATCTGAAATTGCAAGTCAGAGTTCAAAAAAACTTTTTTTTCCAACTTTAAATGCTAATATCTTCCAATCGGTACGGTCAAACTTCATGAAATTTTTACCATATGATCTCAGACGAGTAATTTACAAGATCCCATGGTTAGATTCTAATAAAATTGTTTTTTTTGTTTTTTTGAGAGGAAGTAGCAAACATGGCAGTTTTGAGTGGTTTTCAAGCCAGAAAATGCCTCAGTCCTTTAGGGGTTAAAGATTTTTGCACTTTACACTAGAAATGGTAGTTTTGAATGGAATTTGATGAAAAAAGGACCTTGACACTTTAGAGGTTAAAATGGGTGTATCTACCATCTCTACAAATTCTAACTACATTGGACCATTATACTCAAAGTGGTGTTTAAAGGTACAAACTTGGTCATAGTATAAGAGTCAAAATAACAAAAAGAAATTACACCTATATTTTATATTGCACAAGATTATTGGAATGATACAATAAGATGTATAGAGTATGGTTGGTAGGTATTGTTCTTGATTACACTGTCTAATGGTAGAATTGATCAAGTCATATGCAACATTTTCAAGGAAAATCTTTTTTGACCATTAACTTCTAAAACATTGATGATGTTTTTAAAGGCTCAAAGACAAGGAAATTCATGTTGAAAACAAGGTAGACCTGATAAATTTGTAATTTCTTTTGCAACTTCTAATCATAAGAATTTGTACCAAACTTGTACATCCACTTTTCTATGACTTTATAGAATTTAGTTTATAAGGGTCCTAAAGATTATATTGTTTGAAGTAGTCCTATAAATATTTCTTAATCCATTGCTAAGGTGAACTATCAACAACTTAAAACTTAAAAAAAAAGAATTGTGTGTCCTATAACTTGAAGGATTCCATATTATATTAGTGATTTTAATCTAAGAAAGCCTCTACAAAATAAAACTTGAATTTCATCCTTTAAATTATAATTTTGTAGAAAGAACAAAAGATGATAGAAAAATCCAAATTATTTATACATTTAATGTAAACTTGATATATACCAACACAAATGGTGAGAATTTTGTAGCTAACTACTGAAGCCTATACCCAAAGAAATTTATGAAAATCATAAATACTCAAGGAGGTCACTTTCACTACATTTGGGGGATCCATGTGTGGCGAAGTGATTTTTTGACCCCCCATTTACTTTTGAATAAACTATATTTTCATCCTACAATTTTGATCTTTGTTTAACAATGACTAAAGCTTTCTATTGACAAAAATTTCAATTCCAAATAACATAAGATATGGTGTCTAGAAAGGGTTGAAAAATGAACTAAATTAGCATGTTTTTCAACTAAAATATTTATAAAGGTCACATGAAGATGACTATCGCATCAATATTCAACCAAAATAAACTTTCAATAGAAAACTATTCTATAAAAAAAATTCTTATATAATATAGGGTTGTAAAAGTTATTTTAGCTTTACAGTGTATCTTTTTTCTTTAAAAATTTATAACTAATCACTATTTGAAAAATATCAATAATTCAAAACATAAACTCTTAAAGTAGTACAATCTATTCATAGATTTTTTTTTGAAAAAAATAAATAAATTTAAAGATGTATTACATGTATTACATATTTTGCCACACATATATTTTTAAAATGAGGGGAGTATCCTCCTTGAGCATAGATATTAAATTGGGAAATCAACCTTGTATTATAGTTTTGCTAAAAGATTCTACAAATTCTTGCAAAACAAAACTTCTTGTAAATTTTACTTGACTATTAAGAAAGATGAATAACAACTTTTGTAGGTATGGATTTATTCTTGAGAAGAATTTTTTTTCAATAGATTTTTTCTTAGATGTCCAAAAGTTTGGAGAAATAAAAAAACAATATAAATTTCTAACTATGAACATGTTTTCTTTGGAAATTGGGGTGGTTATAATTATAGAAGACCTATCCAATCTACACAAAAAAGAATTTTAAATACATCTTACAAAATTGCATTTGTAGGAGCTTTCTTCCAAATCCCATACCGCATTTTGTTTAATGAAATGTTTTAAAGGTAACTACTTATTGAGCACATATAAAGACTATATTGTCCGATCGTTTGCAATTGAAGTTCCAATGAAAGTGTATTTTGAAGTGAGAATGCAATAAATAAGGAATAACTAAAATAAACATATAATTGAATCACACCAATAAGCAACACTAATAGTAATAGAGCATCATTATTGCTACAAAACATAAATTATTTTTATTGAATCTTATTGCTAAGTGAAAGGAGACTCTAATTCATTTTAGCATGCTTTATCGGGTGCCATATAAATAACTTAATTATGAAATTTCACATTTACAATACATTAGTGTACCAAAAATTTTCAACTAGGCAACTCACCAAAGATAGTTGGTGCATTTTGAACAATGATGATTATGGATGTGCATACCTTACAAGTTAGACTAGATTTTTTTGCACCTAGGATCAGGTTGGTTCCTGAATAGCATCCCCACCCCTGGCTTCCCTATCCCTTTTTCTATCCCTTATATTCATCCAAGGAGTTAGGGATAGGGAAGCCCCTCCCCACCGGTCCGGATAGGGATAGGAAAGCCACACCAGTTCCCTATCCAACATCCAATTTGGAGAATTGGGATCCCCTCTACCCAAAATTTTGGAGATACAGTACGCCGGTGGGAAGGGGTTTCTTCCCTATCTGGATGAAAACCATCCGGATAGGGATAGGGAAGCCAAGGGGTGGGGATGCTCTAAGCCAGAAGATCATAGGGTTCATGTTTTTAAAAAGTTTAAAAAAAGTTTAAAAAGATCACAGAGTTCATCAGCAATGTAATTCACCCACAATGATGATACAACGTACTGCAAGCACTAAATTCCCTCCCTGGAGTCCCTGATCATTTGAATTGATGGAACCTAATCACAAAGTGACAGATCTTAAGTTCCAGAAGAAAGAAGTCAATCAATCGCCACCCTTGTAAATCAGCCCGCGCAGCAGTCTACTCACCAGTCGATCACAGCGACGGAGATTCCTCTCTCCGCGACAGATTCCTGGCGAAGGAATCATCGTCCGCGTTTCCGCGTCTAGCCCGCCCAAACAAGCAGCAGCCGGGACCAGCAGTTAATAAGGCTCCCCGCCCCAGCCTCAGCTGCCTCGTTTTCCGTTTCCACCCCGCATGGGAACTCAACGAACCTCTCTGCATGTTGACGTAAATTCGGGTGGAAGTGAAGCAGCGTGGATCATTCAAGTGCGGAATGAATGCTGACAACTTTGTGCATGAGCTTCTATTGATGTGAGTATAGGAAGTTGTCGCATTCTGGATTTGGGAGTGGATGGAGGATGAGCGCAAGGTGAGGGAAATCCTTGGAGATTTTGGTTTTGTGCTCAACTTGTGGCTGCGGTCGTGAGTGAGTGTGTGTGTGTGGTGTGCGTGCGAGCGCGCATGTTTGTATGTGTTTTGAGAGGAATGTCTTGAAGGAGGTGTGTAGAGGAGTGCCGAGAGATTGAGCTATGGGAGGTTACCAGCTGGGTCTGCAGTCTGGGTTTCACAACCCATCTGCGCGACAGGACGCGAAGCCTTCGAAGAATGGCAGCATTGGGCGTGACGATGGGAGTGGCACTTTTGGGAAGAATTCCAAGAGGAGTGAGTCGTCTAAGGATATGTTCGGATTCGGTTTGTTCCCGAGCAAGCGCGTTTCTTCGCAGCAGAGTTTGGAGGGATTGATGCAACAGGAGGGATTCAGTCCTCCTCGTCACAGCACAGCCTGCTGCGACGGATTATCCTTAGGTCGTGAGTTGTCAACGGATCGCCGGTTGAGCACGAAAGTGAGGATGTCATTACACGACCCCAGTTCCGATAGTTTCCGTTCGGACGACAGCGACCACCTCGCGCTCTGGGAGGAGAAGGAGCTTCCGACTGGAAGCAGCGATCGCGACGGGTGGATGAAGCTTACGGCCACGCAGTCGCCGCGGTGGCTGGATGCCATGGCGAAGCTGGCACCGTGGCGAAGCTCCCCGGTGCACCCCAAGTCGTGGGACACGCCGCGCGTGTCGCTCGACCGAAAGGTGAGCACGCGCTCGTTGCATGAGTCCACCAAAGCCTGGTACAGCAAGAAGAAGTGGGGGCCTAAAGTGTTGCGCCAGAGTGGCGAGCTTAATGCTGCGCTGATGACGAATTCTGCTAAATGGGACAACGACACTTCGGAAGATGGAAGCAGCTTCTCCAGGGTGACGGAAGAGGATACACGCTTCACGGCTTCCGCAGTGGCTTGGGATATTTCTCACCGCCCTGAAGCCACCGTTGTGGAGGATCCGCGGCAATTTCCTGCCGAGATCGAGAATGGGAATGGGCATCATGCGAAGACGGTGGGTACGCACGACGTGACTGGCATTGCGAATACTGGGGAAGATATCATGGTGAAGGAATGTGGGGATTCGCCGCGGAGTGAAGCTATCTTCGATGGCCACTCGGAGTACGCGAGCTGCAGGACTTTTGTCGAGGACGAGATTCTCTCTGACAATGAATCCCAGGAGATCAAATCTGAAGGTTTTGCGAACGCGGTGGATTTCGTAGCGCCGTTGTTCACCAAGAAAGAGGACTCCTCATCGAAAGGCGGCGAGAAACGGGTGAGTTTCAAGTGGGAAGCTGGGCCGAAGCTGAGAGCGGAGGAAGTAGCGCCCACCACTGAGACGCCACACCCGCCGCCCGTCGGGTCTTCGATGCCTTACGAAACGCTTCGTCAGCAATACATGATGAAATCGAAGAGCGTGCCCTTGGATGGTCTGTACTTGTTCTTGCCGCAGGGCGACAGCGTGAAGCAACCACTGCCGTGGATGAACGAAGCCGCGGACAACTCTGCTCTGACGAAATCGAAGTCGTGTAATGGTGAGCACCGACGAGTGAATAGCTCCTCGGATCTCAGACTGTTCACGAAGCTGCGGAAGTCTCTGCTTGGGGATATTAAGAACGAGGAGTACATGGAGTCGACGTCTCCGAGGAGCATCCTCCGTGGGCCAGATGACGGCATGAGTGTGCCGTCGTCTTCCAATCCCTCCCTGCGCTCCGATCCTGGCACGCTAGCGTTTTCCGCCAGACCCACATCGGCTTCCCAATCCATGTCGAGCTGCAGTGCTTCCTTCGACCTCAACGAAGGCGATTACGAATTGACGTACAATCAGAATTCGTCCGCAGCGTGCATCATTGTGGAGTCGCGGCGCGTGAGCTTGTCATTCCGTGACTTCGGCCCCTCTCAATCGGCAGACATGGCTGAGCCATCAGAGGCCGCGACTTCGAACGTCGAGCTCGGCCAATTGGACGCGAACGCGTTACGTTCGAGTCCCAAGCTTTGGACTGCGACATTCTCCGCACGTTTCCGTGAGTCGGACATGCCGGAGAGTCCCTGTGCACGTGAATCCGAGTTCACGGAACTGTCATCTTCGCCGCCCATGAGGCAGCTTGCGTATTTGATGTCGTGCGAGGACGAGCAGGACCAGCAGCAGCCAATTGTGATGCAGAAGTCGAGGTCGCGCAACAGCGGCGAGTTCACGGCGCGTCTCGGCGTGATATTCTCGCCGTTACGGTTGATTTCGTCGCATGATTCTTCCAACCATGGCTGCTTCGCCACCACGACGGTTTCCCCTCCCCATGACGAGGGGGAAGAAGCGCGCCCCCCTGCTTTCGGTTCGACTGTGAAGATTCTCCGTCCTGTGGAGCTTCGTTCCTCTTCGACGAAATCGCGGAAGGCGAAAGGCTCCTGGACGAATGCGGAGCTGGGGAAGTCGCGGTCCAGCAAGCGGCACCATTCTTCCGACGATCCGCAAACCATGATGGTGAGCTTCATGTCCACTCTTCAATTTTCACGGTGCTCACCATGCCTATTCCTTTCAATTGCAAGAGCTCACATGCCCGCGTTACTTTCTTCAGGTTACACTGAGTAAAGCAATGAGAAAGATTTTGTCGAAATGCACGGTGAAACGATCCGCCAGAAGAAGGAAGCCCACGATGGATGCCCCTCCTCTCGCTGCCCTTTCGCCACCTGAATTTCACTTCAGCTAGGTACCAATTTCGTAAACCTTGCAGCATTGTTTCAAATTACTTGCTATGCAGAAAATCTTGCATGGCGTCAAGCATTCCTTCTCTCTTGCAATATTCTCACTAAGAAACGAAATCTTTGAGGGCATTCTGCATACCGTTTTGAGCTGACTATGCAAGGGTCTTGCAGGCAAACTGAAAACTGAAACTGGCAGAGCACCGTGCCCACCGGCGTCATGGCAATCGATCCATATACATTTGCAATATAAATTCGAACCCCCTTATACGTCTAATGGCCGTGTTCGCACTTCTCACCTGGTGGAGAAGATCGCTTGAACTGTCCATCTTCGTTTTCCTGTAGCGGAGACCAGCTTGGTGTCTGTTCTTCAGCAGCGACTTGAATTATTTTTTCCCAAGCTTAGCATGAAGAGGCCATGAATCTTGCCATTATCAGCACTTGTCATGTACAATATTACGGGGACTTTTTTTGGTGAACAACTTTGTAGAGTTCCATCGACAATGATTATGTGATTTTCTCCATTCTCGATGTAGGATGGTTGTAGAGATAGAATCACTTCGCTGCGAAGCAAAGTAAGCAGCCATGTTTATATTGGACATCAAATTTTGGAATTGGACATTTTTGCACGTACATACACTCAGGATTGATAAGTCTGATTTGTGTGTGCACTAGAAATCTATGGTTTCCTGAGCGTCTCCTCATTAAATCACACAAAATAGTCACTTGTAAAAAGAGAGAATTCTATCAAAATTAGATCCTGGCGTTGTTTAACTCCTACAGAACCGAGTGGTCGAAATTGGGTCATATTGATTCCATTCCTTCTCCTGTCCGGCCTTTGTTGCTTTGCAATGGATTTCCATTTGTTTCAAAAGAAAAAAAGAAACTGGGTCACATGCTTACTTGTATCAGTTTTGAGAAGGTCATGAATACGGCGGGGCCTTTTTTGTCCAATTTTTCTTATCATCTGATCAACACATGAAATTTTCTTTCACTGAAGCTGGTAATATAAAACGGGACCCAATCTGAATTATCGTGTAGTCTCAACACTACGTTCAATTGAATCCGTCTTCCTTAAATCATAAATTTTTGATGAAACGATTAGTAATTCTGTTTAATCATTCTCCATCTTATCTTGAGTGGCTTCAATGCGCAATAAGATCATGAGCTGTAAAGACTCGCCTAGGGGGTGCAATGACGACTTTTGAATTTTGAACAAGTTTTGCAGTACCGTTGGCGGTCTGTAAGCACAGTTGACGATGTAGAAGTGAGTTAATCCTGCTCGTTGATTCTTCAAGTTGCTCGCGCGAGGACGGACCTTTTGGTGTAACTGTGGCTGTGTGGCAAGTTGAAAACAGTGCTCCTCTGCGCTGTTGCTTGGCAAATTGTCAAAACCATTAAATGCGAGAAAGATTTGCATCTAATTACAGTAGCCTTGCTCATCATTAACGTGTCCGTCTGCTGTGAAAGGAGTGAAAGGAGTGAGGGAGGTGGATGGCTCTCCTTGGGGTGCAAGTTCCACACAGGCACCCCCCCCCCGGAGGGAAGGCGAGGCTCGTGCGACGAGGCCGAGAGCCTGGAGGACCTTCAAGTCGTTGGATCTGAAAGCCACGGTCAGGATGAAAAGAGGCCCTTCGGGAACGGGAACTGCGGGTGGGAACGGGATGGGGACGGTTGGGAGCAAGTCAACGCTGTCGGCCTTGGACCAGCGTAAGTTTTGGGGGATGTTTAAATGTTGCCCACGTGGCGATGAAGTGACGCCTATTTTTGCTATTTTAAAGTGTATTGATCCCTATTGTATTGGTCCATTTTAGGTACATAATTTACTCAACTCTATGGGATGGGCAGGGAGAACTGACCCCCTTATTGCCCCAGTCAACAACAGGTTGACTAAATTTTCCCCTATTTTGTGCCATATATTTCGGATTTTCTTCCCACCTCCTACTTCTGATTCCATATATGAATTCATAATTTGCAAAAAATAAAATTTGCAAAAATTAAAAAGTTCCAGGGAAATCTGAAATATACGGCACAAAATAGGGGGAAATTTAGTCAACCTGTTGTTGACTAGGGCAATAAGGGGGTCAATTCACCCTGGCCCTATAAGAGGACGTTAAATCCTACCATCGAAGGTAGGCCCAACATGGTAGATTTACCTCGGCTGAAAACGCAAGAATTTTTTTATTTTTGACATGTAATTTTCCTTGCAAATTCTGAATTCATATTTGCAATTGGAGACTTTAAATTCTGTGATAGACCCCGATAACATATCCTAGACACGGCACAAACTATGGGGTTTTTTTTCACTTTTATTCTAGAAAACCCAAAATTACCCTGTTAGGCCCACCTTCAATGGTAGGATTTAACATCCTATCCTTCAATCAACGGTGCTAGTATGTGAATATGAAAGTGTGAGCATGTAAGCCTTGAGCATATATATAAGTAGGTATCATTCAACCATTAAAGGTGTTTATAATATAAACACCTATAATATAGGTACATGTAGCATATATACACTATTAGCATAGAAGGATACTATAATGTAGACACTTATATCATAAGTGTATAGTCTTCTAGGTTCATAGGGTCATACTTTTATGCTCTCATAATAGCAACCCTTCCCTTCAATGACCGCAAATTGAAGCCTTATAATCCTTCTTTTTATTTAATACTATTTTGAAACAATACACACTATGAGTGAATTTTTTATGTATAGTTTTTTTAGAGATGAAATCCCATCTCTATATGAGCCTAAAGATTTCAAATTTTTTTGAAGAAAGGTGAAGAAAATTCATACCAAATACAAAATATGATCAAGAAATCTAATTTTTTTTTAGCATGGGTGTATTTGGTATTGTAGAAAATGATTGATCAAAACAAAATTACTTTGTTATCCTAAAACTAGAAAAATCAACAAACCATGGTTATAGATTTAAAGTTCAAATTATAGTATAACACTGAATTTTAAGAATTTTTCAAAATTTACAATTAGAGTAGAAACTAGACTTGATAAACTTTCTTTCATTTACTTGCATCAAATTTAAAAATATTTTTATTTATGTGTGAAATTCACATCAAGAATAAAGAACAAGAATTGATTGTAATACATTGCAAGGGGGATCTATGGATTAAACATTTTTTTTCTTTTGAAAAGTCTATTATACCGTAATGAAAGAATGTATAGTACTATTCACTAAAAACACATTCAAACAACTCCCCTAAAATATAGCATGGATGAAAAACTAATTTTTTCTATCCCATACTCCTATCTAAAGTCATTCCGAAGAAAATTATGTCAACGGAATCTTTTGAGGGTCAACCCTATAAAGATGGATTGATCTCTATAGAAATCATGCTTTTCAAAATCGTACAAATCATCTACTTCAAAAAATTTCAAAAGCACTCCAATTAAAGACCAAACTACTATTTATGACCTTCCTCTCTTTGTACAAAATTTCAATGATGAACAATGGCAATTCTCTTCAATGTAAGAATCCTATATCACCTTTCAGACACTTAAAGTCCATAGTGACATGATAGGGCTAATATGATTTTTATATGTTCTTGTTTGTAAATGAAAGAAGAATATAAAGCATTATAAAATGTACTATTTGGAATACTTTGCAAAATTTGTAAAGGATCCAAAGATTATTGACAATAGTAGGTTTCATGGTTGGTTTTTGAATGGAGTGTTGAAAGCTCATTTTTGACCCGTACGAAGAAGAGCAAGGACAGTAGACCAACCTATTACCACCTTAATTTGCAATCTGAATATTTTGGGGCCAATTCCAAAAGGGACACATATTTTTCAGAGGTGTGCACATGTTTCATGAATCAAACTCAAGTGAAATTATAATTTTCTGATCAAACTTGTAATTTATGTAAATTTTTGAAGTCTTCAACCCTAGATTACAAAAGTGCCCATGACTAGGGTCATAAACGCCCTAATAACAACCCATAACCACCTTCTTATGTCCCTATAAGCATCTAGGTTTTCACCAATTAGCTATTGCTACGTTTCCCTAAATGACATAAATGTACCAATTTTGTCAGATTTCTAGATAGAATTGGTTCATTTTTGGACAACTTTGGATGGTAGAATGAGTGGAAATGGGGCCAAATATAAAGTGATAGAAATGACTGGCAAACAAAATTAGGTTGGTCTACCTTATGTGGTGACAAATATTCTCAACATCCAACTTCTATTGGTCTTTGACATTGCAAAATATGGTTCAACAATTGTGTATGTTGTAGGTATAGTTTCTAAAAAAATAATATATGTAAAAAGTTTTTTTTGAAGATTTGCTAGATTTGAAGGAATATAAGAGAATATGCTTTTGACTTGCAAAAATTACTTAGTTGGTACTAGTGAGTTGTTACAATCAAAAATTAATTTTCTAATATTTTAATTCTTAAAAAACTTTGAAATTCAACAACTTTTATATTATAAGTTGGAACACCTTAGAACAAAGTCTGTGCACCGTTCCTTGCTAAAGGCTTTTTGTTGATACCAAGAACATGGGTAGGGGACATTTGGTCCTGGAGATCTCAACATAACAAACAAAGCAAAACAAACAACCTATGGTTTAGGGCTTCCTTACATGTGAGTTGGGCAAGCAAAGAAGGCACCAGAAGACAAGAAGTGAATGCCGATTGTCTTGCCAACCTTGGTGAGCAAAGAAGGATCTCAAGGTTCACCAATATCAATGGACAAGCCCATTGGTAGAGATTGGTCAAGCTTGAACGGAATCAATATGTGGCATTCTTACTCCATCTCTCCCCACCCACCGGGTCCACATGGAAACGTAATAGTTCACTTGGACCTTGTAGCTCACCCTTCCAACTTTGCCTGCCCAGCTCTCATGGAAGGAGGCCCTTCAAGGTATGGATGGGTTGGCTATCCATTACAATCACCATTGACTAATAGAGCTGATTTAGCTAATTGATGACATAGAGAAGTTATCAGCTTTGGATTAGGTGAAGTTCTCGAAGTGATGAGAGTAGAGCTGATTGCTAGCAGAGCTGATTGCTATTTGATGACATTGAGAAACCATCTCCAGATATTTGGGAGACGCAACAATTCTACTGCAAAGTAACATGAAACAGGAAGTCACCCATTTGCAATTACAGTTTCTGATTTAATAACTTGGAGGGTTGAAGAAGTATCAATGTTTTTTCACTTGGAGAATCTGTTTAGAGTAATGAGAAGGAAAATCATATTTCGGATAGTATGATTCAGTTATGAGTATTTGAAATCATATGCTTTAGAGTCCGTAAGTGTCATTCATGGTCACAATGGTCATTCTACTCGCCAAAAGCACAAACACTACTTTCAGTGTAAAATAGTCATAATTTAAGAGCCTAAAATGCACACAGTTTTTGATAGTTTTACAACCAAATTGTATCAAGTGACTCTATTGTGGATACTCCTCAGTTTTCACTCGCGCACCTCTGAGAATGCCTTCGTCACATCCAAAATGGTCATTGCTTCATTTGTTCAAACGAGACCCGTTTCTTGTTATAATAATAAAGTCACTTCGATTTCTTATATGGTCTAATAATGAAGTTTTTCAGAGAGTGGCAGAGATAGTTTAATAGTTTCAATAGGATGCTCACCTCCTTCAAGATTGAGAGTTCTTGTTCTGTTGACTGCCTGAAAATATTGGTTATTCTTGTCAAAGACTGAGAGTTGCTCTTGTTCTGTTAACTGCTTGAAAATATTGATTATTGTTGCCAAAGATTTAGAGTTGTTCTTGGTCTATTTAGTGATTGAAAACACTGGTTAATGTAGTTTCTGTACAGTACAGTACAATGCATCAAGCGAGTATTAGTCTCTTGCTATTCTGAAAAATACTCCGCTATCTGCCAGTGCGACTCTACGATAATTTTTGAGTAGTGATAAGATCTTCTTGACGGGTTGTATAGCAATGCTTTGTTCATCTTGCCATGAAGGATTTGTAAGTTTCATCGAAATGAACAAAATGCCAACTTATCAGCCCAGCAGCTTGTTTAATATCTTACATTCGTCTCTGTGACTCACATACAATTCAGTAATTTATGACATTCGTTGAACTTCACAAATTTTCCAAGAGATGTCAGCATGATTCGCCAATTTTTTTGTAAAATTTCACCGATTTTAGAAAGGAAATGGAGTTCCTTGATGACACTGAGCACAATATTCAATCTTTGTAAAATCTCGCAGTTTAGACATTGAAAAAGAAATTTCTATGCAGTTATAAGGATTCAACAAAATTACAACTAATATTCAAAGTAATACATCCACACGATACATTTTTCTAGATGACACTTCTGCAAAGCATACTATTTTAGGTGCCGTAAACATAATTCTCTGCCTTACTCAGCAAATTAAACTAACAACTCATAAGAACCTTGACGCTAATAATTTACAATGCAATTTAGAAAAAGAGATTTGCAACATTCAAGCTTATCAACATGCTCAACAAATCGTCCTTCCAGAGAATCAACTTCAATTCTCAAAGCATAGGTCTACATACATCGTCGCAATATGATAGAAGAAACTGATATACAACTCTTCTGCAACATGAAAAAAAACTCGCCTACCAACTGAACTTTACAACAGAAATCTCTTTACAGAAGCTCACTCACTAAAGGAAGTAGCAAAAGGGAACTGTCCACGTCTTGTCTACAAATTCAGAGAGCTGTGGATGAACCCCAGCAGCGGGCCCTTCAAGTAGATATTCTCGGTGACGAGCAGAGCGACGAGCCCAATCATGGCCGCTCGCCCATTCCACCGCTCGGTCTTCGCATCGAAGGGTCCGCTCGATCGGCTGTCGGGCGATTCCTTGTTGTACATGGGGATGAGAGTGGCGCCGATGACGATGGGCGCCACGAACAAGAAATAGATCAAGCCTTTGCCCTCGGTGACCTGCTCCCACACGCTCAAACCCGTGAGAATCTCCGCGACTAAGGCCCAGGTGATCCCGAGCATGGCCAGGCGGCTGTTGATAGTCTCCGGGGCAGGGCCGTCGAACTTCATCAAGCTTTCCGTGCTGGTGTTGCCGTCTTCCGGACGGCGCTCCTCCTCGGGGCGGAAAAACTTCTCCACAGGGGAGCCCTCGAAAAAGCGCAGCGGATCGTCTTTCTTCTCGGGCTCAGTCTTCGTGCCCGGCTGCATTAAATCATCACAATTTCAATACAGTTACTCTATAACCCAACATGTGCAAAACCCGAAAGAGATGAATTGAGCGATAAATGTATTCAATTCTATTGCTGATGATGCTAATTCAATTTCTAATTCCAAGAATGTAGTGACGTAAAATTTCAACTGAAATCAAAGTATAAGCGCCGTTGAGAAAATTCATTTAACGATATAAATTGGGGCAACTCACGCTTTCCGTCATACATGAAATGGATGTGAAATGGATTAGTGGTACATTCAACTGTAGGTTGTTGGCAGGTTCAGCACGACATTATTCAAAGTGACAAGCATCTTAATGCGATTATCCAGACCATCTGGAAGATAATATGGAAATTCGTATCGGCCGACCCTGCCCTCGACCTCCAGCAAGTGACGAACCGCAGACAACTTAACATCAAATTGTTTAGGGTTTGCAATATATACAGTGTATCCACGCTAGAGAAACTCCAATACATGGCAAGGAAATGAAGACTGCAGGCAAAGCTCTTACAAGGGGTGTGTTCTGCTTTGCGAAGACGACCAAGCTCCGGCGATCGGACTGCGAAAAGCCTGCACCGCTGAATTTCAGTCCTCCGAAGAACTGACTCTTCGCTGTGACCTTCGACACCTTCAGTGACGGAAGTCCAGCTACAGACTTAACACAGCTCCGGCTCAACATGCTCGGGGCTGCCATCTTGACACTTATTGAACACAAGAGCAAAGACTTTATGGCTCGAAAGAATTGCACTAACTTATCTCTAGATTACTCCCACGGACAAAATTTGCTGTATGATACAGAATGGTACGTGATGGAACAAAGGAGTAGTGGTGAAAATATTGCAGAGAGAGGCGCGAGGGATGCATCTTATACATGCAGGCGCACTGAAAGCTGAAGTTGAGGTGGCGAGCAAGTAGCCATGAAGGGGCAAATGGGCAGCCATGTGGATGTGCCAACGTAACAACATGTTACAGCATCGCCTCCGTTCGATTTCAACGAACCCCGTGAGTTCCATGGACTTCGAAAAGCGCAAGCACTGCACTCACTGCAAGTCCTGCAGGCAACTGGCTAGCTCGCAAGCCACTCGACCTTGAGTTCGACAAGTGTCGGACACGTCAGGGAATTTGCATGACATATATGGTCTGAAATGGGAAAGTCAATCGTTTTGCCTAGATTTTGGATTCCTGTTTCTTCTCCGAAATCTGACGCATTAACTTAACCCCGGTGGAGAATTATGATCCTAGGCGTAATAAGATAGGGCTCATTCCCGTAAGTGGATGTGAATTCAGTGTACCCGATTACAGTTTGATTCAATAATTCAATTCCCAGTCGTCAGTAAGTTAATCCCAATCTGTAAGCTGGCCGTGTCTGGTGGGAAATCTCGATCCGAGTGAGAATACGGGATCCATATGCAGAATCGTGAACCTCACGTCGATCACATGATAAGAAGTACTGTAGGGTCGGCGGGGGAAGCCCGAATGCTCATCCACGTGCTCATCCACGCGTTCAATGACGAGGTCTGTCGAAATCAGCTACAGTGATTCGTGCAATAGTGAGGGGGGAACTAGCGTCACCTTGAAACTAAGTGCCCACAAGTTAGTGAGTGAAAATTGGTAGAATATGATATTGCACTACCTTATTAGCAGCTTTATTGATAAATAATTCTGATAATTTTTGTCTAATTTTTTTAAGAAATTATCCCCTTATTTTGTTTAATATTTGAAAATTGCAATTAGTAATTAAAGAAAAATCATAATATTCTTATATAATGAAATGTAGTGCCATTTAGATTAAGCCACTCAATATTCTATGCATTTTATGAATAAATAACCTCTTGTCCTCTATAAAACAATCAAATGAAGTTTATACCTTGTTCAGTTTTGAAAAATTGTCTAAATATCATAAATTTTATTTTATTTTGCAATTTTGCCTAACCTCACTTTTGAACCTTAAATAAATATTTGTTGTTGATGAGTTGACTTTGTTAGTAGGGTACTGTGAGTTCCATCATTGTCATTTAGGCCTCGGATTTTTCTTTTTTCGCTTATTGCTCATATTTAGGGTCATTATGGTTAAAAATCAACTAAAAAGAGTGCTCAAAGTAGGATTGATACAATTCCCGCTAATGATGGAGAAATGGGTATAGTTATTCCGAAGTACGTTAAAAGATTCCTTAGAGCCAATTTCTACAACTTATTAGGAGATTAGACATGATATTACGCAATTCACAGGAGATTGCACTAGCAAAGACTCGAGATGTGACTTAGCGCAAAAGCATTAAGGCATGTATTATTGGAATACTTGACGAGGGTTCCTGGAAGATTGGATTCCGATTGGCAACCACGGGAGTCCGACAGTCTCCTACGAGCGTCACGGCGAAGCCAACTGGTGGAGATTCCCTTGTACGGAAATGATTCCTCCCCGGAGGAATTAATTCCGCCATAGGGCAATTTCTACTTTAATTATATAGTGTATGTTTTTAGTAAAACTTTGCACTTGTCATTAGGGGGCTTCCTAGAAGATCCCCTAAAAGTTTCGTAATTTTCTGGATTACGAAAATGACTCCATGGAAAGTCAACCGCTTTTACCGGTAATTGGAAATTTATAGAAAATTCCACGGAGATGGTAAAATCCCACTAAAAATTAGAATAGTATGTTTTAGCATAAATAAGCGTCTTGCCACATTTTAAGACATTCTGACATCAACAAGTACCAGAACCGGCAGCGGAAACGAGTTTTGATGGTTTTACCAAAACTCTTGTGAGTTGACCGGCGCACGGGGAGCATACGGAGTCCGATTCGGGTCAACTTAGACTCTTTTCCAACATTCTTGGACCTTCCCGACAACCCTGGCTAGTCAAAACCTTTGGGAAAAATCAATTCCAAAAGATAGATTTTTCACCCTTTTTACCGGTTCGTGAATGTTAGCTTCGAAGCACATTTAGGCTCCGAGAATAAGGGGTAGAGGTTCTGCTAGACTAATTTGGGTCTTCTGGAACTAATGACGCTGTCCGTTTGGCGATCGGACCATTTCTCCAAAAGTTAGAATAGCTACAGCAGTAGGGTAGAAATTTAGATCGTTAATTTGGATTTTCTTTGGTAGTTTAGTTCGTAACTTGAGGGGGGAGGAGGCATTGGAAATGTATAAAAGGCCTCCCCCTCCCCTCATTCAATACCTCTTAATCCTCTTATTTCATTTACAATTCTTTTATCAAACCTCTATTTCATTCTCAAAAACTGTTTTTTATTATCAAACCTCTTTTCGAAAACTCTCTCATACCACTTGCATCCATTCCATCATCTCTATCATTTTCTCAAGTCTACATGACAAGTGATTATCTTGCAAGTTTGGTATCCTCCACTCTTGTCCTTTGACACACTTGATTTTTCATTAGTATTTTATTTTGAAGATTGATACCGAAACCATTCGATTTAAGTCTTTTGACAAGGGATTCACAGCCTGGATTGGCTTATCGAGGATCCCCCTAAGCTTAAATGGGTGATTTGGGTCCTTATTGCACCGAGGAAGTTGGGTAGGATCCACACTTCTTTTTGGCTCTTAGAGTAAGCGGAGCCCTAGCAGAATCATCCTAGAATTTGAGGTCCACACCTCTAGGACGGCGAAGCTATCGCCGAAATTCTAGGGACTTGTGATTTTTCCATTAGATTTGTTCCAAAATTCGGGCTTGAAACACCCAGACGGTGAAGCTTTGAACTTACTTATACCGAAATTCCAATTTGGTTTTTTGTGAAAGGGTCCTTTTAAGAGACCCCAAAATTTGTAATACCCGTGGCTAGCAACTGCCGGGTTTTAGAAGGGTTAAAATTCCACCTCGGACCAAGCCAGCCGACCAACAGCCAGGGAAGAGCAGCCAGGACCGGCCCAGCCGCCCACCGGCCCTGGCTACCAACCAACTGACATTGCATCCGCCAGCCGGCACTGCCAGCCAGTCGGCACTGAGCGACTGAGTACAGATCGGTTGGTTAACAAACATTAAGTACAGACTGGTTATATTAACTTGATATCCACATCAAACTGGTTTTGAACAAAACCAAACGGGGTGATATCCCAAGGGGGCCCAGTTTTGAATTTTGTGGAAAACTGTACCACCTGGTGTGATTCTTAGAAGAATTTTTGAAGACTAAGTCTGAGCTTGAGTGTAGGAAATAATTTAGATTAAACTCTCAACTTAGAAGGAAGTCAGAGAGTGTGAGAATTAGCCAGAAAACACCAAAATTCCAAAATTGACTGATAAGCAAGTCTAGAACCAAGCGAAGGAAAGGAGCAAGGTGAGGGCAGGTCTGATCTAGTCAACCAGAGTTGACCAGCCTCCCCAGCACCCCCCATCCAAATCAGAAGCCCTCCCAAGCCTTGGGAGGCATATTAGCCGCCTTAAAAGTCAACCCAAAAGGGTTCTGGCTCACCAGAAAACTTCAATACACACATCCAGTTGATAAAACTCAAGTTGTTGAAGTCCAGCACAAGCCACTCTCCAAAGATCTCCCCCAAATTTTCAAGTATAAGCTCCAAGATCAAGCGCACAAGTGTGTGTGAAGAAGTGTGAGTGAAGGCTTAAGCATTAGCAATAGGGAAGGAAGAAGAAGGGAGTTGGGTGGTGCGGAAAACCACATAGAATAAGTTGACTTTCTTAACCACGGATGTTTTAGATTAGAGACAAATAGAAAAAAACAAATAAAAGAATAGTTTGACTTTGAGAAGTTAGAGGTTTGCCAATTTGGGGAAAAGTTGGAAAACCTTAGTTGTAGTGGAATTGACTTTCAAAACCATTTAGTGATTAATTCCAAAAATTAGATTATATTAGGATATTTTATAGGTTGACTTCGGGGACTATTTAAAAAAGAAGGAAGAAGCTCAAAAGATAAAGAAAACTACAAAACAAAGGTAAGGGAAGGAAGGAGGTTTTGAAGGGAGATACTCCATTCAAAGGTATTCAAACAAAAATCCAACATATCAAGCTGGAGGTGGATCAAGCATGACGTAGAGACTTCATGGAATCACACGAAGACCTTGGAGCCATCATGATGGAGGTTAGTCTCTGAAAACCCTTTTTTCTCATCTTTTCTAATTTCTTTAACATAGACTTTAGCCATTATCCACCAAATTAGAAAGTAATACAAACCTAGAATTACCCAAATCCAACGTCATTAAAAAGGATAGAACTACCAAAATCCTAGATGTTGGAATGTTAGACATTTGAAGTAGAAGTTAAAAGTTGAAAAACTGGAAGCAATTCCAAAGAAAAGTAATCAAGAGATAAATTTCGGTAGACCGGACAACGGTCACTTGAGGGCTACCATAGGAATTTGCCTTTATTCTAAGATTGAGTATTGAGGTTTTTTACCTTGAAAGGGATAAACTTATCCCTTTTTTACTTCAATTACCTATTTAACCCAAGTAGTTAGAATTAGTGAAGTGAACCATTGTTGAAATTAAGAGAACAACCTAGAAACAAATTAGGATTAGATAAAAGATACCTTAGAACAGAAAAAACCACAACTACTTTGAATTCGATTAAACAACAAGGAAGCTAGAATAGAATGCATACTTAGACAAAAACCGCTCACTTGCACAAAGGTCAAAAAGGATTGACCAAATCAAGTGAAGTTTAGACTCCCTTCACCCTTAAGAATTCAAAACCAACCAAAAAGACTTAGCCAAATTCAATCAAAACCAAAAGTAAAGACATTTCACCCTAGCAATTGCAAGGAGATTGATTAGGAGTAGGAAATTAGAAAGATCTGTTGCTTGGAAGGCGTAATTGGATTACACGTAGGTTAGACATCCACTAGGAATCATCCACAAAATAGTAGAACCTGGTTGTGTATACTTTATTCCAAGGGTGGGAATAAAGCATCCACAGGTACTAGGGTACAATGATTGAAATTTGAAAACAATGTAATTTTGGTAAATTAGTGTCACATGCATTGTATTAGGGCAAATCAATGTTTTTGGATAAAATGCTAGTATCACTCATTCTTTCAAAATGTCCTTATATCCTTTCAAATATTGAAATGCCACTATTGTGAATTCAAAAAATTTCAAACCAAATTAGAAGTTGCTCAAGAACTTTTCATACTGAGTAACATTCTTAGTAGCCTTTAAGTTTCCTTTTCTAAGTCCTCACATACAAATCTCATATAATCATTGTAGAAAATTAAAGAAAAGCTTCAATATCAGGATAGTACAAAACATTTATGGTATATTCTATTTTTTTCTTCTAATCTTAGAATCAAGAGAGGCAAAATCTACAAATAATTGTAAAGATGGCTTGTTGAAAATCCAAAGAATCCATTTAGTCAAATACTAATGTCATTTGACCATTTGTTGTCAAGAAAATTTTGATGGCAAAATGAAAGGACATTTGAAGGGACTTCAATGACATTTATGAGATTAATGGATGCAACATGTTGTCTTTACAATGAAACCCATTGTCAATCATAAATATTCAAAGCTTATGGGATAATTTCACACCTCATTTTTGCAAAGTAGAATTATATTTTTCAAAAAAAATTGAGTTTAGAAAAGTTAGTAATTCAAGATAAATTCATCCTCCAATATTGTTTGAGATTTAGAGCCTTTAACCAAAAGTTGTGGACAAAATTCAAAGAAGATATTTGAAATTATGAAAAATGTTTAAAATATCTTTTTTCAACCTTTTTATGAATGTTGTTTATAAATTTTGATTGGAGGGTCTAAATTTGAGATGGATTTTGGAGATGAAGTTTATCTTGATTTCTCAAATCTTCTTAGTTCATTTCTTTTGAAAAAATTATTCTAAAATGCCTAAATGAGGTTGAATTCTCTACTTCTATTACAATTCTTGCTTTTGATTTACCTTTGGGCAATTGAACTCCTACTAATTCTAATTTACATATCCCACGTAGATTGTTTTGCCTCCTACCACCCTACATGTGTATGAAGAGGTAGTCTTTTTACTTTGAAACCCCCTCTCTCTCTTTGTGTGGCAATGTGAGGTAGTAGTTGAATTCATTGTTCTCAAATAGGAATTGAATACTTATGTTCTCCAAATTCAATTTGAAAGCATTAAAATTTACTTTGGTCTTAAATAATTATTTTTTCAATGTTCCATTGTAGAAGTTTCAAATTAGGTTTGGTATTAGAAAAAAATGTGGGTCCTTTGGAGGGTTGCTTTAGAGTGGCATCCTTAGGATTATCCATGTCACCAATGGTCCTATGAAATTATCTAAAAGTTGGGTGTTAGATGATTTGACTATTTGCCAAAAATGGCTTGCCAAAGGGATGTAGTGAAGATAATTAATTATCAATAATCACCAAAACAATTTATTAGACACTATAGACTCTTAATTGATTAAATTGGTTAACCAACTTAGAGTCCATGGTGTCTAATACAAAGTATTGTCTTTTAATTTGAAGCTAGTTGAATCAATAGAATTTTCTTTGTTTGTTTTTAATTTATTCACAAAAACCAACTTCAATTCAAAAGCCACTTAATTTGGTGATTATAGAATTGCAATGAAAAATTCTTTATACAAATAGGATAGTGGTAGGATTTGCAATGTATGTAGGATATGTGAATTAGAACATGAGAGAAAATTTATGCCCAAGTGTGGGCCTAATGGATACATGAGAATGTGCAATTACAACAAAAATCAAACCCAACTAGCAATCAAAGAATCTATAAGGTGAGTAGTCAATTTATGTGCCCTATCAGATTTCAATTAAATTATTATTATTTTTTAATTAATTTTAAAATTTAAAATTTCTCTATAGTTGCACATTCTCTGAAATTAAAACAACCTTCTACAAGGTCCGGATTTTTTTCTCCTACGGACAAAGAGCTCTACCACTCCTAGTGAAGAGAGACTAATAATAGTATTAAAACCTAAATTTTGTGCTTCATTTAGGAATAGTAGTTAAGCTTTTTTGGAAAAACTTCTACCTAAGAAAAGTTAGGTAATGAAGGAAAGTTTCCAACCCAAGAATATGTTTGAGATTTCAAATCTTATTGAAAAAATTATGGACAAAATTCAAACCGAAGTTTGAAAGAATATTTTCTTTGAGATCTTCTTTGAAGGAACATTTTCTTTGACATTGAAGTTTCAAAGACCTCAAAGAAGATCTCAAAGAAAATGTTCTTTGAAATAAATGTTCCTCAAAAGAATTGTTCAAAGAATATCAAAACATTTGAAATCCTCAAAGAAAATCAAAATGATCCTTAAAGAAAATGGTCATTGAATCTCAAACATCTTAAAGAAAATGCTCCTTCTAACATCTGGTTTGAATTTTGTCCATAAATTCTTTTGTGGAGATTTGAAATCTTAAATGGATTTTTGGATTGCAAACTTTGCTTCATTCTCTAACTTTTCTAAGTTCGAAGTTTAAAAAAAAAGTTTAGCTACTATCCCTAAACGAGGCATGAAATTCAAATTTCAATACTATTTTTGGTCTCTCTTCATTGGGAGTGGTAGAGCTCCTTCTCCTTCCAATTCATATAATCCACATGTATTGTAAATCCTACTACTATCCTATTAGTGTAAAGAACTTCTCATCACAACTCCATGCGCATCAAATGTCAATTCATTAAAAACATCAAAGTTGCAAATTTTCTATTTTAGAATCATGCAACTTGGTATGCAGACATTTGTTGCTTCAACTTCAACCTAAATAGTTGTCTACAATTTGTATATGATCTTGAACTAGTATCTACAATAGTAGATTGTGATGCTTGTGGAAGTTCTATGGGAAAATTTTGTGACCATGAGTACTTTGGAGATTAAACCTTCTACAATTTATTTCAAAATCCAAATGTCCAATGCTAATAGAGTTGATTCAAAACAAAATTTGAAATTTTTTGCTAGACTTGTTGAATTAATTGTCAAATGTCTCACCATTTTTACCCAACCTAACAAAGCGATTGTATATGACTTCCAGTTGGATTTTCACTTTATTTGCAAAGGAAGATTATAGTGAAAGATTGTGATTTATATGGTTGGATTTTGGAAACAAAAATGTTGATTTCTACTTAGACATTCATGTGAAAAAAATTAATCCCTAAACATTAAAAATATGAAAAATACATTTTCAATGACCTACTTCAATTTCTACAAACTAAGGAGCTTACTTTGTATATTGAGAATTTAGGCAAATTCTATTGAGTTCATAATTTGAAAGTTTTGCATGAATTTTTTAGAGTGAGTGGTAATTACTCTCACCTACTTACAAAGCTTTGATTCAAGTCATTCCAATAAACATTGTAAAAATTAGAAGATTCATCAAGATTTCAATGTCAAACCATGTATCTATTAATATATATTAACAAAATAATAATTTATTCAATTGTATAAATTGATACACATTCAAAAACATTTGAAACATTCAATTTGAAGTGAAAGTTACAATGAATTTTAGTTTGCTAGCAAGTAGTGTAGAAAAACATATGAAAATCATTTTTTGAATTCAATTTTTAGAAATTTACCCATAAAAACAGCAAGAAAGGATATCTATTGTTTATTTGAACATTCCTCACAATTGGAATCAATGATTTTGAATTTCTTGTAAAATTGATTAGCTTTTTAGTTTTCAATTTCATCCAATATCACCTTCCACTTTATAATTTTCTTAAAAAATGAATGTAGAAGTTTTTTGGTTAAATTTTTTAGAATTTTTTTGGCCTACTTACTAATGAATATTGGCTAAATTGCACAAGTTCAACATACATGGGTTTTTATTAAAATTGTTGAAAGACAAGACCTCACCTTTACGAAGAGCTAGAAAATTCTACTTTTGAAATTTGGGCACACTGAGCTTGCAACTTGAGAGGATTTTTAATGTAAAAATTTTGGGTTGCACTTGAACAAGTGAAAGAAAGGATCTACTGCTTTGGTTTGGTTAGAGAAGAATTATGGACAAAAATTTTACCATTCCTTTCAGTACGCAAATTTTTGAAGCGATTTTGGGCCTCAAAACAGCGAAGTAGAAGTTATGACCTGAAGACGACGAGAAAAAAATGGTTGGAATTGAGTTTGCTTCATTCTTAAGAAGCGTGTTGCTGGTACCCTTTGAATTTTATTGAGCCAATTTCAACAGATTATCAAGTGTGAAATATTAGTTGCAACAGATTCTGAGGCAGTGCAACACCATTTCATGAAACTACAAGATTCCATTGAAGAGAAGCTTGGATATCATCGATCAGAATTTAGCAAGAACAAAGAAATGAAAAATTCTGCGGATGAGAATGTGGTGGTTGATTTTGTGAGCACTGTGCGTGAAGTATAAAAAGATTTCGGGTTGTATGTGACATGAGAACGAAGCACGAAGGAAATGATCGAAGTAAAATTTCGGTATACCATATATTAAGTATGCTGCCTGTGTTGAAGACATCTTTCGGATATCACTCTTTGTCCGAGGCAAATGTAAACCAGCAACGGGGCTTAGCTCGACAATTGAATCTGTGCAGCTGCTATGCGCCAGATCCCAGCTTTTCGCACATGCTCACTGAGATTCACTCTGACGCTCACGTTGCCGTCACATGCTCTGAACCTAGAGCAGGGGATGCATGTCTAATGGCTTCCTAATACTACAAAAACTTTTCTGTCAGCTAGAGAGACTGACGACTATCATATGCGCTTTCCAGCAGCCGAATTGGCAATCCCGAAAGACTCACCGCTGTAATGCTAAGGCAGAAGGCAGTAGTGCTTGCCTGATTGTCCAGGATGTCGAGCGAGCTAAGCTCTATGGAGTGTACCTCCATCCACTGGAAATGAAGCCGGTTTGCGGACTCGGCCTTCAGTTGTCTCTGACGGTCAAGTTCCGCAAAGTCCAAGAGTACCAGGTGTAATCGTACTGTATATGCAAGTGTACATGCGTAAGTAGTGCAAGCTTCATGATGCTGAAGCTTCGCATTGTAGGTATTTACATTACTGCCCCTCATGCGTAAATCAAAGTGTAAATAAACCACCGCATGTTCTGCTGAATTCTGGCACGGGAGCATGCACTTCCAGGTTGTCATCTGCAGCGTAGATGAGACTGACTCAGCGATTCGCAATGGGGCTTCTTGTAAGTATGGAGTTCACCGAACCTGTTCGCAGGTTCAGAGTGACGCTGCTACGTTTTCAAAAGCTCATCATTCGTAAAACTCCATGAGCTCTTCAATATTAAGTTGCCGAATAGCTGGATCGTCGTTGTTCAGTAACCACAGGATGTGTTCGAAAAGAATCACGTCGCAATCTAAGCGAACATGCCTCTCGGCACCAGCGTGACTTCTCCTATTGCGCACAACGACATTCTCCTTCTCCTCCCACAACGCGTCCTGAGACGACGAGCTCGAGGGTGAAGACAACGCCCTGTTTGTCCTCGCCAGCAAGCACTCGAGGAGACGGTGCTCTAACATCTGCGGCTCCACCTTGAAGAGCTGGCGCTCCTTGCCCACCACAAGAGTGACCATGCTCTTCCGCCGCTTGCCAAATGCTACGCACCCGACAGTACTACGATTGCTAGAATCGTTGAGCGGGCTGTCGCCACGGCTTTTGCTAGCTGCTTGCTGGTGCTTCCTCTTCGCAAGAACTGGAGATGAGGGAGGGGCACGATCACCATTGCTACTTCTTCGCATTCTCTTCGCCAATAGAGGAGTGGAGGAAGGGACGTAAATGTCTTCCTTATCACTCTCTAGCGCTGTGAAATTCCTCTTCGGCGTTCGGATGCAGTCCAGCCTGCGCAAGACTCGACGCATCGCCATACCTTTTATTCCGAAGTAATGTCTGTCCATTCTGCTCTGCAAAAACAATTCAGATTGCTCCTCAATTCCAATAATTTCACGAGTGTTAATTCAATTTCAGGCTAATCAACCGAGACACGTTGGAAGCACAGATCGGAATATCTACCTACAGAATGGACCCAAACCTAACAACCCTCTTTCCTTCTGAATATGAGGAGACCAATTTCGACGATCTCTTGAGGTCAGATTTCGGAAATATGCACTATTCTCGTTTCCCAGTTTCTGAATCAGCAACTTGGACGATTTAAACGATTTTCAATCTCTGCGTGAGTACTTACAGCTGAAGAACAGAGTCCAGTTATGGGGAAAAAATAACATAAATAGCAGTGCAAGTCCATCAGAAACGCAATCAAGTAAATAGTGGCATCGGGTATAATCAGTTTCTAGGAAGTCAGCTCCACGCACACCTAAACCACATTGTTTCACAGGAAGCTCGCTGAGACAACGAATCTAAGCTAAATGCTGTTCAGATGATGGACTAGAAGAAAGTGGGGACTAAGATTCCAGACAGTGTTTCACGATGCGTTGGTAACGGGGGACGAAACAGTCGAATCACGTTCAGATTAAGAGCCCCTCATCACTTTATGATCAGATTCGGAACACATACAGAGAGCTTTGCAGCATGTCCCGACATTGCAAACGAAGAATGAAAAATGAATGCTAATAGCTAAGCATTCACTTTACTCTGCATACCATCTCTGAGCTAATAACAGGCAGATTTGCAGACATTCCTCTCGCAAACCTTTCCACAGAGTGAGAGGTCAGTCCAGTGAGCATACCTCTCAACTTCTTCAAGCGCAATGCAACACCCAGTTCAGATTCCGTCCACAGGAGTAAAAGGCATGACAAATCAAGCGTTGAAGATCACGAACGAGCAATGGAATTCGATGTTGGGGGGAGAATGCTTCGGCAGTAATGCTGAGCAAAGGCCCATCATAAGAAAGGTCGCACAGAAGTGCCGTTGCCGAAGTTTCAGAACGGTATGCTTCGTTCGTCGGAATGCGGACGAAACGGCGACTTTTATGACGACACAACGGACACGACCGCGTTCCCAATAGGTTGGGAACGCGAATGGCCGTTGGTTGCCGTGCTCGTGTGACGGACTAACGGCTCTCCTTTGGGGCCTGTTCGTCGTGGACTATTCCGCGTGGCAGTCTCTCATTGGTCCAGACACCATGTTGGAGGTCCGTTAAACGACCTCTATTCAGGTACTGAATTATTGAAGGATCTGTCTGCCCGAGGTAGAAACAGCTAAAAGTCAAATATCAGGTGACCAAATTTTTTATGAGATTATTAGCAAAATACAACCACATAACATTCAGTAGCATTGGTTGGCATTACCTTTAGAGGGTGTGGAATATTCAACCCCCCAACAGTGTTTCATCAATGTTTCATCAATAACTACTAAAGGAAGTGGACAGGTGGAAGATGGAGAGGTTGCTGGGGTGTGGAATATGCTACCCCCTTCACTGTAGAGGAAGGCAGTGCCACAACATGCTACTAAATGTTATGCAGTGAACGGGGAGTTTATACGGTGACCTAGTTTTTTGCTGTTCTTTTTACATGTTATTCAGTAGTTCACCATTGTCATTCGGTAATTCACCATTGTTATTTGGTTCTTGCCTAAGCTTAGTCATTTAATTCAGTAGAAAACCTTATTTTTTTTTAGTATTCTAGTCATTTTCTTTAAGTTTGCAAAAGCATGTGTTATAAAAAATACACAAATAGAATATAATTTACAATTTAAATACTAAATTCAAGGCAATTTTTTATACATTACCACACCTGGATGGCAAGTTTAGTATAAATTTATTAAGAAAAAGGACTGAATTTTTGGGGCTAATTCTAGGACCACATAGCCAAATTTGCAAGTAAATGAAAATATAATGCACTATTAATTCCAAAAAAATTCAATTACAATCCATTAAGCTAAAGACAAATCTACCATTTGACCATTTACTATTAAGAGATTTTTTGATGGCAAATTGAAGGAGTTCCTTCATTGAAAATAAATAGTAGAGAAAACTTTTTTTAAATGACTTTCATTGTTTGTCATTAATTCTTAGAAGATATGGACAATTTGAAGATGAGAGATTGACCACTCATTGTCAGAAATATAGGAATTGTGCTAAAAGGGTGATTACAAGAAAGGGCTATCCTTTTTGGTGTCACAATGGAGTGACTTTTGTACCATTGCTTATAACTTTTGGGGTATTAATCCAATGTACTTGAAATTTTTATTGAAGATGGCCAACTTGATAGTAAAGAAATCCTTATTTTTCAGAAATTTCCAAAAATCATTTTCTAATTAAATTTTAATTTACCTAATTTGTCACACTTTGCAATTTAGGGTTTTTTAGTACTGTGGAGTATCCAAAATTAATGATATAGACTTGAAATTTGTGTGGTCTATTTATACACTAAAGATTTATGAGTTGACCAAACATATTCTTAAGAAACATTATTTTATGTCCTCTACATTGATGCAAATAGGGGCCCCTTATGCATACAATTATGAACATCGAAAATGGTTTCAAAATAATTATTTTTGTGAAATCTCATCATCATCAATCCTTCCCAAATTTAAATCTTTTAGTTTTTCTTAAAATTTATTTTCCTATTTTTTACAAATTAAAATGTGAAAGTACCCTTTTTTCTAAGAATTTGCACTTTTCTAGTTCACCTAGTTAGAAAATTTTCCTACACTTTTTCTTCATAGGGTACCTTTTTCTTAAAGGTATATGCACTAAACATATTTTTCACATTTTTTAAAAATTATTTTTCTAATTAAACAGTACTCCCAAAGGAAAAACACAAACGAGACAAAAAGTGAGAGGCCTTTCTTGCAACTACCCAAAAGTAGAATTCTAGATGTCATTTTAATATAGTAGAATATATATATACGAATCAAGCTAAGTTTTATCTCCAAAAATTTGTTTGAGGATTTGAAACTCTAATTACAAGCTATGGGCAATTTTGAAAGAAGAGTTTGAAGGGACAATTTTTTGACATTTTCAAAGACACATTCTGATTTTTATCCATAACTTTTAGTTGAAGTCTTAAAACCTCAAACGGATTTTTGGAAATAAAACTTAGCTTAATTCACCAACTTTTTTTTGTTTCAAAGATTTTTGAAAAAAATTATTCTACTATGTTAAAATGAGGTCTGAAATTTTACTTTAAACACAATTCTTGCTTTTTACTTAACTATGAGTGATTGAGCTTCTCTTAATACTACTTTACATGTCCCACATGGGTTGTTTTACCTCCTACCACCCACTTGTATAAAGAGCTTGTCTTTTCCTTCATATTCATTCCACAATAAAGGCCTAAGCATCTATGTGATACTATTGATAGATATTTACTTCTTTTAAAGTTTAAGTTAGATGCATTCTTGGGGTTCCCAACTAAGAATCGGTTGGTGCATTTACAGGCAGTTAAAATCCGCTTCTACTAAATGTGGGACGGATGAAAAGCCGTCATTTCACTTTCCTATACAGTTCATTTTCTATACTCTTAGTTTTTCATTCGGTTATATAACCTAAAATGCTAAAATTAAATTGGTAATTTAGGAATTTCATTCGGCTAATTTATTATCAGCCACTAGATCTCCCTGTACATTGATTCAAAGTCAAAACAAAAAAGTTGTGGTCAAAAAACAAATTAGCACATGTCGTGTGACGCAAAATAGTACAAGTGTTTCTTGCATTCACCCTTGTTCAAAAAACAACAAGTGTAATCATCTGTAACATTTATTAGTTGAGCAAGTCTTTTTTTTGTATTACTAAATACTACTTGCACAAATCATATTAGATATTGATGTGATAGGATTCAAGCACTTGATTTCTCGCATGTTACATGTTGGGAGATTTTGAATAAGTCTTTTGAACTTGAAATTTGAAACATATGTTATCAATATAGAGATGATCTTATACGAAAATTTTATAGTAAAAAGACAATTTTTTAGCCCTTGAAAGAGTGTCAAAGTTGGCAATTGTGAAAATTTTCTCAAAACTACACAATCATGTAAGTTGGTAGATTTTGAATATCTTTTTTTCAATAATCTTTTGACCTTGAAAATTTTCACATATATTAAAAACACAGTTTATTTCATGCCAAAATCTTATGGCAAAAAGAAACAATTCAATCCTTGGGAGGGTGTCAAAGTTGAAAGTAGTGAAATTTTTTTCACAGCAACATATGTTAGTAGATTTTCAATCTTTTTTTTTGTATAAGTCACCAAATTTTCATCTCTCAAGAGGTTGTCAAAGTTGGTAGCACTAAAACTTCTTTCACTGCAAATTCAAAAACACCATTTTGATTGGTACCCTAGTGTACAATATAAAGTTTGCTCATAATTAGATCACTTAGTGCAATTGGACGAGGCAAACCCTACCAAAATATCGACTTTCAACTTCCCACTTTCTCATGGGTAGAAATTGACATGTTTATATCCTTCAAATAATTAAATAAAATAATTATATGCTTCAAGAATGAGATAATTATCTTTGGGCCTCTACAAGGCCGTTTGATTGTTGGTCCCAAGTCAAATGGCCCTACAGAGACTCCCAATTTTTTCTAATGTTCTAGCCCCTAAAGGACTAAATTGCATTTTTGGCAACATAGTGATTTTGGCTCACTACGGATGGAGTTTGTTTTTTGTTTTTGTTTTAAATTTTCACCAAGCATGCATCTAAGGAGTATCTTTAAGGCCCAACAATTTTCATAACTTTTGACTACATGATTAAAAAGTTATTGCATGATATGTGATTTCCTTCGTTTGGCGGGTAGTCCGGGCAGTTCAAAAAACGTCTTCAATAATCACTTTTTTTAAAAATACAAATTTGAAACTAGTTCTCTAGATTTATATAGACATGGGAAGCTTTTACTCATATCATTTGGATTAATGATATGAAAGTTATGAGGAGTTTTAGTTTGTGGATAGTTTGTAGGAAGTTATAGAATGTCTAGTCTAAAATAAACTTTGAAGTCCTTTATTTAATTCAATTTTTAATATTTTTGAAAAACAAAACAAAACATTGGGTGTAGATTGTTTATTACAACATTACAACCGTTGGGATTGGCATTTTTCAATTCAATAAATAAATTGTTAACAATTTAATATTTTGAATCGTTTTCTACTTCTTTCTACTTACTATTCTTTTTGTACATGTTGTACAATTCCAAATGATTTGAAAAAATTTAAGCATGTAAACAACTTGACTTGAAGAATGAATCTAAAGAGTTACAACCATTTTGGACATTTTTTCATACAAATGCAACCTTCTGAAGTATAGCTGCCTGGATTTTCGCAATAGTAAAAAAGGATTTTTGTAACTTCAAATACCAATATCTTGCAATCTACATGGTGTAAATTTCTGAAAAAATTTCTGCATGTTTTCAAAGTAGTGCACTAAAAGATCCTCTGGTTATATTATTCCAAAAATGTTTTTTTTTCAAAAATTTGGTACTTGTCCTAGAAATGACAGTTTTGGAGTGGTTTTGGTGAAAACATAGTCAAAAACCTTTAGGGGCTAGTGTCCATAAATCTTTGACCTCCCTACACAATTGCAATGATAAACCAAAATCATCCTTTCAAATGGTGAAATAATGAAGGAACCTTTGCCCATGCATCTTGAATCACATAGGTGGATTCTCGGAAGTTGTCAAACTGTGACTATTCAACTGCCAATTCCACCTCCTTCAACTCTAATTGGACTCCCTATAAGGTAGAAGGCTCTTAAATGGAGCGGGTTTTTAAATGGTGCCCTACCTTATATGTACAATATTTGTACATGTTGCTTTTTCATAGCCTTCAGTAGTGTACCAACAATGTATATTTTAGCTAGGGCACCATTTTTAGAGCCCTATGCCCTTTCAACTTCAAAATTTGGTAACTAATTCCACAAAGCTCAGAAAAATATGGAATGACTTGGGTTAAATGTCAATTCTACTTGTTTTTCAATGAAAATTTACTGAAAAATATTTCTAGAGGTTTTACCTCCCTGAAATTTTGTTTCAGCCCTTAGATGGTCCATTATAGGACCTCTTACCTTACCCCCAAGACAGCGAGCGCAGTTGGCCCCCAACATGGAGGTCCAAATTCCAAATTGGGAGGAGGCCATTTGGGGGTATACTGTACAGTACATATATACCTTAGCTGGGATACTGCATTGCACGAGGCAGATTGAAGTATCAGTGATGAGGATTGCAACCATTTCATATCCCACACGTACTCCACTACCGCAGTGCTCAATCTTTCCTCTTGAAGCAATTAACCCCTCGAGACCCGTGGGTAGATACACCAAAAATGGCACCTGACCTTAAAGCGCCATCTACAATGTGTATACATTTCCAAAATCAATCATGTACCCAGAGTGTAGATGGTGCTTTCAGAAATAGACTTTGACCGTTAATAACTTTTGCATACAGTACCTAAATCCTACGTTCTTTGGTGCCTTGGAACATGCTTTCACTCATCAACAAGACTGTATAAAAATCTGAATAGCATGATAACAGGAACTAGGCACAGTATGAATAAGTGGCGCTTTTGGGTGTACCCATTTTAAGTGAAGTTGAAATTAAATGAAAGAAAGATGGCAATCAAAAACCTCGAGATGTCACTACTAAGGTAGCCAACCTATTTCCAATCACTTAAGCAATTACACATAGTTGGAGTGCATTTTTTATTGCAAAATTTTTCCCATGTATAGAAATAGAGTTTGGAAGTATAGCATATTTTTCTAGAATTTTATTACACAAAACATAATTACTATGAATTTTTTAGTAGAAGATTCTTCTTGACCTAGAATGGTAATATAGACCTTACAATTTCTGACCATAGGCTAATTGCAAAATTCACCAAGGGTTGATTGCATTAATGAGAGCCTTACAACCAATCCTAATGTGCCACAATTGCTTTGGGAGATGCACCACAATTTCACGAAAAGGAAGTAGCATATAGATTGAAAATAGGTAGGTGATTGAAAATGGGTTGGCTACCTTAACGCAATTTCCATTGAGCACGAGCATACTCAATTTGGAACCTATATAAAGTAGGTACACCCAAAAGCGCCACTTATTCATACTGTGCCTAGTTCCTGTTATTAGTTAGTTCAAATTTTTATGCAGTCTTGTTGGCAAGTGAAAGCATGTTCCAACGCACCAAAGAACGCAGGATTTGGATACCGTATGCAAAAGTTACTAAGGGTCAAAGTCTGTTTTTGAAAGTGCCATCTACAGCCTCTGAACATGACTGATTTTGAAAATGTATGTGCACTGTAGATGGCGCTTTTAGGAACAGGGCGCTTTTGGGTGTACCTACCTTAGAAGTGACAACCAAATTCAAGCTTGGCTTCAATGCACTTCTGCTGGGCTCTGCTTCCCAGCCACATGGCATGTTTCTTGCTCGGTCTCGTGGGCTACTTTCACCATCTGTACGTGATTCAAGACAATGCAAATCATAGACAATTTAAAAGTTTGTATCGATATATACTCCTATTCACAAGCTACTGCTACTGAAGCTTTTAGCTGGAATACTTTTTAAAATGGGAGGATATGGAATAATTCAAATTAATATGGAATTATTACGTACCTCGTGCTCATTCCATTTTTGCACCGTGGATCATAATAATAGGAGCAATTCAAATTGTTTATGCATCACTTACTTCTTTTAGCCCCTTAACGCCTAAGGCGCCATTTTTTGGCGTTTGGATGACTGCAGAGGAGCAGAAGAAGAGCGGAACATTAGTTTTTTCATTCACTTTTTTTTTATTGACCTTTCATGTTGAGTTGTAAAGAGTCTCCAATTGAGTTTTTAGTCTAACTACTATTTGTTTTCATGTAGTTGAGAAGTAATTAGAAAAAACGGATGGCAAAATTTGCCATTTTAGTGTATTTTGAGAAATTGACTGAATCTGAAATTTCTCCTTGAAAATGACATTTTTTGAATTTGAGCCCAACTAATGAAATGAAGGTCCTCTACTCTAATTTTTACTCCAGTTGAAATTTTGGAAAAAAATCCTAAAATTGAATATTTTATTGCATTTTGAACTTTGGCTGCAATTTTAATGTCCATTGCATCCTATTTATAAAAGTACACGAAAATATAGTTTCCATCATGATGTTAGTCACTATAATTTACACACACTGTGAAATTTTCAGATTTTTTGAGATAATTTTCTATTTGATATGATTTTTTCTTCAATTTTTCTTCAAAAATTCACATAAAAATAAATTTTTCTCAAAAAAATCTAATTTTTTTGTGGGATATAGAAGACGTGTACTTTCATCTCTGAAAAATAAAATAAAAAATTTTCAGACATATCTGCTTCCAAAACGGTAACAAACTAAGTGACAAGCAGAGAGGCTTCAGACCAGTGGTAATATAGGTCCGTCCTTTAAGGGTTAGTCAACGTGACAGGAATAAAATTCTAAGTAAATAAATAGAATTATATAGTATCAATTGTATCAAACTCAAATCTTAATTTCTTTCCAAACTTCACAAGCCCTTCTAGTGACGGAGTGTCTACATGAGAGCATCCCCATGGCCGCACTTCGAAGCAACACTTTCAACATTTTGGACCACAGATCTTGCTTGTCTGCTATCTCAGCACGGATTATCCATCTACAAATGCATCATTGTCTTTGTCCAACGTTCATTGTTATTTGTTAAGGTGAGAGTTTTGAGAACGTACAAAATTAAAGTCGACTTCTGAAGAGTGCATATTCTTCTCTGATTTTTTTTTGAACTCGGAACTGAAATGCCACAATTTCTGGCTGTTTTGAAAAACGGCGGTTCAGTCAATTGACCTTGTCTGCACTGCACTCACGAAGCCAGAAAGCACCGACTTCACCAGCAATGATAATCCCAAGTTTTAACGACTCTTCGTTTCTTTTGCAAATGAAATAAAGAATTCCCTGTAGGTCCTTCAAAATTAATTTGTTGTATACAAGTGCTTCTCAATCATCCCTGCCAGTAAGTTAACCAAGTTGAGTTCTGCGTTAAGTGCCTGAAAAAATACAACGCATGACACATATTTCGCAACTGATGACTGACTGAGTTCCCCAAATTGGCATGGCCACAAGCTAGCGCCTTCCAAGGCTGAAGATTGGGAAATTCAAATCCAATCCAAGCCTTGCAAGGTGACTGGGATAAATTGTGGGTGACTGAACTGAAGACATTTGCATTTTGGCACTGCCCGGCAGAGATCCCTGTTTTGCTAAATATCCTGCGGAGGGAGTTCATGACCGACGAGCTACCCAACTCGAAGAAGACGCAGCCTGGACAGAAGGTAATGGCCTTTTCTACAACTGAAGTTCCTGCGTGTGCGTCTCAGCGTATGACCCATTGTGATTCACGACCAACGGAGTTTGGCTCTGAATTCGAAATTGAAATTTGGAATGCGCGCTTGATTGGGATTGCGCAATCTTGAATCGAATGTCCGTTGCGCCGTAGAAAAAAAAGAAGCGTCAATTGGGTTCTACATCACATGAAGAAAGTAAACTGAATGGTACCTGCAATTTGCAATCATGTGCGGAGTATCTTTTAGACGGTCGTTGTGCAGGTCAGTCGCGTTGGGGTAACTGTATAAGAACTTTCTATCACCCTCTGAAGCCGGAGCTGGTGCGTTAACCACTGAACTTTCTTTCTAAGAAAAACAGCCTCTCGGGGTCGAGGTTCCGGGTTCAACTCCTGGCAGCTCCACGAAATCTTCTTTTCAATTTTGTTTCGGATCTTAACCCTGAAACGCCGGGCCTATGAGCAGGTTTCAGGCTGCACTCTCAGTTACTCAGTTCATTACCATTTTGTAACTAGATGTGTATGGAAACTTTTACTTTTATTTTTCAAAGATGAAACTGCATGTCCTCTGCGCTTCACGGAAATTTCAGATTTTTTTAAGGAAAATTGTATTTTCTGAAAAATTTTGAAGAAAAATGAAGAAAAAATCATATAAAATATAAAATAATCTCAAAAAATCTGAAAATTTCACCATGTGTGAAAAATACAGTGGAAATCATCATGGTGTAAACTAATTTGCCGTGTACATCTATAATTAGAATGCAGTGGACATTAAAAATACAGCCAAAGTTCAAACTGCAATAAAATATTCAATTTTACGAATTTTTTCAAAATTTCAATTGGAGAAGAAACTAGAGTACAGGACCTCCATTTCATTAGTTGGGCTCAAATTTTAAAAATGTCGTTTTCAAGGAAAAATTTCAGATTTACTCAATTTCTCTAAATACACTAAAATGACAAATTTTGCCATTCGTTTTTCTTCATTATTTCTCAATTACATGGAAAAAAAACATCAATTACACTAAGAATTCACTTAGACGCTCTTTCTAACTCAACATGAAAAATCATTGGAGAAAAAATGGATGAAAAAACTACTGTTCAGCCCTTCTGGTGGCTTGGAGAAGTCATTTGCAAGCCACATAATGGCGCCGCAGGCGATTAGGGGTTAATGTATGGATTAGGGGTTAATGTATGGACTGAGTTCAGCAGAGCTTCAGTTCGGCACCTAACTTAATTTTCAGCATTCCTGGACTGGGGCTGCAATCAGTCCACGAGAGCTCTGGGGCCCGATTTGCAAGGAAACTGAGTCCCGTCGACCTCGCATTTCATAGTCTGGAGAGACTGGGAATCCGGAAGTTCAGGGATCAGCCTGGAAAACTTCCGAACTTCCGAACAATGGTTTTGCTCTCACCCCTTGACCAGTAGCTTAGCAAGTTGCATCACTCTGGAAATTTGACACTGTGGGTCAGCTTTCGATTTGGGCGGTTTCCTAATAACTCATTCAGTTGATCGTCCTCCAAACCTTGTGCTATTAGAGCAGCCCCACAGCAACTCAGCCAAGCAACTCAGCAAATGAAATCAATGGACGGCGTTCCTGCTGCAGAGAAGATCAATGGACCAGACCATTTACAGTGTTGCTTTGCTGAGTTGCTGTGGGGCTGCTCTTAGTCAACTTCCACACATTTTGCTATTCATCATTATCCAAACATTTTGCTATTTTTCAGCTTCCAACATTTTGCTATCAACCCCTAAAGTTCATTGACTATGTTTTCACCAAAAATGTTTCAAAACTACCATCTCTAGTACAAGCACTAAACTTTAGAAACTAAACAATTTTTGACACATGGAATTGTAGGATCTTGTAGTACACTTGCTCAATAAGATGTGGAAAAAATTTTACAAAAATTTGTACAGTAGAGATTGTAAGATATTAGAGTTTGAATTGACCAAAATTCTTTTTTTTGCCATACAAAAAAACAACTAATTGCATTTTACAAGCTCACATTTATATGAAAAAATGTCCATAATGGTGGGGTTTTTTTGGATTCATTCTTCCAATCAAGTTGTTTATATGCTTGAAAATTTTTAAATCATTTTGAATTGTACAACATATAGGAAAAAAATAGTAAGTAGAGAAAAGTTGAAAACGGTTCAAAATACTAAATTGTTAAGAATTTAGTTAAGAAATTGAAAAGTGTCAATGCCAATGATTGTACTCTTTTAACCCCTAAAGGACCATTGTTCCTTTTAGGGGGACAAATGGGATTTGGGGCAGGTACCTACGAACTCAATTTTTTTTAAAGAAAAATTAATTAGCTTTATGGGGTTATAATTTTTTTCAATTAAAGCACGGGAAAAAAAGTTATGCCTAAATAATCTCAAAACAAGGGAGACAAGGTAACCCAAAAAAAGGTTTTAATTTGATCTTTTTTTTAAATAAAAATTTATTTTTATAGATTGTATCATTTTCTACATGGAAAACTTTGATTCATTCCATTTAGATTTGTTATGAGAAAGTTATGAACACTCTTGTTTATTTGGTAGTTTGATCGTCTTTTTGAAAAAACAACTCATAGAATTCAATTCTAAATGAAATTTTTGCAATTTAAAAAAAAATGTTCCTTATGGATTATTTTGCTTGCTAAAACAATCTCACCATCAGGATTAGTGCATTTTAATTCCAACTTTAAAACATTAATTATTTAACTTTTTCTTCGATCTTGTACCTACTTCTACATAACAATTTTTTAAAGAATAAAAATTTAGTTTTTTTTGTATTTTCTTTCTTTCCTAGACTCTCAATTCAATTCTATGCCTTAAACATTTAAAGCTCAAAACTTTGTAGTGCAAAAAATTTAAATTTAAAACATTGAAAGCCAAATAATTTAATCCCATAATGTGTTAAAAAAAACTTGTTTCTTTGACTTTAAATGCAGATATCTTGCAATTTGTGCGGTCAAAATTTTTGAAATTTTTTCCACACATTCTCATATTTTTTAGGTGTAAGATTTTATATTTGGATGTGAATATTTTTTTTTGTATTATCTAAAAAATTAATATTATGAAAAAATATTAAATTAAATGATTACCAACACTACTCTAGAACACAGCACACATCTTTTTAATTGTTCAAAAGCTACCTTGAAGAACTCAATAATAAATGAATTTTGGAATTTCAACACTTAAGGAACATTCAAATTTCCACAAGAATTAACATCAATCTTTTTTTATCTTTGCCTACTTAAATTTACTCATAACTTTCTTTTGCAAAGTCCAAATTTGTTTTTTGAGTTTTTCAACAATGACAACTTGTGAAGTCTAGTTTTTTTATCAATTAGAATGTATTTGAAGTTAAAAAAAGTGTTATGTCTTATATTGTCAAGCTTTTCATATTTAGTTCCAAACTATAAGTTACTTTGTATTTTGCAAAATTTCTAATAATGTTTCTTTTATTGAGACATGAATAAATATGACATTGTGTTTTATTAGAATAAAAAATTAAATATAGGAATTAATCATTTGAGTTTATTTATAATTTGTATGATTTTTATTATTATATGATATTTGAATTTGTCTCCAAAATAACCTTCTACAAAAAAATTTAGAGAAACCAAAACTCAATCTTCAATCTTCCATTATAAAAATATTGAATCTTCTAAATTTAAAAATATAAGAACATTTGAATCATTCAAATGAAGTATGATTTTGTGAAGGTTGCTATTATATGAGCCTAAAAGTGTGAGCCCATGAGCCTAATAGACTATACACACACAGATAGATAGATATCTATGTGTATGTCATATCTCTCATTTATAGTAAAAATTAGACAACAAATGAATATGACTATTTGGTCTTCTTATCATTGTACAACCAAGATAATATAAGATTTTTTTCTTGTGTGACATTTGTTCCTTGTCTAATTGGTTGTTTACTTAAATTTGATTCAATTCCATTACAATGTTTTTCTTATATTTGATGGACAACATTTGAAGCACTAGTTGAAAAAAAAGCATAGTTTTTACATTAGACAAGGAATTGAACAAATATTTATAGTATTTAGTAATCAAGGTTTGAATTTCAGGCCAATACTTAATTTTTTACTAGGAAATAAAGTTCAGAAAGTACTTAGACTGAAAACATTCTGTGAGACATTTTTCCAAAACAATGTTTGTGAATTTTAGACATCTATCGTTTGGAACATTTTTTTTTTATCAATATTGACCTTCAACATGTTATAGTGCAAAACAAATCAATTGTGTTACAATGCATAGAAAAGTGGTTGCACACCGTGGTCAATTAATTAGCCCCCCCTTCTTTCAAAAAAATTACAAGTCATTGATTGTTTTTATGAAAATGCTTATCCTTGAAATGAAGGCGATGAATTTTCGCACATTTTTTAATTTATTGTTCACTTGAAGGTGAGAATTTTGCAATTATATAGACACATCATTTGGAAGTAAGGTTCACAAAGGTTTTATGTACCTTAGATATAGAAATGAAACATTTTTGGCTAGCTTCTCTGATATAATGTGCAAGGCGGAGCAAAGCTAATAGTCCCTGCATAATGGTTTATGAACTTATTGTATAATATGATATTTAGAATAGATGTGTACAAAGATGATACCTTTATAAAACCTTATGGAAAAATAATTATTAGGATAAAGATAAAGACAATGTTAAAATGATGACTTGTAAATTTGTTATGTTTGTATTGTAATGAATAAAAAAATTAAAATGCTTTTCAATTCCAATTAATAATTATGCAATAAAAACTAAATGTTGTCTTCTTTGGTTCCTTATATTGGTAAGATTCTTGATTATTGAACTCTTAATGTAATTCCAAAATTTTCAAAAGATATATCAATCACTGAATAGTAATAATGATATTTTAAAAATAAAAAAACTTAAAGACTACAATAAAGTACATGTGATCATTTAATAAGTTCAATTTTATTATAAGGGACTTGCTACCAAAGGCATCATCCTCAATTCATTGTCTTTCTTGTCAAACAGTTATTTGACTACCATTTTCAAATTTAAATGATTGCATCTTAAGTTATCATTCTAATAGAGGTGGTAGGTTATTTGACAATCATGGAATTTATATGTGAAAAAAATCTAATGTAGAAAGTAGAAATAGATTTACATGACAATTGACCTTTACAATTCATGAACAATGAATTTTAGAATTTGCAACTTCACCTAAACCAAAGAAAAAGACATTCAAATTTAGAGTCTTTTATCTTAGTGTTTATTTTGGAAACTCTTTTCTTGAGTCATTAAGAAGTTTTAGTTGTTAGAAAGAAAATTACATCTATTACACTAAAATTTGTACTAAAAATTGTCCTAAAATATTTTGTTTCTTGATTCACTCTTATTGAAATGTACTTAATTTTGACAACAAATATTGGCTAGTGATTTGTTGTCATAGATCATTTTAATTCTTTGTTTGGTGTCGCTAAAGATTTTTTGTTTGCTTTTTTGTTTGCTAATGATTATATCATATTTGATTATGACATTATTAATGATAATATGACAATTGGTTATTAGTTTCCATGATAAATATTCAATGAACCCAATTTAATGTTGTAGATATTTTTCTCATAGACTCATATTGACAATGTGTTCAATGCTAACACAAGTTGAATAGAATACAAAAATTGGAAATTCAAGTGTCTAAACTAATTGGCTACTTTAGACTTACTTTGCAACTACTAGGAGGCATTGTTAGACTTTACTTGCAGCAACCATAGATGCAACAATGATAGTTTGAGCGGCAAGGAACTATGCCAAAGTAATACTTAACTAGATGGTGACACAACATCAAAACCATATCAAATCAAAATGCAAAAAATGTCGACATATGAATCAAATGTACATCACCATCTAAAGCCTTCTATCACCAACCACTAGAGGAATAAAATAATTTAAAATCCTTGTTTCTAAAAATAATAAGGAATTTACTTTGTGTAATGCATTTATCTCATGTTTGTGGATTTATGTCCTTGATTGACATCAAACATGTTGGCTAGGTGTACAATCAAATAGATAACAATTGCGGTAATTGGACATGATAAACTACGTCAAACATTGTCAAATTAAATAGGTGATACTAGAGGAACAATTCAAGCACTTCCAGCAGTTGGTAGGAGTATTATGCAATGTACACTCAAGTAGTCACTACCAATTAACACCATAGTGGCATGACTCCTGATGGCCAAGGACTATACTTGCATGGATCAAACTCATGATCCCATGGCATGAACAATGATAACTACATATCCAATGGTTGGGAGCCATTTGTAATTGGCATCATTCTTGGGCACAAATGTAGCAATCAATAATTGCCAAAACAATTACTCATTTAAAATAAGTTCCTTGCTCTGGGGCCTCCATGCCAAATTGTCAATTGATAACAATGCATAGTCAATGTCCAATGATGATGGAATAGTCAATATCAAATGATAATAGTTCTTAGTCAATGTCAATTGATATAAGAATAGGATACAGTAAGAGTGGAATTTGGACATTGAAGGATGTATGTCCTATTTTCATATTGGATTTATCCTATGATTCTTGGAAAAAATCCAAATTACACCAAGACTTCAATTCAAGCACAATTATGTAATTCAATAGCTTGACTATAGGATTTAGGCTCTTGTCTAGAATGTAAAAATTTAGAATATGAAAATAAATATGGAATTCGTCTACACTTATTTAGAAGTAATCATCCTTATCCTTATTGTGAATATTCATTATGGTTAAATTGTTTGTGGAGTAAAGGGCTAGTAAGCCTACATAAAATGACATGTGTCTTTAAACTTAGATCTTTCAAACTTAAAAGTTGAAAATATAATACTCAATATTTTATTTTCAATTTCAACATGTCAAACATTAGTAATCTATTCAAGATTATTTGAAGGCCAAGTCACATTGGTAGAAATTGGCATGCTAGATTCTTAGGGTCAGACAAAAGTTTTCACACTTTATTTTGCAATTAAGAACTAACAACTAGCTTTTATTGTATAACATGACAACTTGTTACATTTAGCATCATCTTGAGTTTTCAAAAATCCAATAAGTGAATGACATATAACTTTTTGAAATCCAAACTTTTAAATAAATGTTTTGCCATTGCTCCTACTCTTCCCTCTTCTTTCACTTCAATGCAAATTTCTAAATCAACCAAAAAAACTTTTAAAATTTCATCTAAGGTTGATCAATTTTTTCATTGCCTATTAGATTTCATTTGATGACAAGATGGGATGAAATGAGGATGACCAAATGGAAGAATAATTAAAACTTTTATTGCTCCAAAATTACAATTAATCTTATAGTCTTCATTTGAATTTTCAAAAAATCTCAAGCATTAGATTTTCTTCTAAATGGTAGGTTTTCTAAGGAGTATATAAAGAAAAAGTATATGCCATTTTAAAAGCAAAAGCAATTTCTTCTATTTAGACATGATTGAAAGCAAAAAAATAGATTATTTTTTATAACTTGATTCAAAAGGATTTATGAATGTAATGAACCTTTATTAGCTAGACATCCATTCAAATTAATTGATTAGGAACCTTTTCTAAAGAAACACATAAATATTTTCATCATAATCAATAGATTTTTGAGAAAGTAATTAATATTTGAAATGAAGGAAAACCTCTTTGTGACTTGACACTATCATGGACCCTTGACATGACCTAAATTTCCATGTGCATTTCTTCCCAGCACAACATTCAATTTATCTTTCATATTGATAGGAGTAAAATTTTAAAAAGTCTACAAACATCTATTAATATACAATTGCAAATGCACTTTATAAGAATCAAGAACATCAATGCACTTATAAAGGCCTAATAGATGCAAAATCTATCAAACATATGTATATATATAGTAAGGCAATAAAGCTATGTTTGTATGGAAGCCAATAAACTTAACTTTTTTCTTAATGCATTTTGAAATATGGAAATGAATATTTGGGTGTTCTTTTTGGTAGATAACCATTTCTACAAAGTTTTTATAAATCAATATCAAATTTTCATTTATTTTTAAAATCATCTTTCTATTTTTTATAAATTGAAATTGAAATAGGCAAATTTGAAAATTACATAGAAATAAAAATTCGAATTTTTTTCCCCATCCTATATCCCTATGTGAAGTCATTCAAAGGAGGAAAAATTGTTTCCACATCCTTCAAGGTTTAAGTATAATATAATATTGGTTTAGATTCCTTTGTGCATAAAAAGTCTATTTGGAGTAGTTTGACTAGCTTCATTTAAAAGTACAGAATTTACATATTTCATAAATTCAAAAGATGATGAATTTAAAATTGAAGTCTTATTAAATAAATAGAATGTAGCAATTTTCCAAAACTAAATAGTATGCTCTTATAGAATTATGCATATTTTTTCCTTAACTACTACAATGAAATTTCATTGATGTCTTGGATGAATGGTATTATAAGGTTCTATGTGAGTTTTGGAAATTATTATTTCATTTTATAACTTCTTTCTATATAGATACAAAATTAAGAGTACTTTTCAATTAATATCTTATTTTGTAAATTAATACTTTGTATACAAAATTCTTATTGGCTAGCTATAAAAATTGGATTGTCCACATTTTTGTTTAAAATATTGTTTGCATTAAACATCTTATAATCACCTAGTCCTATATGATGCTCTACATTTACTCCATGAAATAATATTTATATATCAAAATTGTTTATAACTACCTGTCATCTATATCTTTCATTTGCATATTTGTGATTCTATTGGTTGCAATTTGATTCTAGTGAGTTGATAGTCACTTATGCCTTGGTTTGGATACTATGCATTAAAATTGATGTTACTTGTGATTGACTATGTCTAACTTGTTGTCATAGGCTTATACTTCTACAAAATATTAATAAATCTAGCCCTATACAAGCAACCAAGTGCAAAATTTAGTTTTACAATAAAGAAATAAAACCTATGTGTCTTTTGTTATAAAAATATAGATTGAAATTCATTACTTCTAACAAAAAAATTTCATTCCTACAAAAACAAACCTCGACCTTCTTTGCCCTCCAAAAGACATTCTAAACAAGGAAAGATTAGCCTCTCTTATAATTCAAAAAATAAAATAAAATAAAAATTTAGTCCCTAACCTACAAATGAACGCAATACATAACTTTTCTTTTAGAGTTTAAAAAGAAAAAAGTAGATTTTTTTTTTAATTTTTACTTTCTTGACTCTTATTGCCTACTTTTAGATGCATAGAAGAAATATGGAATTTGCTAGTGAGACAAAGGCAAAAAGTAAGAGGGGGCAAGAGGAGGGGTAGGAAGCCAAGAAGAATCATGGTGAAGGAAGAACTTAGAATTTGGTATTTTGTAACTTGTTCTAAATAGGCTTATACTTCTACAACTTTAAGATTAATTTTCTTAATGAATATAGTTGAACTTTAAGTGGAGTCAATGTGGATATGGTTGTTTTAAACTTATATTGATTTTTTAAGATATTTTGAAATTAGTCTCGTTGTCATTTTTTATTGCTAGATACATGTCACACTTCCAATTCCAAGGGTTTAAACTATTGATTTGGATATCAACATTAGTTGAAAATATTTCAAAAAATAGTACTAAGACTTATGAAAAAGCATTTAAGAAAAATATTGTAGAAAAATATTATAGAGGACTATTTATCTTTCCAAATATTCTTATTATAAACATAAATCACAATTTAATTCAAAAAAAATTAAACATTTGGTACATAAGTGTTGAAACTACTTTTTGGATACAAAACTACTATTTGGGTATAAAACTATTGAATATTGTATAAAGGAATTTTATAATAATGAATTTCTATATTGTTTGGAAGCTTACATAGTACTATTATGGAAATAATGATTTTCAATGGTGATTTTTTCATCAAATGACTGTCATTTTTTTAGAATTGTTACATATGCCTATTTTATTTTTAAAACCATTATTCTATTAAACATGTACTATTGGACTAGAAAGGTAAAATTTGTTCTATGGATTTATCAAATGCATTTTTTTGTAAGGGAATAGTCAAAAACAAAATGAAATTCTTAGACAAACTTCTAGCTCAATACCATCTTACGTGGAACTTATAGAAAGCTAAATGTTCATTTTCAAGATAAATTTTCCAAATACTTGGTCTCATTTCAAAATATTATCATTGAAGATTCTATCATGAGCATCTATTTATCATCTACATTATTTTAGACAACCTTCTATGCTCACAACCATTTCAAGTGTGAGCATATTTGCCTCTTCATTTGTTTATAGTGTCATTGTTAACAAAAGTTAATATATTAATCCCTCAAGGCCCAAGGCCTTTTTGTGTGTAAAAACATCCTTGCTTTTAATTTCAAGCCTTATAAATCTATATGTCACTGAAGGTATGAAAATCTCAATTGTACAATGTACGTTGTAATGTGCATGTTGTAGACTTGTAGATGATGTGGATCAAATTTGGAGTCATTTGGCCACATAGATTGCAAGATTATAATGTTTTAGTGTTGAAAAAAAATCCTAAAATTTTCCTAAAAACACATTTGGAGGTGAAATTTGATTTCTAAACCTACTCAAATGAAAAAAAATTGTAAACTAACAAATGCTTCAAAACCAACATACAAACACATAGGTGAAAAAAATGTCATTCAATTGACTCATTGTGTTTGCAAAATGACCCTGAAATAGCAAAAAAATAGCAAAAAATGGTGCATAAAATACATCTCTAATTGTACCTCCATCTACTAAAATGCCTCTCAATCAATCATAACTTCTTGTATTGATATGAAATTTTAGCCACACAAACGAGACTAGAATGCACAACTTTTTCCAATAAAGTTTGTAGAAATGGACACCATATGAAGAAGAAACAAGCCACCAAAGTTCATTGTAATCCAAAAATGTATGTTTTTTGAACTTTGAACTGCTCCCAAACATTCAAAACAACTTGGATTGCCATGAAAGTTTGACTACAATAACTAGATTTCTAGAGGAATACAATCCAACAAATTTGATTGAAAATAAACATTGGATAAAGGAAATACAAGCCTCCAAAGTTGTTGCCATCAATTGCAATTTGGTGAATTTATAGGTTCAATTTGAATTCAAATTAGACTAGGATGTGCAACTTTTACAACAAGTTTTTATTGAATTTGGACATTGGATGCAAAAGTTATAGCACTTTGAATTGAACTGCTCTACTATGTGAGGTGATTTTTGAGCCCCTTGGGCTTTGAACGGTTAAGGATGTGAAGGCCAAAATTCAAATAGCATAAAAAGATTTTGATTTTACTCTTTGTGAACAAATTTTTTGTCTTCATCCATGTAATGTTTTTTAGATTTTCCTTAACATTTGTACAACACAATTTTTAAAAATCTTCTATTGTGTCTTAGTTTGAAGAACACAAGTATGTTTCAACTCAAAAACTAACCTATTTAGGTCAATAGATGGCCAATTGGCCACTACAAAATGACTGTAGTAAAACATCTAAATCTTTTCGTTGAAAAAATGTCATGGATATTTGCACTCTACAATGTACCAATTTCCAACATGCTCCATAATTGTATCTATCAAGCACTTGATTTGCACTAGTTTTGTACCAAATAATATATCTTACACCAAAATTTGTACTAGAAAATATATTCCATTTTTCCACAATTACTTCAATATCTTTATTAAGAATTTGAAGAATGTTCCTACATAAAAATTTGTGTAACATGCACATTAAAAAGAAAAAAATCTTAAAGAAGTGTTAATGCAAAAATGTAATATTTGCAAAGGTAATAATCTACTTAAAAAATTCAATTTTTTTCCAATTGCTATTAATGAGATTTCTAAATTTAGTGCACACAATGAAGCATTGTTTTGTATGAATTTCTTCATCTAGTCCATGTAGAGGTTTTTTCAATGTGATCATATACCTAGGATAGACCCACCTTGTTAAAAAAAAGTTGCTTCTAATCCAAATCCAATATGCATTTAACCCCTAAAAGTCTATTGTCTACTTGGGGGATAATTTGGAGTTTGGGCACATTCCAATGACCTCAATTTTTAGTGAAACTTTTTGAAGTTTTTTCACAAGACAGTAAAATTGATTAGCTATGTGGGAATATAATTTTTATTTTAATCGGTGCGTGAGAACAAAAGTTATACCATGAAAAGCAAAAATTTCAACTCGGCAGGCAAAAAATAAATCCAAAAAATATTGAAATGAAGACAATTTTTCTTAATCTTATAGATTATATTTTTTTTCTACATTTGAAGTTTTGATTCATTCCATTTGTATTAGTTATGTGAAAATTGTGGATAATCTTGTTTTTTGGGTAGTTTGAGCATCTTTTTGAAAAAATAAATTATAGGATGCATTTCTGGATGCAATTTTACAATTTTTCAAAAGAGAATTGCTTGACAAGGTTAAAATTGCTTGCTAGAATAATTCCACCTTTAGAATTATTGTATTTTGATCCCATCATAAAGCTATTAACAATTTACTTTTTCTTTTAATCTTAGATCTACCTCTACTCAATCATTTTTTAAAGAATTTAAATTAAGCATTTAAAAAAAAAATTAGACTTTCAACTCAATTCTTCAATACCAATTAATTTTAATCAAAGTCCATAGTGCAAAAAATTTCAACAGATGGCAATCAAAGCCATCTGAAATTGAATGACAATGTTCACAAGACTTTTTTTTTAAAACTTTGAATGCAATTATCTTCCAATCGATGCAATCAAACTTCATGAAATTTCTATCACATGATTTTAGACAGATACAGTATAAGATCCCATGGTTATATTTTAAAGAAAATACCGTCTTTTATTCTCTTGGGTGAATGCAACCAAAATGGCAGTTTTGAGTGTTTTTGATAGAAAAATGACCGTGGACCTTTTGGAGTTAAACGATACAAATTTTCAAAGTTCTTAAAAGAGTGCATAGTAGTACATCATTATAGAAAAACCAATCATTGTAGGGTGCAAATAAGTTCATTTTTTAAACTCTCAAATTAAAACTTCTAATAAAAAACTTCTTGAAAAAACAACTAACACTTTACTTTTTAATGTTTATAAGAGGAAATTTGAATTGCTTCTTTCAAAATTTTATTGATAAATTAATGGATGCATATGAGTTTCGAATCATAGCTATAATTTTTGTTTAAAAATCATCACTAAATCAACATTCTAAACTCAAAATTATGGCACATTTCTCTATTTTTGGAAATTTGGACTATACATGGTTCTTGAAGTGATGTTAATTGAAATTCCTTATCTAATAGGGTATATCTAAATGGTTTTATTTCTCATCTCTTGAATTACTTGATAATTCATACACAATTGTGGACAGAAATTAAAGTCTTTTTCTATCTTAGACCTTTTCCAAAGAGATCATTCGTTACCACATTTAAAACTAATTACATCTCCTAAATGCTAAGAAAGTGGGACAAAATTCATTAAAATTTGAAGTGTTGACAATTGTTCTACCACCCTTGCATCCCTTGCCAAGCTCAACTTTGCACCTACAATTCCCAAAAAATGTGCCATACTTGTCATCATCCTTCAACATTGTTTTAGCTTTATATTATTCATTAGCACGTAGAAGTGCTTGAAATCAAGTAAACATTTTATATAATGAGCATAGATTAATGTCAAATTGAGGTGCATAGGAGGTTGCTTTAAGAGAATAAATCAGCCAATAAGGTAGGAAGGTCCATAAAGTACCCATCTAAAAGCTGAAACTGAATATTGGGGAGGTAAAGTTCCTTGAAATATTTTTTGGTAAATTTTCCTTCAAAGTTCAAAGACAAGAAGAAGTGGCATCTAACCGAAGTTGTTTCATATTTCTTGGAGCTTTGTGGAAATATATATAGGAAAAAAATTGTGAGTAGAAAGATGTAGAAAATGATTCAAAATATTAAATTGTAATAAAATTATTTATGGAATTGGAAATGTCAATCCTAATGGTTAAAATTTTGTAATAAAAAATTTACACCTACTACTTTTATTTTCTTCTGAAAAAATTAAAAATTGAATTAAATAAAGGACTTCAAACATTTTTGTAGAGTATATATTCTATAATTATCCACAAACTATCCTAAAGTAGAACTCCTCATAACTTTTGGCTCATTGATCAAATAGAATGATTCAAAGCTTTTCACTTAGGTACAAATCTAAAGAATCTATTTAAAAAATTTATTTAAAATAATAATAATTTTTAAAGAAGTTTTTTTTTTCTCAAATTGCTAGCCGAGCAATAAAAACTACATATCATACAATAACTTTTTATCTAAATAGTAAAAAATTATGAAAATTGTTGGGCCTTAAAAGAAACTCCTCAAGAAAACGTTGTATGGAAATTTCAAAGAAAAAAAGATTCCATTTGTAGTGAGCTACCTAAAATTGCTTTGTTGCCAAAAAAAATACAATTTGGGTATTTAAGACTTCACCCAAAGTGACATTCAATTTTTGAGGTTCAAAAACATCATTGCTTTTGAAGCTTTTTGGATCTAAATATTTGCAAGTTATACAAATTTCAACCATAAAATCTTGTAGTGTACATGTTGTAGATGACATGTTAAAATTTGAAGTCATTTGGCCACATAGATTGTAAGATCATAATGTTTTAGTGTTGAAAATGGATGCTAAAATTTTCCCAAAAACACATTTGGAGGTGAAATTTGATTTTTAAACCTACTCAAATGAAAAAAATTTAGACTATAAAATGATTCAAAACTAGTATACAAACACATTGGAATTTTTTTTTCATTCAATTGAATCATTATGTCTACAAAATGGCTTTGAAGTGTCAAAAATCAACAACAGAAATTGCAAAAAACACATCTAAAGCTTAACCTCCTTCTACTAGAATGCTTTTCAATCACTCATTAATTCTTGAATTAACATGAAATTTTAGCCACACAAACTAGACTAGTATGCACAACTTTTCTTTAAAGAATTATTGAAAATAGACTTTGTATGAAGAAGAAACAAGCTGCCAAAGTTCACTATACTCCAATAATGGCAGGATTTTGAACTTTGAGTTGCTCCCAAACATTCAAAACAACTTGGATTGACATGAAAACTTTACCACAATAACTATACTTCAAGAAGAACAAAACCCAACAAATTTTATTGAAAATGAGCAATGGATGAAGGAAATACAAGGCCCCAAAGTTGCAGCCGTTAAATGCAGTTTGGTGAACTCAAATTGAAGTTGTGAACTTTTATTGGCTTCTAAAAAATCAATACATCTTAGATTGATCTCAAAATTTTATCACACAGATTAGAGAGGAGAACGCAACTTTCTCTACAAATTTTATTAAATTTGGACCTTTTGAATGCAAAAGTTGCAGTACTTTGAACTAGACTTGAAACTATGTGAGGACACTTTCTGTCCTCTTTGTTTGGAGTTAAGCCCTTAGTGAAGGACCATTGGTTGGCCACATGAAAATTTGGCTACAACTCTACAGAGTTAATTTTGATTAGATTTATTTGGAGTTTGATACAAGGTGTAGGCACGTACCCTTTAAGGTAGGTACACCCAAAAGCGCCATTTATTCATACTGAGCCTAGTTCCTACTATTAGTTAGCTCAAATTGTTATGTAGTCTTGTTGGCAAGTGAAAGCATGTTCCAACGCACCAAAAAACGCAGGATTTGGATATCGTATGCAAAAGTTATTAACCCATTAAGGACTGGTCGACCCTTTTCTGGTCGAAATTGGTACTTTTTCATTGGTGGACAAAAATCTGCAACAAATTTGGGCATGGGCTAAAGGGGACGGATGTAGAAAAATGGCACCTCAAGCCAATGAAGCAAAAATGAGACCAATCCGCCCTGGCATGAGAACATATGATGAGTAAAATTGACACAAGGGGGGCTGTAAATACAACATTCATTGTATAAAGATAGCTGTAAAGACAAAAGACAAAGTACTCTATACGTGCTGACAGAGCATTCAGTGTGTGAAGGACGGCTCATTGGGACATGCGAACGTCCTCTGGGAACAAGGTAGCAGCCGTTGGAGGCTTGCTTTGCTGTCACCTTCCCGCCACTCATGTTAGCGGGGGAATTTGAATCCAAGGTCCACCACCGTCACGGCGAAGCACCACACAGGGGTAGCGCATCCGAGGCAGGTTGATGGTCGAATTCAGTTTGCAGTGGTATACAATCAAGTACCCTAGTAAGAGGATTGGTTGCAGTAGGAGGATTAGGGCGTACCTTCCACTTATTTTGATAGATGGGGGAATTGAAGGGGGTGGTGACACACAATTCTGTTGCGCCAAAGCATTTGCAGCCGTTTCGAGTTGTGCAAGGAGATTGGCAAGGACCGACAAGCTTAGATGTGATGCTGTCTCTAAGCGACTGCAACAAGGAAGTGAGTTGCCCACGATCACACAACCTATAGGGGTCCTCATTGCACTCAGTGGAGACTTTAGCTTCCACCGAATGCTCATTTGCTTGTGTACGGGACTATGGCTGGCGCTGGAAAACGATCGACTAGGCGGCGTGATGGATATGTGTGGCCACAACCTCCTCCTCCACCTCAAGAATTTGCTCACACTGTTGCCATCTTGGTCAATTGGGCAACCAACCAACGATTCCCTCCAGAGAAGCGCAGAGTACTCTTGGGCTTACTTGATCGAACTTACCTTCTGTCGCACCCAATTCCAACTGGTGCTCAAGGATACGACAATTTCGAGAACTTATCCGGCGCACAATTGCGGTATCTTTTCTATCGCCAATCGGCAAAGCTCCTTGGGTGGGGTTCTAGGCGAGAAGAGGGAAGTGAAGATGGCTTCCCAGCAGAACTCCACACTCACTTGCGACAAGCGGTCTTTCCGTGACATAGTGCTGGGTACCTCTGCCACTCACGGGGGAGGGACGGAGACGACTCTGCCACTCACGGAGGAGGGGTCGGGAGGGCAGTGCGAAGGTGCGTGGCAAACTGTTCGCCCAAGACGGTCATTGCGATTTTTGCAGCGAGCGATTAGGACTGATGATGCACAAGCCAGTGCAAGCACGCTAGTCCAGACAAGGGTAGCGCAGGAGAGTTCCGACAACGGAGTTGTTGCTGCAAAGAAGTCAAGGAGGGCTGGCAAAGAAAATGCGGAGCCGGCAATTTCCGGAATTCAAGTTCAGCCCCGACGGAAGTACGTTCGAAAGCATCAACCTGGCGTTGCTGCACCGACGTCCTCCAGGGGCGGGAATGAAGAAGCGGAGCCTGCGATTTCCCAAATTCAGCTTCAGCCACCAAGGCCTAAACGAAAGTACGTGCGGAAGCCTCAAACTTGCGGTAAGAGTTCCACCACCATGTTCTTCATTGTGACTACACGGATTTCAAAGACTTCGGTTTAGGGTCTTCGTCATGATGTCTGGAATCAGATTTTTCCTTCTGTGCCTTCGAGAGAGACGTGGCTTTCGAGCGCTTTCGGCAGATGATGACTTCATCGTTTTAGGGTTCAGTTTGTAAGTTGGACATTGCGCTGTGAATTCGGTGCGACTTCGGCAGGGCTTCCTGACTCTTATCTTGCATATTAGGTGTTCGAAATTGATCACCAATTGCGGTTCCACAATCGAGCCCCTGTTCATCTCCTGCTTGCTTGTGCTGAAGATGCATTTATCACAGTGTGCCATATTATTCATCGGTGAATTCAAAGATTGAGGAACAAGCAAGCACTAAGTAAAGAATCTAGGACAAAATAGCAACACAACTTACCTGGATTCACAAAATAATGGAAGCACATCATTCATGAATTCCTGCCAATACTTTTTGATTTCAAAAACTTTGGTTGAATATCTTTGTTAGGGCTTCTGGAATCAGATTTCACCTTCCGTGCCTTCGAGAGAGATGTGATTTACGAACACCCACGGCAGATGATGACTTCATCGATTTAGGGTTCAGTCTGTAAGTTGAAGTTCGAGATTGTGTTGTGAATTCGGTTTAGGTTCGGTAGGGCTTTCTTGCTTTCCAACGCTCATATGAGGTATTGAGGTGTTCGAAATTGATCAGCACCTTACGGTTTTGTTTTTGAGCCCATGTTGAGCTCCTGCTTGCTTGTGCTCAAAATGCTTGCCTGTAGAAAGTCTTGGCCTGCGCTTTCTCTGTTTGGCAGAACACGTGAAGTCATCTTACAGACACCGTAGAACTCCTACATAGGAATTACAATTCTACTGAATACATTCAGTTCTTTCGCTGTCGAATCGAAGCTTCCACAACGGGTCACTAGGCTAGCATCACAAATTAATTATGTGCAGTCATCAAACGAACACCCCGGCTTTCCGGCGCTTCGTCCTGGCTGTCGGAGGTTTGTCAATTTTGAGGATTGTGTTTCTCTCTGAAAGAAGCAACTTGAAACCTACAATGTCACATTTCTTCGAGGAGGTCGCATCCGTTTAGCACCGGAGCCATCAATGTTGATGTTCTGTTTTTATTTCGGAGGAGCCTGCGTCCCTGCGATCACCGCTCTGTAAGCGACTGCGCAGGAGAGTCCTGAATACCCCTGGCCGTGACCTGCGTGAAAACCCTGGTCCTGGAGCTCACTGAGCAGGAGAGTTCCGAATACCCCTGGCCGTGATCACCGATGGTGTGAGGTGCGGAAGAGGACGAATCTGTATTTGCGATTGCTGGACATGTTCGGCTAAGAATTTCTTGGCATATTTATTTCGCTGGATGGGGATTCACGTGGACTTAGCGAGTTCTCTCAGACTCTTTACTGGGCACCTCTCAATGTATCGTGTCCAGTTCTGAACTTTGCGCAGATTAGACTAGCATCTTAGTTTCTCTCCCGTGGTCGTGGGTAGTCTTTTTTCGAGAAGTTCTTGCACAGCCTCGCAACATTGTGAATCCGTTTTCTGACAGTTTTGAAGGTAGAACTTTTTTTGTTTTTTCTCAGCCCTAGTTTGTTATTTTGTTCTTTCGGTAGGTGCTACACTCACGATCAGTTATGTACACTTGCAAATGAGAAACTCTTCCTGAAAAGTTTTCCAAATGCTGGATAATCTTCTCCCAACCGATGGAGTTTTATGAACGCTTGTAATTTACAAGTCGACACTTCTGGCTGTCTTTCTGGAGTTCGGGTGAAACATCTGTGAATCACTCGGGATCGTCCTGCGAGCCCAGCATTGGAGTCCTAGGCGGGTTTTGCGATTCTATCGTAGGACGTTCTAGTCTTGGTTCCTTATCGTGCATTGCAGAAACGCTGTCCCTGGCCGTGACCCTGGTCCTGGAGCTCACTGAAACCTGATCGATTACCTCTGTGATACCTGGTCGTTTTGATAATTTAATCGGACGAGATTGACATATCTGTGTCCGAACTTTGCATCATGTAACCTGCTCGGAATACAGTCCAGTTCCTGTAGAAATGTTTTGGGCAAATTTGTATTCGGGTAGCTTTGTCACTGTATTGATCATCCACCATTTCCACTGCAGCTGCATTTTGGCTTGCCGTGACAACACTGGCCTTAAGGTTTGTAAGAGTACCGATGCTTCATCATTGAGCACAGGATGTAAAAAATCTATGTCAAAGAATTGGAGCACCTTACATACCATAGTTCTTTGTATTAGCAGTTGGGCATAAGGTGTTCACAAGGTGTAGGCTTTTGCTTCAATTCAGTTAGGTACATGTTCAGTTTGAATTCTGTTTGTTACAAGATCAACCAGATTTTAGTGTACGATTCTAGTAATTGGTGACTTCACAAAGTTTTCATGTAGACATAGTGAAGGTTTAGCATACCAAACATGTTTTTCCAAGAAGTTTCACTGAAGTAGATTACCATCACCCTTTCGTTGAACAGACACGATACATTTTCTAGATTGTGTTGGCAAAAGGCTTGGATGCGGAGTGTTCTACCTTTCAAGTGCAGTAGAAATCCTTTTCATATTTGTCTTTGCTGTTTTGAGGTTCTGAAGTTGAATCACTTTCTTCTGATTTTAGTTACTTATTAAAACAATTGGTATGTCTTTGGTGGTAGGAGGTGGTGACAATGGGGGGCGAAGGGCTGGTTGGAGACACGGTACAAGCATCATTGAGGGTGTCAATCACATTTCTGAGAGGCTAGCGTCCCTTGAACCAGTTCCACCAGATTCAAGGGGATTCTCACCTCCCAAAACTAGGGCCCGTTTCACTGAAACATCTCGTGTGCATGTTTTGCTTCATAATCTGGTTTGGGGTGGGGAAGTCCTTCCCATTCCGTGTCCATATGTTGTTGGGACAGTGGTAGGGTGTGAAGTTGGAGCAGATGGAAGCCAGAAGTTGTGTTGTGATTTCGGGGCAGATTTGGGTGTGCAAATGGTTGCGGCCTCTATGTGTGAGCCTGAAGTGCCAGAGAGGGCAGTTATTTGCGAAGTGGTGGTTGCTGGACTTCAAGAGGATTGCAAGGAAGCTGAAGGGGATTATGCTGTGCCTCCAGGTTGGGAGCAGGTTGATACAGATTCGGAGCATGATTGGGATCCAGCTCTGAGTGACTTGGGGAGCGAAAGCCACCATGGTTTATCAAGCGGTATGAGTTCTGTGGATGTTGATGAAGATGATCCACTGTTTTTGCTTGGTGAGCTCGGCACTTATGCCCTTGGTCCAGAAGTAGAAGAAGTGGAGTTGGACAAAAAGTATGCTGATTGCAATTGGCATGCCCGAACATGGTCTTTGTTGCCACGGCAGCCTTTCAAGGGGAAGTCTCCTGGACCTAGTGCTGATCTTCAATCAGATACTTTACTAGAACCCATCGATTACTTCCTTCTTTTCTGGGATGAGGCATTGCAGCGGAAAGTAGTGCGTGAAAGTAATAATTATGCTGATTACATTGACCCCAAAACAGGCAAGCGTAAGGGTGGTGATTTGTCAGGGAGGCCAATTACACTTGACGAATTCCGTGAGTTTACAGGGATATGTTGCCTAATGGGAGTTAGGGACCAACCATGCATACGAGATTATTGGAGCCGGGGAATTGGTGCCTTATTTTGTGAAGATATAGCAAGCACCATGTCTCGATGGCGTTTTGAGTACATATTACGATGTTTGCATATGACATCAAGATCTGGCTTTGTGACTGACAAAAACAGCCCTGATTATGATCCCATTGGCAAATGCCGATGGATTCTAGAGCATGTGGAAGCTAAATTCCAACAATTTTGGAACTTGTCTCCATATACTACGGTTGATGAGTGCATGGTAGCTTACAATGGCCGCTTTTGCTCTTTCAAACAATATCTCCCTGCCAAGCCAATTAGCCATGGCATCAAAATATGGGCAATGGCATGTTCAGTTACTAGTTATGTATATAAGCTCGAGATTTATGTGGGTAAGGGTAACACGCAACCTCCAGCAGCTAATGGAGCAGTTATTGGCATGGCAGGAAAAGTGGTTAGCCGTTTGACAAAGGGATTGGAAGGGCAGTGGTACACTGTAACGTGTGACAATTTCTTCACGTCACCTTATCTTTTTGATTATTTGTTAGGCCGTGGAATCTATGCAGTTGGAACTGCATGCAAACAGCGGAAGGGCTTTCCTACAAGTTTGGACATCACCAAGGAACAACCGAGAGGAACTTTGCACACTCGAGTGCACCGAGATCGCCAAATGGCTGCAATTCATTGGCAAGATACTAAAGGAGTGCATTTCTTATCCACAGCTGCTGATCCAATGGTACCTGGTGGAATAGTGGTCCGTCGAGTGTCAGGACAGAGGATTGTTGAAGTACCATCATCACCAATTCAGGTGTTGTATGCTCAGAAGATGGGAGGTGTTGATGTCGCAGACCAAAATCGGTCTTACTATAGCACTCAAATAGCAACAAAGAAATGGTGGCACCGAATATACTTCTTTTGCTTGGACACTTGTATTGCAAATGCCTTCACTATCCACAAGGAGATTTCGAAGACTTTGCAGGTGAAAACATTGTCACACAAGGAGTTTCAGCTGCGGTTATCTTATGCTCTCATGAAACGTCCTTACCGTGATGCAGAGCGTCCCAGCCCTCCAGTTTGCAGGGCAGCACCGGAGCCGTGTGACAGCATTCCATTTGCTTGCCATGTGCCATGCAAGACTAATTTACGTCGAGTGTGTAAGATTTGCAGGAGAAGGACTCGTTGGGTCTGCCCACAATGTAATGAAACACGATTGTGCACGTCTAGCTGTTTTGAATTCTTTCATCTTCGGGGTACCACCATCTAGCTTCTTCTTCTTCTTCTTCTTCTTCTTCTTCTTTAGCCATAGAACAATTTAATTATTTTTTGTTCATATTTTTGGCAACTTATCCTAAATTAAGTAAAGTAGATCCTTTGATTCTTTAGCCTTTTTAAACTTTTTAACCTTTTTATCAAAAAGGATTGTAATTTTATTTTTGAAATATTCCCCCAAATAGCACCATTTTTTGCACCTATATTTAAAGAGGGCCTATTTTATTTTTTATTTTTAAATTCTACAAAGTGTATAGCCAATAGATTTTTCTTAAAATCTATATACCTTTGATAGCTTTTTCTAGAAATATATTCCTAAATCCTAAAGTACATCCACCATCTGATGTGGCATATCTAAGAGTACTTCCAACAATATCTGCCTCGATCATGATATGACCTACCTAGTAGGATTTGGATTTCCAAAGATATTTGGCCACCTTGGTAAAGTATACCACCCACCCTCCCACTAAAATGGTGGCTCTTATAATCTGGACACATGGCCTTATAATTAAATGACTCTCCCATTTAATGCCCACTTCCATACACTTTCCCTCCTAAATTCAAAATAGTGAGAGATATAGTGGCTTCGGTGCCCTTGTATTCTCATCTTTCACTGTGACAGTTGTAACTTGGTGGCATAGTGCTTTTTTGTGGTGGACTCTTCAACTTCAAGTGCTTGCACTTCACAGAATGGCAAAGGTCATTGGGTCACATGTTGTATGCTTAGGAACTTGCTTACTTACTCTTTTTCTCACTAATCTGCAATGTTTGCACCTTTTTTGGTTTTTGTTTGACCTGTGACATAGATAGCAATTGGCTGTTGCTGAAGACACCTCGTGCATCCTCACTAACATTACATTGGGTTGTTGTGTTTTTGGGACGGGTACAGGTGAGGCTCAGCCTTCAGGTCAAGTTCTCCCATTTTGGAGCATTTGGAGCAAGTTTATTCCAACTCATGGACATCTTGTCACCTTATTTTGTCTACTTACATAGTTGCATGGATATTTTTTGTGATAGTAACTGGATATGTACTTAGAAAAGTGTTAGCTCAAACACTTCATGATACTTTTTGGATTGATTGAGATGGTTATGTTCCATTCTATTTTATATTTTATAAGCTGGGCTTAGGAACAAATCTGGCTACAATGATTAGGTTTTGGAAAAGTTGAAGCCCTGTCCAGGGATGTTCAGTCTTAGTCTCTTCTTTGTATTCCAACCATTCAGGTGCGGTGAGCTCCTGTCTTCACCTTTACTTTACCTAAAAATTAGCCATGATTGAAATATTGAATCAAGAAGGCGTTCTAATAATTTTGCTTCCTGTAGGAAAACCAAAATGGATGGTTACCGGACCTCACAGCCTTGGGCTATAGTGATCCATTGCCATCACCGTCACCGGCCGTGCAAACAGTCATCTCAACTATCGCGGCAGAGGAGATACACTCCTATATTCAAACAACGGACAATGCCGCTCTTCTTGATTGTGACGAAGAGGGTGAGCATGCCCCTTTGTTGTTGACAACATTAGATCTATCTCAATGGACTGCGATTATGGTGGCTGCGTTTGCTGACAAAGAAAAAGGTCTGGAGCGCTTACGGGAGGGTCATCAAGCTTTGGGTTTATTACTCGAACGTGACGAGCTTGAATTTTTGGAAGCTGCTACTAATACGAGGAGAGTTGAAGCTGCTCTACGCGTTGCTAATCCTCACGAGGAATGGGCAGATACTCTCCCTGCGATGGATCTCTCACAAGCCGGCTCTACTCCGTCGAGCTCACTTCATCCGTTGCTGTCGAAACTCAACATCGCTGCTGCGCATAAAGCCGCTATTGAGGACTTATCCGACTCCATCCAGACTACTCAGTCCGAGAAGGCAATATCCACTTTGGATGCGGCAGGGAAGGGCCCTTCTATCCCTTTTCTCCCTCCTCGTGCGGTGGAGGATCAGCTCTCTTCTTGAGCTCACCGTACCTGGTGTTTATCCAACATCAACTTGCTGGCTCCAATCACTGTCCATATGTGGAAACTATGGGCTGATTTATCCGATCAGGAGGTTAAAGCATGCGAGGAGAAAGCCCTCAGTTGCACTGGTCTGCATGAAAAACCAGTTGAGCTGGTCAATGCCTTCCCGATTGCATTGTTCGACCATCATAAGTGCACAACCGCATCGATCAATGTTCATGTGAAGTTAGATGTGCTTACCTGCGCTCCTAGAAACCCCAAGTTCACTTCACAACTCTGGAACTGCCAACGTCCTTACATTAGATGTAAGTGTAGCCAAAACGCTAAGGTAGGTTGCAAAGGCAACATGTTGTGGTTTGATCATAGTATCTGGTTCATGATTAACAACCTGTCCAGATTCTTTCCCGATAGTACCTATCCTGCGCTACCTGCTAAATATGGTGCGTTCTTAACTTGGATGAAGAACGCTGCAAGATTTGCGGTCAAAACCCAAATCACCTTTATCGCAGTACGTAGGCTTATGGATACTGCAGCGCTTGAATTTCATACCGATCCATCCCAAAAACTCCTGTCCAAGCATTACGATGCCCCTGGGGCTCGTAAGATAGAGAGACTCTTTAAACCAGCTTCTTTTTCGATTGAAACTGCCCCTACTCCCCCTCAGAAACGGCGCAAGATCAACATGAATGTTGTTGCGACTGATGCGACAGTCCCGCAACATCGAACTCCGCCTCCCTATTCCAATCGCAGTGGTGGACGGGGTTCCAATCGGAATAATACTAGCGGAGGACGCGGTAACTACAACCGAAATTATAAGAGCCCTGGAGGGTTCCAATTTTTCGGTGGTAACCAGCGGCGCCACGATCAGTCTCCGTCCAGTTCGGGTCGATCTGAGTTTCTCAGAATCGAGAACACCCCGTCATCGACGAACCAGCCTGAAAGCAGACCTGCTCCTCGTTCGGCTCCTTTCCAGGGGCGTATTTTGAATTGGGACAACATCTGATGACTGATGAACTTATGAAACGCCTGCATGTTGCAGAAGAAGGACGTTACTTATCAACAGACAACTACGGACGCCACAAAATCCAACGTGCTTCCTCACGTCGGAAAACCGGTTTTGTGAAACTGCGCTACTGCAACCGCGCTCTGGAGTGGTTAAATTTTAGACAGATTTTTCATGACCTCCTGGTCTTTTTTCATTTCGACCATCTTTGTCCCATCCTTGAGGACGTAGTTTTCGCCTGGTCATACATCGGAAATATAGCAACGGTGTTATACAAACCGTCTGCGGTCTTTAAACATTTCTCTTTTGTCCATTTACTTGATAATTCAAATCAATGTGCTTGCACAACTTTTGCACGATTTCGAAATTTCATAGATCCACTCACTATGAATGAAATCTCTGATTACACCAAATCAGCTGTGCACGTTAGGACCATGGATTTAAATATCATCCAACACAAAGGTCTAAGGGAAGCTCTAGCACAAGGATTAAACCATATTCCTTTGCAACCAACGAACATCGCACATGCTCTTGCAACACTGCTCGATGCATACGAACAATTGGTTTCCATCTTGCAATTGGATTCTACAGATTTTCCTCTGGATGAGGCTCGCTTACATCTGCATACCCAATGCCTCAACATCCTCAAACAGTCAAATAAGATCAACAAGTATGGTTTACGACATTCCGGACCTTCCATACTCAATGTCCCAGCAGCACAAAATGAGATTCAATGGCTATCGAAGCACCTGTACTGTTCGGGACTTGACAAGGCAGCCAATAACACGTGCTTCATGTGCATCAAGCACATTAGATTTCAGGCTTTAGCACGTTTAAGTTGCAAAGATTTCTCCCCATGCAAAACGGATAAAACTTGGGCATTACCCACGAGCATTCTTGACAGACTCAATGCCGAACTCACCCAGATCCTCCCGGAAAGCCCTCCTGTCTTCCAGGCGCTTCCATACCTCATGGCGTCTTATAAACAACATAAAACAAAGTACAGGTGGCTCACAAATGCGTTTCAGACTATTTTTTCTAATATAGCTACACTGCTCACTCTTACATCGAATGTAATGCTTGAATCCATCAAGCAGTGGGCGGTCATAACTGAAAACGGCTATGAAAATTTCTTACGTTCCAAAACTAGCATCTACTGGGGCATTGACTCAGTACAAGATGCTACACTAAATCTACCGAACAAAATCCATGACATATTTGTGGGTGATATTACCTGTTGTTACGAATCAATACCCTTGCAGGGTGCCGATAACCTCCTCGAGGCTATCACATTCATAACACGCACAGCTTTTCGATACAGCAGTGGCTTACATCCACGTGCAACGACCTCAATGTGGGTTCGTATCGATAAGAATGGAATCCCAGCCGCAGCCAAATGGGCTACGTCGCAACCATCCAGCGCTAATTGGATTCCAATCAATTCTGAACGCCTCATACAATTACATGCGTGGTTGATGAACAACTGTTTTCTTACGCTAGGAGATCGAGTTTGGCGCCAATGGATGGGCATTCCTATGGGCTTCTCCTGCTCTCCCGTTTGGTGCAACATGTACCTGTTTGCATACGAAATTCAGTTTATCCAGCGATTAGCCAGACTAGGTCGCAGAGATATCATGGCCAAATTTCAGACAGCATTCCGTTATATCGATGATCTATGCTTGATCAATGTTGGGAACCCACGAGAATTCCTCTCACCAGACCAACCGAGAAATGAAAGTAACCCATTTTGGATATATCCACTGAACATTTTGACGATCAAAGAGGAAACTGCCGGGTTTTCTGCTTCCAATTCCGAGCGTGGAATTTTAGCTCATTTTATGAACGTGGTGATTATGGTTCATGAAACCGATCCACAGGACTATTCCTTCAGAAAGTATGACAAGAGACGAAATCTCCCATTCAAGTATACACAGTACATTAAGTTCCGCTCTAATAGGCCTATCCACCAGGCTTATAATATAGCCATCTCTCAATGCCTTCCAGTTCTATATATCTCCAGCACAGACGCAGCTGCTATAGAGGAGATACAAATCATTATCCAAACTATGACAAATAACGGTTTCAAGCGTGAACGCTTACTGAGAAGTATTCGCACCTTCCTTAGCAATGGACCCTTCCCAGCGGTCCGAGTCAACATTCATAACATACAAGCTTCTTTGTAAGTTATCTCTTCTACTTTACTTGGATAAAAGAAGTATGTAAGAATTACCATGAAGTTTGAGCCTGGTATGCACCTCTATAGGAGTGTGGCATACCAGTGCCTAACTCCTATAGTGGTAACATCACCAGGGGTGGTGGAGGGTCTTCTTCTTCTTCTTCTTCTTCTTCTTTAGCCATAGAACAATTTAATTATTTTTTGTTCATATTTTTGGCAACTTATCCTAAATTAAGTAAAGTAGATCCTTTGATTCTTTAGCCTTTTTAAACTTTTTAACCTTTTTATCAAAAAGGATTGTAATTTTATTTTTGAAATATTCCCCCAAATAGCACCATTTTTTGCACCTATATTTAAAGAGGGCCTATTTTATTTTTTATTTTTAAATTCTACAAAGTGTATAGCCAATAGATTTTTCTTAAAATCTATATACCTTTGATAGCTTTTTCTAGAAATATATTCCTAAATCCTAAAGTACATCCACCATCTGATGTGGCATATCTAAGAGTACTTCCAACAATATCTGCCTCGATCATGATATGACCTACCTAGTAGGATTTGGATTTCCAAAGATATTTGGCCACCTTGGTAAAGTATACCACCCACCCTCCCACTAAAATGGTGGCTCTTATAATCTGGACACATGGCCTTATAATTAAATGACTCTCCCATTTAATGCCCACTTCCATACACTTTCCCTCCTAAATTCAAAATAGTGAGAGATATAGTGGCTTCGGTGCCCTTGTATTCTCATCTTTCACTGTGACAGTTGTAACTTGGTGGCATAGTGCTTTTTTGTGGTGGACTCTTCAACTTCAAGTGCTTGCACTTCACAGAATGGCAAAGGTCATTGGGTCACATGTTGTATGCTTAGGAACTTGCTTACTTACTCTTTTTCTCACTAATCTGCAATGTTTGCACCTTTTTTGGTTTTTGTTTGACCTGTGACATAGATAGCAATTGGCTGTTGCTGAAGACACCTCGTGCATCCTCACTAACATTACATTGGGTTGTTGTGTTTTTGGGACGGGTACAGGTGAGGCTCAGCCTTCAGGTCAAGTTCTCCCATTTTGGAGCATTTGGAGCAAGTTTATTCCAACTCATGGACATCTTGTCACCTTATTTTGTCTACTTACATAGTTGCATGGATATTTTTTGTGATAGTAACTGGATATGTACTTAGAAAAGTGTTAGCTCAAACACTTCATGATACTTTTTGGATTGATTGAGATGGTTATGTTCCATTCTATTTTATATTTTATAAGCTGGGCTTAGGAACAAATCTGGCTACAATGATTAGGTTTTGGAAAAGTTGAAGCCCTGTCCAGGGATGTTCAGTCTTAGTCTCTTCTTCAGTTTTTGCTCTCAGTTTTTGGGCTCAGTTTTTGCTTTTGTTTTTGCTCTCAGGTTTTAGCACTTCAATTTTTGCTCTCAGTTCTTTTCTTCTCAGTGTGTGACTTTGTGACAGTCACCTCAGGAATGGTGCCACCGAATTTTGACACATTTTTTAATTTTGAACGCACCCTATAGTCGGTGATGCATACTGGTGTACGCAGCTTCCAACTGCCGTTGCTTCAGCTGAAGCATGTCTTCTGCTTTGAGTTGGATGTTTTTCTGTTGTTTGGGTTCTTTGTCATTTCAGTTGGATGTTGGGAACTCCAAGCTGGCGTTCCATACAGTTCATGAGTGAGCTTGTCATCATCATGATGGTAAAAGAAGGCTCACGTGGTCCAATAAAAAACTTAAAGAATTCGTCATGAAAGAAATACGTGACTGAAATGTACCTCAGATGTAAGCATACGAACATCCCCAATACAAGCACATAGATGTATTATAATATGCAACAAATAACCAGCAGATTGCCATGAAATTCATCACAGAGCCCTAAAGAGCCCCTATAATTCAATCGGTACGGTCAGATTTCTACCATAAATCACTGTTTTTGAGTTCTTTACAATTTGACCCTGGGTGGCACAGAATGCGGTGCCCGCCCCCTGAATCGACCATGGTCCTTAAAGGGTTAAAAGCCTTCAAATCATGTAGAATTTATGTCTCAATAAAAAACTCCATTTCATGATTTTGACCTTTTAGTAATTGCTTCTTCAAACAATAATATTGACAATGCATTTAGCCGCTACTACTTTGGTGCTATGGAAAATTGATCATGAAGTGGGCCAAATTTTCTTATTGCAGATATTTAGGTTGGGAAACATTTTTCTAGAAGCCCATTGTTAGCACCACCCTTTTAAATCATTTGAAATAAAAAAGAGCTAGCAAAATTTACAAACATGCCAAATAACATATTTATCACATGGAATTTAGGTGGCTAGATGACAATGCTTAAATTGAAGATTTTGCATAGATTTAAAGGATGGGTTATTTTATTCTTGAATGCATGTATTGCTAGCTTTATAATTGGAATTATAGCTAATTCCTTGAAGGGAAGATTTTTGGAGGGTTTTAGTGGGATAAAGGGAGTTTTAAGTTACTAGTTTAGGGTTTTTTACTTATAGTAAAGTATGTAGTGCTTATTTCTATGTAGATTTCATATTAAATTTTTATATAACTTATTAAATTGTCTATTTCTTAGATTTTAGAATTACGGACTTGTGGTATAGAAAATAAAGACAATGGATTGATATGTTAGCAAGTGCTCCAAGTTTTGAAGAGAAATCTTTAGCAACATTTGGATCATAATAATATATATATATATAGAGAGAGAGAGAGAGAGATAGTACATATTAAAATAATATAAAGATAAAAATACATATTAATTTAGGTGCAAAAGTATTTCCTAATTCATATGAACAATAATCATGTTCAATAATCCAAAAAAAATCCTACTTTTAGTATGAACAAAAATGAGTCTTTTCTTAGTTGAGGGTATCATAACATTCAATAGCCTTCAAAGAGGCTGCCTTCTCTTCTCGTGAATATTCATCCTTGAAGTTCCTCCAAGCATCCATTGCATCCAAGAATGTAGGAGCCACTAAGTCAAGGCTCACATATCAAAATAACAACAGTGCATGTAATGAACTAAATTTTGACTTATTTACAATAAGTTATTTGATCTATTCTGAGTTGTTGTAAGCTTAATCCATTGGGACTTTCAATTTGGCAATTCAACTATTGTAAGTCATATAATTCACAAATCATTTGAAGTTAATAAAATCCAATACTAGATAATATATGCAAATCCATTATGATATGTGTGAATAATATGGATTCATATTATTGGAGTCATATTATGTGTGAAACATTCTAATATGTGTGAATAATATCTGTGTATCCATTCTAATTTATGAATCATTCATTGGACTTACTAGCTAAATTAATTATAATCTGATATTTATGTCATTCAAAGATCATTGGATGTTCAATTACTACAACAAATTAAGTCATTTTAATCCAACCCATGGCAATTGCACAAGTTTCTTTTGTGTTTGTCAATAATACATTACATCTTAACTATAGTAATTGGATGACAATTAATTAGAATAGTCTATCACTACTAGTTGCAATTCAATAGTTATCTTTACCATTTTCTAACACCTTCTAACGTCGTCCAACATGTGACTTATTAGTCCAAAGGAGGATAATATTGCTCTTTGCTATTGAATGTTATGACTGAGGAGTAATACCTTGAATTATATAGCACTAAATTTGAATGGACCTTAAGGGTTTTAGTAGATAATGCCTTAAATTATACTCCCTCCCAGTCCCAAATTGACCTTTTTGTTGGACAAAATGTTCTAGATTAAGGTAAAAAATAATGTTTTGGGACAAAAAAATTTGTGTTGCAAGTAGAGTTTGGAGCACTACTATTGTCTTCAAAATTTGAGATCCAAATTCTTTTTCAAAGAATTGTTTTGGAGTAATCAAAAGTGGAAATTTTAGAGGTTTTCTAATGAACACCAATGGCCACTCAATTGTTCTTTGTAAATCTTCGACAAAACCATTTGTAGAGGCAAAATGAAATAATTGTGACCCATGTTGACATTGATTTGTCGTTACTAATAAATGGAAGACCCAAGATTTGTGATTGCTGACTGGTGGGTGATTCAAGCTAAATGTAACAACCAATAATATTAAAGGTGTCAGCCAAATATGTAGAATACTTGTAATCCAAGCACATGCGTCACAACCAAAGAGGGTATCACTAGCTCTATTTTACTAATTACTACACATTCCAATTCTAAATTCATCCTATTGCTCATGGGATTGCCATTACTATCCTTCATATCATATCACAGCTTGTAACCTAAAGATCATTTCGGAACAAAAAATAAAGGCAAATTGGAAGGTCATTTTAGGACGGAGGGAATAAATGAATAAATAATAAGGGACCTTAAGGATATTAGAGGTCAATGCTTTAAATTATAGAACACTAAGTTAAAGAGGCCTTGAGCTCAATAGACCTCTTCAACCCCTAAATACCCAAAATGCCACCAAATCTCTGACATTAAATAATATCTTATATACTTGTCATCTTGGTTCTTTCCTCATTCTTTACATACATTGTAATTCTTATAGGTGTACATACAATGAGTATTTCTCAAAGCTTATAAGAACTATGATGATGGAAATCTTGAAAGTTCTATGTACAGTGGGGTACCAATCAAAATGTCGTTTTTGAATTCGCAGTGAGAAAAATTTTCAGTACTGCCAACTTTGAAAGCCTCCCGAGAGCTGAAAAATTGTTATTTTACCACGAAATTTTTACCAAAGCATCATCTTTAAGTTAATTATATGTATACCAAATTTCAAGGCCAAAAGATTCACCAAAAAAAAGTTATTCAGAATCTACCAACATGGGTAGTGGCGAGAAACATTTCACTACTTTCAACTTTGACACCTTCCTAAGGATTGAGTTTTTTTTAAATTTTTCCATGAAATTTTTGTCATGAAACAATCTTTATGTTTTTAATATGTATAAAAAATTTCAAGGTAAAATAAATTTTTCTTAAGAAGATATTTGAAATCTCCCAATAGGTGTAGTTTTGAGAAAATTTTCACAATTGCCAACTTTCACACCCTCCCAAGGGCTGAAAAATTGGTTTCTTATCATGAATTTTTTTTTGTGGGTTCATCTCTATGTTGATAATATGTTCTCCAAATTTCAAATTCAAATGAATTACCAAAAAAAAGATATACAAAATCTCCCAATATGTGTAGTTGTGAGAAAATTTTCACTATTGCTGCCTTTGACCCCCTCCCAAGGGCTGAAAATTTGTCTATTTATCATGAATTTTTTTGAATACAATCAACTTTATGTTGATAATAAATGTTCAAAATTTCAAGTTCAAAATACTTACCCAAAAAAAGATATTCAAAATCTCTCAACATGTGTAGTTGTGAGGTTGAGTTTTTACATTCGTGTCAAACTTTGCTCCACAAAATAACACTATACTAAGGGCTCAAAAACTCCTCCTCACAACTACACATATTGGGAGATTTTGTATATCTTTTTTTTGGTAATTCATTTGAATTTGAAATTTGGAGAACATATTATCAACATAGAGATGAACCCACAAAAAAAAATTCATGATAAGAAACCAATTTTTCAGCCCTTGGGAGGGTGTGAAAGTTGGCAATTATGAAAATTTTCTCAAAACTACACCTATTGGGAGATTTCAAATATCTTCTTAAGAAAAATTTATTTTACCTTGAAATTTTTTATACATATTAAAAACATAAAGATTGTTTCATGACAAAAATTTCATGGAAAAATTTAAAAAAAACTCAATCCTTAGGAAGGTGTCAAAGTTGAAAGTAGTGAAATGTTTCTCGCCACTACCCATGTTGGTAGATTCTGATTAACTTTTTTTTGGTGAATCTTTTGGCCTTGAAATTTGGTATACATATAATTAACTTAAAGATGATGCTTTGGTAAAAATTTCGTGGTAAAATAACAATTTTTCAGCTCTCGGGAGGCTTTCAAAGTTGGCAGTACTGAAAATTTTTCTCACTGCAAATTCAAAAACGACATTTTGATTGGTACCCCACTGTACAAAGTTCTATGTACAAGGGGGTGGGTACTATCTCACTTCCCCACTCATGAGGCCTATTGACAAAGCTAGTTATGTGCAAGGGCAGAGTGTGCAGAACTTGTTGGGTCTATTTTCAATTGACATTCAACATCCACTGCTTAGAAAACATCTTCTATTCACACTTGACCCAAGACTCCCTACCAATCCTCGCATCCCATCTAACCACTCCTTAAGAAAATCTTTAGGTCCCTAAAACCTTGGGCACTCTCATGTCTAAGCACACTCTTTGCAAATAACTTACCTGGCATCAGCCCATCAGCATGAGTTCACCTCTGACATGAACACGCAAGGTTCAGTTTTCAGCATTCTTATATTCAACGCAATGGATGTCACCAAACTGAGTAAGAACTGAATGGAACATAAAAACACTTCAGCCAACACGAAAACTAAAGACCAGCAATAACTTTTGGTAACTTCTCACAACTCCCAGTCATCCGCAAGGATATTTGGTGGGCATCGGGCTTTCTGAGACATAATAATAAAAGACTTCCCAAAAGTGATTTAATCATCTTCTGATAATGTGTGGCATGAATGAATTCGAAGATGTGCTCCAGACAACAATCTTATCGATGTTGCAGGAAAAGAATGGTAAATATTCAAGAGCCTTTCTGATGTTACAAACCTACCGTAAGCTTGATCTGATCTGATCTGAAAGTCTAAGCCGTGGGTATAAAATTAGCAAAAACATGCTTCATTAGCTGCTAATCAAATCTACAATTTTAAAGCAGCTACTGTTGCCGTGTGTGACTCTTCGGTAATAAATAGTCGGTTCTGAATCTGAAAGTCGGAATTTGACCTGGAAAGTCAGAGTATTAAAATTAGAGTTTTCTCATTGCAGCTGATAAAAAAAGATAAATATCAAAATCCACGGACCATCAATCAAGATGCAAGAGGATCAAACCACCTGTGCTGGCACAACAAGCCGAAGTTAAATTGCTTACCTCTTACACGTCTGGAGAAAAATTTCAATAGCTCATCCACCAAAATAACCTGCCACATTCAGTGATTAGCATGTCAAGAACAAGTGTTCAGGCATCACAAAAATCTCTCGAGGTCTGAGTAACAGAAACGACCGAGAACCTCGACTTCAAAAAGTAAACCTAGTGTAAACAATAATGTACAAGCAGAAGAAATAGCATACTCCATGTGTTACTTACTGGAAATGAAAACCAAAAGACTGCTCTCCATTCAGAGAATGTCAATGCCGTAACCTGCGGACAAAACCAGTGTCAACGCTAGTAACCAAGACAATAATGACCATAGAACAATTTCATCCAAACAGATTCTAGCCACCTTATTTGCTCACATTTTAAAGTGAAGTTCTTGCCTACATGCAGAAAGAAAAGCTGACAACCTATGTGCAACATGTAAACACTTATTGAGGTACATTTGAAATTTCGGTTTAAATATCACGCAAAAACGTATCAAGTATCCCATAGCATGCAATCCAATGAAGCTCTCAGTGAAACACTCCAAAAGCAAGGGAAGGCACACACCGAGAACATCAAAGAAAGGGCGGGAACATATAGTATAAGCAAGTGTAGAAACATGGAAACACCAATGGCTCCAAGCAACCAAAGATTACTCCAAGGGGGCAGAATCCTGAACAGACGATTGAAGATCATCAGATCTCTTATAATAAAGACTCATTGCATTAGAAATGTAAATAAGCGCTTCACATGAAGACGTCTGAGCTCGGAAAACCTGTGCATCGCATTGTAGACTTGCCTCATCAACTGCGAGAGAACTGCATATGAAAGAAGCAACGGTGACCACTTACAGAAGGCTTTGGTTTTCACTCAAGTTGTTCAGTGCATTAAACATCTCAACTACCACGAGTACAGTCATGGAGATAGTAGAGGGATGACGATCTTGGAAGATGTTACAAGAGTAACGGGCCTGTCCTTCAATACAAGAATCAAATTTGACCTGCCAACAGAGTCAATATTAATCAGCTTCAGAGTTTAAACGAGGATGTTTTGTCTGATTGGATCCAGCAATCTCAAAATATGCAACGAAAAGTCAATAGGTGAGAGATTTCACCAATTCTCCCCATTGTAGCTGAGGACCATTTTCGTAATATAAGAACCACCATGCAAAGCCTCCCACAGTTGCCAAACCAACATATGCTGAAATTAACAGCAAACAATGGTCGCATTAGACGAAGAAAAGAATTGAAAATTAACCCTGAAACGTAACGATCCTTTTTTAAATTTTTGAGCATTTTTGCTCATAGCTTTGTACAGATATATCATTTACCAGAATTTAATGAATTTGGCCATTAAGCAAGGTTGTCTTTTCTAGATTCAAGTGTTACATTTGATAAATGAGAAGTTAATTGGATGAAACAGTGCCTTGAAGCCCTCTGTTCATCGTCCTGAATATGGACGTCGGAGCGCTTCAGGGTTAACCAGCAAAGATGAAAAGTAATTTTACATCTAAAGAGTGCAACCAGAACCACCACCTGGAAAGTACAGACTGCATTCAATTGAAGTGGTGATTCTGGGTGCAGACCTAAGTTAGGATTCCTAGAGAGTGCGTACCTCCAATCACCACATACCGAAAGAACAGCCATCCATTCACAATTGATTCATCGATCTGTCGCGAAATATCAGCATCCATCAGGAACATCCATCAATGTCTTAAAAGCGAGGAAGTTCTTTAAAAAAACACATGAAAATTACACTACGTATCTACAGGACCACATTAATGATACACCAGACAGTTTCAGTGCTCCTAGTAACCACCGACCAGACGACATGTGCTCGAGACACCAACACCATCCACCTATACCATTCACAAACTGGAACGAAGATCAATAATAGTATAGAAAAAATATCTGTTACCTTGCGAGGTCGAACCATCATAACATTACGATCTTGTTTGTTGAACCCAAGTGCAGTAGCTGGTAGTCCGTCAGTCACAAGATTGACCCACAGCAATTGTACCTGCGAATACACTTGCAAGTCAAATGCTACCAATGATCTTCATAGCGGAGGCCGAGAAGAAACACACAAAATGAGACGAATCGAATGAAAGAAGGATTTTCCATAGAGTGAATTCTCATGGGAAAAGTTTTCTAGCAAGTGCTTACAGGAATTAATGTTTCAGGCATGCCTAATGCAGCAGCAACAAAGATGCAGACAACTTCTCCAATATTTGAGGAAACCATATAGCGGATGAACTGTTTTGTGTTGTTGTAGATTGCTCTCCCTTCTGCAACCGCCTGATCAGATTGTTGAAATTAAGAGATACTTTAGTAACCTCAACAAATCAAACATGGTTTTAGCGCAATTGATATATTATCAAAGAACAGAATTGCAAAGTGGATCGCAGATATCAAACGCACATCTATGATTGTACTGAAGTTGTCATCCAGAAGAACCACATCTGAAGCACCCTGTCACATTGAGAAAACCAATTAATAACACTTCTTTGCGTCTCCAAGTTAGCCATGCAACAACCACATGTACAACTGATGGGCGTAAACAGCGGACTTCACTTATCCATTCCTAATATGCCATATGGATCTCGTACAGCCTTACATCTCAAAAAGATGCAGGAATTGCGCACAGGGAGCTAGAGCATTCAAATAACTCAACTGCTTGCAATGACCACAACCTTGAAGTAACTGGCTATGTGGCCCAGAATGATACGTTTACCAGAAAAGGATCGATGCACCATCAAATTCTATCAGTACCTTGGCAACTGCGGTTCCAGACCCCATAGCTATCCCAATGTCAGCCTTTTTCAAGGCAGGTGCATCATTGACACCATCGCCAGTCATGGCAACCTACCCCGGCACAAACATCAGGACAAGTCAATGACAATGCATCTCCCACTTTCATGCAAGACAGGTCGTACATGATATTATGATTCTTCCGTATACGTACTTAATGCATTCGCAAGAGTAGCACATAAATACTCACCACCTCATTTTGGCGCTTTAATACCTCCACCAACATACTTTTATGTGATGGTTCTACCCTGCACAGCATTGGAAAATAACATCAAAGTAGTTCAGGTTACATTCGGTTTGAATTTAGTCTACACAAGGCATCCGGCAAAATCTCTCCAATACATTTCTTGCTAGGAATCAACTATGACACAAAGAATAAGCTTGGAAGAAGTTAAGCCCAAGACATGGAGATAGCAGCGAGGAGTTTAGAGCAGGCATGTACCTTGAGAAAAGAGATAGTTTCCTTATTGTCACTGCTTGTTGCACAGGTGGTAGTTCTTCAAACTCTGAGGCGGTGTAAGATTTTCCTGTTAAATCATCCAGTGGATCGAAGACTCCAATACGACGACACACTGCTTCTGCAGTAGCCTACAATAGTGTGAAGTCAGGACCACCATCTAACTCATCATATTGCGAATCATTAAAGTCTCACTCTTCCATGTAAGAAACAAAACACAAATAAACAGGGAAAGAAGAAAGTAAACAGAATCATGATAATATGGTTGATGTACCTTGTTGTCTCCAGTAACCACGATGACGCGAATACCTGCAGACTTGCAGGTTGCAATCGCCTGTCTTACTTCATCTCTTGGTGGATCCAGCATTCCAACCTGTAAAAGACAGTTTAAAAAACGAACGGATTCAGTATTGAATCAGCCAAAACAGTTGATGGCAGTACTGAACAAAAGAATAGAGAGCCCTGTACGATGAGATAATGTAGTGTAAACCACGATCCAGGACAATCCATTGCTTCATATCGACATGGTACATCATCAACATGTTAAACCGTCCAGTCCGCTACATGAGCTCTTCAAAATGGAAAATATCACATCAATGCTTTAAAGTGACGAAGTTGAGCATGCTACCAATCCAACAAAAGTAAGATTATATTCGTCATCTAGTGCCACTGTCTGTTGCCCCATCGGCATGGGTTTGAGCGCCAGCGCTAGGCACCTCAAAGTTTCCTTCTCCCCATAACTGCATACCAACCCGAACCGTCAGCATCGCAACCGGAAAGCACCAGGTTCAAGGATCAAAATACGACAAGAAAATGTCTTGCCTTAAGAATTAATCCAAGATCAATTAAAAAAGAGGGGTGACATAATCAGGATACCTGTACAATTTTTCCTCCAATTCTGCACGTATCTCTGCAGTCATAGGTGCCGCAGACCCATCGTCATTACAAAGCACACTGGTGCACCTTAAAAAGACGCTTTCAGGTGCACCCTTGCAGAACAGAATTTCTTGTTGTTTCCGCGAACATAATACGCTCATCATCTTCCGATCTCTTGAAAAATCCAACACAGAAAGCTGCACAGTTCAAAAAGCACAAAAGGCAACACAGAAGGAAAGAGAACATCAGCAGCAGGCAAATTTATAAGTTACAGCTCTGAAGTTACTGCTCCTTTTAAATACAGCAATGATATTCATTACTAACTACGTACACAAGAGACATCATATTGAATAACATAGCAAAGCACTCGTGAAGGACACGGATCTAACTTTACCTTATTAAATTGTTGTTCCCAGTACTGATTGCAGTAAGAAACACGTTCCTGCTTGCTCAACATTGTCAAAGCTGATGGCATCGAGTCAAATCCTGGTAGGCCAACCTAGTTCATCAATCACACATCAGTAAGATTTACAAATTCGTTAAACCTTCCCTGAAGAAGACCATATGAAACTAACCTCCCTAACATCGGGAGTGAAAATTTTGTCACTACCTTCTCAGAGAGTACGCGCAGAGCCACTTCAGTTGATTCTCCGATCTTCTCGTATGCTCCCCTTTCTGTATTATATTGCACAGAAGATTCGTTGCATAGTGAAGAACACATTGCGAGATGCAACAAGCACGGCAAATCCGCTGGATGCTCCAACTGCGGAGTACAGATTTCGTATCAACACAGCTCTCAAAGGTAACCAAGGAACCTTCACAGTCAAGTCCATCAGCAAAAGGGCTTATGAAAACAAACCTTCAACCCAGCTCCATCCAGAATGATGCCTTCAGGGGCGTATGTGCTGCCAGTAACGTTATACTCCGAAGTAACAGGTCCTCGATGAGCTGAACGCACCACACAAACCTGCCAAACGCAAGTTGTCCAGGGTCGGTGAAGATGATTCTCTCCAGACTTGCAAGTAATAATAATTTGAATGAGAGCGACCGCAGACAGTCTGACATAATGATACTTTAGAAAGTATCTAACTTATGGTGCAAAAGCTCTTACCTTGGAGATGGACATCATGTTTGTTGTCAATGTGCCTGTCTTATCACTACATATTACAGTTGTGCACCCAAGCGTCTCCACAGATGTCAATGTCCTTACAATGGCGTTAAGCTTAGCCATTCGTTTCGTGCCAAGTGCCAAGCAGCTGGACATCAAAGACAACATGATAAGAAGTTTGGTGCATTCTCATTCAAGTTTAGTCTTTCTACCCCATTGCTTTCGTTATAATGACAGCGCCAACCAAGTTGTAAATTCCAGAACTACATCTCGAATATTGCTGACTCCGTACCTTATAACCCAACTCTCTTTGAAGGATGGAGTAATTTGCGTTCATTTCGATATTCAAACATTGGCAAACAGAGAGCTATAAATGGTTCAAACACAGGAATAACACATGATTCTGAAATGTGCAAAGCAGAATTTAAGAGGGAAACATAGTCCTGAAGTCATCATGGACGATGGCCGCTCATCCTTGCTCGGATACAAATATACACGCCAAGAACTAGAAGTGCATACCCAAAATTGAGCCTCAGAATGTTCAATATGAGGTATAGTTAACTTTGACATGTCTAGTATGTCAAGAGTAAAAAAGACATAATCACTTACGTCGTCACGACAGCTGGAAGCCCTTCAGGTATTGCAGCAACCGCCAGTGCAACAGCAATCTAGAAGCCCCACAAGAGGATCAACTTAGTAATCTTCTCGAGCTTGTATAGAAGAATTAACACTTCACAAGAAAGGATATATTTCTTTGGTATTAAATGATGGGCAAAAGCAAACAAGGAAGAAGACTTAGGTTCAGAGTGAAAGGCAGTAAGGGTAAGTACTGGAAGCCCTAAGACTAGCATTAATCTGTATTTAATACCTTGAAGTAGTAGATAGCTCCGCGCAAAATACCTCCATGAGCGGGATCTCGAAAATGACCAATGTTTACCACCCAAACTAGTACACATACTACTGCAATAACCTGAAATACAAGTCCAGCACAAACACCAACTGTAAAATCCGATGAGCAAGTAAGCAGAATGTCTGCATTAGACTCAAATGAAACAATTTGTACTAATGACAAGTAAATCTACCAAAAAGTTCGCAACATAAGAAGCATTCCAATCGTTACAAACCTTCGACAAGAATGATCCAAACTCATCAAGCTTCTTCTTTAAGGGAGTCATTTCCTGCACCACAATATCATGTCAACAAAAACAACACAAATTGCAATCTTACAACACCACAACAAGACCTCTAGGCTTCAAAGCCAATCTTTGCAACCACAATGTGAAGATCCCTGTGAGCAATAATTCAACTATCCAGGACAAGTGGCATTGCGTGAACTGCAGACTGAATAACTCTCATGTAATACCAGGATATTGCAAAAGAGATGCATTTACTCACAGCCACCGACTCTGACATTGCGTCCCGAATCTTCCCCATAGCGGTTTTTGAGCCAACGCCAATAACAACTGATCTTGCTCGCCCCACTGTTACAACTGTACCCTACATATCCCATGCAGTATTAAAAGCAATAACAAACTCAACACTCCTTGTTATTAAAAACAAAGTAAGATGCAAGCGGTCTTTACAAAAATTTAAAAATAAGTCTTGTTACTGGCAAAATGATGGCAAGCAAAATCTACCTAACAACATGTTTGCATCATCCAGTTACATGCGAACCTAATCCAAATCTGTTGCAAACGAAAAAATTCATGCACGTACTGAGAAGAGGATGCTTGTTTTGTCTTGATATACTGCCTTCTGCACCATGGTCCGCTCGGAGCTTTTGGCCACGGAGCAGCTTTCTCCTGAGTTGAATGAAAACATTGAAAACACTTGTAAGCTCGAAAATATCCACAAAGCAAGCCATAATATTCAGAACCAATTATTTGCTTTCTCGGGCAGAAAAGATATATAGCATTTTAATTGAGAAATGAACAGCATTAACAGAAACCTGTCAGGATGGCTTGGTCAACACGTAATTGATTACTGAGCATCTTCACGACACGCATGTCTGCAGGAATTTGACAACCAACTACAAGACAAGACAGAGTATTAACATTGACAAGCTAGATAAAAAATTCGTACTTCATATAAAGCACACAAAATTTTGATACAGTAAACTCGAGATCAAGCCGATAAAGCTTTACATGAGAGTCTCAGTGAGTCTGATTCAAGTACGATTGAGTAACTGAAAAGAGTTTGCTAAACTTCACCTGCAACCTCTGCAATATCCCCTGGCACGAGATCTGATGCCGGAATTATGGACAGCATTCCTGAACAGTATAAACCACATCTACTCAAAGTTGCGAAGATACATTATATACGATTCACCACTCTAAACGACCCCCAAGGAAGTCTAGCTGTGCCCTTCAGACAAGCATGCGAGATCCAAAGGAAAACGACTAAAAGTACGTCAAAGGCTCACATTTGCATAAATACGACTACAACTTTCAATAACATCTGAATATCAAAAATCCAAGTATTGATCGCAGTAGCACAGCGTAAGCTCCCTCACCATTCCTGAGAACTGTTGCAACTTCTGCCTCGTATGCCTTCAGTTCCTGCCGAAAGACCACCAACAAGTTTTAATTCTACGTCTACACTTCAAAAAGACAACGGTCATATTGACACCAGAGATCCTTACACCTATTTGTTACATAACAATAAGCACAAAATAAAATCAAAATAGCAGTTTAACAAAGGATTCCAAATTCACAGTAAACTGTTCAAAATAAACATCAGAGCAATTCATACCGCCAGGGCCTTCTCAGCATTCGTCTCTGTGAGTACACCAACCGCAGCATTTGCTGCTAATATAAGTAAAATTACCTGCATGAAGCCCCAAAATGAATTATAAGTCTCTTCGCAATGCTATCAACTGACTACATACTTAATACGTTACATAGAGTACTTTAATAAATCCAAAAATGAGAATCATACTTACTGTAGGCTCAACGAACGCACTAAGACCAGTATCTCCATTTATAAGGGCTAGGAGAAATGAAACAATCGCCGCAGCAATTAATATTTTCACAAGCAGGTCATCAAATTGCTTCAACACCAGTTTCCAGAAGGGGGTGCCTGTCCAGTCAAAATAACCCAGGACATTGTTCCTCAGTACAAGTAGGTTTAAGCTATCAGAAATCCTCGGCCATGACTCAACTATTGTTCAATAGTCAACCCCTAAGGGACCAGGGATTCATGGTTATATACCCAATCATTCAATTGGTCGTCCAGTGAAAGAACTAAATAAATGGAGTTAAGTGTTATATATTAAGAAGCCTTGAAGAACACAACATATGTCAAAAGACTAGTACAATTGAAAAAAAGAAAGTCAATTTCTCAAACTGTTGAAAAAAACATGCGATTCAAGCTGGGCTTCTTGGTCCTTTAGAGGCTGAAATGGATGAGTAGTACCACGATAGAATTAAGAAGCTTTGAACATAAAACAACAAAATAGATTTACTTACCATCCTCAACTGGAAGGACTGTAAATCGCATGTCCACATGTGCATTCAACCAACCACAATGACAATCAACAATTAGCTCCTCTAGTCTGTACAATGTCCAGCATAAAAAGAACGCATGTGTTTTCAACTGGCAGCGATTTAATGCATCATCGATAGTCATAAACTGTGATATGTTGATTCCTAGATCATTTTCCGTTCTGAAAACGTGAAACCTAAAATGAGATCTGACTGACGAATATCAGTAATCAAACTGCATGTACGGTCTCTCTTTACTCATGTGATATTAAAATATGAATTATTAGACGAATCTCTAGACGAGAGTACAAAGCATAATGCACCCTCCCTAGATATACAACATTGCAGTGGCACAAAAAAGCACGCATTGAAATACCGTTCTGCCCATACACCGCTCGACTCTTCTCAACCTGAGAGAAACAACACTCTGTATAAGAAACTAAAGAAGCACGACTAACCCCTTGGGAAATATATAACCAGTGGGTATAGGCAATCAATGATGCTAATACTTTTGACAAAAGTCATATGTTCAGACTGGTTGACACATGTCATATAACATATTTGAGCGTCTGCAAGGTACAAGCAGAGTAAGTATCTACATGAAAGAAATGCTCAATAGAGCCAACATAGAGAATGCCCAAAGCACTTAAACTATCGCAGTGAACGGCCTTCACAGAGTTCACATCCAAAAAGAATCAGATGAATAATATTTTCCACAAAATACCTGGATGTCACTGAGACCTCGTGCTGGATCCACATTAAAGAAAGCCAAAACCTGTAGGAAGCAAATGATGGTTGCAGCACATGTTAGATGGTTATGAATAGCAGAAGAACAGTGAAATTGGGTAGTTGGTCTAAAGTAAACCCTCGATACTAGTAGCATTGCTCTAAGGAGTTCGAACAGCTACTCTCATGGCCACAACGTCACACGTTCGTGTTCTCATGATTGAAATTACGATACATCCATAACACATCTGCTACCCTGGCTGTGTAAGACATTTATGGAGACCGTCGAGCAGAATATAATAATTGCTCTCACTATCCGAAATCGTCGCGATTGGAACGATTTGACAGGTAAAATACGTTACAAGATGTCTTTACAGTCCTCAAAACCGGCAGCACTCTTTGAAAACTAGCACCGCAGTAATGGAGACCACCGTCTTCTGTGACTCGTGCGAAGATTGTTGCCAAAGACTCTGTCATCGTAAATTCGTCATCTAAAACCAAAAGCTTTCCATTGTCTGATTCTAATTTCTGGACTTATCACTTGTAAGTAGGGTTAGTTGCCTCTTAAAAAGAGAATTGAGAGGCATTAGGTGCGCTTTATACAGTCATTGGAAGCATCCAAACATTTTCAAAAAAATAATTGCGAGACTCAGTTTCCTCCAAAAGGGGAAAGGGATCTCATCATAAAATATTTTCCCAGGTCATCCTTTCAGCTTCCATTAGGAAAAAAATGAAGGGAACGACTCTCGGCTCTCACGAGACATTCAGCAGCGTATGAAATCGCGTTCAATTCCTACGAAAATGCAGCTCCGACCGCTCATAAATTTACAGAAGATTCAAATACCGGAAAATTGCCAAGAAAGTCAATCTCCGCGGGGTTTCAATAAACCTCAAATTACATTTTTCCAATGATTGCAGAAAATGAAAGTCACTTCAAAATCACAAGCACAGCACAGATCGCGCACAGATCTCCACTGAGAGAGCAATTGACGATCACCAAAAAGAACGCCACTACACTATCCAGAATGAAATCTACAAATGATTTCCAAAGCAAACACAATCAAAACAGAGGAATACCTCCTCAGTAGATCTAGCAAACGCGTCTTCCATGGCGCCGCTCGCGAACGTCACCCTCACATCATCAAAGGGGCGTGAAGATTGGGCAAGGCTACAGCGATGGAGAGCTTGCAAAGGGTGAATCCGGAAGGAGACGGAAGCTCTGCGGGGAAGAACCAAAGGTTTGAAGGTTTTGAGGTTCTTCGGGCTTGGCTCACTGAAGCCCACTGGAAAATTTAGGGCCCACGGCTGGACGTGGATGATTGGATGGACCTTTTTGCTGAACTGGCTCTCTCGAAAGTTACTTACTAGGCTCTCATTTTTTTCCTATTCCATCCTACCGTACGTGTAGTTCAGTTTCGTAAATAACTTGGGAAATTTTGGAAGATGTCGAAATTTACAAAATTATTTACAACTATTTCTGAAATCTGAAAAAGTTGTTCTAGAGAAAAATTAGAAAAAAGGAACACATTTGCACATGAATAGAAAGAACCAATCCAAAATTAGTATCTTCTTAAAGTATCAAAAATATAAATAATCTTATTTGTCTACCGAATTGTCGAATTGCTAAAATTAAAATATTTCAGCAGGTTCATGCCGAAATTAACCTATGTGTATAGTATTTCAGCTCTATCAGTAAATAGGTTGGGGACTCGGGGTGAATTGGCTCCTCACTCCTCTAAGACAGACATTCCAAGGAGACAAGTAAGAAAAAAAGTTGTGCTTGATTAATTTACCTTGTACCTCTCTTCTTGCTAATTTCGGACCTCTGATTGCAAATATGAATTCAAAATTTTCAAATTTTATCATGCATGAAAATAAAAAATTTCAAGGTTTTCCCAAGGGGCCAAGCAAGGGGTCAATTCACCTTGGTTCAATATATCTAGAGCTTTATTTGGAACTTGGTTGTGGAGAATTATTTTAGACATTTACAAAAATTGAGGCTAAAAATACATATGTGTGAAAAAAATGAGTGTTTATTATTTCACTTAACATTCAGTCTCAAAGTGAGAATCTAAATAGTCTTTGTATTGCACAAGCTATAAAGGATTTTACTTTTTCTACAACTATGATAAGATAATGGGTTGTAAAATCAATAGAATTCTAAAATGGTTTAAATGTCACTACAAGAGAAAGGGGTGTTTTAAGTAGTGTCCTAGACATCACGTCTTTTAAGTAATGTCTTTTAAGTAAGGTTTTAAGTAAAATTTTACTAAAAAGACAGTCTTTTAAGTAAAATTTTACTTAAAACCTTACTTAAAAGACATTACTTAAAAGACGTGATGTCTAGGACACTACTTAAAACACCCCTTTCTCTTGTAGTGTGTGCAGATGGTGATCATTTGTGCCCTAAAATGATCACTATAGGCACATTTGGATCATTTTAGATTTTTTTTGGTTTTACAACCTTCAACCTTATGCTCCAAATTTTATCACCCAAAGCATTTCAACCTTCTTCAATAATACTACCTTGGAAGATTGATGAAATGAATTTGTCAAAGAAGGTTTAATGTATATTTACAAATTGACATGTGGAGGCTTTCCAATTATATTTGTACATAATAAGACAAATTCTATGATATAATTGAGTTATTTGTAAAGTCCCCCTACTTTGGCCATGACTTTTTTTGAAGTTGAGAAGGCAACTATAGTTGAAGCGTCAAACTTTTTTGCAAGATACTTATGTCACACAACTTCAAAAGTGGGGACCAAACTTTTTTAGGTACCATTTTGATGGAAAAATAAGTTTCATACCCACTTTTATTTTGACTTTTTTAAACTCAAGCGGCTTTTTCACAAAACTCATGGGTTTAAACCCCGGTTTAGTGTACTTTACAAATAACTCAAATGTGTCACATGCAATTGTAGAATGTGTCAAAAGACAAAGTTGAATGTGGTATTTTCTTGAATATATCCCCATTACAATCTTGTTGTATGACACACTTTGCATTGTCCTATCAATTGTATAGAATGCAAAATTTGGATATTGAATGTTAGAATAGAAGTTAAATTATTTTTCATTGAGCTTGGAAGATATTTACTTCATGGAGTAGTAATTATGTTGTCATAAAAGTATTGTTTTGTAATTTTTTTTCAATTTCTACATTGTCTATTTTTTACATCAATTCACACTATTTATTTTTCTAATAAATATAGCATGAATATATGTGTGTGCGTGCATGGCATGCATATATTCATAGAAAAAAAATGAGGGGTCATTTCAAGGTCATTTTTCACCATTTGATGACATTAATTTATAGCTTGTCATACAATTTTGAGATACTAACTTATGCTATGATTTTATTTGTTGAAAAAAAATTAAAAATATAATAGAATATGGCATATAATGAAATTTTCACAAATTCTAATGTGGCATAATTGAATAGTGTAGAATATGTTAATGAAAATAATCTTAATCCTAATTAAAAAAAACGGATGAAATCAAAGAAATGAGTAGAAGTGAAGCCATATGTAGTAGCTTTGATTACTAGTAAACTTGTCAGTATTACTATGGTAGAGGGACCCATAACCAATAAAATAAGCACATCTAAGCATGATCTAGGCAAGTGCAAGGCAAAGCAAATATTTTGAGAGGTAAATTGACAAAAATGATAAAGATTGTAAAAAATTTGGTAATTTTATCTCTTGAATTGAAATTACTATGAATTTTGAAAGGTGAAAGTTGGGTTTGACTTATATAACCAACATCTAGAGTCATCCAATTTCCATCATTCAAGAATACTTTCCTACTAATTACTTCCTAGTTCCTACATTTATGCTCACTAATGTGTCATTAACTTATTGGTCCAAGCCTTGAAAAAGTAAAAAGATACACATTGTAAGGTAAAAATAGAAATCCATTCCAATATTGTTTGGAATAGGGTAACTTATTTATTGTTGATGGGGCGTGTGTCGAGAATGGGTCCTTCTACTATATAGGATATGGAATATTTTGAATTATTATAGGGCTAATAAAATATTTTGAACCATATAAAATGAACTTCCAAAATTTCTAAATCGAGTCAATGAACAAAAATTCAATTGAAAAAGAAATGATTTCATCATTAGAAGAGATTTCAAGGTCGCAGAAGACTACGAGTTCCTAGACTTCGGGAATGCTGAAATTGCTGCAAGAACAAGAATCCAACGTAATCAAGGAAGTGCCACATCATTGATTTTAAAAAAATTGGACTTCTTTTCACATTTTTGGACCCCCCCAATTTTTTATTTATTTTTGGTCAACAATTGGCTTGACAAGAGCCAATAGTTCAAGAATAGTTTTAAGAACAAGGTTGAAACGAGCTTCTTTTGCCCTGAAATCCCTTCTAATGTGTAGGGCCTAATGAATTCAATCCCAATGTACAATAGATGCACTCTATTCATAAGTAGAGTATAAAACAAACTTTTGCTTGTATTTTGAAACTTCAATGAACTTTACAAACTAAGATATGATAGCATCTTTACATTTGTTTTCTTGAAAGGGGTGATCATAAAATTCAAACTTGAATATTTTGGCATTGAATGGTTTGAATTTTGAAAAGTTAAATCATTGCCTATAACACATTAAATATTGATTTCAAATTTTAATGATACAACCCATTTATTCATTCACGTGTTAATGCAACCATTACATTTATGGTATCAATGGGCAATACATGAACCCATTGACACTCTACTATATAAGATTATCAAATTGTTCATAAATTTGGTTATGCCTTTGTAATCAATAATATATTGATTGTCCAATAGGATGAGTCAAACAAAGATGGACTTATCTTGTCTACATAAAGGGCAAGTGGAATCTAGACTAGCCCAAAGTTAGTAGAAGTCCAAATTCTTTTTTGTATATAACCTCTAAATTTTTTTTCGATTCTATAATTTCTTTAAAGTGTGTTAAAAAAATAAATGAAAAGTTAATTGAATATTTTTTTTACTTATATAAGAAAACTTCTAAGATGACATAAAATTTGTAATTATTTCAATAAATTGTAGAATTGATTATATTGAAAATCAACTCTATTGAAAGTTAGGCCATCTTCAGAAATATTTATTACAATTATTTTGACAAGATAGATTTGTATAAAGTTGATTTCAAGAATGTCTAATGTAACTTGAAAAATCACTACTATTTCTTATGAAGGAATTATAAATAAAAGTCTTTTCTTTAAAGAATAAAACAAATTTTCTATGAATACACAATACAATTCCATGTACAACAACATAATTTCCATATTCTTCAAGCACCAAAATAATATTTTATGTATTTGTATGAATTCAAGAGTCAATTCATAAAAATTAATTGTGAAATTAATGGATTGTGATAGTCCTCAAATGAAGACTAAATAGTCCATAATAGATAAATATTGAAAATTTATTTAATTAACTTATTGAAGGTTGTAATCTATAAAGTTTTAGACATATAAATGAGCCTTTTCATACTATATGTTTTTCTAATCTTCAAAAATGAAATAATCTTGAAGTAAGTCCATTTGATATGCCCATTTAGTTAAAGCTTTATTCACTTTATGTAGTCAACAATATAGTGACCATCTACATTGCAATTTATACAAATTAAGACTAAGTAGGTTATCTATGTATTGTACAAATCCTAGGTAAGGAACTTCTATATTATATGGCCCTAATTATAATCACTTATAATGCATTTTTGGTCCAATCTCAACGAAAATAATGAATTTTAATGTAGAAAATTCTTATAGCCCTTTCAATTATGGATTAAAAAAATGTAATTATATACATGAAATGAACATATTTTGAAGATGTTCAATAATAAAATAAAAAACCCAATTATATGAATTTCTTAATACATGTATCATAAGACAAGCTATCCAACTTTAGGAGATTTTTAATTAAAAAATTAAGATTTTTTTGTTATAAATAAAATGCTATGAATGAACTTAATTTAATTTAAGGATACTTCTTGAATGGATTTTTGAAATAATGATGTAATTGTTTCTTTTCTTGATATATATTGTGAATTTTTTTTAATATATATGCAATCCAACATTTTTTACATCTCATTTTCTTTAATCTAATCTTCACCTAACTTTTAAATCCTTTTTATTTGTTTTATTTTTGCAAAAGTCATCTTCTAAGTTGCATACCTAGGGTGCAAAGTAGTCTATACGGCTAACTAAAACATAGAATGTATTTACCTAAAGGTGCATACTTTGCCTATTACTAGTTCCCATTTGCAAACATTTCTATGCACCTATTCTAAACAATAGGTGCTGCGTATTTTGCCATTGGCTACTACCATCTTTTCATTGATTTTTAAGATTTAAAAAACTCATGATAGCATTGATGTCAATTTCAACTCTTAATGCCTACCATCTTCACAAATTTAGAAGTTTAAAATTTCAATCATGGAAGCTACTACTCATGTATTAATACCATTGGTACTAAATTCAATTGTTACTGCTTACCAACCTCACAACTTTAGATGTTTGAAACAACTTAATCATGAAAGCCACTACCTATTTGTTGGTGTTGTTGGCACCTAATTGAACTATTTGTGCCCACCATCTTTATAACTTTTGAAGTTTGGAAACTCAATCATGGAGAGCCACTATCTATTGTTGTTGTTATTGTTACCACCAAATTCAACCGTTGGTACCTAACATCTTTACAACTTTTATAGTTTGAAACCTCACTTTAGATTCTATTGATGAACACTAAACAAATTTTTTTATTACAATGTTTGATATAGATTTATGAAAGTCACACTATTTATAAATAAAAAATTAGTATACAAAAAAAACATTATATTGTACAAAACACTTGTTTTCAATGAATATAATTTAATATTGATCATATTAATTTTGAAGTGACATTAATAGGATAAAATATTGTAATATTAGTAGCTAATAGGATGTCCATTTTTTTAGGGTTTTAATGCTCATGATTGATTGACCAATCATCCATTGATAATACAATATATATTATATACTATATAGTAACACATATGTATAATATATACAATATTATATTTATAATTGTAAGAAACTAAATGTTTTAATTTTCTGTTTGATGGAGTTGTGTGTGTATTGTGCTTGTTACCAAAAAAATGGCAAGATGAATGTGTTTCATTATTAGGATCAGTTAAAAAATAAATAAATTACAAATTTTATAACAATGCAGAATGTTCTCAAGGGATAGCTTACATATGCAATATTCACATTTTACTTCCAATTGGAATGTAGTGTTTTGAAGTCCAAAATTTCTTCAAAAGAATCATATCTAAAACAAAACTAAAGTCTTCATCTACATTTATTTTCTAACAAATTCAACGATAAGACCCTTTAGTTAATTTATGAAAGTACATTCTCCCAAAATTTAGATGAAAATCCTAACCCACAGCAAGTTCAATTTAATTTAACTTCAAAAATACTCCTTGTGTTTGGAAATAGAATATCTTTTTCACAAAGCAATAACCATTGTGAATGAATATACTATTTTCAAATGAAGAAAGTAGTTTTTTTAATCACATTGTAAAGGTGAAGTTCTATATTTCAACTTTTTTTAAAACAAACATCTATGAACCACTTTCATATTCATCTTTAACCCCTAAGTGTCCAAATTCATCCTTAGAATCATCAATTTTGGAAAAATCATCATAAAGTACTATTTGGAAGAATATTTTGGAATTGAGATGTCAATGAAAGTTGTAGGATTTGAGTTGTAGATTCTATCCATATGGTTAGAATTACTAATGCTATTACAAATAGTTTTCTATAAATTTTGAAAGGAAAAATTCAAAATTCCTTCTAAGTTGAATTACAAGAAACATATTGTCATTTTTTGAATAAATTTTCTTGGAATGGATTTGAAATGAGGTTTTCTTGACACGGTGATTTTTTGGAATTTTTGTGTTCTTTGATTCTATAACTTCATTTTGCAATTCCAAGCTCAAACTAGAGTCAATACAAGTCAACTGCTTGACATACTTCCACATTTGTACATTTAGAAAAATCTATATCCTAATAACACCAACTCCAACAACTTCATAAAGTATCTCTAAAAATTAGGATGACTTTCATCCAAGTTGTAATGAAAAAGAGATTTAGTTTTCAATTTGTACATCATCCAAAAATTAGAATTAAAAGTTCATGACACATGTCCCAAAATAGTGTGCAAGAGAGTAGAAAGGAGTGATTAAAAAAGAAATTTTTTGTGTGATCAAAATTAGAAGACTCCACAAATTGGCATTGGGTCTAGTATACTTTTTGCCTTCCAAAATTCATAGTAATTTCAATTCATTTGATAAAATTACCAAAGTTTTTGCATTCCCCATCATTTTCATCATTGCACCTTTAAAAATATTTGTTTTGCCTTGCACTACATTAGATCATGTCTAGAATACCTTAACCCCTAAGCACTCAAGTGACCATTTTTTGGTTGCTGCCTGACTTTGGACAAAATTTTTGGATAGAAATTTTTTTTTTCAATTTTTTTTTCCAGTGTTTATAAAATTGGTTCATCTTTCATCATTTATATTCAAAACTAAGATCGGTACGATTAAACAAAAATTATAAGAGAAATAGCACAAAGTATTTAGAATTGCTTAGTGTTGAAAAACTTTCTATTTGAGGAAAGTTTTGATGCTCTCATTACTAGATCTTTTGCATTTTTTCACAAATCAATAGAAACCACAATTTTGACCAATCAAAAAAAAAATTCATGTACCAAATATAGAAATTGTATTTTGGGTGAATTTTTGAAGTTATATTTTTGAAATTCAATTTTAGATAATTTTAAAATGATTTTATAATTTTGACCATATAGATACTTTCTACATTTTGTGCTTCACATCTTCTTCTTTGATGCTAACTTCAAAAAAGTTATAGAACTTATATTTTATAACATATTTGTATTTTGTTCAAACCCCTTGGGTTTTTAGGGGTTAAGGTAGAACCACCTATTCCCGATCAAGGACCCATACCCAACCTATAGGATGTGGCTATTTCCAACCAAGGCTAGAAGAAATTTACAATGAAAGTTTGGAATGTACTTTTCCTCCATTTTCAAGGTTGGGACTAATAAGGTCATGACACATGTCCCAAAGTGTCATAAAGTGTGTAGGAAGTACCGATTGGGAAAATAGTTTTGGCTATGATCCGAATTAGAAGACTCTAGACATTGGCTGTGAGTTCAAAGCACTTTTTGGCTTCTAAAAATCATAATAATTTCAGTTTTGGGAATAAAATTATGAAAAAATTGCAATCCCCATCTTTCTTATCTTGATACATGGAAAAAATTTGCTTAGCCTCATATTCCTCATGATATGTTCCAGAATTGCTTAAGTGATCGGGTATAGGTGGTTCTACCTTAAATGATCGGTTACAGGTGGTTCTACCTTCAAAGCAACGGGAATGAATCCCACAACAATTTCCCATTCTCAGAGTCTGTGCGTACGAATAAGGACACGTGGGTTCAGCTTGTTCATGTGGTAAGTGCTACCGGCTGAACCGGTATATAACTGCCAAAGGGGCTGTCCTAGTCCCTGGAAAAGGACCTTTGGCCGCGCCTTTCCTCTCCACGGCCCGCCATAGAATTTGGCGCCTGCTGTCGCTTTCCGCTCGCCCGCTGCTGCGGAAACAAATTCACCACGACGAGCGTCCCCTTCACCTCCGTAATTCATTCATGAGGGGAGAATCTTGTTCTCGGCGCTATTGCCAAAGCAATTTGTTTCCAATCGCCGCTTTGTTCGATGTATTTGAGCGTTTGTATGGGCTTCGAAGCATTTTAATCACCTCGCTAACGAACAATCTCCAGGTAATCGCAGACTATTCTTTCTTCTATTTGGAAGACCAGTGCAGAGGATTCTGCTTAGTGATGTAGCCCGAATGTTGAAGTTAAAAGGATCGATATAGTAATTCTGTCAAATGGTTTCCCTTGACGGAACATCAGAAGTTTATCATCTGGATGCTTTTGCACTAGGAACGGGTGGAGTCAGGAAAAATTGGCAAACAGGGATGTTAGTGATGCAAATTTTCCGTGTTCGCAAACTGTAAACCGGGAATGAGAAGCCGGGAACTAGAGATAATCACCCTTTGAGCGTTTCTTGAGAGTTCAGTGATGACTGAGAATGAAGGGGAGTAGGTGCAAATTTTTGATTTTAATGTGGAGCCGGAGAGTGCACTCATTGTAATGGTAATTGCTTTAATTTTCATTACACTGATCTGGATTGATTGAAGTAGTTACGGAGGGGAATGTTGATGTGCAGAACGCTGGTCCCTCAGCCCGAGAATTATTCACGAGTGTAAATCTTTCTACGGGCTGTATGTGAAGAATTAAAATGGTGGTATCAACACCTCCCTCGACGGCAGATGCAATATCCGGGGATGACATGGGGTCTGACATGAGCTTGGAGTCCGGCATAGAAGACAGCATAAAGCGCTGCGAAGCTCTTCTCTCTATGTTTCCCCTGACATTAGGAAAATCCTATAATCCAGATGGTATGTCTCTGAAGAAATATCGATATTTCCTAAAAATTATTCTCCCTTTTCATGATTAGACTGCACTTGGTTAATCAACAACGATAGCCTCAAATTAATGGATAGTTCACTGCTACAGCTTTGCACGAGACGACAAATAAGAAACTGAGGAAAGCGCGAGCATACTTGAATATGAATATGAAAAATCTGATGGAAGGGTTGGAGCTGGAGTGGAACAAGAACATGGGACTGCTGAGTAATATCAGCATGTCCAGAGATATCTCATCATCACCAGTGAGTATCCATCTCTCTCATGTGCGTCATCGCCTTTGAAACGGTGTAGAATACCGCACCATGACGTTAAACAATTATTGACGGTGCAGGCGAGCTCCTGGCAATCCTACTCTTTTTACAACGAGATGTCAACACAGAATAAGAACGCGGACAACAATGAAGTCGCGAGGACGAGATCCAGAACGTCAAAAGGCGACGCGGATACGCATTACCCGAGACGAAACAGCAAGAGCCGAACGGCTGGAGGGATACTCAGCTCCACTTTTCAGGAGGGTTGGCCTGAGGACGATAATTCGGCGCGGGGTACAAGCGGAAGCTCGGTCTGTGAGGAAGAGTGCCAATCGTCAGACCCGTCTGAGGTACCGAGCAGATTGCAGCCTTGCGTGCTTGCACGCCATAGGAATTTCTAGGTTCATTGTGAAATCAACAGAATCTCTAAGAGGATGCTACTTTTGAAGGATGTCAGCAATAGGGCAAGCTCGGATAGTGGAGAGTCGGCCGGAAGTGCCGTCACGAATTCCTCGTCAAAGGAGGTGAACCTTGAGAAGCAGAGCTCGACTTCTTCGAAACCGGAACTCGAGAAGCCCTGCGCACTAGATGCAATCGCTCAAGAAACTACTTCGCCATCACCAGGCCCTACCAAAGTAATTTTTACAAACCCTAAGTCTCATCAAACAGCTGCAATACTTTGCCGAGTGTTTATTGAAATTCTGCTCTAATCAGTTAGGAATTGGACAACAGTCTCTTGAAGAAGAGAGCTTGGGAGATATCCATGTCAGGGACAAGCGCTCACCTCTACCTCGGGAGATCAGAATTTCTCTTACAAAGCAGCCGCAAAAGAGACCGGAATGCAGCATTGGCGAGGAAGCCGAAGCATCGTCAAGCTCCATAGAACAGGGTGACCAGAACTTCTACCTTTTTGAAGTTAACGTTCAATGAAGAATTCCGTCAAGTCAAACTCATTTGGTGAGTATCGGTGTTAACTAAAATAAAGTGTATTACAGGCGATGCTCTTCCTAAACCTTGTCCGCAATTAGAACAACCGGAGAAGCATTCTGCCTGCTCAAGCTCCGCCTCGGAACCAACCGTGATGGTGCCCAAAAAATGTACATTGCAGGCAAAAAATAATGCTGCTGAATTGAAACCTGTAAGCTTCAAGTTATTATGAATATAGTCCAGCAGTACCTACATTCTCTGATGGTAACTCACATGAATACGCATGGAAATTGGTATCCACCATGTTAACAACCGTGGCGTTTATTCAATGGCAGACCGGACTTCCTACAAACTATAGAAAAGTCGATGCGCTTCCTGAAAAGGAATGGAACTCCAGCCTCAAATTTGTGGTATTCCTTAACTGCTTTGCTTTTGCACTGTAATTGAAACCTAAACCAACGGATGAAACCCCTGAAGTTCTTTATCCGCTGCAATCTAAATTTGAGAGAATCGCTGAAAGGAGTATGTGCTTGCGCAGGATTCCAGAAGCAAAATCCGAGGAAAGCCGTCGAGGCAGGAGAAGCAGAATGAGCACACCAAGGTATGTCTTCGATTTTCTTGCTTTGATATTGTACGGTTAGGTTTCAATCTGTCCATTTGTTTTGGTATTCCCTTTCCGAAAGGATAACCTGACCTCATTCTTTCCGAGTTTTACAGACCACTGTGGTGCGCTTGTCTACACCCAAGATCCTGGCAGCTCAAAGGGTATGTCATGTAAAGACTACGCCAGATGTGAAGCGTAATGAAACACCCTTAAAGGTACTATTTCCTTGCTGAGAGGGGATGTTAATTTGAACGCTCTATATGACTTGGATATTTGTAGAGTAAATAAGGACTCAAGATTCCTGTAAGATGGTTTTCTCTTCGTCTTCAGGAAAGTGCGATGCGTCTTCCCACACCCCAGATCATAGAAGCCCAGAAAGTGTGTCTTTTGCAACACAGTAGAACGTTCCCGGATTCAAGGACGACACCGGAACGCTCCTCTAAGGTAGAGCTAGAAGTATTTTGCACTGCAATGTTAATGTTCAATTCAGAGAATGTTCGAATCGTGAGTGTACATTCCTCCTCATGTTGAATAGCTTGTCTTCAATCTTGAAGCCCAGAGTAGGAAAGAAGTCTGAGACTGGATCCAAGTGCTCCACACCTTTTGTTGAGCGCCTCGGTGACATACAGGAGCGGATCAACACTGCCAAACGGGTAATCTTGGAATCAGGGTATTTCTCTTGCTTTATACAGATCTTGAACTGGAGAGTAGGACGTTCTTTCACGACTTATTCTTCGTGAGAATGAGAATCATCTTAAATTAGTTTGCACGGCTTCACCTACAGGCAAAAAAGATTCGAGAGAAAGAGGAGCGAGACTTGTGTTCATTTCGGCCGAACATAAATTCCACTAAGTACTTCGACGTGGAGGGGTATCAGCCCATTGAGAAGCGACTGGATTGTATCCGAGTGAGTACGTGAATCTTCTTTCTTTAGTTTGGAGGATAGAATTGGAAATTTATGGTGGCCGGTACGTGTTTCAAATATGGCAGGAATTGTATTGTAGAATCAGCACCTCGTCTGTGACGGTGCACTTCAGGAACTCACAAGCATACATGTAGAAATGGATGCTTATTGATTACAGTGCTCGCTATTAAGGGAGAGGGCTCGCAATTACTAATTTATCCCTAATCGATTTGCCCATCTTCATACATCTATTTGTTGTTGGATGCAAAATGGTTGCGCTGTTCATTGTGATTCTATGCGTAACCCACAAATGTTCATCCGAAATAAACTGGCGTTGAAATCTTTGAGAATTTCAGGAACACAAAGATACGATGATCACGAAAGCTCGAGATCAAGAAGCGAAATACCTCGGGATTACTTTCAGACCCGAACTGAATCCAAAGTCAGTGCGAATTCTCAAAGAGGTTTAGAACTGTCTTTCAAGATTCAGAATCCGGTAGAATGTTGTTGGATACAGTTGAAGGTCTTCGTTCACAGCTTTCTAATATTCTAATATGAGCCCATATGTTGTCGTGTTACAGAGGACAAAGTCTCCACTTACTCTCGACATAAATGACGAGTCAGGCAGCACTAGCCCGCGAAATTCCTCCAATTGCTGCACCGATCTTTCAGACCATCGGGTAATTCTCGTCACGTTGGTATGCTTTGGAAAATTATCTCAAGCGCAGCATCTGCAGTAGCAGCATGTGGTTACATTTTTTTTCTGAATTATGTGCAAATCGTGTTTCTAGATGGTGTTTTTCTCAATACTTATGAAACGGTGTCAGTCTTGAATTCCAGGCAAAAGCTTCGGATCTCTCAAGATCACCCAGCGTATGCACATTCGTACCGGAGATAAACCCTAACACGCATATAATCTTGGCTGGGACTGAGCTTGAGGGGTGTGACTTTCTCACACGTCAACAGCAATTCCTTCACAAGATAGAACAACGAAAGGTACGAAGCATCTTCACATTTTTTCGTTGAGTTGACAACATGATTCAGTAGGCAGAGGTTGATGAACTTGACAGTTGAGAACCAAAACATTTATCCAGATAATTGAATGCTGTTTTTAGGAGTTGGTCTTAAGAATTTCCAGCTGGGCATCCCGGTTGTATGAGTATTTTTCCAGAGAGATCCTGCTGAAAACATGTAGACACTCCATATGACATGTTACTAATTCGTCTGCGCCTTTCATCACTGTTTCGTTGCCATCAGAGGTTGAAGCAACAGGAGCTGCCTTCAGACTTCACGTTCCAGCCGGAGCGAGGAAATGCGAATTTCATTTTGAGTTGTTCACCACTTTTCAGAATTGATGAAACCATATCTGACATGTGCGAAAGGCTCTCAAATTCCGACAACCACCGCCGTCTCTGCATTCAACAGAAAATAACTGTATAGAATTCTGCCTATTCTTGAATTGGAGATGATAGCGTTGGCATTTTAAGAACAGAAACTAGAAATTTCCTTTAGTTGCAACAAATATTACTGAGGATGGCATGCTTGTGGTTTTTGTTGCAGGATAACTACTACTCACAGTTTGCATTTCATCCTCGTATTGATGAGATGTCGAGGCTATTGGGACGACCACCATCAATTGAAACACTATATTCGGCAAGTAGACTTATCCAGCGTGTGTTTTTCTAGCGCAGAGGAGATTTCATTTTTTCCTCCATCAATCGCTTAGTATTAACTAAGCCAATCAAACGTGGCGGCTTTAACATCCCCGGAATTTACATCAATAGGACCAAACAGCCAAGCAACACAAGGATCTCATGAGACTTTTAGCGCAAGAGGAATTCCAGAGAACTTGCACGTTCCGCCCAATGGTAAGTGCAATTGTTTAATAAAATCTTAAGTACTGTACATGCTCATGTGGCATGAACATTCATCTTCATGAATGTGCTTGGCGTAGAGACTAATTAATAAATACTGAAGAGTAACGACTATTTAATTAAGTCATTGTTGGCATGCGTTTGGTATCCTATAAGTAGGTGAGAGTTCAAACTTTTCCAGCAGAAGAAGCTGTCCTTGAAGAACGTAAAAAAATGAAACTGGTGCGCAATATCGATTTAATTCTTTCATTGTTTCTCAATTTGGCATCAACTTCCTTATTACTTTCGTATTCTGAAGGGATGGAAAGAGTTCTTGCCGAGTTATAGTCAATCTACACCATGATCATTCTGGGACAGGAGCGAAAAAAGCAAGAGGACAGGAATCGAATAATGAGAGAACTAGAAGAGTTGGCAGAATGCACATTCAAACCCGTGATAAATCCATGGCCACCTAAAGACGTGGACCTGAGTGGACATCAAATCAAGGGGGTTCAGCGACACTTGGAGCTTCAACGCTTGGCCAAGCAAATGAAAATTGACCAGGCAGAATGGGAGAAAAAAGTCTTTTTCGCTAATGTAAGTCTTGAGGCACCAGCACAAACTTCATATCTATCTCTTTTTCTTGAGAAAAATTGCTCAGTTTTTCTTGCACCTGATTCCTATGAGTCTTATAATCTCAATCTGTTTGATGTTTTACAGCAAAACAATGAACGGCCAAAACAGCAGTACACGATACCGAAGCCGTTCAACTTTCACACAGGGAGCTGCAGCGATCACTGTTCTGGGTCACCTGTAAATAGACAGAATCGAATGGTCCCATCAACGCCCATACATCCCCACTTATGTACCTAAAGAGATGATTGCTACCGTACGTTGTATAGACCATCACTCAGAATTATCATTCCCGTAAAGCTTTGCGTTTGCCTCATAAACCAAAATGTAGTTGTGGAGTAAGCAAATGATTTACAAACTGTCACCAGAGTTGGTCAAATCCTTATTGACTCAATGGAATACAAAGAAAAGACGGCATGTAATATGAATAAATATTCCACCACAACACAGAGAGTTGGCTTTGCTCAACACCTCAGCACCTGAATCCTTTCTTGAATTTTGCATATTTTTGCTTGCATCTTTATATAAATGTACATGGTGCACCTCAATTTCATCAAATTCATCATACCAAAATTGTGGTTTAGAAAGATTCAAGCACTAGTTTGGATGAATGAGAAATTATTTGGTAAAAAATTCTTGGAACATCTCTATTCATCATCTAGAATTGAGACTTTGAGTGCTAAGGGGTTATTTAAATTGACTACATGTGGAACATACCTTAACATTCTTGAAATGTAAACATGCAACCTCTAGAAGATTCTTATTTGAATGTGCATGTACCTTATTTTGCCCCCAAGTATTCCTTTCAAATGGATTCTCTAAGTTTTTAATTCTTTCTTAGTTGTTATTTTGATTCTTCCAAAAGGATGAGCTTCTAAAAGCATCCTCCTAATTCAGTTTCTAAAGAACTTATAAGAGATTATATGAAGAAACTCAAATTCAAAGCTTAGTTAAGAAAATATACAATTTGTTGAAAGTTGTGTGCATCTAAGCCAATGCTTTAAAGATCTATGTTGTCTTAATTTGAGGCCAATTAAAGTTTTGAGACATATTGTGTTGTATACTCTAACAACCTCAGATATTACATGACTGCTAGATAAGTATTGGCTAACTACATCTTGTTCAAGTAGTAGAGGATGGTGATGTTTATTCTCACATTTGGTAACCAAGAGTAAAAAAATCCTTATGAAAATGCTCTTCACATGTCTCTTCAACATGCCTACTACATCAACTAGTTGATGAGTGAATGTCACATTACAATTGGGTAGCATTCCAATTTCCATGTTGAACAATAATAAAAGATGCAAGTATTTTTATGAACTTTAATGAAGATTCTAAGAAGTACATGAATTGAAAGCAACTAATAATTCATCAATTTCACTTTGTTCTTAAACGAAGATGAATGACACAAGAGTTGTAAGTTATATGGTCCCATTCAACTTGAAAGAAAGAAATGGTCACCAAGTACTTGTATCTTTGAAAGATGAGGTGGCCTAGTCTCCCAAGCTCACACAACACAAAGAGCAATTCCTTGCTTTGAACCTAGATTTGAAGAGTTACATAGAGATGATCTTTCATCACCATTCCTGCATCCATTCCATATGGTTCTCAAAGCTCTTTGAGATTTCATAGTTCTTTTCCCCATTATAGGCACAATGCAATTCTAAGCCAAGTATCTCATCAAGAGATACTACCAACACAATTTGAAAACTCTATGGTTGAAGAGATGCTTCAAAGTTGGAAAACTCTTTGGCCAAAGAGATGCTTCAAAGTCATCAGCACGATCACTTGCGTTTTGTCATACAAACCGTTGTCCCCTGCCATTAGAGATTCTGTTTCTGTATAACTCAATATGTACTTCTTGTTTGCGGAAGAAGAAGCTCATGACAGTCCATCCTCTAACTTATCCTTCAGAATTTAAAGCAAACTAAACAACTGTTTGAAGCCTGTTGCGGGGAAAAGCAAGAATTTGCAACCAGAAATGGCGGAGGAACACATCCCAAGTCCTCGGACCAGAAGGGACAGTGTGAGGATCCGTGGCAGCGATCCGGAATTCAATCCACCGCAGCCTGGGAGGACTGATAGGAAGAGCTTGGCAGGCATGTCCGACAGCGTGAAGGCCATTCTCGCTCCGTTGCTGGGCGGCAAGAAGAGTCACTCCCACGTGGAAGTGGCCATGGGCCGGGAATCGGGCTCAGTCTATGAAACGGTGGACACCGGCTCCACGGCCATGCACCGCTACAGCATCGTGGAAGCATCTGCAGCAGTCGAAGCACCCTCTACTTCCAGTCCTGTCCCACAAGGTCAGTTACTTGCAAGCCCTATTTTCCTTCTGATCTAACAGGGAAATTGCAACGTTTTCTAACACGGGGTGTTGAGTCAGTCGAGAGAAAGTGAGCCCAGAAAGGATTTTATAGGGTTTTGTTATGAGGGCGTTCGCACAAAGCACTGAATCTATTTCTGGAATGCATAACTGCTTTTCGCTACAGCCGGATCAGTTATCACTGGACCTCGAATTGGTAATGAATTTGCAGAAAACTGCATCACTTGCTGCAATTTGGAGAATGTTTCAGCTTCCTATACCCTTGCTTGAAAATATTTTCCTAAACAAGTGATCATGTTGACCTTGGCCCCGACAATTCTTCTCTCACGAGTCCCGACGAATTTCCAGCTACGGATCCAGACAGAGATGATCTACGCCCTAAGATTACAGAATAGAGGGACACACAACATGACGATCCGGCAGAGAAACGCACAGGAGATTTGAATTTGTCACAAACGGGAAGTCTAAATAACCTTCTTGTGTTCTAACACGGGCACAGAGACAATTTCCACTCAGAGGTGGAGCACTTCCAGACCGCCAGACGTGTTTGGACCCCAGAAGATGAAAGGGAAGTACGAAGAAACGGTGGATACTCCTGCGCGCACTGGTAGCCCTATTGACACAGCTTATGCACGAGTGGAGAAACTCTTACCCGCAACCAAGCCCAAGCTGAAGGAGTACGACGAATACATCACAGAAATGGCACCCAAACTGCGAGCTCGAGTGGACAGCATACTGGCAGACAAGTCTCATGAGGCAGGGTTTGAGAGAAAGTTGCCTGGAGGGGAGCTGCAGTTGCCGAAACTGGAGCCACGAGAGACTCCATCTCTGTTGGACAGAGTGATGGACACCGTCACTGGTCAAGTGCCTGGCCATGGAATCTACTCGGGAAAAGCCACAATTGATGATCCTGATCAACTCGGTCCTTCACTGCAGCCAGGGACAGCAGTTGAAAGGATTTATACGGATACAGCAAGAGAACCTGATATGAGAGGGAGCGATAAGCCAAGCCTCAACCCCAACGAAAACAAGGATGCAGTGAGAGATGCAGTGGCCGCGTGGGGGAGAAGAAATCTCTTAAAGGAGATGAAGCGCCCTCGCCTGCTACCGTTAGAGAGCCAGGACGACTGACTTCCGCTACCAATCCCCAAGTAGCATCAGTTCGAAGAAGGTCGATGCCACCACGAAGAAGATCACGAGCAAGATCTTCCTCTCATGTGACTAACGTTCAGAATACTAAAACTGAGAATACTAAAACCCCAGGACCCTGATGGTGTTTCCTCCAGACTCTTGTTTCCCACAGGAACCTATCACACTTGGCTGGACTTATTAGCAAGTGACGTAATCAAAATGATGCATGACTTGGCTGACTGTTTATGACCTCTAAGAAAATGGGGTTGTCTACTGTTGCTTATAGTCTAGACCCTCCAACTTTGAATTGCAATAGAAATTCATACCCAATGATGATCATTTGACCTCAATAGATTTGACTGTAGTACCCAGAGATCTCTCCATTGCTTTAAAAGATTGCCCTAAAGCCTCTCCCCAAATCACACTCCTACATGCGTTAAAATGCTTAAAGAGACGCGAATAGTACCCTCTATCTTAGTCCAAAAGATTTTGCTAGGTAAACTGGAGTCAGCTGCTGTCAGTGGAAACATGTAAGGAGCAGATTTGCAAGGCCAGAAAGAACTCAGTTGCCAAGCAGCCGGCGGTCTTGTTGAAGCAGAGGAAGAAAACAAAACAAAACACGAGCCCACGGCAACAGCTGCTGTAAATGACACCGAGGGGCTCGCATACTTAATAAACCAAAAGTAACAGAAGTAAGCAGAAATCGTAGTATTATATATTTATAAATGCAGAGCCCCAGACCAAATAGTGTAGATTGTTTGATGCAAGTAACAAAGGAAAGGAGCAGAATTCAGCACGTGAGGTTTTTGAATTTGCTTCTGCACTACTACAGCTTAACCCCTTGAAAGCGAGAGTGGAAGTATGCGCAAGAAAGCCACAAATGAAAATAACCATAAGATGCATAATCATGGTCTAGAGAGCTCCAAGCAATTATCACATTGACAAAACTCAAGCATAGTACAACAAGAGTGCGAGTCATCCTTGCAGAAAATTTTTGTTTTCTTCCCCCAAAATCCAATAATGCGGTCAAAAAACAGAGTCTCCAGCACGCATAAAATAAAACCAAAATTACTTTTTAAGGTGCGGTATTGTAAGTCCTGACCCTGATGCTGAAAACAGAACAGAAGGGAAATCCTAATTTATCCTCCAGCAGTCAAATTCTGCAGACAAAGACCGTGCTACATCCTTACAGGTTAGAGCACTAGAATCAAGAAGAGGTCAGACCTTGTGATCCATTACCTCATGATTGCCTCTGCGTAAGTAATCACTGGCCTACGAAGGTCATGTTCCAACCCTAATTCACCCACTTGAAGGCACGATTTTCAAATCCATGATGCTCTTGATTGCAGGAGCGTAGAGATTGTACACAACAGCCTGCCTCTTCGCAATCTCGAGCTGCTGCTTTCCATAAGCATAGGCCGAAACAATTGCAGCTGGGTCCGAGGAACCCTGGTGCTCGTGAAACCCATCAACAGTCCGTCTCTTCACGTACTCTCGCACATTGTAATTGGAGAATTTGCGGCCTTCTCGCAGCAGGGCTTTGAAAAGCTCCTTCACTTGTGCAGGGGAAGGCGTTGCTGATCCTCCTGCCATCAATCCAACTGCCTTCTCAGACCAAAACCTCCTTCACCTTTCTCAATACAAAATCTCTGCAAAAAACCAATTCCCACAATCTGTGAGAATCCCAGCAGACAGCACAAATTGAAACCGATCAAAACCCTAACTGTCCCCTGAACTGGATTGAATCACTGTGGACTTCGCATCTGGACGCACCACGCTGGAATTCTGACCTATTTCGCATCCACAGTATCGGTAATGGCGTTCAAAATTGGTCGGGAAATACACATGCAAAGAGATAGTTGAAGAAAGCGTAGGATATTCCGAGCTGGGCCAGAAAATACCAGAACAAAGTAACGCAAATCGTCTGAAGTAGAATCGCTCCACAATTTCATGAGAGGTCCGGTCGGCCAGAAACAGAAACACAATCGGTGATGAAGTAGAATCTTCGCATTCCCAGGCGTTTTTAGGGTTTCAATGTCACTGTCACTGTGAGAAGGAGGCCCTATCACCGTGAAGCGCAAGGAGCGTACCTAAGCCCGGAGTTCTTGCTCGCTTGCATCCTGAGATTGGCATCAGCAATTGTGTCTGGATAACTGAAGTGATTATAATCAGAATCTCTTTTCAAACATAATCGATCAGAAATAGAAATTTGCAATAGAATCGATACAGGGACGCTGTTTTTTATTCCCAGCTGCGGATACTCTTGTAATACTGCATCTTTCCAGTTCTTGTTCTAGTTTTCTTGTGGGATTGTTCAAAAAACTCGGATCCGAACACAGATGAGCGCAAGAAGAGGCATCAAACCAGCAGTGCAGACACAAAAGACGAAGTATGCAGCGCAATTGAAGTTTTCTTTGTGACCTAAATTCATGTACTCGAATTTTGAGCAGTGTTATTGTTTCCTGGAGTTTCTTCTAAATTACGATTACGAGACACTAATGGGGTTGCACCCTCGTTCGTAAGCTAATTATACAAGAGCTTCGGCATACATTTTTCTCTTGGTCGATGAAGGTAAGTGCTAGTGTAATGATTTCTACAAGGGGCTGGAGCTTGAAGCCGAGCCAGTGGTGGCGAGATGCGCATCGCTTTCTTCCATGGCGAAGGCATCTTGGAGCTCTTCCACCACGTCCGTCATGGTAGGTCGGTTGAGAACTCTTGGCTCCACACACGTCATGCCCAGTTCCGCCTCTTTCCACATGCATTTGAGATTGTAATTCTCACCGAGGCGGGGATCTACCACCGCTTTGATGTTTCCTGATGCTAGCAGAGGCCTCATCTGCACAATCAGGGAGAGAAACCTGCTGTTAGATCTGAAAGGTGATGCTCTTGCTTCTCTACTAATTCGGTTTCATGTTTTTTGCAGCATTTCTTAGTAGGTTATGAAGGAACTTCCCTTCGTTCAATTTCTTGAATTTTTTTATCAAAGCATAGAATGCTCTTCACTGATTCTTGTGGTACAAAATTTGGGTCCATCTGAATTACCTTTTTCATATTATGATCAGTCGAATTGGTCATTTAAAACCGTGAATCCTTGGTCTCAAATTGAGTCTCATGTTCTTAGCAGGTTTGAGAGTGCGTCGAAAGGGGACTTTTGTCAAATTTTCTTTCTTTCTTGACCAACACATGGAATATTCTTCACTGATTCTTGTGATATAAAATATAGTCCCATTTGAATACTTTTTTTTGCTGTAACTTATGATCAATAGAATTGGTCATTTAAGAACTGTGAATTCTTGGTCTCAAATTGAATTCATGGGTCTCATGTTTTGAGCAGGTTTGAGAGTGTCAAATAGGGACTTACTTTTGTCAAACTGTATTTATTTTTTCGACTAACACATGGAATGTTCTTCACTGTTTCTTGTGTTATAAGATTTTACTGAATCTGAAGTATTTTTTTCTATGATGACGAATTGAATTGGTCATTTGAAAATTATGCCTCCTTGGTCTCAAATTGAATCTCCTGTTTTGATTAGCAGTTTTGAGGGCCATATTCTTTAATTAAATTAGATTTTATATTATTTATCAACAGATGCGATGTTCCTCACTAATTCTATTGATATACAATTTGACCCAATTTAAATTTAAATTATTTTCACAATGTGATCATTCGAATTGGTCATTTTAAAAACGGAAATCTTTAGACTCTTAGGGGCTGTACACATGATCAGAGTGCTTGCCCATTCAATCAAGTGAGGACTCCTCTCAGATGTTGGCTTGATGATTGGTTCCTGCCCAGATACCAATTCCAACAACACTACAAATGCGTAAACATCGCTCTTGTCTGTCAAGCGTCCGCTCACCTTATATTTGCATAGCATCAAGAATCAAAATTAGCTCACTGCATTAGTAGACGTCCCCCCTTCCAGCAAAACTAGCTGTGTTAATACCTTGCAAGTTTGAGCGTCATGTAAGGCAGTTGTTAACACAATGCCTGCCAGTACTGCGGCTAAGATTTTTTGAACAGATCTATTGGGTGGGTTTTCTAACAGGCACAATTCACGTTTTCCCACTTACACCAACCGCATCTTTATTGCATTTTTGTTCCCATATTGCTTACTCAGAGCCCTTCACATCAGCGCCGCAGACTTGCAGAGTTGAATCGTGTTCACTGGTGAACTTAGCGAAACCGAAGTCCGCAACCTTAGCGACCATTTTCTTTGTGATGAGAATGTTAGTTGGTTTCACATCCTCGTGTACAATACTTGGATGGAAATTTCTGTGCAGGTGTTGAATTCCTGGATATTGACAACAAACGAGTCATAAGCACAGCTCAATAAATTAGATTTCTGGTACTGTAGGAAGGCAAATACAAAGGAGAAAGAGGCCGAAGTGACAATTATTACCTTGAGCGGCGTCTAGAGCAATTGCTAATCGTGTGCTCCATGGTAAGTGTTTTCCATCTCCTCAAATTCGCAAAACCACTTTCAAATTACATGAATATAATATGAACTTGAGTTGAACTTGTAGTATCAAAGGCCATATTGATGGTCATATTCGTTGTAATGGAAAAATTTCAGAAAAATCGCACTTTTCTAGATGCTTCTCTAGAACCTCAGATCTATATCAGTCCTAGTTTTTTTGAACTTTGACTATTTGAATGTCACAATTCTGGCATTCTGAAACACGCCATCTATGAATACGATCATGTCAGCATATGTAGACAACCAGAGGATAATTGCAAATGTCTATCCCAAATAGAAATAATCTTTAGTAAATTCCTCTTTTCTTGAAAAATTGGAAGCCCTGTTTGACAATCCTACAACGTCATTACATCTGTAACCACATGTCTTTTTTCTATTAAATATGAGAGATTCTCTCTTTGTCAAGTGAGAACTCCAACATATTATCTCCATTTTCACATATATGGCATATGTCTCTATTTCCATTGGGCACTAGAACTTTCTACAATTTCTAACCATAGCTTACTAGTCTCTTCTCATGGTGTAAGGACGGCAACAAAGTCGAAATTTAATTAAATTAATCTTCATTGACCAAGCTATGGTGTCGGCACTTTTGGATTCTGTGCTCTCACCATGAAGGTGTGCCCAGAGATTACTGTTTGACAAGTATTCATAAAGCAAGATTTGCTCTTCTTCGTCTTGACAGAAACCAATCAAGGATGTGATGTTCCTGTGATGAACTCTGGAGAGGATTTCCACCTGCGAGGAAAAAGGAGAAGGGAAATACGAAACATGAGATTTCTCCATCACAAGCAAGAAACAAGGTCAGACTTTTAATTCTTTGTAATCTCGGGTATTTTTTAGTCCATAATAATTCATTACCTTCTCGAAAAAAGCTTCAAAAAACTGGGGCCCAATTAAAAATCCAAGGAAGAATTAACCTATCCGAGATGCTCTAATTCTCTGAGATCTGTTTCTTTGCCGCATAACTTGAAGTCAAGAATGAAGCGTTGGTACCCAATTGAATTATTATAAGCAAGTGCATCTAATACCGACCAGAGAGAAGCTATAGTGAAATAGGTGAGTAATTATTGAATGATGTGATTCAAATGCACACATTTACTTCATCAAAAAATTCTGTAAATCCCAGTCTGTTGGATGGCCAACACCGTTTGACTGCAACTTCTCTCCCATCGGGTAGTCTGCCTTCGTAGACACACTTGAAACTTCCTTCGCTAATTTGTTTTTTGAAGTTGTTGGTGGCGACCTTGATTTCATTGAACGAGTATGCTCTCATCTGACTTTCCGTACCAGAAGCAAAAGCTGCCAAACACATTCCATAGCATCACATTCTCATTCGTGGCCGTCACGCTGGTAGAAACACAATCAACACCATAAAATTCTTGAAAGGAGCTGCGAACAACTTGAGCCCAACTAATAATATCAAGGACGAATCCGGATATCCAAGGTGCTTTGATTCCCTTTCTTTGGGAAAATTTCTCTGACATCTTTGAGTTCAAGAATTAATATGTTGTTTAACATTCATGGGTTGCGTGGGTCATGAAGGTTATGGTTGAATGACTAGATACATAGTACATGGTTGGTTGATGAAAGGGCTCATATTGAGCACATTCAAGGGCTCTAAATTTGGTTATAATTTTTTTGAACAGACAAACACAGTTGCTTCAAACATCAGGCTGGGCATTATGAACAAGACGCAAAAGAGAAAAGCTTTTATTTGTACCTGCTTCAGGGTCAACTTTCAAAAGCTGTCTGCTTGAAATGGAAGACGCCAGTTTGGGCTTACAGTACCGGAGTAGCATATGAAACACGTGAGGATGATAATCCCGATGGTTGACGCCGAAGAACCGATAATGATGGCTAGTTGCCTGTTGCTGCCGGACTTGAAGCCACCGGAGAAGGAGTCACAAGACTACCAGGACTATCAGGTTCATGAAGCGCAGTACATGGTGCAGCGGAGGAGGGCCCGGTGCAAAGACCGCTGGGAGTATACGTGAACTTGAGGCTTGTGTTGTTGAACAAGCTCTGTGGTACGTATTCAGTCAAGCTGTTACCTTCTACAGACCTGCATGACGGGGAAAACCAGACTTGGTGTTATTTGGAAGCCTAAAAACCTACGGAGTAAATTAACAATGCGCAATAACCAGATACCACAAAGAGAAACGTAAATTTTCATTCGCGCCTTCTCGTTTAATCTTTGGCTTAATACTCAATATAATCCTCACACGTTGAGGATTCTTAGCATTCGGAAGTCCGTATTCTGTAACCCCATGTCACAATGATACCCGACATGAGAAATTGGTTCTTGAAATGGTAAACTATACTCCAACATGCCAATCTTGCCTCTCAATGCGTCTCATTCGTTCTGATTAGGCATCACAACTTTCGACATAATTGATCCTCTTGCTTAGATTGTCCTCTTGAGTTGGAGGTAAAGAAGTCAAGAATATAGAACGTCAATTTCGTTAAATTCTGCACATTTGTTCTGAAATATAAAATTATAACAGTCCTAAATGTCAGACCTATATGTAAGTTACATACAAGTAATACATTAAAGTTTCAATTTTGGGAATCGGAATCGTGCCAATTTAATGAAATTGATGTTATATTATTTGGTGCTGATGTTTGCAAAGGTTATGAATAATATGGCGACAAACTTATAGCTCTTGAAAGTTGGTTAGGTCCACAACCCATGCAGGAAATGCGCCTGTGAGATTGTTGTTCTGCAGATGCCTATTAACCATAGTGACGAGCATAGTGAGCAGAGTGAAAATCAGTTTAGCCATTGCTTGACCCACACACTGGAGACAGGAATTCGATGATCAATATATGAAATTTCGTAAAGGGAATGGGAGTTGCTTACAGTTTCTGGAGATTTTGCAGTGCACTTAAATTCGGTACAGTCCCATCCAGCAAATTGTTCGCCAGTGACCTGAAAGGAACGGCCACAACACATCAATAACAAGGACTGGAGCTCTCCACTCTAAGTTGGTGGACAGGTATCCAATATTTTTCGATATCATCAAGTTACAATAGATGTACCAAGTTTTGCAATCCGACCTTTTAGAGATTAGCTTGACTTACAAAACTGTTAGCTCCGAAAGCTTTGCTTTGGTGGTAACGGGAATTGTACCCAATTAAGTTGTATCCTGCAAGTTTCCTGTTCACAAAAATGTTGTTGAGTCATGGCTTCGAAAGTTTTGAGCAACTACAAATTTGCTCTGAAGTGCCCAAGTGGATCAAAGTGGCTGCTTCTGTCCTTGGGTTCCTGTCTTGCCTTAAATTCTTACCTCGGATTCCTTTCTGGGATTTATTTGTGTGGCTAGGATTATTTTTCACCAAGTGAGAAAATCTTTTTAAAATTTTTAGAAAATGGATGCAGCACCTAGACTTCCCGGGAGGTCACCCAACCCAGTACTATTCCAGCCCAAAGGCGATTATCTGCGGAGTTCTAATGGGATCTGGTGTGGTAGCCTTGGTATGACCGCATCACGACCAAATGTGGAGGCTAAATAACTTTTTCAGAAGGGCTGATGGGAGTCGGAAGTGTATCATTTAGAAAGATTCAAGATTACTTATAAGATATACCAACAAATAAAAGAAGTTATGTCCTACATTTTTTAATAGTAAAAGCATGTCTTGAGAGATACTAAAACCAAAAACCCTAGGTGAAATATTTTCCTCCAAAGTGGCCTTTCCATTTTTGGCCAGGGCACTTTGGGTTTAGCAAAGTTTAAGCTCCATGATCTTCATTCGAAGTGGGTAAGAATACCTACAATTTTGAGATTCTAGGAGTAACATTCACCGAACAAAAAGTCCAGTCGTAGGGAACATATTAACACGGATCCCCAGTCCAGGTGTTCAACTTTGGCCCCGCTTTGGACTTGATAGCATCGATAGTAGCCACTGTATTCAAGACCCACCCACCCAACCCCCCAAAAAATCCCTTTGAGATTCTATAATTTAAACCAAATTTAATGTCCCAACATCAGACGGTTGGTTTATTCAATTTCAATTGTTCTATGTTGCAGCCATGGTGATCCAAGTTAAGCCGACATGAAATATTCAGTCGAGGACCAGGAATCTTGAGAATGAAGGCTTTGATTTTTGACAATGCATCATGAATGTGGCAATAAAAGCAACAGGAGAGGGTTATGTACTGCTCAACGTTCCCAGAACAGCTTTCCTGACTTCGTAGGGGTGGCTATGGCCGTGATAAAGGTTCGCTATAACTGCGACTGGTATTTTTTTTGTGGAAACAGGTAACTAAAATAAGAGTTAAAAAAGGGCAATTTAACTCCCCATTTTTTTTTTATAGAAGGAAATTTGCGAACTTCGAAATAGTTTAGGGTTTCACATCTGGCTCTTGTTGAGCTTCTCAAGTGATTGAAAATGCGAACCAGACATTTTGGAACTTGTCTTCCGACTATATTTTTGATCTGGAAGTTTTATGTAATCAAACAGATGGATTTTGATTTTGATTTCGGTGTGGTTAACTGCTGCCACTGCTATGACACCAACACTGAGAGAGAACTTATGCAAATGTAAAATGATTTGAATGTTAAAGCATTCCTTTGGAGAATTGTTTATTGTTTGGACCCTGGAATGATTTCACTGGCAAGGGAGTTGAACCCTTCTTGCACAAAGCAAGACTGCCCAATTGCAGTGCCAGTGTTCTGCACACAAGAAAACAAGCCACATTAGTAGGGTTAGTTTCAAAAAACCAGATCCTTTGCAGCTACAGCTCCACAGTCGATGTAGTCAAGGCTTCCCCAAAACAGCCTTCTTCACCGAACGTCCACTTGCGGCAACTTCAACCTCCCAGCTTGCAATCGATGGAGTGCAGGTGTTTTTGGAAGTTAAGGGATATAACAATACCCACAAAACGCCAGACCACCACCTCAACACCAATAGATTGAACAGCAAAGCCAGCTCATCTCATGAAAACTAAGGAAACTCAAATCCAGGAACACTGAGAAAAGGATACTAAACCTTTGTCAACTATTCACAGATCTCCTTGCCTCCCAACCTTCACGGCACTTCTCCAGGAATTCATACATTCCTTGTAAGGAAAAGTCTCCAGAGAAAAGTATTTCTGCCCAAACATCCGCACAACCAACGGCAGGTGCTTCCCCAGCCTGTTTCTATAACATGATTTCAAAAACTTCAAAGTTGAGAAACATCTCTCATCCTCTACAGAACCAAGAACCATACAGCAGCCTATCTCAGCAAGTTTGAAATACTCTGAGATAAGTTTGTACAAATGACGTGATTGAGAGAGCCTGCGCCACAGTTTAATCACGGGATTAATATCCAAAGGCTGGGAACATGCGGCCTCACAGTTTGCCCGCATTGTAACCTTGAACAAACCTTGTTGCAAGTCCAAGTTAGAAGCAGACAGGATTTCAGAGGCTGTATGAGGATGGCCGCCTTCATACAAAGGCTGCCCTCCATTCACCAACCGAGCATGACAGTAAAAATCCTTTAGAACCGCCAAATGCTTGGGAAAGCTTGCCTCAGCCCCATCTTGCATCCAGTATTGGGGATAGATTATCCCAAACGCATCTAACAGCTCTTGCTGCGGAAATTTGCGTTCTAGCTATGTGCACAAAGATTGAGCTATATCTGTGCCATCAAAAGGCAAATACACACGGAAATTCAGCAAATGAGTTTCACATGGCCAGATCAGCTGCAAGCAACGATGCAAATTACAAAGTCAGTTTCGGTAGTCTGTACAAAGCCACGAGAGCAAGTCAGTAACTCTTCAATTCAGCAGACGTTCAAGGCTTGTGCGGACACTCAGGTACAGCAACTGGAGAAAACAAATCAACTCGACAAAAAAAATGGGGATCTTAAAGAATTGGCCTAAGTACCAAACAACCAGCCGGCATTTCATTTCAAGCAACCAGCCTAGAGCCTCATCGACAAAAAAAATGGGGATCTTAAAGAATTGGCCTAAGTACCAAACAAGCAACCAGCCCAGAGCCCCAGACATGTAAAGCAAATCTAAAGCCAACACAGAAATCAAACAAGAACCAGGCCATGTCAACATCTGAAAAAACTCAAAAGCCAGCATACAAATCAAAGCATAGGATCAAAACAAGAAATAAACCGAAGGAAAAAGAATTACCTCCGAACTGGCGTTGGATCATGTCCTGGACACGATAGAAGTCTTGTTGAGTGACGAAAATCTTTTCACCCGTTTGCTTATCGAAGCAGCGTGCATAAACACCAGTGGAGCCCAGATTGAAGCACAAATGTGCTATGCCCAAATTGCCAGGACAAAACTTCTAGTGCATGGGTATCTCATTGCATTGCAATGAAATGAGTTCATTGTATGTCAAAAAGTCCTCTTTGCTGAAAGCGCTAGAGGGATCAATGAACAACCGAGCCAGATCACTTTGGCAAACTTTGATTGCTTGCATAAAATCGCAGATGAATATGTCTCTGCTCTGTGAGAGCTTCATGAGACAATGCACTGCATTGACCAGAGGCACAAAGTAGGTTAACGACAGGAGCACTTCGATATCACACAACAGATCAAAGTTATCTCCAGTGGCATTGCAAGGTTTTACGCCAGGCTCTCCGATCATGTCCAAGCCCATCTTCAAGAGAAGAGTGCGATATTCAGAAACAATGCGTTGTGCTGGACTCCTCATGGATATCTAGCGTGTCTCAACGTTCCTCAACATTTTCAAATCCTTAGTTTCCATGAGATTCGCCAACTTCTACAGCTCAGTGTGTCGCTTATTACTGCGACAGAAATAGGAATAGACCATTTGAAACAGTCCCTCTAAGCGAGAGACCATTGGATACTTCGAAAGTGTCTCAACGACCAAATTGAATCTGTGACTTATACAACTGGCGCCCAAAGAGAATGAGGCCCATTTTGCTCGAATTTGAGCTGTGACGCCCGTTTTAGGCCCTTGGAACGTACTTACTCCATCGGCCCCAAAGCATATCAGTTTTGAAGCGATCTGCTCATGGGAAAGACCTCCCTCATGTAACAAAGCACACATTATCACGTTAGTAAGCTGATCGGTAGTGCCACCTTCTGTGACATAGGACAAGTGCAACAAGTGAGGTTTTCGTTCCCAGTTTTCCATGGCATAAACATGGACACCAACCCAAGAAGTATTGTCAACAACAATAACTTCATCAGTACTTAGAGAAATATACTTTGTAGACTGCACAACATCTCTCAAAGCAGAAAGAATGGATCATGGACATGCTCACTCATCTCCCAGCCAATGCTCTCGGACCAGTGTTTTCTAGGCAAATTCTTAACCTTCAAATGCCGTAATAAGTGTTGCTCTCTCTCGTAGTCACACATCGGATGACCATGAGTTAGAATTTGGAAAAGGGCAGAAAATTGTACTCCCTTTCTTTTCAACTCGCCCTCCAGCCCCGTAGCGAGCTGCTCAACGACAATGACGCTCTTCTTACCAGTCCAAAGTTTGGAGAGCTTACGGTGCTTGCAATCCATCTTCACATAAGTATCGCCTTTCTTCAAATGTGGCAACGGCACACCATCCTCCTAGCACGTACGCTTGCCCTCATGCTTCTCGAGATTGTCTAATTTCGTAACCATCACCTTTCTTCTTCCCGTCACTGAGGTGCAACTCTGGCAAACAACGCCGCACAAGTCGCTGTTCAAGTCGAATTGCCTGTCAGCCCATAGGAAGCGACATGCCCAGACTTCTTGCCATCTGCGAGTGATCGTGGCTGGCGTAGTCTTCCACCTCTTGCGCAAATTTGCAGGCTGCCCTCCATTCTTCCTCTTCTCGGTTGCATCGCCATCGCCATCGCTGAGTGACGCAGGTGCCGGATCGGAACCTCCAGGAGAGAAATCGGTGTCTTCAGAGGGAGGATCGCGATCAACAGGTCGAGGAAGCGACTGGGACAGCCGAGTTTCCGAAATGTGGGTCACCTCGCGTCCAGACTCCTCGATTGGCACATCATCGTACGAGTGGGGCTTGGGCGGTAAGTAAACTCCGACTCCATTGTTGTTGTGGCTTGATCCAAAGCAGCGCACCTTAAAGTTGTCAGGAAGCTTCAATCGTGGAGCCATCAGAAGATCGGGACCTGCACAGTACCAACAAGTACAAAACTCAAGACCAGAAGACTCCACTGATTCCAATAACCAAGAAACAAATTGCAATGACGAAAGGGTCGTTGCAAGAAACACTTACTGGTTTTGGCTCAAAATGGCTCAAAATCAATGAGTCCTGTGAGTCCTATGACCCTTTGAAATAAATTTTTTTTAAATTTAAAAAAATATGGATAATTTGAAGAGCAATGAGAATATTATGTCTCTTGAAATTCAGACCTAAGAAATTTTTTCTCTAAATGTTATAGACAATGGAAAATACAATGAAAATAGCTCTTTTTTCACTAATTTGGTAAAAATAGTAAAAAAATTCAAAAAATGAAAATGAAAAATCAATTTTTTCTTCAATTAAAAGTCTTTCTTTTCCAACAAATTTCATCTTTGGAAAAAATAAATTCTATTCTCTACACTTGCACAAAGTCAGCCACTTTGACGACATGTGGAAGTTGGACAGTTTAATATTTTTAAAAATTTCTTTTTAGGGATTGTGTAACTATACTCTATATCTAAGCATGCCAATTTTCAGCTCAAAATTTGCATTTTGGGGTCCAAAATAGGACTAAAACCCCCCAAAATGACCAAGGTAGACAGCCAATCGGGGGCAGTTTAAAAATAGTAAAATAATTTTAAAAAAATTGAAAAAATTACAAAACATATAAAACTTTTGTGTTCACCTTCATTCCAAATTTCAAGTTGATAGGGAAAACTATGCAAAGTTATGAGCAAAAAACTACCTATTGGAGGTCAAGGGGACAAAAAATAGGACAAGTGTTTCTTGCAATCACCTGAAAATGCCAATACACTGAAAGCACTAATGCACAAGAAGGAAAGAAACAATAGCAAGACAAGGAAAACGGACAATTGAAATCAGAGGACGAAGGAGCGCGCAATGAATCACAAAATACGCTGGAAGCACATAAGCACAAAATACTCCCGAGGCACACAATCACAATTGCAAGACAAGAGTGAAGCAAATTGGAAACAGGTGGTTTGGGGAGGGCAGGAAGGACATCCTTATATCCCACGCCCGCTTGCAAAATCCTCCCACCTCTCACTCACTCCGCGGCTCCGCCAAGGCGCCAACGGTAACTCACTCTCCAATTCGCCAAACACTCAGACAGCCCAGTAGCCCAGTCGCCCACCAATTCGAGATTGCAGTGAATGCAAGAAGGAGATGCGCGCCTCCAAATCTCCAATTCTCCACAATTCACAACAGCCGAGAACCGGTGCAATGGCGCCCTAGAATTCAAAACTCAAGTGCGGAATCAACAATTCAATGCGTGGAATGAATCCTAGAATTGCGCATTCAAGACGGAGGCATCAGAGCTGCAGGAGTTAATGCGAAATTGACAGAAACTCAAGAGCAGGAGCAGCGAATGGCAGGAAGGAGAAGGAGAAGCCCTCCCAAAACCCTCCTGCGACTTGGACGGCTCTGATTGCGCCGCTCGTGTACAAGGCAACGGCCGAGATCGCGCCAGTGCCACTAGCGAACCAGGAGGGAGCACGTGTCAGCTCCTGCGGCACCGAAGGCATATGAAGATTTGCAAATTTCCAGAGACATTCCTGTGCAATTCTACTCAAATCTTGTTTTTGAAAAAAAAATTCACAATGTACATTTCGCGCACCAATTATTTTGGTAGATCCGCAGCGCAAATTAGCCAGTTTTAATTTCGCTGGTACTGCTCATTACCGTCTCGCACATCAGTGCTCGGCTGAACAGGATCAGAAATTGCATAAACCTCCATTGCATTGACTATGGGTCCCAGTGCTGATGTGCCAGCCAATATACGAAGTGTCAGACAAAGCAATGTCAGTATACCCCCACTCGTAGGCTTCGAACTTTTTGCCACCAGTTACGTTGCGTAGGTTGATTGGAGTTTGCCAGTTTCCATCAACTCCGCCCACAAATTCTCGCATTTGTGACTGAGTGTTGTTGTCAATGTCAGCGAACCACAGGAGGACCGCGTAGTTTCGGCCGCCGCTAACATTGAAAGGAAGAGTGAACGTGTTCTTCGGCCAGTGTTCATGACTGTAATGGGGGCACTGTCCCCGGAGTAAGGATTCTCCACCGCCACATCTTGACTAGAGCTCAGATTGGAAGAGCCTGTGATATCATTTGAACTGGGGTATGGAGGCTACAAGTGGTCGTATGGGTTATGCGAATACCTGCACAACAAGGACTATCTAATGGTCAATTTTCACAACCGATTCCCAAGTGGAGGAGTTTTGCGCCTTGATGACAGCAGCAGTGAACGTGTCCACTTAGAGCTGGAACGTGTTAAAAAAAGTGGTCCGCACCAAATACGTTGTGTCGTTGGTGGCAGGTAGCTCATAGCAGAACTTTCTTTTCTTTTCTGGAAAGTAACGGAAAGTTCGACTTTGGAGAGAGTTTCTCCGGGAACGGAGGCTCCCGGAAGAGCGCCCAGTTGTGATGTAAAGGTCATCGGGAACCCAAGTGATCCCCGTTCCGTTGTCTGTGAAGGGCTTTGGTGCGCCGCAGTTGGTGCTCAATGTCAATGCTGCAGAATCTCAAGCAGTGGATTCAATCCATCAGTTGACTTCTACGAGAGAGATCTATGAAAAATATCCACTAAACTCTGTGATTGATCAGCTATTATTTGGACGGGCAAGCAGAACACCTAGGACCAAACTTGCTACTTTTACATAGAATTGACAGGGTATCCGATTCTCTGATATTTCCACTTCGGAGTTTAGATTCATTTAAACTTCAATGTTCCTTATTGCTTGTGAATCGGTTTAGCACTGTGGTATCCGTGTTCGGTGAACCCTGAACCAAATCAACTAAACTTTGACGCAGTGAATCCCCACCATCAGAGATCGACAGGAAACTGCCAATTGCAAGCACGAACTCACCTAAAGTTTTGTGCCACTGCAACAGGGTCATGAAAGTGGACGAAGACGAGCACGACAATCACATATGCTAATTGCCGAATAGCAAGCGCCATGGCTCCAGCCAAACTGCCGAGTTGCTTCCCCTACATTCAAGCTACCACCAATTTTTTCTCCACACTCACTGGTCACTGCAAAGTTCTTCATAAATTCGAAACGACCATGAGATCGAATTAATTCCTCATCTACGCAGCACACCTCCAAATTCTTTCAATTCATGCTCATCCACAGCAACACACGCGTACTCTCAATCACTCTCTCAGTGCTGACAGTAATTTGCAACCCCAGCTCTATAATGTAAAGTCTCCGTCCACCATACATGCAGGAGGGAGAGGTTCCATTCACCAGACGTGAACCTGGACCCGGCCTTTCCCTACACCAATGGAGTAATCATAGTCAACGTTTGCACATTGATTTTGAGATAATCTGAAAATCAATTGCAAGAAACGGAATGTCAATAGATGAAATCTTTTCACTCTAAACACAAATCGAAAGCCCACCTGTATGGTCAATGATAACTCTAATGCAGTGTATGGTTGATGGAGTCTCTACCTTACAAGTCCCAATTCTACTCCCTCGATGTACTTCCAAACGCAATTCAAATTCAATGCGACGATTGTTATTTCCGCTTCCTATGGTCACTGACAAAACATCATGACATCTTTTGCCAATGGTCTCTCCTAGAAAGGTCCATTGCTGCTTCCCCCTCCAGCATCATCAAATTATGCTTCTCTATGATGTCACGAAAACTTGACCTTTGAAATGGATTTGGATGCCAACAAGCGGTGATTGTTATACTCTTCAACATGGGGTGAAGATCAGGTGGCAATTCTGGTCTTTCCATTCAAAAAGAAGATTATAGGACTTCACAAGTTGAATGGCGCTCGAATGGCAAGCATCCTGTAACGAGTTCATAGCACGTCATGGAGAAGCTATATCCATCACACATTTTCGTGAACTACAAAGAGGATCTTGGATCAATTGTTGGAGAATCTCGGGCGCTTTGAAAAAATGAGAACCGATTACTCCAACTGAACACTCTAAACTGCCACAATTGCCAGAAATGGTCCATCTAGAAATGGAAGCTGTGAACCGCTTAGAATTGCATTTGCAGCTTTGAGGTAACGGTGCAATTCAGGTATATTGTAATTGAGCAAATAGTACATATCAAGTGTTATGATATACACAAATTTTCAGACTTGCTCTGCGGGCTACGTTTTTGCCTTCTTCCATTTGGAAGTTAACCAGGTTTTGCAAATCCCCCCGTCTGTTCATCATAATTGCAAATCGAACCAAGAATCTGGCATCCTTCAGTAATGTCGCACGATACAAATTGGAGAAGGCTCCAATGCGAGAGTGAAAAAGAAAGCTTCCAGCATTCCAAGAGGCCATTGCTTTTCAAGATCTTGGGGGCATTACCCTTATGAAACACCTTCACCAGACGTCCTTCACCCACTTGGTAGATCTCTGCATGTGTTCCCTCCCCAATTTTCTCGCCTACTATCAGATCATCCATTTCCTGAAAGAAGCAGCTGCTAGAATTCAATCCCTGCCGCCGGCCGATTGTTTGCTGGGTGTCCAATGTAAAATGATTTTTGCAGTCTTGCAACCTTGGCGAATTCCCGCAAAATTAGCTCTTTGAAGTATTTGAATTCGAAATATATGCGTTTAGACGTTCCGCCATGCAATGTCTCAGACTCCAGTTCAGTGTAACGAACTTTTCAACACTCCTTTTCAAATTCAAACTCATTGCTGAACTTCCATCGATTCTCCATCATGCTTTGGATGCGAGCAGAGTAGAATACAGAAGAAGGTAGTGTGGATATGCTTGGATTCGAAATAGAAGCACCATGTGTTTGGTCCCAAATACATGCTATAAAATATTCTGAGGTGCTCCCACCATCTTCCTTCTTCCCTTCCATGGTGGATATGAAAGAGAGAAATAGCTCCTATTTGCCTCAAAAATTGGAACACTTATCTTTAGAGTCTGTTGATTCACGGTCCCAAGTCAAAGCCCATAGGCAGTGAGAGTGACAAAAGAACTATGTATCTCCTCTGGAGGGAAAAATCAATACATGCTATTAAAATTATACACTTCACTGTCATCGCCCTTATCACACAATGTTATACTGTTCCTCTGAAACATTCCCTCGAAAGCAAACTCGATATATGTTGCAGTACACCAGTTGGTTCCTTTCACCGTCGAAATTCAAGCATGTGGAAATTGTCAGCAACCCTTAAAGCAGGGTTTAGGGTTTAGGGGATTTGCTATCTAATTTCGAATATCAACACTTGGTACTCCAATTTCGAAATTGCCAGCAAAACTACCCTCTGCACTGGAAAGTTATCAAGGCTTGGCCACAGGGCATTGAAAGTCGGAAGCTAAAAAAATGAGTGCAAGAGCAATCGTGCTGAGGGGAACATTTCATCTTCAATCCAATATAATTCAGTTACATTCAAATATCCAACTCTAATTCCAAAAATCTACTACACCCAGCATTAACACCTCATACATCAACGATACACTGATAAACTAGTCGAGAAATAACATCACTATTCATGCAATTTCATGAGGGCATTTCCTCAGTAGACTCCAGAATCTTGAAGTGAGTATCTAAAACTCGATCAGCAAGCAAGACCTCCTAAGACACGATTAGGGTTTATCAAAGTTTGAGATTTCAACTGCATGGTTCTGACATTTGTTTCCAAGTCCAGTCCAATGCAATTCTCAGCGCAAATCCCAATCACATAGAACTAATCCCTCTTAAAGATTTCAAATGCAGTTTCACAAATCGCCTCCATTTTTGCAGCACAAATCTCAAACTCAGACACCGCAGTTGGCTCATGATCTCAGCTTCACGAATTTGTTGTTGGCTACCAATCCCGTCCCATATTCATGACTTTGAATACACCATTATTGAAATTTTCTTCTATCAACTATCCAAAAAATTTGGATAAGTTTTTTTCCCATCGATGGTGTCTTCGTCTAAAATCATCTAAAAGCAACAAAATGTCCTCTCTTGTGTTTCCGGGATAAAAATTTTGAATTTCAAGTTTGTGATCATCAGCCCGATTTCCTAAGGTTGCTAATTCATTAAGACCCCTAACTTATGTGTAAACTAGTTGTGAAGGGCCATTTCCACGTGCTCTTAGGTGGCAACGGTTTTAGGCTGTAAAAATTGTCGTTAATGAAGAGTGAAGGACCGTTGTCACCGAAGCTGAAGACGAGGTCAAATGCTAGGTAGGGTTACTACTTTGACTTCATGAAGCCTAGTTCCTATGATTTAGACATTGTCACTAGAAAAAAATCATGTTCGCCGCAACCGACTGGTATGCAACTTTGTGTCCTACACGACTTCCTTGCAACTACAACCTTGTGTATTTGCACCAAATTTAACATTTACACTATTATAGTCGCAAAGTAGTCACAAAGTAGTCACAAAGTAGTTGTAAATTGAAGTTTCGAGTTGCATGTAGTTGCAAAGTGGTTGCAGGTTGAAGTTTGGATTACAGAAGTCTAACAAAAGAATTTCTATGATATATTCTACATCCAAAATTCATCGCACTTGTCAACATGAACCACTTTAGGTTTTGTAGACTCGAGTGTGTCAAACTACAATTGGGAATAATCTAAGTTTGACTACAATTCAACTAGAATGCAATTACTTTGCAACTAGGATGCAACTACTTTACAACTAGAATACAACTAGAAAATAATTAAATCAAGTTTTATATCAATTGTCCCATCTCAATTGTCAAGAGTACCATTAGATTGGATGGATAAGAGCTATAAGTTATACCAAATCTTTAAATAATAAAGTTTAATATTGCAATTGTAATATTTCTATACTTTGTAGATTTTTACAACTTGTAGATTTCTACAATTTGTAGATTTCTACAATTTGTAGATTTCTACAATTTGTAGATTTCTACAATTTATAGAAATCTACAAATATTTAAAGTATAAGAAATTTTAAAACTTTTGAAATTTAAAGTTTTGTAAATTTGTGAAATCTATTTAATATCAATATTTGAATTTGATAATCTAAAAAAAGCTAGATCTAAAATTCTAAAATCTATAGATCATTGAGATTCAATTTCTGAAATCTACAATCATTAACTAAAGATAAAAAAATCTATAAATCTACAAATTACAAACTAGTTGTAAACTAATTGCAAAGCAGTCGCAAATTAGTTGTAAAGCAATCACAAACTAGTTGCAAAGTAGTTGCACACAAGTTACAAGCAAGTTGCGCAAAGCAATTAAGTTCCATGTTGGAAGACTTCATCGATGAAGTTCCACGCAGGCTATCTAATGGAAAACAATCTTTTCAATTTTGCAACTACATTGCAACTAGTGCGACTTGTCCACTGCAATTGCGGGCTCCAAATTATCACCCACTTGCAAACGTGTTATGCAACTACAAAACTACACTAAAAAGGGTATTTAGTATTGGATTACATTTAGTGCGATTACCACCCTACTTGACCATGCACTAAATGTCAATTTTAGGACGATTAGTGTAGTGCTAAACTTCAATGCGCCGCCTTTGTGTTGTCTTCACTTTTGTCATCTCCTTCTTTGGACTTCTTCTCTAGACTTCCTTTGCAATCTGCTTTTGCGACCTTACCTCGTATGTTGCCTTTTGGGCCTCTCTTCCATTCCGACTTGGTTACCTTGCCTACAGCTTGGCTTCTTCTCCTCTATTGTTGTCCCGCTTCTCCACACTTACAAATCCTTGAGTGTGAATTTTTTTGGGGGGGGGGCTCGTGTGGTTTATATTCCCGCATTCCCACCTCCCGTGAGCGGTTTGAATCTCCCACCTATTCCCGCTCCCAGTTGCTCCATCGCTCCTTCTTTCCAAGTTCTTTTTTTACCTTCTAACACTAAATGTAAACCTCTTCATATTTCAGATTTACCATAGAGTACTTTTAGTGTTAGAAATTACATTTAGTGTTACTTATTTTAATAGGGTAAATGATATTTAGTGTCATGGTTCGCAAATAGTGTTGCCAATACTAAATACCCTTTTTAGTGTAGTTGCTAACCGCAGTCGCAAAAGCCCTGGTTTTCTTTTAGTGTGTTGGAAGTAGGTAGCCGATGGGTAGTAATGTTTGAGCTGAAGTTTTTTTATGTGCTTCCGCAACGCTTGAAGGGAGGCGTCTAGACATAAGAGGATTTTCAGCTGTAGTAAGAGACTGCGAGTTCCCAGACGTTGGGAACGCATCGGGAACACTGGGAACGCGATGCTGATGTGGTCGAGCGACTGCCACGTCAGAAAAAAATATTTTTTTATTAATTTTAATTAAATATTAAATATTTTTTTTTTTTTAAATCATTTTTTCTCTCTTTAATACATTCTGAAGTTTTTTGAAAAAAAAAAATTTAATTTTTTTTTTTCAAAATTCAAAAATTCAGACCAGCAGGGTGCTGGTCTGCAGCAGTGGGAACAATTTCGGGGAACACCCTGAAACGGTCTCTTGGGGGCCCAGAAATCCTCTTATGATAGTGAGCATGGAAGTGGATACTTCTCAGTCAAAACGCATGCCAAAATTGGAAGGGGGTCACAAAGCACGCATTCTATCACAGCTAGGGTTTCGGAGCGTCTTTAGCAAAGTGGAGAACCGAAGTCACGGCGTTTTGTCGCTGGACAACGCTATGAAGCCAACGAATTCACATACGGTAAGTTGCTTGCAATATCTGAGTTGAATACCTCCAACCAGTATTGCTGCCTTCAAGGTAGCATGCTTTGATGTAACGACTTGTACATGCTCTCATGTAGTCTACCATTTGGTGGAGGTGGAAGGTCCTCAACTTTGCGAAGCGTTCCACTGATTGGCACTAGCTTGTCATCATGTGAAACCCCAGTACCTGCCACGTACGCCACTATCACAAAACATAGACGCCAAACCCAACAGCCAAAAGAGACCGAGAAAGGAGCAATGCCCAAACTGGACACCTACTGAGGTCTTCTTGCTGATTTCAGCAAAGTGAGCAGTACCTGGCGCAACTGGATACAAACAACGCCCACAAGCTCATGAAGAATGACACCACTAAGTGGCAAATGGTGTCAAACAACGTCATGCGTGGACATAGTAGAGCTTGCGTTCGTTATGGCCAGGCTTGTAAGACCAAATGGCACTAACTTCTAGGCAATTATAAAAGAGTTTGTGACTACTTTAATCACTCAAAACGTAATGTCACGAACTACTAGGATCTGTTAGCCACTGAAAAGAGGCGAGAGAATCTTTCGAAATATGTAATCATGATTTCTTCAACGCCATGCACGAGTGGTATGCGAACCCGCTACAAGTGGAGTCCAACCACAAGAGGGACACACGATCGTCATGTGACACAAACTTGCAGCCCTTAGTTCCAGTGGAGACTAACACAAAAGGTGATGGCAACAACAATGTTGAAAATGAGGATGATTTTTTGCAGTCCCTCAATAAGGTAGCCGATACAAGCACCGACAAGGCACCCAATCCAGTCCACCCACAACTAACTTAGTCGCATTCGCGTATCCCTAAAGCACCGGTGTCCCCAACAATGTCCTCGTGTACACTATATGCTAGCGTCCCTTGTGGTGTAGCTCTTCTCGTTTTGAACTCATTCACTGGTACGAGTGCCACAGGCAATTGATGCTTTGCGAACATGGCGGTGCGATACAAAAATGTAGCCGGACACACAATTATTGCAGAGGCCACAAAAGCCACGGGTGCTGTCATAGCCTCGCAGATACAGAGCATTGCCAACGCAAGTTTAGTTGTGGGGTGATAAAAAATGGATGCACAGTACCAGCTTTTCAAAGAACAAATGCTACATCAATGCAAACGAGACCGACATATACATGAATTAAATGCTATTGCAAATCAAAACTCTAAGCTGTCTATATTGAAACAAATTGAGATGGTCAGATGCTTGGCACAGATGTCAAATGTGCTCAACAAATGACTTCTTGGAGCTGCCACTAGTCCCCTCATGATTGAAGCCATCCACCCAGTCCACGCTCACGACAATCATAACGTCGACGCCCCTATTGCCCATCCACAACGGTTGGGCTTCATAGGAGAGTCGTTGAATTTGCATGTCGATGAAGCACTGACGTCCTTAACTGCGATCACTCTAGCCAAGGTCTTTGAACGTCCTCAGACTTCGACATCATAAACCTTGCCGATAGCTTGCGTACGCTCTGTCAATGGTACTGTGTTACGAACGTGCTTGGTCTATGTTGCAATGTGAAGAAGTTAATATAAGGGTGATTGCAAGAAACACTTGTCCTATTTGTTGCGTTTTACTACAATACTCGTGACTTTTTCTGGAGTACTTTAAAATTAGAAAATTAATTTGAAAAATATTTGAAAAATATGATTAATGTATACACCTCTAAGATGAAGGTTTTCACCGGAGGAAATTAATAGAAAAATTCTCTAAGTAGAACTTAAAAAGCGCCAAACCTCAAGAAAATACATACCTTCATGTTTCAATTCAAGAAAATTAGTAAAAATAAGTAAATACAAAAAATAAAAAGTGGCCATTTGCAACAACTCTATGGAATTGGTCATTCATTAAAAAAATCACTAAAATAATACTTTATATGTTTAAAAATGCAACCAGAAGGAAGCTCTTTTGGTGGACTTCCACACGACATAAAAATAAGTTTTTTCAAAATCCCTATTGTGGAGAGCTTTAAGTCTACTAGAAGACCGTCTCATCAAAAATTTATCTCAAAATCATCAAAAAAAGGTACTCCTTAGTGACTAAATACCCCTAAACTACCAAGTGTGACATTTAATCACTAGTACTATTTTCAAATCAAACTATTTTTGAAAATTATGAAAAAATTAGAGAATGTGTATGGTACCTATGAGTATCTTTCCTATAAATCTTGATTCATTTGGAGCCAAAACATTGAAGTTATGGCCAAAAAACAAATCAGCACACTAGGTGTGATAGAAAATAGGATAAGTGTTCTTTGTAATTGCCCATATGACGTGTTTGTTAATAGCGAACTCTATGTGGCGTATACGGATGTAGTTCACACATAAGGCACACTGCAAACTGCTCAACCGCATCCGAGTTGATGCATTTTCACATGTCCATTGTTAGTAACCAATATTTAGTGCGCACCTCATGTTGCCTATCGTGAGCTCCGACGTCATTTGCACAAGGATTTCTAGGCTAGTACTATATATTTAAGCGCTCTATGGTTGTGCTTGACACAAAAGTGCTATCATATTTAGCGGCCTCAAGTCATGCTTGTATAAAGACAAAAACTTGTAATAAAAAAAAATTTGACAATGTTCACTAGAAGAAAACAAAGGGTTTTGCAACTATAGTTTGCAACTGGTTTTGTAGTTGCATTGGGTGTTTGCAACTAGGTGATAATTTTGAGACTGTAGTTGCAGTGGACAAGTTGCAATAGTTGCAAGCTAGTTGCAAAAAGTAGCAAAATTATTTCTCATCCAATAGTCTCTGTAGAACTTCGTTGATGAACTCTTCCGACGTGGTTACTGATATGGAACTTGATTGCCGCGACTTGTTGCAATTAGTTTGCAATTAGATTACAACAAGCTTGCAACTGGCTTGCAACTAACTTACAACTAGTTGTAAACTAGTTGTAAACTAGTTTACAACTAACTTACAATGAGCTTGCAACTGGCATGCAACTGGCTTGCAACTAGCTTGCAACTAGTTTGCAATTGACTTTCAATTGGTTTGCAACTAGCTTCCAACTAGATCATTTGTAGATTTTAAAACTTTAATCTCAATGATTTATAGATTTAAAATTTTAAATCTATCATTTTCTTAGATTAGCAATCCAAATATTTATATTGATAGATTTTACTACTTTAGAAAATTTTGTAATTTTATAGATTTTTACAATTGGTAGACTTTTGTAGACTACAGAAATCTAAAAATTGTAAAAATTTATAAGTTGTAGAAATCTACAAAGTATAGAAATATTATACATTTTCACCATTAAAATTCATTATACAAGAATGCTATAACTTATGATTCTTATACATTTAATCTAATGGTATTCCTAACAATTGATATGGGATAATTGATATGAGACTTAATCCTAGTTGTTTCCTAATTGTATACTAATTGTTTCTTAGTTGTAACGTAGTTGCTTAAGTATTAGTTGAATTCTAGTTGCATGATAGATGAAAATTAGTTGAATGCTAGTTGTAGAGTAGTTGACAACTAGTGGTATAGTCGCATTGTGGTTGCACGATAGTCGCATAGTTGCATAGGAGTTGCACAAATATATAGGAGTTGCACAAATATATAGTAGTTGCATAATAGTTGCAGAGTCACACAAAAGTCACACAAATGCATAGTAGTTGCAGAATAGTTGCACAGTTGCATAATAGTTGTATAGATACTAGTTAACAATTGTAATAAACATTGGATGTAGAATACCTTACGATTCTTTTTTTCCTCATTCCTGTAAACTCTAAACTTCATTTTGCAACTACTTTGCGACTACTTTGCAACTACAACAATGTAAACATCGATTTTGTGCAAATATAGAGGGTTGTAGTTGCACAACAATTGCATAGGACATGTAGTTGGAGTGCAGTCGGTTGTAGCGGACCCATTTTTCTTCTAGTGGTTGTGCAACTGCAGTCAAAGGGTGCCAAGGTCTTCGAGAGGGCCAAGGTACTTGAAGTACGCTAGCGTTGCTCTTTGCTCACCATTGTACATAGCCGTTGAAGGAAGAGGTTTCCAATGATGGCCGCCACCGCGTGCCATCATGAGGAAAAGCCCTAAGGCTGTCTGCTTTTGTTGACCTACCGTTGTCTTATCATCAGTGCGATGACATGCACTTTAGTCCGTCATCTTGAGCCTCCTCGACGTTGTTTGTTTGTAGGCCTTCTTCAAGCAGAACAAATTTACTTACTATGCCCCTCCTGACCTCAACATGTCATGAAAGAAGGACATATGTGAAGCACTTCCTTGGATTCCGTTTACATGAGACCAGGGGAGTGGTTTCCCCATGAGGGCATGACTTCCACGTCCAAGTGAAGCAGCTAGTCCAATGAGATCGACTTGTTTGGGCTACTGTACTATGAATGAAAAGGTTACATGCATGTTTGGTTTGTGTAGAGGACTATCCTAATGGTTCTGCTCTAGACATGACGACATCAAGAAGCTTAGAAGACGAGTGTTTCTTAAATAAGCAGGCGATATCGTAATGTCGTTGTAGACCTCCTAGTCATAGTAGAGACTATCGGTTGTCTATGGTTGACGACTACTTCAACCTGCAACAAGGCTAAACAAGGTATGAGTTCTGTTTATCCGCATTGAGATTCCTCGACTTTCCCTACGGAAGCCATGCAATGTCACCAACAAGAGGAATATGTTATTTTTAGATTATTTGCCACCATGTGGCAGATACTGGGTTTTTTTAATTCTCTACCAAAGCTCTAGCTAAGAATGATCCGGTCAAGAGTATAGTCTGCGAGGACTACTGTGGTCACACATATCCACAACACTTTATGTGTCCTCTATTTTTCTAATCATTTTGTCATTACAATCAGCAATTTGAAAATTGAGGTGCTGCACTTCTCGTGAAATTCAAGAATACAACAGCTATAAATGGTGACAACACCTCACGCTCTCACTTTCTTTGCAATGCAAATTTGCAGTGCACCTCATGAAGCATCAATGGTACCAACTCTAACAGTCCCTCTCTTCAAGTGAAAATGACAAGCGCTATAGCATTGAAGGTTTACTTGTATGATATGAAACACTATCCTTCTACGCTTGCGCAATAGTCCAGTATTGGCTTCGCTAGCTTCTTCAGTCACATTCAATGTCTTGATTCCACAACAGTAAAATTCAGCAGAGAAGTAGAGATGAACGTTTACAAAGCCAACACTAGTAAAAAAAGAAGTGCTAGAAGCGTCCTGCTCAAGCTAAAAAGGCTCCACAATTGTACTTGTATGTAGCAGCTATTAGACCCACCTGTAGCCACTTTCTTTAAGCCCCTAGCTTGTTGAAGCCTACTATAGAGAATAATCTTTAGGCCCCATACATATACATGTCCTTCTACTTGTGAACAACGGTGACCATGATTTTCCTTCAAGCATTAATGCTCTTCACAACAAGTACTAGCACCCTAAACCAAATGACACCACAGCAGCTACGTAGATTCAAAAGTATTACTTCTAAACAAGTGGAGATGGTTTTTCATTTTTTGTTTCTTAAGTACTGTACACATGCCCAGTTAAGAGCAGGTTGGAACGGCCCTTAAGGCTTCTTCTACTTAACCATGAGGAAGAGGGATTTTAGGCCTCTGGAGGGCCATTGCAGGTCTATTCCCAAAACTGCTAGTTGTTGTCAGGTCAACAATTATCAAAAAATTAAAAAAATAGAAATAGAAATTGGGTTCTGAAATGCAAAAAATAGTCTAATTTATTTTTTTCCAAAAAAAAATAATGATGTGGCACAGTCTCAATCATGCCAGATTCTTGCATTTCTACATTTCCACAATAATTTCTACGTTTCTACATTTTGAAAATTCAAAGTCTTCCAAAGGCCTCAATACCCCCTAATGACATTTTTGTAAGCTGACATTGAAATTCTTTAATGAGATCTTTTAAAGACACTCTCAAGGGGATTTGTCCTAAGAAGTGTTATAAGCCTTTCAAGGAAAGGTGAATTTTTTTTTCCTATGCTTGTTGTCAATGTAAAAATTTGCCCCCTCTTTGGACCACAAATTTTTTCTTTTATAACCTCAACCACCTAATTTGAGATCTAGGGTTCCAAATATGAATTCAAAACTTCAAAAATTTCATCTTATGTACTAAATATTTTGTTCTTACATTTTCTTGTAGGCTAAAATTTAGAATTCCTTTGAAGCTCATGGCACTAGTATAGTGCAATTCCTTCAAAAGTGGTTCAGTGAAGACTTCAAATGGTATTAGTGTGCCTTGTGCCCCTTGCAATTCTCTAATTTTTTTAAATTCATATAGAACTCAAAATTCAATAATTTTTACACAATAGGCCAAAACACTAGAAAACAAAGCCTATGCAAACTTCTACAGTGAAGGTTTTTTAAAGGTACTAAAAATGCAATGAAAGAGCACACAATTCAAAGGATATTAGTAGAACAAACAAAACAAACAAACAAGCCACCTAAGGAATGAACTAGTGTGCTCTCTACTCTTGCTACAATCATTGTCATTCTCAAGATTGATGACTAAGCCCTCTTTAGCTTCCTTAAATAAAAATGAAAGTATTTTTCTATTTTTTTTATTCATGAAAACTTTGAAATTCAATATCTTGTACATTATAGGTTTGAATACTAGAAAATAAAGCTTGTACCTTGGTACTTTTTGTGCTAAGAACTTTCCAAAGGTACCCAAAATATGACTTGAAATGCATGGTCTAGGAGATTTGACTATAGGGTGAATGCAAGAAACACTTGTACTATTTTTTGTCACACGGCATGGGCTGATTTGTTTTTTGGCCATAACTTTTGTATTTTAACTTGAAATGACTCGAAATTTCTAAGGAAGGTACTTATGACTATCATACACCTTATATAATTTTTTCATAATTTTCAAAAATTGTTTACTATTTAAATAGTACTAGTGACTGAATGTCACAAATGCCATTTTGGAGGTTTTTAGTACTATTGAGTACCTTTTTATAATGATTTTGAGCTCAAATTTGGATTTAATGGTCTTCTGGTATACTTGTAGCTTTCACCCGAAGGGATTTCAAAAAAAGTTATTTTTACATGGTGTACAAGTCCACAAAGTGAGCCTTCTTCTACATTTTTTTGGAACCATGTAAAAAGCGATTTCGGTGATTTTTTTTACTAATAACCATCTCTATAAAGTTTTTGCAAATGGCCAATTTTTATTTTATTCTTAAAATTTTTTTTCTATTTTTTACTAATTAAAACATCAAAGTATGTATTTTCTTGAGGTTTGGCACTTTTCAAGTTCTCCTACTTAGAGATTTTTTTAACAAATTTCCTTCGGTGGTTTTCTTCATCTTAAAGGTCTTTACATTAGTCATATTTTTTAAATTTAAAAAAAATTATTTTTCTAATTTTAAAGTGCTCCCAAAAAAATCAGCCAAACGCAACCAATAGTACAAGTGTTTCTTGCATTCACCCTATAATGTTCAAACAAAACAAACTAACAATCTTCAGAAGAATCTAAGATCCCTAAATGTTGGAGGCATTAAATTTTAGTGTTGACAATATTTTTAATTTAAATAAAATCTAATTAACTTTCTATCAATTAAATATTTTATATTACTAAAAAATTATTTTTGAAGTCTAGTTTTGGTGTTAAAAATCCAATTTTGAAAATGATTGATTATGATTTTTCTATCTAAGATTTTGTGTAAGATTGTCTATTGCAATCTTGACTTTTAGTAGTGTTGAGGACTCTTGGAAATGAGCCTCTTTTAAACTTACCATCTTGGAGGAAAAAAACACATTCAAAATTCATTCAAAAAATTTCTAGAGTAGGTTTTGAAAAATGAGGAGACTTAAATTGATTGAGGTTAGGCATGCTATAAGGCCTTTTAACCTCATATTTTTTTGGTCACCAAATTTTTAGATTTGACATGAGAAAAGTAAATTGAAATACTTCAAGTCACTTTTACAATTTTAACACCGTCATGATTGAATATTTTATTTAATCTTTCAATCCGTAAATGACATTGTTGTCTTCTCTCATTGTGTGATCTTGTTTGATTTTGTATGGTTACAATTTCAAAAAATTGATACAACTTATCAAAATGTTGATTTTTTGTTCAATTTAGAGTAAATTTCTAGAAGCTAAAAAAAAGCCTTAGGCATATAGGGGTTAAAGGCATGGATGGATGGATCTTTTTTCAAACATGCATCAAGAAAGTACCTCTCCATTGCATGATCAATTAGAGCTTCAATGGAAGGCATATTTTCCATTGAATGCATTGTAACTTTTGTACTCCAATAGTATTTTTCAATGCTCTATTGCGAACCTTTTGAAACAGTACTTCAATCTTAGGGCCAACTTCCATATGAGTTGGATTGGTGGAACAAGCGCTACAGGACAAACTCTTTCCTCATTGTTTGTACATGGAGGAATGTTTAGGTTCAATGCTAGTGAGCCCTCCATTGGCCGACGTCAAGGAATAGGAAATATGGGTTCTAAATTCCATCGATCAATCAGTTGCCTCTTGACCTGCGATGTGAGATCACAATTCTTCTTTACAAACTCCTAGAGAAAGTCATTTGACTACTTGAACTAGATTTCCACCCTGTGAAAGTCTACACTCATTTGTTGGAATTGTATTGTAAAAGCATCACCACCCGCTTGGCAAAATGCGGGTGGTTGTGGCTGGCAAAATGGGGGGGGGGGGCCATCGGCTATGCCAGCCGGATAGCAAGGGCCACCCCACCCACAAACTATTAAGAGGCCATCTGAATCAAAGTGGCCCACCACATTGAGGTGAACAGTTGGTGAAAACCCTTGAACCGCAAGGTCCGCCGATGGTTTCTCTTCTTGTCGCTTCCTGTTTTGCCTGCCGTAGCCTCCTCATATTAACAAGCCATCCGTTTTGCCAAATAGGTGGGGCCGTTTTGCAAGCGCCTCTTAAGAGGTCATCCATTTTTTCACACGGGTGGCGATGCTCTAAGTCATAAAGTGCTGCACCCCTCTCACACATGGTAGGACAAGTTTCAAAGCATTGGTGGAGTCTGCCCGTAGAAATTACCAGGTGTGGGTACAGCCCAAACATACCTTAGGCAATGGGAGGCTTTTTCCCAATGTGAAGAAAAAAGATGGAGTGCATGCCACGCTCTGCGTTAAAATTAGGGTTATTGCAGACCCACCTTGTCCCACCCACCCTCGCTTGACCTAAATATGATAAAAACCCTTCGCAAATGCAGGTTCGTCGACCACGTGGGAGTCCAGCAGAGTACTTTCCAAGAACCCAAACACGCCCTTTGAACGGAACTTTGCCACATAACTTGCCCATGTCGGGCCCAGAAAATATCTTCGGAGGCGCAATTATCTGCATTGGGCTTCGCAATCGAGTTAACACTTTTTCGGTTTCTTCGCGTGTGCTACACCGGCGGTGAGGAAATTGACTCCGCAGATTCGTCAACCTCCTACCAGCGATGCATCGAGAAACTGCCTGCATGAGGATTGGCTTGAAGCTTAGAACGCGGCATGCAGATTGCCCTGATAGATTGTATTTGCATTTAAAATTGCTCCATCACTGAAGCTTGGAAGCTCAACAATGAGCGACTGAAAGGTGTCTCTGGCATTGACTAAGGCTTCTTAGATGGAGTTAATTTTTGTTATTCTGACATCTGTCATGTTGAGTAATTCTGACTCCGCACTTCAATTGGAAACAATGTAATGGTTGCTGGTTGCACAAGTTTGTGGCCACTGATTTTGGAATGGAAATCAGGTTATCTGGTGTTTCAAGTGATCTTCATCTCCCACTGAAATCGCATGAGACTGAATTCATACAATCACGATATTAAAAAATTCTCCTTAACACTTGATTGGGGTTTTGCAGCCAAAGATCTCTTAGCCTCATTTCAATAGAACACCCAGACGCCCTATATGCTGCACAATTTCTGTTGAAATGATTAATGTGACACAAGTAGCTGTACCACCTTGAACCAATACTGTGGCAGCCAGGCCAATTTATTGAGAATTTCAACCGAAGTCTGTACACATGAGAACATACCATACCATGCGGTTGGTACAACCCATGGAAAACCGGCTATTGACGGGTAGTCACAAGCCACCTTGAAATTTTCTATGGAGAGTAATTCTCGTCAATCACTAAATTAACGTAAGGAGTTGAAATGGAACCTACCCAGAATCAACTTACAAAAGTAAGCGAGGGAGAAAACTTGCATGAACGCAAGCAAAAAAGGACTGGGTCCACTTCTACTCTGCTGATTCGTACCTCAAAAAGCTGATGTGCATCGAAAGAATTACTCCTACACAAAGAGGGTATCGTCTACGTCTCGCACATTGATACTCACATTCATTCAGTAAGTAGGATTCTAAGAGTGTGATCCTAAACTCAACTCCAAAATATATACAACTCAAGAAAAGTAGACAGACAGCCTCAGGTCACTTTTCAAGAGGGAAAAAACTGATAAAATCATCCAGTTTTGAGGGAGTCAAAGACGTGGAGTCCAATGCCCTGGAATCTGGTAATGAGTACGAACCTTTCTGAACTCCGCCAATGTGCAGCTGAGGGAAAAAGAAAGGGAAAAAAAAAGAAAGAGCAAGTGAAGAAGCATCTTGGCTACTGTCGGGTGGCCCTAATGGCGACTCTTTCACGTGTAACCAGAATGAAAAACATTCGAAGGGGGAATCCATTCGAGGGCCTGGCTGATGTTACCAGGAAAGGAAAAAAACCCGTCCTGATGTACCGTATATAGGATTATGAGTTTACGCAGCTTGGGCGAGTTGCTCCAGCTCCTTGATGTGAGCTTTGACCTTGTTCTTGACAATGGCAGTCAAAGAGTCCACACTAACTTGCTTTGGGCCGAACATGAATGGCCACACCACTCTGGTCCTGCCTTCGCCCTCTGCAATGGCCTACTATCGTAATAAACACGGATTTGTTAGTACAATCCCTTGAAGTTCATGTCATAAAAATCTTTTTGACTGCCGATATTTCATCAGGACAGAAACTATACGTGACTGTGTGAACCACCATTTGAAAATCTAAACGAAATCCAGCTTTAAAGCCCGCGCTCATTATGTAGTCAAGCCGTACAACTTAAAAAAGCCGCAAATGCATGGGCACTGCTTAATATCCATCTGAAAAGGCAGAAAGGGAAACTTCGTCTCACATTTATATACATACATAAGACGTGAACTGAACCTCGCCGGGGGACATTAGAAAGAGAATGTTCACTACTCGTTTAAATACAAATTCTCATAACAACCCTTCCATGGACTATGTTACGCGCTTGGCTGCTCAAGCACTTATTCGTTCTTGCACATGAACACAGTCAGGCTCAGGAATTCACGAGAATCTAGAGGTCTTGCGTGCAAACTTGTCAGAATTCGCACTGATAGGGGAATAAGAGATACGGAGTAACTGTCCCTACGATCACACCAGCGATCACCGTGAGTGAAGCGTTTGTTGAGGGTAGATTCACTAACTACGTCGTAAACATGGATAAATGCACATAACAAGTGCTACCCTTGCTACTTCTACTCGGAGATAGATTTTCTTACTGCTAACTCCAAATTAGAAGTAAATCAACGATCAAGTTGAAGATTATGACCCCCAAAACCAAGGACTCAAAGATACATTCGATACACCATGCTGTGAAAAACGAAATTCAAACCAAGTCACACTTAAAACCACAAAGTTAGCGAAGGACATTGCAAGTATTAAAACTCACCCCCCACACACACCACACCCAGCGAGTGTCCCACATGACCTTCGCAAAACTGCTAACACGAGACTCAAATTGGTCTGTAGAAGAATAACCAAGAGTATACTCACTACTAGCTAGAATTCACACCCTTCAACAAAGGCTTCTAGCAACTTTAGAACGTTACTGATAACACTAAGACGTGATTCAAAAGTTGACTCAATATTGTCCAGAATGAACAACTTTTTCGAGCATGTTTGCTGAAAAATGCGGTGCACACGATTGTTTAAGCATTTGAATCATCGCGGAAAGACATTCATTTACCGAAGCATGTAGCAAAAAACGCTGCTAAATGCTTCTAATTCTAGAAGTGACAATGGACACAGATGTATGAAAATGTAATTCACGTCCATAGATCTATGTGTGAATCGATCCAGGTACGGGGACTCACTTGGAAGGCCGCTTGGAAGCCGCTCTCGATGCCCGAGTTTCCGCCCACGAGGTCATAGGCGAGGATGCGTCTTTTGTGGTCGATGCGCGTGAGCTTCTCGGCGACCCAGAAGTTGGAGTTGGGCGCTCTCACGTTGCGCACGCAACCGGGGACGCCATTCTGGCCCTCCGCGCATTCCACGGCGCAGCGGCGAGGGAAGCGGAGCCAGTCGGAGGCGATGGCCCAAACTTTCTCCACGGGCGCCGCAATCACCACCTCGATGGCGCCGTGCCAAGGGGCGATGTCGCCCGCCGAAGTTGGCAGGGAGCCTATGCGGGGCAACGCTACCGAAAGCATGGAGTCGATGTTCCTCAAAAGAATCTCACTACTGGCGCTATCAAGTACTGTTTCAGGGGTGTGTTTCGAAACTATCGACGAGCAGGAACAGCTGGAGTCTGAGAGGCTCACTGCAAACCTCGTGATCGAAGAGTATACTGAGCCACTGTCGACAAAATCCTTTCCCAAAAATCTACTCTCAAAATCAGTCGGAGTCAATACTGAAGTCGGAGAAGAAATTGACAAGAGCAGCTGAAAACGAATACTTGCTGCTAGTGAGCTGACGGTGTCCTTAGGGGTTTTAAACGAGAGCTAAGATAAAATGCGGTCATGTAGACTCACGGTGACAACGCAACGGCGGCTGATCGGACGAGGCTAAATCACTCTCCTACTCTCAGATTTCTTTCAGGGATTATTTCCGGGAGAAACTAGCTTCGTACTCGTCGATCATCAAGGAGTCTTACGGAGAAAATGGCACTCGGGGCTCAATTTCAACTGGAGACTGTGTCAACCCGGATATCCAAGTAAATGCATTGCAACAGTGGGAAGAAATGAAAACAGTCCATGATCGACTAGATGCTAAACCACTTTACACTTTGCAAGAGAAAAAATTAAGTCCCGTGGATGCGTTTCACCCGACCACACCATTGACTCCGAAATATCGGGTTCCAGGACCAGAAACTCCTGCACACACAGTCCATCGCTTCCGTCAGCGACTTGAATGCATCATGGGAGCACCATCAAAGCGCGCAGTCTTCCCTTCAATTCAAACCGACAATCAAAGTTAAGACTCAATTGCAACAATTCAGTTCCAGCACAAATCCAGGTCACAAATGAGAACCCTAGTTCACTGCAAACGACTACAATTTGGCACACTTCGAAGCCTCCCGAGACCTGAACGTACTGAGTAGCAACAAATGGCGATTCAATTGATATTACAACTGAGTTCAAATCAAACGGCCACCTGGTGAATCGACCTCAATTCGCACTAACTAGTTCCAATTGCAAAAGACTCCCACTTTCTCACCAAGACTCCAGATTTTTGATGCATGTAAGTAAGAGGGAAGGAAAATGCAGGTCGTCTCCAAGGAAAAGAGACGCAACGCTTGTCTGTAACCTGGGATTTCATACCAGGAAGAATCGAAACACCAGTTGGCTCGATTGATTGTGGACACGGGAGAGGAGACGACCCCACTTGGCCGCATTTCCTGTTAGTGGCAGACCCCACCTCCCCACGTCACCAAAGCATTCTGTGCCTTTTAGGATTGGTTCTCCTCAGAGAAAACGAATGTTGGTTGTGTCAGAGATACTTTTCTTGAAACTGAAGTGTTATTCCAGATGGGCTTTTGACTGATCGAACTTTCGGTTCTCTAGTCGGAGGATGACGGTTACTTTGTCTTTCTACTTAACTTGACTGCCTGGGATGATAATTATGAGTCTGCCTTTACATGGCCTGATCGAAGGAATATGGGTTGGGAACGTCATGCTGCCGACGTCATTTGAAGACGGGCCAAATGTTTTAGATTGCGGAAGGAGCTCTCTAATGCCACAGCTGAGCCCTGCAGCGTAGCACTCAAGATGCATGTGATAATATCGGGAGTTTTGCAGGCGCAGGAGGTCAGTTGGAGCACTTCACCAATGCGCACACTGCACTGTTACAAGCGCAGTATGCAGATTTTGAAGTGGAGGTAGGGGACCTCATTCCATTCTGCCCACTTTTGGAAAAAAATTGCCCCAATGCGAAGCCAGTAATGCAAACATCAAACGTAGCTTTACTGCATTATTAAAAGATATGAAAGAAAAGATTCTGCATTAAATATCAATCTTTCATGCAAAAAAGGAGAGCTTACATTTACTAGCATAGGAACCAAGGTTGAAAAGGTGTTGACTTTCACTATTGTGTGTCACCTCTCAGGCTCTTCAAATTTCTTCTAAATACCAAGCCTCAGTTGTGTAGTGACAAGATAAAAAGTAGCCCATACCGTTTGCATTAGAATAGGATTTTTTAGACCCACAACATACTATTGCTTCTAAAGGGCTTTCCGTGCAACAGTGGAAGTGCTCATAAAGCCCTTCCTCTTTAAAAGTGTCCACCTCTTGAAACGTCCACTATTCATACTATTTATACATTTTTCTTCTCATTTGCACTAGTAATTAGTTCAACTCCGTGTACATTTCACATTTTAGAAGTGGATGTTTTTAGTGAGTTGGAAATGGGTTGAATTATAGTCATAGTTTTATAATCTCAAGAAACATCACCACGTAATTTAGTTCTTTTGTTAGTCTACAATTTGAGAGATGCTTTAGGATTACCATTGTATTGCAAAGAAAAAGTGAGATGGAGAAATACCCAAAAAAAATCAAGAAAAATGAAAGTCCTGACCAATTGTCAACATAGACTAGGAAAAGCTGAGAATCACTAAGGTATAAGTTAACTCTTAAACGATGTGGGGTAGGGGGCACCTAGGAAACCATCTTTTCTGAAACTTTGGAAATCATTGGTATTATAAAATCCAAAAGTATTCATTTGAAGTCAAAAAATTGTACAAGATCTTCCTTTTCCACCCCTAATTCCAAGGATGAATGCTTGTAGTTCTATCTTGTACCACAAAAGCCTTTCTCATTCATCGACCACAAAACGGCTCTAGCGTTGTTTAGAAGTTAAGTTACAGTACTCTACAATACAGAACTACACTTCAATAGTTTAGTTGGCTAGGGTGAATTGCCCCCCTTGCTTGGCCGCTTGTAGAAAACATTGGAATTTTTTATTTTCTTTAAATAATTTTTTTGACAAATCTTGATTTCATATTTGCAATCAGAGGCCCCTAGTTTGCTAAGCAAAGTGTAGAAGGTAAATTAGTTAAGCACAAACTAGGGGATTTTTTTGTTTTACTTGCACCCCTAAAATTTCTTGGAGTGCCTAAGCAAGGGGCAAGGAGAACTGACCCCTTGCTCGGCCACCTGGGTAAAATGCTGTAGTTTTTTATTTTTCACACTGATTTTTTTTTGCAAATTTTGAATTCATATTTGCCATCAAAGACCCCAATTTTCCTAGGGGTGAAGAAAGTAGGGGTGATCACGGACCCAAACTAGGGGGCTTTTTGTTTTGATTGCACCTCTGGTAAAACATGGTAAGGCCGAGCAAGGGGGCCAATCCACCCAGATCCTGAGCGAGGGGACCAGTTCACCCCGACCGGCCAGTTCCAGTACCGGTACCCTAATTTGACAAATTCCTGTGCAGTGCCTGCCGTATCCTGCCACGGCTGACAAATTCCGGGCCTTTCGGGCCTTCGTGTGCCGGAAAAAACAGCATTTCTTGACTGAGGGCCACGTTGCCACCGGCAGACTTGCCAACAAACAGAGAATAAGTTCAGTGTAGAGGAACTTTGGGGATAAATTTTGCAAACATGTGACCCACCATTGCACCAATGTTCCACAACAGAAGCGCCAGGTGTACACGGTATCAACTTTCGGTGTAAAATCGTCACACGTTTTGCAATGACTATGCTACCAGTACCTTACATTACGCAACCAGATTGATGTGTAAGTGACTCAGTTTGTTGCTACCGTATTTAGTTTTGATCCAAATGTGAGTAAATCGAGTTTAACCCTTGAAGGACGGACTGGTGTCCATGGAAATCATGCGTTTTGATATCGTGTGATATCATCTAAGGCGGGTACACTTAAAAGTGCCACTTTTTGGTACTGTGCCTAGTAACTATTACTCATCTAATCAAATTTTCATATAGTCTTCTTGGCAAGTGAAAGCATGTTCCAATGCACCAAAAAACGTAGCATTTAGATACAGTATGCAAAAGTTATTAAGGTTCAAAGTCTGTTTCTAAAAGTGTTCCAGCCAAATAGGTACATAATGGAATTCAGAAATGTACAGCTATTGTAGATGGCACTTTTAGGTGAGGTGCAATTTTAGGTGTACCCACCTTAACCCCTAAAGGACCGCAACTATGTTTCCACCAAAATTACTCCAAAACTGTCATTTCTAGGACAGCTACCAAATTTCAGAAAAAAAACATTTTTTGACACTTGTAACCGTAGGATATTTTAGTGCAATAGTTTGGAAAGATGTAAAAAAAAATTCAGAAGTTTCCGCCATGTAGATTGCAAGATATTAGTGTTTGAAGTTACAAAAATCATTTTTTTTCCACTGCGGAAATCCGGGCAGCTGAACTTCAGAAGGCCACATTTGTATGAAAAAATGTCCAAAATGGTTTCAACTCTTTGGATTGATTCTTCAATTCAAGTCGGCTACATGCTTGAAAATTTTCATATCATTTGGAATTGCACAACATGTACAAAAAAAATAGTAAGTAGGAAGAAGTAGAGAATGATTCAAAATACAAAAATGGTAACAATTTATTTATTGAATTGAAAAATGTCAATCCCAATGGTTGATTTGTTGTAATAAACAGTAGACACCCAATGTTTTTATTATTTTTCAAAAATATTGAAAATTGAGTAAAATAAAGGACTTCAAAGTTTATTTTAGAGAGGAGAATCCATAACTACCCGCAAACTAAAATTCTTCATAACTTTTGACTCATTAATCCAAATGGAATGATTCAAAGCTTTCCATGTATATATTAATCTATAAGACCAATTTCAAATTTTTAATTCCAAAAAAAGTGATTTTTTATGATCTGCCCGAACTGCCCGAGTTGAGAAATAAACAACATTTTATGCAATAACTTTTCAGCCATGTAGTCAAAAGTCACGAAAATTGTTGGGCTTTGAAGATACTCCTCGTCCACACCTTCTATTAAAGTTTGGTTCCAAAATATGAAAATCTGTAGCCACACGTACCTGCCCAAAATCGCTATGTTGCCCCAAAAGGCATGTTGGTCCTTTAGGGGTTAAGTTACTCTGAATAAGAAGTTACACTCTTGTCCTTCAAGAAAAGATTCTTTGTCATTCAAAGGATGTCAAACATTTGTAGCAGTGTTCAAGGGTTAAGAAACAAGTAGTGTATAGACAGAATCTCGTCAAGTGGTAGCAAATTTTATCATACGGTATATGTAGGTTAGTTTCTAGAGTTCATCCCGAAATATTTCACTTTTTGCAATTCAACAATTCAGCATACATAATTAAGAATTTTTTAAATTTTATCACTTTGAGAGGATATTCCTAATTTTGGATTGATTCTTTCTATTCATGTGTAAATGTGTTCCTTTTTCTATTTTTTCTCAAGAATAATTTTTTCAAATTTTTAGAAATAGTTGTTAATAATTTTCTAAATTTTGACATCTTCCAAATTCTTCAAAGAATTATTTATGAAACTGACCTACACGTACAATATGTGTCAAACAAAAAAAATTCAGTGTTTTTTCCAGGGTTGAAAAACGGGGCAATAAGGGGGGCAATTTTCCCTGGCTGACCGTGTGGCTGGTAGCAGACAGAAACAAACTGAGTGACTCCAAGGCGTCGGAAGGACAAATCAAATTTTTCCACTGAGGTTAGTCTATAAAATGTACAATGAGCAAAGTAATGAGAAAAAAAATACTGTATAAAGTGAGTGAAAATTGGTGAGCAAAACATTCCTAAATCTAGAAGGACACTACCCCATGACTGACTATGCTAGTCTACAAAACATTCTATTTAGGGAATCAATAGATGCATTATTTGTTTCTATAATTAACAATGAAATCATTCACTGGACATTTTAGGTCCCTTGCATCTTTGGAGGGTTAAGCAACTACTTTCAAAAATAATATAAGCGAGGAAGAGAAGTAAGCAAATGTTGGCTTTGAATATGAACATTTTCATGAAGTTGGTTAGGTGAGTACACCCAAAATCGCATTGTGCCTTGACTCCTAAATGCCCAAGGCACCAAAATTTGGTGTTTGTAAAACTTTGAAGTCAAACAAAACCTAATCAAGCTTCTAGGTTTAGTCATTTATATTTTTGGAAATTCTTTTTGAAGTCTAGTTTAAGCATCAAAAAATCAATCTTAAAAATGATTGATTATGAATTCTCTATTGAAGATTTTGTGCAAGGGTATCCATTGCAATCTTGACTTTGTGTAGTGTTGAAGGCTCTTGGAAATGAGCCTCAAATACATTAGATTTTGGAGAAAAAATCACATTGTAAATTCATTTAAAAAAATTCTAGAATAAATTTTGAGAAGACATAAATTGATTGGAGTTATGCATATTGAGCCGTTTAGCCTCATATTTTTTTGGTGACCAAATTTTTAGATTTGACATTTGAAAAGAAGATTGAAAGACTTCAAGTCACTTTTGTATTTTAACACCCTTACGATCAAACATTATAACCTTTCAATCTATAAGTAATGTTGTTGTATTTTCTTTTCCTAAGTGATTACTAGCATGTCTAGTTGAATTTCTACAGTTTCTTTTTTTTTAAATTGATAAAAAAATTCAAAATGTTGACTTCTTGTTCAATTTTGAGCAAATTCCTAGAAGCTCAAAATCAGACCTTAGACATTTAGAGATTAAATCACATCGTGCCTTAAATTACACCCGAAAAAAAGTTCCAAAATGGTGTGAATATATCTTGAATGCTACTTCTATCGTCCCACTAAAAAACTCCAAATGAAGTAGAATTTTCGTCCCAATAAAAAGCTCCATTTTTTTTATTTCAACCATTTAGTAAGTGTTTGTTGCATTGAACAACCTTGCACAAGCAAGTATAACAATCTTGGAGCATTCCTTTGGCCTTGTAAGCTTTGTCTTGCCTATATAAGGCACTTTGTACTAATTGCTTCAAAATATGGCAGTGTTGACAATGCATTTAGTAATCACTTTGGCGCTATAAAAATTTGATTATAAAATGAGCTAATATTTTTTTCTTTGGATATTTAGGTTGGAGAACATGTTTCTAAGATCCCATTGTTGCCACCACATTTTAAATCATCTAAAATGATAGAATTGGAAGCGAAAACAAAATGCAATCAAATATCATACTTTCCACATGAATTTTGGGTGCCTAAACAACTCCACTTAAGCTAAAGATTTTGCATAGATCTAAGGGATGGTTTACTTGTTCTTGAATGCATGTATTTGTAGTCCTGTAATTGAAATTATAGTTAAACCTTCATTTTTAGAGGAACATTTTTAGAGCTTTTTAGTGGGATGAAGGTAGTATACTTTTGTATCCTTGTATTCCAACAAAGAAGTAGTGTCCATTTTGGGACATGTGATAGGTTGTTAAGCTTAGAAAATAAGATGATATATATACCCAAGAAGATTCAACAAGGTGTAAAGGCTTATTAGAGATTGCAATTCAAAAAATATATGCCTACTCAATGAATCAACATGCTATTATATAAAAGAAATGTGTAATTATATTAAATGAGGAATCATATTCAAATTTTGAATCTTTGTATTATTTTTTAGAACACAACAATATAAAATCTTAGATTTTCAAGATTATATATTTTTTCAAATATGAAATAACACAATTGAACCTCCATGTCTTTTACTTCAAACATTGTACGAAGGAGAGTTCTTAAATGTAACTACTTTTAATCAATACTACCTATAAGCAATTTTAAACACCCTACTTTCAAAACTTTATACTCCTATAGTCTCATTTTTGGCAATTTTAGAAAATTTATTGTACATTATATCTATTTCCACCCATCTCTTTGTTCTCTTATATTCACAATTTACTAGATAGCCTACATATTATTCACAACCCAATTTATGGCAATTTTAGGTGTACCTACCTTAAATAAGGCCACATGTTCAACAAAAGTCATCTTTTACACTAAAATATAAAACATGTCAAACTTTTGCATTCAAATGTTTGAAGCTATTACACCTAGTGATCCAAGCATCCAATTAAGCTAATAACACCTTACAATGAAAAACAACTAAAATAAACACCTATTTTTGCTTCATGCAAATTTGATTTCCATGTAAAATTGTCAAATCCGTACCTAAAATTTGAGAAAATTAGCATATTGACCATTCATAGGTGCTTCTATTCATACATCACTCTATTCTACTTCAAGGTTCTACATCTATTGTTTCCTACCAAGTCTGTGACTCATTATAGGGGCCTACAACGTGTTGATTTTGAAAATTTTAAATATATTTTCCAAGCAACAAATTAATTCAAATTCTACTTGCAACCTCTTTCATTACAATTTGCAAAGTTATTTGAACAAAAATTTCGCTACATGGCCACACAAGATATTGAAACTCTTCCATTGTTGCTTTTAGGTGCTGATATCTAATTAGACTGAGAAGGGGTAACATTTCCGGCAGGGAGATCAGACCGACTGCTGGCGTGGGGGCAGGCTCAGCATGCAGGCGATATTTCTCATGCAGTTGCAATCTGCAGTTCAGCACAGTTCCAAGGCCTCAGACATTAGAATAATGCCAAGGATACTGATAGTGCACCAATGGGAGCCGCCAGCACCAAACGCCAGCTCCAACTGTGTCCAGAAATGAATCATGTGACAGTTCTACGAATTTTTCGTTGACGATTGAATTATTTAGAAAATCTAATTTTACATTTATTTTCATTTAGGATACGGAATGTAAACTCAATTGCAAGTAAAATGGAGAACACAAAGCCATACCTGACAGCTACAGCAGGCGGAGGGCAACAAGAGGTCATTATACTGTAGTTGTGTCTTCCAGAAGATCCTAAACCCTTCACGAGAGCAACAGGCACGGAAATTCAGAACTGGTCAAACTCAGCCAGGATATCATCGTGCATGCTTGGAAGCCAAAGTTGTTTCAAAATTTCCCATTCTTGCGTCAAAATATCATTCCAGCATCACTCCAGAACAGATCAGCATCTTCTGCCCCCCTCGTCAACATGAAAAAAGCATCGATCCTCAGTCCTGCATGAGATATGTTGTCACTGGTAACCAGCTCTGAATAGTACTCTGCATGAAGATATTTGATGGGGATAAGGTGCAGATATTCGCGGTTTCACAAGACAAAGAGGGGTGAGTCATGAAAGTCAGTCAACGTCTCACTGGCACTGAATTCCTCAGAAGAGGTGTGGTTCGTCGGATTATTAACCCTTAAAAGGACCTTTCCGGCCCCTCAGGCATTCCTGAGGTTCTCGATGCAGTAGTTAATGATTCCTTGACTGGGAGGTCTTGTTGTATTCGTCCTTGCGCAAGGATCACATATGTTGCATTGATGCAACATAGGGGAATGTTTGATCCAGAGTTTGGATCATGTGAAGCTTGGAGACACTGCCCGGGTATAGGGAGTAGAAGTGACCAGCATCTCGACATTGGTCGCTATTAGAAGCTCCGAAAACCAATCCTCAGCTGGACAAAACATTGTCAATCTTCTGGCTCACCTGTAACTGTACGCATTCTGGAATCACCGGACGATAACATTGAGCGTCGCTGCCAAGATGCTCGATACGGAAGGTCAGCAGTAATCAAATCTTCATTCTGTAGCTTTGACTCCGGCTAGAAAACAATATCTGCAACAATTCATGCTCGTGAGTGAGCCCAAACCAAGTACCTCAATTCCTGCATCGCAAGCATGTCGAAGGTAACCTAAATGCAGGAACGGCAACATTGCCCTTTGCAGAAGAACCCGAGGTGAGTTAGCATCAAAGAACCTGCTAAGGGTGAAGCAGATAATCGTCTTCTCACCAAGTGAGGTTCTTCCGCTGGAGCAAATACGATTAATGTGACACAAATCAGTGCTCCGAAACAGAAATTCACGCAAATAGAGTTCCTGATATAGATTCAGACTCCATCTTCGGGCACCCTCAAATTGACGATTCAAACAGATTCCTCCACAGACAAAAAATATATTGCAGATTCCAACAAAATTTGCAGAGTCTACAAAGCTCTGGCTTGTCCGTGCTCCAAGCGGACAGTATTAACGATCAGGTAGCAATTCTATGAGGTTTGCGAGATTTAAGGGAAAAAATGACCACTCGAATAATCAGAACTCCTGTATTGAATGGATATCCAATCTCGTGCGTTGCTCCCGAGCTCTATTCCTCTGAAGACAGACAAAATCATCAACAAACTGGTTCTTATCATGAACTCATATCTCCCAGCAACAGTCGAGCTGAACGTAACCACTCTTCCCACCCTCGGATCACGCGAGCATTCTCGATTTACCACGGAAATCGACCTTTTGCTACAACAATGCAAAGTCAAATGTAATCCAGCCAAGGCAAACACACCACTAACCAGAAAAAAGAGAAGTCATAGAATGGGGGCATTGGGATTGCACCTGCTGCATAAGGAGGTGAAAATTGCATCTCTGGCTTGTCTGGCTTGTATAGACTAAGGAGCTAAGGTAGACACAGCCAAAAATGGCAGGGCCCGAAAGCGCCACATGTTCAGCTGGTGTAAATCCTGTTCAGTAATATGTACATATTGTCAAAGACGAAATTTTAACATCAATCAATAGATCATAGACAATTCATAACATTTACATACTTAATCCAAATAACTCATACTCAGGTACATTGCAATCCTCTTTCATTCGCCAACAAGAACATATGAACTATGTTCAAGAATAATTTCGGGTACCCCTACCTTAGTAATGAAACGACTGCTACAGAAGTCAAGGGAAATTGATATTCTTCGGCCATTTGTCAAAGTCGACAACATCCTTTTTGTTCACATACGCCTGCTGGCGATAAGACTTCGGTCTTTCAGTCACCGGCAACTCATTCCATCTCTGCGTCAAAACTTTCGCCGCTTTCCTGCCAAGCTCGAAGGGAAGGAAATCATCTCCACGCAAGTTACGTCGCTCGATCTCCTCCTCCATGGCATCCATTAACATCACCGGATCAAAGGCACGTCCCGTCGCCAAAAAATTCGCGCAAGCGTCAGCGCAAGCCTCTGCAATTCTCTTCATCTTTTCAGAGTCGACACCGTCTTTCTCAAGTTCCAGAGGTAATTTCTCCCGTAACCAGAGAGCCGCATCGTCTTCCACGCCACTACTCTCTTCCCCGCTCAGACTCTTCACCCTAACCCTAATTCGATCCCAACCAAGCTCATTAACTCGAGAAGGCCAACCTTTCAATGCGGAGAATTTCGTTCTGCTTCCGACCCTAAAGGAGTCCCTGCAAGAGATTGGGCTAGGCAGGCTCAACAGTACAGCAGATGTCGAGACGACGCGCATTGCCATCACCATAGTTCGAAACTCCGCAACTCTCCGACACAGCGTTAGGGTTTGCGAAATCTGATTTCAAAGGGACTTAAGTGACCAATTAGCAAAGGTTGTTAACCCTTAACCCTAGACCGCCCAAGGTCCAACCAGGCTTAAAAACTGCTTGCCTTTGCAAGTTTGAAGAGTCAAAATTAGAGTAAGTTATGAAGATCTTAACCCCTTAACGCCTGAGGCGCCATTTTTTGGCGTTTGGATGACTGCGGAAGAGCAGAAGAGGAGCGGAACAGTAGTTTTTTCATTCACTTTTTTTTTATTGACCTTTCACGTTGAGTTGTAAAGAGTCTCCAATTGAGTTTTTAGTCTAACTACTATTTGTTTTCATGTAGTTGAGAAGTAATTAGAGAAAACGGATGGCAAAACTGGCCATTTTAGTGTATTTTGAGAAATTGACTGAATCTGAAATTTCTTCTTAAAAATGACGTTTTTTGAGTTTGAGCCCAACTAATGAAATGAAGGTCCTACTCTCTAGTTCCTACTCCAATTCAAATTTTGAAAAAATTCGTAAAATTGAATATTTTATTGCATTTTGAGATTTGGCTGCAATTTTAATGTCCATTGCATCTTATTTATAGAAGTACACGGAAATTGAGTTTCCATCATGATGTTAGTTACTATAATTTACACACACGGTGAAATTTTCAGATTTTTTGAGATAATCTTCTATTTGATATGATTTTTTCTTCAATTTTTCTTCAAAAATTCATATAAAAATCAATTTTTCTCAAAAACATCTAAATTTTTTGTGGAATATAGAAGACATGTACTTTCATCTCTGAAAATAAAATAAAAAAGTTTCAGGCATATCTGCTTCCAAAACGGTAACAAACTAAGTGATGAGTAGAGAGGCTTCAGACCAGTGGTGATAGGTCCATCCTTTAAGGGTTAACCATACAATATTGTAGTGTGCATGTTGTAGATGGTGTGGAATAAATTTGGGGTCGTTTGACCGTATAGATTGAAAGATTATAATGTTTTAGTGTTAAGAAAAGGTGCTGAAATTTTCTTAAAACCACATTTGGAGGTGAAATTTGATTTCTAAATCTACTCAAATGACAAAACTTTGAGCTACAAAGTGACTCAAAACTAAAAGATAAAAAATTTGGTGAGAAAAAACATCACACAAATGAATCACTGTGTCTGCAAAATGGATTTGAAATGTTAAAAAACAGTGAAAAAAGTAGCAAAAAATCACATCTATGATTGAAATTCCTTCTACTAAAATGCTTCTCAGTCACTCAAAACCTCTTCGATTGACATGAAATTTTGAGCACAAGAACTAGACAAGTATGCACAACTTCTCCAACAAGAATGTTTGAAAAAGAATCATGTATGGAGAAGTTATGAGTCACCAAAGTTCACTGAATTGCAAAAATGTCTGGATTTTAAACTTCGAAATGCTCCCAAGAATTCAAAACAACTTGGATTGCCATGAAAATATTACCACAATAACTAAACCTTAAAGGGAACAAAACCCAACAAATTTTACTGAAAACGAACATTTTATGAAAAAGATACAAGCCCTCAAAGTTGCAGTCATCTTAACGTAGTGTGATGAATCCAAATTGAACCTATGAACTTTGAATGACTCTCACAAACTCAAAACGTCTTGGATTGATCTGAAATTTTTACCATAACAACTAGACTAGCATGCACAATTTTCCCAACAATTTTTATTGAATTCAGACATTGGATGCAAACGTTATAGCGCTTCAAAGTTGATTGCCAGTAAGTGTGAGGACACATTTTGTCTACTTGGGCGGTCTAGGGTTAAAGGATGGACCTATTACCACTGGTCTGAAGCCTGCTCGTCACTTAGTTTGTTACCGTTTTGGAAGCAGATATGCCTGAAACTTTTTTATTTTATTTTTCAGAGATGAAAGTACATGTCTTCTATATTCCACAAAAAATTTAGTTTTTTTTTCTAAGAAAATTTGTTTTTTATGTGAATTTTGAAGAAAAACCGAAGAAAAAATCATATCAAATAGAAAATTATGTCAAAAACTCTGAAAATTTCACCGTGTGTGCACATTATAGCAACTAACATCATGATGGAAACTCAATTTCCGTGTGATTCTATAAATAGAATGCAATGGACATTAAAATTGTAGCCAAAGTTCAAAATGCTATAAAATATTCAATTTTACGAATTTTATCAAAAGTTCAATTGGAGTAGAAACTAGAGAGTAGGACCTTCATTTCATTAGTTGGGTTCAAACTCAAAAAACGTCATTTTCAAGGAGAAATTTTAGATTTGATGGCAAATTTTGCCATCCGTTTTCTCTAATTACTTCTCAATTACATGAAAACAAATAGTAATTAGACTAAAAACTCAATTGGAGACTCTTTACAACTCAATTTGAAATGTCAATAAAAAAAAGTGAATGAAAAAACTACTATTCCGCTGCTCTTCTGCAGTCATCCAAACACCAAAAAATGGCACCTCAAGCATTAAGGGGTTAACCCTTAAAAGACAAATCTATAACTAGGGGAGGAGACTTCCCGTTTTTTAATAACCTACATGCGGCGGAAGATAGGATACATTTAAATAATCTTGGGTAAAATTTATAAGAAATTTATATATAAAATAGGGGACATTAAAAAGGCAAAGTGTTTTAAAAATAAAATAGGGATGATAATATGGCTGATTTTTCCGCTTTATGGTAAAATAAGGGCTCTTTTAATATTGCCAAGTAATGATTACAAGTAATTGATAGCCCCCCTAAAAATACCCCACCGCCACACGTGGGTCCCCCAAATACACAAGAAGTGTCCTCCCCGGGATCTATAACCATTGGTTCCAGGCCTCACTGTCCATCACTCAATTTGTTGCCATTTTGAAATCAGATATGTATGAAAATATTATATTTATTTTTCAGAAATGAAATTACATCTTTTCTATATTTTACAAAAGAATTAGATTTTTTTGAGAAAAATTGGTTTTTAATGAGAATTTTTGAAGAGAAAGTGAAAAAAAAGTTCACATCAAATAGAATTTTTTTTGAAATTTTTTGAAAATTTCACCATGTGTGTACATTATAGTGACAAACATCATGGTGTGAACTCAATTTTAATTGACATTGAAAATACATCCAAAGTTCAAAGTGCAATAAAATATTCAATATTATAAATATTTCCAAAATTCCAATTGGACTAGAAACTAAGGTAGGTGACTTTCATTTTGTTAGTGGGGCTCAAACTCAAAAAACATCATCTTGAAGGAGAAATTTCAGATTTAGAGCAAGAAGCAAAATACATTGAAATCATTAGGGGAGATTTGAAGCTTCTAGGAGCTCACGAATTCCCACAGTCCGAAAATGCAAAAATTGCCATGGGAATGCAGTTTTGCAAGAATCCTACGTGGTTGAGAGAGTGTCACATCATTAAATTTTGGGGCTTTTTTTCATATTTGAGGATCCAGGAATTTTCTTTTTTGGGAAATGTTGGCTTGATAGTGGCCAATTGTTCCAAAACAACCCTTTGGAGCCTTCGAATCCCCTCTAATGAATAAATTTTGTCATTTATTTTCTTACTTATTTCTCATTAATATGATGACAAATCCTAGCAAGATTACAAATTCAATTAGGTATTCTTCATAACCCTCCATGAAAGGTCAATAAACAAAAAATGGATGAAAAAACACTTTCAATCAGGGTTTTCTTGTCGGACATATTTTTGGGTTTTGGTGTCGTGTAGGACGTCTGACGTCGCGTGTCGCAGGTGACAACATGTCGCTACCCCGTCGCAGGCCGTCGAGTAAGGTAAAAAAAATTTACCCTACGGTAAATGGATTTGGCATACGTGGCAGATTGTTCAGAGTGACGTGGAACTTTAAGTAGGCGACTTCGGGTGGGGCGACTGCGCTTCAAGATAGGGCGACCACGTGTCTAATTTTGAGGGCGACTTCGGGAAGGGCGACCGCGCTTCAAAATAGGGCGACCACGTGTCCAATTTTGAGGGCGACCTCTTGTCGAGGGGCAACCTCGGGTGGGCGACCTCTGGTTTGGGGGCGACCTCTTATCAAGAGGCGACCGCGGGTGGGCGACCTCTTGTCTAGGGGCGACCTCGGGTAGGCGACCTCTGGTCAAGGGGCGACCTCGGGTGGGCGACCTCTTTGTTGCAATTGTCAAAAAAACACTTAAAACTGCCATTTTTAGTACAAAAAACAAAAAAAATTAGAAATGAAATTTTTTTCATATATAATGGTAGGATCTTGTAATATTATAGTATGAGAATATGTGAAAAAAATTTCAAAAATTTTCACCACACAGATTGCAAGATAATTGCATTCAAAGTGTAGAAATTATGTTTTGGGGGACTCTGGCGACCTCGGGTGGGCGACCTCTTGTCTAGGGGCGACCTTGGGTAGGCGACCTCTGGTCTAGGGGCGACCTCGGGTGGGCGACCTCTTTGTTGCAATTGTCAAAAAAACACTTAAAACTGCCATTTTTAGTACAAAAAACAAAAAAAATTAGAAATGAAATTTTTTTCATATATAATGGTAGGATCTTGTAATATTATAGTATGAGAATATGTGAAAAAAATTTCAAAAATTTTCACCACATAGATTGCAAGATAATTGCATTCAAAGTGAAAAAAATATGTTTTAGGGGACAATGACAAACTAAGGTAGACATGCCTATTTGCAATCTAGCTATATTGGAGTCAATTCTAAGAGGGGTACATATTTATTTGAAGTGTGCACATGTTTCTTGAATCAAACCCAAATGAAATTATAATTTTTCAATCAAAATCGTAATTTCTATGAATTTTTGAAGTAGACAATCCTAAATTACAAAACCGCCTTTAGGCTAGGATCATAAACAACTTATAAACATTGTATAACCACCTAATCAACAACTAGATATTTTCTATTTAAATAGTGACACATTACTCCAACTTGTCATAAAATCCTTGATTTTGTCATAGAATGAAGGGAATTTGGGGGGGGAGGTAGAAATGGGGCCAAAACTAGAGTGACGGAAATAGGCTAGTCTAGTTGGTGGAATAGAGTTACAAATGGAAATGGGTTGGTCTACTTTAGCTTAAGAGATTTAATTTTCTTAACTTAAAAAGTTTTCACTTTAGATCTTAACTTAATATATCATTCAAAATTAAGTTGAGAATGTAGGGAAAATAATGTGGTTGTCATTTTATTTTAAATTATTAAGTAGAAGGTACATCATAGAGGAAAAAAAATAATAGCTCTAAGGTGGAAATGTGGAAATAGAAATTCTAATCCCAATGGTGAGATTGTTTGATTAATCAATGCTAATACTACAAAACTGCTTTTTTTAAAATTAAAATTGAAGTAAAAAATGAATCCTATCTCAAACAATTTCAAAATCTTATTATTATTGCCCACAAAACAAAATGATTCATAATCTTTGCATCACCAATCTAAATAAAATGAATCAAAGTTCTAAGAAGACAAAATTACAATCTATAAGAAAAAAAAATTTAATTTTTGTGGATTTGTCTTTACCTACATAATTTAGATCTAAGCTTATTGTGATATGACTCTTGCTTTTAGGCACTAATTCAAATAAAACTACATTTCTAGAAAGCCAATAAGATTCTCTATCTTATAATAATGTTTCAAAAAGTTCCATAAAAATTTGACATTATAGGAACTTGTACAAAATCCACTTTACCCCCTTGTAGAGACAATGAAACTTTAGAAGATTACAATCTACTAATGTATTACTTATCAAAAAGATTTTGAAATATAAAATTATGGATTGTGATTTTTTTTAAATCATCCCCATTTGATTTTTTCTAATCTCCAAGCATCATTATATTCTTATATTTCTTAGCAAGTTAGCATCTTCACCTAAATTTAAAAATTAGAAGAAATAGATTTGAATTAAAACTTCTCCTTGTAATTTATGTAAAAGTCAAAGAATCATTCTAAAACTGTATTATTAACTAATTCGATTTCAAAATACAAAATAATGAATGGATATTTGTGTAAGAACTTCATCACTTCAATTTTTCTATTTTTCAAGCATCATTATATTTATGTATAATTTACCACCTTCACCAAAAATTTTAAAACTAGAGGGAAGAGATTATTTTAACTTAGAACTTCTCTTTTGTTTATATATAAATCTCATAGTCATTCTAATTGTGTGAAATTTATAACTCAGGAGGGGGGGCACTCCTGGTTTATTTAATTATAGCGTGCAATCAAATGAAAGGTGCTTTTAATTCCCTTAGCCTAAATTTTAAACAATTTTTAGAAATAAATTAGCATCACTAAAATGAGCTATTATCATTATAAATAATGAAGGGTAGAAAATAATACACAACTTTATCAAATTTGTTTTTCTAAATAAGGGTAGCCAAAAAGGATCTCTAGAAATTTGAACTTTTATGAAGTATACTAAGTTTGAAATAAGGAATCCTATGAGCTAAATACTATGAGAGCATGAGCTCTACATATAAATGAGAGTAACAACTAATGGGTGACAACTAATGGTGACAACTAATGATGACAACTAATGGTTGTGCTCTTATGAGTACTCACACTTTGAATGTGTTTGAATGAAATTGTTTAAAATGGAAGTATTGCTTATCTAGTCTCTAGCCTCTACATGTATCACATGTTTAGTCAAAGTTTTAATGACAAATTCTTTTTTCTTTGTAATTATTTGCAAAAAAAATGCAGGTCTTTCTTATGTATAATGAACATAGTGTATAATTAATTAGCACCCAAGAAAAATTCAAAATAAAGATAGGGTTATTGAAATTACCTAAGTTTAAAAATTTAGGTAAAGATAGGTCTATTTTAATTCACCAAATGTACCTACATTGCCCCCATCTTATAAGGGCTTGAATGCACGTCATGTCCTAATATATTACAAAGTGCATCCCCGGGGAGGACACTTCTTGTATATTTGGAGGATCCACGTGCGGCGGTGGGGTATTTTTAGGGGGGCTATCAATTACTTGTAATCATTACTTGGCAACATTAAAAGAGCTCCTATTTTACCATAAAGCGGAAAAATCAGCCATATTATAATCCCTATTTTATTTTTAAAACACTTTGCCTTTTTAATGTCCCCTATTTTATATGTAAATTTCTTATAAATTTTACCTAAGATTATTTAAATGTACTCTATATTCCGCCGCATGTAGGTTATTAAAAAACGGGAAGTGTCCTCCCCTAGAGTGCATCCCCCAAGATTTATAAAGTGAATTATAGGATACAAAATAATTATTAGAATTTTGTGTAACTAAAAACTTCTCCATTTGAATTTTTCTATTTTCCAAGCATCAACATATTCATGTATTCTTCATTACCTTCACCAAAAGCTTAAAAACCAAAAAGAAGAGATTCAGATGAAAACTTTCCCTTTTCATCTAATCAAATCTTAAAGTCATTCTAATGATGTAATATTTATTAAGTGAATTTTAGAATAAAAAAGAATGCATGGATATTTGTGAACAATCTTCTCCATTTAAAATTCTCTATTTTTCAAGCATCATTATATTTGCGTACTATTTATCAATCTCCACCTTCAACAATAAATAAAAAATAAAAATGAAGGACTTTAAATTTAAAAAATTTAATTTTTATTTCTACAAATGTTATTTGAAGGCTCATCCTAATGGCAAATTATTTATCAAGCAAATTTTAGAACTCAAAATAGGGGATGGAGACTTTAATAACAACTTGCCTATTTCAATTTTTCCTATTTTCAAACCATCATCATTGTCATGTCTTATTTAGGCACCACCTTGATTTTATCCTAAAAATTAGAGGGAAGAGATATAAGTGAAACTTCTCTTTTTTATTTATACAACTTTATTTTGAAGGCTTATCCTCATGGTGGATTATTCTATCAAATAGATTTTAGAACTCAAAATAGTAGATAAAGATTTCAATAACAATTTGCCCATAAGCCCATTTGAATTTCTTCATTTTTCAAGCATCATGATACTCATGTTTTATTTAAACACAACCTTAATTTTGTCTTTAAAATTAGAGGGAAGAGATTAAAAAAATGAAACTCTTGTTTTAGATTTATGCAACTTTAATTTGAAGGCTCATCTTTTTGGTAAATTATTTATCAAAAGATTTATGCAACTTTAATTTGAAGGCTCATCTTTTTGGTAAATTATTTATCAAGTGGATGTTAGAACTCAAAATAGTGGATAGAGATTTCAATAACAATTTACCCATTTGAGTTCTCTATTTCCAAAGTACCACCATACTCATATCTTAATATTTCACCACCTTCATCTCAATCCTAAAAATTAGTGGAAAGATATTTAAATGAAAACATTTGCTTTTTGACTTACAAAAATGTCAAAGAATTGTTGTGGTAAAAAACATTTATCAAATAAATTCTAGAATACAAAATAATAGATTGAGATTTGTATAAGAAGATATCCATTAAAATTTTCCATTCTTGAAGCATCATTCTACTCAAGTATTATTTACTACTTCAATTTAAGATTTTAAAATAAGAAGAAAGAGATTTAAATGATAACTTCTCCTTTTAGTTTATGTAAATGTCAATGAATCATCCTCATAGTGTATTGGATTTCAAAATACAAAATAATAAATAGAGATCAATGTAGATTGTTCCCCATTTAATTTATCAATACATTAAAAATTACAATTCCATTTACATAAACATTCATACAATAATAAATTTCCCTTTCCGCAAAATCTGAATCCTCAATGAAAGTTGTGACCTTATCACTCCAATTATCCAGTAGAAAAAACTCATAGGTTAAATTAGATACACAAAAATTAAAACCTTACTATAGACAATCGAAAGTAAACAAATCTTGAGAAGAGCTTTGATATTTAGCAAATGAGATTAGACATTTAGGCATTGAAGTCTAATTTCAAACATAAACATTTTCTTAGGTCACCAAACATAGAAGGTACATTAATCAATTCAGAAATTGAAGCAAGTGTAAGTACTCACAATGAGCTAGACTCTTCTTTCCCTCCATTTTTCAAAAAAATGCCATACTCTATGTTTCTTTCGCGACTACTTCTCAAGGACGACCTCTTGTGGGCGACCGCGGGTGTAGGGCGACCGAAGGTAGGAGAACGCGGGTCTAGGGCGACCGCGGGTGGAGGTGGGAGCCATTCCCTCAACCAAGCTCAAAAAAAGTCATTTTGGGGCCATTTTGGGCCATTTTGGGGCGACTTCGGGTCTTGGGGCGACCTCTTGTGGGCGACCGCGGGTGTGGGGCGACCGAAGGTAGGAGAACGCGGGTCTAGGGCGACCGCGGGTGGAGGTGGGAGCCATTCCCTCAACCAAGCTCAAAAAAAGTCATTTTGGAGCCATTTTGGGCCATTTTGGGGCGACTTCGGGTCTTGGGGCGACCTCTTGTGGGTGACCGCAGGTGTGGGGCAATTGGAGGTGGAGGTGGGAGCCATTGCCTTGCCTTTTGTAACATTCTCTTTTATTTTGGAATTTTTTTGGCATTAGATTGAGATTTTTCAACTTGTTTACTATTTTTCCTAAAAATTAAAGAATTGTTGGTAGATGACTCTAAAATTATTCTCTGTGAACAAGTGATAACATTTAAAGAAGAGTATAAAGAGAATGCAAGAAAAGTATAAATATACAATGGAATCTATTTTGTTTTCTATTGGAAAATTTGCCAACTTGATGAAAATTAATTAATAATATGGAAAAATACAATAGTGAAGTATTTGAAAATACATCAACATTAAGGTGCTTAATGAGGAAGTTGGGTGTATTGCTTCGAAGAAGCAAATGACAAATGGATAGTTGGTGAACTTGCTTACAGATAAACTATGGTTGATGAAGCTCTTGAAAATAGTTTCCCCCACCCATTATTTTGTAATAGGACATGATATTCCTATATTACCATAAATGGGTAGGCCACATTGCATGCCTCTAAATTTCAAAAACTAATGTAAATAAATTAACAAATTCTTTATGATGTGCCATTTAGAAAAATATGTTGAATATCTTGTATGCAAGGTGATAAGGTGTTGAGATCTATGCATAGAATCTCAAATTTGAATTCTCTTGTGCAAATATTTTGTAATTTTTGTTATAAAATTTACTCTCATTTGTTCATTCCTAAATTACTGCATGAAAAAGTCTACAAAATGAAATTGAAATATAACATGTAAAGAATCAAGAATCCCCTTGTCGACATATAAAGCTATGATTCATTCTATTTGGACTAATGATTAAAAAATTATAGATAATCTTGTTTTTTGAGCAATTATAGAAACTTCTTGAAAAATAACGTATTAGATTTCATTTTGAATGCAATTTTCACAAATTTTCTAAAAAACTATTTATCAAGTTAAAATTTTCTTCCTAGAAAAATCACACAATTAGAATTTATGTGATTCAATTCTATCCTAGAGCTATCAATAATTTATTTTTTTGTTCAACCTATTTCTACTTAACAATTTGTAAACCCCTAAGTACTCATGTGGCTTTTTTTTGGTTGTTGCTTGACTTTGGGTAGAATTTTTGGGCATTATATTTTTTTTCAATTAAAAAAAATTGGATTGTCTTTCAACATTTACATTCAAAACTAAGATCAATGTGATCAAACAAAAATTATAAGAAAAATAGTAGGAAGTGTTTAGAATTGCATAGTGTTGAAAATTTTAATATTTGGAGAAAATTTTGATTCTTTCATTATTAGATCTTTTTCATTTTTTCACAAATCAATAGAAACCACAATTTTGACCAATCCAAAAAAAATCAAGTGCTAAAGATGAAATTTGTATTTTTGGTGATTTTTTGAAGTTATATCTTCAAAATTCATTTGAAAATAATCTAAAAACAACTTTAAAACTCTAACTATATAGATACTTTCTATTTTTTGTGTTTCATATAATCTTTTTTGATGATAACTTCAAAAAAGTTATAGAACTTGTATTTTATCACATTTGCATTTTGTCCTAACCTTTTGGGCTTTTAGGGGTTAGAGATTGAAAACAAATTTGTTTTTTTGGAATTTTTTTTCTTAGACTTTTAAATAATTTTTTTTATTATAATATAACATAAAAAACAAAGTCTATAGTGCAAAAAATTTCCATGAATTACGGTCAAAGTCATTGAAATTGTAGTCCAACATTCAAAATTTTATTTTTCCAACTTGAATGCTAATATCTTCTAATGGGTGATTGCAAGAAACACTTGTACTATTTGTTGCGTTTTGTCACACCTTAGATTCCGATTTTTTTTTAGCCATAAATTTTGTGTTTTAGCTTCAAATGATTCAAAATTTATTGGGAAGCTACTCATGGCTATTATGTATCTATAATGAATTTTGGAGATTTTTCAAAAATAACTTATTATTTTTAAATAGCCCCAAAAATTTCTCACAATACTTGATTTAGGGGTTTTTAGCACCATTTACCTCCCCCCAAAACGAATTTTGACCTAAAATTTAGAAAAGATGGTCTCTTAGTATATTTATAGCTACTGTCTAAATGAATTTTCAAAATAGACTTATTTTTATGTATTGTAGAAGTCCACAAAAAGAGCTTCATTTTGCATTTTTTTCCAAAGGTATAAAACATTATTTTAGTGAGTTTTTTGGTCAAATCTCATCTCCGCAAAGTTTTTCCAAATGATGTATTTTTATGTATTTTAAGAAAAAATGCAAAATGAAGCTCTCTTTGTAGACTTCTACAACACATTAAAATAAGTATTTTAAAAATTCATTTAGACAGTAGCTATAAGTCTACTAGGAGACCATCCTCTCTAAATTTTAGGTCAAAATTCGTTTTTTTTTGCAGGTAAATGGTGCTAAAAACCCCTAAATCAAGTATTGTGAGAAATTTTTGGGGCTATTTAAAAATAATAAATTATTTTTGAAAAATCTCCAAAATTCATTATAGATTTATAATAGCTATGAGTAGCTTCCCTACCAATTTTAAGTCATTTGGAGCAAAAAATAAAAAGTTATGGCCAAAAACAAATAAAAAACTAGGGTGTGACAAAAGGCTTTAAGTGTTTCTAAATTTTTATTTTTTGTATTCTTAGATGAGTGCAATTTTTTTAATAGCATTAGAAGAGGTCACCCCCTTTCTTTTTAATGCAATGGGGTTTCCCCATTTGCTAAAAGAAAAAAAAAAAAAAAAAAAAAAAGAAAAAAAAAAAGAAGACGTCGCCTCTACCCGAGGTCGCCCCTACCCGAGGTCGCCCCCACTCGAGGTCGCCCCCACCCGAGGTCGCCCTCTACCCGTAGTCGCCTATCTTTTTTAGACCCGCATGCGCCTCCCAAATGTAATACGTGGATGCCACATGGCATCCAGGTGGCGTTATTTACTGTGTGGTAAATTTTTAAAAGTCAAAGGTAACTTTGACTCTATTGGACGTCGCGAGGGTAACCACGAGACGTCGTGTGACGTCTGGTTGTCGCGATGTCGCGTTGTCGCCAGAGAAAACCCTGCTTTCAATCTATCTTTATATCTCTTATTAGTCATCCAAATGCCATAAATTGGCGTTGGTGGCATTTAGAGGTTAAGTTTAGGTGTCGACAACTAATTGCATCCAAATAAGCCAATGATTATTATTCTAGTTAATGTATTATTAATTTTTGTTGGATCTTGTTAAAAGTCAAAAGGTGATTCCAAAACCCATTATTTATAATGCACTTTTTGGACTTTGTACAAATAAACTATAAAGTACTACAAAATAGGTGCATCTAAAAGTGAATCTTGTTTTTGTTGCATGGAGATGTGACAAATTGCAGCATAGGGGTTGTAATCACATCTAATTATAGCTTAGTACCTTTGAGAAATGTTGATATTGGTTTGAAAACATTCTATGTTTTGAATACTACAATGAGTTTGACTTTGAAGCATCATGAAGATCTTGAAGCATTGAAGCAAAGAATGCTTACAATTGCGATTGTCTACCTTATTGATAGTGTTGTGTCTTTTCAAGGTTACATGATACTGTTGATAAGATGAATACTAGCCAGTGAAAATAAGAAACACTTGTACTATTTTTTGTCCCCTTGGCCTTAGATGGGTGGTTTTTTATTCAAAACTTTTGCATCATTTGTCCATTTCACACAAAACTTGAAATGAAGGTACATATAAAATTTGTAGATATAATTTTATTTTTTGAATTTTTTTGAATTTTTTGAAATTCTTTTACTATTTTGAAATAGCCCCCGATTGAATGTCTATCTTGGCTAATTTGGGGGGATTTTAGTCCTATTTTAATCCAAAAATGCAAATTTTAAGCTCAAAATTGGCATGCAAGGACTTTATCTAAATTTGCGCAAGACTACAAAAAAAATTTCCAAAAATAGTAAACTATCCAACTTCCACATGTGTTCAAAGTGGACTACTTTTGCGCACATGTATAGAATATAATTTATTAAATTCTCATAGATGAAAATGGTTGAAGAAAAGCATCTTGAGGTTAGGAAAAATAAAATAAATTATTTTGGATTTTTGGAAATTTTCCTATTTAAAAAAAATAAACCATCAAAGTGTCTATTTCTATTGTATTTTTCATTGTGCTATTTTTGAGCATAACTTTTCTTAGGTCTGAATTTTAAGAGGCACAATATTCTCATTTTTCTTCAAATTATCCATATTTTATTTTATTTAAAAAATATATATTCTTAAAGTGACGGGACTCATCAAAATACGCCATTTTCAGCCAAAAACAGCAAGTGTTTCTTACAACAACCCACTATAGTTAAGTTGAATTTGAAAAGAATTAGTATGTTGTAGTATAAATTGCACATTGGTTAATGAATTAGAATTTTAAGATTTAAAAATGAATTTAAAAATCACTATTTTTTACAATTCAATGTACCCTACTATGGAGTTATTCATTAAAATTCCACAATGTGAAGAGATATATTTAAATTGCTATTTGAATTGTTTAGGTAATCAAAAGAGCTACACTAATGTTTCATAGGACGATTAACATATTTTCACCCCAAAGTTTATAATGAGAAGCTATATAATTTTGCTCTAACTCCTATATTGTATCTATGGATTTTATTATTTTTTCAAAAATGAGTTCATCCCAAATACTCACGAGGTATTCCTTAACTTGGAATTCTCTCCCTAAACAAACATTTTGAATTCAACAAAAAGTAACACAAAGGTATACAATGAAATACCTACCTATATGACCAAAGTGACCGTACCAAGAAATTCTCACGATCACCACAAACTCTACACGTAAATGTTTAGAATCGATTGAATCAATTTGTTAATAGCTTTCATGTGTTGGTCTGTAATCCTACTCAGGAAAAGCAATTTTCAAATTAAAAAAAATTATACATTGCAACTCTCTCACATGCAACTTGAGGTTTTTTGCTAATAAAATAAAATAAAATAAAAATAAAAATAAACTCCATGGCAAACAGCAAACTGAGGTGAACAAGGTATCAATTCTGCATTTCAGAATACGGTACAGAACTACAGATACGACATGGCCTCGTTGTGCGAGCTCTTAGAGATGGACTTAGCTAGTAATCATGCCCGGGAGGATTATCACGGCAGTTGCAATTTGCAGCAGAACATCGAGTTTATCCACGCGGATGAAGCTCGGAAATCTTGTACAGTACAATCTAGCTTAGTTCGTTCAAAAGTCGTAAAATTAGGTTTCCATCAGTAGCTAGGTCAGCATCCTGCAATTCCAGGAGTAAAATCGGATGCCCTCTGTTCGGAAAAATAGTGTGTGAGCTATAAGTTTGGATGGATGCAGACCCTGCATCTCGTTTGTAGAGGCTCGAGTTCTATTGCAAAAGGGCACTCTTCCATCACAAACGATTTCATGGCGAAGGTGCAGATTGCCCATGTCACCATGTGACAGTCCACACAGTCGCCACCTTTCGCAAATCGTCTCACCGTGACTAGTTCTGTGGGATACATACACAAATTCGAAGGTCATACCACATCTTGATCTTCTGGAATTTGCAGAGACCTTGAAGGCTCACATTATGTATTTGCACTCCTGTCTCGGTAGAATACGAACATTCAAACGGAAGGCTGATCTGGTGTTCAATTCGGTCGGTGATCCCAGTCTCTGCCCACGTAAGCTCCTAGAGCTCTAACGATGCGTACACGGAGAAGACTTCGGGAATTCTTCAGAGAGATGGTGATTTTGAGAAATTTGTCTGCAACAACTAAGGAGGAATTATGCGCAAGATCGGTGGCAAGAACGGAGAGATCTAGTATGTGCTCCCTGAATATTAGACAACTACTTCTCAGTGTGACTTACATTCCCGATCATAAACGACCATCTGTCAAATGTTGGATACCGCTTCAAGCTCAATGCAGACCTCCATGCCGATCTATATCATTGAGAAGTACGGGATGTCCTCGATCAAAAACCCTACGAGATTGGAGGACAAGTTAGAATTCCGAGATTTGAGAAGGTCAACGGATTGTATCTCTACCGCCGCGCTGAAGACCTCAAAACCAGAAGCGGGAAGCTCGAAATGCTCAAACAGAAATCTGCGTCGAAAATCTTCAAGCATGGATTATTGTCCCGGGAAAAATCCAAAACTTACAGAGCCAAATAGCACTGCGGACAATTTGCCCCGTAGTGTACTCGGCCATTCGATTCCCCTGGCACTGTAGGGCTCAGACAGATCAGAGTATCGTGATTTGAATGTAAGCCGAGAGATGAGTACAATTACGATCCAAATCTATAACTTAAGCAAATACATCAGCTATAGAAGATACCATTTCACAATTGCCATGTCTCAAATTTTAGGTCAATGAATTCATCTCACGATACTGCAGGGCAAACTGTCAACACGTCATGCATGCATGGAAGGCAGGAAGCCGGACCAGTCAAATCCACAACGCAAGCATATCAATAAGAACAGATGTAAGGAACTTTATTTATGATTGCTATCCAATTGAACAACGGTTGCCACAGTACGTTGCACCATTCGAGTAGCACCTTTGTTCCACAAAATTGAAATCCTGACTGACTGTGGCATGGCAGGATTCTACACGCTGATATCTATGTACATATGTGTCTTACTCGCATCGGAACTCTTCATGAGTTACGATTGATTATTCATATACTACTTGGCTCTAGGCCTCCACATCAATATCGCTTCTATACGCTTCAATTTCCCTGAAAGGCAAAATGGATCGAGTGAAGATATACCCGGAGAATATATTCTGTCGCCCATGGTGTTCTTGGCTTTAAGAAGACGAAGGGAAGTTATTGACAATGCCTTGCAACACACTGTGCAGATTGTTGCGTAGCATTTCTGCGTCTGAGCTGGCCTGCATCCAAATCAAACATTCACTTTCCAGTCAGTCTCGAACGCACATCTGGATTTGAATAAGGCAAATCTTACTATAATTACATGTAATTTCATGCTGCAATCAATCACACATGTTGTATGGATTCATGAGTTAGTGCATTACCTCACACTGTAAAATGCATGCGTGTGTGTTGCCAGTAGTCATGATCGAAGCAAACAAAACCTCTAAGCGGTGGTTCTGCATTGCAACGAGCATGGGCACAAGCAGAGCGACTGCTTGGCCCAGGTATGGAGAGGTAATCGTCAATGTGTAATGGTCGTGGCAATAACTAATCGCCATGTTTGTGCCTAAGACTGATCCCAAGCCCGAATAAATGTCCACTGCTGGCAATGCAGTGACTGCCGTCAACGCCGAGGGATCATGAGTCTGATCCTCGCACGTGAAACCCTCGGTCGTCTCGAGCCATGCCGCTGCGGTGTCCGTGTGGTGAATACTTGGGCTGACGTTGCTTAACGCTTCCACCAGCTGCTGGGAATGCTTGAGTTGTTGCTCCAGCATTTTTATCTTGTTTTTGAGACGATTGACGTAGTTGATCATGTCCTGCACTACAGTTGCGTTATCGGATAGGATCTGCATCGATCATGCCAACAAATTCCACTTTAGTTGAGGACGTACATCGATATATCCACAGGCCGGAATGAAATGAATTGCATGCATTGCCCTGACGTACATCTGCTGTTTCGGAAGTCCAAAGATTTCGCACTAGATTACCTTTCTTGCAGCTGCGGCCTGGCGGCTCTGACGCTTCCGTGGCACCCGACCTCGCCCCGCCGTGACTTTTCGTTCAGCAACATTCGTATGGCTTGTTGAAGCGGAGTGTGCTGATCCGTTAGGTACAAGAGCAGAGTTTGGCAAAGCACCGGACGTGGCTGGTGACTGCGCCGGAGAGTTGAAGGGTGTGACGTTCGCCGTGGGAGCCGATCCGTTAAGGACACGAGCAGAGTTTGGCAAAGCACTGAACGTGGCTGGTGACTGCGCCGGAGAGTTGAAGGATGTGATGTTCCCCGTGGGAGCTGATCCGTTAGGGACAGGAGCAGAGTTTGGCGAAGCACTGAACGTGGCTGGTGACTGCTCCGGAGAGTTGAAGGGTGTGATGTTCGCCGTGGGAGATGCTCCGACGATGTTCGGGACGATGGCTGGGATGACATTAAAGTCCGGAAACAGTGGGTACTCGGCTGGATCATACTCCGGATCCATTGCATACGGCTGATTGTTCGAGGAGGAATGGAGTGGCGCACTGCCCAGCAACTGCCTCTGCATGTCCCCAGCAAGATCGGGGAGCGGCTGCTGCGGGCCCTGTTGGTGCCAGTCTCCAAATGAAAAGCTCTGGGGATATGTCGCAGAGTGGTGGATCATCTCGCTTAATGGCAGTTGTGCCAGACTCGTGTGCGAATAACTGGGAGGATCGTAACTCACCATCTGCATCGGCCCCTCCAAATGGTTCGCTTGATACAGTTGCTGTTGGAGAGGTAGAGAAAAGGCATTCTCCAGGCTTTGACCCTGCTCTGGTGGAAAGAGTTGATCGAGCATGTGTAAATTCTCTGCCTCTTGAAGGGGCAGGATCTCAGGCAGCGGACTGATGACCTCAGGGCCTGCACAGAGCGAGGACGGGAAGTCGTAGTCTGATGCTATAGGTGGTGTCGCTGCAGCATGTAGTAAGTTCGAGGTCGGATAATTACCTGTACCACCGAAATCCAAAGGGGAACTAAAATCAGTCAGGCAATGGTATGTAATAGCTTACTTGAAATATTCCGTCCAACGATACTCGCATAGATAGTCGCACAATTTCACGTACTCTGTATGATCGGGTACATAAATACGGAGTAATCTAGATTGAATGGATACTTAGAGGAATTGAGTAGAACTGAACAGGTTCACTCTTCGAAGCCGCTTGCCCTAACCCAAATAAACCAAGAAATTGAAGCAGGACTGTTGTGCAGAATGTGCAGAACTTACATGGCAGTATGTTAGCAAGTGATCCGTAGGACTCAAAGAGTGAGGCGTGGATGCTCTCGGATGATTGATTCCCAGACTCAAGAGGGAAAGCGCTCTGCAAGTTCGCAGCGCCAATGTCAGTATTCTCCAGGCGCTGAGTCGCATCCAGTTCTGCGAGGGTGAGGACATCTGAGTTAGTTCCACTGGGCTGGTGCACATCCAAGCCGCCTGGTAGATAACCAGTGTGCACCTCGGGCTGCACCTCAACCCCATACGATGGTTGCAAAGATGATCCCATGATCATCTCACTCGGTGCGCCAAGATGAGTGCCGTTATGCTGGATCCAAGCGTTGGAAGCTGCAGCTGGGTCATTGACAGGCGACCTGATTACTCGTCTCTCTCCTCTCGCAGATGCACCGCGACGAGCACGAGACACTTCATTGCGGCGAGTGCGTGCCATTTTGCGACTAAACACGCGAAAAACGAAACACTCAAACCAGATGAATGGCCTCCCGAGGCTGATCAGAGCAGAGATGACTAAGCAGGCAGTGCTCAAATGCAAGTGCTTCATCAACGGAGTGCCTCTTCGCTATATGTATTGTTTTCTCTGATTCTCTTCCCGAGGGATGGAACCGTGGCTGATGAAGCAACGTGCTTGAGAGTTAAAATCGTGAGATGGAGCTGAGTCGTGGCGCCTGGTACTGATCGAGTCATCAACAACGACATGAGGAGTGGAGAATCAAGGTCCGTCAGGATGCTTGAGAAGCTACATGTAGGAACAGTGTGTCTAGCTGGTTGGGCCCGCGCTAGCTAGCTCGCTCGCTTGGGGATTCAGTACAGCACCTTCGGTTCACCTCGATTCGATCGTTTCTATCGCCATCGTCTTGAAGACAGCAGCCAGACGACTCAAGGGACCCAGCTTGGCGACGCCCTCCCTCCCCGCCTCAGGTACTCTCATCTCCTAATCACAGTAGTTACAAACTGTCACACCAGAGTTTGCGTAAGAAGCGGATTATCTATTGATCCGATACTCCAATCAAATTATAGCTTTAATTTCAGTTTGGAGCGTCATGCTTCACAAGTTCCTTTCCAATTCGGCCCATTGATATACTGTATAATTATCTTCAAGATCGATCAAATTTTTCTTTCAAATTTCTCGAGAAAACTTTGACGTTCGTATCATTGATAATTAATGAAGCTAAGTAAGCCCAATGAATTGTTCCAATGACTCCGTGCATGATGTATCGCTAGATGCCGTGGGTTAATAGCTACTCGTTGCACATGCTAATCGAAATTCATGCTGAGGGTTGTCTCCACAAGCTACAGGAGCAATTTGTCCACCAACTTCTTGCGCTTATATGCATTAGTTTGCAGTACTCTTCTTGCGCCGGCTTTCATAATCAGGAGCTTAAACTGCTGACGAATGTCTTGTTTCGCGATCCAATTACTAGCTTGCTGATTTTCGAGGATCTAATGAAGTCAAGGAGGTTAAGTCAATAAGCAAAAAACACTTGTCATTTTTTGATGATTGCTTGTGCAATGGCGAAGATTTCTATTTGAAATCCGAGCAAGTTGGTTTTATAGAACCTATGAAGATTTTACTTATGAACATTAATTTGGTGTTTGGGGGTTAAACAACAAAGTTCACCTATTAGAAAAAATTTGGACTCTTTAGAGGGCCGCCTAACATTGACAACCCAGTCTATATAAAGATTTTCGTATAAGCTTGATTTTTGTATAAAGTGCTTGATTTCTATATAAAGTCCCTAATTCTTAACAGAAGATGCGGTTCAGCTTGTGTGCATATCTTCCCTGCCACACAAAATATGTCAGTTTTTACAGCTTTCGTTCAATGAAACTGAAGAGCTCGTATTTCAAAGCTCTGACATTTGGTTGCACTCTTGATCACATGACACTTGTACATTTTAGCTATAGGGGAAAAATTCTGCCTCATACTAAATAAATGTAATGAAGGGTCCATTCTTCCACTTCTTAGCGGCCCTCTAGAGAGTCCAAATTTTCTCTAATGCTCATTAATGACAATTTAGCAATGTCATGTCCAACTTGCAAGCTCATTTGGTAGAGAGACAAATTTTTTGAACATTATGTTATACATGTGACTTTGTGATATAGGTATGTCAGAAGGAAATGAAGTTTATACAAAAATCTTCATTGAATCTTCAAAAGACTCATTTATGGACTTAAATGTGCATAGCTACAACCTTTATATCTTAGCTATGAACTTGAAGAAATTTCAATGACTTGTATTGTCTACTAATTGTCTTTGAAAAAAAAGCATTGATGTTGCTTCTCTTTGCAATCTTTTCAATTTTATAGTAGTATGAGATATCCTTTGTCTTTTGATAAATTGAACAATGTAGGGTGATTGCAAGAAACACCTATCCTATTTGTTACGTTTGGCTGATTTTTACGGGAGTACTTTAAAATTAAAAAATTAATTTGAAAAATATTTGAAAAATATGAATAGTGTATATACTTCTAAGATAAAGGTTTTTACCGAAGAAAATGGATAGAAAAATTCTCTAAGTAGAACTTGAAAAGTGCCAAACCTCCAAAATATACATACCTTCATGTTTTAATTAGGGAAAAATAGTAAAAATAGATATTTTCAAAAAATAAAATGTGTCCATTTGCAAAAACTTTATGGAGATGGTCATTTACAAAAAAATCCACCAAAATAATATTTTATATGTTTTAAAATACAAGCAGAAGGGAGCTCACTTTGTAGACCTCCACACCTTACAAAATTAACTTTAAAAAAAAATCCTTCCTTGGAGAGATAGAAGTCTACTAGAAGACCATCTCATCCAAATTTCATGTTAAAATCATTAAAAAAAGGTATAGCTCAGATACTAAAAACCTCTAAACTACCAAGTGTGACATCCAATTGGGGTCTATCTTTGGATAGTAAAATATTTTTGAAAATTATGAAAAAATTATCGAAGGTTTATAATAGTTATGAGTACCTTCCCTACAAATCTTGAGTCAATCGAAGCTAAAACACAAAAGTTATGGTAAAAAAACAAATCAAAATGCAACGTGTGATACAAAATAGGACAAGTGTTTCTTGCAATCACCCTATAATCATATTGCTCCAAACAATTCAAAGCGGCTAGAGGATGTTTGAAGTGTAGAAGAGTCTTATATAATTCATCAATTCATATTGAAGAGAATTTGTAAGAGCAATGAGCAATCATGGTAAGTGGATTAGATGCTTCAAGAATTGCAAGCAAAATAGTTAAATAACAATTCACCAATGACATTTGTATATAGGCAATGCAAAAAATACTAAATTTTGTAGGTTTGATGGCTTTCATAAAAAAAGGCAAAACTTCTCCTACATACAAACAACAAATCTCAATTAGAATGTGCTAAATCTCATTGCAATGAACAATTGATGGTTGGAAATGGGTGATTGCATAAAACACTTGTACTATTTTTTGTCACATATCTCATCTTGATCTTTTTTTTGACCATAACTTTAGCATTGGGTGATTGCACGAAACACCTGGCAGTTTGGTTGCGTTCTGATTTTGGAGCGTTATAATTTTTGATGTATGAATCCAATGCCAAAACAAAAAATATACTTCTAAAGATCTTGACAAAAATTGTATTTTTTATTTTTAAATTTTTAAAAAAAATCATTTTATATTTAAAAATTAATTTTGTTAATTTGTCACACTTTGACATAGTGGGGTTTTTAGTACTATTGAGTGGTTGAAATTAATTTTTTTTTAGCTGAAATTTCTATGGTATATTTTCTTAGTAGGTAGACATGTTCCTACCAAAGGAAATCTAAAAATACATTATTTTATATCCTCCACATTCGTGCAAACAAGCCTTCTTTGCGCGTGCAATTCCAAACATTTGAAATGGTTTTGACCTCATTTTTTTAGTCAAATAGCATCACCAAAAAGTCTTCCCAAATGGACAATTTTTAATTTTGTTGAAAATTTCTTTTTCTATTTTCTACAAATTAAAACGTTTAAGCATGTATTTTCTAGGACAAAACTCTATGTCCAAAAAATGTCCTAGAAAATACATGCTTAAACGTTTTAATTTGTAGAAAATAGAAAAAACAATTTTCAATAAAAATAAAAATTGTCCATTCGGGAAGACTTTTTGGTGATGCTATTTGACTAAAAAAATGAGGTCAAAACCATTTCTAATGTTTGGAATTGCATGTGCAGAGAAGGCTTGTTTGCATGAATGTGGAGGATATAAAATAATGTATTTTTAGATTTCCGTTGGTAGGAACATGTCTACCTACTAAGAAAATATACCATAGAAATTTCAGCTAAAAAAAATTAATTTTAACCGCTCAATAGTACCAAAAACTCCACTATGTCAAAATGTGACAAATTAACAAAATTAACTTTTTAATATAAAATGATTTTTTTAAATTTCTGAAAAATAAGGAATACAATTTTTGTCAAGGTCTTTAGAAGTATATTTTTTGGTTTTGGCATTGGATTCATACATCGAAATTTATAGCGCTCCAAAATTAGAACACAACCAAACTACCAGGTGTTTTGTGCAATCACCCTACTTTTGCTTCAAATGACTCAAGATTTCTAAAGAAGGTACTCAACTACTCATGACTATCATACACCTTATATAACTTTTTTATAATTTTCAAAAATAATTTACTATCCAAAAATAGACCCCGATTGAATGTCACACTTTGCAATTTAGGGGATTCTATTACATTAGATGAAATTTGAAGGTATTAGGAGACTGCGGGTTCCCGGACTGTGGGAACGCAGTTTTTGCCCTGTAAATTCGAATCCTATGTGGTCACGACCCCGCCACGTAATAAATAAAAAAATATCAAATTTTCTTTTTTCGACTTATTTTTATATTTCAGGACCCAATTTTTCTTTTTTCTTTTTTCTTTTTTCCAGTTAAATGACTCAAGTCTATATCCTTGATTACTTCCTTGAGCTTTTATCTTAAATTACTACACTTTGCTTAGTTACAAGCATTATGGTAATTCTTCATGATTCTATATGGCTTAGAAGTTGTTTACTATAGCATATATGTCTATTTTTTCAAACTCCTATACCCTTATTATACTTATCTCTAGTTATCATGTCTTTGTCATATATATTTTTTTCTATGATCATGAGAATATGAATAGTTCATTTTGATGCTAAGAAAATAAATTATTGTTAGTTGATGCATGGTTATACTGCCTCTTATGGTTGTTAATAAAACATGCTATCTTCTACCACATGATATGCCAATTGGTACATTTATTTTTGTCCTTATAGTGACTGTTAAGTTTCAGCCTCCAAATTCCTATAGCCCCCATTTCTCATATTGATGGACTTTACATATGTTACATGGTACACTCACATCAACTTATTGATGAGCCATACCAAAGTTACTGACTTGGTATGACTCCTTAGTGATTGACTTAGTGGCTATCACCTGAACATGCCTTGATGATATTAAAATTAGCCTGAGGCCCCTTATGAGGTAAACTCCCTCTTTCTTCAGCTGGATAATTGGACTGAGTGACCAACTCTCAATTTGCATTGGCTCATATTTCAACCACTGACTGGTTCATTGGCCAATGGTTCCTTCCGTATGCTGACTTGAGTGAGCTCTCTTCACTTTGCAATAACTTTTTGAGAGTTCTATTTCACTGTTGAAAGAGTGCATTAGCATAGTGAGGGCTGATTTCACTAAGGCAAAAGGAGTTATAGACATGGTCAATACACAATCTTTTGTTTCTAGCCAGGTTCTACCTTGTTTTTTGATTACTTGCATTACTATTGGACTATTTGATGATTTCTATGTATTTTTCTTGTGAAAAGGATAGCAACTGATTGTGGGCTGTAGACACTTGGTGCAACCTCACTAACAACACTTTGTGTGGTACAGGTACATGTGAGGCCCACACCCTCTTGAAGATACATGGAGATGATATTTTGGAAATTACTCCATCGTGGTCCTAGTCTACAAAAGAAAAAAAGTTGGTATAGATTGTTATATTTACCAGAGAAAGTATTACTTCTCTTTAAGCATATTCTTGATGTTTTCCTTCCAAAAATTGGTATTGTCCTTGACAATTATTGATATGGACACATAGCAAACTTTTACATATGTTAGTGGGTAGTTTTATTCTCACTCCATATCTTTGATTAAAGGTGATTTGATGTTTACAATAGTACACAAACTACTATTGAATCAGTTTGTGGCATAGACTTGATTATAATTGGCAATGGAATAAGATAAAGTCATAGATGTACTCTTTCTAGAGATGTTCCAGAAGTTGCTTTTTTTTCGATTAAAACCGGCTTGACAGGGAGCCGTTTCGAGAACAGACCCAAAACGGCCCTGTAATGCCCTCAAATTTCTTCTAATGCTAAGGAGTACCTTTATTTTAATGATTTTGAGATAAAATTTGATGGAATGGTCTTCTACTAGACTTCTAAGTCTTTAAGGAAAGATTTTTTAAAATAGTTAATTTTATGTAGTGTAGAAGTCTACAAAGTGAACTTCTTTCTATTTGTATTTTGAAACATATAAAATATTATTTTGGTAGGTTTTCTTAAGAATGACCATCTCTATAGAATTGTTGCAAATCAATACTTTTTATTTTTTATTTACTTTTATTTACTTTAAAAATAAATAAAACATGCAGTTAGGTATTTTCTTGAGGTTTGGCACTTTTCAAGTTCGCCTACTAACTATACTTAGAAAACTTTTCTACACAATTCCTTCAGTGGGTACCTTTGTCTTAAAGGTATATACATAAGTCATTTTTTTTTTAAAATTTAAAGATTAATTTTCTAATTTTATAGTAATCGAGAAAAAATCATGAATATTATTGCAAAACGCAACAAATAGTACGTGTTTTGTGCAATCACCCAAGAGAATAATCTTGTCAAATGAGACCAAGGCCAATGCTTTTGTTCACATTGGTGTTGGATTGAGAAATCTTCTATAGAGCATGATGGAGGGTCTTTTATGATTTGGAGACCTTTGATTGCATTTAAACTATATGTGTTTTACAAGATAGGAAGAACAATGAATCAATCTATAAAGTTTGAAATATTAGAATGCAAAAACCAACTAGAACTATACTCTTACAAAGCTCAACAACATTTGAATCCAATGAAGGTCCAAATCATACAACTAATTGTATAAATAAATTGCTATAAAAGCAATTGTTTGGTATTTCCTTGTTTTTTGGATGCATTGAACCTATTGCTATAAACGACTTAATTAGGAGATTTGCAAGCAGGGATGACGGGACGTCCGGACGTCCATGGGACGTAAACGCTACCCCTCGGACGTCCTGTGACATTTGAAAATTTTTTTGACATACGTCCAGCGGACAGGCGACCGGACAGCCATGCGGACGGCCTTTCAATAAGACAGAAGGCGGACGGGTGGTCGGTCGGACTACGGACGGAGCAGCGGACGGGGGGTCGGGGAGTGCGGACGGGAGGTCGGAGACTGCGGACGGGGGGTCGGGGAGTGCAGACGGGAGGTCGGAGACTGTGGACGGGGGGTCGGGGAGTGCGGACGGGAGGTCGGAGACTGCGGACGGGGGGTCGGGGAGTGCGGACGGGAGGTCGGAGACTGCGGACGGGGGGTCGGGGAGTGCGGACGGGAGGTCGGAGACTGCGGACGGGGGGTCGGGGAGTGCGGACGGGAGGTCGGAGACTGTGGACGGGGGGTCGGGGAGTGCGGACGGGAGGTCGGGGAGTGCGGACGGGCGGTCGGACGGTGCCGTCCACAGTCCGACCGCAGTCCGACCGCAGTCTCCGACCGCCCGTCCGCACGTCTACTTCCGACGGATGCCGTCCGTTGGTCGCCGAGGACTACGTCCACTGCGTCCGGACGTCCAGATTTTGGACGTAATTTTGCCTTGGACGTTGCAATTCGTCAACCTTGTTTGCAAGCATTATAGTGTACAATTTATTAGTTTTTTTATTGATAAATTATTCATTTTTCACAATACACAACTAAATATAAATTACATTCAAAGTGATATTAAAATCAAATTATTAGATATTCCAAATGCTTATTTTTGTGGTTTCTGAATAAATAAGAAACAATTTTCTTTTTCAACTAAAAAATCCATTAAAAATTCCTTCATATCTTTGATAGTAATGAAATTTTTCTTCTTAATACATCATAAGTATAGAAAACTAAAACTAAATTTGGTGAAATCATATATATAGTTTATTATATTTAAAAAATAAACTTATTTGACAATTGAGACACTTAGTCACTCACATGTATTGAAATTGTAACAAAGACAACTCTTTTGTATACTTCAATCAAATCATTGCACTCCAAAATCTAAGCCAAATGTAATATATTTTATATTGGTCTCTATGAAAGTCTTAAAGTTATAAAATACACAAATTCAACAAAACGCACATTTGAGTATTGATTCACCCAAAGCATATAGTCAAATATACATACTAAAGTGGTTGAAAGATAATCTTGACATTAAAGAAGTTCAAAGCAACTTTCATACTTGCCAAACATAACATTCTTGCCCGTTTATATGCCACTTTTTTTCTCATTTACCTACGATAATCCATGACGCTTTCAACTTCAAGAAACCTCTGTTACTTCTTAGAGAAATTTTTAATTTTTAACTTTGCTTTCTATATTTTTTTGGTGAATTGAGGACCAAAAGGCTTGGTATGATTTCTTGTAATTAATTTGTAGTTCTAAATCAATTTTTTAGAGTATATTTTCTATATGTTAAAGAAGAGAACTGAATAATTTAGTTTTCTTTAATATCATTTTTGTGTGTATTTAAAAATTCTAGGCTCTAATGTTGGATTTTTTTAAAAATTAATGTATTATAGCAGGAAAAAAAGGCGCAATTTTTTTGGTATTTTTATATTGTATCTAATTATCTATATTTTTGGTTTCAATGGCAATTTGAACTGTTTCATATATTAGAAATTTTAATATCAATTTCATTAAACTATGCCAAAAATTAATTGTGATGTGTATATCTACAAAGTTCTAAAGTCTAGGAGAGGCATTGATTTATATTTCAAAATACATGTCAATGTATTGGAATACCTCCAACATAACAAAATTGATCTTTTCAAGCACCTTCTAAGAATTTTAGAAAGGCATGAAATTAGAATGCAAGTGCAAAGTTTTGCTATAATTTAGTATATTTAGAATTATAAAGAAATTCCCCCAAAAGATAAGTTTTGTTAAAACTAATTATTCTCAAGGTGAAGTTAAACAAAAAAAAACAAAAAAAACGTGGCTAATGTGACCATGACAATGACTATGATGAGAAAGATGATAATGTCGGATGACAAAAAATTATTTCAAAACTTCATCCTTGAATTTATATATATATTGTTGATTAGAATTTTCAATATTTAAAAAATATATACATAGAAATAAAAGGAATGAATAATCATCTTTCAAATATTCAATTCTTCATCAATTTATAAACAAAGTTTTTCAACCCAAAGGTGATAGAAAAGATAATAAACTCACACATAAAATTCTTTTACACTTGTAACTAACTAGTTATTGATCTCATTTCTATTTTCAAATATTTTCAAACTAAAGATGTGCCTAATGGTAAAGTGAAGAATAGCTTATCAATGATCTTGTACATTCTTTTGTAGATATGATGATAGTTGGTCTTCATATCAATTGACTAGACATTTGTTGAAGTCTCTTTATAAAATACAAGAAATAAAAATCCTTAATCACTAACCTTAGCTCTTCGGATTTTGACTTTTGACTTCTACTTTGATGATCTCTTTTAAACAAATTTTAGAATGGAGACTAATTTGATCCTTTCAACTAATTTTGGAATGGAGATTTGTTGAATACTTTCAATTAATCTTATAATTCAAACTTCTCATATCCTTTCAAAATTTAGAATGGAGATAATCTACAAAGTTAGAAGTTTTGTGGACCTTCAAATGAAAATAGAACTCCAACTTTTGAATAGCTCTAGTTGTAGAGCATTTCAAATTGGTGAAAAAAACCTCTCAAGTCAAACCTTCATATCAAAAGTTATGTGGATGAAGTTTCACATCTAAATTGCTTTAAAATATTTCATCCATCATTTCCTATTTTTTGATGGTTCAAATCAACTTTTACCTTTGCCTTTTAGTATTCTAAATTTTAAAACTTCATTTTCACTTGGATTGGATGAATAATTACATCTCTCATCCAAATCTACTTTCTTTACTACCAAACTTCATTCTACCCTATCTTCTTTGATGTTGATCTAGTTTCTTGGTTTAATTTATTTCTATCTAGATCTTCTACTGATTATTTAAATAATTGTGGATTCAAATTGTTTACTTTGATTCCCTTATAAAGGTTTGCTTTGAACATCTATACAATGACTACTACTCTAATTTTTTAACCTCTAACTGCCTGAGCAACCATATATGGTCATTGTGAAATTTTAGGCTCAAAATCTCAAATCCGAATGGGCAATTAATTCCTTTGATAGTTCTAAAAAACTTGAGTAGTTTTTATCTTTAGCTATTGAAAACTTTCAATTTTTCATAGAAAATAAATAAGTTGAGGGGTATTCAAAGGCATATATGCATTTTACTATTTTGGATTTTTTGTGATTTTTAGATATAGAATATGAAATCAAATTTCTAAAATGTTAAAAGAATTGTGATTTGGACTTTCACATCAAAAATTATATATAAGTGAAGTTTTGTGTCTAATTCATCCTTGAAATTTCATCCAAATATCCAACATTTTCTATTAGCCTATAATTTCAAATAAATTGTTCTTTCTAGATTTTTCTTTTTAATTTTACTTAAATTCTAATATTTTTTTTAACTTGATTCAAGTGATTTTGAATACTTCATATCCAAAATTAATTTTTGGACTAACCAACTTCACCCTAATCCATCTTCTTTAATATTTATCTATTTTCAAAGTTTGATAAGGTATGCCAACTTTAATGCCTAGAGGATATGACTACTAAATTTGGTAATATAGTAATTTTAAACAAGCACATGTGACTAGAGATTTTTATGTTTTGAGCCCAAACTTTAATAGAAGATGTAAAGAAGGAATATCTTCCGTGTATACTAAAATCCAAGACATTTGGAAATATGAGTCAAAAGTTATGGCCTAAATGCCTAATATTCTACTTTTTTCTGTAAATGGGCAATTTTGCTAGATTGAAAAAAATCAATTTTTCTGGAAACAAAAAATTAAAATCAGATTTTGAAATTTATACATATATGAAAAGCTTTTAATCATACCACTTTGATCAATGAGTCAAAAGCTATTGTATGAAGAGTTTTTGTTAAAAATTTTCTATTCAAAAATGAACTTTGAAGTTCTTTATATTACTCAATTTTCAATATTTTTGGAAAAAAAAATCATAGAATGAAGATTACTTATTACAACATTGAAACCCTTGAGATTATTATTTTCCAATTCCATAACTAAATTCTTAACAATTTTTTACTTTGAATCATTCTCTACTTCTTTTTATTTACTATTTTTATCCTAATTTTTTTAAATAACTCTAAATGATAAAAAAAAATTCAATAGTGTAGCCTCAATGCCTTAGAAAAAGAATCTAGAAAAGATTTACCATTTTGGATAACTTTCTATGATCTTGTGAAGAGCAAATGCCAAATTTTTTTGCAATTGAAAAAAAATGATTTTGTAAATTTGAAAGCTCATATCTTGCAATCCATTTAGTAGAAATTTGTAAAATTCAACTTGCATGTCTTCAAGTCAAAATACTATAAGATCCTATGGTTACATGTATCCAAAATTGTGGTTTTTTTCAAAATTTGGTACTTATACACAAAATGGTAGTTTTGGAGCATTTTTGGTGACAACGTAGTTAAGGAATTTTTTAAAATAACAACTAACTTCTAGTCCATCTAGGATCTCTATAATAAAAAAAATTATAAAATAGGGTGATTGCAAGAAATACTTCACATTTTTGGCTCTAAAACACAAGTTCTAGCAACAGGACTAGCTATGCTACACAATACTGGAAGAACAATGGATTAGCATTGTGCCTGCAAATGTCAACCATTGATTTCGGGCACCTACAAATCTAGACCATCAGTCAATCCTATGTAGTCCTATAGACTGCTATAGAGTACTACGAAGGCCACTAGTAGCAAAAAATAGCAAAAAAGAGGACTATGGACCTTTTTATTTTAATAATTCAAAAAATTCAAATTTAGAAAAAAAAAATCCATTTTTCTAAACAAAATTGTGCTCACATTGCAATAAAAAATTCCTTTAGGAAATTTTTTCCCTCTTCATAGCCTTTGCACAAAGAAAGGTCACTTTGACCCCATGTGCACAACAAACATATTGCTATTTTCATCAAATTCATTGTCAATACTTGTAATATTAGTAAACCTCCAACTTGTCCAATTTGTGGCTTCAAATTCGGATTTTGGGGTCAAAATAGGACTAAAACCCCCCCAATATGGCCAAGGTAGACACCCAATTGGGGGCAATTTTAAAATAGTTTAATAATTTTTTTTAAATTGAAAAAATTATTCAACATATAAAACTTTTGTGTGTACCTTCATTCCAAATTTCAAGACAAACAAACAAAAGATGCAAAAGTTATGAGCAAAAAACTACATGTTGGAGGTCAAGGGGACTAGAAAAGGACAAGTGTTTCTTGCAATCACCCAGTAGCAAATTTAGGCACGTACAATACCTCAAACTCTACTTCCATGACATTCTCCTTCTCTATGTATATTGTAATTGTATAATTCTCCTCTATGCCTATTGTATTTTGCTCTAATTTTATTTTATTTTGTTTATTTTGTATTTTTTGAATAACAATTTTTCAACAAGGTGTGTGAGTTGCAAATATAATCTACTTGGCTTATTAAACTTAATTTCTTCCACTTTCATCCTTTTTAGTTCTATCTAATTATTTTCACTATTTTTCTTTTTCAACTTTTTTGAACATCTTTAAAGTTGCAAAAGTTTGCTTCTATGACCACTAATTGTTTTCAATTTAACCATAGAATCACATAAATATCTACTCTCGAGGGGGAGGGGGGGGGGGGGAATAGTGAACAATCGGAGTAGGAAAATAGTTGCCAACAAATGATAGGGTATTTTAAAAACATGGGGCCAAAAAATTATAGAAAGGTTTAGAGTAATAGGGTATAGAAAATGGCATTGGATGTCTTTAAAGTACTATAGGGTATAAAATAATAGGCCCCATTAGAAAATGTAGTAGCCCTAAAATATCCCTTAATATATTAATCTTTTAGCCAAAAATTTGAAAAAGATACTTTCTTGGCTACCTTGTGAGTGGCATATTGGTCAAGCTAAAAGAATGGAAATTTTTATTACTAGTGCATAGTATTTTACTATACCAAATATACTTCATTAGTTCATTTACTGTTTTAGAATACCTATAGTAGCTTTACTACTCTTACAACAATACAACACATAACTTATTGGTTTAGAGCACTTCCACCAATGGATTTTTTTATCTGTATTCGGATGTTTTTCATTCGGATAGGAAAGAGGCACCTCTCACTAGCATACTATATTCTCAAAATTTAGGGGAAGAAGGTACCCAATTCCATATATTGAATGCTAGATATGAAAGTTTGATTTGGTAATATGTATCCTTGTTTTTTCTATAAAGTGGGACATTTTTCCAAAAAAGTTGATTGTAATCACCTATTGACTTACAATAAAAGTAACTCTCAGAATTTGAGGAAGGGTTTTAGTACCTGCTATTAGTGAAGATTCATTTCTTGATGTCATTGATGGTAGGTTTTATAACTGGATATTAGATTGTGTTTAATATTAATGGTTGGAAAAAACCTTACACAAACTAATTAGTGGACTTAACTTACTAAAAAACTTATTAATTGCTAGACCTTGGTTACTAGTTAAATTGGATAATGTTAATTACAATAAATTAAAAATAATTCTTTGTGTGAATAATAAGTGAGTATAAAACACATTGAAATTGAGTATGAAAAACATTTGAGAGAATAAAAATAATATTAATCTTTTGATACAAGAAAGGAAAAATACATGAATACATTTTGAAAAAATAAAATAAAATAAAATAATATATATATATATATAGAATCAATTACAAATTGCTTATATATAAATATATGTTACCAAATAAATAAATAAATAAATATTATATATAGGGCAATTCATTACATATCATGTGCTTATTCAACATAATGTGTCAAAGTCTACAAGAATGTTTTGACTTTTATCCCTGAAGATTTTTTTAAATGTACACCATTAAGCTAATAATTTGATGGAAATAATTCTTCAAATACATCATTAACATTAAGACTTTGATTCTTTAAATTTTGATCTTCTTTATTTTCTTCAACTTCTTGTAAAATAGTAGCATGTGAAGATGGAATTGGTGTAGCACTTGAAAACCTTTGACTTATTGGAGGAGATGGCGGTCCATGTGATCTTGGTAGTAGATGTTGCAGTTCTGTTGTTACAAAGCATTTCAATCTTGAAAGCCTAATGTCTCATAGTAGAGCTTGTTCATCCAAACATCAACGATTCAACGCATGTAGGCTACTAATTTAGGGTGATCACTTGGTAGTTTTCCAAATAATTTGTTAGCGGCAATGTCTTCCATTACTTTTGTCCGAGCATCGATAGCTTGTGATATATTTAAAGTAGCTTTAGAATTACGATTGATGTTTGATGTTAATGATGCTTGAGCTTGCTTGGTGGTCTTTATTGTCTTTGACCCAACTAGCTTCTCTAAACCATTAATCAAGTTTCTAAGATTAGGTTGAGGAGTAGAAGGATCATGACCTTATGTTTGAAGGTTCATCGGGTTTTTTTGTTTTTTTTTGTATACATTGTGTTTTATAATATGACTATGATTTCATACGAAAGGTTTGTATTGTTTTTACATGATCTATAAAGATTGTTTTTTGATATCAAATTCACTTTAACCTACATTGTTTGATTCCATGTATGTGTCTTCACAATTTGATGTAGGACAAAAACTATAGTAGAAATTTTCTTAAATCTAAATTACCATATCATTTATTCATATCAATTTGGAATTATAAATAAAGCAAGCCCCTTCTCTATTAATTCAAAGTAGAAAATTACATAATGATAGTGTGTTAAATTTTTTTTAAAGTAATACCTTTTATAAAATAGTGGTTGGTCGCACCTATATCCTTATTTTTTTTAATACATTGACCCCCACCCCCACCCCCACCCCTGAAGATTTTAGCATCTAACTTGGTCAACTATAAATAATAAAAGCAACAATATTTGTTTTAATTATTGTTTTACCTCTATTAGAAGGTTAATTTAGCCTCTTAACTCAAGTTTAGGTGGCAAATTGAACTCTTTTTTCTTCTCCACGTACTTAATCTCTAATCAAGATCACATCCCTATTTTGACTTTGCTTCTTGACTTTCTCTTATACCCCTATTCTTTCACTTCTTCTTTTTGAAGACATATGATTTCTCCATCTTTTAGTGCATTTATAGTTAATAGACATCCTAATAGTCCTTCAAACTAGTCTAAGTATTCTATAGACTAGCTTGGCAAACCAACACCAACACCTAGCCTTATTCAACATCCCTACAACTAGTCCTTATAAATTAAAGACCAATAGCTCACTTAGTTCTCTTAAAAGGTATTTTGGAATTAGATCTAATCTATCTTTAGAAAACCTAATTTATCTATAAAATAAGAGATTAGAGCACTTTAGGCACTTTGGGCTCTTAAGGGTAAGTAAAGAATTACATAGGTGAGGTGTTTATTAATTGCAATCTCATACTCTACTAGTAGAATTTTGTCAATAAAATCTTTTATAGAATTATAGATGTGCAATAATGAAAAGAAGAAATTCTAAACTCAATAGACAAATGAAGGCTTCACATCCTAAACTTCTTTTATAAGACTTGTCAAGATCCTTTCAATTAATTTTAAAATATAAACCTATTAGATTTCTTCAACTAATTTTAAAATATAAACCTATTAGATTTCTTCAACTAATTTTAAATAGAGCCTTGTCAGATGCCTTCAACTAATTTTAAAGTAGAAACTGCTTGGATCCTTTCACCAAATTTTAGGATGGAGACATGTGGTATCCTTTCAATTAATTTAGAACAAAGATCTATTAGATCCTTTCAACAAATTTTAGAATTAAGGCTTGTTAGATCTTTTTTTGAATTTTAGAATAGAGACATGTTAGATTCTTTCAAAGAATACTAGAAAAGAGACTTGTTTAGATCCTTTCAAAGAATATTAGAAAAAAGACCAGTTCATATCCTTTCAAAGAATATTAGAAAAGAGACTAGTTTAGATCCTTTCAAAGAATATTAGAAAAGAAACCTATCATTCAAATTCTTTCAAAAAATATTTGAAAAGAGACCTATCACTGAGATTCTTTAAAAGAATATTAAACAAAGATCTATTATTTAGATTCTTTTAAACAATATTAAAAAAAAAACTGTCATATCCTTTCAAAGAATATTAGAAATCAACCTTTGTGATCCTTTCAATGAATCTTAGAATGGAGACTTGTCAATCTTGTCAATGAATTTCAAATAGAGATTTCTTCAAATCTATTTACCAAATTTTAGAATAGTAGTGTGGAAATAGACAGAAAGCATTTTTTAATCCATTTTTTGCTTGTTGACCTTTCATAGAAGGTTATGAAGAGTACCTAATTGAATTTGTAGTCTTGCTAGAGTTTTCCCTCTAGTGAATGAGAAGTAAGTGAAAAAAAATAGATGGCAAAACTTGTTATTTTAGTGTATTTTGTTGCTTTCTCTAAATCTAAAATTTCTCCTCAAAAATGACATTTTGTGAGTCTAGGCCCAACCAACAAAATGAAGTTCATTTATTTTAGTTTCTACTCCAATTAGAATTCTGAAAAAATTCGTAATATTGATTATTTTATTGCAATTTAAACTTTGGATGTATTTTCAATGTCCGTTGTATACTAATTATAGAAAGACATGGAAATTGAGTTTATACCACAATGTTTGTCACAATAACTTACACATATGGTGAATTTTTCAAGTTTTTTGAAATAATTTTCTATTTGATGTGATTTTTTTTTCTTCAAAAATTCTCAGAAAAATCAATTATCCTCAAAAACATAATTTTTTGTGAAGTGCAAAAAACATGTAATTTCACCTTAGCAAAATAAATATTAAATTTTTCATACATATCTAGTTCCAAAATGGCAACAAACTAACTTAACTAAGTGCTAGACAATGCTTATAGGTCCATCCTTTAAGGGTTAATAAACTTTAGAATTTACACATGTTGAATCTTCACAATGAATTTTCAAATAGAGATATGTGAGATTCCTTCAACAAATTCTTAGAATGGACACTTGTCAAATTCTTTCACTACATTATAAGAATAGAAATTTAGAATAGACACCTATACTACTGTAGTAACTAATGTCCTACTATGAAGATATGAATAGGAATTTCAACTATTGACCTTTTCAACTATTGTTATAATAGGGACTAATTACATTGTACCTATATGTGATACAATTGCTAATTCTAGAGTAGGTAGTATCCAAATCATAAGTTGCTACCAACTACTATTCTATTAGTACAAGATTGCAAGAAAATTAGTACCTGTTGGAGGTCAAGGGGACAAAAAATAGGACAAGTGTTTCTTGCAATCACCCTCAACCACTTAACCATAACTAAAACTTCAAGTGTCACCAAAGAAGGAGGGTTGCTGTTATGTGAGAAATATCAACTTGTGAGCCTAGAAGACTCTACACTTATAGTTCAAGTGTCTTTATTAAAGAAACCTTCTATGATTATAGTATATTTGTATTATAGATATCTATATTATGGGTGTTTATATTATAAGTAGTGCCTTCTATGGTGGTATTATATCTACTTATATACTATATATACCCAAAGCTCACATGCTCACATTTTCATGCACACATACCAACATCGTTCACAATATAAGATACTAGGGGCTTTAGCGGTTCATAGGATAATTAAAATAGAATGAATCAAAATTATTGAACAAACATCAATCCATCCAATAAAGTAGAAAATTAGTGAATCTTATAATTTAGTAAGATGAATGCATTCATTGAGATGGAAGTCCAAAATTTTTTATGAGTCTTGCAATAATTATTTGGTTCCTATTGTATTTTTAGTAGTAGATGGAAGACACAAAAGAGTTCTTTGTCACCTTTTCCAAATCCATTTCAAATTTGTCAAAACCTCCATCTATGTTGAGGAAGAGAGGATGTCAAAATAAATGAAGTCTAGTAGTCTTTTGTCAACAATTATTTATCCACCCACGGTAGATAGTCTAGCACAACCAGGTTTTTTGTTAGTTTGTTAGTTTTCTTAGACTATGGGTACCTAGACGTGTCTGTTGTGCCTTCCAGGCCATGGAGCTTTGAGTGATAGCTTAATTGAACTTACTTAGGAAAATCATCCAACATGTAGTTTAAAACAAGAATTATAAGTGGATTGATTAACTAACTAAGCCATGGTGATATTTTTGTAAAAGATAGTTTAGACTATAATTAACAATTTTTTCTAGTATATATTTTTATGCCCTTTCTAAAGATATAAGGCTTGACCCTAACAAGCTTTCTTAGTAAAAGTTATAGGTGGATGAAGTTTGACCATTAATCGGTTCTTCAAACTTCATCTATGGTTTTCTTCTTTACAACAACTTCAAATGGACTTTGAGCTTCACCTTCACTCTCTTGATATTTAATTCTTTCTAATTTTTTAATTTTGTCTTAGGTTTGTGATTTTTACTAACTTTCATCAAATTTGTAAGGTACACTTCATCTATGCATATCTTCCTCATTTTAAGTTGGATTTCTAAGTGTGAGATGTTTTTGCAAAGCTTTAATGTTTACTTTGATTATGTAATCTAAAATTTACTACAATTTTGACAAAATTCAAGCCATTACTTCTATGTAAGCAAATAACTATTTGTCGTGGCATATTTTCCCTTCTGAAAAGAAGCCTTCAGCCTCTAGTCGCAAGCTTGCCAAGGTGATGAAGTCCCTAACACAAGTGAAGCGGCCTTGATAGCAGTAGAGAACAATTCCTAGAGCCCCTAGTTGCCAAGAGCCCCACTACTTAAGAACTCCACTCCTTGATTACTTGTGCTCCAATCTAATTTGACCAATGTTGCAACCCCAAACTAGGGTAGACAAGGGTGGGGTAGTATTTCCCCTTTTTAATGAATTTTTCTAATTTTTCTAATTTTTTGAGTGAATACTGGTTATTAGTTAGTTAGTTAGTTAGTTAGTTAGTTTTTATTTTGTTTTATTTTAATTAATGAACTAGTTAATCCCTAAAGCCCTAAACTGTATTTTTTGGTAACATAGCGATTTTAGATAGCTCACTAAAAATGTTTTTTTTCTTTTTTTTCTTTGAAATTTTCACAAAACACTTGCCCAAGGAGTAGCTTTAAAGCCCAAAAATTTTCATAACTTTTGATTACATGGTTTAAAAGTTATGGCATGATATGCTTTTTTATTTAATTGGCAGGCAACTCGGGCAGCTCAAGAAACTTCTTTGAAAAATACTTTTAAGAAAATGAAAAGTTGAAATTCATTCTCTAGGTTTATATAGACATGGAAAGCTTTGAATCATTCCAATTGGAGTAAGGACTCAAAAGTTACGAGGAATTAGTTTGAAGATAGGTATGGTTTTCAAAGACTCTATACCTACCAACAAACTAAAATTCCTCATAACTTTTGAGTCTTTACTCCAATTGGAATGATTCAAAGCTTCCCATGTCTCTATAAACCTAGAAAATGAATTTCAACTTTTCGTTTTTTTAAAAGTATTTTTTAAAGAAGTTTCTTGAGCTACCTGAGCTACCCGCCAAATAAATAAAAAAACATATCATGCCATAACTTTTGAACCATATAGTCAAAAGTTATGAAAATTGTTGGGCCTAAAGCTACTCCTTGGGCACATGTTTTATAAAAATTTCAAAGAAAAAAAAATACATTTTTAGTGAGCTACCCAAAATTGCTATGTTGCCAAAAAATGTAGTTTAGGGCTTTAGGGGTTCATCTTTTTCTCCTTCATTCTTAAAAAAATGGAACTTCTTCTTTTATGTTCTTAATTAATCTAATTTTTCTTTCTCTCTCTTCTTCAAATAATACAAAACAAAACAAAACAAAGAAATTCTCCTTTCACAATTATTCTTGCAAATTTTTTGTCCCAACTTCTTTCCCAAATCTTTCTAAGACATTTTTCTCTCCAAGATTTGAGACACTTTTATCTTCCAAACCACTCTATTCATCTTCAAAATTTTGGAGGTCAAAGCTCTACCATCTATTGAAGAACTTACAAAATTCTATCAACTTAAAAACTATTAGAGTTAAAGCTCCGCTATCTCATAAGAATCTCACAAAATTCTATCAATCCAAAAATTCTCAAAGCCAAAGCTTCAATGCCATTTTTTGGACGCTAACAAATATACCAAAAAAATTCCTCTAAAGTTTCCTTCAAACATCAACAAAACTCACACATAACACAATGTAGCACATGTCTTAGTAAAACCACTTGTTAGTACAAAATATAATACTCAACAAGTTAGTACGACCAAAACACACTGAGACCTTAAGACCTTAAGAACTTAAGAAGTTGCATTCATTGTTTAGGTTTTGGGAAAATAGGGTATGGAAAATGTTCATGAGAACGAACTTTTACCAATGATTCCAAATGTGATTTTCAAAAATAGGAGCAATTGTAAAAACCACTACTAAATGTAGTGAATATTTGAATTTTATACTTTGGTGTTTAGATTTTTTTAGTTGTCAAATAGAATTTTTGCTAAATTTAGACACATTTGAGAACACTAACTGTCAATATTCCTCCCTCTATAGAATAGTTAGAGTATTAGCTTCAAATGTTTGGTAAGTAGGTTCAATATAGTAGCTCACTAAGTGCCACTCAATCTATACACTAGCTCTCATTTGAAATTGATTACCTCTTGAATCATGAGCAATAATTTGTGTTCTTTATGCAATTTAAATCTACAAAACTTATAGATTATTAGGGTGCACAATGATTACATTTGTAAATCTCTCAATAGAACAAAATAATCAATGTAGGTGAGACAATCAAGGTCAAATTATGCTTTCTCAACAAAACTTTGTAAGTTTGTATTATGAGCAATAGTTTCTTTATAATTTTAAACAAAAGCATTCCTTCATCATACAATGTGTAGTCATTTGGGTGGTAAAACAAAATTTGGTTCCGTCCCAGTTGAATTGGTAGTTGAATTGACTGGTTAGTGTCAAATGGTAATTGGAAGGATTTGTTGTATGATTTTTTAATTTGTATGGTAAATGGTTGGTTTATTTTAGAACCCTAGCTAGGTGCCCTTTGTTTTGTTGTTACATCTTATTGGAAATAATAAAAAAATTTAATTCTTTTTATGCATTTTTGGGCAGTCACCTTATGAATAGCTTCATTTCAATCATGACTTTGGCTTTGTAGCATCAAAATTTCTATGGCTTCTATTTTACCTCTTCACGCATAGTGCACACTTTATTTCTCAATGCATGCATAAATATATGTCATTAAATGTCAAATAAATCAGTTCCAACCTGATGGGCATGGCTAGAATTTAAGTACTTCATAAAGATGTGCTTTCTTAAAACTTAGGAAGAATAAAAATTAATGCAAATGTAAGGTGACCTAGTGTCTAGAGATCAAATGGTCTTTTGTAACCTCTTTCATTTTTTACCACATTAATTTAATTGGTGACAACTCACTCCAACTTAGTCTAAGAGTTCAATTTTCTCTTTGATGTCATTATACAACCTCTACAATTTTGTGAACCTAAAGTATGACTTTATGAAGATACCTCCTTGCTATGACTTCAATTAATTGTAATGGCTAAGATTGGTTAAAGCTTCCTATGCTACAATATTGTCAAAGAGACTTCTAATTACAACATTGGAGGAGTTCCTAGATCTGAGGGAGCAAAATGGAACCTTCTAGCATTGTTTAAAATGTTATGTCAAATGCAACTTTTAGTTAAATGAATCTTGCTTAGCTAAGACTCATATTTAAGTTACTTTTTGTATTCATCTCAGTTATGAAAGCCAACCCATTCTTCATCACCCTTCCATTTTGGCAATATAGGTTGCTTTCTTTTTATGTAGTGAGACATGAGTAAATGATCATTTATATGCACATAGGGAACATTTTGATTGGCTGTAGGACTCTTAATTTTACAACTTATCCTTGGTTAGAAAAAAATCAACCTATATGATTTATATGGGATGAACAAAATCTTCACTTAGAGAAGTCAACTCATAGTAATTATGTTTTGAAAAACAAAAGTGTGAAAAATTATAGATTCCTTCTCAAATCTATTGTTGTATATGGAAAAATTCTCCCATTCAACATATATGTGCTCTAGATTGCATACTCCATTGCATAGGTAGTTGGAAACGGGATGACTAACTTTAATCCCTTATACCCATCCTTGATCACTATCTCTTAGTTTATAATTATTTATCTTTTGAATTTCTTGAGGACATTTGACCTTATTATCATTGAAAGCTAACCCTATAGAGATGTCTCAATTGTGACTCTAGAATGTGTCTTGAGTACATCAATAGAGGCCATGGCTAAAATGCTTAACCAAATAACAATGTAACAACCTAAAAGTATTTGCATTAGGGCATTTAGGGGAGATTTGAAGCTTTTAGAAGATTGCAAGTTCTTGGATTGTCAAAATGTTGTAGGAATGCTAGGAATGCTACTGTGTGAAATCTGAAGTAGTCAATCAACTACTTCATCAAATAATATTAATTATTTATTAATTTTAAGAAATTAAAAAATATTTTTATTTTATTTTATTTTAAAAAAATTTCAAAATCATTTCTGGTTTCTTAATAGTTTTTGAATTAAAAAAAATTTAATGTTTGTAATTCAAATATTCAAACTAGCAATGGTTAGCCTATAATAGTGGAAATTTTAAAAAAAAATAGCCTTGAAACAATCTTATTGAGCCCCTTAATCTCCTCAAATGATAGATAATAGAGAATCCTACTATGTAAAAAGTATAGGTGTTCAATGTTCACTAGTGTCCTATTGCCACAAGTATTGCCATAGGTAGAATAAAAGTAAGAGAAATGAATTAATTAATTTTTTATTAATTCATAATTCTTTTTTTAATTCATACTAATTCATAAAAAATTTGAAATACAATATCTTTCATATTGTAGGTTACAACACCACAAACTAAAGCCTATGCATCTTTCACCATAAAGAGCATTGCAATGGTACAAAGAAGGTGATCAAGAGACGCAAGATCAAAGAGATCTCACTGTAACAACGAAAACAAAACTAACTAACTAACTAAGTTAACACCTAAAGGCCCATTGTCCCTTTGGGGGACAATTTGGAGTTCAGGTAGGTTCCGTAGACCTCAATTTTTAATGAATCTTTTTGAAACTTTCTCATAAGATAGAAAAATTGATTAGCTTTGTAAAATATAATTTTTATTTCAATTTGTGCCCGGGAGCAAAAGTTATACCACAAAAAGTCTAAATTTTAACTCGGTGGGCAGAAAAATAAATCCACAAAAACTTGAAATTTAATTAAAAAAAATTTAATCTTATATATTACATTTTTGTCTACGTGTGAAGCTTTGATTCATTCCATTTGGATTAGTTATGTGAAAGTTATAAACAATCTTGTTTTCAAGCAGTTTTTGAAAAAATATTAACTTATAGGATTCATTTCTGAATGCAATTTTCACAATTTTTCAAAAAAAATTGCTTGAAAAGGTAAAATTTTCTTGCTAGAACAATCTCACTATTGGGATTATTGTGTTTCAATTCCATCTTAGAGGTATTAACGATTTAATTTTTCTTTCAATCTTGGACTTACCTCTACTTAATAATTTTTTAAAGAATGAAAATCAAGTTGTTTTTTTTGAAATTTTTTTCCTAGACTTTCAACTCAATTTTTAAACACAAAAATTCTAAATTCAAAGTCCATAGTGTAAAAAACTTCAACAAATGGAAATCAAAGTCACCTGAAATTGCAGAACAGTGTTTAAAAAAACTATGTTTTCCAACTTTGAATGCTCATACCTTCCAATCAATATAGTCAAACTTCATGAAATTTTTATGACATGATTTCAGACAAACAAAGTAGAAGATTCTATGGTTAGAGTCTATAAAAACACTTTTTTTTTGTTCTTTTGGATGAACGCAACAAAAATGGCAGTTTTGAGTGGTTTTTGATAGAAAAATGGCCTTGGGCCTTTAGTGGTTGACATATGGATCCTTGAACCTATGTGTGAAAAGGGGTCTTGCACAATAGCTTGATCTTCATTCTCCAATGACTGTTCATGTTTTATTTCAAGCAAATGATTCACACGATATCAAAAAGGATAATTTCTACAATGACCAATCCAATGTTCTATCAAAAACCATTGGTGAACAATATCATAGTATGGACCATAATTGAAAAATTTGAGCTTGCTCTTCAAAATAAAGTAAAAAATAAAATAGAGAAAGAAAAAGAACAATTTCAATTTAGCAACCTAAAGCTTGGGCTCATCAAGAGACTTGAACCTCACTAGGAAGAAGTCAAAGACAAAAATTTACACTACCCCAAAAGCTTTTCATATTCCTTCAACCAAACAACCAGCTTCATATGCTTGACATATTTATGCCATATTTTGTACTCAATACCCATGTATGATTGTATGGTCACAATAGAATATGCATTGCAAGTCCCAATTTCTTTTCCAAAATATAGACAAATATTTGCATCTTGCCACTACTATTACTTCTAACAGACGTCCAATACAGTCATTTTTGTTATCAAATTGGAATCTCCATAGATTTTGAGTACCGCATTGGTTCTCAATTCTCTTTGGCAGGTAACTAAAGCACCAAACTCAAAATCTCAGACTTTAATTACAACCCTCATTCCTTTACAACCCCTCATCCCACATCCCATGCTTATGAGTTCTTATTGTTGATGGAAGCAAAAGTAAAGACACAACTCCAAAGAGCTCGGTTTTGGAGCAAAATGGAGTTTGAACCTTAGTTTTCTGCTCTTGCCACTAACAGACAAAGCAACTGGGGTGTGTTGCTTGCACTCCACAATCAACTCGACTGCAAGTACATTTGTATCGAGTCTAAACCCAGACGGACGAGACTTTTACATTGACAGATGCTGTGAATGTGAGGAAGTTTGAGAAAGACTGCGCCGGAGAGTCGAAGGGTGTGATGTTCGCCGTGGGAGCTGATCCGTTAGGGACAAGAGCAGAGTTTGGCGAAGCACTGAACTTGGCTGGTGACTGCGCCGGAGAGTTGAAGGGTGTGATGTTCGCCGTGGGAGATGCTCCGACGATGTTCGGGACGATGGCTGGGATGACATTGAAGTCCGGAAACGGTGGGTACTCGGCTGGATCATACTCCATTGCATACGGCTTACTGCTCGAGGAGGAATGGAGTGGCACACTGCCCAGCAACTGCCTCTGCATGTCCCCAGCATGATCGGGGAGCGGCTGCTGCGGGCCCTGTTGGTGCCAGTCTCCAAATGAAAGGCTCTGGGGATATGTCGCAGGGTGGTGGATCATCTCGCCTAATGGCAGTTGTGCCAGACTCGTGTGCGAATAACTGGGAGGATCGTAACTCACCATCTGCATCGGCCCCTCCAAATGGTTCGCTTGATACAGTTGCTGTTGGAGAGGTAGAGAAAAGGCATTCTCCAAGCTTTGACCCTGCTCTGGTGGAAAGAGTTGATCGAGCATGTGTAAATTCTCTGCCTCTTGAAGGGGCAGGATCTCAGGCAGCGGACTGATGACCTCAGGGCCTGCACAGAGCGAGGACGGGAAGTCGTAGTCTGATGCTATAGGTGGTGTCGCTGCAGCATGTAGTAAGTTCGAGGTCGGATAATTACCTGTACCACCGAAATCCAAAGGGGAACTAAAATCAGTCAGGCAATGGTATGTAATAGCTTACAATTACTTGAAATATTCCGTCCAACGATACTCGCATAGATAGTCGCACAATTTCACGTACTCTGTATGATCGGGTACATAAATACGGAGTAATCTAGATTGAATGGATACAAGTTAGAGGAATTGAGTAGAACTGAACAGGTTTGCTCTTCGAAGCCGCCTGCCCTAACCCAAAAAAGTAATAAACGAAAAAATTGAAGCAGGACTGTTGTGCAGAATGCGCTGAACTTACATGGCAGTATGTTAGCAAGTGATCCGTAGGACGGAAAGAGTGAGGCGTGGATGCTCTCGGATGATTGATTCCCAGACTCAAGAGGGAAAGCGCTCTGCAAGTTCGCAACGCCAATTTCAGTATTCTCCAGGCGCTGAGTCGCATCCAGTTCTGCGAGGGTGAGGACGTCTGAGTTAGTTCCACTGGGCTGGTGCACATCCAAGCCGCCTGGTAGATAACCAGTGTGCACCTCGGGCTGCACCTCAACCCCATACGATGGTTGCAAAGATGATCCCATGATCATATCACTCGGTGCGCCAAGATGAGTGCCGTTATGCTGGATCCAAGCGTTGGAAGCTGCAGCTGGGTCATTGACAGGCGACCTGATTACTCGTCTCCCTCCTCTCGCAGATGCACCGCGACGAGCACGAGACACTTCATTGCGGCGAGTGCGTGCCATTTTGCGACTAAACACGCGAAAAACGAAACACTCAAACCAGATGAATGGCCTCCCGAGGCTGATCAGAGCAGAGATGACTAAGCAGGCAGTGCTCAAATGCAAGTGCTTCATCAACGGAGTGCCTCTTCGCTATATGTATTGTTTTCTCTGATTCTCTTCCCGAGGGATGGAACCGTGGCTGATGAAGCAACGTGCTTGAGAGTTAAAATCGTGAGATGGAGCTGAGTCGTGGCGCCTGGTACTGATCGAGTCATCAACAACGACATGAGGAGTGGAGAATCAAGGTCCGTCAGGATGCTTGAGAAGCTGCATGTAGGAACAGTGTGTCTAGCTGGTTGGGCCCGCGCTAGCTAGCTCGCTCGCTTGGGGTTTCAGTACAGCACCTTCGGTTCGCCTCGATTCGATCGTTTCTATCGCCATCGTCCTGAAGACAGCAGCCGACTCAAGGGACCCAGCTTGGCGACGCCCTCCCTCCCCGCCTCAGGTACTCTCATCTCCTTATCTCAGTAGTTACAAACTGTCACACCCAGAGTTCGCGTAAGAAGCGAGTTTTCTATTGATCCGATACTCCAATCAAATTTCAGCTTTGATTTCAGTTTGGAGCGTCATGCTTCGCAGGTTCCTTTCCAACTCGGCCCAGTGATGTATAATTATCTTCAAGATCGATCAAATTTTTCTTTCAAATTTCTCGAGAAAACTTTGACGTTCGTATCATTGATAATTAATGAAGCTAAGTAAGCCCAATGAATTGTTCCAATGACTCCGTGCATGATGTATCGCTAGATGCCGTGGGTTAATAGCCACTCGTTGCACATGCCAATCGAAATTCATGCTGAGGGTTGTCTCCGCAAAGTCCGCAAGCTACAGTTGCAATTTCTCCTCCCACTTCTTCCATTAGTTTGCACTCTTCTTGCGCTCATGATCAGGAGCTTCAACTGCTGACGAATGTCTTGTTTCACGATCACAATTCACTAGCTTGCTGATTTTCGAGGGTCTAAGTCAAGGGGGTTGGGCCAATAGGCAAAAAACACTTGTCATTTTTTCTTATGATTTCTTGTGCATTGAGGAGACTTTTTTATTTGAATTTCAAACAAATTGGTTTAATTTGTAGAACCTGTCAAGATTTTAGTAATGTCTAATGAATATTAATTTGGTGTTTGGGGGTTAGACAACATAGTCCACCACTCCACCTTACTACTGATAATTTAGCAATGCCATGTAACTCTTGCAAGTTCATTTGATAGAGGGACAAATTTAAAGAACATTATGTTATACATGTGACTTTGTGGTATAGGTATGTGGCAAAGAAATGAAGTTTATATAAAAATCTTCTTTGAATCTTCAAAAGACTCATTTAAAGATTTGAATGTGCTTATAGCTACAATTCTCTATATTTTAGTGTAGGGTTAGTCAACTACAAGTAGTAATAGCAATAATATTTGTTTTAGTTATTTTTTAATTAATTTCTATTAGAAGGTCAACTTAGCCTCTTGACTTCACCATTAAGTTTAGGTGGCAAATTGAACTCTCTTCTTGCCCATGTACTTGGTCTCTAATCAAGATCACATTCTTACTATGACTTTTGTTTGCACACTTATTCTTTCACTTCTTCTTGTTGAAGACTTATGATTTCTCCATCTTTTCGTGCATTCACAATTAATGGACATTTTTAATTCCTAATGGTCCTTCAAACTAGTCCAATTATTCTATAGACTAGCTTTGCAAACCAACCCCAACACCTAGCCTTATTGAACATCCCTACAACTATAAACTAGAGACCAATAACTCACTTAGTTTTCCTAAAGAATATTTTGCAATTAGATCTAATCTATGTTTAAAAGACCTTATATATGTGTAAGTAAGAGATTAAAGCATTTTAGGCACTTGGGCTCTTAAAGGTAAGTAAAGAATTATATTGGTAAGGTGTTTATCAATTGCAATTTCAAGCTCTATTTATAGAATTTTGTCAATAAAATCTTACATAAATGTGCAACAACAAAAAATAGAAATTCTAAACCCAATAGACAAGTGAAGGATTTGCAATTTTGCATCCTTCACTATTTTAAAAAAACTTGTCAAGATCCTTTCAAGTAATTTTAGAATATAAACCTATCGGATCTCTTCAGTTAATTTTTGAATAGAACCTTGTCAAATGCTTGCAAGTTGCAACTAATTTTAAAATAAAACCTCTTAGAAACTTTAACCAAATTTTACGATGGAAACTTGTGATCTCCTTTCCACTTATTTTAAAACAAAGATCTATTAGATCCTTTCAACAAATTTTAGAATTTAGGCTTGTTACTTTTGTTGGATCTTTTTTTTGAATTTTAGAATAGAGACATGTTAGATCCTTTCTAAGAATATTAGAAAAGAGACCTGCTTAGATCCTTTCAAAGAATATCAGAAAAGAGACCTCTTCAGATCCTTTCAAAATATATTAGAAAAGAGACTTGTTAGATTCTTTCAAAGAATATTAGAAAAAGGACTTGTCAGATTCTTTCATAGAATATTTTAAAAGAGACCTCTCAAATTTTTTAATTGAAAATTAGACTGAAAGAGACTATCCGATCCTTTTAAGGAATATTAGGAGAAACCTGTCAGATTTTCTCAAGGAATATTAGAAGAGACCTATCAGATTCTTTCAAAGAATATCAAAAGAAACTTGTCATTCAAATTCTTTCAAAGAATATTTCAAAAGAAACCTATTGATCTGGAATCTAATCTTTTTAATGAATTTTTGCACAAAACATATCGTATCATTTCAATGAATTTTAAGATAGAGACGTATCAATCTTGTCAACAAATTTCAAAATAGAGATTTATTCAATCTTTTTATTAAATTTTAGAATAGAGGTGTTTAAAGATTCATTTAATAACCTTTAGAATTTATAGCAAAAAAGATTTACGGTAAAAATAATTTATGAATCCTATTTATAGTATATTTTTTCTTCCAAAAATATTTAAAAAGTTGCATATGAGAAATTGAGGGGATAAGAGGTGTTATGAACAACTAAAAATTCTCTTAGCATACTAAAATGCACTTTCAAAAACTAAAGTTCAAATGGAAAACTACCTAATTCTTTACACAAGTCACTTTGCTATTATTGAAATGCAATTTTATGTTTTTAAAAATTGCAAATAACTCCAAATCAACACATGCAATTCTAATTTCTCATCAATAAAAATCATAAAATTACTTTAATCTTTTTATTGAAATTGTTTTCAAAAACAAATAAACAAATAAAAAGATCTCAAAATCAAGTAAAATTGAAAAGCTTATCTAAATGTAGGAGGCAAATCTACAAAGGCATAAGGTCTCATGCACTAATGGCACATATATGCTTTTGAGACCTCTCAAAAATCTATTATATGCCTTTTTTGGTAAACATATAATAAAAGCTTCTAATAGTTAACATTAATATTACTTGATTGAAACTTTAAAACAATCAAAGGAATTGAATTGCCTACATACAAATAATCCAAAATTTTGGATCAATTATATATGTTCAATCAAGAAATTAGGGGATAACAAAAAGTTTCAAATATACCAAAAATTTATATCTCATACACTTGTCCTAATGTCCCTTTCACGAAAAATAAGACATTAGCCCAAATTAACTATATATAGAAAGAGAGACAAAGAGAAAGAGAGACACACATTCAAGATTAATGAATTTCCAAATTAATTATCAATATAGTTAAATTGAGGTAAACCTAGGTTAGGAATTTTGATAAAAATTTACAAAATATTCTACAACTATGTCTAACTATATAGATTCACCTATCTTACCACCCTACCTCAAAAGAGCTAAAATATTGGAATAATCTAATTTAAGAATATTAATATTAGAAATATCTATAAATTCCAATCTATAAGATCATTTGTCTAAGGAGAAATTGAATAGTATCAACCAATATTCATAGTTCTAAATTTTTGATAATTTTTATTGAAGTTTGTTTCAAATACTTCACGTGCTTTTATTTGAAATAGAAAGAATATGAAAAATATATTGTTTAGCAATTTGCCTCCAAGATTAATTTTGCATTTGATATTTTGGAATAAACAAATTGCTCAAATTACTACAACAACATATTTTTGTGTTCATTGTTTGAAAGTAGTAATTTAACGAGATGGCTAAGTGATTGATATTCTCTAAAGTCTACATGCATTCTAAACATAACATTTTTTGATTTAGTAGCTATCAATAGAATATACTTTATGTAGTAGGTGCACCAAAAAATTTATTCCATGTTAAAATGATTTAAAAGAATTATGAGATTTGAAAATTAAAAATGATGGAAAATCAAAGACCAAGGATAAATTAGTCACTTTTGGATAAGTGTTTATTATTTTTAATAAAATATTAAAATGATTTTTTTAAATTAAATTTTCAAGGAAAATCTTTAACTTTGGGGCTTTAATTCTAGTAAACTTCCTTGGTGTATTGACATTAAAAAGTTTTCACAAGATTTCTTTGAATAAAATGATTTGTAGAACAACATTGACTTGTTTTGTGGTGATTTCATGAAGTAAGCTGTAGAATTTTTCAACTCAATTTTTCCTATATCTTCAAATTTTAGGTTCTAAGATTGGATTTTCTTAGTCTATCTCACAAGAGTGCTTACAAAAGGTGCAACTTATTTATCCTATATACATGTTGTATTAATGATTTTAGTTTGGTGATTCAAAACACCTCCTAGAAAATATATTGCCAAGAACATATGCAATCTAAGAATGTAGGACAACAAATTAGTTATATAATATGTATTTGCAAATTCTTAGAGTAATTTAATGCATATCTTATTGTAGGATCTTAATATCTTATACTAGAGTTGTATGAAAATGTGTAGAAGGAATTTCAGAAACTTTGAATGAGTGGATTGCAAGACATTTGCATTTAAAGTGAAGACAACAAATTTTATTGTACCTTCATACACTAGATTTTAAGACTTTGAATTCTCCTCACTTAAAATTATTCCACTCCAAATTTTGATTTAAAAATTTTCTAAACTTATGAATTGAGTTGAAATTCAAAAGAATTTATTTTAAAAATAAAATGTGATTTTCACTCTCAAAAAAATATTCAGTAGATAAAATTATTGGATTGAAGGAAAAAATGAAATCCTTAATAGTTTAAGATGAAATTGAAATACATTGATTTTGATGATAATATTATTCCAACTACAAAATTAAGCCTTATGCAATTTATTTATTTTATTGTAAAAATTGACTGAAAAAATCTATTTAATTTGTTATTTTTTCAATAAGATGGTGGGACTTCCAAAAAAACAAAATTTTCTATAGCTTTTACAAAATAAATCCAAATGGAATGAATGAATCTTTTTATATAGACAAAAATATAATCTATAAGAATAACTTAATGAAAATTTTATTTCAAGTTTTTGTGATTTTTTAGGTTGCCCTAGCTTAACTATTTTAAACTTTGTAGAATATAGCTTTTGCTCTTGGGCATCAATTTAAATAACAATGATATCCTCCAAAATCTAATATATTTTTTTATCCTAAATTTCTTGAAATCATGACAAAAATTGAGGTTATAAAAACTGACCAAAACTTCAAGTTTCATGAAAGAAGGTTCTTAGGATTTTAGAGGTTACTAGAGTAATTAAAATAGAATGAATTAGAAGTTTTTGAACAAACATCAATCCATCCAAGAAAGCAAACAATTAGTAAATCTTATAAAATAAATTTATTAAGATGAATGCATTGAGATGGAAATCCAAAAAATCTTAGGACTCTTGAAATAATTATTAGAATGGCATGAACAAAGTCATATTTGTTGAACTTTTGAATTAGAATTTCAAAATTACTCAAAAATTACAATTAGAAAATTTGAAGGTGTAGAGTTACTTGAATGTGGTCAAATTTGTAAAAGTCTAAAGTGAGCTTTGCAAATGTCTAGAACTTAATAAAAAGACTTTGTATCAAGCTCTAAAACAACCCTAGTACACTACTCCAAATGGCTTTACAATTATTTTACTGTAACCCTTACAATTTCTAATTACAATGACTCTCTACACCATCCTAGCGGTACATATTGTTATTTTTTTCAAGTGATTGCTAGCATAGGTCTAAGAATGTATGGAGGTTCTAAGCATAAGTTAGATATTATGTTCAGTAACTAAGATTTCAAAACTTTGACTACTCCATCACCAAGTTCCAAAATTGAACAATGAAACTTAGATGTCTTGAAAAGATGCAACCCTCCCCTCTTCTCCTCTGCCCTCCTCTTCTCCTCTCCCAACAAGTAGAAAAAAGACAAGTTTCATTGATTAATTTTGGAAAAAAACAAGAACATCCTTCCCTTGTCATTGATCTAAGAGATTCTCATTTTTGTTGCATAGAAATGTGACATTTTGCAGCATAGGGGTTGTAACCACATCTACTTCCATTGTAGTGCCTTTCAAAATTATTGATATTCATTAGAGGACATTCTATATTCTAAAGTCTACAACAAAGTTGACTTTGAAGCATTATAAAGTCTACAACAAAGTTGACTTTGAAGCATTATAAAGTCTACAACAAAGTTGACTTTGAAGCATTATAAAGATCTCAAAGATTGAAAAAAAGAATGTTCACAATTATAACTACCTTGTTGATAGTGTTGTGTCTTTTCAAAGTGAAAGATTTTGATGATAAATTGAATACTACATCTAAGTTGAAGTTGGAAAGAATTAGTGTGTCGTAGCATAAATTACACATTGTCAATGAGTGGAATTTCAAGGTTTGAAAATGGGATCAAAAATCACTATTTTTTCAATAATTCAATGTACCCCACCATGGAGTATTTCATTATAGTTCCATAATGTGAAAGAGACACTTTTGAATTGCTATTTGAATTGTTTAGGTAATCAAGAGAGTTACACTAGTGTCTCAAAGGACAAATTAGAATAATCTCATTCTAGAGTTTACAATGGGAAGCTATGTAATTAATTTTACTTTGATCCCTATTGGTGATTGCAAAAAACACTTCACATTTTTCGCTCAAAAACGTAGTTTTTGGCCATGGGACTAGTTGTACTACACAATATTGGTAGTACAATGTGTCAACACTACACCTACAAATCTTAACCGTTGATTTTAGGCGGCTACATATTTGGACCATCAGTCAATACTATGTAGTCGTATAGAGTATAGACTACTACAAAGTATTATTGAGGTGACTAGTAGCAAAAAATAGCAAAAAAAAGGGGTTGTGAACCTTTTTATTTTTAATAATTCAAAAAAAAAATTCAAAAATTCAAAAAAATTATTTTTCTAGACAAGATTGTACTCACATTGCAATAAAAAAATTTCTCTAAGAAATTTTTTCCCTTTTCATAGCTTTTGCGCAAACTAAGGAAGGTCAATTTGCCCCTATATGCGCAACAAACATGTTTCTATTTTCATTGTCAATCCTTGTAATGTTAATAGACCTCCATCTTGTCCAATTTACGGCTTCAAATTTGGATTTTTAGGTCAAAAATCTCCGGGGGTAAACTCCCCTATACAATTAAAAACCACATGCAATAATGGGGTATTTAATGGGGGGGTATTTATGTCCTCCCAATTTTTTTCCCCTCCCTATTAGTAGATAAAAAGCTACTAGTGCATATTTTTCTATACCCTATTTTTTTTTGTAAAATCTTGGAGGGCCTATTTTTGGGCATTCTATTTTTTTTCTACATTCAAAAAGTAAGTAGTATTCAAAAGACTTGCAAACATGAGAAGTTGAGAACTACTCACATTCCAATGCATTGAATCCTAGTTAGTGATACCGTTGTTGTACATTTGAAAAGGCCATATGAAAAACAATACAACACAAGCTCACAACCTGATAGACTCTCTTCCTATTTAACGTCCATTTAATGGATAGTATTATTAGTGATGTTGTGAAATGTGAATTGACTCCTAGTTTTCTTTTAAAAATGTTCATTGAAGGGATAGTTGGAAAAACTCTTAGATGTATACCGTAGTTGGAATTGATGCAGGTCATTTTTATAGATTTTAGGTTCTTCACTCTCAAACTTCTTTAACCCCTAAAATCCCATTGTAGACCACAATTTTTAATGAATCTTCTTGAAACTTTCTCATAAGATAGTAAAAATGATTAAATTATAAAAAAAAATTGTCTTAAAGAATATATTTTTGTCTATGTGTGAAGCTTTGATTCATTCCATTTGGATTATTTATGTGAAAGTTATGAACAATCTTGTTTTCGGGCAGTTTTTGAAAAAATAACTTATAGAGGTCATTTTTGAATGCAATTTTTACATTTTTTCAAAAAAAATTGCTTGTCAAGGTTAAATTTTCTTGCTATAACAATCTCACCATTGGAATTATTGTGTTTCAATTCCATCATAGAGCTATTAACGATTTAATTTTTCTTTCAATCTTGGACCTACCTCTATTTAATAATTTTTTAAGGAATGAAAATCAAGAATTTCTTTTTGAAATTTTTTCCTAGACTTTCAAATCAATTCTTAAACACAATTTTTTTTTAATTCAAAGTCCATAGTGTAAAAAACTTCAACAAATGGCAATCAAAGTCATTTGAAATTACAGGACAGTGTTTAAAAAATTATGTTTTCCAACTTTGAATGCTCATATCTTCCAATCTATACTGTCAAAGTTCATGAAATTTTTACCACTTGATTTCAGACAAACAAAGTAGAAGATCCTATGGTTAGATTCTATAAACACACTTTTTCTTGTTCTTTTGGATGAATGTAGCAAAAATGGCAGTTTTAAGTGTTTTTTCACAGAAAAATGGCCTTGGGCCTTTAGCGGTTAATGCCGCAATCTAGGGGAATGGACGAGGGCTTTTTTGATGGGTTCTTCAAAGAAATTACTCACGTTTTGTGAAGTTGTAGGGAGTTATAGATATTGTAATGATTCCGATGAGGTAGAAACTCACAACCTAGCACACTAGCACTAGCAATGTTCACTTGTGAGCCCTCAAGTTGGCACTTGGAACTTTGGGTCTATTTTTCGCAAATGTTTTGCAAAATTTAGTCAAATTATAGAAGAAAAATACATAAAAAAAAGCGTTAGAAGTGTTTTGGTAGCAGTCTCTACCAAAATAGTGAAGAAACATTTTAGAAGGTAGAAAATTCCTAAATTCAAGAATTTTCATCATTCTAAGTCTTAGAAGTAAGTTGAAAAGAATATTTAGCCATTCTAAGATATGTGAGAATATAAAAGTTAGTCAGTCCTAGTGTTTGTCTGTGCAAAATCAACCTTTTAAGGATGCACATGGCATATTGGCTGAGCCAATAGAGTCTATTATAGGTTTAGAGAGTCTACAAGAATCTAAATCCCATTCTAGTGTAAATTAGATTTAAAGATAAATTAAAACCTTTATATGCAATTTTGAGAGTTGAAGTATGAAAATGTCAAAGATAGAAGGATTGACAATTAAAAACTATAGAAAGGTGTTCTAAGGGTAGGAGCATACCAAGAGCAAACAAGAATCAAGCAATTGTCTAAGATTCTTGATGTGTGGAGAATTAGATTGTTCAATTGAGTAAAGTAATTCCAAATTACTAAAAATAGACAAGTGCAAGTAGGCATGGAACTTATACTTAGAATCTAGAAGAGTTCTAGATGTTACACAATTTATTTCGGATTTTTTTGAAATTCCACTTTGACTCCATGGAAAGTCAACTACAGACAAACATATTCGTAAATTCCTAGAAATTACATATGTTGCAGTAAAATATCTCTAAAAATTAGATTAGGTTGTTGTGTGCTAAATAAAGGCCCAGTCAAGTTTGAAGACATTCTGACATTCCGACATTCTCAACTACCAAAACCAGCATCAACATTAAATTTCACGAAAATTTACAATTTGGCGGCGGGTTGACCGGCGTATTAGGAGCAGATGATGTTCAATTGGAGCGAATGAGGAGACATTCCTTGCTTTCACATATATTTTTAACGACCTTGGCTTGACAGATTCATCAGAAAGTGCAAATTCCAAAAGTTAGATTTTTAACTTTTAATTGGAGTTACCATAATTCCAATTTGCACTCACAAGTGGCTTAGGAGTGAGGGATAAGGGGTCCCATAGACTAATTGGGGTCTTCTAAAGACAATGGCGTAAACAATTTTTTTGTTTCAAGTTGTTCCCTAAAAGATAGAGAGGGTTAGCCCTTAGTTTGACTTTTTAATTGTTAATTGTAGTTAATTAAAAGTGATTTTGGAAATATCTTTTAGAAAATCAAAGATTGGATTTGGTCAAGATCTCTTTTTTGCGTAAAAATCCATCTTTGGACTAAAGAAAGACAATTTGCAAAATATCTAGGTAAATGAGGATTAATTTCAAAATATCTTGGATTAAGATCTTGAATTTGATTTGGCCAAGATTTTATTAGCTAAATGGGGAGAATTTTAGATTTTTCTACCATTAAACAAGTATTATTTTGAAATGACATTTAGGGTAGATTAGGAAAAAAATAACAAAGTGTTTTCACTGACAATTTACCGAGGAGGGCCCGGAAACAGGTATATAAGGGCCCCCCTTGAAGTTGCCAGTAACCTCATTTCCTGCATACAGACGTTTTGTTCTCTTTTCCTTTATTCATACTATCGGCGTGGTTAGAGCATAGCTTAGACCAAAGATCTTGGCCAAGTTTGTTGTTTGATTTTGTTGAATTTTGAAGGCTTAGGGTCCCTTCAATTGATTCTTATTTCTCCACTACTATAGAGGTTTGACCTTGATTTCCTTTTGGGCTACTACTTTGTAGAGACTTGAAGAATTTGGTATCAAAGTTCCGTTTAAACGTTGTCATGTGTACCTCCTTTGGTTTCTAAATCTTAAAGTATTTAAATTGTATGGACATTTTGAATGGTCGGTATCAAAGTTGGGCTTAAACACTGTTGTCTACCTCTTTTGACATTTAAGCTTGAGATACTAATTACATGACATTTTAAGGAATTTGAAGGTGAAGTTTGGTTTAAACACTGTCATGTGTACCTCCTTCATCCTTTGAATACTTGAAATACTAACTCAACTATAAACCTGGGATCAACCTGTATGGCAAAGCTTTGACTTTGTCACATAATAAGTTGTATCCAAATACTTAAGTATTGAAAGGACCTTGATTTCAATACTATATTTCTTTCCAATTGTTGCCATCCCAAAACCATATCAAACAACAATTGAAGACTTTGTTACAAAACTTCTAACATTGTGGGCATCTTTTGAATTGTATAATTGAAAATTATTATTATTCTCAATTTTAAATGTTTACCCAAAAATATCCAAAACTATTGAATTAACCCAAGTACCCAATTGCCACTTAAAAGTCTGGACAACCCACTCCAACTCTAGAGCCCGAAAGACCAAAGCCGGGGGTGGACCAAGGCTGGAGATTGGAGTAGAGCTGGGGAACGGACCAGAACCCGGGCGGACCATAGTTGAAGGATGGATAGAAGCCAGGAGATGGACGGACATAGGTCTCAACCAGTGGCGCCCCGCCACATGGCTAAGCCACTATGGGGGTCTAGCTCAGGGGTGGAAACTAGAAAGCCGCACTGGTGAGAGTTGGAAGACTAGGGGTTCCAAGAAGCCGCATTAGTGAGTCCAAAGATCACAACCAAAGTTGATACACTCAATTTGAGACAGTTTGATTATATTATTGAAAATACAAAAACTTGATTTTAAAGAAAAATAATTGAGTTGGCAGTTGGAGCCACAATTCTTCTTTTTTGGTGATTTTCATTCAAAATCTAATCTTTGAAATTTCAAAATTCTCCACCAAATTCCTCTCACACTCACTGCCATAGCTAATTCTTCTCTCCAAAATTTGCAACAAGAACCGGAAGAATGATCAAAGGAAGGAGGGAGGAAGAGAATAAAAGTGGAAGAAGCACACGTGAGGGAATTCTCAATTAAGAAATCAATTCCTATAAAATCTCACTATTGAAGGTAAGATCATTATTCTTTATTCTTGGTTCTTTGTTCTTGATTCTTTGTTAGTTAGTTATTAATTAGATTCTTAAAAGGTTTGGATTTTGTTAGTTTTGTTTTATTAGGGATAATAAGCCAAAAGGAAAAGGACAAAATTGACAACCAATTCCTTTACAAATTAGTAAGAATTTAAAATTAATTAGATTTGAAAAAATTTGATTAGATTTATAGGTTATAAACTAATTAATTACCATTTGAATGTAGGCTAAAAATTCCTAAAGGAAAAAACAATAACAAATATTATCCAATTAATTAGAATTAACAATTGACTTCCACTTATAAAAGATTTATTTGTTAGAATTTTTTAGGAATTTATTAGTGGAATAAATTAGCTTGTGGTATTTTTCTAACTACCAAGAAATTAAGAATTGATGAAAATACACAATTAATTTAAATCCCTACAACCGTTAGTGTTTTGAATTTAGGATCAATTCCCATTTTATCAAAAAAGTGAAAAAATTATCATGAATTAGATGGATGGGCAAGATGAGTTCAACAGAGAGATTGCTGGCAATTTCATACACATGATGATGTTTAACCCCTAAAGCCCAGAGGTGCGTTTTTTGGCATTATGAATTTTTTGGGCAACTCACAACAAATGGAGTTTTTATTTTATTTTTTGCTGAAATTTTTACACAAGATGTGCCCAAGGAGTAGCTTTAAGGTCCAACAATTTTCATAACTTTTGACTTTGTGGTCAAAAAGTTATGGCATGATATCTCATTTTCTTTACTCGGAGGGCAGCCCAGGCAGTTGAAAAAACTTCTTTAGAGAAACTTTTTTTTCAAAAGTGAAATTTCAAATTGATTCTTTAGGTTTTTATAGACATGGGAAGCTTTGTTTCATCCCATTTGGATTAAGGAGTCAAAAGTTATGAGCAATTTTAGTTTGCAGGTAGGTATGGAATTTTTGAAAACCATACCTACCCACAAACTAAAATTGCTCATAACTTTTGACTCCTTAATCCAAATGGGATGAAACAAAGCTTCCCATGTCTATAAAAACCTAAAGAATCAATTTGAAATTTCACTTTTGAAAAAAATAAATTCTAAAGAAGTTTTTTCAGCTGCCCGGGCTGCCCTCCGAGTAAAGAAAATGAGATATCATGCCATAACTTTTTGACCACAAAGTCGAAAGTTACGAAAATTGTTGGACCTTAAAGCTACTCCTTGGGCACATCTTGTGTAAAAATTTCAGCAAGAAAAAAACAAAAAACTCCATTTGTAGTGAGCTGCCCAAAAAATTCATAATGCCAAAAAATGCACCTCTGGGCTTTAGAGGTTAATGATGGGACGATGGAGATTTATGTTGAGGATGTAAGTCGATCCCATTTGATTTTTATTCTTATCATTTTGTTGTTCAACATTATTTTGCCAAATGTTTGGAATTAATGATTAGTTAGACTTTTACATTAGAAATTTAGAATTAACTAAAGTAGATTAGTTGAAGCATTAGATTAAAATTTAGATTAGAAATTCAAAAAAAATCCTTAAACTATTAACCATTACCATGTATTAGTGAAATTAGTGATTTTTAGGATTAAAAAGATGTGATTAAAAAAGTTCATTATTTGGAAGGCACTCTTTGAACACCCAATTAGAAGAAAGTACTTGATTAGACATAGAACCTGTGTGTTAGGTTTTAGCTCAAGGGTAAAGTCAGATTCACCCACAACACCACAAACTTACAACCTAACACCTTCCAGAGAATTTGTTGCAAAACTCCAAAACCTTGACAAAGGTTCAAACTCGCACACCACCATGTCAAGTTGCCAATACATTTCCTACCAACCCCCTAAAGGCGCCTAATTCAAATCCATTAAGTTAATTTATAGCATGCTTACCAAAGCTAGTAAATATGACCCTGAAACTACTAAGCTTTTTTAGGGGATTAAAAGTTTGGCATCCTATTTTTTTCTATTGCTAAAAAAAAGATAGGAATTTCTCACCACCCTATTTTATATATAAACCTAATTAAGACATATTACCAATGCTATGGTACATCTACCAAAAATATAAATTTTTCCTCCAAAAAATTAAATTGACCCTATTTTTTATCTCACACCACTTTCTACTACATCGTGGGTTTACCCCCCAAGTCAAAAATAGGACTAAAAACCCCAAACCAAGGTAGACACTAGACATCCAATTGGGAGAAGTTTTAAAATAGTAAAAAAAATTGAAAAAAATTGAAAAAAATTGAAAAAATTACTCAACATCTAAAACTTTTGTATGCGCCTTTCTTCTAAATTTCAAGACCATAGGACAAAAGATGCAAAAGTTATGAGCAAAAAACTAGCTATTGGAGATTTGGAGGTCAAGGGACAAAAAAAAGGACAAGTGTTTCTTGTAATCACCCCTATAATGTATCTATGTATTTATTATTTCTCAAAAATGAGTTGATCCAAAAATACTTGAGAAGTATTCATCGATTTCCAGTTCTCTAGCTAATGATGATTGCAAGAAACACTTGTTTTTTTTTATCCCCTTGACCTCTACTAGATAGTTTTTTGCTCATAACTTTTTCATCTTTTGCCCTTTTGACTTGAAATTTGGAATTAAGGTGTACACAAAAGTTTTATATGTTGTGTAATTTTTTCAATTTAAAAAAAAATATTTTGCTATTTTTGAATTGCCCCGGATTGGCTGTCTAACGTAGCCATTTTTGGGGGTTTTAGTCCTATTTTTGACTCATAAATCTGAATTGAAGTCACTAATTAGACAAGTTGGAGGTCTACTAACATTTCAAGGATTGATAGTGAGTTTTTATGAAAAATGGTAAAATGTCTATTGTTCACAATTCCACATGGGGTCAAAGTGACCTTTGTTTGTACAAATGCTACGAAGAGGGAAAAAAAATGTAGAGGAATTTTTTGTTGCAATGTGAATACAGTTTTGTTTAAAAAAATGAATTTTTGTAAAACAATTTTTTGATTATTTTTTGAATTATTAAAAATAAAAAGGTCCCTAGACCCTTTTTTTGCTATTTTCTGTTCCTTGTGGCTTGTAAAGTACTTTGTAGTAGTCTATAGTACTGTATAGTACTCCACTAATGGCCTAGATCTACAAGTGCCCAAAATAAACAGTTGAGATTTGTAAACGTGCATCAAACATGTTGTACTATCAGGATCGCCTAGTACTGCTAGTACTGTGTTCAAAAATAACATTTTTGAGCCAAAAACATGAAGTGTTTCTTGTAAGGGTCATTGCAAAAAAGACCTGCTGAAAAGCATAGCATTTTGCACAGTACTCACTTTTTTCTTTGAGAATACTATATAAATAGTAAATCAATTTTTTCTTAAAGTAAAAAATTTGTTTGATGTATATACCTTTAAGAAGAAGATACTCTAGGAATGAAAAGTATAGAAAAATTCTCTAAGTAGGAGAACTAGAAAAGTGCTGAATTTCGTGAAAATTGTAACTTTCACTATAGTTTCACATTTTAATTTGTAAAAAATAGGAAAATTAATTTTTCTTGAAACTAAAAATTGGCCATTTGGGAAGACTTTATGGTATAGGTATTTCACCAAAATAATGATCCGAAAACTATCTTGATTGTTCAAAAATGTACGCGCAAGGGAGGCCTGTTAGCACACATGTAAAGGAAAGAGAATAATGATTTTAAAAATTTTTTTAGTATAACCCCTAAAGGACCATGGCCGTTTTTCAACCCAATTCTACTCAAAACTGCCATTTCTGCTCCATTCATCCATGAAAAACAAAAAAATTAAAATTTTAAAATCTAACCACAGGATCTTATACTTTACTTAACTAAGATCATGTGGTGAAAATTTCATGAAGTTTGACTGTATAGATAGGAAGATATGAGCATTCAAAGTTGGAAAACAAAGTTTTCTTAAACTCTAGTTTGCAACTTCAAATGACTTTGTCCTCCATTTGTGTAATTTTTTTGCACTACAGACTTTGAATTAAATTTTTTTTTCTATTGAAAAATTGAGCTAAGAGCTTAGGAAAAAAAATTCACAAAATAAAGACTTTTTTTTCATTCTTTAAAAAATTGTCAAATAGATGTAGGTCCAAGATTGAAAGAAAAACTAAATTGCAAATATCTCATAGATGGAATTGAAAGACAATAATCCCAATGGTGAGATTGTTCTAGCAAACAAAATCAACCTTGTCCAACAATTTTTCTTGAAAAATTGTGAAAATTGCATTCACAAATGAATCCTATAAGTTATTTTTTCAAGAAGATGCTTAGATTGCCCGAAAAACAAGATTGTTCATAACTTTCACATTACTAATCCAAATGGAATGAATCAAAGATTCACTTGTAGACAAAAATATTAATTTTTTATTTTGAAGTTTTTGTAGATTTTTTTTTCTGCCCGACAACATGAAAATTATGTTTAAGATGGCATAACTTTTGCTCCCGGTCACCAATTGAAAAAAAATTAATATTCCCACAAAGCTAATCAATTTTTCTATCTTATGTGAAAATTTCAAGAAAATTCATTAAAAATTGAAGTCACAAGTATCTGCCCAAATTCTTAAATTCCCCTGAGGGGACTCTTGGTCCTTTAGGGGATAAACATGCCTACTTAGTGTAGGAATAGACCCTAGAAATCTCAGCTCTAAATTATTAATTTAAAGTACTTCCCAATACTAAAAATCCCTAAACCGCAAAGTGTGACAAATTAGAGAAATTAGAATTTAAATACAAAATGATTTTTGAAAAAATATGAAAAACAAGGGTTTTGATAACTATCAAGTCGGCCATCTTCAATAAAAATTTCAAGTTCAAAGAGTTAATGCTTTAAAAGTTATAGCTCATGACAACTCCGTCACTCAAAGTTTGACGCCAAATAGTACAAGTCTTTCTTGCATTCACCCGCAAGGCCGCAATCACCCCTAAACAAAATTTGTGAATTCAACAAGACTAAGGTAGAACCATCTGTAATCGATCATTTAAGGTATTCTACACATAACCTAGAGTAGTGCAAGCCTGCAAGGCAAAACAAATATTTTCAAAGGTGCAAAGATAAAAATGATGGAGATTGCAAAAAATTTGGTAATTTTATCACATAAATTGAAATTACTATGAATTTTGGAAGGCAAAAAGTATGCTAGATCCAATGCCAATTTGTGGAGTCTTCTAATTTTGATCACACAAAAAAATATCTTTTTAATTATTCTCTTTCTTACTTTCTTGCACACTACTTTGGGACATGTGCCATGAAATTAAGCCCCAATTAAGTCCCAATACAACTTTAAAAACAAGAAAAAAAACCATTCTAGCCTTGGTTGGAAATACGTCCATCAACAAGTTGGTTGAGGGGGCCAATTGGTTATAAGTGGTTCTACCTTAATGTTCACAAACGTCTACAATAAAATTCCTACCTATCTGACCAAAGTTAACCGTAGTTACCAAGAAATTATGGCGATTGCCACAAACTCTGCACATAAATGTTTGTAATGTTTAGAATAGATTGAATCGATTGTTAATAGCTTTCATGTGTTGCTCTATAATCCTACTGAAAAGTAATTTTCAAATTAAAAAAATACACTATTACTCTCTCTGATGCAACTTGAGGTTTTTCTTTGCTAAAAAATTAAAAAAAAACAAAAAAAAAACTCCGTGGCAAACTGAGGTGAACAAGTTATCAATTCTGCATTTCAGATAATTACGGTACAGATACGACATGGCCTCGTTGTGCGAGCTCTTAGAGATGGACTTAGCTAGTAATCATGCCCGGGAGGATTATATCACGGCAGTTGCAATTTGCAGCAGAACATCGAGTTCATCCACGCGGTTGAAGCTCAGAAATCTTGTACAGTACAATCTAGCTTAGTTCGTTCAAAAGTCGTAAAATTAGGTTTCCATCAGTAGCTAGGTCAGCATCCTGCAATTCCAGGAGTAAAATCGGATGCCCTCTGTTCGTTTGAGTGAGCTACAGTATAAGTTTGGATGGATGCAGACCCTGCACCCGCTTGGAGAGGCTCGAGTTCTTTTGCAAAAGGGCACTCTTCCATCACAAACGATTTTCATGGCGAAGGTGCAGATTGCCCATGTCACCATGTGACAATCCACACAGTATGTACAGTCGCCACCTTTCGCAAGCACAGGGGAAGTAGAAGACGTTACCATGTGGGAGAAATATGACCATTCCCACATGGTAAACTCTTAGTAACCAATCACAAGGAGAATAGAAGAATTTACCAGGTGGGAATGGTCATATTTTTTCCAATTTTTTCCGGGTTTCCCATATGGTAACGTCTTCTACTTCCCCTGTGAAGTTGTCTCACTGTGACTAGTTCTGTGGGCCGATACATACACAAATTCGAAGGTAATACATCTCGATCTTCCGGAATGTGCAGAAACCTTGCAACACATTATATACTTGCACTCCTGTCTCGGTAGAATTCAAGCGGAATGGCGATCTGGTGTTCACTTCGGTCGGTGATCGCAGTCTCTGCTCAGTTAAGTTCCTAGAGCTCTAACGATGCGTACACGGAGAAGACTTCGGGAATTCTTCAGAGAGATGGTGATTTTGAGAAATTTGTCTGCAACAACTAAGGAGGAATTATGCGCAAGATCGGTGGCAAGAACGGAGAGATCTAGTATGTGCTCCCCGAGTATTAGGCAACTACACCTCAAGTGTGACACACATCCCCGATCATAACGGACAATCTGTCAAATGTTGGATACCGCTTCAAGCTCAATGCAGACCTCCATGCCGATCTAAATCATTGAGAAGTACTGTACGTGCTCGATCAAAAACACTTCGAGATTGAAGGACAAGTTAGAATTGCGAGGTTTGAGAAGGTCAACGGATCGTATCTCTGCCGCCGCGCGCTGAAGACCTGGAAACCAGGAGCGGGAAGCTCGGAATGCTCAGACAGAAATCTGCGTCGAACTCTTCAAGCATGGATTAATGTCGCGGGAAAAATCCACAACCGGGGCAAACAGCACTGCGGACAGTTTACCCCGTAGTGTACTCCGCCGTTCGATTCCCCTGGCACTGTAGGATTTTGCCAGATCAGAGTATCGTGATTTGAATGTAAACCGAGAGAAGAGTACAATTACGATCCAAGTCTATAACTTAAGCAAATACATCAGCTATAGAAGATACCATTTCACAATCAATCGCCATGTCTCAAATTGTAGGTCAATGAATTCATCTCACGATACCGCAGGGCAAACTGTCAACACGTCATGCATGGAAGGCAGGAAGCCGGACCAGTCAAATCCACAACGCAAGCATATCAATAAGAACAGATGTAAGGAACTTTATTTCTGATTGCTATCCAATTGAACAACGGTGGCCACAGTACGTTGCACCATTCGAGTAGCACCTTTGTTCCACAAAATTGAAATCCTGACTGACTGTGGCATGGCAGGAGTCTACACGCTGACATGATGTCATGATCTATGTATGTGACTTACTTGCATCGGAACTCTTAATGAATTAGGATTGATTCTTCATATCCTTACTACTTCAGTTGGCTCTCGGCATCCACATCAATATCGCTTCTATATCGCTTCAAATTCCCTGAAAGGCAAAATGGATCGAGTGAAGATATACCCGGAGAATATATTCTGTCGCCCATGGTGTTTTTGGCTTCAAGAAGGCGAAGGTAAGTTGTTGACAATGCCTTGCAACACACTGTGCAGATTGTTGCGTAGCACTTCTGCGTCTGAGCTAGCCTGCATTCATATCAAACTTTCACTTGCAGACAGTCTTGAACGCACACCTGGATTTGAATAAGGCAAATCTTACTATAATTACTTGTAATTTCATGCTGCAATCAATCACATGTTGTATGGATTCATGAGTTAGTGCATTACCTCACACTGTAAAGTGTATACGTGCGTGTTGCCAGTAGTCATGATCGAAGCAAACAAAACCTCCAAGCGATGGTTCTGGATAGCAACGAGCATGGGCTCAAGCAGAGCGACTGCTTGGCCCAGGTATGGAGAGGTAATCGTCAACGTGTAATGGTCGTGGCAATAGCTAATCACCACGTTCGTCCCCAGGAATGATCCCAAGCCCGAATAATTGTCGACTGCTGGCAATGCAGTGACTGCCGTCAACGCCGAGGGGTCATGCGTTTGATCCACGCACGTGAACCCCTCGGTCGTCAGGAGCCATGCCGCAGCGGTGTCCGTGTCGTGAATACTTGGGATGACGTTGCATAACGCTTTCACCAGCTGCTGGGAATGCTTGAGTTGTTGCTCCAGCATTCTTAGCTCGTTTTTCAGACGATTGACGTAGTTGATCATGTCCTGCACTACAGTTGCGTTGTCGGATCGGATCTGCATCATGCCAACAAATTCCACGTTAGTCGAGGACGTACATCGATCCACAGGCCGGCATGAAATGAAATGCATGCATCGCCCTGACTTACATCTGCTGCTTCGGAACTCCAAAGATTTTCGCAGTATTTAGATTACCTTTCTTGCAGTTGCGGGTGGGGGCAGAAGGCTGCGGATGGTGGCGTAAAACTCATTCATCTGCATCCGCTTCCTGCGTTCTGACATGATGTGTTTCTGGCGTTTGCTCTCGATTCGGCCCAGTTCCACCTCGGTGAGGTTCATGATCGAGGATGATGCACCTGGGGTTGGTGCAGGTCGAACCTGACGAGGCCTTCCAATGGTTGCCTGGCGGCTCTGACGCTCCCGTGGCACCCGACCTCGCCCCGCTGTGACTTTTCGTTCAGCAACATTCGTATGGCTTGCTGAAGCGGAGTGTGCTGATCCATCAGGTAGAAGAGACGAGGTTGGCAAAGCACTGAACGTGGCAGGTGAGTGCGCCGGAGAGTCGAAGGGTGTGCTATTCGCCGCGGGAGCTGATCCGTTAGGGACAAGAGCAGAGTTTGGCGAAGCACTGAACGTGGCTGGTGACTGCGCCGGAGAGTTGAAGGGTGTGATGTTCGCCGTGGGAGCTGCTCCGACGATGTTCGGGACGATGGCTGGGATGACATTAAAGTCCGGAAACGGTGGGTACTCGGCTGGATCATACTCCATTGCGTACGGCTGATTGCTCGAGGAGGAATGGAGTGGCGCACTGCCCAGCAACTGCCTCTGCATGTCCCCAGCAAGATCGGGGAGTGGCTGCTGCGGGCCCTGTTGGTGCCAGTCTCCAAATGAAAAGCTCTGGGGATATGTCGCAGAGTGGTGGATCATCTCGCTTAATGGCAGTTGTGCCAGACTCGTGTGCGAATAACTGGGAGGATCGTAACTCACCATCTGCATCGGCCCCTCCAAAAGGTTCGCTTGATACAGTTGCTGTTGGGGAGGTAGAGAATTGAAGGCATTCTGACCCTGCTCTGGTGGAAAGAGTTGATCGAGCATGTGTAAATTCTCTGCCTCTTGAGGGGGGAGGATCTCAGGCAGCGGACTGATGACCTCAGGGCCTGCACAGAGCGAGGACGGGAAGTCGTAGTCTGATGCTACAGATGGTGTCGGATCAGCATGTAGTAAGTTCGAGGTCGGATAATTACCTGTACCACCCGAAATCCAAAGGGGAACTAAAATCAGTCAGGCAATGGTATGTAATAGCTTACTTGAAATATTCCGTCCAACGATACTCGCATAGATAGTCGCACGTACTCTGTATGATCGGGTACATATATACGGAGTAATCTAGATTGAATGGATGCTTAGAGGAATTGAGTAGAACTGAACAGGTTTGCTCTTCGAAGCCGCCTGCCCTAACCCAAAAAAGTAATAAACGAAAAAATTGAAGCAGGACTGTTGTGCAGAATGCGCTGAACTTACATGGCAGTATGTTAGCAAGTGATCCGTAGGACGGAAAGAGTGAGGCGTGGATGCTCTCGGATGATTGATTCCCAGACTCAAGAGGGAAAGCGCTCTGCAAGTTCGCAACGCCAATTTCAGTATTCTCCAGGCGCTGAGTCGCATCCAGTTCTGCGAGGGTGAGGACGTCTGAGTTAGTTCCACTGGGCTGGTGCACATCCAAGCCGCCTGGTAGATAACCAGTGTGCACCTCGGGCTGCACCTCAACCCCATACGATGGTTGCAAAGATGATCCCATGATCATATCACTCGGTGCGCCAAGATGAGTGCCGTTATGCTGGATCCAAGCGTTGGAAGCTGCAGCTGGGTCATTGACAGGCGACCTGATTACTCGTCTCCCTCCTCTCGCAGATGCACCGCGACGAGCACGAGACACTTCATTGCGGCGAGTGCGTGCCATTTTGCAACTAAACACGCGAAAAACGAAACACTCAATTCTAAGCAACACTCAAATTAAGCAGATTGAATGGCCTCCCGATCGAGGCTGGTCAGAGCAAAGATGACCAAGCAGGCAGTGCTCAAATGCAAGTGCTTCATCAACGGAGTGCCTCTTCGCTATATGTATTGTTTTCTCTGATTCTCTTCCCGAGGGATGGAACCGTGGCTGATGAAGCAACGTGCTTGAGAGTTAAAATCGTGAGATGGAGCTGAGTCGTGGCGCCTGGTACTGATCGAGTCATCAACAACGACATGAGGAGTGGAGAATCAAGGTCCGTCAGGATGCTTGAGAAGCTGCATGTAGCAACAGTGTGTCTAGCTGGTTGGGCCCGCGCTAGCTAGCTCGCTCGCTTGGGGTTTCAGTACAGCACCTTCGGTTCGCCTCGATTCGATCGTTTCTATCGCCATCGTCCTGAAGACAGCAGCCGACTCAAGGGACCCAGCTTGGCGACGCCCTCCCTCCCCGCCTCAGGTACTCTCATCTCCTTATCTCAGTAGTTACAAACTGTCACACCCAGAGTTCGCGTAAGAAGCGAGTTTTCTATTGATCCGATACTCCAATCAAATTTCAGCTTTGATTTCAGTTTGGAGCGTCATGCTTCGCAGGTTCCTTTCCAACTCGGCCCAGTGATGTATAATTATCTTCAAGATCGATCAAATTTTTCTTTCAAATTTCTCGAGAAAACTTTGACGTTCGTATCATTGATAATTAATAAAGCTAAGTGAACCCAATGAATTGTTCCAATGACTCCGTGCATGATGTATCACTAGATGCCGTGGGTTAATAGCTACTTGTTGCACATGCTAACCGAAATTCATGCAGAGGGTTGTCTCCGCAAAGTCCGCAAGCTACAGTTGCAATTTGTCCTCCAACTTCCTCCATTAGTTTGCACTCTTCTTGCGCTCATGATCAGGAGCTTCAACTGCTGACAAATGTCTTGTTTCACGATCACAAATTATTAGCTTGCTGATTTTTGAGGATCTAAGTCAAGGAGGTTAAGTCAATTGGCAAAACACTTGTCATTTTTTTAATGATTTCTTGTGCAATGAGGAAATTTTTATTTGAATTCCAAACAAATCTATTTTGTAAAACTTATCAAGATTTTAGTATTGTCTAATGAACATTAATTTGGTGTTTGCTGGTTAAACGACATAGTCCACGTCCACGTCCACTTCAATGATGTTAATTTAGCAATGCCATGAAACTTGCAAGTTCATTTGATAGAGGGACAAATTTCTTGAACATTATATTATGCATGTCACTTTGTGACATAGGTATGTCACAAAGAAATGAAGTTTACACAAAAATCTTCAAATCGCCAAAAGAATCATTTTGTAGACTTGAATGTGCATAAACTCATATAGCTACAATCCTCTATATCTTAGCTATATGTGTATTGAAGAAATTTCAGTAACTTGTATTGTCTTCTAATTGTCTTTGAAAGGAAAGCATTGGTTTTGCTTTTCTTCGCAATCTTTTCAATTTAATAGTAGGATGAGATGTCTTTAGTCTTTTGATAGATTGAACAATGTGAATATATTGTTCTAAATAGTCCAAAGGGATTGGAAGATGCATGAAGGGTCATTGCAAGAAACACCGTCCAAAAAGTGTAGCGTTTTCACAATACTCTTTTTTTCCTTTGAGAGGGCTTTAAAATTAGAAAAAAATATTTAATAATAAAAAATATGTTTCATGTATATATATCTTTAAGAAGAAGGTACCCTAGAAGGGAAAATTATAGGAAAAACCTATAAGTAGGAGAACTAGAAAAGTGCAAAATCTCACAAAAATTGTACTTTTACATTTTAATTTGTAAAAAATAAGAAAATAATTTTTTTTTAAAACTAAAAATTGTCCATTCTTAAATAGTTGATTTTAATGAGATTTCACCAAAAGAGCAATCTTAGAACCATCTTCAATGTTCAAAAATTGTGCACAACGGAAAAAAATTTGTACTCATGTGGAGGACATGAAATAACATATTTTTGGATTTCATTGAAAATTTATAAGTTTTACACCTATGTGTATACCATGAAAGTTTTGTTTATAAATCATTAAATTTGGGCACTCATAACATAGTGATAAACTGATAATATATAAACTATGACCCTCAACAAAAATGATTTTTAAATATAAATTTTTTTTTTAAATTTTTAAATAAGGGATCTAATAACCTTCAAGTTAGGTATGTTCAATAAAAATTTCATGCTCATTGGACTTAATCTCCAAAAGTTATAGTAGACAACAAAAAAGTGGTTCTCATTGTGACGTAAAATAGTACTGGTGTTTCTTGCAATGACCTTGAAGTGGACAAGTATATTTATATTCATCAATTCATGGGGAAGAGATTTTGATATTGTGAGAGAAATCATGCTAAGTGGATTAGATACTTCAATTCAAGAGCTCTAAGCAAAGTAGTTAAATAACAATTCACAAATGAGATTTGTATATAGACAATGCAACAAATACTAAATTTTGTAGGTTTGGTCTCTTTGGTGGCTTTCATAAAAAAAAAAAGCAAAACTTCTCTCTCACACACAACATGAATGAAAGCTCAATTAGAATGTGTTATACGTCTCATTGCAATAGACAATTAATGGTTGAAAGAGAATACGGTCTTTTCAAATGAAACCAAGGCCAATGCTTTTGTTTACATTGGTATTGGATTGAAAAATTGTCTATAGAACATGATGGAAGTTCTTTAATGATTGGGAGACCTTTGATTGCATTTGAAGTTTTGAACCAAGTTTGCACGTTTGTTTCACAAGATAGGAAGAATAATGATTCAATTCGTATTTCGTAAAGTGTGAACTATTAGAATGCGAAAACCAACTTGGATCATAGTCTCATAAAGCTCTACAACATTTGATTCCAATGAAGGTCCAAAGCATACAACTAATTATGTAAATAAGTTGCTAAGTATCAAAGCAATTGTTTGATATTTTGTAGTAGGCTCAACAATCTTTTGACCTCAACCTTACGAAACATTTGTAGATGACAATGAAATGTAAGCTCAATTCCTATTCGTGTGCTCCAAAAGATTTGTTGAATCTATAGAGTATAGATATATGTGGCTAAAATATACAAATGTTTCAATACTATAGAAAATAAAAAGTTCTATGGAACCATGCAAGTTGTTATTCATACAAGATATAAATGGATTAGGCTTTGAATATGCATAGATAGAAAACTCTATGCGAGTGATTGCAAGAAACACCTGTCGATTTCGTTGTGTTTGGCTGATTTTTTCAGGAGTGCTTTTAAATTAGAAATTTCTTTTAAATTTTTTTTTAAATATGATTTATTTATACACTTTTAAGATGAAGGTACCCACAAAAGGAATTGCACAAAAAAAATTGTCTAAGTAGGAGAACAAGAAAAGTGCCAAGTCCCAAGAAAATACATACCTTGATGTTTTAATTAGGAGAAAATAGAAAAATTATGTAAATTTAAGAAATCAAAACTAGCCATTTGCAAAAACTTTATGGAGATGGTCATTCATCAAAAAAATTACTAAAATAATACTTTATAGGTTTCAAAATGCAAGCAAAAAGAAGCTCATTTTGTGGACTTCCACACAATATAAAAATAACTTTTTTCAAAATCCCTCACGTGAAGAGTTGTAAGTCTATTAGAAGACCATCTCAGCCAAAATCATCTCAAAATCATTAAAAAAAAAAAAAGGTACTCCATAGTACTAAAAAACCCTAAACTACCAAGTGTGACATTCAATTGGGGTCTATTTTTGGATAATAAAATATTTTTGAAAATTATGAAAAAAAATTAGGGAAGGTGTATGATAGTCATGAGTAACTTCTCTATAAATCTTGAGTCATTTGGAGCCAAAACATAGAAGTTATGGCCAAAAATCAAATCAGAACACTAGGTGTGACAAAAAATAGGACAAGTGTTTCTTGCAATTGCCCATACAACTCAATCTTTTGACTTGTTTTGTATGTTTTTTCAAATGTATATGAGGATGATTAGTAATAGATATATTGTTAGAGAACAAAAAAGTCTCATGATTTTATCCTATATCAAAATGGTGGCATTGCTTGATGATTGTAAACCTTTTCGCAAATGACTCAATTTTGTAACATATTCTAGACAAAGAAATGGATGAACAAGTTGAAAGCTACAAAAACTTATCATTGCATCTATATCAATAACGATAAGCACATCAATATATCCATAATTGTATCCACATCAACATGCTTCCAAAATCATAACCATCACTACATACAAATGTGTTTGTATACCTCCACTTATTGTATCTTTATTAGACATTAGACATGAAACCAAAAGTAAAAAATATGCCCATATAGACTAAGCTTTAAGTCCCATTGATTTAATTTGTCATTTTATAACTAATTACACCATATGGAGTCATGGATACATTTTTCCACTACTCCACTAGTGCAATAGTGCATGGACACATGACATTTGGGCATTTTAAAGGTCATAGTTCAATATGACAACATTGAAACAAAGACCCAATTTTTGATAATTATGCACTACACTAATTCACTAAATATGATTTTTAAGGGGACCTATATTCATTAATCAACATTCTACACTATATAAATATCTAGTTTGGTTGATCATCAATAGTTACTAAAGTGTTAGCAAGTTGTACATCATGTTTTAAATATCTACAATTTTCTATGATAAGTCCCTTCAATTTTTTCATCCCTTTAAAAGTTAACACCCCTATTCACTGTAGTTACCATTAAACTTTTGTTACCTTTATATACAATTTTATTTATTTGATTATCATTGGTTGAATTCATCAAAATTGAGGACAAGTTTCATATGAGTATTACTTTTTGACATACTAAATAGTTGATTTTTGCTTAAAAACTCCAAAGTTTGTCTAATTTGTTCATTTTGATCAATGAAGAAGGCTGTAAGATTATTAGAAAAAATACAACTTGTAAATGGAATGAAGATGTTTATTCCTAATGAATTTTTTTAATTCCTTCTTTTTTGGATCTATTGAACCTATTGCTATGAACTACTTAATTTCAAGATTTGCAAGCATTATAGTGCATAGTTTATAAATTCTTTATTGATAAATTCATCATTTTTCATAATGCAAAACTAAATGTAAATCATATTCAAAAATGATATTAAAATCAAACTATTAGATATTCCAAATGCTTGTTTTTGAGGTTTCTGTATATATATATAAGACTCAACTTGTTTTTCAACTAAAAAATCCATTAAAAATTCTTTGAAATCTTTGATAGTAACAAAAAAATTTCCTTAATTTATTATAAGTGTAGACAACTTAAACTACATTTGGTGGGGTCATATAGTTTACAATATTTTAAAATGAACTTACTTGACAATTGACACACTCACGTGTATTGAAAATGTAACAAAGACAACTCTTTTGGATACCCCAATCAAACCATTGCACTTCAAAAACTAAGTCAAATGTAATACATATATATTACATTGGTCTATTTCATAGTTTTAGAGTTATGGAATATTACCTAAATTCAACAAAATGCACATGTGAGTATTGATTCACTCTAAATAAACAAATATACAAACTAAAGTAGTTGAAAGTCTTGAGGTTAAAGAAGTCCAAAGCAACTTACATACTTGCCAAAGATAACATTCTTCACCACAATAGCTATCAATAAAGTAAATTTGTAGATTTTAGAGCACAATTTTTCATGTGAAAAAAAAATCACAAAATACAAAAATTGAATTGATGAAATATTTGAAAGACTTAGGAAAAATAAAATGCTTACATTAATAACATTATGCATTGGTTATGTAGAAAAAAATACTAAAATATTTAAAATATTACACCCTAAAGAGAAATCTTTAACTTTTAACTTTTAACTTTAACTTCTATATTCTTTTGGAGAATAGAAGATCAAAAGGCTTTTCATGATTTTTTTAATAATTAATTTATAAATCTAAATTCTAGGCTCTAATGTTGGATGTTTTTAAATTAATGTATCATTGTAGTAAAAAAAGGGGCAAATGTTTTGGTATTTTTATGTTTTATCTAAATATCTATGTTTTTGGTTTCAATGGCTATTTGAACACTCTCATGTATTAGAAATTTTAACATCAATTTTATTTAAGAATCAATTTTGCCACTAAAAATTAATTGTGATGTGTATATCTATAAAACTCTAATATAAGAAAAGTGATCCACGAGACAAACTCCAATTTACAGATGTAAATGTGTAATCATGAATACCTTATTCCCAATCATCCAATGGTAAATTGGTAATAGGATAGTGATCTTTTCAAGCTTCTAAGAATTTTAGAAAAACATGAAATTAGAATATTAGATGTGCATGTAAAAAGCTTTTTTGTAATTATATATATAAGAACTATTAAAAAATCCACAAAAAGATGATACGTTTTATTAAAACTTATTATTCTCAATTTGAAGTTTAAATAAATAAATGTCGTTGATGTGACTATGATGTGAGAGATAATTATGTTGGATGACAAAAAATTATTTTAAAACTTCATCATTGAATTCATGTATATGTTGATGATTATAATTTACAACATTCCTTAAAAACAAATATAAAGGTGATAGAGAAGATAATGAACTCATAGATAAAATTCCTTTACACTTGTATCTTGTGACTATTGATCTCATTTCTATTTTCATATATTTTCAAATCAAAGATGTGCCAAATGGTGAAGTAAATAATAATTTATCAACAATCTTGTACTTTCTTTTGTAAATATGATGATAATTGGTTCTCATATCTAGTGACTAGATATTTGTTGAAGTCTCTTTAATTATACAATACAAGAAATAAAAATCCTAAATCACTAACCTTAGGGTTTTGATTTCTACTTTGATGATCTCTTTTAAACAAATTTTAGAATGGAACTTGTTTGTGGTCCTTTCAACTAACTTTAGAATAGAGATTTGTTGGATACTTTCAATGAATCTTATCATTAAGACCTCCCATATCCTTTCAAAAAATTTAGAATAGAAATAATCTACAAAGTTAGAAGTTTTGTGAACCTTCAAATAAAAGTAAAAAAACTCCAACTTTTGAATAGCCTTAGTTGTAGAGAATTTCATGCCCATTTGAAATTGATGAAAAAAACCCTCAAGTCAAACCTTTTTATTAAAAATTACAAGCAAATGAAGTTTCACCTCTAAATTACTTTGAAATATTTCATAAATCATTTCCTATCCTTCAATGGTTCAAATCAACTTTTACTTTAGGATTTTAGTCTTCTAGATTTTAAGACTTCATTTTCACTTAGATTGGATGAATAATTGCAACTCTCATCCAAATCTACTTTCACTAGAAGAAAATCAAGGCTTTTGCAATTGCGGTTAGCAACTCGTTTTGTAGTTGTATAACACATAATTTGCAACTGAGTGATAATTTGGAGCCCGCAGTTGCAGTGGACAAGTCAAACTAGTTGCAATGTAGTTGCAAAATTGAAAAGATTGTTTTTCATTAGATAGCCTATATGGAACTTCATTGATGAAGTCTTCTGACGTGGAACTTGCTTTTGTGCAACTTTCTTGCAACTTGTATGCAACTGTGCAAGTGCTTTGCAATTGGTTTCTGATTGCTTTGCAACTAGTTTACAATTAGTTTGTAACTTGTAGATTTATAGATTTATAGATTTTTTTATCTTAATGATTGTAGATTTCAAAAATTGAATCTCAATGATTTGTAGATTTTAGAATTTTAGATCTAGCTTTTTTTAGATTATCAAATTCAAATATTGATATTAAATAGATTTCACAAGCTTACAAAACTTTAAATTTCAAAAGTTTTAAAATTTCTTATACTTTAAATATATGTAGATTTCTATAAATTGTAGAAATCTACAAATTGTAGAAATTTGCAAGTTGTAGAAATCTACAAAGTGTAGAAATATTACAATTGTGATATTAAACTTTATTACTTAAAGATGGTATAACTTCTAGCTCTTATCCATCCAATCTAATGGTACTCTTGACAATTGAGATGGGACAATTGATATAAAACTTGATTTAATTATTTTCTAGTTGTATTCTTGTAGTTATAAAACTTTGAAGTTATAAAATTTGTAGTTATAAAACTTGATCTAATTATTTTCTAGTTGAATTGTAGTCAAACTTAGATATTCCCAACTGTAGTTTGACACACTCGACTCTACAAAACCTAAAGTGGTCCATGTCGACAAGTGTGATGAATTTTGGATGTAGAATACATCACAGAAATTCTTTTGTTAGATTCTTGTAATCCAAACTTCAACTTGCAACTAATTTGCAACTACATGCAATTCCTTTGCAACTACATGCAACTCAAAACTTCAATCTACAACTACTTTGCGACTATAATAGTGTAAACATTAAATTTGGTGCAAATACAGAGGGTTGTAGTTGCACGGAAGTCACGTAGGACACATAGTTGCATATCAGTCGGTTGCGGTGGACGTGATTTTCTTCTAGTGTTTTGTAACTACCAAACTTCTTTCTACTCTTTTTTCTTTAATATTGATCTAATTTATTGGTTTAATTTATTTTTGGATCTCCTAAAGATTATCTAAATACTTTTGAATTCAAATTTTTATTTTTATTCCTTTATAAAGATTTATTTTAAACATCTATGCAATGAATACTATTTTGACCTTTTAATATCAACTTACTATTTTGGATTTCTTGTGATTTTTAGATGTAGAGCATGAAATTGAATTTTAAAAATGTTCAAAAAAATTGGAATTTGGAATTTCACATTGAAAATTATATATGAGTGAAGTTTTGTGTTTAATTCATCTTTAAAATTTCATCCAACATTTTCTAATAGTCTATAGTTTCAAATAATCTATTCTTTCTAGATTTTTCTTTTTAACTTTAATTAAATTCTAATAGTCTTTTTTAACTTGATTCAAGTGATTTTGAATACTTTTCATCCAAAATTAATTCGTTGGACTACTAAACTTCATCCTAATCCATCTTCTTCAATATTTATCTATTTTCAAAGTTCTATATGTTTATACTTTATAGAAACTTCAAGAAACTAATTGAGTGATTTTAAATTAAAATTTGGGTTTCAATAAACTTCTTAAGGTGTGTCAATTTAAATTCCTAAAGGACAAGACTACTAATATATATATATATATATATATATATGCAAAAGCTTTTAATCATCCCACTTTAATTAAGGAATTAAAAAGCTATGGGGGATTTTTGTTAAGAATTCTCTTATCAAAAATGAACTTTGAAGTCCTTTATTTGACTCAATTTTCAATATTTTCTGAATAAAATAAAATCATAGGATGAAGATTGTTTATTACGACATTGCAACCATTGAAATTTTCATTTTTCAATTCCATAATTAATTAAATTCTCAATAATTTTGTATTTTTGAATCATTTCTACTTCTTTTGATTTACTAATTTTTTCCTAAATTTTTTAAATAACTCTAAATGATTTGAAATTTTTCAATAATGTAGCCAACTTGCATTGAAAAAAGAATCCAAAAAGCTCTACCGTTTTAGATAATTTTTCATACAAATGTGACCTTGCGAAGAGCAAGTGCCAAATTTTTTACAATCAAAAAAATGATTTTGTAAACTTGAAAGCTTATATCTTGCAATCCATGTGGTGAAAATTTGTGAAATTCTATCCACATGTTTTAAAATTAGAATACTACAAGAATACAAGATCCTAGAGTTACATGTATCCAAAATTGGGTTTCTTTTCCAAAATTTGGTATTTGTACTCAAAATGGTAGTTTTAGAGCATTTTTGGTGACAATATAGTTTAGGAACTAAAACATCTTACTTCTAATCCATCTCGACCTTCTACAATAAAAAAAAGTTATAAAGTAGCAAATTTAGACACAATTATGTAGTACCTTAGACCCTACTTCCATCATACTTTCATCCTCCTCTATGTGTATTGTAATTGTATCATTCTCTCCTATGCCTATTGTATCTTGCTCAATTTCTCTTGTTTTTTTGTATTGCTTAAATAATAATTTTACAAGGTGTATGAGTTGCAAAATATAATCTACTTGGCTCTTTTAACATATTTCTTCTACTTTCATCCTTTCTATTTCTATCTAAATTATTTTTAATATTTTTTATTCTACTTTTTTGAACATCTTCAAAGTTGTAAAAGTTTGCTTGCATGACTACTTATTGTTTTCTAATTTACTAGACAATTAAACTAAAAAGATGACATAAGTCTTATAAATTCTAATAAATATCTACTTAAGATAGTTTTAGCATCTAAAGTTGATCAACTACAAGTAGTAAAAGCAATAATATTTGTATAAGTTATTGTTTAATTTCTATTAGAAGGTAAACTTAGCCTCTTGACTTCACCATTAAGTTTAGGTGGCAAATTGAACTCTTTCTTCTTTTCTATGTATTTAGTCTCCAACCAAGATAACATTCCTATTTTGACTTTGGTTCTTGGCTCTCATGTATACACCTATTTTTTCACTTCCTCTCTTTGAAGACTTATGATTTCACCATTTTTTGGTACATTCATCCTAATGGTCCTTCAAACTAGTCCAATTATTCTATATACTAACTTGGCAAACCAACCTTAACACCTAGCCTAATTGAACCTCCCCACATAACTAGTCTTAATAAACTACAAACGAATAGCTCACTTTTTCTTGAAATGTATTTTGCAATTAGATTTAGTCTATCTTTAGAGGACCTAATTTATAAATAAAATAAGTGAATAGAGGATTTTAGGCACTTTGGGCTCTTAAGGGTAAGTAAAAAACTATATTGTTAGGGTGTTTATCAATTGCAATCTCACATTCTATTTATAAAATTTTATCAATAAAATCTTACATAAATTTGCAACAATCAAAAATAGAAATTCTAAATCCAATGGACAAAGTGAAGGATTCACACCCTACACTATTTATAAAAGACTTGTTAAGATTATTTCAATTAATTCTAGAATATAGACCTATTGAATTTATTCAACTAATTTTTGAATAGAGCCTTATCAGATCCCTTCCCTGCAACTAATTATAAAATAGAAACCTCTTGGATCCTTTCACCGAATTTTACACTGGAGACCTATGATATCCTTTCAACTAATTTTAGAACAAAGATCTATTAGATTCTTTTAAAAAAATTTAGAATTAAGGCTTGTTAAATCTCTTTTCTTAATTTTAGAATAGAGACATGTTAGATCCTTTCAAAGAATATTAGAAAAGAAACCTATTCAAATACTTTCAAAAAATATTAGGAAAGACACATGTTCAAATCCTTTCATCAAAGAATATTAGAAAAGAGACTTGTCACTTAGATTATTTCCAATAAAATAAGAAAAGAGATTTGTTACTGAGATCCTTTCAAAGAATATCATAAAAGAGACCTGTCACTCATATTCACTCAAAGAATATTAAAACAGAGACATACCAGATTCTTTCAAAGAATATTAGAAAAGAGATTTGTTACTAGCTAAGATTCTTTCAAAGAATATCATAAAAGAGACCTATCACTCAAATTCTCTCAAAGAATATTAAAACAGAGACATATCAGATTCTTTCAAAGAATATTAGAAAAGAGACCTATGTAATCCTTTCAATGAATTTTAGCATGAAGAGTATTGTATCATTTCAATGAATTTTAGAATGGAGACTTGTTGATCTTGTCAACAAATTTCAAAATAGAAATTTATTTGATCCTTTTACCAAATTTTAAAATAGAGACATATAAGATTTTTTCAATATTAAACTTTAGGATTCCAACATGTTGAATCTTAGCAATGAATTTTCAAATAGAGACATGTGAGATTCCTTCAACAAATTCTTAGGATGGACACTTGTCAAATCCTTTCACCACATTATAATAATAGAAATTTTAGAATGGACACCTATGAAATCATTTCTATAGTTTTTAATGTACTGTACTACTATGAAGATAGGAATAAGAATTGTAACTATTGACCTTTTCAACTAATTGTATAATGGAGACTAATAGTGTGAATATGTGATACAATTGCTATTGCTAATTCTAGAGTAGAAAACACTTAAATTACAAGTTTCTACCAACTACTATTCTAATACAAGATAAAAGATAATAGTTGCAATTGTTGATTTAAGAAACCAAATTCATGCCAATTCCACTCTAAAATGTAAGGCCATTGGCATGATATTGATTCTTAATCATGGTTTGCAAAAGCCTCTATAAAATGTTTGTCTTTTTATTGCAAGCTATTAATTGTAGATTTGTTTTGATGTTGAGTTTGAAGCATTTGATGCTTTGGATGGCATAGTTTTTGCTTCCAAGTAATGATTGAAGAAATATAATTGTATTCCCCCAAAGTCAATGCATTTTTCTATCTTAACCTCTAAGTCACTGTGCTTCTTAAGATGCATTTTTTCTATGAACAGAGAGCATAGGCTTGAATATAAAGATCTTCAATGGAACAAGTTGGGTTTTGTTTTGAGATCTAATTACTTCAATGTTTGAAGTCAAATCTTGCTTAATAGTATACATAACTATTTTGAGTGCAAAATAGTATAGGACTTATAGCCTAAAAAGGTAGGTATGGATTTCAAAGACTACATACGTACCCGCAAACTAAAATTCCTCATAACTTTCACTTAATCAATCCAAATGGAATGATTCAAATCTTACCATGTGTATATAAATGTAAATAATCAATTTCAAATTTCAAATTTCTTTAAAAGTGTGTTTTAAAGAAGTTTTTGGGGTTGCCCGGATTGCCCGTTGTTGAATGAAAATGACATAATATGCAATAACTTTTTAACCATGTACTCAAAAGTTATGAAAATTGTTGATTCTTAAATCTATTCTTTGGTCACACATTGTGTGAAAATTTCAAAGAAAAAAAAAAAAAACTCCATGCATGGTGAGCTGCCCCAAATCGCTATGTTGCCAAAAAAAACAGTTTGATCCTTTAGGGGTTAAATCTTGAAATTGCAAAAAAAATTACCAAATTCTTTATACAAATCACCTTGCTATTGCTATTGTTGAAATTCAATTTTTTGTTTTTAAATATTGCAAATAACTCCAAATCAACACTTGCAATTTTAACCCCTAAAAGCCCATTGTCCCCTCAAGGGACAATTTGGAGTTTAGACAAATTCTAATGATTTCAATTTTTAATGAAACTTTTTGAAATTGTCTCATAAAATAGGAAAACTAATTAACTATGTGGTAATATAATTTTTATTTCAATCAGTGCCTGGGAGCAAAAGTTATACCACAAAAAGCTAAAATTTCAACTCGGTGGGTAGAAATGCACAAAAAATTGAAATTGAAATTGAAATTTTTTTAATCTTATAGATTTTATTTTTTCCTGCATGTGAAGCTTTGATTCATCCATTTGGATTAGTTATGTGAAAATTATGAACAGTCTTGTTTTTCAGAAAGTTTGAGCTTCTTCTTGAAAAAGTAACAAATAGAATTCATTTCTGAATGCAATTTTCACAATTTTTCAAAAAAATTGCTTGACAAGGTGAGCTATTAATTTCCTCTAATGATGGATGAAAAAGAATCCTACTATATAGAAGCATAGGTGTTCAATGTTCACAAGTGTGCTATTGCCACAAGCAAAATAAAAGTAAAAGTAATCTCTTAATTATTTTTTTATTAATTCATAAAAACTTTCGAACCCAATATCTTTCACACTATAGGTCACAATACCACAAAACAAAGCCCTTGCATCCCTCTTCATAGGGAGCATTCCAATGGTACCAAGAATGTGATCAAGAGACGTACAATCAAAGAGATCTCATTGTAACCAAAAAAAAAACTAATTTAAGAAAAAATTTAAGGTTAAAGATAGAATTCAAAGATAGGTTTGAAGGGACATTCTTTTTAGATAGTTTCAAACATTTTATTTCAGAATCATTTCAAAATTTTAATGTAGGTAGATTGTAGATAGCTTTTTTTTTTAATATAAATCTTTGAATCTACATGTGAAAAAGGGCCTTACACAATAGTTTGATCTCCAATGAGTGCTCTTGTTTTGATTAAAGCAAATGATTCACATGGTATCAAAAAGGATGATTTCCATAGTGACCAACCTAGTGTTTTTAAGTTGACTATAGATGAACCATTGGTAATTAGTACTCCGTACCATAGTATGGACCACTAAAAAATGGTATGGACCACTGAAAAATTTGAGCTTGCTTTCAAAAGCAAAGTAAAAAAACAAAATAGAGAAAGAAAAAGTATAAGGAATTTCAATTTAGCAACCTAAAGCGTGGGCTCTTAGGGAGACTTGAACCTCTATGGGGAGAAGTTATACTACCCCAAAAGCTTGTCATATATATTCCTTCACCCAAATTACCGACTTCATATGCTTGACATATTTATGCTATATTTTGCACCCAATACCAATGTATAGTTACAATAGGAGCTCTAGAATATTGCATTGTAAGTCCCAATTGACATATTTATGCCATATTTTACACTCAATACCATGTATGGTCACAATAGGAGCTCTAGAATAAGCATTGTAAATTCCAATTTTTTTCCAAAATATAGACAATCATTTGCATCTTCCCACGATTCTTGGTTCAAACAAATGTCCAATACAATCATTTTTGTTGTCAAATTGGAATTTCCATAGATTTTGAAAACCCCATTGGTTCTCAATTCTCTTTAGCAAGTAAGCTCCAAACTCAAAATCTCGACTTTAATTGCAACCCCTCATTCCTTTACAACCCCTCATCCCACATCCCCCATGCTTATGAGTTCTTATTGTTGATGGAAACAAAAGTAAAGACACAACTCCAAAGAGCTCGGTTTTGGAGCAAAATGGAGTTGATCCCTAGTTTTCTGCTCTTGCCACTCACAGACAAAGTAACTGGGGGTGGTTTCACAATCAACTCGACTGCAAGTACATTTGTATCGACTCTAAACTCAGAGGGACGAGACTTTTACATTGACAAATGCTATGAATGCGAGGAAGTTTGAGAAAGACCACACTTTTGAAAAGGAAGCGAGGGCTTCTGGAAACAGCCTCACATAGCATAACTTCACTGCAGGCACAGGATTCACATGAAACTGCAAAAAACATGATCCACCTCGCTCACTCGACACAATCCAATCGCTTGCAATCGAAGTACCGGTATATGATTTGCGCAATATTATCAAGAGGATTACAACAAGGCACGGTCGCCAGCAGAACCAAATTAGCAGCAAATGAGGCCACCATTCCCTGGAGCTCTTCACACCCGGCAATTGGCTGCTCATTGCAGTCCCAACTCGGGAAAGAAGTCAGCTCTCGAAGGAACCGCAGCATTTACAACCAATTGGAGAACTGAAGGCTTAGTTAGCCACAGATACTGGCCACCTATATCTTCTATTGCTCAAAGGATGTCGAAGCCAGAGCGAGCGGCTTCGTTTACATTGCCCTGGCGGCCGCCGCCACCACCAGAGTCCACCAGAGGTTTCGAATGGAGCCAGAGGCTGGTGCGCTCTCATGACCGGAGTATTCTGCCTGTGTCCCTCAGGTATTTGATTGTTCTCTCAAGCCCGTGAGTGTCCACTGCAGCCATGGCAGCTCGGAAACCGTCACCGTAGATGGGTGAAGAGTCCGTCTCAATTTGATGCAAGAAAAATTCGCCCAGGCGCTTGGTGGAGGCGCTGCTGGCGCCCTTTCTGTTGAGCTTCTCCAGCTCTTGCTTCAGCCAGATGTGCGCTATCACTTGGCAGATGCCCTCTTCGACGTCGTTTTCGAGACTTGGAAAGTTCCCTGCGCATCACAAAGACGCAATTATTAGTGGCTCTGGAATGAAGGCGAGGACACTTTGCACGGACAAAAGGGTACATTTACAGTGAATGTGTGAGGACGTTTGCGTAGGACTCAAATCTAAAAGCGAACCAGTGCTACAGAAACAAAAGCAGAGATTCTAGTGGAGCACAGTTGATCGTTAAATCCATATCAGAAGAAGGTTAGTAGGCGTCACTTCAAACTGGGTTAACCCTAGAAAGGCACTTGGGGTTTCTCTATACGCTCCGCATTTAGCCTCATAACTCTTCAATTGTGATTTGATATATGAATTGTGCTACATTGTTACTTATATACTATCATGACCATTCGTTTATTTCGTACTCAAAAGTATTTATTCAATGATTTTTTGATCAAATAACACTGTATTCATAATATACTATAGGACTTTCAGGTCCTTCTAGGGTTAAGAACACCTATATTATTAGAACCAGTTTTGCAATACTCAGTTGCTTCCTTGCTTACCGTCAAGACGAATCCATGCATGCATCAGTTCGTGAGCTAGAATGGAACCAGTCAACAATCTGCACGCCAGAAATTGATTGTTAGTATTCCTCTAAGTCAATAGACTTTATAGATTGTACTAAACTTCCGCTCTGCAAGGAAAAGAATTGAACCATCGACAAGGTTTTCAGAAAAATTAGACAGTTTTAGGACCTTTAATACAGCATCATAGAGAGGCACTTTCATAAGGAGACATCTTCATGAATGATGTGGAATATCCTCTTTGTAATATCGTCTAAAAAGTTGTAGAAACACTGGAATTAACTCAAAACCCTGTTTATCAAGTACTGCCCGTGAGAATTTCTTACCTGGGAAGACCAAAGAGAACAAGAATGGCCGTGACTTCACAATGGCGGGTCAATTTCCTCGACTCTGTCTCGTGATGATGAAAGCCTCCATATTCATCTGGACTAGTTCCGAAGACCTGTTGCATGCACCCACTTCACTTGTAAATAACTACATTTTGTAGTTTACTGTGAAAAAAAAAAAATCGTGCATAAAACTTGCATAGAAAGAAAGACTGAGCACAAGACGCACCATAGTTATGGTTTGCTCCTCTGACAGGCACAGTCCTCGAGTTTCTGGAGCATGTATGTGTTCCTGCATAGATGGCAACAAATTTACACATTCATGAGTCTTTGGAAGTCTTAGATATAACTTTGATATCCTTGACCCAGAAGAAGTTAAGAAATACTACATAATCATTTTTAAAAGTAAGGATGTCAGTACAGTTACAACTGTTTTAAGAATTATTTGATATCATAAAGAGAATCTTCACCGTCCTCCTCCAGAAAAATTTACTGTCTGAAGCAACACTTCAATTCTACACACTAAGCTCTCTGAAATCTTTACCACAAAGGTGTGAGCAGGAATAACTTACATCCTTTTCGACCTCCCTGGCGTTGTTGAGAGCAGGTCTCTCCACCAAGAGCATGGGTATTTCCTGCTCAATAGGCATGTTTATAGATTTGTAAAATTTCAGAATTTCTCGGTAGAGCGGCTGGCAGTCTCTGGTATGCATGACGTTGGATTCGAGGCATTCTGAGCACGATTTCCTGCCATCTCCCAGGCTTGTGTACTGGAACTTCTCATCCACAGTCTGCAGGAGCAAAGGGGACTTAATTAGGAACTGAATGTACAGTACCTCCAAACAATATACACTGATAGATTGCAAAACCAACCACAAAACATTGTAGAGAACTATTTGTTGGGCACCTCGGAATTAAAATTGTTCTACAAAGTTGAGCACAATTTGAACAATCGAGAGCTCTTCAAGCCGATTTTGCTTGATTTGCCCTGATTTAGCATTAGTTTGCCCTAAATAACTCTTAGATGACACTCTTCTACTAAAGTACCAGGACTTCACGAAAGACTAATATGGTTCACATATAATTTCGGAAGGTTAGACCCGTGATTATGAGAAAAAGTCTATACAACGTCAGTGTCATGAGATCAGCAAAAAAATACCTCAATACGGTCACAGCTGCAGCACCGCCTGCTTCCGTCCCTCTCGTGTGATGGGCAGTACTTCTGATCCCAGAATGGATGAGATCGATACTCAATCAATCCCTGAGAATTTGGAGGAATCTGCAAATCGAAAGTCTTTGCTCAGGATGTGTTTTCAAGTATTTCAGCCCTCCAGCTTCCAAAGTAAGCAATCATAAGAAACAGGAGAATTCACATTGTACTTGCAACAACCGACACAGAGAGGTGGACTCATTGCTTACAAATTTATGGCAAATTTCGCACTTCGGATGGAAAGACTTCTTGTAACAGTCTCGATGATATGGCAAATTTCCCTGCACAGAGAACTATGCAACCAAAGCCAAATTCTCAGTCTCATCAAAAATGAGTTATGCCTTTCCAAACGGAAGTATACCTATTTCTCTTTTATTTGGATTTCAAACAACTGGACCCAATGTATTCGCTACAAATTCACATACAGCAGCAGAAATGAAGAACTGTAATGCGTCAAGTGCGGGTAACTAGACAAGTCAAATAATGTCGAATTGGGGACTCCGTACCTCACGATCAACGATGGCCATCTTGCAGGAACTGCAGCAGAAACACTCAGGATGCCACTTCTGACCGAGGCATGTCAGGGACCTTCCATACAGTTGCAGCTTGCACCCAGCGCAAGTTGAGACCTCGGGATACCTAACGAGTTCAATGACAGGTTAATAAAATTATCATCCAACGCAATGTGCAAAAAGGACCAACCCTCCACGTATTTGCACATAAAAAGGTTGCGATAAGTTCTGGGCAAAGCAATCTACTCGTTCTGGTGATAAATAAGTAAATTTAAAAAATAAAAATAAATAAAAAAACAGGAACCTTCGGAGCGTACTTGACAGGATAGGGTTCATGGTTCCAAACAACTCATCGCAAAGCTTATTTTAGACCAAGGGCGAAGAGACTACGCAATGGTTTTAAAATGCACAAAGTTCTAGTGTCCAATAGTAGCATGTTGGGTCCAACATCCCAAAGCCTGAAGTCCACATGGTTATAGAAAGAATGCCTTTTGACAGATTTCAGAATAGCATTCTTCAATCTGTAAAGACGATACTGAAGATTATGTGGAAAGAAACATACGAAAATTATTAACTTATAATTGGGTAGAGGCATGACAACGATTAGTCCCTACACTGATTAATTAATCATATTAGGGCATGTGACACTAATTAATCATATTAGTGCCTAGTCACAGTATTTTTTATTAATGCAGGCCAAAATATTAATGTGTTGTACTAATTTCATAAAATAGCTTTTATGATAGTGACGATAAATTTCAAAAGTGACACTGCTTTTGCGCCTTCACTAATAGGATAAACCGCTGCAGTTACACAAAACAAACTTTACCTTGATGCATACATCACGTTGGGATGGTACGTAACGGAAGTGAGCTGCGGTGGAGGACCTCGAAGACTCAGTGTTTCCCGCAGGCCTCTACTCAAGTCTTCACCCTCCTTATCAGACTCCTCATCCGTCTCAGCTCGGCCTGTAAACCACACCATACGATAAGCTGCTATACTTCACCACAAAATACTGCATAAAGTCCTCGTCAAGTAAGAAAGTCATGAAGTTTCTCAATCAGTGAGCAGATACTACACGATATGAGTGAAAATGGTCATTACTCTCTTCATCATCAGATGCCGCCGCCTTACTGATTTGCCTTTCCTCCAGCCTTGGTGCGTAGCTGGGCTCACTAGTGGCACCATACTGGGGATATCCGGCAAATCCAGGCCCCATGTAACCATACAAGTGCCTGTCGTCCTGGTACGACCGTCCACTGCTTTGATACGGGCGGTTACCGTCCTGGTAATCCGGCACTCGCCCAACATCTTGGTATGGATATCCCCCACTGTGGCTCGGATACACAGAATTATACGAATCCTGCAAAAAATTTATGAAGAAAATACATCTCAGAAAACATATAAACTTGCATGTTTCTGACTGTCAGACCAGAGCTCTAAGCAAGTATTGCCTCATTTGCATAAGGAAGAGTTGTTATAGACAGCAACAACACAGTTGAGTTTCAGAGGGTTGTGAAATTTGCAATACCTCAAAGATACTGGGTCCACGCCATGAATCAGAGCTAGAACCACCACCTTGCCATCCTCCAGCGCTACTGCCTTGGGATGATGAGCCAGAGCCGTATCTGGGATACTCATAAATTTCATTATCGCCATAGCGACGATGCTCAGTGGAGCCAGAACCACCGAAAAAAGAATCAAGCCACCCCATCCTTGCAACACTTGCTTTGCTGTATTACAGCTTTTCAGATGAGTTCCAGAGACTTGTCTACTTGTTTCCAGCTGCTGGAGGAGTGGCTTTAGAATGCCTCGTCAAGCATCTCAGGCAATGCAACGGCCGTCAGCGTCCGCGTGTGGCAATTGCAGCTCCTAGACCGGCACTGGCGGCTTGCGCATGTTGATCCATGCCTCCCAGCGTGGCGTTGGAATAGCCATCTCGAGAGAATCGAAACTCCGACGCCTGCATTCACAACCACCACGTCAAAGGCTCAGAATCTTCATTTGGATCAAGCAAGTGGCTTCACCCACATTGAAGCATATTAGTTGGGAAGTTGAGCAGCACCCCCACATGGGCAATTCCAAAGGCAAGCTCAATAGGTGGGGTTCCCTTAGGTCGATAGATTGTACCCTAACGCCATAGCCATTCAGCAACTACTCTCCAGTTCTCCGCCACAAATCAAAGTAGTAGAAAGACAGAAGGCCCTGTACCTCAAGATGAGCGCCGTTCCTGTTGCATTCAAACAGCAGGCCGGCCCTCCGCAATTTCGTCGAGCGTCCGCACCTTGAACTTGGGAAAGCTCCGAAACCACACAGAAAACACCAAGAGAAAGAATACAAGCAGCTTGGAGCTTCTGAGCATCCTCTTTGAGGAGCAGCAGTCCGTCTGGATTGGAGAAGACTCTTCCACCGCGACGACGACGACGACTCCTCCGAGACGCGGCCCAGATGTGGACATACACTAAACACGAGGCTCCGCGCTTGCACTCCGACCCAAAAAAGCCCACACACGCCCTTATATCCCTCAGTCCTTCAGTCAGCAAGCTTAGCGGACCTTCATTCCTTCCAAATTCCCAAATACCAACGCCCCCGTCGTTTCGTCTGAATCACTCCACACACTTCGTCTCTCTCTCTCTCCCTCTCTCTTCTTACAAGCTACTGACTCAGATGTGACACCCCCAACAACCCCCGACTAGGCCATCACCATCATGGAAAAACACAGTGGACCCCATCCCATTAACAGAGTTCTGGCTCCCCCCACCCCCACAATAGACGGAATTTTTTGGATTCCAGTTTTGGTGGAGAGCGCGATCTTCCCCAAACCGCGTCACCGCTTGGCCATCATTTTTGGCGTGCTCTCCTCTCCACTGCTCGGCTACTCAGCTCCAAGCTTTCTCTCCACGATGAGCATGAGTGAGCCCATTCCCCCAAAGTTGCCCCCTTGGTGACTGGTGACTCCCGTAATGATGTGACGAAGAGAGAGAGAGAACGGCTGGCTCGAATTGAACGAGTTTCAGTGGGCTGGCCGGGCTGGCTTGATGCGATAGAAGGTCCGGCGACTAGTCAATCATTCATGAATGGCAGCAGGAGTGGCAGGCGGGACCTTCAGTTGGTGCAGAGCGGGGCCCAGGGAAGGGAGATGATGCGGGTGTAGCCACCATCTTACGCTTTAGCCGGCAGTCCGGCACAGGCGTTGTTTGCGACTTGGGGCTGTAGGTGGGCGGCAGCGGCAGCTGCGGCGTTGAATGGTAAGACCTGCTGCAGCAGAGAACGCGTGACGAACGGGAAGGGGGGCCCGACAAGCGGGGAGCGTTACGGATTGACGGCGGTTCGCGGCCGTTCGGCGTCGATCAGTGGAGGGGGGTGCACCGATCTCGAGGGATTGGGATTCTTCTTGTGGGGGTTGTGCTCGAGTTGTCTGTCTATTCCTAGACGGCCCGAATCAAAAAGGACACGCGCTAGTAGGCTTGCGATCTCGGTGGAATGATGAAATGAGCGCTCGGTGAACTTTTGGAGCTTCACCAGTGATCATTTCTCATTTCTTAGATTTGGGAAAAAAATAAGTACACCAAGGAATTTTTGCTAAGGAATAGAGGGTTGGTTGTAGTTGCAAAGTTTGTGGGATAATTAGACTATCACTAAAATATAGTTTAAAGCAACATTCAATTTCTACAACAATACTCAAGGATGATGGTATTCCGGTGTGCAAGGTTTTGTACCAAACAATTATGTGATTTCGACTGGACAATCTCTTTGACTAGACAGTCCCTCTGAATAGACAATCTTTTTGAATGGACAGTCCCTAAAAATAGATAGTCCCCTTCGAAGGTGCAGGTGCAATTTTGGAATGGAAGAATAGTCCCTATGAATAGATAGTCCTAGTCCCTAAGAATAGATAGTCCCCTTCGAAGGTGCAGGTGCAATTTTGGAATGGAAGGACAGTCCCTATGAATAGATAGTCCCCTTGCCATGTGCAGGTGCAATTTTGCCAGTCCTTTTGAATGGATAGTCCCTATGAATAGATAGTCTATTAGTCCTTGTAAATGGATAGTCCCTACAAATAGATAGTCTCCCCTTGGCAGGTGCAGGTGCAATTTGTTAGTCCTTTTGAATAGACAATCCCTATGAATAGATAGTTCCCTTGGCAGGAGTAGGTGTGATTGTGCTAGATTTGTTCAACACAACTTGCAACAAAGCAATGTTAAGTTTAATGTGTAATTTTGGATAAGCAATCCCCTCAAAGGACCAAGTATACTTTGCTAAATCCACTCAACACAACATACAACAAAAGCAATGATAAATTTGATGTCTAATTTTAGATAGACAATCCCATCAAAGGAGCAAGTGCACTTAGCTAGATTCACTCAATAGAACAGGCAATGAAGTAATCATAGTTTTGATGTGTAATTTTGAATAGGCAATCCCCTCAAAAAAACCAAGTATACAATCATTAGATACGTCAAAAGACGGCCTTCCACAAGTACAATCATAAACTAGCTTGATACGGGAATTTAATAGGATAGTCTCTTTACAAGATTTGGGGTACCTTTATCAAATACAACCAAGTGTTCAGCACCTACTACAAATAAAATCATAGTTTGATGTATAATTTTGACTAAATAGTTTCCTCAAAGGACCAAGTGTACCATTATTAGATACGCCTAAACATTGCCTACAACAAAACAATTATAGTCTCACTATGTAATTTGAATAAAAATTGCCCTTATAGTCAAGATATGCAATTTGAATAAATATGTAATTCTATTCAATGTAACTATCTATATTTTGAACATAAAAACTTTAATCTCCTTCAAGAAAATATGAATTTTTCATTGCCAATGTTACTTATGGATGTGCCTCATTGTCTACTAAACATATTATAGTTCATTCATAATTAAACATCTAAATTGTTTTGTAAATATCGAAGTAAGTTTCAGAAATTAAGTAATGTATGGTCCATTTTGAAGTTGATATCCCAAAAGGTAACTTAAAGATTTTAAAGCTATATATTAAGTTTATGATTTTTGTCAAAAATAATATTTTGACTATTTCAAAAATTGCATAGTCTTTTAAGAAAGTTCAAAAAAATTTACAACTTCACCTCTAAAAGCCCATTGTCCCCTTAGGGGACAATTTGGAGTTTGGGTAGGTTCCGTAGACCTCAATTTCTAATGAATCTTCTTGAAACTTTCTCATAAGATAGAAAAATTGATTAGCTTTGTGAGAATATAATTTTTATTTCAATTGGTGCTCGGGAGCAAAAATTATACCACAAAAAGCACGGATTTTAACTCGGCATGCAGAAAAATAAATCCACAAAAAACCTGAAATTAAATTTTTAAATTTATTTTTCTTATAGATTATATTTTTTTCTATGTGTGAAGCTTTGATTCATTCCATTTGGATTAGTTATGTGAAAGTTATGAACAATCTTATTTTGGGGCAGTTTTTGAAAAAATAACTTATAGGGTTCATTTCTGAATGCAATTTTCACAATTTTTCAAAAGAAATTGCTTGACAAGGTTAAATTTTCTTGCTATAACAATCTCACAATTGGGATTGTTGTGTTTCAATTCCATCTTAGAGTTATTAATGATTTAATTTTTCTTTCAATCTTGGACCTACCTAAACTTAATAATTTTTTAAGGAATGAAAATCAAGCAATTTTTTTTTGAAATTTTTTTCTTAGACTTTCAACTCAATTTTTAAACACAATTCAAAGTCCATAGTGTAAAAAAATTAAACAAATAGCAATCAAAGTCATTTGTAATTGTAGAACAGTGTTTAAAAAAACTATGTTTTCCAACTTTGAATGCTCATATTTCCAATCTATACAATCAAACTTCATGAAATTCTTACCACATCATGTCAAAGAAACAAAGTAAGAGATCCTACGGTCAGATTCTATAAAAACACTTTTTTTTGTTTTTTTTGGATGAACGTAGCAAAAATGGCAGTTTTGAATGGTTTTTGATAGAAAAATGGCCTTTGGGCCTTTAGGGGTTAATATTATTGCAAAATCCCTTTGCATATTCTAAAAAATCTACAATAGATATATAGAAGGTCAACCATAGTATTCAATAAGTGAGACCCTCGTAGCATGATATTTGACTACCCATTGCACTAATCAATATATTTATAATTAAAAAAAATTGAAACTAACATTCCACATTGCACTCTAAAATTGATTCTGAATTGAATATTCATGATTTTTATAAGAATATCTTTGCTTTGGATTTTTTATGTATAGTTCTAGTATGGTCAATCTCTAAGATTTTCATATTACTTATTAATTGAAATCATTCATGAAAGTCCATTTTTAAAATAAGAAAGTCATATTTTGAGGTAAAATATGCTTGTTTGTTTTGAATTATAAAATATTTATAAATAACAATTTCAAATATCTATATTGTTTAAGTTTAAAGAAATTGACATAAAAATTAAAGAAAATTAAATGGATAAAATTTTAATATATCTATTGAAAAGAATTCAAGATATAACACTTGGCAATTGAAGGCTCAAAATCATATAGAAGCACGTATCATATTGAGGCCAAGTACAACATAATTGAATATAGTAAGATGTGTTTTAAGCTTTTAATGAAAATAGAATAATCCAAATTTCCAAATTCATAAAGATGGATGATAAAATTCAAGTTAGATGAATAAATTGATAATGACATTCAAAGAGAATTTGTAAAATATAATTCAAAGATTATATCTATATAGATTTATCTATTACTATATTGATTAATATTCTTTGATAAAATTTGAAACAAAAAATTTGAAATTCCTTACAAAATTAATTATAGGTGGTCTATATCTAGTTTTCACAAGAGATTTTTTTCTAAAATCAATATGTTAAGTTCTAAATATCATTATTTATTAAGATTTCTATTTTACTTATCAATTGAGTTATTTCTTTCAAATCAATTCTAAACTAGAAAGGTTATTTTTTTGAAATCAAACAAATCTATAGCCTTTGAGCTATAATATATTTGTAAAGAAAAGTATTGAAAATCAATATGATACAAATGTAAGAAAATGAATATAAGAACTCATCAACTTAAAGATGGATGATAAGAATAATACATTTGAATACTTGGCACATATTTACATTCATTTATTGTTTGAATTAGAATGGCCAATGCCCTAGAGGTTAAGAATGTACAAATATGACAAGCTAAATATTTGTAATTCCTACAAACTATAACCTCAACAATCAATCAAACAAGGGAGATGAATCAAAATCATTTAGTCAAAGAGCATGTCAAACCAACATCTATATGGTGAAGGGAGGTGTTATACATATTATAATCACGATTGTAATGGTCTTCTTTAGTTATTATTTTCTCTATGTTAGTAATGAATTCTAAAGTCAAGTTAAAAATATTTAACATTGATATTATTACACATAGCTCTAGGATATTTCAAATTAGTATTGTCAAATATTATAAAATTTAAAAGAAATACTAACCACAATAGATGAAAATCATTAAATTGCATATAAAAATCACATACACTCACTACTAGTACAAACTCATATCCATCAATTCAATTCAAGATCCTAAATATATGACGATGATCTTTGAAATTGCCGTGTAAGGCGCTCCCTCTATTTCTAAATAATACCAACAAGGTAGGTACACCCAAAAGCGCCATGTTCCTAAAAGCGCCATCTACAGTGCACATACATTTCCGAAATCAGTCATGTTCATAGACTGTAGATGGTGCTTTTGGAAACAGACTTTGACTATTAATAATTTTTGCATACGGTATCCAAATCCCGTGTTCTTTCGTGAGTTGGAACATGCTTTCACTTGTCAACAAGACTACATAAAAGTTTGAACTAGTTAATAGCAGGAACTAAGCTCAATATGAATAAGTGGCACTTTTGGGTGTACCTACCTTAGTTCCTTAGCATTTTACAATGGAAACACTAATATTCCATATTATTCCGAAACAAAGGGAATATTGATTATAAAAAATACATATGCACCTTACTACAGTTTAATTTTTTTTGTTTCCTTTCAAATTAGTCTTTCAGATTTCAAGCAACCGACTCCTTAGATGCATTTTGAGGTTCGCTTACACCCATCAGCAATTGACCATGTCTGCGTGATTTTTTGGATATTTCTAAAGACTTGTTTATGAAGATACTTCTTGAGACTTGGTCATCATCAAAACTGAATCTTATATTGGAAATTTACTGAGTCCTGGTGAAATGGGTGGATGCCTGAGTGTTTGTTGTACAATGTAACGGAGAGCCAGTTGACATCCGTGTCATTTGATCATGGCTTTCAGTTGATCTTTCAGCTGCCAGAGGTGTAACTTAACTTTCTTTCTATTTTTTTAGCTCAGAGAGTTTATTCCAAGACAAACAAGCGGTAACTTAAGTTAGAATTGATGATTGACATACATACAAAATAGAAGCCTTTGGCAGCAATTATAAAATTGCTATAAAAATCACCGTTTGATCATGGTCATGGTACGATTGGCAAGGTACTGATACCTTAGGCAATGCACTTGCCTGCTGACCAAGGCTGGAGTGGGAAAAGGATTACCTCCCTTAAAAGTTGCTAAACAATCGCATGAGAATATGCCACTGCCTCTGTTAACCCTGAAACACTAGCTGCAGAAGACTGACAGAAAATGCTTGCTAAATGTTTAGTATTTTAACCCTCAGTAAGAAACTAAGAATGGATTGGTGACTGTGGAAATCATTCATTTCTATACCATGGGAATCTCATTGGTTTACAAAAAAATCCAAAAGTTTTCACTCAAAGTCAATCTATTGTAGAAAATTTCCCCTTTCCACACAAAAAATTATGAGGATGAACAGTTGCATTTTTGTCCCATATAAAAAATACTACATCATCCAACCGACACTAAATGTCTATGTCAACATTTATAGGTTGAGGTTTCTTACTGTAGAAATGTAGAATGAATCTACTCATGTAATGATCCAATAAATTTTGGTTGATAGATCAGCATAGTCTTTTCATGCTAAAGGTGTGCACATCCATTATCGACTGTGCCTACAGATCAACTCCTAGAATTATATGAGTATATTTGGTTGAAAAAACTATTAAAAAAAAGTTATAAATTAATAAGATAAATAGATTCAAACTAACAAACTAAAAAAACCATAAAATGTATGATGTCTTTGTTGTTCTCCATGCTACCAATGATTGATGCCTAACTAATGGTGTAAGAAAATTGACATTATATTTACAACCCTATATCTATGGATTGTTAATTTTATAGTTTTATGTAATGGCATAGTAATAAGCTTTGGTTTGTAATATGAAGGTATACACTATAATATATATATAGGGCATACAAATTTTTGGGGTATATTTTGTAATTGATATGAACTTTTGCTCACCTTTTATTTAAGAAATTAATATTAGTTTTGAATTTTCTTGAAAAAATAAAATTTAAGGCTCATTAGAGGCATGTGAAATTTATCTCTGAAATTATTTTTTCAAGAAATTGATTTGTATATAGTTCTAAATTATAATAAACAAAGCAAAATATCGTAATTATATTGAATTCATAATCACAAGTCCATCCTTTCAAGGTTGATTCAAATACCAAAAGTGGTTATGTTGAATGTTACAATCAAGGATGACTTCTCTACATTCAATTTTTAGATGCATCCTAACATTGTATAAAGAGACAATGATCATTTTCATACTAGGAATTGAAGGTATTACGTTTTGCTAGAAACTTGGAGGCACTTATCAATTAGTTCAAGTGATTGAAGAGCCACTAAAGACAACTTTGTTCACTGTAAGGGACCTCTTTTCAAGAATGCAAAAGAAACAAACCATAAAATTATCAAAGATTACCACTTTTTGAGACAAGAAGATTTTTTTAATTTTAAATACTCCTTTTTAAAAACTTGACTATACAAGCTGCCCAAAATGTTCAAGGCAGCGTAACTTTTGATTCAAGCACCTATTGAGAAAAAAATTAAACTTGTAGCACATGAACATGCATGTATAATGTGTGCAAATCTTATGAACATCTGACCCAAAATCACTTTGTTGGAACCTGCATGAGATTTCTTGTGTACATCGAACACTTGCCATCCTTTTCAAGACACCAATAAGTTGAGTTATGGCAAAGGTGAACTGAAGGAATAATTTTCTTGCTGCATATGAGGCCTTTAACCGGCTCAGTCCATTCACTCCATTGTACACATATACTGCTCTCCAATAATTGGGTATTCTCTTGGGACCAATTCAACCAATTCAACCAATTCAAGTATGTAACATTCTCACCTGGCTCTGACTGACTCACATACGATTAGCCTGGGGCATCAATATTTTTCCCAAACTTTTGTTTGAGATATGGCAATGTTGTACAAGAAGTAGGACAGTTGAGGAAAACGTGCAAGATTCTGTTTTGTGCAAGATTCTGTTTTGTTACATACCCCGCCCCCCTAACAAGAATCACCATCTAATCAGACTATCAGAGTGTGGACTGTTTCATTACTTTGAGATGACATGACCAAGGGAATATTCCCCACAATTCATGATCTTTCATGGCCACCCAATCAGACGGACCAAGAGTGCATAACGGAAAAGCAAACAACTTCTTTGGCAAACATTGGGTTTCAAAGAGGTTCAGGTTTGAGTCGCATGAACTCCGCATGAATTCTGCAATTTGATCACAAACTTAATCCTTAGGGGACCAAATGAACATTGAACACACACATGTGATTTGGGATAGGTGTATATGAAACCATTTTTAAAACCTAAATTAGTGCTCTTCAAATTTTGACACAAGGTGCAAAATGTGTGTGTGTGTGTGTGTGTGTGTGTGTATGTGTGTGTGTGTGTGTGTGTGTAGATACATAGATACATATACACACACAATTTGGTGCTTAGATCTAAAGTTGTGTTGCCCTGAATCTTTTTGATAGCTCAAGTAACTTTGAACACCAAGTATAAAACGTGTCCTAAAATTTTGAAATTTGACAAGTACATAGGCTACATGATGTAAGATGTGAATGTAAAACAAACAAACCATCTACAATATTAAAATCTTACTTTACATGGAGTTAAAGTTTGATGGTCCTATTGATTAAGATAAATAAACTTTAAAAAATTCTTTTGACATTGAACACTATAATCTCTCAAATTATAGTGTCAAAGTTAAAAATTATAAATAAAACTTTCATTCCCATAATAGTCTAGTACAAATTTGTACAAATGAATTTTGAAAAGAAATCATTTTTTCTTAGTGCTTTAAAAAGTGCTAGTTTTTCACAATTTACCCCTCAAATGTGTTGTATTCCTTTAGGGGTTAAGGAGTCAAATTAAACCTTTGTGATTTGAGGTGAAGATTAAGTGAGTCAAAATAGGGCTATTAGTTTATGAATAATATTTTTGTGTGCATATATCTATAAAATGGTGTTTCATCTACAAGAAAAATAGTAACATTAGATGAAATTTGAAGCCTCTAAAGGGCTATTTCGGGACTATCCCTAAAACAGTTCCTGAAATGGCCAAAAGCTGTCAAATTGGCATTTAAAAAATAAATAAAAATTTGGGTCTTGAAATGTAAAAAGAAATCTAAATTTTTTTAATTTAATAAAAATTACATGGCATTGCCCTTGCCACATCATATTCCAGCAATTATATACTTGATTGCGTTCCTAGACTATGGGAACTTGCAATCTCTTACACCCCTCAAATCTCTTCTAATGAAATAGTTTGTTTATAACTATACAATATTCATTTACGAAGGCAATATTTACATGAGTTTTTACCTGGGGACAAAGTTAGTTATGCCTTGTAATCCACTTGTTGCCTCATAGTAGCCAAAAGATTACCTACTCCATAGCAATTTATTGTGAATCCTCCACTTGTATTAATATCTAAATATTGATTTATGGATTTCTTTGTTGTCAGTGAAATAAATAGCAATGTGTGCAAAAAAAGAGGAAGGATAAATTGCAACATACATTGCATAAAGTGAATCCTAGAAGTATATTGCGAACACTGAGTGTCTGATGGATGGTACAAAATCCTTCTATATAAGACTAAAGTATAGATGTTTGCTTTTGGAATTTTATATGAAAAAGATATGTGTAGTAGAGTAATTCAACCTCTAATGAATGCTCTTGGTATATTTAAACAAAATGATTCACATTGACCAAAAAGATGATTTTGATGGAAATCAACTTGATACTCTAGGGCAAAAAAATGGCATTTGAATAATCATTAGGCATTATTTAAAACTTGAGTTGTAGGTGACAAGCCCAAAATTTTACAAACACATTTTAGTGAACATCCAATGTAACAACTTGTGTTCTTATGTTATATCAATATTGATGTTATGGTGAATGTTTTTGTTGACATGAAAAGATGGGTTGTTACATTAGATGTCGGTCCACTAAAATCCATTTGTAGAAATTTGGGCTTGTCACCTAAAATGTGGGTTTCTTGTAGGGAGGGGAAATTTCATCCTTATAGTAAACCATGAGTGACATGAGGGGCATGACTATAAAATAGACTAGATTAAACCTTGTAGATGTTTGATACACTAAATAGAAAAATCATTCAACAAATTTTTTTGGAAATATTTCCATTTGTAAATGTGGAAGTTCATGAATCTTGATTACAACAATTGTTCATTCAAAAGCAGTGAATTCTTTTACAATAACAATAAATATTTATATAGTGTCAAATAGTGAGAAAATAATGAGGAATAGCCTAATTTTACTTTTTTGTATAGCTAGTGGTTTAAATCATGTATTCTTTGCCCATCATTGGGTTGTATTCTAATATGTTGTTTTTTGTGCAATTATATTTGTTTGAATTGCACCAAAACAAATCAAAATGACATTTTAGTTTTATATGCAAAATACAAAAGGTTTAAATTTGGATTTGTGAGTTTCAAAATTTGTGTAGTAATTTCAATGTTCTCATATTAAACATTGGGCAACAATTTAAGATTTATTAAATCTTGCTTTTGTAGACAAGCTTGATACAAGTGATTTTATCTTAACACTCTATTGCCCAAATGTCTTTTTGAAATTTTGCTCAGTTATGCCAATGCATTATCTTTACAATTAGGTTATTTATTCCAATTTCATCAAGTCAGTTATAGAAAAAAATGTTTTAAGAGAATCCAAATATTATTTTGGATGAATGAGAAATTATTTGGTCAAAACTTTGACATGAAACACTTTAATTATCATTCAAAATATGAACTTAGGGATTAATGAAGTGTCACTCAAATTCAGCAATAGCCTTTAACACCAATGGCAATATATTATAGAAGTGAAAATTTTAGTCATGTGCATGCAAACATGTTGTGAATAAATTGAGTGGTCCAAAAATGAATTTTGAATAACAAATGCAAGAGGTCAAAATTTAATTGGTAGTTTAAAAAAGTTGTGCCCTAATTTCAATATCCTTATATTGAACATTGGTTGTATAATGAACATTTATATTATATTCAAATCTATGAGTGTGCTCTTTTGAGACCATTCTTGATTTGAATGATTCTATTAAGGAAAGCTTGTATATGATATATAAAGAGGCTTTAGTAAATTGGATATTTGTGAGTGATTTTTAAAATGTCTATAATACTAAATAATTGAGATTTGACTTTTTGAATCCAATCATTACAAACAACAATTGTTCTTTTATATGGTGATTCCTTTTAGATAGTCTAATGGCTAGTGTGTTGATTTCTATAAATTTCATGAATAAAAGTTTGTATTTTATTGATACATGGATGAGGTATGATTTATTGATTTATTTTGTTTATAAACATATACATTTTTATTAGTGAATACAAATAGTTGAACTTTATTGTCAAAAGCTTTATTTTCATTAAACTTCAATTTAAAGTTAGTTGAACAAAAGCCATGATGGATGGTTCTTGAGGTCGTTGTCTTTGGGAAAGAACTACTTTTTTCATCTATTAATCACCTTCAATAGTATAGAGATAAATTTAGAGTATATATATATATATATATATATATATATAATATTTAAGAAAATAAATTTAAAGATTTGATTATACAAATATGCAAGTATTTGATTACATTCATACATGAAAACCACAAAGAAAATGTCAAGGTTGTTTTCAAACCATTAAATTGGCTCTTAGAAAGCGAACATTCAATATGTAGTATGGTTTATTATCAGATGCAAATATTTCTAAAGAAGAATTGTAGATTAGATGAAAGTAAGAATGGAAGTTGGTAGATTTTTATTGATTGATTTTTGGTCAACTTTGTTTGCTCATACATTGTAATAAGAGAAAACCAATTTGGGTTGTTTTACTAGAAAATCTATATGATTATGAAATATTCATTGATTTTGAACACTCAAGATCCTATTACACTTTTTCATTCATATTTGCATGCTATTGTTTCTTTCCTTTTGAAGTTAGTGTAAATTAGCTTTGAATTGGTCAATTTCCCGCATTTAAAGACAACAGGGGTTGTCATACATTCTTCTCTCCATTCTCAATCTTCATATAATGGAAATGTTGTATTTTCTCCTTGATTTGTAAAGGCCCATTCTCTAAAAATTGAAAATTGAAATTCTTCACCTCCGAAGGTGAAGAATAGGGCAAGTATAAGAATGTTAACCAACACTAGAGAGTTTTTTTTTGCTTCCCTCCAAATTAGGAATTCTAAAGCAAAAGCAAAAAACCCACCTGAAACAATGCTTAATCCCTAAAGGACCAAGATGCATTTATTGGCAATATAGCAATTTTAGGTAGCTCACTACAAATGTAGTTTTTATTTATTTTTCTTTGAAATTTTTACATGTATGCCTAAGGAGTAGCTTTAAGACCCAACAATCTTCATAACCTTTGAGCACACAACTAAAATGTTATTGTATGATATGTCATTTCCATTACTTAGAGTCAGGTCGAGCTATTCAAAAAACTTCTTCAAAAAACGATTTGGTAAGGTCCCTTAGTTGCTACACCAATCTAAAATTGGTGTCACCTATAGAAAATCAAATAACATGATAATATTTCAATGCACACTCATCAATTGTTTTGTAAATTAGTAACACATTCATTGATAAGATAAAATAAGTAAATTGTATAGACCCTCTTACATCCTTCATAACATTGTATAACCATGCAATGGTACTTTTAATGCTCGGAATATGCTTTGCTAGATATCTATGAGGAGCTTATCAATTAATTTAAAGATTGGAGTTGGTTGAGGAGCCATACGGGTCACAATTTTTAACCTTGAAGGCCTTTTGGTTGTTAAAAAACATCATTGCTCTTAAAGTGTTATAGGTCTAAATGTCATTAAGGTATAGAAATCTCAACTATACAATCTTGTGGTGTATGTGTTGTAGATGACATTAATCAAATTTGGAGTCATTTGGCCATGTAGATTAAGAAATTATAATGTTTTAGTGTTGAATAAGGATGCTGAAATTTTCCTAAAAACACATTTGGAGATCAAATTTGATCTCTAAACTTACTAAAATGAAAAAACCTTGAATTGTAAAGTGCTTCAAAACCAACATTCAAACACATTGGTGAAAGGAACTATCATTCAATTGATTCATTGTATCTACAACATGACTTTGGACTGTTAAAAAATAGTTGCAAGAACACATCTAGGGCTCAACCTCCTTCTACTAAAATGCATCTCACTCACTCATAACTTCTTGGATTGATATAAAAATTTAGCCACGCAAACTAGAATAGAATGCGCAACTTTTACAATTTTTTTTGATGGAAAATGGACATTGTATAAAGAAGCAACAAGTTGCCAAAGTTCAGTATAATCTATAAATGTTTAGTTTTTGAACTTAAAATTGCTTCCAAATATTCAAAACAACTTGGATTGCCATGAAAATTTGACCACAATAACTAAACTTCTGAAGGAACATAACCCAATAAATTTGATTGTAAACAAACATTGAATGAAGGGAATACAAGTCCCCGAAGTTGCAACCATCAATAGGAGTTTGATAAACTCAAATTGAACCTATGAACTTCGATTGGCTCTCAAAAAATCAATACATCTTGAATTGATTTGAAAATTTTACCACACAAACTAGAAGAGAGAGCACAAATTTTCCAACAAGTTTTATCGAATTTGGACATTAGATGCAAGAATTACAGCACTTCAAATTAAACTTCTAAACTGTGAGGACACTTTTGGTCCCCTGGGATGCAAAAGAGACCTGGGCTGCCTCATAGGTAAACAACCTTACCTTAATATGTTCTTCCTCATGCGCATCCTCCTCCTAGATTTATCGAAGTACGGAGTCATATTCAAGTGCAAGTTGGTGACTTGGTGAACCATGTTTTTTTGAATTTTTCTCTGCTGTGACTTAACCTACATGTGGTCCCATATTTTGTCAGTAGCAGCTGGGCCATCTCACTCCCCTGAGTCCCCTCACTCCCTCCTCTCAGTATTCAGTAAGTTGAAGGGGTAAGAGAAGGACAACTGTGCTGACAAATAGCTGAGGACCAAGTCAGGCTGCGTAGGAATTCCAGCGTATCATTCCTCAGCACGTGTCAACTGCTCCGCATTGACAATTGACCCAACTCCCTCCCTCAGAGTGAGCAACCAACCGACCGATTTTTCTAACTCATGTTCAACGTACCCGTCCGGTCCCTGCCATTTCAGTTTCATTTGTTTGGGGGACACAAAATGCATGTGGCTGAAAGGAAATGGCCAGAGGTCCGGGTGGAAGTTAATGGATGCAGCAGGCCTGCCTCTGAAAGCATTTGGCAACTGGGCAACTTGAGATCGAGTGGGGGTGCAAGCTCCGTCCACAGCCAATAACTTCAGTTAGTAAGAGTATGTGAGCACTCTACAACAGTGATCTCAGAACAGATTCAGGTTTTTAGCCAAATGTTCATTTTGGGAAGATTTTTTAAAATTTATACAAAGGGCATGGAAAAATTAAGTAGAAAATGAGCGAAATTTAACCAGTTTTGAGATCACTGCTCTACCAGCAGTAGTACGTGAAGGTACGTGATTTGCCACCTGAGTGCTGCTGAGATTTGAATTACCACGTCAGATTCTCAAGGGTCCATGTCACCACAGGCCATGCAGAAGGTGGCATGTGGCACTTCTTTCCGAAAGAAATGACTTCCTTTCTGCCAGAAGTGGCCTTCGCTTAGGATATCCAGGCCTTCATTTGCTCCAAGCTCTTGGAGGGAGCAACTTCGCTTCCTCAACTGAACTTGATTCTTCTGCCGAGGAATTTGGAGTTGGTCTCAGACTCTCAGTAGGTGGGCGCGGCCACTGTGGTAAACTACCTGTAAGCTTAGGTATGGTACTGCTCCCCTTCCCTTCCTCAGTCAGTCAGTGTCTGAATTCACTGAGCTGACGGATGCTCGAGTAAAATACTTAAGTGCAAGCCAAGTTCCGGGCAATCAGTCAATCAATGCCCCTGCACTAGCTTGCAAGACGTTAAATCCTGTAAACGAACCTGACGTGGCACAGGTAAATCAAGCCCCCAGTAGGTAAAACTTGTTTTACCAAGGGTTGATAAGGGTTCTGGGGTTTATGTTTTGTTGGGGTTTTTTGGTTTTGTCAAGGTCCTTGTTGCTAATTGGGGCTCTCCGAATCCAACTATGAATTCAGAATTTGAAAAAAATAAAAAATTTCAGGGTTTACCCTGGGGTAAATCCAGCTGCGCCACAGCAGTTTCGTTTACAGGATTGACGTCGTGCCACTAGCTTAGCGCAATGCTTCTGTCTCTGAGGGGGTGGCAGAAGGAGACAGATGGGAGTTGCAGCTCCATTTCAGTTCTCATGGAGTAACTTGTGTTAATTTAAAAATATATTTATATTTTGTGACACAAATGAAACCGGTAAGTTAAGTAAAGATAACTTAGCCTCCAAGGCTCCTCTAACTTACCTTAGTTGTATGCCAGTTAGCCAGTATCCCAGTATCCCAGTATCCCACAGCAAGGCAAGTACACACTAAGATACACAGCCCCTGGAGATCATCATAATGGTGATCAGTGACCTCCATCTCAGGCGAGTAGTAACTGAAATTTGTACACCTGCCCCATTATGAACTGAACCATGCTGATGACAAATTTGACACATGGAGGGACATCCCACCTACTAACTTAATAACTTACAGTAACTTATTCTGTTGAAGAATAAGATAAGTTAACTTGACTCTTTTTCCAATTATGATACTATTCTTAAGTGTGTTTTTTCTCACAAATAAAACACACAGGTATTTGCAGTATTGCACCAGGGAGGCTGAGAGCATCTCTACCCATTCATGGGCAATAGGGATGTGGAAATGAAGTCGCCCAAGCCCTCCACGTCCTGGCCTCCTGGGCGGGTTAACCCCAAAATGACATTTGATTTCCGAGGGTCAAAAACATCTTTCATTTTGAAGTGTTGTAGATCTAAATGTCACTAAGTTAGAGCATCCCCATGCCTGCTCTTCAAAGGCTGCAAATTGATAATATGGAGTGTTTGCCCTGTGAAACTGCCCCATGTTAGGCACTCCAAACCAAATATTTACCTAGCAAAAACTTCAAAATAACAATCACACTCAACTGTTGTGTTTCTTCCCCGTGGCTCACTAAATCTTGATTTCCTCAATCTGACACATTCTCAGAGAATTTTCAGCCATTGGGAGCTTGGAGGCCCAACACTTGGCCTAACACCTTGCACCTGGCTTGATAAAGGTAGTTTTTTGACTTGGAAGATGTGTTTAGTGAGTCTATTTGGAGTGTTGGCATGGAGCATGAAGTACTTTCACCAACCATGAACCCATGTCAAACCCCATTTGACGCCCCTGCTTGAAGGCTCTGGCATGGGGATGCTCTTATAGAGATCTTAACCATATAGTTTTTTTTAAAACATGTTGTAGATGATGTGCATCAAATTTGGAGTCATTTGACTGTGTAGATTGCAAGATTATAGTGTTTTAGTGTTGAAAATGAATGCTGAAATTTTTTGAAAAACACATTTGAAGGTGAAATTTGGTTTCTAAACCTACTCAAAGGAAAAAACTTTACACAATGAAGTGATTTCAAAATAGTATGAAAACAAAACTATGGAAAAAATTTCACTCAATTGACTCATTGTGTCTACAAAAATCTTTTAAAATGTCAAAAAATAGCAAGAAAAGTTGGAAAAAACACATCTAAGCTTGAATGTCCTTCTACTAAAATGCTCTTTAGTCATTCATTTCTTCTTGGATTGACATAAAAATTTAGTCACACATACTAGACTAGTATGTACAACTTTTCCAAGAATTTTTTTTGAAAATTGACTCTTTATGAAAAAGATATAAGCCCTCAAAGTTCACTATAGTTTCAAAATGCCAAGATGTTGAACTTTGAATCGCTCCAAAACATTCAAAACAACTTGGATTGATATGAAAGTTTTATCACAATAATGAGACTTCAAGGGGAACAAAAGCCATCAAATTTTACTGAAAACAAACATTAGATGAAGTACATACAAGCCCCTAAAGTTGCAGCCCTAAAATGCAGTTTGGAGAAATCAAATTGAGTTGTAAAGTTCGATTGGCCACCAAAATTTCATTATAACTTGGATTGATTTGAAAATTTTACCACACAAATTAGAAAAGATTGTGCAACTATACTATACTCAAACAATTCAAGAAAAGTTGTGAGCTTCAATTTGCTTAAGAATTGAAGATCGAAAAAATGCACTTCTAGGTCTAAAATCCACTTTTGAATCTACATCCAAACATTGGAAATGAATTCAACAAGCAATTTTTTAAAAACAATATTGTAATTTGCTCCAAAACAAGATGCTCCATAACTTCTGTACTACTAATTCAAATGGAATGAATGAAAGCTATGTAGATAAAAAAAACAATCTATAAGACACAAATAAATTAATCATTCAAATATTAGAAGTTGTAAAAATTTGAATCAAAATAAAAAGTAAAATATAGAAAGTGTGCTTCAGATGTGTTTGAGGTGGACTTCAAGTACATCTCAAGTACACTTTTACTTTTCAGTTTAAAGTAGAAAAAAATAGTCTATTGAAGTGGACTCTAGATCAATATAAAAAATAAAAGAACGTGTTGAAGTAGGCTAGAGGTGAGGCAAAAGAGTGTTGAAGTAAAGAGAAAGACTATGTTGAGGTAAACTAAAAAAAATTATTGAGGTAAAATTGAAGAAAAGTAAAAGTGTGTATTGAGAGATGCACTTGAAGCACACCTCAACAAATTTTTTATTTTCTCATAGAATTTGATTTATAAAAAATAAAAAATAAATGTGTTGCAGTGCACCTGAGGTGTACTTGAGGTAGAACAAGTCAATACAATTTTTGATTTTTTAATAGAATTTGATTTTTTTTTAAATTATATTGAGTTGTGCTTAATTTGTACTTGGAAGCTAACACTTTATTATACCCTCTCAGTCAACTCACTTGGAGGGGACGAGGTCTTGGGGTTTCCAAAAAGTTTTTTGGCATGATTGGCTTCTTTCCCTTCTAGGGCGGGTCACTAGTGGTACATGTTTTGGAGGCCTAGGGTGGCTTCCTTCCTAGTGGATGCGTGGAGATGCTCTAAGTCTAACTTTGTGATACTTTATTGCTAGACATCCAAAGTCTTAATTGTAGAATTCTATCTATTGGTCTACTTGATTAGGTCTCCAATATTGTTCTAAATTAACCTCTTGCACTGTATGCACCATTTTTGGATGAACTTTTAACAAACATTTGTTGGTATGGGTAGCTTGGAACAAACCAAGTTCTATAACCTTTCTATAAGATAAAAAAATTGATTAGCTTTTTGGAAATGTAATTTTTATTTCAATTGGTATCTGGGAGCAAAATAATATACACGACAAAAAGTCCAACTTTTCATTTGACAAGTAACAAATTTTTTTGGAAAAAATTCAAAATTAAATTAAATTAATTATTTTTTTGAAATAATATATTTTTGTCTACATGTGAATCTTGATTCATTCTATTTGGACTAGTAATGAGAAAGTTATAGACAATCTTGTTTTTCAAGCAAGGGTGATTACAAGAAACACTTGTCCTATTTTTTGTCCCTTTGGCCTTGGACAAGTGTTTCTTACTCATAAGTTTGCATTGTTTTTCCATTTTATACTAAACTTGTAGTGAAGGTACATATAATAGTTCTAGACTAGATACTATGTAATTTTTTGAAAATTTTAAATTATTTTATTATTTTTAAATAGCCCCTAATTGGATGTCAACCTTGGCCATTTGGAGGGGGGGTTTTAGTCCTATGTTGACTCAAAAATAAAAAATTTAAGCTCAAAATTGGTGTGCATAGACTTCTATTAAAGTTACACAAGCCTACAAAGAGATTTTGTGAAAATATTAAATTGTCCAACTTCCACATGTGCTCAAAGTGGAGTACCTTTGCCCAAGTGTAGAGAATACAATTAATTTTTTCCAAAGATGAAAATGGTTGGAGAAGAACATCTTTATATTAGGAAAAATGAATTTTTGGAAGAATTTTTGGAATTTTTTCCTTTTAAGAAAAATCAAACATTAAATAATCTATTTTCATGGTATTTTTCGTCACTCTTTGAGTGTGCATAACTTTTAGAGATAAATTTTTTTAGGCTTGAATTTTCACTCATCTTAGTTTTTTTAAATGCTTTACAAATTATCTATATTATATTTTATTTTAAAAAATTATTTCAAAAGTCATGGGACTCATTGAAATAGGCCACTTTGAGCCAAAATTGGTAAGTGTTTCTTGCAACAACCCGCAATCTAAATGTCTTCTTGAAAAAAATAACTTAATCTTATAGCTTTCATTTCTAAATGCAAATTTCAGAAGTTTTCAAAAAAAATTGTTGAACAAGGTTACATTTATTTTCTACATCAATCTCACCCTTAGGATTATTGTATTTCAATCCCATCTTAGAGCTATTAACCATTTATTTTTTCTTTCAATCTTGGACCTACTTCTACATAATAATTTTTCAAAGAATGGTAATCAAGTGTTTTTTTTGGGAATCTTTTACCCTAGACTCTCAATTCCATTCTTTAACACAAAAAATTATAAATTCAAATTCAATGGTGCAAATTTTTTCACAAATGGTAGTCAAAATCATTTGAAATTGCAAATCGCAGTTGAAAAAAACTTGTTTTTCCAACATATAATGCTCATATCTTTCAATCTATACGATCAAATTTCATGAAATTTTTACCACATGATCTCGGTCAAGTCAAGTACAAGATCTTACAGTTAAATTCTTCAAAGAATGTTTTTGTTTTTGTTTTCTTGGGTGAATGTAGCAGAAGTGGTAGTTTTGAGAGGTTTTTGACAGAAAAATGGTCATGATCCTTCAGGGGTGAAACCGGCAAACTTGGAAAGGCTGGGAAAACCTCCCCTGCTCTCTGAATAGAATATAGAATAAGTTGCCCAGTAAGATAGGATGCATAGATGGAATCACTTGTGAACAAATAGTAAGGGCTGCTTCACACTTGGGCTGACCAAGTCGAGAGGCCATGGGAGTTCATGGCCAAACTTTGGGCGAGAGGCCAAAGAAATGGGCAATAAATGATAGGAATTGGAGCCTTTGGCCGGCCATAGTGTGAAGCCTCCAAAGGCCAAACCCAAAGTCCAAACCTACACCATTCATTCATGTTCAATCCTTTTCCACATTAATCCATCCAATTTCTGAAAATTTCATGAAGTATTTCATGAAGCTTCATCTACATGTCATTTTTTTGAAGCAAAAAATGAAAAAAAAAATGAAAAATAGTCAAAATTGGCCATGGAAAAATAATCACAACACATACTTTGGGCATCAAAAAAGGAATAAGAAGGGGACAAAACTCATAAGAATTGTATGAATGGGATAAGAAAGGTATAAATGAATAAGAGCGTAAAGACTAGAAGGGCCTCTAGGAGGACATTTAACATTTAACATTTAAAGGGAGGAAGTGTAAAATATACCAATATTATGCACGGTTATGTAGATTTTTCAAAAAAGGAACCTGACGGCCTCTCGACTAGAGTTTGGGTCGCCAAAAAATGGTGACCCAAACTTTGGTCGAGAGGCCGTCGGGAGGCCATCGTCACGTAAAAATTTGGCGTGTGCCGGTTGCCATGTAGGTGACGGACTCTCAGTTGTGCCGCGCAAGTGTGAAGGGACGAGAGGCCAAAGTCAAGGTTTTCTGAATCCTGATTGGTTGAGGCCAACGGACTCTCGACCTTCAGCCCAAGTGTGAAACGGCCCTCAGTAGAGTCTTCAAGTTTGATCAATTTTGATGTGGGGCCTGGATGAACAAGTAGATTCCTGATGAAAGTCATGATTTTGCACAGATTATGGAAATGACCCACAACTGGTTGGCTCACTGTATGAGGCCACATTGGGGGGAAACACTCTAACAATGTGGAAACATATTCTCAGTAAGATAACTTAGTGCAATTAAAGAACTGACTCCCTAGAAAACCCACCTGGAAGCACTAAAACTGTGCAATCAGAACTGCATCCTGTGGATTTCCTGGTCCAAAGGGAAGTTCAACATGTTTGAGTGACATTGTTTTCTGGAAAAGAAAAATGCAGCACAGAAAGCCAGCATTATGTTCTCTTGATGACGAAAGCAGGATTAACCCCTAAAGGACCGCAACTATGTTTCCACAAAAACTGCTCCAAAACTGTAATTTCTAGGACAGCTACCAAATTTGAGTAAAAAAACATTTTTTGACATATGTAACCATAGGATCTTTTAGTGAACTAGTTTGGGAAGATGTAGAAAAAATTTCAGAAATTTTCACCATGTAGATTGCAAGATATTAGTGTTTGAAGTTACAAAAATCATTTTTTTTCACTGCGAAAATCCGGGCAGCTGCACTTCAGAAGGCCACATTTGTATGAAAAAATGTTCAAAATGGTTGCAACTCTTTGGATTCATTCTCCTATTCAAGTTTGCTACATGCTTGAAAATTTTCATATCATTTGGAATTGTACAACATGTACAAAAAAAACAGTAAGTAGAAAGAAGTAGAGAATGATTCAAAATACAAAATGGTAACAATTTATTTATTCAATTGAAAAATGCCAATCCCAATGGTTCAAATGTTGTAATAAACAATCTACACCCAATGTTTTTATTTTTTTTCAAAAATATTGAAAATTGAGTAAAATAAAGGACTTCAAAGTTTATTTTAGAGAAGAGAATCCATAACTACTTGCAAACTAAAATTCTTCATAACTTTTGACTCATTAATCCAAATGGAATGATTTAAAGCTTTTCATGTATATTTAAATCTATAAAATCAATTTCAAATTTTTATTTTCAAAAAAAGTGATTTATTCTGATCTGCCCGAACTGTCCGAGTTGAGAAACAAACAACATTTTATGCAATAACTTTTCAAGTATGTAGTCAAAAGTCACGAAAATTATTGGGCTTTGAAGACACTCCTTGTCCACACCTTGTATTAAAGTTTGGTTCTAAAATATAGAAATCTCTAGCCACACGTACCTGCCCAAAATCGCTACGTTGCCAAAAAAGGCATGTTGGTCCTTTAGGGGTTAATAAGTCTTCAACGAAGAAAGAATAGCATCATGTGGTCTTGATGACAAAAGCACAATCAAGTCTTCACAAAGCCCCCTGAGGACAAAGAATTGCTAAAAGAATTGTGCTTTTTGGTGCAGAAGGGACAGAACCAAAGGCCATGGACTGCTCCCAACATTGGTTGTCATGGCTGAGTTTCTTTTTGTTTTTTTGTTTTTAAAACACATGGACAATTTCCATTGGGAGGGAAAAAATATAGATTAACTTAGTCCCAGCAGAAACTTCTTTTCCCCTTCCATCATGGCTGAGTTTTGAAAGTACTGGATGGACCACTCTTCAGTTCATGTGCTTACTGTAAACCAGTGATCTCAAAACAAGTTCAAGGTTTTTAGCCAAATGTTCATTTTTGGAAGACTTTTTTTAAATTTACACTGAGGACATGAAGAAATTATGTAGCAATTGAGCGAAATTTAGCCAGTTTTGGGATCACTGCGTGTAAACCAGTGAATGGGGAGTTCATGGGATGACTTTCTGCTCTTCACATGTCATTCCATGATCTTCCATGGTCATTGCAGTTGTAGCCTAAGCTTAGTTTGTTGAAAGTCCAAAGCATCCAATAACAATGCATCAGTAGAGTCAAATAGAAATTTATCATTTGACCATTTATCATGAAGCCAATTTTTCACAGCAAAGTGAAGGAGTTACTTTCATTAACATTTAGGGAGAACGAAAAGTGGAGATGTCGTTTTTATAATGAAATCCATTCTCCATCGTGAATTCTCAAAAGGTACACTAGAAGAAAACCATGTTAAAATCTGTGAAAACACGTCATGTAGTTTATGTTGAGTTCCTGTTTCAAAACGCAGTGAAAATGCAGTGAAAACGCAAAAAAATGCAAAAAAATGCTTTTTTTGCATTTTTTTGCGTTTTCACTGCATTTTCACTGCGTTTTGAAACAGGAACTCAACATAAACTACATGACGTGTTTTCACAGATTTTAACATGGTTTTCTTCTAGTGGTATGACAATTTGAAGATGAGAGTATGTCCTCTTCAGTGTCAAAAATATAAGAATTGTATTTAAAGTGTAACTTTAGACTTCATTTTGGGGATAGTAGGTTGTCCCAAAAGCCTTTGCAATAAAAAGAAAGTTGAAAAATCAAGCTAAGTTTCATCTACACAAAACCTTTTGTGATTTTGAGCCTTCAAAAAAATTATAGACAAGATTCAATGAAAATGCTTGAGAATGTTAAAGAAAATGTAAATTTGTTCATGACTTTTGATTATAAGCTTACCCGGAAGCTTAATATCTCAAACAATTTTTTAGAGGTGAAATTTATTTCAATTTTAAACATTAACCTAGTTCAAATTTTTTTGAATAAAATTATTCTATTGTACCTAAATGAAGTATGAAATTCTCCTTTGAACACAATTCTTGTGTTTGACTTAATTAACTATGAGTGGTTGGGCTCTTACAAATCTTAATTTAAACTAGTGTGCTTTGTGCCAATGCCATAGTCAAAACTAAAGTGAAAGTAATTTTCTAATTTTTAGAACCATAAAAACTTCAAAATTCAATAACTTTTCTACCATAGGTTGAAACGCCATGCAACAAAGCAAGTGCACCCCTCCTCACCAAGAGCTTTCTAACAATACCAAATATCCAACCGGGGGATGCACAGGCTAGGAGATTTCAATGTGACAAATAAACAATCTGTCTTAAGGTAGAGAATAGTGTGCCCTATATTGTTGCCACAATCAAAATCAAATAGAAGTAATTTTCTAATTTTTGAATGCATAAAAACTTTGAAATTCAATAGGCAGAGGCATTATAGGTCCAAATGCCACAAAACAAAGCCCGTACACCCCACCTTGCAAAGGGATTTTTGACAATATCAATAATGCCACCAAAATATAAGTAAAAGTTATTTAAAAAAAAAATTTAACCAAAAATAACTCAAAAATCCATAACTTTCACACCATAGGTCAGAACACCATGCAATAATGCCCATCCACCCCTCCTTACTAAGAGCTTTCTCCTCGGTACGAAGCATGTGATTGGAGGGATACACGGTCCAGGAGTCTCAACGTAACAAACAAAACAAACAAACATAACCAAAAGAATATACCATGCTAATCTATCTTACATATTCTACATGAGTTGTTTTTATTACTTGCTACCACCCCACACGTGTATAAAGACCTTGTCTTTTTGTCATTGGACACTCACAATCAATGACTTTTGAAACTATGTAAGATAGTTGTTGGATATATTTGTTTTTTTTGAATTAAATGTTGGCTATATTTTGAGGCTAATTAGCTAGGAACTAGAGGGAGTTTGTGTGAGGAACTAAAAATCCATTTATTTTAGATGGAGAAAAGATGAAAATTTTCATTTATTTTTCCATAAGTGATTCATTTCCTTCTCTCTTAGTTTTTTGTTTGGTTATATGACTTAGAACATCCAAAATAAGATGGTACTTCACTGATTTCACTCAGTTGATTCTCTACTACGGCTATCAGATCTCTCCACTTGTTGCACACTGTGAATTGGGGAGAAGCTATAACCAACAAAACACTCAGCTAAACATACGGGGTTCCAAATCCATTCTTGATCTTCCTGTAGTTTGCTAGTGCAAAAAGTTTTGTTTCCAATCAATTATGAAATGGGTAAGTGATCACATATGGCACATTACAATTGTGTTCCAAGACTCTTGATTTTGAAATCAACCGTTGGTTAGAAATAGGATGACATATATGACCAATATAGGACATAGAAATCTTCACCTAGAAAATTCATGGTAATTTTGATTTGGGAAATAAAATCATGAGAAAATATGAAATCTTCCTAGAATCTATTTTTGTATGCAAGGAATTTCTTACACTCAACATAAGATGTGCTCCAAATATGCTCAATTGCTTGATCCCTTTAGAATGTTGGCCAATAAGATACAGTGTAGACATATTACAACTTCTATGTACAATCTAGATTTAGGGTATGAAAATTTGGTTTGCTAGGGCCAAAAATTTGATAGGATTGAAGTATGTACATGGCATGCTCTAAATTTTTTTGAAGATTTTTGCACCTTCGACAAGTACAAAGAAAAAATCGGTGTATTCATTCTGAATACTTAGAATATGTTCTTTGCCTAGACATAATTTTTTACCCTTTATTATTTCATTTTATTTTTAAATCTCATAATTTTCTCCACAACTTACCAAGATGCTAATAATTTCATGTTTTGCTTGATACATTATGGAATCAATACAAAAATGTGAAATAAATTACTAAAAATCGAGGCCCAGGCATGGGCTCCGCATCCTATTAGGGGTTAAGTGGCGGGAAATGGGTTGGCTCCTTTCCATGAGATACCTACAGAAAAAGCAAGTCTATTGCAAGTAACCTGTAACCTGTCTTTTGAGTAGGAAATGAGGCATAATGCTTCCCTATCCACCCCAAAGAATTTTAAATTAAAAAAATGAATTATTAACTCAACCCACCTCCCTACCCGTCTCCCAAACAAACCAAAAAAATTAAAAAATTAAAAAAAAAATTTAATTTAAAGATTTTAAATTTGCAACCCCCCTCCCCCCTCCCCCCTCACCTCTTGTAATTCTCAGAAGCAAATGTGATTGACAATCAATATGGGATTTTACCCGCATCCTTATTTAGTATATGTTTCCAGTACTATATACGTATTCAATACTATATATATACAATATTTCAATATTGTATTCATACTCAATATTCATTTTTCCATTCATACTCAATATTCATTTTTCCATTCATATTTATATTTTGTGTTTGTATGTATATCCGTATTTGGATGGCTTAGATTATATCTCATGAGATCAATGGTTTGTGATTTTTTGAAAAATCAACGGTGATTTTGAAGGTCACCTTTTTTTCTTAAACTATCAACGGCCTAGGGGAAGGGGAGGTGGATTGGGGGGCAAATGCAAACCAAGGTGGCTGCATCTTTTGAGAGGATATCTATACGCTAAATTTGATGCAGAAACCAAGAACCCTAACCAAGTAAGTTAAAGTTTGAGGATATTTTGATCTGAAGCTCTCTTGCCAGTTGCCCCTGCAGGATAAGTTAGTTTGGGCTCTCAAAAGCTGCCATGATTTTGGCTCTACAGGAGGAATGGATTGAGCAAAGGCTGCCATTTCAGTCAGTACTAAGCTGAACTGAACCTAGAGACATGGGATTTTTGTATATTTCTGACACACTCTCACTTGAAACAGGAGTTAGAGTATAACATACAAGTGCCTACACCCATGTGGAGAAGGAAACAGATAAGGTAGATCCACATATACCCAATCACTTAAGCAATTTTGAAAAGATCATGAGCACTACAAGGCAATGATGTAAATTTTTCCATGCAGCAAGATAGGAAATATGGGGATTGCAAATTTTTTGTAAATTTATTCTCTGAAGTGAATTTATTGTGAATTTTGGGAACCAAACAGTGCTCCAAATCCATAGTCAATGTCTAAATTTTGATCATTCTAATCATTCAAGAGACTACTTTCCTCCTCACTAATTCCTACACATTTTATAACAATTTGGGACATGTATCATGACCTTATTAGTTCCAAACTTGGAAAGGAAATCAAAACAATAAAACATTCCAAGCTTTGATTAGAAATTTATTCTAGCCTTTGTTGGAAATAGTTCCATCCAATAGGTTGGTGTATGACTTCTTGATTAGGAATGGGTAGTTCTACCTTATAATCTATACTTATGGTAATAAACAAAAAAACCATCATTCAAATACCATCCAAACATGTAGTGATTATCCTTAACCCTTAAAAGGCCTAAAAGCCCTAAATGATCATGTAGTATATTGTAAGTTTGGTAGTATTTAATTTGAAAAACATTGACTAAATACTTTTTAGTACAATGTAAATTAATGATCATGATAGTACGTAAATAAAAATGTTAGTATCACAATTCATATATTAAACAACAATTTGAAAACTTACATGGCTAGTATGGGTTGTAAAGATAGACAACTCCAAGGGCCTTGCAATGGTTAACCTTGAGTTCTAGCATCATTGTCAATTATTGTATTTATTGACATTTTCTAACTAGATATGAATGAAGATTTTTTTATTTGTTTTAGAGATGAAATCACATGGTTACTACAAGTTGTAAAATTCTTAACCTTTTAAAATAATTGAAATTATTGTAAATTTTTGAAGAAAAAAATTAAGAAACTATAGCAAATACAAAATATACTCAAGAAAATTATAAATTTTCAATGTAAATATAAGAAATAATGTATTGACATCATAATATAAACCAAAGTTGCCTTGTCATTCTATATTTAGAAAAGCAACAAACCATGTTATAGGTCCAAAGTTGATATTGCTATAAAATATTGAAATTTAAGATATTTTTAGATTTTTCAATTAGAGTAGCAAATGTAGTGGATAAGTTTTATTTCATTAGTTGGACTCAAATTCAAAAAATGCTCCTTTATGGCTAAAAAACACATCAAGAGTAAATAGCAAAAAATGGCCCCAATATACTACAAAGATGATTTAAGGGTTAAGCATCTTATCCACAAAAAAGTCAATTAGATCATAGTGAAGGACTTTGCAATACTATTATCTTAAGAAAATACTCAAATACTCTCAAAATAATTAAATTAGGTGACAAAACATTTTTTTTCATCTTCTAGCTTCAACTAGTGTCATCCATTGAACACTTAATATTTGAGAGGGTGGTACAAAGTTAATATCAAATTCTCTCAATTCTAACATTTGTTGGGCTTGTTTGCAATTAAAAATTGATTTTCATGATAAGTCATAAGGTAGCTACATTTAATTTTGACCCCTTTTAAAATCAAACCCCTACAAAATTTTGCCTAAAATGTAATCCTAATATTCATAAGGATTTAGGGTCAATTTTCAAAATACCTGTTGTTATCACTTATGATATGTATGATTTATGAAGGCAAGAAGATCATTGAGGCCAAATTTGATAGCAATTGGTATAGAAATGATGTGTTTTGTTTATGAGATCTTCACTCTCCTAAGCAACAATTCAGTTTTTTTGCTTTTCAACATCCAAACTTGCCTCAAGACCTTAGACTGTTTTTTCTTTCCTTATGTTTCCATGGATGAAGTCTCCTTTTCAAAGAAAAAAATGCAATTGAAATAAGATTCCAAATTTTCTAAGCATGCATTTTGAACATTGTATGAATGGACTATGAATTCAAAGAGTGTTGATTATGAATCCCCTAATTAGACTCTAATGAATAGAAATTATACTTTAGGCAAGACTATGGATGGTTCATTTTGATTTCAAAGTCAAGTTTTTTTTATGGACCATGAAAAGACTCTTCATTTGTGATAATTTTGATCGAGATCCAAGTATTTAACTTTTCTAAAGTCAAGTTTTGTAAATGACTAGATTTATTTTTTAATTTACAAGTGCTTGTTAAAGTTGTGCCATTATCCATGTAACATTGTTAGTAAAAGTTATTTCCTCTACATTCTCTTGTTTACAAAACTCATTACATATTTTTTTCTTACATTGTTATTTTAACCTTGTCAATACAACCCTTGGTGAGATGGGCCCTAATTCTTCTTTCAATGCAACAATATGTTTTTGCCTTATTTCTCACAATTATGCCAAACCCTAAACCAAAATAACTTTTTTTATCTACTAATTTGTAAAAAAATTGATGCACAAAGGACCACAAGGGCTTCATTGTGGTGTAAGAGGTTTCCCTCTTCATAATTTGATATGAATAGTAAGATTTACGCAAGGGTTTTGTTTCATGGCATTTGAATATAGGATGAAAATATTACAATTTTTTCAAAGTAAAAGACAATTCAATTCAATTTCATTAATTTTTAAAATATTATAAAATCCTTGTTTGTCATATTATAGGTCCAAATGTCATGAAACAAAGTTTTCTAGAGAGCTTTCTAACAATACCGAGAATATTAACAATGGTTGCTTAGTTGCTTGGTTGCTTGGGTCTTGACATATCAAATAAACAAAATAAAACAAATAAAAAACCTAATTTAAGATTTAGATTTTCTAGATAATCTTACATTTAATGGTAATAAAGGTGGATAATTTATTATAGAATGTTTTTTTATTTATTTCACCTTTACCAGAAAATTCAAATTTTCTATTGTTTTGGTCATGTTGATTCGGTCACTTTTCTATTGATTTGGACAAATTTTTGCATTGCAAATGTATGAATTATGTAAGAATATGTATATACATTATTTGGATGGATATTGATTATAACAATTCAATGGAAAATATGACATTATTTAAAATGGCTTCAAAAGAACGCTTTCTCTTTGATATGATAGGAAAATTACAAAGAAGATGTAATTATACAAAGCTTAATGAATTTGACGTAGTTTTTCTTTGTTTTGCACTTTGAATTTCAATATATGAAATTAGAAGTTTTTTCTAGTTTTCAAGAAGAAAAGTGTTAGTTGATGCTTGAATTTGAATTTTTAATATTGCAACTACTACATTAGTTTTTTTCACTATTGGTCTTGTACTTAGGGAGTGCACTCCCATTTTTCTTGTGATACATGTGCAATCAATTGAAAGTTTATTATAAATATCTTGTTCTTAAATTTTAGGTATGACTTAGAAGTAAATTAGCATCATCATAATGGATTTGGGGACTTTATAAATAATGAAGGATAAAAATAAAATTGAATTTTAATTTATTTTAATTTATATAATAGCCTTGCAAAAAAATCTAATTTATTTTAGAAGTATTAGAAGTATTATAATTTTGTAAAGAATGTTCAAGGATAGAGTCAATGTCTAATCAATCATTGTTGTATCTCAACTATATCTTATTATTTAATGTACAAATTTATTTCATTTACATATTAATAAAAAGAAAATTGACAAGAGATTGAGTTTAAATCATGGCAAACTTTTGAAATTAATTTTTTTTCATAATCACAACTAATTTTTTCTTCAAGCTTCCATGTTAACGTGTGGTATGTCACACTTTGCAACTTTTATGTATACATTTTTGGATTTTATTCATTAACGCTTATGGCATGGTTGTTTGAATGAAAGTGTTTCACATTTGTACTCAATTTTGTTTGTCACTTAATACAAACCTTAGAAAGCACTAGCAATACATGATGGAATAATTAACAATGAATCTAATGATCCACTCCTAGGTACAAAACATTTTCTTTAATGTAGGAAAATCTTATAGCCCTTTTAACAAGGAATCCATAAATATAATTATATATAAAACAAATATTTTTTGAAGACAATAGTAGCATTAAAAACCTAATTATATGAGTCTTTTTAATACATGTATCATAGGCCGAGCTATCCAACTTTGGAATCTTTTTAATACAAAAATTAATTTTAATTGGAGAGAACTTTTTGCAAAGATATATATTTTTTCAATTAGTACCCTTGCACAAAATTAATCAAATCCTAGATTATGCCAATGGAATGCAAGAAAAAGAATCTTGGCTTATCTCAAACTAAAGTACTCTAAGTTAAGGCCTTTTATAAAGGTTCTAGCCAACTATTTATCTCATGATGTAGATCCTTTGATGTTGATTGGATAGGCAACTTAGATGATTGTTGTCAGCCCTTTTTTTTTGCTTTTTGAAAAAGTGCCAACATGGCGATCATTTAAAATTTGGTGAAGCATTGTATTTCTACATTCATCCAACTTTTGCACTAAAAAATACTTTATAGTTATATTCATACACTTTATCATCTAAATTTGGCGATTTCATCCACGGTTTTCATAAAAGTGGTAAATTTCTGGCGAAAAAAGGTTACTTTTTTCGATACTTTTCTGGCGAAAAAAAGATTTTTTTTTGAAATGGTGCTTTCTGGCACTATATCGCCCAAAAAAAAAGGGCTGATTGTTGTCCTATATCAAGTTATTGTTTATGTTGGAAAATTGTCTAGTTACTTGGGTAACTAGAAATCAACGTTTAGTGGTACTTAGCTCTACAAAAAATAAATATATGTCATTTTCAAAAGCCTCAAAAAAAGTTGTTTGACTTTGCCAACTCTTTAGTAATATTGGTTGTCATCAATTTCAAGCAATTAATATATATTTTGATAATCAAAGTGCAAAAAAGCTTTATGAATATCCAAGATTTCACAACCAAAATAAACACATTGATATTCAAATCTACTTTATTTGTGAACAAGTTCAAGCTCTAGAAATGACTTTGACATAATGTCCTACAAATGGTATGGTGGCTGATATTTTCACTACTTAAAAAGTCTCACAAAAAGACAAGCATCATAATTGTATATGTCAAATAAATTTAGATTATGATAAACTTGGAACTATTTAATTGGAGGGGGGTAGGATGAAATTAATAATTCATCATTAGATTAAATAGTTATAGATGAAAGATAATTTGATGTTAGATTGGACCATTACATCTTTACATATTAAGTCTAGAATGGTGACCTATATATATGTAGGAAGTATAATGTGTTGATTATTATTAATAATGTAATTTTCTCTTCAACTCTGAAGGGGCAATGTGCTTTTGTAATGTCTTTTGATTGTTGTTTTTGCAATCATACCTTCTCTTCTTAGCTTCACACTTTGAAGTCCTTTTAGATTTAAATAAAATAAATTTTTTATTATGAATTTTTTAGTTTGCCTTTGTTTCCTTGAATTCTTTTTTTGCATTTTGCATTTTACTTTTTTTACATGCACATTGCTATAGGTGCTATCATTTAGTATTGAAGTTTTATTTGTCTCATTGTAATATCAATAGTTGTGCCCTCATGTGTGTCAGTGTGCCCTAATGCCAATTTTAGGTTCACAACTTTAGTGCTCAAAAAAATCTAAGGTCTAGGACATCCTTATGAGGGTATTTGTTATGTATTCCATCAATCAATAATTTGATATATATGTTTAGACACTTGACAACTAAGATTCTACTCTTAAAGACCATAACTACTTATTTTGTAGTGGAAGACAGGAAGTCCAATTTTGTAGGCCCACATGTATACATTCTTTGCATCATTGTAGGCCTTCATATTCTTTATTAAAGGAGTCATTGTAAGAAACAACAATCTTACTCTCTATCATAATTGGGATAATGTTGTCATCAACTACTTCTAAAGTTCAAGTCCGATGAAAATGAAATTTCTATTAGAGGTGTCAAATTTTATGGTAATTAGATCCTTTTTTTTTAAATTAAAGGAAATCATTTTTGTATTTATAAATATTTTTTTAATTAATTTTTCACTTCTTAAGATTCAGAGATATTTACTAGAATTGGGGTATCTAAATTGAATGATCTAGATTTGAAATTTTGGTAATCTATTTTCACACTTGGTGGATGTATGTTTACCAAAGGGCATCCAAATGTACATTATTTTATGTCCTTCAGGTCCATACAAATATAGCTCCTTTTTACTAGCACTTTTGAAACATTGAAGATGTTTTCATTTTCATTTATTTAGTGAAATTTGATCACCTTCAAATTTTCACCAATTGTCAATTTTTAATTTTTTGGTTCATGATTTATTGTTTAACCCTTGAAGTTTTTTTACTATGTTTTTACTTAAACCCTTCTAAAGCTACCATTTCTAGAGAAACTATTAAATTTTAGAAAAATAAAAATTTGGACACAAGTATCCATAGGATATTGCACTACGCTAATCTGAAAAGATGTGGAAAAAATTTAAGAAAATACCATAGCACATGGATTGCAAGATATTAATGTTGGATTTGACAAAAATCATTTTTTTGGTTCCCCCTAAATTAGGCAACTACACTTCACAAGCTCACATTTGTATGAAAAAATGTTCTTTGTGGTGTAAATTCTTTATATTTGTTTTTTAATACAAGTTAACTATATGTTTGAAAATTTTCAAAATATTTGGAATTGCGCAAAATATAGGAAAAAAAGTAGTGAGTAGAAAAAATTGAAGAATGAATCAAAACACTAAATTTTTAAAATTCCTTTCATGGAATTGAAAAATGCCTTTGTGTATATATATATATATATATATATTCAAAATTATTGAAAATTTAATTAAATAGGGGACTTCAAAATTTGTTTTAGAGTAGAAAATCAATAATTGCTAGCAAACTAAAACTCCTATAAACTTTTATCTCATTAATCAAAATGAAATAATTCAAATTTTTTCATTTATATATAGAACTACAAAGAAATTTTAAATTTTAAAAAAGGTGTTGAAAAGAAATTACCAAACTTGCCCATAGATTAATGAAAATTATATATCTTACATTAATTTTTTAACTATGTAGTCAAAAGTTATGAAATCTGTTGGTTCTTAAGCTAATCCTTGGGCTCAAATTGAGTGAAAATTTCAAAGATTTTTCTTTTGTAGTGATCTATCTAAAATTTCTATGTTGCCAAAAATTTGTACATCATTGTATCTAATTTATGTGACAATTTGTCTATTTTTATATAGAATTATTTTACTACTTACAAGTAGTCCATACTTGCAACAATACTTTTTGTCATTGATTCTTGTAGTCAATAGGTGAGATTATTTTTCTACCTCATAATTGTTGAATTCTAGGTGTGAGATTTAGATTTTGCCAAAAGGAAAACTCTGGATGTGAGATTTAGTGGTTTTGAGCACCATGGAATATCCAAATTAGTGATCTAGAGTTAAAATTTTGGTAGTTTATTCCTATAGTAAATAGGCATGTTCCAATCAAAAAGCATCTAAAAATAGATTATTTCATTTCTACTACATTCATGCAAATAGTATTTTTTTTTACACATATTCTTCTTAACATTGAAGATAGTTTGAATTTCATTCTTTGAATGAAATCTCATGACTATCAATTCATGAAGATCTAATTTTTTGTAAATTTTTTTCCATATTTCTTACAAATTAAATGTCAAAGTACCAATTTTCTTGAGATGTGGCACTTTTTCTAGTTTTTCTACTTAGAGAATTTCTCCATGTTTTTTCTGTCATATTTAACTTCATTTTCAAGGTATATATAGTGGCAAGTGTTTTTTAATATTTCTTAAAAATTGTAAATCTAATTCTATTGTATTTCCCCCGTCCTCCTAAAGTATGAAAATAATCAAAATGTAACTAAATTTCCTAGTGTTTCTAACAATCTTCCTAGACAATAAGACCTTGAAAATTTTCATAGATTGTGTAATTGTACACAATTTCAACATTTGTAAGCAAGAAATACAATCTCTTCAAATAAAATGTGCATTTGCAATATTTCTTGATAGATCTTTTGTCTTAAACATCAATGACAGTGAGATCTTTTTGTCGAAGATTTCAAGTAATGAACTTCCCCTTTTGATCGTAATACCTCAATCTAGAAACTATATTCAAGGGTGTCACTTTCATCACATCCTTGCTATCATCTTGAGGCCCACACTAGCATTCATATCTAGCACATGCAACTATTGAGTCAAACTTGGATAAACAATGTACAAAATGCAAATACTATAATGATTCAAACTTTAATTTTGAGAGGCTATTTTGTGTAGAAAGGGTGACATCATTTAGAAAGAAGGATGAATAGGATGTATGGTTTATCATTGACAAAAAGAAGAAGAATGTGCTCTATAGAACCAAAGAATCCTAAACCATAATCTTAAAAGACTAAGAGGTAGTTGAAAGGATGAAAAGGTTCATAAATTAAAGTGAGAAGGATTTACCTCCATGCATTTTTAACCTAAAGGACCAAAGTCGAATTTTTTCCAAAATACACTTAAAATTTCCATTTTTATTGCAAAGAGTAAGTAATTTAAAAATTATTTTTTTCAAACATTTAATTGTAGGAACTTACATCTAATTGACATGAAAATGTATGGAATAAATTTCACAAATTTTAATCATTTAGATTGCATGATATTTGTATTTAAAGTGAAGAAAACAAAAAAAATTGCACATTGTAGGAGTAGATTATTTGACTTTGAACCTCCTCAACTTAAATTTCTTTGCACTACTAAGTTTTGAGCTTTAAATCTTTATGTTGTTAACTTAAGTCAAAAGTCTAGGGAAAAACAAAAATTTAAAAGAATTGAATATTTATTCTTTAGAAAATTGTTAAGTAGAAATATATACAAGATAGAAGGAAAATCTATACCATCAATATCAAATGTAATTACATGCACTAATTCCAATGGTGAGATTGATTTGATAGTCAAACTAATACATGTACAAATTTTTTTTTTAATTATAAAAATTGCATCTAGAAATGAATCCTACAAGTTATTTTTCAAAAAGATACTTAGATTTTTTGAAAAACAAGAGTCTCTATAATTTTTACATCACTTTTTCAAATTAAATAAATCAAAGCTTTCTATGTAAACAAAAGTATAATCTATGAGATTTATTTTTTATTATTGCCTAGTCTCCTTTGTTTTAATCTTATTTGGGCGTAAATTTTGTTCCTGGAATCCAAGGCAACAATTGAAAAAAAAACATTATATCTCCATGAAGCTAATCAATTTTAAATCTTCAAAAAAAAGTCTTAACTAAAAAATTATAACGAAAATTGAGACTTGCCAAGTATCCAATTTGTACCTTGAAGGGACAATGGTCTTTAAGGAATTAATGGAGTTCTAACAAAATTTCTTGATGTCTTCTACTATCTCAGTCTTTGTCATTTTTGTGCAAACTAATTTGATTTTTCATTTTGCAAACCTTCTTATTTCCAACAAGAAGTCTTCAACACAAGTCCACGAGATGTAAGTCACTTGCTTATTTCATCAAAATCTTGCTCCACCTTTGTGCAATTGGAATTGTTGTCTATATAGTCATCATCTTAATCCCTAAAGAACCAAGGCTATTTTTCTATGAGAAAATGTTCAAAATGCCTATACTACCATGTTCATCAAAATTTTCAACAAAATATTTATAAAAAAATCTAATAATAGGATCTTGTACATAATAGATTTGTAAAAGAAGTGGTGATAATTTTGTGACATTTGATTATAGGGTTTGGGTAGATATAAGTATTTGAAGAATTTTCTTAAATTTTTAAACTTTTTTTCATTGTGCCTGACAATCTCAAATGCCTCTGCCTATTGATTGTGGCAAATTTTTCTACTATGGATTTTGAATTTAAAAATCTAGAATACTCAACATGATGTTGTTTATGTCTGCAAAAAGTTTCAAGCTCCAAAAATATGGAGCATATCTAAAAAAATCCTTCAATGTAACAATGTCCAAAAGTTCAATTTAATTATTGCTCAACATAATTTTTTTAATCTCATTTGCCACCACATATTTTGAAACTTAGAAATTCTTAAAGTTGATTGAAAGATATACTAATGCTTTTTAAGGTAACAATTTTTTTAATCAGAAAAACAAATCTTCTACTTTATATAGAATTTAGAACTATGTACATAATATGATAATACATAGGCAAAGGTTTTAGGCAAGCTTTGCAAAATGGATTCACCTACATTCTTGATTTGTTCCCAACTTAATCTTGGCTTATTCCCAACCATTGAAAATTTTGTACTTGATGAAGGAAGGTAGATGACCTCCTTCATCTAACTTCCTCCGTGGCAAAAAGGTTCAAATACATGGTCTTCAAATTTCAACCCTTAAGGCCTTCATCCATTGGCTATCCTAGCCTTCATCCCAACCAATGCAACCCATACATTTGACCCTAGTCTTAATCAACCAAATATAGGTAGCCTAGCCTCCCTTCAAATTCAATTTTGCTTGCATAACCCCATAACTTCTTTACTTGATATTAAATTGCAATAAAAATTGAATATTCACAAAGGTCTTGCAAAACTACAAGTCTTCAGAAACTTTCAAAACAATCAAGTCAAAATTTAGCTCATAGGAACATACTCAAACTCCAAATTGTCCCTTAAAGAGACACTGGTCTTTTAGTGTTTAATCTACTTCAAATCCTTATAGTAAAGGATCCAAGAGAGAGGGTTATAACTCTTGTTGAGTGTTAATAATTTTTGTGTCCCTCAATCTCCAAATATTCTTTGTGTTGTCTATCTTAGACCTCATGTTTAAAACATGCTAGTTTATCTAAAGGACACCATGTACAAACTTCATGGTTGCTATTTTATATGTACCATCTTTTGAGTGGATAAGGCCTCCTCCTCCCCCCCCCCCCCTCAACTCCTAAACCAAAAGCCACCCAAACCCAATCCCAAACCCAATCCAAATCCAAACATGCCATATTTAACTATTTTTGGACTTTGCAAAGTCCAAAATTAGTAAAGGGATATCTAAGACAATTGTAGACTTTGACTTCTATAGAGTTTATGAATCTAGAAATGATATAGATTTTGGACTAACTGGTTTGAAAAATGTACAACAGGTTTAGATTTTAGATATCTATGACATAGGGAGATCTCCCGATGGACAAAGTCCAAAATTCCCTTAAAAGTCCAAAAGTAGTTAAATATGGCATAAACTCCAATCAACCCTAATTATTTGTATTTGAAACAATGAAGGACAAACATGAAAGACAAAAAATATGGGTAATGAAGGTATCGTATTTTAGTATTTGTATAGTAATTCAATATTTCAATATTTCAATATTTGTATTTGTATTTTAGTTCCTATATCGTATTCATACAATGTAACGAAAAGAGGCAACATGCTTGGTTTTCAATTTCCATGACCCCCTACCTCATCAAAAAATTGTGAACCGTCAGATTTGAAAATAAAAAAATCTCACCTACCCCTAAGGAAAATCAACAGCTGTTGATACATGTACTAAATACAAGTACAAATACAGATACAAATACTGGATATGAAATACGTGGTATGTCTGTGTGATATGGATACGGGTATAAATATTGAGTACGAGTATGGATATATGTACATGTACGGGTATGAATACTGAGTGCGGATACGGGATACTGATACATGTACGGGATATGAGATATCCCATATGGATTGTAAGAAGGCCCAGGCACCCTCTCAGAATTATAAGAGGGGGTGGGGTGGGGGCCAGGTTCAAAAGTTTCTGAAATTTAAAATTTTAATATTTAATATTTAAATCAGAAATCAGATTGGGAGGGGAGGGGTCTCAAAATAATTAAAATTTTAAATTTTTTTACTTTTTGAGCTCATTGTGACACAGTTTGTCACAATGACAATGACAATGAGCTCAAACGAGGCAGTTACTGCCTCAGTTACTCATATCGTTTGGTTTAACATGGGGAATTTTTTTTAACAAGAATCAACAATGGAGGAGGGGGTTCTCATTTTTTTTAATGTCAAATCCATGGTTGGGGGGGAGGATTTTGACAAGGTGGGAGCCATCTTTTGAAAAGATAGGATAGTGAGCTTGTGAACCTATAAACCTCTAAGTATAGAATTTTTTAAAGATCTTATTTGAAATTTTTGATCAAATTTTATTAACTTTAGTAAATTTTAGAGCCTATCATTGTGGACCTATTATCATGGACCTATTATTGTGGTCCCTTGAACAACCTTGCTATGCCATTTATTGTACTTTGTTAGATTTTAGGAAGAAAAGAAATTGGTGACTACTTAGGATTTTTTTGAATTCAAATGAGATTATTCCATATAGATTTTGATTTTTGTAATCACTTTCTTTTGTCTTGCTTTTTAATATCTCTCGCCGTCGAGGGGAGTCCCACGGCATAGAGAGGTACTAAGAAGCAAGACGAAAAAAAGTGATTACAAAAATCTAGCAAATTCCAATAAGTATCATATCAAGATGACAAACACTCAATCCTCTTCTAAACATTGAGAGGTCCCAAGAAACAAGAAAAAAATAATCAACTAAACAACCATTAAATCAAGAAAAAAGAGGTGGATCTCCTGATGGGTCCCATAAGAGGACAATGATCAACTAATCAATATCTTGTATAACTAAGTTCATTCTTTACAAAATTAATCTCTATCAACTGAATATTTTTCTTCTAAAATCTTAATAAGTTTGATTATTGATACATTAAAATAGAAGAATAGGTACCCACATTAGCCTATCAAAAACCTATACTACTATAAGATAATCATGAATAAAATGAAATTTGGTATAGCTAAGCTCGTTTCACTTATAATGAAATCCTATGAACAATTTTTTTTTCCAAAATTTAGACAAGTCCACTAACCTGTAAATGAAGAGGGAATAATTGATCCTTGTATTTTCTATCCTCTTATTGACCCTTAGAGGACTTATTATGTTATAAGACAATGATCAACCAAAATAAAATTTAGTGTAGTAAAGATTCTTATAAACCATTTTTTTTTCTAAAATCTAAACAACTCCAATAACAACACATCAATAAAAAATTATTGATACCTTATTTTGGGCCCCAAGAGGATCTACATTATTATACAACAATGATCAACCAACATTCTATACAAACTTAATTCCATCTCCATTCAACTTTTATATCAATTGAGTTCTTCATCTTTGTAAAATATACTTTTAAGTAAGATTAAAAATTAGAATTTTCATCCGAATTCAACATAGCCGCAATAATAGGTTTACAGTAATAGATCCATTATAGTAAGTAATAAAATTTATTAAAAATTAAAAAAATTGATTCAAGGTTTAAGATGGGATCTATTTTTACAAATATAATTAAGTTTTCTAATGCTTCTTCAAATTTCTAAGCTCTATGCTCATAGATACTTTGTTCTATGCTCATCAATTCACACAATAGCATCAATGTACAAGTTTTTTCTACCTTTGCTCACTAAGTAGGCACCATTAGGAGAAAATTGAACAAGCAAAGAGGCTTTGAGTATTCTTATTAATTTAAATACAAATTGAATGAGCACAAGGATGTTCACATTATCATTACAACTTCCATGTAGGATTGCATGTAGCCACTTGGCTTATAGATATTTATAGGAGGTGTGTGCTCCATCTTCCATGATGGAATCATCATGAGATTTATGAGATTTTGTAGATGGATGAGATAATGATGATAAATTTTTGAATTCATTGTACAATTCATGGCCCAATTATTGAATTGAGAAGGCTCTTTTCACCCATATAGTTATGAGATCATGGAGATGGATTGGCTAATGATGATAAATTTTTTAATTCATCAAGCAATTCTTTACTCAAGTAGTGAGTTGAGAAGGCTTTTTGGGGTTCAATTTTCAATCTCTTTACAAAGCGGCTTCTTTTGAGGTTCAATTATCTCCTAATGTTTCAACAACAAGAAGAAGAGCATCATATGTGATTGCATGCCATCTTCTGAGTGGATAGTCATGCAAGATGGTTTAGTAAGCCCTCCCAAAAGAAAAACAAAACAAAACAAATCAGAACCTTTTTTTTCAATCCCCCTCCAACCCACTAACCCCAAACCAAAGCCCACACAAAGCCAACCCAAGCCCAATCCAATGCCAAATCAACCCAATTCAAATCTAAACTCCAACCAACTCTAAGTGCTTGTATTTGAAACAATGAAGGACAAACCTGAAGGACAAATAATATGGGTTAATGGGGATATTGTATTTTGTTATCTATATAGTATTTTTGTATCTATATCCATATTTTTATTTCAATTTCTATATCATATTCATATAATATCACTTTTGGATTAACAAAGGGAATTTTTTCTTAAAACAAGAATCAATGGTGGGGGAAGAGGTTTTTATTTTTTTTATACCAAATCTACAATTGGAGGGGGGTTGGAATTTTGGCAAGGTGGGAGCCATCTTTTGGCAAGATAAAGATGTCCATGTTAAGAATCAAAGCACTCATAGATGCCAATCATTACAACTCTACCATCCAACAACCAAGAAAAACTATCAGCCTAGATAGAGAGCACACCTTGAAGCCTACAACTACAAATTTATAAACTTAGAATCCTTGGAACAATTCATCATCGAGATTTTTAGCCCAAAATTTTTAGATTGGGCCTATCTTAGACTAAAACCAATTCACAATCTTATGAAAAGGCCTTGAATACAAAATGATGTGACTTGCTAAAATTGCTCTTGACTTTCTTGTTGATGTAGTGTGGCTAAACAAGGATTTCCTTGAATTAATGTGGCATCTAGATTTGTAGAATCATAGAGTAGGTGGAAAGAGAAATTGTGGAAGAAAAAAGAAAAATTGGAATGCTTCCAAGAAAGAAAACAAAAAGGAATTCTTACATGGAAGGAATTGAAGAGGATTGAACTAAGGATACCAAAACAAGAGTTTGCAAAATACAATCTGGATAAATTGAGTTGAATAATTGGGGCTAGATTCTTCTCTCATATTTTCTATTAATATTCTTTTTTTACCTTTTTTTACAAATACATATAATTCCAATAGCATTCCAAATGCATTTGTGTAACATTGTCCAAAAATCTAACTTACATTTCCATTGCTTTAAAGACCAAAGTTCATCATCTTCTTCTCATGACATCTTCCCACTTAGACTTAGTGAACTCTTTGTATTTAGAAATAAAACTCTTAATATAAATAGAAAAAATACTTTATCAATATGGTTAGGTTCGGATAGGTTGTGCTTATTATTACTTATGTGTTGTTTATACATAGACTAGAATTTGTCACAAGTTCATTTCAATGACATGGAAAAGCTTCATAATTGTAGCATCAATTGAGTTTGACATTGGTTTTGTCTAAATTCATGAAACATTGTTTTTGTAGACACATGACATTAGTATTGTTTCAATTCTCATTAGGATTTGCATGGAGCTTGTTAGGAGGAAGATTTGTCATCAAGAAATTAATTTGCAAAAGATGGGTTGCAATTGATGCACTCTAGTTATATTGCAATGAACACACAACAAAATGACTACTTTTGCAAGTCTAGTTATATATAATTAACAACCAAAAATTGAACAACTTTCAAATTGTTACAGTGGTGTAGAGAGTCAACTTTAGTATCAAACAACTTCACATTTTTTAACATCACCTATGGCACTAGTAACATCTAATTAATTGTATAGAGGACCAACAACCACCAATCATAGTACAAAGACAATGCAACAAACTCCAAGTCATTTGCTCCCAAATATTAACAATCCTTCTAATTCTATATAATGAAGAGAAAGTTGCAACAATACATAATATTGCATGCAATCATAAAGATTCAATTTTTTTTGAGATTCAAGTACTTCAAAAACATTAAATTTTTTTTAATATAATCTTCAATGTTGTGTAATATTGTTGTTTTTACACCCTACCACCTCATTTTCTAGGCTAAAATTTGTACTTAGCAAAGAATGTATGTAGGAATGCAATAATATTAGGACATAAGGTAGAATTGCCTGATACTCCTTCATCCACCCAATTCCACCTACAAGATCCTCCTATATTTCTATCAATGTCCCACAAATTACCACAATTTGATCAATCCTTCATCATCATGGCAATTGACTAGAAGAGCAAACATGTCAACCCACATTTTAATAAGGGTCAACCCATGCTTCAACAAGGGTCTATTAATCCTTTAACATTTTAGCTAAGAAAAATCACAAAAGTTCACTTCTTGTCAAAATGTCTTCATTTTTTTTTTCTACAAATGATTTCTCTTAAACTTTCTATCCTTGAAAAACAAAGGAGTTGACAAATAGCTTTTATAAAGTACTTAGATAGAAAATTTGTATGGTAATGGGTTGATTTACCTTAAGAGCAAATAGTAATACCACTCATAAGCCTGGATGGAAATAAACCAAAAGTAATGCCATCAAAGTAGAAGTGCCTAACTGCAACATGTTCCATTCTTAGACACCTAAAAAATAGTTAAAACACCTAAGTGTTTATGACTATATTTTAACTAAAAATTCTCCAAAACTTCAATTTTACAATATAAGTGCTAAATTTTAGAAGAAAGAACAACATTTTGGGACACTTTAAATTGTAGGATCTTGTAGTACATTGGTTTGAAAAGATGTGGATATTTTTTTCCAAAATTTTCCAAAAATATTTTAAAAACTAAAAATAGAATTAAATTTTATTTATTTATAACTATAAAATATAAAAATTTAATCAAGTTTTAATTAACTTGTACAAATTGACTTTGTTGGAGAATTTACAATGTCATTTTTAATTAATATTTACAAATATTGTGACTTTGATGATTTAGTGTTACATGTCTACATGAAAAAATTAAAGTAGAAATGTTAGAAATCTTTACTATGTCTGCTTTAGAAATCTTCACTATGTAGATCGCAAGATAATTATGTTTGAATTGAAAATTTCTTTGACCTTTCAAAAAATTGCATAGTTGCTTTTTACAAGGTTACATTTGTATGAAAAAATATTCATGTTGGGGGTCCTTTGGATTGATTATTCAAGGCAAGTTGGCTATATGTTTGATAAATTTCAATTCACTTGGAATTGTACAACAAATAGAAAAAAAGAAGAAATTAAATTAAATAAAGAATGATTTAGAATACTAATTTATTAAGGATTTACTTATGGAATTCAAAAATGTCAATTTCAGTGGTTGTACAATAGAAAATCCATAACTCCTTGTGAACTAAAATTCCTAGCAACTTTCATCTCAAAATGGAATGATTCAAAGCTTTTTTTGTATATGTAAATCCAAAAAAACAATTTTCAATTTTTATTTCTAGAAAAAAAATTTCAAAGAATTCTTTTGAGTTGCTTAGGTTGCCTTTTGAGAAATGGAAATTACATATCATTCAATAACTTTTTAACCATGTAGTCAAAGTTATGAAAATTATTGGGCCTTAAAGCAACTCTTCCAAATTTCAAAGAGAAAAAAAAGTTCCATTTGTAGTGAGGTGCCTAAAATGTTGCCAAGAAGTGTAGTTTGGGCACTTCCTTCACTCAAAACCAATGCAACTTCTAAGAGGTAACTCATGAGAGATGGGGAGTTTTTTGAAGCAACCAATGAAGGTTGATTCATTGTGCACTTCAAAGGTGCCCATTCAAGGTGAGTCTGCTAAATTTAAATAGAGTCTATCCTATGTTTTCTATTTTCAGAATTTACAAAATTTACAAAATTTGGTTGGCTCATAGTGCTGATTTTCGCAGGGTTCAGTTTGGGGGGCACCTACAGGACGGTTCTACAGGTCTAGGGAGCCAATACTTTGAAAGTTTGTAGAAATTACATACTGTATCCAAAAAGTCTAAATTTTTTTTGAATATTCATGATTTTCACTCACTAATACTAAAAAAAATATCATTTTTAGAAAACCTTGCCTCCAACTATGCTGAATTCCTTATTTGGACGGTTTTGGGTGTTTCCACTGTAATGGCCTCATCAAATTTGATTGGTCATTCAACTTTTGAGGCAGTGGGTCAAGAGAAAGTGTCGCTTTTAGGTGTGGCTGTTGCTTCCACTTCCAAGTTTTCCACCTGTGGCTGGCTGGTTTGTACTTTGGTTCTCTGGCAACGGAATTCCGGTTTCCTTTGTTTCAAAAAAAGAAGAAGTTTTCTTCAGCCTTTTGCAGCCCTGTTTGCATGCCACGTGTCCTTTTTAAGGTACCCCAATTTTAAACCAGTTCAACAAAGCTGCAGCCACTTCAGCTTACTAGGGTCTACCTTAGGCCCCCTGCCTGCAATTCAGCCCTAGCAGTTGACAATGTGCAATTTTTGATTGCTGAGCACATCCACATGAAGATTCTGGTGATCCGCCTGTTCGATTGTTTGTCATCTCCCTCGGGAAGTGGCACAGACTTTGTACCCGACTGCACCGCTGATTGATAGATTAAAGTCATTAAACAATTTGTGGACCGGGAAAATATCTCTCCAATAGTCTGCATTGAGAATCACCCTACTGTAGGGTCGCTTCACACAAATCAAGAGATTCAAATGACTGAAGATTCCGAAACACTACTGTAGACCATCGATCAAGTTGGACCAATTCCAAGCTCTTGATCAACTGGACGTTTTTTTAAATTTCTTGGCATGATTCCGAGTGTCAGGAAAGCGACCCTTTAGATGGAATCCAATTGTTAATTCGGGGGAGAACTGAAACCTGAGATGTCTGCAACTCTGAGTCTAATTTAACTTAACGTAGCTAGTGTACGGTGGGGATCCAACAACTTTCGGATCCACTACAGTCTGTAGCTCTCTGAATGGCCTTTACAATTCTCAACTCATGTTCCAATGGCCAAACTGTTATACAGAGATTTCTGCTTTCCACTCTCACCAGCAAGATAATTATTGTTCTGTAATCTTCTCAACCCAAGTTGTATCTTATACACCTGCACGTTTTTACTTTTGAAATTGGAATTAAGCTAAAGTAGCATTTGCTCACATTATACGAGCATGACTATCATAGCCCAAGATTGAGTGGCTTGCTTTCTACACTTTGACATTCAACGATGCTAATTATGTTCACGAAGAACGTTTGTGAACATGTTTACTGAAAAGTGCTGCGTGTTTACAGAAGTCCATTCCCAAATTTACATTTTTGCAGAAATGAATTAAAACGTACATTGCTAAAGCATCTCCCAAACATTGCTGCAAAAGTTGCAAAATTAAACGTTGCTACACCCTCCAGATTGGAGAAGTGTAACTCGCTGTGCACCAATTTCAATCAAATATACAAACTGAGTCCAAGCTTTGATCATGTCCAAATCTGCGGATGCATGATAAGATGCATGGCTTACCTCAATGCATAGCTAGTCAATTACCGATCTATAAGTTCACTTGGACCGTAGCTACCTTAGAACGCAATGATATGAATTTCTAATGCATGATTCGATTACTTCGTACGCGCGCACTGCACGAAGTCTGCAGGTGAACATATAAATCAATCACATATTGTACGTAGGTACAGTACATTTCCGCATCATTTGGCATATAATTATAAGTGTTTTTATATAACGAGCCAGCGATACTCACTATTACCGTGCACGTAGATCGAGCTGCTAACTGAAGTATTTATAATGAATTCCAGAGAGCTAGAGAGCTCTCGATCCATGTTGCCGTCTCTTCATTCAATTCTCCCTCGTTCGGTTCCCATCGAAAGATCGATCGGCACCGCGTGTGCTTGTGTACAGCAACTGAAGGCCGGCCGGGCGGCTTGTTGGAACGCCAATTCAAGCAGGTGGCGCAGGTTCCACCACATGTCCGGATCCTCCCCGGCCGCTCGGGGAATGCGCCGGCACTGGATGAAGAAGAATCTTTGCCTTAAGCTTACCAGTTGCCAGTTCGGCACTTCGGGCATCGGGAAATAAGCTTACTTGCTTGCCCAAGAGACTGTCGTGTCGCATGCTTGCCTACCACGGCGTCCGTCACAGGAAATGTTCAAACAAGATCCACCATCACTCAGTTCGAACACAAATTGGGAAAAAGAATCCCGCCAAGATAGACGAAAGTGGAATTGTATCAGCTGTGGTTTTGAGAAATTTCAGAGTCGGGGTGAAGAAACCATAAATCTTCGAAGCAGAGGTCATAGGAACACCTATGCCGATTCACATGAGACCACAATTATTCCTTAAAGGACGGAGGAAATTGTGGAAAATCACTCCTTCTTTGTCATTGGTGGCCTCAAAGAAATCTTCCACTCCCATTTGCTTACTTTGGAAAAATAGTGTTGATTCAAAGAGAGGAATTTGTTTGAAATTGGATTAGGGTGATTGTAAGAAACACATCATGTTTTTGGCTCAAAAACGCAGTTTTTGGTCACATAATAGGCTGTACAGTGCAATACTAGCAATACAATGTGTTAGCACTATGCTTGCAAATCTAAGTCGTCAATTTCAAGCATCTGCAGATCTAGACTGTTAGTCACTACTATGCAGTCCTATAGACTATTACAAAGTACTACTGAGGCCACTAGTAGCAAAAAATAGTAAAAAAAGTTGTGAACCTTTTCATTTTTAGTGATTAAAAAAAATTCAAAAAATTATTTAAAAAAAATTCATTTTTCTAAACAAGATTGTATTCACATTGCAATAAAAAAATTTCTTCTAAGAAATTTTTTCCTTCTTCATAGCCTTTGCACAAGGGAAGGTCACTTTGACCCCATTTATACAACAAACATGTTTCTATTTTCACAAAACTCATTGTCAATATTTTTAATGTTAGTAGACCTCTAACTTGTCCAATTTGTGACTTCAAATTCGAATTTTTGAGTCAAAAATAGAACTAAAATCCCCCAAAATGGCCAAGGTAGACACCCAATCATGAGCAAGTTAAAAATAATAAAATTATTTTGAAAAAATTGAAAAAATTAATTAAAATCTAAAACTTTTGTGTGCACCTTCATTCCAAATTTCAAGCCCAACAAAAAAAATATGAAAATTTATGAGCAAAAAACTATCTGTTAGAAGTCAAAGGGACAAAAAAAGCACAAGTGTTTCTTGCAATCACCCATCAATGGGCAACTTTGAACACCTCTAATTTAACCATAAAATGCTTCAACATCCAATTTTTGAACAATGTACAAATTGAAAATCAGATTTCTTTCATGTTACAACTCAAGTGAAAGTCATCATGAATGTCAAGTGGTTGACCAAGCCAAAATTGCATTGACTTTAATTCAAACCTAAAATTGCAAAAATTAGTTCATAGAATCAAAGAACACAAAAATTCCAAAAAATCACCATGTCAAAAAAAACTCATTTAAAATACATTCCAACAAAATTTTCTCAAAAAAGGACAATATCATTTGCTTGCAATTGAATTTTGAAGGAATTTTGAAATTTCCCTTTCAAAATTTATAAAAAAATATTGGTGATAGCATTGGTCAATCCAACCATATGGATAGAATCTACAACTCAAACTCTACAACTTTTATTTGCAGCATCCCAATTCCAAAATATTCTTCCAAGTAGAACTTTATAATGATTCTTCCGAAGTCGTCCAGTTTGAAGACGCTGAGGAGTTTAAGAATGTGAGGCGGTTTACTCCCAACAGAGTTTTTGACCTAATTTCTGGGCTCTGTTGCACTTGCAGGCTGCTGTGTGGAAGGGATATACGCAGTCCAGTGCGGTAGATTTAACTGTGCGTTAAGTTAGCAATTGCATTGTTGGATTAGTTGATTGGTTCGTCGTCTGGGGCATCTGTTGCATTAACATATACGCCATTACTGAATTTGTCTCAAGGACATCATACACATATAGATCTGTATTTTGGTTCGTATTTCCGCCGATTTTTCAAGCTGCAAGCATTAGTTGAACCCAGCAATTCAATTCGACGTTCCTCCACTGAGACATGATCTCTGTCGCCGCACGAAGAATGAGGCTGCGCAGCCAGCTGACTCGAAGGAGCAATCGAAGCATGATTAGAGATTGCATTGTCAGCAGAGTTCTTGAATTCGCCTACTTATTCATCTACAGGAGCTGTCCCCTACTATTCCTGAATAATTTAAGTTAACTATACAGTGCACCCTAAAAACGAACTTTTATTCTCAGCACACTGAACATAGGCATCCCAGAGAGACGGAATGCTGACATGAAAATGGTTGCGTAAATTATGGTCCGGATGCACAATTAATGAAGTAGTTATTAATTATCAAAGAGGAAAGAGTCTTCAACTGTAACCTGGGTGAGTCCAAATTCCATGTGGTGCATGAGAAGAAAAAATATTCGACGTAGTGACTAACAGTGTTCCGGCAAGAGGTTAAATTGAAAATGATTTTCTTACCAAAAACTAGACCCGTTCTAATAAGCTGCCATTTTCACATTGCCGCATACACTCCCAACTCCATCTTTGTTTGTGACAACATCTTTTGTGCTATTAATTTGTAAGGCGAAGTTGACAGTTCATCAGCATAAATATGTCGATTTTCTTTCGTACAGAGCAAGAGGATTATCTCCTACAACCCAGCTGCATCCAGCGAAACAAAACTAAGTTACACAGGGACGGAAGTTCTGAATTCAAGAATACCATCAAGTAGCATTATATTTGAAAACCTTGTCAAAACCTCAGTCCCAGTGCTTGAAGGGTTAATGTATTTGTCTGGCCAGTATAATTATTATTGACGGCAGCAGCAGAACATTTCAGTGCTCCGTCATTTTGTATTGTGAGTAAGTTCTGGAGTAGAGGTCAGCTCACTTAGTGGGCACTGCACGCAGCTGCTCAATCCCAGTACTTTAATTTGGTAAAAAGTTCAGAGAATTCACATGGTCCCGCCTCGTTGTTGTTTCCCGTCCTATTAACTTTATCATCACCTGTCAAGCTTCAGAATCCAGGTCACTTGATGCAGAAGAAAGAAGAAGAAGCTGGTTGCAGACTCTTACAGATGCAACTTGCTTGGGCTTTCACAGACCATCTCTGCACCCCATTATTGTACCGGCGTCTGGAAGTCCCCATGCCTGTCTCTGGAACCTACTGGAATCTAGACGTATTAATATTTAGTGCATTGATCAGAGCAATACTTTTTTCTCTTGGAATATACACTGTGTAGCTTGAAGCGAATTCTCAAGAGTACCAAAAGGTCGACTACAATCCGAGGCTTAAAATTCATGAGGTAGTGGAATCGAATATGCAGTTTACAACATCGATCTTCACCCCTGCTATTGATTGATCAAAACCTGGATATCGAGCCAACAATTGGCATACATTGGGTCAGGCTAACAACGAAAACGAGGAGGCTCAACGAATTTAAGTTAGTGTACAATCTCTTCCTTTCTATTGACAGTCTAGTGTGGATTGTTGAATGCTTTCTGGTACAAGGAGTACGTGCAGGAATGCATTAATCACGACATAGCGAATGCGATAGACCCAAAGAAAGCTCTGTTGTGAATTCAGATAAGATCACTAGATCAATGTCCGCCATTAATTTTTCTGAGAGCGCAATGACATGTCCATTGACTTCGATTCCTTTCTATTGCAGTGTTGCCAGGATTGTAGTGCATTTTGAACAGCTATGGGTGATTGAATTGATCGCAGGCGCAAATGGAGGGCATGCACTTCAGCTTATCTAATTCCATAGATCCATAGATCGACTTGCTATACTATCTGCTGTTGTTTCACAGCGGAAAACTTCTTGTGAAGTGAGTTTGAGAGTCCATAGCGCGCGGAGTATGTAGTTCAAGCTGCAAGTATGGGACCGCAGTCGTAGCTAGAATTGGAAACGTACCTTCTTGCCCCAAATTGAAGCATCAAACCAAGTGAAGGCGGTTCCATGGAAACTCTCCCAAGCGCCTCCGGCATGGCTGACAAGCTCCAATGCCTGGACTTGGAGGATGAAGGCCGCCCAAGCGCGACAGATGGGTTATCGAAGTCGTCACGCTGGTCGATCCGCAGGCCGCGAAGGAGACGGCGCGTGCGAGTGCAGGTGTGGCCCGTGATGGAGTTCCTGCGCAGCTTCCGTCAGTCCATGGCTCCCTCGGGCAGTGCTCATCGGTCTCCGAGGATGGACCCGCGTCTGCCGGGGAGCAAGCTGGGGTTCTTCCTGGCCAAGCTGCACTTCCTCTCCAGCCAAAGAGAGCGCAGGATTCACAGCTGCCAGGGCTCGCATCACAAGTTGGACGACCCAGGGGTCCGGCCTCTTCTACCTGGTGCTGCATCTCTTCCAGTGGCTTAATTAGTGTAAAAATAAAAGCAGCGCCAATTGCTGGTTTTGATATGCACTAACAGATTCTCGAGGGTACGTTTAGCAGCATTTGCAGCAACGTTCTTAGCGACGTCTTTAGCTACATGATGCAAAGTTTAGACACGTTTGGAATCTGATGCTTTAGCAACGGTTTCAGCTAACATGGGTTGCCAGCCACAAACGTTGCTGTAAGGACGAATTCAATTCTAGTAGTTGATTTTGTTTTAGGATATGGTGGTCATCCAATTAAGTCATGGCTTGTGGCTGAACTTCAGAACCTTACTTTGTGCCTGTAAAATTGGGTTCGTGATCTGCTTTAATCCATTGGGTGAGGCTCAAAGTTTACACGGTTTGCCCTATGTTCTAACTCAGATTCAATCAACCTCAGGCTTGCTTATTATAACAAGCTTAAGTTCAGTATTGGAGTATGGGTTCTGCTTCTATTCTTGTATTGGAGTAGCATAATTTGCCTTCAAAATGTGGTCGTTATAAATCCGTCTGTTGATCTGCGGTGACAAAATCAGGTAGCCCAACCTTGGCGGGCTGCTTTGATTCTAATCTGTTTAACAGAGGCGTTTGAGTTCTGGAGTTGAGGGCTTCAGCACTGAGAAGTTTTATTGGATACAATATCAAGTTGTTTCATTGAAGACTTGTTGGATGATCAAATGAGTAAAAGTTTTCAGTGGATAATCTTATAATGCGTGTGATATGTAGAATTTGGATTTGGATCAATAATGTTTGAATGGTATGCAACAACACATTGCTTTGGCTAGTGTCAATCAGGAAGCTATTGAAAGGGTTGATGTTCTACGCTCCCTTCTTCAAAATTCTTGAACTCAAGATGTGGGTGGATGTGTATTTAAGAAAGATTAGTTGCAGTGTAACATTAATTGCACTCAGAAGAATATGAATAGGAAAATATGAATAGGACGAAAAACATTCATGATGGAATATTTGTGATGAAAATGTGCCCATATTTGTGACAATGAGTCGTGACAGATCATGTGACAATGCGTATTTGATATAATAGATGTCAGAAGAGAGGAGCATCTTGGGTACTGCAATTTTTTATTGAAGCAAAATGGTTGCCAGGCATCACCTGGAGTTCTTTCCAAGAATGAATGTTATGGCCATGCTTTGAAAACTGTCAGTGACTCAGAAGTTATGAGAAACTCGCACACCATGTCTGCTCAAGTCTCATGTTTTGAATGTTTGGTTGCCCATTGCAAGTGATCACCAGGTTTGGACATTGTGGATGCCATGATTCACCAAGAGAATTTGAACTGAAGGGAGCATTGGGATCCAAGATGTTAAAGTAGATCAGTTTGACGAATTTTCATAAAACTAACTATTTTAACCCTTTTCATGAACTTCATCATTGTTTCAGGCATACTGAATTGTCAAGAAAAAATCTTTCCCTACTGCAATGAGAAGGGAGAGGAGGGGTTTTAAGGGGACCAAAAAATTAAAGGGATTTATCATGAAAAATTATAGATGTTTGAAACATGATGTACAACCCCTAACATTTCAATAACTATTGATGTATAACAAAGGTAGATATTTTTTTAATGAGAAATGCAGGCTAATTAATACAAGTCCCTTTAACCCTCTAAAGCCCTAAATTGTGTGTTTTGGCAATATAGCAATTTTGGTTAGCTCATTATGAATGGAGATTGTTGTTGTTGTTGTTGTTCTTTGAAATTTTCACAAAACATTACTCCAAGGAGTAGCTTTAAGGCCCAACAATTTTTATAACTTTTGAATACATGGTTAAAAAATTATCGCATGATATGTCTTTTTCTTTATTTAGCAAGCAGCCCGAGCACCTAAAAAAGCTTCCTTAATAATTATAATTGTCAGAAATAAAAATTTGAAATTGGTTTATTAGGTTTATATCTATGTGGAAAGCTTTGAATTGATTCATTCCATTTTGATCTATGAGATGAAAGTTATATGGAGTTTCAGTTTAAGGTGGTTTGTGGGTAGTTATAGGATCTCTATTCTACAAAAAAAAAGTTTAGAATCCTTTATTTAGTTCAATTTTTACTACTTTTGAAAAAAAATGAAAACACTGGGTGAAGATTGTTTATTACAATACTACAACCATTGGGATTGGCACTTTTCTTTTCCATAAATAAATTGTTCACAATTTAGTACTTTGAAGCATTTTCTACTATTTTCTATTTATTATTTTTTTCTATATATTGTACAATTCCAAATGATTTGAACTTTTTTGAACATCTAGCCAACTTGCATTGAAGAGTGAATTCAAAGAGTAATTACCATTTTGAATATTTTTTCGTACAAATGTGACCTTGTAAAGTGTAATTGCTCAGGTTTTTGCAAAGATAAAAAAGGATTTTTATCAATTCAAAAATTAATATCTTGCAATCTATATGATGGAAATTTCTGAAATTTCTTCGACATCTTTTCAAACCACCTTACTACAAGATCCTACAATTATATATATATATATATATATATATATATATATATATATATATATATATATATATAAAGTTTCTTCTAAAGTTTTGCACTTGTATTAGAAATCACAATTTTGGAGTGTTTTTGGTGATAAAAACCTTCTGGAGTTAAGACACCTATTTAGTGTACAAGAGAAGAAAGGGAGATTATAGTAAATGACAAAATCAATCTTAGACATTGCACTTAACTACAATAAAAATATGTGGAATTTTCTTGGAAATGTGGTCACGTAGAACATAGACTTTTGAAGTTAAAATTTTGAGGGGACTAGTATGTGATTGTATCTTGAAACTTGTATTCGTTTGAAGTGAAATTTGTGCACTATACATTTATTTATAATTTATTTTTATCATCGTATATTATATCATGCTAATTACATAAATCTTGTTTAATATGAAAGTTCATTATTTTGACCAATCTAAACTTCAGTAAAACATGAATTTAACATGTGTCGTCCAACATTGTTCATGAGGGGGATTCTTGGCAATATTGTAGCTTTAGATTGAGAATCCAAATTCAAGAAAAAAAACCCATCTGCACATAAGGTAGGTACACCCAAAAGTGCCCTGTTCCTAAAAGTGCCATCTACAGTGCACATACATTTCCGAAATCAGTCATGTTCACACACTGTAGATGGCGCTTTCAGAAACAGACTTTGACTATTAACCCTTTAAGGACCATGGTCGATTCAGGGGGCGGGCACTGCATTCTGTGCCACCCAGGGTCAAATTGTAAAGAACTCAAAAACAGTGATTTATGGTAGAAATCTGACCGTACCGATTGAATTATAGGGGCTCTTTAGGGCTCTGTGATGAATTTCATGGCAATCTGCTGGTTATTTGTTGCATATTATAATACATCTGTGTGCTTGTATTGGGGATGTTCGTATGCTTACATCTGAGGTACATTTCAGTCACGTATTTCTTTCATGACGAATTCTTTAAGTTTTTTATTGGACCACGTAAGCCTTCTTTTACCATCATGATGATGACAAGCTCACTCATGAACTGTATGGAACGCCAGCTTGGAGTTCCCAACATCCAACTGAAATGACAAAGAACCCAAACAACAGAAAAACATCCAACTCAAAGCAGAAGACATGCTTCAGCTGAAGCAACGGCAGTTGGAAGCTGCGTACACCAGTATGCATCACCGACTATAGGGTGCGTTCAAAATTAAAAAATGTGTCAAAATTCGGTGGCACCATTCCTGAGGTGACTGTCACAAAGTCACACACTGAGAAGAAAAGAACTGAGAGCAAAAATTGAAGTGCTAAAACCTGAGAGCAAAAACAAAAGCAAAAACTGAGAGCCCAAAAATTGAGAGTAAAAACTGAAGAAGAAGAAGAAGAAGAAGAAGAAGAAGAAGAAGAAGAAGAAGAAGAAGAAGAAGAAGCTAGATGGTGGTACCCCGAAGATGAAAGAATTCAAAACAGCTAGACGTGCACAATCGTGTTTCATTACATTGTGGGCAGACCCAACGAGTCCTTCTCCTGCAAATCTTACACACTCGACGTAAATTAGTCTTGCATGGCACATGACAAGCAAATGGAATGCTGTCACACGGCTCCGGTGCTGCCCTGCAAACTGGAGGGCTGGGATGCTCTGCATCACGGTAAGGACGTTTCATGAGAGCATAAGATAACCGCAGCTGAAACTCCTTGTGTGACAATGTTTTCACCTGCAAAGTCTTCGAAATCTCCTTGTGGATAGTGAAGGCATTTGCAATACAAGTGTCCAAGCAAAAGAAGTATATTCGGTGCCACCATTTCTTTGTTGCTATTTGAGTGCTATAGTAAGACCGATTTTGGTCTGCGACATCAACACCTCCCATCTTCTGAGCATACAACACCTGAATTGGTGATGATGGTACTTCAACAATCCTCTGTCCTGACACTCGACGGACCACTATTCCACCAGGTACCATTGGATCAGCAGCTGTGGATAAGAAATGCACTCCTTTAGTATCTTGCCAATGAATTGCAGCCATTTGGCGATCTCGGTGCACTCGAGTGTGCAAAGTTCCTCTCGGTTGTTCCTTGGTGATGTCCAAACTTGTAGGAAAGCCCTTCCGCTGTTTGCGTGCAGTTCCAACTGCATAGATTCCACGGCCTAACAAATAATCAAAAAGATAAGGTGACGTGAAGAAATTGTCACACGTTACAGTGTACCACTGCCCTTCCAATCCCTTTGTCAAACGGCTAACCACTTTTCCTGCCATGCCAATAACTGCTCCATTAGCTGCTGGAGGTTGCGTGTTACCCTTACCCACATAAATCTCGAGCTTATATACATAACTAGTAACTGAACATGCCATTGCCCATATTTTGATGCCATGGCTAATTGGCTTGGCAGGGAGATATTGTTTGAAAGAGCAAAAGCGGCCATTGTAAGCTACCATGCACTCATCAACCGTAGTATATGGAGACAAGTTCCAAAATTGTTGGAATTTAGCTTCCACATGCTCTAGAATCCATCGGCATTTGCCAATGGGATCATAATCAGGGCTGTTTTTGTCAGTCACAAAGCCAGATCTTGATGTCATATGCAAACATCGTAATATGTACTCAAAACGCCATCGAGACATGGTGCTTGCTATATCTTCACAAAATAAGGCACCAATTCCCCGGCTCCAATAATCTCGTATGCATGGTTGGTCCCTAACTCCCATTAGGCAACATATCCCTGTAAACTCACGGAATTCGTCAAGTGTAATTGGCCTCCCTGACAAATCACCACCCTTACGCTTGCCTGTTTTGGGGTCAATGTAATCAGCATAATTATTACTTTCACGCACTACTTTCCACTGCAATGCCTCATCCCAGAAAAGAAGGAAGTAATCGATGGGTTCTAGTAAAGTATCTGATTGAAGATCAGCACTAGGTCCAGGAGACTTCCCCTTGAAAGGCTGCCGTGGCAACAAAGACCATGTTCGGGCATGCCAATTGCAATCAGCATACTTTTTGTCCAACTCCACTTCTTCTACTTCTGGACCAAGGGCATAAGTGCCGAGCTCACCAAGCAAAAACAGTGGATCATCTTCATCAACATCCACAGAACTCATACCGCTTGATAAACCATGGTGGCTTTCGCTCCCCAAGTCACTCAGAGCTGGATCCCAATCATGCTCCGAATCTGTATCAACCTGCTCCCAACCTGGAGGCACAGCATAATCCCCTTCAGCTTCCTTGCAATCCTCTTGAAGTCCAGCAACCACCACTTTGCAAATAACTGCCCTCTCTGGCACTTCAGGCTCACACATAGAGGCCGCAACCATTTGCACACCCAAATCTGCCCCAAAATCACAACGCAACTTCTGGCTTCCATCTGCTCCAACTTCACACCCTACCACTGTCCCAACAACATATGGACACGGAATGGGAAGGACTTCCCCACCCCAAACCAGATTATGAAGCAAAACATGCACACGAGATGTTTCAGTGAAACGGGCCCTAGTTTTGGGAGGTGAGAATCCCCTTGAATCTGGTGGAACTGGTTCAAGGGACGCTAGCCTCTCAGAAATGTGATTGACATCCTCAATGATGCTTGTACCGTGTCTCCAACCAGCCCTTCGCCCCCCATTGTCACCACCTCCTACCACCAAAGACATACCAATTGTTTTAATAAGTAACTAAAATCAGAAGAAAGTGATTCAACTTCAGAACCTCAAAACAGCAAAGACAAATATGAAAAGGATTTCTACTGCACTTGAAAGGTAGAACACTCCGCATCCAAGCCTTTTGCCAACACAATCTAGAAAATGTATCGTGTCTGTTCAACGAAAGGGTGATGGTAATCTACTTCAGTGAAACTTCTTGGAAAAACATGTTTGGTATGCTAAACCTTCACTATGTCTACATGAAAACTTTGTGAAGTCACCAATTACTAGAATCGTACACTAAAATCTGGTTGATCTTGTAACAAACAGAATTCAAACTGAACATGTACCTAACTGAATTGAAGCAAAAGCCTACACCTTGTGAACACCTTATGTCCAACTGCTAATACAAAGAACTATGGTATGTAAGGTGCTCCAATTCTTTGACATAGATTTTTTACATCCTGTGCTCAATGATGAAGCATCGGTACTCTTACAAACCTTAAGGCCAGTGTTGTCACGGCAAGCCAAAATGCAGCTGCAGTGGAAATGGTGGATGATCAATACAGTGACAAAGCTACCCGAATACAAATTTGCCCAAAACATTTCTACAGGAACTGGACTGTATTCCGAGCAGGTTACATGATGCAAAGTTCGGACACAGATATGTCAATCTCGTCCGATTAAATTATCAAAACGACCAGGTATCACAGAGGTAATCGATCAGGTTTCAGTGAGCTCCAAGACCAGGGTCACGGCCAGGGGCAGCGTTTCTGCAATGCACGATAAGGAACCAAGACTAGAACGTCCTACGATAGAATCGCAAAACCCGCCTAGGACTCCAATGCTGGGCTCGCAGGACGATCCCGAGTGATTCACAGATGTTTCACCCGAACTCCAGAAAGACAGCCAGAAGTGTCGACTTGTAAATTACAAGCGTTCATAAAACTCCATTGGTTGGGAGAAGATTATCCAGCATTTGGAAAACTTTTCAGGAAGAGTTTCTCATTTGCAAGTGTACATAACTGATCGTGAGTGTAGCACCTACCGAAAGAACAAAATAACAAACTAGGGCTGAGAAAAAACAAAAAAAGTTCTACCTTCAAAACTGTCAGAAAACGGATTCACAATGTTGCGAGGCTGTACAAGAACTTCTCGAAAAAAGACTACCCACGACCACGGGAGAGAAACTAAGATGCTAGTCTAATCTGCGCAAAGTTCAGAACTGGACACGATACATTGAGAGGTGCCCAGTAAAGAGTCTGAGAGAACTCGCCAAGTCCACGTGAATCCCCATCCAGCGAAATAAATATGCCAAGAAATTCTTAGCCGAACATGTCCAGCAATCGCAAATACAGATTCGTCCTCTTCCGCACCTCACACCATCGGTGATCACGGCCAGGGGTATTCGGAACTCTCCTGCTCAGTGAGCTCCAGGACCAGGGTTTTCACGCAGGTCACGGCCAGGGGTATTCGGGACTCTCCTGCGCAGTCGCTTACAGAGCGGTGATCGCAGGGACGCAGGCTCCTCCGAAATAAAAACAGAACATCAACATTGATGGCTCCGGTGCTAAACGGATGCGACCTCCTCGAAGAAATGTGACATTGTAGGTTTCAAGTTGCTTCTTTCAGAGAGAAACACAATCCTCGAAATTGACAAACCTCCGACAGCCAGGACGAAGCACCGGAAAGCCGGGGTGTTCGTTTGATGACTGCACATAATTAATTTGTGATGCTAGCCTAGTGACCCGTTGTGGAAGCTTCGATTCGACAGCGAAAGAACTGAATGTATTCAGTAGAATTGTAATTCCTATGTAGGAGTTCTACGGTGTCTGTAAGATGACTTCACGTGTTCTGCCAAACAGAGAAAGCGCAGGCCAAGACTTTCTACAGGCAAGCATTTTGAGCACAAGCAAGCAGGAGCTCAACATGGGCTCAAAAACAAAACCGTAAGGTGCTGATCAATTTCGAACACCTCAATACCTCATATGAGCGTTGGAAAGCAAGAAAGCCCTACCGAACCTAAACCGAATTCACAACACAATCTCGAACTTCAACTTACAGACTGAACCCTAAATCGATGAAGTCATCATCTGCCGTGGGTGTTCGTAAATCACATCTCTCTCGAAGGCACGGAAGGTGAAATCTGATTCCAGAAGCCCTAACAAAGATATTCAACCAAAGTTTTTGAAATCAAAAAGTATTGGCAGGAATTCATGAATGATGTGCTTCCATTATTTTGTGAATCCAGGTAAGTTGTGTTGCTACTTTGTCCTAGATTCTTTACTTAGCGCTTGCCTGTTCCTCAATCTTTGAATTCACCGATGAATAATATGGCACACCGTGATAAATGCATCTTCAGCACAAGCAAGCAGGAGATGAACAGGGGCTCGATTGTGGAACCGCAATTGGTGATCAATTTCGAACACCTAATATGCAAGATAAGAGTCAGGAAGCCCTGCCGAAGTCGCACCGAATTCACAGCGCAATGTCCAACTTACAAACTGAACCCTAAAACGATGAAGTCATCATCTGCCGAAAGCGCTCGAAAGCCACGTCTCTCTCGAAGGCACAGAAGGAAAAATCTGATTCCAGACATCATGACGAAGACCCTAAACTGAAGTCTTTGAAATCCGTGTAGTCACAATGAAGAACATGGTGGTGGAACTCTTACCGCAAGTTTGAGGCTTCCGCACGTACTTTCGTTTAGGCCTTGGTGGCTGAAGCTGAATTTGGGAAATCGCAGGCTCCGCTTCTTCATTCCCGCCCCTGGAGGACGTCGGTGCAGCAGCGCCAGGTTGATGCTTTCGAACGTACTTCCGTCGGGGCTGAACTTGAATTCCGGAAATTGCCGGCTCCGCATTTTCTTTGCCAGCCCTCCTTGACTTCTTTGCAGCAACAACTCCGTTGTCGGAACTCTCCTGCGCTACCCTTGTCTGGACTAGCGTGCTTGCACTGGCTTGTGCATCATTAGTCCTAATCGCTCGCTGCAAAAATCGCAATGACCGTCTTGGGCGAACAGTTTGCCACGCACCTTCGCACTGCCCTCCCGACCCCTCCTCCGTGAGTGGCAGAGTCGTCTCCGTCCCTCCCCCGTGAGTGGCAGAGGTACCCAGCACTATGTCATAGAAAGACCGCTTGTCGCAAGTGAGTGTGGAGTTCTGCTGGGAAGCCATCTTCACTTCCCTCTTCTCGCCTAGAACCCCACCCAAGGAGCTTTGCCGATTGGCGATAGAAAAGATACCGCAATTGTGCGCAGGATAAGTTCTCGAAATTGTCGTATCCTTGAGCACCAGTTGGAATTGGGTGCGACAGAAGGTAAGTTCGATCAAGTAAGCCCAAGAGTACTCTGCGCTTCTCTGGAGGGAATCGTTGGTTGGTTGCCCAATTGACCAAGATGGCAACAGTGTGAGCAAATTCTTGAGGTGGAGGAGGAGGTTGTGGCCACACATGTCCATCGCGCCGCCTAGTCGATCGTTTTCCAGCGCCAGCCATAGTCCCGTACACAAGCAAATGAGCATTCGGTGGAAGCTAAAGTCTCCACTGAGTGCAATGAGGACCCCTATAGGTTGTGTGATCGTGGGCAACTCACTTCCTTGTTGCAGTCGCTTAGAGACAGCATCACATCTAAGCTTGTCGGTCCTTGCCAATCTCCTTGCACAACTCGAAACGGCTGCAAATGCTTTGGCGCAACAGAATTGTGTGTCACCACCCCCTTCAATTCCCCCATCTATCAAAATAAGTGGAAGGTACGCCCTAATCCTCCTACTGCAACCAATCATCTTACTAGGGTACTTGATTGTGTACCACTGCAAACTGAATTCGACCATCAACCTGCCTCGGATGCGCTACCCCTGTGTGGTGCTTCGCCGTGACGCTGGTGGACCTTGGATTCAAATTCCCCCGCTAACATGAGTGGCGGGAAGGTGACAGCAAAGCAGGCCTCCAACGGCTGCTACCTTGTTCCCAGAGGACGTTCGCATGTCCCAATGAGCCGTCCTTCACACACTGAATGCTCTGTCAACACGTACAGAGTACTTTGTCTTTTGTCTTTACAGCTATCTTTATACAATGAATGTTGTATTTACAGCCCCCCTTGTGTCAGTTTTACTCATCATATGTTCTCATGCCAGGGCGGATTGGTCTCATTTTTGCTTCATTGGCTTGAGGTGCCATTTTTCTACATCCGTCCCCTTTAGCCCATGCCCAAATTTGTTGCAGATTTTTGTCCACCAATGAAAAAGTACCAATTTCGACCAGAAAAGGGTCGACCAATCCTTAATGGGTTAATAGAATAGAGGCAATATCAATTACCACTATAACATGTTGCTTCATAGTCCTAAGTGCAAAATGGGGCTTTAGCAAGTTAGCTGGATAGTTGAGTTGGATTGTTAAGTAGTTTGCTCTAAAAGTCATTATGATCTGAAGGTATACTTTGCTTTCTTCAATGTATCAATAATTTACATTTTCATAAGAAAGTTCCTTCTAGTAACTACTATGTTTCAACTTCAAAAATATGAAACAACTTGTATTAGATCCCATCTTTTCTTCCTACAAAAATTTATTGAAATTTGTTTCAAGGAGTTTAGCTTCCCCGAAAACGTGATGAGTTCATTAACCTTAGAAGGTGCTAACGTCTAGTTTCTAGATGATGAACAAATTTGAAATTAGTTTTCTGTCTTGTTACTACTTGGATGGAAATCATCCTAATTTTTAGAAATTCTTGAAGTTTTTGTTCTATCCAAGGGTTGGATTTGGTATTGCTAGAGTACATAACTTTCTAAAATTACAAATGTGGAAGTATGTCAAGTGGTTGACTTGCATTGACTATAGCTCAAAACCAAATTTGCAAAAATGAGGTCATAGAATTAAAGAACAATTTTTAAAAAATAAATCACCATATCAAGAGAACCTCATTTCAAACCCACTCCAACAAGTTTTACTTGAAAAATGACAATATTTTGCTTGTAATTGAATTTTGAAGGAATTTTGAAATTTTTCTTTCAGAATTTATAGAAAAAATTGATGAAAGCATTGGAGAATCTAACCGTATGGATGAAATCTAAAACTCAAAATTTTCAACTTTTATTTGCATCTCAATCCCAAAATATTCTTCGAAATAGGACTTTATAACGATTCTTCCCAAATCGACATGATTCCGGGCACTTAAGGGTCGCTTTTAAGAGCAGAATACCTTACTTTGCTGACGACGCCCATCAACTCCGCTAGGCCGCAACTGTTATCTCTGTGTTCGAACATTTCCCCCTCTCAAATCTACCAAGTCACCGCCCAAGTCTACGAGTCCCCTTTCCAATTCTACCAATTCATATCCCAAATCTACTAATTCACCCCTGGCTCTACCGATCGACCACTTGCAGCATTCCAAGTCCCCACTGTGAGCCATCAGCCCCGTGCCGCTTGCCGTGGCCCTTTCCGAGCCCCGAAGCTGCGCCCAATCTCTTTGCCCAATTGGCTGGCAAGCCCCCACTCGGGTCTCGCGATTCGCCTTATCCAGACCCCAGCAACCCGAATCCTCCCCTTGGCCTCGCCATCTCTCCCACTTTGAAATCTCTCAGCCCCAACCAGCTTTCTTAGCTCGGCCTTGGAAACAACAGGGGGTGGGCATTCCTTCAACACCAGCTTAGTAGTTCCACTGCGCTTCACTTGTACTGCCCACCAGCATTCCTTCGCAAGCAAGCGCACCCATTCTCTTGGTGAGGACGATGGCAGCGATGGCGTGCTCGAGGGCCTCTACCTCTGCGTCGCCCATGGCGGCCTTGGAAGCCACGCCCAAGGGCCTCGGGGGGAGCTCCTCCCGTGTGAGCTTCGCATTGGGGAGCCGCAGGTCAGCGTTCGGTGTGAGCAACAATGGCAGGGTGGCCAAGGTGAGCATGGCCGCCGCTGGAGCCACAGCACCGAAGAAGCAGCAGAAGAAGGAAATCGACGAGTCGCTGCTCACCCCGCGATTCTACACCACGGACTTCGACGAGATGGAGCGCCTGTTCAACGTGGAGATTAACAAGAACTTGAATGAGGCGGAATTCGAGTCACTCTTGGCGGAGTTCAAGGCGGACTACAATCAGACGCATTTCGTGCGCAACCCGGAGTTCAGGGCGGCCGCGGATAAGCTGCAAGGGCCGTTGCGACAGATCTTTGTGGAGTTTCTGGAGCGCTCTTGTACGGCGGAGTTTTCAGGGTTTTTGTTGTACAAGGAGCTCGGAAGGAGGTTGAAGGTGAAGCAAGCAATCGCATTTTCTTGCGTCCCCTGTTTCTTTGTTTTGATCCGTCTTGTGCTCTGCATTGGAGTTGGAATGCCATACGTATAATTTTAGGAGCATGAACCTTATCGTCTGCATTGTTAATATGGCAATGCCAATGGGACGAGTGCTGCTCAGAGACACCGACCCTGAAATGTACACTGCTGGGACATTCTCTCCTCTGACTTGGTGTCCATTCCATAGCAGTAATGCTGCAGTTTTTTATTCATTAACCTAGCTGAATTGGGTCTAAACGTCTATTTTCTGTTTGCAGAAAACGAACCCTGTGGTAGCCGAGATCTTCACCTTGATGTCGAGGGACGAAGCCAGGCACGCTGGGTAAGTAGACGAACCAATACTGTGGAGCTTCTTTACAGGCAGACTCGGTCATCCTTTGAAATTGCCGAATTAGGAGCTGGTATACTGTGGGTGTTTTTTTATTGCAGTGGGTAAGAAAATGTTTCGTGGCCAGGATAATGTTCAAGTAGGTTGGAATTTACTTGTCAGCTACCAGAATTGCTTCATTACATTTTAGCAACATGTTTTATGGTGGCCTTTCGCAATTATCGTCGTCCATAGTGTATGGTGTATTTGGTCCCTGGTGTGGGTGGTCGTTTTAGAGTGATGCGATGTATTTGTTGTCCTCTGAAACCTCAATACTGGGGATGCAGGTTTTTGAACAAAGGACTCTCGGACTTCAATTTGGCGTTGGACCTTGGGTTTCTGACCAAGGCAAGGAAGTACACTTTCTTCAAGCCCCAGTTCATCTTCTACGCCACCTACCTGTCTGAGAAGATTGGATACTGGAGGTACATTAGTATCTTCAGGCATTTGAAGCAAAACCCTGAGTACCAATGCTACCCAATCTTCAAGTACTTCGAGAACTGGTGCCAAGATGAGAACCGACATGGTGATTTCTTCTCGGCTCTTATGAAGGCACAGCCACAGTTCCTCAATGACTGGAAGGCCAAGCTTTGGTCTCGCTTCTTCTGTCTTTCCGTGAGTATCCTCTCTGCAGTCGGTATTTACCATTGTGTTAAGCAATTTGAATTGGACTATCTCCAGCTCATAGGAAAGACTTATAGTTGACCTCTGTGAATTTGTACTAGGATTCGCTTTTCATGATATTTGTCTTCCATTCTATCACCACATGTTACCAGATAAGGTGTCTAACCTGCACGTCTGGATTTCCAGGTGTACGTGACGATGTACTTGAATGACGTCCAGAGAACCTCTTTCTACGAGGGAATTGGCCTGAACACCCGGGACTTTGACATGCACGTCATTGTTGAGGTACTCCTTTTTCCCTCTGAACCCTAATGCCAGACTGTTTTAAGGTACTATTACCACTCAATATTGCACAGGTCGTTGCATAAAATTTTGAGATAACTACAAATCCTACACCTGGATTGGTGCTAAATCCATATGATATTTGTCTTACCCCTTTTTGTTTAATGTTCAACTTCAAACTAGTGCAAGTAACATTAATGGGCATGAAGAGGTGGCGCTTGCATTTCTCCTTTGTATCATTCTGATTTTTTGGGGGATAGCAAGATTTTAATCTACCTTTTCGAGTTGGATTTGATTCTGTTACCTGAAATGCGTCAGAAGACATCTTAAATGCAATGGATTATTTTAAGCTTATCACGCCTCCCCTAGCTGTGTACGATGTTGATTCAAATTTTCCACTTGTTGCATCAACCTGTGCAATCTATAGTGACCGTTCATGGTTGACTGTCTTAAATAACCTAAAGATCCAGATCAATTCAGATTATATGCTTGAGAGGTCTTGAAACACCTACACGATATATCTGACTCATGTTTGTTCTTTTGTTGCGCAGACCAACAGGACAACTGCCAGAATTTTCCCCGCTGTACTCGACGTGGAGAATCCCGTGTTCCAAGAGAGGCTGGACAAGCTGGTGGTACTCAACCAGCAACTCATCGACATTGGAAAGAGCAAGGCGCCTGCCGCCCTGAAGACAATCCAGAAAGTGCCAGTTATCCTTGGCTTTGTAAACGAGATCCTTGCCTTGTACTTCATGAAGCCAGTGGACTGTGGATCTTTGGACCTCGCTACTCCAGAGGCAGAATTTGTGTACTAAAGGGAAACATGTTCCGCAAATTATGGCTTCTGTGGTGAGTGGGGTCAAGTCGATTTTCAATGCTGCTATGAAGAGGGTTTGTTGTATATCCAACTTGGGCAGTTTGTACTATGGGTGAGCAGCCAGCGGTGCAGGTTAGAACGAGGCAAATGTTGTGAAATGAGACAATTTGGAGCGTTTTATGTATACACAAGGAAAGCTCGAATGATAATAAACTGAGTTTTCTGTACACTGGCACTCTGAACCTGACTTCGGAGAAGTGCTTGGTCCTTGCTTCCAGTCTTAATGACCATCCTCGGCAGCTTGGTTTCGGAATGTCTTCAGTTTTCCATCCTTGTTTTGGTAGATCTTCCTCGTGTGTTACAACTGAATATTTGGGTTGATTTTCGTTCGCCATTGTCAAGTAGTGGAACACCTCATACTCCGTTAACCCTAATACTATAAATGCTCGACAGCGCACTGAGGGAATGATGAATTTCTTGAAAAGCAATCCTAATGATATTCAAACGTTTTATTGTTGAAACATTGAAATTTGATGAAACCTTTCAGGTATTGTTGCATTCCGGAAACAGATTACCTAATGTAGAAAGGCAGTTCCTGCCTCTTTGGAGCTCATTGTCGTTGTAACAGGCTCCGTTGAGAGAGCTTCAAGAAAATTTGTATACCGCTAATACAGTATATCTATGTAAAGAAGAAAGAATTGAATGCAGTAGTATAGATCAATTAGTAATATGATTTTTTTGAGAAGTTATAATTATTTTTTTATTACATTTAATAAGTGATCTTCCTTGATTCAACTTAGGTGTTAACTGTGCATGGATGAGACCTATCATCAAGGTACTACTTTGTCAAAAATAATACTTTGGAATATGATTTATGAAACAATAGGTACTTTCTTCATTTTTACAAGAATCTTGTAAAGGGCTATTCCCACTTGCTCTTATGTAGTGAGAGAACAGTGATTGTAAAAGTTGGTTAAGAAGAAGACAACGACGTTCTTAGCGGAGCCTTAGCCTTGGCACCATGAATGAGACTGTGCGAAATTCAAAGTGGAAGTGCCATTCCCGCATTGGCAATATTATACCCAATACAATCGTTGGCTTGGGAAATTCGTAGGAGGCATTCTTCGATACTTTGTTAGTTGCTTGGAAGGTAGATGTGGGCTGCAAGCGCTATCATCTTCCTCATCATCTGCAAGCTATAGAATGTTTGAAGAAGATGTTCAAGTACGTTTGTTGGGATGATGGATGTGACCGTCGTAGGTTTCTTCGACAACATCGGCGACCTAAACAATGTATGTTGTGTTAACGTTCCTTCTATCATTTCTTGCATTAGAATCCATAGTTGTTTGTGAAAGTCGTTGCTTTGTAGAAGAGGTCGTCGTTTATGAGGGTTGGTAATGAAAACAACACCTGTGTATTTAGAGCGACCTATTTAAAGATGCAATTGGAAAGTGCATCATATAGTCATGAGGATTCAACAAAGGTACGCTTTTTTAGGTCATTGCAAAAATTGTTGTGCCCTCTAGTTTCGTGGATGTTCAACATAGTAGTCGTTGACGACATAGGACAACGTTGAGTTTCTGTAGACTGATTTTCAAGTTTCATGCCATGGGCAACAACTTCGCATTGATGATTAGTATGCTTCAAGTGTAGTTCACAGAGCCAGTTGTCAACCACATCATGTCCATGTATAGGTCGTATACTTAGCTACTTCTTTGTGCTTGTAGATGTCAATATTCCTAGTGGACTGATTGGCCCTTGGTTATACAGTTAGTGACATTAGAAGCAAAATGAAGCTTCAAGAGGGCCGCTTCAACTTTGTTCCCTATATTGGGAATACCAAAAAAAATCTAAAAAATTAAAACAAAAAATAAATTTTAAAAAAAAAGTCTGATCAGGTGGTAAGAGAGGTAGCCCGTTTGGACAAGCTAGGTGGCCAGACAACTTGCCTTCACAGGCCAGGCGGCCAAGCGGCCAAGCTTGGCTAGTTTTTGGTTTTGTTTTTTTATTTTTATTTTTAAGAAAAAGATTTTTATTCTAAATGCAGCAAAGTAGTGTCCCGGCCACCTCAGCTGCCAAGGTGTAGTTCATATTTTTAGTTCAAAGGAGCTCCCAAGTTTGAGAACTCGTAAATAACTTGTAGCCCTTTTGAAGTCTCATTTCTTTTCTAATGTCATGACTAGGCTTGTTGTGCATGTAGCCTTTATCATAGGAAGACAACATGGACTTGGACGACAACTTCATGGACTGCTTAGCCGAACTGTAGATGCTTGATTTATTTGCCTCTTAGGTGCTAGTGCTCATTTTGTACATAGATAGAGGATTGGACTTCCCTAAAGTAGAGAATTGATAGGGAGACGACGAGCACACCCAATCTCTACCGTGGGAGACTTTTGATGCTCCTGTCCTCAATCCAATGTCCCTAGTAACATCAACTTTTCACCATTATAGATTTAACTGTACAACTTTTTGTTTGAATGACGAAGTGAGCTATTGGGTGAAACCGCGGTGTACTACATGGTTTTGTTGCTTTCTATTGGAACAATATGATAAATCCCATTGGTTGTCCCTGTTCCAAATGACAAAAGCTTCAGTTTTCGCTTTAGCTTATCTACTACAACCTCTAGTTAAGAAGAAAAATACTAGATACCGTCATGTAGTGCCCATTTTTGTTCACGTCACTAGTAGAACCCCCCGTTTAATGTGACAAGACCTAATTTTGCTTGATGGATTTTGCTAGACATCAAATGTAACAATAGTAATCATGTTTTCATGTCAACATTAATGTTATGTTGAACATTTCTGATGACACAAAAACTTGATTTGTTACATTTGATGTCTAACAAAATTTGTCAAGAAAAATTGGTCTTGTCACATTAAACAGGGATTTCTATTAGTGCATGGCATGTACCTTGTTTAAGCTAATGCATGGGGCAAATCTCACGATTTGTAGTGAGATGTTTGCCATTGGCAGAAACACTATATGGGGTGATTGCAAGAAATACCTGTCCTATTTTGTGTCACACGTCGCATTCTGATTTGTTTTTTGGCCATAAATTTTGTGTTTTAGCTTCAATTGACTCAAGATTTGTAGAGAAGGTACTCATAACTATCATAAACCTTCCATAATTTTTTCATAATTTTCAAAAATATTTTACTATCCAAAAATATCCCCCGATTAGATGTCACACTTAGCAGTTTAGGGGTTTTCAATACCTGAGCTATACCTTTTTTTAATGATTTTAACATGAAATTTAGATGAGATGGTCTTCTAATAGACTTCTAACTTTCCAGGGAAGGATTTTAAAAAAAAGTTAATTTTGTGAGGTGTGGAGGTCTACAAAAAGAGCTGCCTTCTGCTTGTATTTTGAAACATATAAAATATTATTTTGGTGTTTTTTTTTGTGAATGACCATCTCCATAAAGTTGTTGCAAACGGACACTTTTTATTTTTTGAAAATATCTATTTTTACTATTTTTCCCTAATTAAAACATGAAGGTATGTATTTTCTGGAGGTTTGGCACTTTTCAAGTTCTCCTAGAGAATTTTTCTATCCATTTCCTTTGGTGAAAACCTTCATCTTAGAGTTATATACACTATTCATATTTTTAAAATTTTTTTAAAATTAATTTTCTAATTTTAAAGTACTCCCAAATAAAATAAGCCAAACGCAACAAATAGGACAGGTGTTTCTTGCAATCATCCTATGCATGATTCTCAAGGATGTTGTGTACGCCATCAATGACTCATTGAAGTATGAGATAACGTGGCCTCGGGGCCATAAGCTTCGTGAGACTCAAGCGAAATTCAAAGCGATGACGAATTTACCTACTGTTGTAGAAGCCATTGACGATACTCACATTTCAATCTCGAAGCCAGCCTTTGTCCCAGCTGATTATTACTACTTTAAAAGAGATAGGTACAGTGTCCACTATCAAGCCATAGTGGATAGTGAGAAGAGTTTTCTTGACGTGTACGTGGGGATGCCAAGTTCCACTAATGATAGCCGAGTACTTCGTCGATCTTCATTGCATTATTTAATGGTCAATTCATAGATCCCACGTATTCTATCCTCAGGCACACACCATACTTCATTAGTGACCTTGGATATCCGCTCCTTCCATGGCTGATGGTGCCCCATCAAGAAACAAGGCAGTTGTCATTCTCAAAGACTCTCCTCAACAAAAAATTATGACTAGGACGTGTTGTCCTAGAAAACGCATTCAGCATTTTGAAACACTCGATCCGCGAGTTGCTAGGGAAAAGCGACTTACAATTGACCTTCCTTCTAGATGTCATTGTATGTTGTGCCATCCTACACAATCTACTTCTACAACAGTCCCATGATTAGGTGGAGGAGCTCCTCAAAGTACTTCGTGATGAAGGTCTACAGCATGTAGTACCTGATGTCGAGAGAGTACAGCTCAATCAGCCTCATTTGTGTATGCAATGACGAAGTGGCAAACTCCTCCACTCACAACCAATAGGAACTAGGACTCTACTTGACGACTTGTCGTCATCATCATTAGACAAGCTGGTGAGTTCTGTAGTTCTCGAAGCATCATACATTGCGTGCATGCATTCCATACAGTAGAAAAATCACATTCATTTTGAGTGACTTCTATTTTGAATGAGAGTTTTTCAAAATTGTTTTCTTTATTTACAAGATGGACATGACTCTTTTGAGGGGGGACTTTGATTCTAACTCAACTATCGGGTCCTACAGACTTTGCACTTCTATGTCGGCACTGCGTGACGTTGAAGTGAAGGGCCGGCCAGAGTTGCAGTTCCATTACTATATCGCTCATAATGCAGACTTTTGGCGTACCTTGAACTTCTGAACACATGTACAAAAGCAATGTCTGCGAACAAATTGTTGTCCTCACTAAATATGTACAATAAGTGTTTATGCAAGAATACCGACTATGTATTCAAGGAATAAGGCCGAATGGTACTGCATTTTCTCGGAGAAGAGTTGCATTTGGATGGCAATTTTCAAACGTTCCACATCGAGCGATGCATTAGAAACCTCCTTCATTTGTGTTGCCAACAAAGCTTCCGTGGCCTTTGTCGCATCTACAATCAAAGTAGGGCCTGTCAACGTCTTCCGCTTCACTACAGTGTTCCCTGAACGTCTATGGATATTACTATTTGTTGTGTTAGAGGAGCTCACATTTTGCACGAGAACTCCAAGTGGCACATTTGTAAACGTAGGGCGGGGTGGAGGGCTTCTGTTGGTGGCCGTTGGTGGATCTTCAGGGACTACGTTGTCCCTTCTTTTGCGAGACAGTGTTGGACCGGTGTCCTTTGACAACAGAGAAACATATTCTTCTACTACTTCCGTGGGGTTATTGTTATTGTGGTCACTATCGACGTTAGTGGCGTCGTCTATATCTATTGTGCCAACCTCAAAGTTCGAGTTGACAAAGTTCAAGAGATCCCGTACGTAAGGGGATTGGACTTGACGGCGGTTGCCATTCCATTCATGGATGCCATTGTAGAATTCGTATTGGAAGAATTTCGAAAGGTTCTCGAACTTCTTCATCACTGGTGTCGTGTCCTACTGTCCTAGTAGTCTTCAACATTTTGTCCAATCGTACAAAAGTAGTCTAGAATGCATTTGTAGTCAAGGAAGACCTAGTGCCACTTTGTTTTGCAGGCTTGCCTATTATGGATTGAAGGTGAGAAACCAATGCTTCGCACTTCTTTTGCAATTTGTGTCCATTTCACCACCTCCGGCACCATAAGCGTTCAGTTGTCCTCAACATCTAGCACCGCGAAATACATGTTTCTCTTTACTCGAATGGGCACCATGACTTCAAGTAGCACCCAATTAGGTTGCCGATCTTTTCGAGGCTCTTTCCTGGGACTAGGCCCAGCACCAATGCTATGTTCCTACTGTGTCAAGTTAGTATTGGTGGATTGAACCCGACCTATTCCCCTACTACTGATTGAGGGGGCAGCACTCGATGTTGGCGACCTCCCTGCACACATGGAAAACGCAACTTTGGTTAGTCCCGTCAAGATCACCGATGGAAATTGGTGTCGGAGCAAAGAAGACAAATATTGTACCTGAACTAGTCCTCTCAACTGCATCAGCACCTTAATTTCTATTGAAAAACAAATCTCTATACGTATAGTAAGAAGCGTCCTGCAAAGAAGGTATGCTCCTTTGAATGTTGAGTGCACACGACATTGACATGAGTGCAGAAATAATTTTATTGATGAACGATGACAGCATGCTCTTGTAGTTGATCAATTTCCATGCATAGACTTTGTATCATAGTACGTACGTTGAACAGTAAGGCGTACATACATGAAGCTGCACTAGACATATCAATATTTCGCCATTACTACGACATGACTAGAATGAAGTCGCAACCACCTCACATGCGTTGGTGTCAGCGGCTACAATGTCTTCATCGTTGCGCGCTTCTAAATGAAAAGTTCAAATGTAGTTCAATTATCTTAATATGAGTTCCTTCGTCATAGTATATTTTACAGTTCTCTGACTTCCATATGAAACACCAAACAACTAGACACTCAACGGACATTACAGTCAATTCCAGTAGCTCTTTCGTTCAATCCGTGCATTTACAATTATCTATTCTCCCGTGCAACAATTTAGTAGACCATTCCTTCAAAGTTCATCCATACTCATGTGGAATTACAAAGCACTATTATACCCAAAGTATGACTAGTAGACGTTGACAAACGAACATGTATATGGTACACATGTGCGACAATGTGCCTTTGAAAACTATTGCGCGCTCAGTTGATTTTCTATGGTAACTATGGTGATTCATTTTTGACCGTCCTTGCTCTTTGTTTGTGATTCACAAATGCTTGCACAACCACTTAACAGTCTATGGCACCTTAGTCTTTACACATGTGCAGCAAAAATCAAGTGTAAAAAAATGAGTTCACAAATGACTTGTACTTCCTCAACACTATGTCTGCATGCACTTCACCTTCCACTATAAAACGTTCCTGATCCTCAGCCCCGGGGAGGACACTTCTTGTATATTTGGGGGATCTACGTGCGGCGGTGGGGTATTTTTAGGGGGGCTATCAATTACTTGTAATCATTACTTGGCAACATTAAAAGAGTCCCTATTTTACCATAAAGCGGAAAAATCAGCCATATTATCATCCCTATTTTATTTTTAAAACACTTTGCCTTTTTAATGTCCCCTATTTTATATGTAAATTTTTTATAAATTTTACCTAAGATTATTTAAATGTACCCTATATTCCGCCGCACGTAGGTTATTAAAAAATGGGAAGTGTCCTCCCCTAGTCCTCAGCACTCACTTCTCCTTCATTGCAAGAAGAAAAGAGGAAGATCCTCACGAAAGCCCTCTTCTAAACATGGAGCTTGCAAGCGCACATGTGTTGGCCATTATGCCCATGCATCCACTAACATTTGACAACATTATCAACGTCCTATAGCTTGAAGCCAACAAGGCAGTCGTGTAATAAATTACGATGACTAGCACGTAAAATCTTAGTTTTTCTAAAATTCATCGTATTGTCAGACGGCAAATTATGCACTGGTAGGCCACAAATTACTAATCATTCAATGGCCATCATATTGCTACTCCAACCGTGCCATAGGAAGTGCCACCTCGGCTTGGCATTTACCAAACCCTTGCAGTGCAAATGCACAACACTTAAACCTTTCCTTCAATATCAAAGACCCCCCTCTTAAAAGCAAGTGGGAATAGCCCTTAAGTCATCTATTGACTGCTTTTTGGCCTCTATAATAATTGAGGGTTAAGTGCCCATCTTTGATACATGACACTTCTTTGGGATGAATCTTTTCTATAACTATATAGAATCAACTCCCAAAACTTTATCTTGATTCATGCTAATCGCAATAATTTAACCTTGTAGCATTGCTATAGGCACAAAGTCTCCAATGTATGACAATGAATCCTTTTACATAAGATAGGATCTATCAATATAAGTGAAAAGTACAAATGTTCATCTTTTGGAATTTTGTGTGAAAAGGGAAAGTCTTGCATAGTAGTTTGACCTCCAATGAGTCCTCTTAGATTTTTTTTAAGTAAACGATTCACATGGTACTAAAAGGATGATTTCTATAGTAACTAGCTTAACAATCCAAGGCTAAAGTTACTCTTTGTTTGAATGCAAGCCTATTTACGCTTGTAAAAATTTTAAAATGTTGCAAGATCCTATATATTAAGTAGTGCTTGTCTATTATAGACTTTCTTGAAGAGAGTCAAGCCAATGTTGTCAAATTTAAGGTAGAAACACCCATAACCAATTAGTACCCCATCCCCAACGTGTAGACTACAATTATTTTTAGTAAGGCTGGAATACATTTCCAACTAGAGTTTGGAATGCTTGTTTTTTTTCTTTTTCAAGGTTGGGACTTAAAAATTTATTAGATATGTCCCAAACTAGTGAGCAAGAAAGTAGGAAGCGATAAACAAGAAAGGAATTCTTCAATGATTGGAATTGAAAGAGTCTAGACATTGGCTATGGCTTTGCAACACTTTTTGCTTTTCAAAATTTATAGTAATTTCAATTCATATGATAAAATAATCAAAGTTTTTGCAATCCTAGTCATTTCTATCATTGCGCCCCAAAAAATATTTACTTTGCCTTGCACTACACCACATTATGTCTAAAATACCTTAATTGATTGGTTATGGGTGGTTTTACCTTAGAAATGACCAGCCCTTTTTTTTTGCTTTTTGAGAAAGTGCCAACATGGTGATCATTTAAAATTTGGTGAAGCATTGTATTTCTACATTCATCCAACTTTTGCACTAAAAAATACTTTATAGTTATATTCATACACTTTATCATCTAAATTTGGCAATTTCATCCACGGTTTTCATAAAAATGGTAAATTTCTGGCAAAAAAAGGTTACTTTTTTCGATACTTTTCTGGCAAAAAAAAGATTTTTTTTTGAAATGGTGCTTTCTTGCACCATATCGCCCCCCAAAAAGGGCTGGAAATGACTTAGAGAAATCATTGTTGATTTTTTAGAAATCTATATATGAATTAAAAGTTAGATTCCATTTAATTCAAAGAAGGAAAATTTTATATAATATGTAAGGCTACTATAGGATTTAAGAAATTATATATATATGGCTATATAAAAACAACATATAGTAGTAATTTTTAGTAATAAATTAGCCTTGATAAATATGGGCTATGCAAATTTTTCCATAATGTGTTGAGTATAAATGTGGACAAATAATTTAATGTAGATGATAAGATAAACATAGTAAAAAAAACTACAATGAAAGATAGTTGAATAAAATTGTGTTATATGTACAAGTATTGTATATATAGGGTTGTATCCTTTAACCTCTAAAGGACCAAACAATATGTTTTTTTTGGCAACAAAGCAATTTTGGGAAACTCATTGTGAATGGAATTTTTTTTTTCTTTGGAGTTTTGACACAACACATGCTTGAGGGTAGCTTCAAGGTTCAGTACGTTTCAATTTTTTTTTTAAATTCATGATCAAATAGTTATTACCCAAGTTGTCAAGAGATCAATGAAAACTACATATCATGCGATAACTTTTTAATCATGCATGATTAAAAAGTTATTACATGATATGTAGTTCTCATTGATCTCTTGAGAACTTGCACAAGTCAATTTTTTTTTGAAAGAATCACTTTTTTAAGAAATACAAATTTGAAATTAGTTTTTTAGATTTATGCATGCATGGGAAGCTTTGAATCATTCTATTTTGATTAATGAGATGAAAGTTGTGAAGAGTTTTAGTTTGCATGTAGTTATGGAACAAGTTATTGAAACTCTACACTAAAATAAACTTTGAAGTCTTTTATTTTACTAATTTTCAATATTTCTGAAAAAGAACCAAAAAGTTTGATGTAGATTGTTTATTATAACATTACAACCATTGAAATTGGAATTTTTCAACTCTACAAGTAAGTTGTCAACAATTTAGCATTTTGAATCATTCTCTCTTTTTTTCTATTTACTATTTTTTTTCTGTATGTTGTATAATTCCAAATGATCAGAAAATTTTCAAACATATAGCCAACTTGCCTTGAAGAATGAGTTCAAAGAGATATCATTATTTAGGGCATTTTTTCATGCAAATGTGACCTTGTAAAGTGCAGTTGTTTGGCTTTTTACAAGGTCAAAAATAAGAATTTTATTGATTCAAATACTAATATGATCATGCAAATCTGCAATCCATGCCATGGAAACTTTTGAAATTTTTTTCACATCTTCTCAAATTAGTGTAGTAGAAGATTGTTTGGTTATATGCGTCCAAATTTTTTATTTTCTATAAATTGGGTACTAGCACTGGAAATGGAAATTTTAGAGCATTTTTGGGAAAAACATAGTCAAAAGCCTTTAGGGGCTCAACTAATTGAAAATTGATTGTGTAATATGAGAATAGAGTTCAATGATAAAATTATTATTAATGCCTATAGGCTCTTCGGTGTTTTGTAGAAGAAGAAAGTCCAAAACTACTCATTTTTTATGCTTTGTCCAAAATAAGAAATTACTTTTTTTTTAAATTCCAACCATTCAAGAATGCCATTAAACAAGGCAATGTTTGGGAAAAGATTTAGTCCGTTCAATTGTGTGAGTTGAAAGATTATAATGTTTGTAGCAAGAAACAAAATTTCTTATTATTCTTACAAAGTATGGGCAATAACCTTCAAGCCCTCTTAGAAAAAAATTTCATTGAACACAAAAATGAAGATTTTGACCATTCCTAATTATATGATGTTGGGTTCGCTTGTATAAAATTTCAAAAGAAAATATAGAATCTAGCTTTCTCTAAATCACCTTGTAATGCAAGGAGACTAAACACATTGGTAATACACTAGTCATTTTTTTAAGATTACTTGTCCAACAAGAAAGTCTTTTATTTGAAATTTATTAAAATAGTAAATAATTAGAGATAAACATTGAAACATGTTGAAATTTTTTTAAGAATTTTGAATTTACAAATTGTAAGATAATAGGGCTTGAAGTTAGAAGAAAATGATTTTTCTTGAAGCCACTTTAACATAGCTAACAAAATTTGACTCCTCTTTGAATATGATTTGACAACTAATTCTTTTTTACTATTGTATGCCATATTTTATTAATTCAAGACATGACTAATTTCAAAAATTGATGAGCATCTTCACAAAAGATGCTCCAAAGATGCCCAAATTGTTTGGGTTGCCAAAAAAATCAAGGCAACATAACTTTTGACTCAAGCAAAAGATTAGATTAAGAATTATATCTCTGTAAAGGGGATACATGTTCACACCTTATGTCAAAAAAAAATTAACATCCAATCAAAATTTATTGCATATAACCCTACTTGCATTTTCAAATATCCATTCAACAAACAATTGGCCTTTAGGAGTTAAAATTGTGACCTTTTCAATAACACTTGAATTGAATTGAATTGATTGTTGTTGGTTTCATGGCATATACATTATACATTTATATATTAAAAGGAAAAAAAAATTGTAAAGAAGGATGGAAGTGGGAAAAAACTAGATTTTTAAATTTTAAATGTAATGTAGCCTACTTGAAAAATTGCATGAATGAATTTATTAAAAACATAGGATATTAGAAATATGCCCCTTCTAGCTTTGTATATAAAAATACAATCATCACAAATACAATAGCTAAGGTTACTAGCCCCACATCAAATACCCTTTTAAATTAAGTGTATACCACTTAAATACGAGGAGTGATCTCCCCAAGAAAGATCTAAATCCCTAGGAGGAGTTTTCAAAGACTCTATTCCATTTGTTTGCTCATAGCTATGATCTTCAAGAGTCTTATCATTTTGGAATCCCTCTCTTCTTAATTTTTCAACAATGTGTAGCACGCCTTATTTGGACAAGAGGATCCTCATGGAACCTCCTCTCCCACTTACCACACTTTGGATTTGCAAACAAAGCAATGCTAACTTTGAGGAGCCATAACTTTTGACTTACAACTTGAATTCTTATGTTCATTGGACCCAAGGATGTGTCCTTTTTCCAATATTCCAAGATCATGTATCATGATAACCATTTTATCACAATAAGAGGAATACAATGCTATATCTTCTCAAGATTCCTCATATCTCTAACTTGGTTTCTTACTAGACTTAAAATGTCACTCTCGAGGTCCCCCTTGCTCATCAAGGTGGCTTGGGCATACTTTGTAGTTATAGTGGTAATTGTGACACAAAAAGGCGATTTCAATGTCAAACCAACTTGCCATAGCTAGAGATGGAAGAGCTTGTGAAATGGTAGGTAGAAGTTATTGGAGGGTGGTTTAGGTATTGTACACCAATGTCTTCTCAATGAAAAAAAATTCTAAGTGAGTTGGCACAAATTGAGAAAGTTGAACCATTGAACCAAATTTTGATGCTTTGTAGTATGCAAAATGTTTTGCATTCACAAAATAATTGTGAATTTTTTTTGTTCAATCCTATTGCATTTGAGAAAAAATCATACCTCTAGAAGGTTGCCAAATAGTGAAATCCTTAACCCTAATAATTTTAGTCATTTTCAAGGTCTTTTGAATCTTGATTTTGTAAGTTATAAAAAATTTAAATTCAAAGAAAAATGTCTCATATTTAGGCAATATTAACTGCAAGATCTTGTAGAAAGCCAAGTCCTCATCATCTCTAGAAAGTTTGGTTTCAATCCAAGCTATAGATTGCAAGATTATAGCATGAAAGTGAAGGGGGTTTCTAAAAATCAATGTTCTAGCATCATTGATATCATGCTTTGATTGACACTAAGATTTTAGAAAGTTGTCACATCCTCTACTCATTTTCAAGGTAACAAAATTCCTCAAGCATGGAAACAAGCCTTGTATTTTTAGGACCAAAAACAAGAGCAAAAAATGAGCGTGTTGTAAAGACTACTCCATTGTTAAATTTCAAAATCTATGAAGATAAATGTAAGATTTGTCACAAATCTAAAGCAACAATTTAAGATTGAATATTGTAGAATGAAAGAATACAAAAAAAGGAAAAAAAATTTGAAAAAAATTAAAATAGAGTGCAAGATGTTTATTCTAGTGGTTGTCATTAGACACAAACCAAAATAGGTAACAAAACACATAATTCCACCTCACTAGTTGAGTACTCTATCCAATGATTCTTTGACTCTTTACTTCCAAACCACCTATTCTTTGGAAATTTTTGGAATTTGAGAGTAAAACTTCCTCTAAATCCTTTTCCAAATCATGCCTAGCCCTATAGAATTGTACTAATTAGGGTTTCACCTTGTGTGACTTTTGTGAAGACCTTCAAGATGTAATAGTCAAGGTACAATGAAGGTAGAGTTTAATTATTGACCTTGCATCCATTTGAGACTATTAATCAATTTAGAATCCAAGGTGTTTAATAAACAATTATAATTTGGGCAACTAGCTTCAAACCAAAAGTCATTCAATATGGTGTATTAAAAGATGAAAAGAGAGTTCTTTATAGAAATGGAGTAGTGTAGGTAAACAACCCATGTAGGATATATGAATTAGAATGAATAGGAAGTCAATTGCTTGTAGTTAAGTTAAAACACAAGAATTATATTCAAAGTAGAATTGTTGACTTCATTTTAGCATAGTAGAATATCCTTTTCCAAGAAACTTGAACTCAAAAAAGTTGGGGAATGAAGCTAAATTTTATCTTCTATTCTTTTTTTTACATTTAGAATTTTAGTAAAAAGTTATGGATAGAATTTAGAGAAGGTGTTTGAAAATGTCTGAAAAATGTCCCTTCCAACCCCTCTTTGACTAAGTTTGTCCTTAACTCTTAGCTCTAGCTTTGAAACCTCAAATGGATTTTGAGAGATAAAATTTAACTTGATTTCTAAGAAAATTTAGTTCAAATTTTACTGAGAAAAGATATTCTACTATGCTAAAATGAGGTTTTTAAAAGCCAATTTTGTTAATTTGTGACACGATTGGGTTTAGGGATTTTGAATACAAATGAGTGGTTTAAATTAATGATTTTTAGTTGAAATTTTTGTGGTATACTTCTATAGTAGGCATACACATCTCTACAAAAGGGCATCTAAAAATACATTATTTTAAATCCTCCGCATTCAAACAAATAGGCCTCCCTTGTACGTGCATTTCTAAATAGTGAAAATGGTTGTGACCTCATTTTTTTGCTTGAATCTCATCAACATCAAGTCTTCACAAATGAACAGTTTTTATTTTCTTTAAAAATTATTTTTCCTATTTTATACAAATTAAAACCTTAAAGTTTGTATTTTATGTGGCATATTCTAGGACATAGAGTTTTGGACAGAAAAAGGGTATGTTGAGGTTTTATTTTCTAATAAATTAATTATAGTAAAAAATTTTAAAATAAAAAAAATTCATTTGTGAGGACTTGATGATGATGATGTTTGACCAAAAAACACAAGGTCAGAAACATTTCTATTGCAGTTTAGATGTATGCATACAAGGGAGGATTACTTGCATTTTATGACAGTGGAAGACATAAAATAATGTATTTTTAGATGCCCTTTAGTATGGATTTATATGCCTACTATAGAAATACACCACAAAAATTTCAGCCAAAAATAATTAGTTTAAACCACTCATTTATATTCAAAACCACTAAACCTGATAGTGTGGCAAATTAACAAAATTGACTTTGAAATTTAAAATGATTTTTTATTTCAAAAAAACCAGTGATACAATTTCAATTCAGAAATCTAGGATTAAATTTTTTGTTATTGGCATTGGGTTCAATACTCAGGGAGGACACTCTCACTATATTTCGGGGACCCACGTGCAACAGAGGGGTATTTTGGAGGGGCCTATTTAATTACCTCCTAGGCAACATTAAGAGGGCCCCTATAATTACCTAATGCAAAAAACTTTCCAATATAATCATCCATATCACTACTTATAATATGTAGGTCAATGCAATTTTTTTTTAGCCTATATTTTTTGTAAGTAAAAAAACTAAATAAAAAACTAATGAGAAAGTAAAAGTGACAAGAAAAAAGTTCATAGAAAAAAAGATTAAATTTCTAAATGCCAATTAGTATGCATGAATCAAACACAAAACATTAGAATTGAAAGCCATACTTAACAATTAGAAGCCATATGAAGAATGTGTTCACAAACATAGAGCTAAAGTCAATGAAAGTACTAAATGTGCAAAGTATTGAAAATGTGCCTCAATGTCGAAATGCGACAAAAGAAATGCCTGCTAGCAAATGAAAAAACTATAGCAACAACACCTTGCTGCATTTATAATAGACACTTGTGCATTTGAAAAAAAACATTCAATCTACCATTTGCCACCCAATAGCTACTTTAAAACTCTAAGTCTATGAAATCACACCTTCATCCACTGATTTGGAGTTTCATCTTGTAACTTTGACGTACAAGTATCCTACATTCGGGTCAGATTTGTCAAAAATTAATTTAAAATTAAATAAATACGGCACATGATGAAATTTTCAGAAATCATGACATGACAAGTTTGATAGTATAGAAAAGATCAATGAAAACAATTTGAAATCCTTAAAAAATTGATGAAAAATTAAATATTATATTATCCATGTGTTTCAAAAAATCAAAAAATCATATAAAATAATACTCCAAATATTATATTGTAAAGCCTTAAGACTTGATTGTTAAGCCTTGATTTTAGTTTATAAACTAATAGTATAGCCTTCATTACTCAAACCTAATAGCAAAGTCTTGATTAAGTGTGAGTAGAGTAAAATTCTAGAAAGCCTACCTTATTTTAGCCCTGTAAAATAAGATTTTATAAAGCTTCTATCATGTTCAGTTTACAATGTGGTAAAGCGGGAGGGCCATAGCTACAATTAACAAAATATTCCTAACTACAATAAACCAAATCTTGAAAATTCTAAATGGGACAAATGAGAGGGAAATTTAAACAAAAAGAAAAGATTTTGTCCAGGGTGTGACGGAAATATGCCCTCAACGTATGGTACTATACTATAAGTTTGGCATAGTACTATATTGTAATTTTGATGTAATATAAATGAACCCTACTAAATACAATTCCTTGGGTCTAATTCTTTTGCCCCTAAATTACATGTACCTAAAAATTAATGGACCATATTTTTTGGCTACCTACATTATTTATAATGGACTTGCCATTTTTTATGTCTCCTAGTTTATATGTAATTTTTTTATAAGTACTTATAGATATTACCCAAAATGAATTAAATCCACCCTATATTCCACCACACATGGGTTGCTAAAACGCGGGAAGTGTCCTCCCTATGGTTCAATATTCAAAAGTTATAGCATTAGATAAATTCAATTTTGAAAAATACTATGAAAAATGGCAAGTGAACATTGCCATCAAAAAAATTTTTGATGATGAATGGGGTGATTGCAAGAAACACTTGTCCTATTTTTTGTCCTTTTGTCCTTGAACATGTTGTAGTTTTTTACTCATAACTTTTGCATTGTTTGTCCATTTTACATGAAAATTGAAAAGAAGGTATATATAATAATTTTAGACACTATGTAATTTTTTGAAATATTTTGAAATTATTTTACTATTTTTAAATAGACCCCAATTGGATGTCTACCTTAGCCATTTTAGGGGGGGTTTTGTCCTATTTTTTACTCAAAAATGCAATTTTTAAGCTCAAAATTGGCATGCAAGGACTTATACGAAAGTTAAACAAGATTACAAAGAGATTTTGTAAAAATAGTAAATTTTCCAACTTTCACATGTGCTCAAAGTAGAGTACCTTTGCGTAGGTGTGGAGAACACAATTTATTTTTCCCAAAGATGAAAATTGTTGAAGAGGAGCATCTTTATTTTAGGAAAAATGCCTTTTGTGGGGAGAGTTTTTTTAATTCTTTTACTATTTAAAAAAACAAGCATTAAACTATCCATTTTCATGGTATTTTCCATTACTCTTTGATTGTGTATAACTTTTAGAGAATTTTTTTTAGGCTTGAATTTTCACACATTACAGTTTTTTAATGTTTTACAAATTATCCATATTTTATTTTATTTAAAAAAAACTTATTCCAAAAGTCACAGGACTCTTCGAAATAGGCCACTTTGAGCAAAAACCGATAAGTGCTTCTTGCAATGATCCAATGGTAGTTGGACTATTTTGGACATTTTTTTTGACAACCTGCTTAGACTGTTAGAGTGCAAGGTGCATCAATTTTTAAGGTGAGTAATAATGAATTGGACCTCCAAAATTCAAATTTTGACACTTTAGAGATTGACAACCATTTGACATTTGTGAGTGACAGTAGGAGAAAGAAATAAAAATGCAAGATAAAATGTAAGATTTGGGGTCCTATGAGGGCTTTCTGGTGACCCTCCAAAGGCCTTGTTTTTCTTTCTATAATCGGATTCCCTCACTTCTTTGGGTAACAAAATGAAATTGGAAAACAATTATTACGTTGAACAATTACCAGGATAAATTTACAAGTCAGTCAGTAAATGTCTGAAGATTTTTTTGGCTAATTTTTGCCAAAATCATACGGGGTATCCAAGCTACCTTCACACAAGGAGAGAAAAAGGATGAAGTACAGTAATTCTGGGTAACATTATCGATGAATGAACCAAAAGTTGAATGATTTTCTTGACCTGCGTGCATTCGTGCCTTCCTGGTGGCTAAACAAAACCTCGAAGGAATCTGTCCGCAACTTGATTGAAAGCCCCAGTCAGTGGGGGCCGCGAAGCTGGCGAACAGTTTTGCAAGCAGTGATGTGCGCTGGCGACGCACTACTCCAACGGCCGATCGAATGCCGCTCGATCAAGCCATCAATCAGTCATCCCTTACATTGCAGACAATCAATCGAGCCCTCAATTGCACTACATGAATGCTGATGTTCCCCCTGCAGAGCACTTGCCATGGACCACCAAGACTGCGTCAGTCTAGCCTGGAATCACATGCCACCGCACTGATTCCGCGGCTTCCGCCACTGCTTCTGCTGCATCGATCTATGACACCATGCCCCGGGCCATCTATACTGCTGTTATATTATATATATGGGTCGGACTCATGTTGTTGGGATCGATTGTATATGACCAGTCTCCGATCGAGTCGATGTCTTGCATGTGCGCGCGAGGGGTGTTTGTTACGTTGGTGCCAGTTGACATGAATTTTCGCAATGCCGTTGCAAGCTCTGGAAGTTATCTTTGCAATCGCTCGATTTCTGGTTCCGTGTGGATGCTGGAGTCCATTGCAAAACTGTATACGATCCTTTCCCAGGTGGTGTACTTTGTGTGCGCGCGTACGTGCGCTTGGTTTTGAAGGGATGGTATACAGTTTTGCAGTGTACTCCAACGTTCATATGATTTGCAAGCTGTGTTTGAGACGCAGATCACATGTCTGAAGTGGGTCTGTTGACTCTGAGGACGAGAATTCTATTACAATTAGGAGCATTCATGTATCGGGGAGCTCGCAATGAGGTGCACTAGCTGGAAGCAGGAGTCCTGATCGAGAATTTGAAGGGTGGAATCAACAGTACTTGATTCTTTTGTTTTGAGGACTTACTATGAAAATAGACAAAACAACAGGAGTGCTTTGCTCTAGAAAAAAAGAAATTGAGATCCTCGCCTAAAATTTCTCCAAATCTCAGACTGCTGGCTGGGTTGGTATGTTGTTTGCAATTCAGTAGGATTCCTAGAAAGAGGTGTCTGTTGATAAATTGATCATATTAAGTGAACCCCTCAGTGGCTCAGTGCCACCATAGGGGACAAAAAGTGTCCTCACATAGTCTGGCAGTTTAATTCAAAGTTCTGTAGCTTTTACATTTGATGTCCAAATTCAATAAGACTTGTTGAAAAAGTTTTGCATATTACTCTAATTTATGTGGTAAAATTTTCAGATCAGTACAAGATGTAATGATTTTTTGGGAGCCAATTGAACTTCATAGGTTCAATTTGAGTTCCCCAAATTGTAGGTGATGGCTGCAACTTTGGGGGCTTGTATCTCCTTCATCCAATGTTTGTTTTCAATAAAAATTTGTTCTGTTATGTTCCTCTAGAAGTCTAGTTATGGTGAAATTTTCATGGCAATCCAAGTTGGTTTGAATGTTTAGGAGCAGTTTAAAGTTCAAAAAGTAGACATTTTTGGATTACAATGAACATTGATAGCTTGTTTCTTCTTTATACGGGTCATTGCAAGAAACACCTGTCCTATTTCATGTCACAATTTGAACCACTTTTTTGTTGTCTACAATAACTTTTGGAGATTAAGTCCAATGAAAATGAAATTTTTATTGAACATACCTAACTTGAAGTTTATTAGATCCCTTATTTTTCAGAAATTAAAAAAAATCATTTTATATTTAAAAAACATTTTTGTTGAGCGTCACAAAATTACGTTTATGGTTATCATTACGTTCACAGTGTCTAAATTTAATGATTTGATGACGAAACTTTCATGGTCTATTTGCATAGGTGTAAAACCTACAAATTCCAAAAAAAAATTTAAAAATATGTTTTTTTATGTCCTCCACATGAGTACAAATTTTCTTTTTTGGCACGCAATTTTTGAACAATGGTAATGGTTCTAAGATCGAACTTTTGGTCAAATCTCATCAAAATCAACTTTCCTCAAATGGCCAATTTTTAGTTTTTCTTAAAATTGATTTTCCTATTTTTTACAAATTAAAATGTCGAAGTACTAATTTTCATGAGATTTTGCACTTTTCTGGATTTCCTACTTGGAGATTTTTCCTATGCTTTTCCTTTCTAGGGTATATTCTTCTTAAAGGTTTATACATGAAACATATTTTTCACTTTTTTTAAAACTTGTTTTTCTAATTTTAAAGTACTCCCGAAAAAAAAAAGACTACATTGCAAAACGCTACGCTTTTTGGTAGGTGTTTCTTGCAATGACCCATACGGTGTCTATTACTAATAATTTTTTTTGGAAAAGTTGTACACTCTAGTCTCGTTTGTATAGCTAAAATTTCATATCAATCCAAGGAGTTATGAGAGACTGAGAATCATTTTAGTACAAGAAGATTCAATCACATATATATTTTCTACATCCATTTTTGCTATTTTTTTGCGTTTCAAAGTCATTTTGCAAACACAATTAATCAATAGAATGACATTTTCTTCCTATGTGTTTGTATATTGATTTCAAAGCACTTTTTAGTTTAAAGTCTTTCCAATTGAGTATGTTTAAGAATCAAATTATACCTCCAAATGTGTTTTTAGAAAATTTTCAACATCTTTTTTCAACACTTAAACATTATGGTCTTGCAATCTATGCAATCAAATGACTCCAAAGTCGAACCACGTCATCTATAATATGCACACTACACACTACAAGATTGTACAGTTGAGATTCTAAGACCATAGTGACATGTAAACTTATAAGGCTTGAAAAGCAAGGATGCTTTTAGATAGGTTTGGAGTTTAGGCACACAAGGAGATTATTTGGGTTTACTACGTAGTGAAGTCACTACCATTACCACATTCAAAGTGGTAAAATTAGTATAAAAACCACTTTCAAAGTGGTAATGGTAGTGAGTTTATCATCATAGTAAACCCAAATAATCTCCTTGTGGCACTGAGTGGTTAAAATGACATGCTTCAAAGTAGCAAAATTGTGACGTTCACATGCAGAGAGCTTTTAAGCTAGGACTGATACAAGTGAGTCTCCATATAGGCGTCTGGAAAAGTGCCAATTCTTGACATGCTTCTCACATGGAAGAATTTTTCCCCTAAGTTGTACTTAAGTCTACCGACGGCATGCTACTGATTGTGTCCCATGATGTGATGAGACAAGAGGCAATCTCATAGTTAGGAATCTCCTGCTTGAACGAGTTCCACCTGCTTCTGTATGTGAGTTCATACTGTGGGCATTTGACAGAAACACCTTTGAACGGAAATATCTTGCTATGTTTCACTATTAGATGTCGGCAAAGGTAGATATAATTGCTCCTTGAAAGCCTGCCAATTTCTAAAACAGAAAAACGAGGTGAAAGTCATGTTTCCAACATTGCTATGTGCATTCACGAGTATCTTTGCACCTTCAGAGCTTAATAACCATCTTAGGGAAGAGCTCATGAGCACGAAATGTCATCGTGCTGTGAGCCTAAACCCATCCTGCTCCACAGCCAATCACACAACAACAATTAGACAGTACTTTAGATACGCATACTATTGACTCCGTCAGCAGACGCCCCAAAAAACTTGTCTCGAAGTTGGAAAAAGCCTGAAATCAGCACTCCTCTCACTGGAACCAGTCGCAGTTGATGCAACGAGGCACCGACAATGAGGGCTTCCACAATGGAGGTCCTAAGAAGCTTGCAATAGGCATATGTCACATCAAACATTTTCGGTCGTATATTCTATGAGGAACACAAAATGTCAGCGTCAGAGGACATAGAGTTGAACAGGACTCACATCGTGTATCGTAAAATAATCAACGCTTAACAATGCAGGTCGTAGCCATTCGGCTGTGAAGAGTGTCTCATTTTCGTCAGCTGTATGAAATCAACCATAATTTTTATCAGCGCGTTGAGATATTACACTTCTTAGAAAAATATTCACTAAAGAGGATGAACAGTGAACTGCCCCTGCGTTGGCTGCGACTGAGCTGCCTATACCTCACTTAATGGCCAACAAGGTGCATATTTCAAAATTACATATTCGACAAAAAGGACATTCTGTACGACTTACCTACTTGCGACTTGAGCACCAAACGATGGGTTACAAAGTCCTGTAAACAACAAAGATAAAATTTTAAGGAGAAGAGAAGCATCCAATCAATGAGTATTCCAAGCTTATAAGTACTGAAACTAAGGCTGCTTAAAAGATGGCATATCTAAGATCTGACTTCTCACTGGCAGACAGAATCAGCTGCCCACATCATTAGTTCCCTCGGACCCTACCAACGTCAGAATTGAATTCATGCCAAGCAAGAAAGAGAGGGACCTGCCACACTGCAGGCATAAACTCTCGCTGCTGCTGAAGTCCTGATCTTCTGAAGTCTTTCTCGTGCGTGGAATCCACCTGTGCGCTCTCCCTATGAATACCACCAGTCCTGCCCGGAAAGATTGGTGTCAATAGCTTTGTTCTATACACTCAAACTCAAACTCAAACACGACAGAGACAAGGGCAGCGCAGCAGTCCTATTCATGATTATCGGCTTCTCAGTGCAGCCTGTACAGACAACTCGTTCTTCACTCTCAATTTAGGTCTCAAGTTTCTTTAGCAGTTTGGAGGAGGTCATGTGGGGACTTCAATATGTTCAATTTTTTTTTACCAAAATACAAAATATTCTCCATAGAATTAGGTGACACTAAATATGGCCCCATTTGAATTACATTTCTGACAATAGGATCTATTGAATTGGTCATTTTCAAACCATGAATCCTTGGTCCTTTTTTCTATAAAACCCTAACATGCAAATCTTATATGACCACGGCAATTACTCCCTTGAGAAGAGTTTTGACATCCAGCACTCGAGTTAGATGGCTGGAACATAAGAGTGAAAGGACACATCACCAAGGATGGACTGTTCAAAGACAATACTATTCCGCTCATGCTTTACTAAATTTCACAGAAGAGTCCTTGAGGCAGCTGCTTCTCACTATCCAAACTTAAGTTTCAGTCATAAGGCTTTACCCTCGATGGGGGTGGATCCACAAGAAGCGGACCTACCAATCATTGGAGTCGTTGAAGTTAGAGGAATATATGTTACACTTGGATGCCATCACCAGTAATCCAGTTGGGTGTGACAGTTTACGTAGTTCCTTTAGCTCTCTCACGACTGCCTGCATGACTCCTTGAAGACTCAAAGATGTCTTCCCAGCACTCTCTCCTCCCTTTGAAGGTGCAGAACGGTCGAGCCAGTAAAACGCTGCAATACTGCACCCACGCCATGTTCATCCTCTGTCAGAACTTCTCTACGAACCTTGCATCATGTCCAGAGATGATGTTCATTACACCACAAAAGAACCCAATTAGAATGACAAAGTTCTTAATGTTAAGTTAGTGTTCGTTAGTTTCATATACTGCTCATATTAAGAAAATGTTAGGTTAGTGTTACTGTAATACAAATGGTATCACCTTTAAGCTAGTGTGATGTTAGTATCCTTAATTATTAAATTGACATTGCATAGGCAATTACTGGTGCTAAGTCAACATTAGCTTGACATCATTTTACCATAATTTGCAAATTGATCAAATGTCCTATTACATAAACATCAACTTACCGTTTATAACTTTATGTAAATCTAATGGCTGTGACTTTGAGTTGCAGATTGTAACAGGTAGGGAGGTAGTCTTTGATCCGTTTACACTCAAATGTATAATGTAAGTTTATAAGAGTCCTAAGAACAAGAAAGACCAGGAACCAGAGAGTTGGTGCCTTCGGTAAGTTTTGCATCCTGTTCTGCACCTAAATCACTCGCAACTTTGTTGTCAAACCCAATTACGATGCATGAGCGGGAGGATACAAACCTGTCAACCACAAGAATCCGAGCAGCTTTTCCGTAGCTTTGAGCTCTCAGCAACTGGTTACGAGAACTCTGCATTCGTCAGTTCCCATTCCCAATTAGAACTGAGGACTTAGATGGCAACCGATTGCAATTTAATAATACCTTATCTTGCCAATCCATTCACAACATGGATACCTTCAGAGCAGATATAAACTCCAAGCTGCTGTAGCAACGAGTGTAATAGAAGCGTTCCATACAAGCCTTCAGCACCTGGTCACCATCCTTCATCTCCGTCTCTTGTTCGCCCAGCTCTTCTTCATGCCCCTGCCGTGCCGCACCTGCATCACGTAAGCGAGGGGATACTAAATTCGTTAGAAACCTGATCCCGTCTTTCATACTGATCCCTGTTTCCAACAGCAGATCATCTCTTCCAATACCCTCGGTTGGACTAATTAGCAAGTGGTGAAAGCAGGACTTCTCTAAATGTATTTAATCACTGATCTATGAATGCAAATGCGGTTATGTACTGTCACTTGCAGCAACCAAAACGTCTAAACCTCCCACTTTGAAATTGCATAAGAAATGCATACATTGTGACAAGAATTCGGTCTCAAACGATTCGGTTCTTGTACCCAAAGAACTCTTCAAAGTACTATGTTGCTCTCCCAAAGATCACACTGCCACTTATGCTGTAATGCTTAAAACAACGCAAATAGAATCAGATACCATCTTCCGTGATGAGATTGGAGAGCTTATTACCCTGATAAATGTGAGCTTGCAACAACCGCAGCAGCCGCATGACGTCGAAATGGCCATCGAGGTCAAACCACACCACGCTTCCCTCCCAACCACCGAAACCCTGCTTTGGTAGCAGACACTTCACCGTAGCCTTCATCATCACACCATTCCAAGTTCGTTAGTTATACTTTCCATAGGGAATCGTGACTTCATTCAAAAACCCTAAACCCCAAAATCAGGCCCATCACAGTGACTGGGAATTCAAGGAAGGAAAAGGGGGTTGAACCTGGAGAAGAAACTCGGATTTCGCAGAACCAGAAGCACCAGCGACTTCCAGCACGTGACGCCCATGTAAGTTGACAGTCCGTTGCAACGCAGGCACCAGGGGCGTCACAGCTGTAGTGCGAAGCCCAATTCTCCGTAGCATGTTCTGCGCTGTCTCGTGGCCCATTACCCACTCCTCCACATCCATCGTCATTGCAACTCGCCTTTCTCTCTCACTACTTCTGATCATAGAGCTTCACAATGCACTCAAAAAACTCAGATACTCAAAAAAGTCGCAATGCGCACGCATCTCCAATGAAGGTCCGTTACACCCGCGTTGTCCTCGACTTGAATTGCTTGAGACTTTAAACCATAAACCCTAAAAATTCATACTAAATAAAAAGATCTTAGTGATTGAATACATTGAATCCACTGCCTCGCTGAGTGAACTTGTGTAGCGACAGGATATGCGTCATGAATCACACGGTATGCAATAGTATTTTTTATAAAATTCAAAATGTACTCAAAGAACTCATAAACTCGCAATGCACCCACATCTCCAACGAGTATCCCCTTCACAAACACTGTCCTCGACTTGAATTACTTTAAACGTTAAACCCTCAACCCCAAAATCCTCAAAAAATTCATCCTAAATCAGAAAGAGATCCTGGCGATCGAATGCATTGAATCCACTGCCTCACTGGGTAAACTTTATGCAGCGACAGGTTATGCTTTACGAATCACTTTGTCCCTGCCATATTTTTTTCTGTAAAACTTCTCAGAGTTTTCTTACACGGGATCAACAAGCAGTGTGGCAACAAGCACCCAGAGGATACCAGAATTCTACAAATGAGGTAAGCAACTGGAACAGATTTCATCATGGCAACAGAGCCCTCAAAGCATCCCATGCAACACCGAGAATGGCCTTATTACCGCGACACCATTGACATCCATCGCCGTGGATGTATTGTTGGAAAGAGAAGTGCGATTCACGAGGAATGTTTTTGAATCTTTTTGGTATTGTTGCCAATTGTGAGTATGTTAGGGTAAGATGGCAATGGAAGGGGAGGCATCTGTTGCTGCCGTTCGTGAGTTGCCGCCAGTCCGAGAATGGGGCTTGGATCCCATGTGTTTCGCTCACGTTCTCCTTCTAGCGTTTGATCTTCTCGCTCTCCGCCCAGTTCCTCACATGCAAGGTTCGTTTCGTCCATTTAAACTCTGAACTCACAGCACCAATTCTGTCATAAAAAGCGTAGGAAACGGTGACTCTTGTTGCAATTGTGTCACATGATGACAGCAAGTCTTGTTTGCACAGGCAGTTATTCACGAAAAGGTCGGCCAGTGAGGAAAGTGGAAGTAATGGGCATTGTGGTGACTGTGGATCGAAAGGAGCGATACCTTCGCTTCACAAGTAGGGTTTTCATATCTTGCGCAGATCCTACATTTTCCTTGCTTCAAACACATCACTGCAGAAGAGAGTTTTCGCTTTGTGAGATACATTGAAATTGTGTTGAATAAATGGTGTTTGTGGTAGTGGATGATGGGACAGGTTGTATCCCTTGCATTTTGTGGACGAATCACGCATCATTCACGGCAACGAGCGCAGTCAAAGCGATGGAGCTTCAGTCACGGCAGGAGCTGGCAAATGGAACAGCCTTGAAGGTACAGTGTGGTTCTTTACCCTAAACCCTTAGAATGATCAAGAGTATGGACGCAATGTTAGGTTTAGGGCTTAAAAAGTTTGATTGGTGGTTTTGCAGGTAAAGCTTGGTGAGGTCTTGCGAGTTCAAGGCCGCCTGAGCACTTACGCCAACCAGATTCAAGTCACAGTATCGTCCCTCCGTGAGCATCAATCTATCTGCTTAACTTTCGTTTGTCTACGTATAGTATAATGAATCTGTTTCAGTAACTTACAGACAGTATCATAAAGAGATTCTTTCAGTAACTCATTAAAGCTCCCTACTATGACAATGATCAAGTCTCTTTTATGTATTGCTCGGAACCCTCCTTATGTGTTGTGAGGAGATCTTTTTATAAGATTTTCTTCATCTTGTTGTTTAAAAGCTCCAAATACCCTCTAATTTTACTGAAATTTTGTTTTATGAAAACTTTTGATGAACATATGCAATTTGGAGTCGATCATTCGACGAATTGCTACGCCTGTACATAATCCCAAGTCCAATGTTTAACGCAACCGTGCCATTGTCTTATTGATTGGTCACAAGAGGATTAGAACCAATTCTTCTTTACTCTAAGTCATCAGAGCAATCAGAAGTACAGATCTGGATCATTCCAAAGATCTGATGAGGTATTGGTTTCAATTTTGTGTCAGAGGCAGAGCGAGATCCAAATGCTGAGATGCTGCACTGGATGGAATGCATGCGGTTGGCTAAATGCTGCTACGATTTGGATCCTCCTTCACAAACCAAACCTCCCAATACGTGATGATGGGATCATTTACGAAGTGGATAACTCTTCAGATCAATCATGTGCAATTTCACTTTAAGTTTGGTAAGCCCATCTCATTAGAGCACTTCTTTTTTTTGTGCCTGTTGCAAACTTTCGAGAATTTGACAAACAGCGAGTTATTCAGAACACACAGCTTCTAGTAGTACGGTGGCTTGTAGGTTTCTTTTATTTACAGTTGCCTGCCATAAGTCATTGTTCCCGACCAAACAATTTGGATAAGTAACTCATTTTTAGCAACATTTAGAAAACAACTTGGTGTGATTGGATTGCATACAACCATGGCTTGTTGTCATTCCCAAATAATAACAAGTTGATTCAAAAGTCAAATGCCATCTAGAAAAAGAATTGAAAGAGCCAAAATGAGTGACAGTAACTGTATAATGTACTGATAATTTGGCATACATGATAATTTGGCATACATTTTGAGCAACTAAATGATACTCTATTTTTCTGTACAAGTTTTTCAAACCAAATTTTATTTACTTACAAAGTTTCTATACTTAAATATCCAATTCACTTTTGTTGCTTAATTTCAATGAAATTTTTCTAAAAGGCAGTTTATCAACTTTCTCAAAGGGTAAAAAGATTTATGGCATCCCCGACTATTCTGTCATACACAAAAGTACCGTCATTGCTACTACTTCTTCGCCGAAGTGCTATTGTCTGAACCTCGAGCATGTTTGTCGAAATAATCCACGAAATGTTGACGATTGGGGTTTGCTAACGCGCCATCTCCTTCATGCTTCTGCGGATCAGTTTCAAGTTTCAGTTCTGCAACCAAGCTTTGATCATCACTGCAGGCTGGACATTGTTGAACACTGTCACATATTCGCCCATCAGGATCAGAGCTTTTTTCTCCATGTAGAGAACAAATGGCGTTTTGTGAGCTCTCTTTGTGTCTGATGCAGAGGTTGCTACACCTGGCTAGTAAAGAAGCTGGACTGGCAAAGGAGTTGCTGCAGGCGATCATGCTTTCCATGGATCCGTATTGGTCGAATTGCAAGGTTTGAGAGGATGCACAATGTTGTAATTCACGCAGTTGTTGCAGTTGGATTAGGAAGGACGTGTTGTTGAATGGCGTGGCAGGAGGTGTTCTACGAGTGCTAGCCTGCTTTCTTTTGAACCGTGTCGTTTGCGCTGCTGCAACTGATAGTTCAAGCTTAAAACCCATATTGTCTGACCTCTGCGTAATGCAAATCACTCAAGTTAGGGTTAGAATATCTCAAATCTGAGCACCAGACAAATCTAGGAGAAAGATTGAATTGCCCAATTGGGAGTGTCAGCGCTCACGATTTGTGCTGCGAGATTTCACTGGGGTTTTCTTTCAGATTTGGCCTCGTTCGATTATGAGACCAAAAGCTTGTAAAACGCTTGTCTGGTCTAAAAGATTTTCCCTGCCTAGAGTTTTCAAGCGTTGGAACGAAGTTGCCTCTATTTTCAGAACCAAAAGCTCGCACTCCCTGATGCATCACCCACAAGAAATGTCAAAGTGCCGTCAGTCCATCAACTGGAAAATGGGAAGAAGAACTGGAAGCATGATTACAGACTGACCGAACTACTGGCAATCGTAACAATGAAGCTATCCTTGAAACTACCGACATTGTGCACAAGGGATGCCTCAAGGTCCGTGTTGTTTGAGAATTGTGTCAATCTACAGTTGTCAGCATTGATTATACACTTCTAAGGACTTTAGTTCGAGTGTCTGTAAGTTACTTCAAATTCCTTGTGTCCAATTTACTTTTTACATTGTGCTTAAAATTCTTAACCCTATGACCATGAAAAATCCTTGAACATTCATTGCTTTATATGCTTGATTTTTCCATATATTTGAGTATAAATAGCTCTATTTTCACTTTCCAGAGGTGCAATTACATGATTTGTAGACATTTTGAAAATTTGAAACTATTGTGATTCTTTGAAGAGAAAATGAAATAAACTCATTTGAACTACAAAATGTGTTTTAAAAAAACTGAAATTTTTAACATCGAGTGACACATATTATAGTGTAGATCATCTAGATGTAAGTCATAAGTTTTGTGTCATTTTAAAAATAGAAAATTAGCAATCCTAGTGTTCAAATTGTAATAAAATGCTAAGTTTTATGATTTTTCAAATTTTCAAAATGGAGTAGAAACTAGACTAAGTAAGTTTCATTTCATAAGTTGAACTCAAATTTCAAGAAAATTATTCTTATGTCTAAGATTCAAATCAAGACCAAAAAGGTAGAAGTTGTCAATATATATTATGATTTTTCATCTTCTTGTATTCATTTAAAATCAATTAGAAATCTCTTTAAGTTTTGTAGTCCTTTAACCCTATAAGAACATTGTGGATCTAAAAGGTCCAATAGATGACTTCATTATTAATTATAGATACAAAAAATGCAATTATTGGTCCAATACTAAGGTTGAATTTAGGCTAGGGTTTAGAATTTAAAATCTCTAAATTTCAAGCAATTCGATTGATTGAGAGTTGGGATCCCATTGGTTGAGAGAAATCCTACTAATTGTGTGGTTTTCTTGATCTAATTTTGAACCCTAGTCTAAATCTAGCCTAAGAGTATTCTAGTGACCACCTTAATTAGTTATAAGAGGCTATGTCCTTTTAAGGTTAAATGCTTAATCTTGAATGAATGAGACCTATCATCAAAGTAGTTAATAAAAAATGATTCAATTTGTGCACCACAAGTGCATTTTCCATTTCTACAATAGGTTTAAAAATCATCCATCTATCATTTTTGGCTATCTTTACTATTTTTTTAGAAAGAATATTTATATTATAGCTCTAAAAATATTATAAAGATTCTATATCATCTTCATATAGTATGTGAATTCGAAAGTCACTCTAATATGTGAATTAATATTATTCAAGATAATATAGACTATATATAAAGTCTGATCCGTACTAAAATTTTATACTTGTGATAATAGATGTAGATTAAATATGAATTAAATATTTCACAATAATTTTCTTGAAATTGTGAATCCCTTTTCTATTACTTAACCAAAAACTAACACCTTAAATTCTCATAATTTCGTGTTAGGGGATTGCCCAGGTAAATTGCACAACGCCACAATCAGTTACACGCTCATAACACTGAGAACTCCAAGGGAACTCTACGGGAACAGTTCGGGAACACGGCAAGACAGAAACCCTACCAGGGGCTTATATGCGCCTCCGTTCTTCCGCAGAAGTCCTCTTTCGCGTTGCACTCGACTTGGCCATCGCCTCTCGCACCGGCGTCAGCCTCATTTTCCAATTCAGCCACCATGGGGCGTATGCACAGTTCCGGGTAAGTCTCCTTTCTTTCATGAACTGTTTTATTTCCGACGAACAATGGTACGGGATTGAAATGTTTAGGCTTATTCAGCGCATTAGGGTTTGAGGTTTGGTGGCGCGAGGTTGAATTTTGTGTGCTTGTGCGACAGGAAGGGTATGTCCTCGTCGGCTCTGCCGTACAAGAGGAGCCCGCCTTCGTGGTTGAAGATCACCACCGCCGAGGTGGAGGAGCATATCTGCAAGCTCGCCAAGAAGGGTTTGACCCCCTCTCAGATTGGTGTGATCCTGAGGGACTCGCACGGTATCGCCCAGGTCAATAGCGTGACTGGGAGCAAGGTCCTCCGCATCCTCAAGGGCCATGGTAGCGCTTTCGGACCTTCTCTCTAAACCTTCTGTATGCCGCACTGGAAAGTCCTAGGGCTTAAACAGTGAGCTCTCAGGGGTTTCGCATGGTAAAACGATGCGTCCGGACTTCTCTTCTTTTCGGACGTGACGGGCGCCATCTTCAAAAGCATGTAGTGGATTTTTGTTTCCCGTACTTTGCTTCTTTTGATAGGAGGAAACGAGGGGTAGCGGCTCATGGGATTTTCTACTTCTTGCTTGCAGGTTTGGGCCCTGAGATCCCCGAGGATCTCTACCACTTGATCAAGAAGGCCGTCGCCGTGCGCAAGCATTTGGAGAGGAACCGGAAGGACAAGGACTCGAAGTTCCGTCTGATTTTGATCGAGAGCCGTGTCCACAGGCTGGCACGTTACTACAAGCGCACCAAGAAGCTCCCACCCACCTGGAAGTAGTGAGTTGTCTGATCTTTCATATGATATCTTCTCTGTTCAAATGGCTTCTCCCCAAGTTTTTTTGCATAGCATTGTGTAAGATTAGAAGATTAAAATGTTGAATTCTCGGTGTAACTTTCTGACTGACAATTCTTTGTCATTGCAGCGAATCCGCCACTGCCAGCACCCTCGTTGCTTAAGTGAAGAGTTTCATCAGGAGATTTTCTGGGTTAGATAAGTTTCAGCGTAAAATTTGGAGACATTCTCTTCCAACATTGTACTCCATGAGTATACATCTGATTTGAAAGATTGTTCTCTCTGCTGGACTTACACTTGTTACATCAGCTCTGTTCGTTGTGTGTACGTGTTAGTTCGTCGTCACAAGGGCTTGGGACATGAAGTCTCCGGTATCAGGTTGTGTTTCGTGATCTTGACGCGGCTACCTCCTTGCTCTAAATTAATCTGCCCACATACTAAGAAAAACTTTGTACGTTTTAATGAATGGATCAATGTTACATCTGAGGATGCAAACTTCATGAAAAGGTAAATTGGTTTTTCACGTTGTTTACATGGTGTTGCACAGTAACATCGTCGAACGCTGAAATGCCTTCCGCGTTTCTTCGTGACTCTCAAATTGGGCATCGCAGCTTCTAATCAGAACCTGTTTTCTGCAGAATGCATTTCTGGAGCTTCTGAATTGCTGCTCATGTCTGTATCTGTTCTAATTGTCCGCAAGGAAGTGGCCCCTTCAACTGACAATATAAGCACTCCAGTGCCTTTTTGTGTCCAGATTTCTGCAATTTGCTTCAAGTGGATACGATTAATGTATCGAAAGGTGTTGCAAGAGCAATCAGAATGTTATGTTGCCCAGAAAATTACGGTTTAGTTTGCTATAGAATCTGCTTGACTTTTGTACCACTCTACAATGAAAGAAGGTTTTCACTTGGCATCAAAACAAGAACGGTGTGAGGCTCCGGCTTAGGTGAACAGTAATATTAATTTTATTGCTAGAAAATACCAAAATATTAAATAGAAGGACACTTAAACAAAATTCTTAAAAGAAAAGAAATAGTGAAGTCTGCGTAAGTGATATTCCTGTCCAGAAAGCCCCACTAAATGAAATGTTTGTCTATCATTGTGTTGTAGTGTGAATACGGTTATATATAAGATTTGGAAATAGAGATCGAAAACGCACTATAAAGTAAAAGGCTTAGAAATAGCTCATTTAACCCCTTACTGCCCAATCAACCATATAAGGGAGGAGGCTCCAAAACCGCTCAGGCTCCAAAACCGCTCACCTTCTGAAATGTATATTTCTGATACATGATGCTTTTTGATCTTTACAGTAATGTACAAACACTGAACATTTGAGGGGGTGGGCGGTTTTGGAGCCCTATGCCATATTGACTTCAGAAATTCATAACTAACTCTACAGAGCTCCAAAAAATATGAAACGACTTGGGTTAGATGCCTATTCAAGCTGTCTTTCAAGAAAAATTCACTGGAAAATACTTCAAGATGTTTGACCTGCCCAAAATTCTGTTCCAGCCCTTAGATGGTCGGTTTATAACCCTCCTCCCTTATGGTCAACCTGAAATTGCAGGCCCATTTTTGAATGGGCAGTTAAATTCTTTTGACAATTTTTTTATTTTAAAAATGGGTAGTTTTGAGGGTTAATTATTGAAAACTTTCATTTTTCACTGTAAAAAGTGCATATTTGATTATTGAGAGGTCTTTAAAGGCATACATGTACCATAAGTGAAGTGTAAAGCTTGCCAATTTACTTCATTTTCTAGCTTCATGCAATTTCACTTGATTTGAGATCTAAAAGATTGTACATATCCATTTGCTTTGAGAATGGTTCCAATGGAAAGAAGGAAGTGTTTTCATGATATTCACCATTGAAAATTTAATCATACAACCATTGATTTGGAGTTATTTTCAATTTCTACTTATAAAAAATAATTGCATTTCAACAATTGCAAGGTCGATTGTGTAATGAATTTAATAGCTTTTCATGTGAAATTGAGTTTTTTAGAAATGCATTTTAGTATGCTAACACTCTTTGTAGTTGTTTATGTCACCTTCAATCCCCCGAAAAATTTATCCCCCGAAAATTTATATGCAAATTTGAGAAACATTGTGGAAAAAGGCAATATACTAAATATAAAATATGTACTCTTCTCTTGTTATAATCTCACGACTCCTATGCAATTTTATACTCAAAATTTGTGTACTAACTAATAAACAAGTTCTTTAAACATCTATGCAATTAGATTTTGAAAAAAAATCAATTTGCTTCACTAGGGATGACTACAAGCTCATGCACTTTTTTCATAGTCAAAACACACTTGAAAAGGCTTGGGCATTTAAGGATTAAGGGCTCGTTTGCCTTTATCATGCATTTTTTTAGATGATAATATTTTTTCTCATTTTTCAATCAAAGAGAAATGAACAAGGAATCTAACAAAAGTCATTTCATAATTTTTGGAGCATTTATAAATTACTTATGAATTTTCAAACAAAATCTGGCATAAATCCCTATTTGTGATTCATAGGCATTGGAAACCTACACATGCTTAGTTTTTAAAAAAATAAAGTTTTGTTCAAAAACTAGCATTGCAATATATAAAAAGTAATAGAAATGGTTTCTAAATGAAACCCTTTCTAAACTAAAATGAATGCTTGAATCAAATATTATTGTAGATTTTTTAACATTTGTAAGAAGGTAGTTGGACCACCAATTCTTATTTTGAATAATATTAGTACACACCTATCTACTTAGTTAGGAAATAACCCATCGTGGTTCTTAACCCCTAAAAGCCCAAGGGGTTAGGACAATACACAAATGTGTTATAAAATGTAAGTTATATAACTCTTTTGAAGTTTGTATCAAAGAAAATGTACACCACAAAATGTAGAAAGTATCCATACAGTCAAAATTATAAAATTATTTTTAGATTTCCTTCAAACAAATTTTGAAGATATAACTTCAATAATTCACCAAAAATACAATTTCTTTATTTAGTATATGAAATTTTTTTTATTAGTCAAAATTGTGGTTTCTATTGATTTGTGAAAAAATGCAAAAGATCTAGTAATGACACCATCAATACTTTCCCAAAATAGTAAATTTTTCAACACTAGGCAATTCTAAACCTTTTATGCTATATCTCTTATAAATTTTGTTTGACCATACTAATCTTAGTTTTGAATATAAATGTTGAAAGAAAACCCAATTTTTTCAAAACTGAAAAAAAAAAATTTGAAAAAAGTTTTTTTTTGCCCGAAAATTTTGCCCAAAGTCGGGCAGCGACTAAAAAATGGTCGTTTGAGTGCTTAAAGGTTTAAACCATCCATTGAAGAAATATAAACCAAGTCTTATTATACTCTAAAGCAATCAAGGCTTCATTTTCCCACAATCAGGTATCCATTTCACAGCCTCCTACTAGACAGTTCTAAACAGTACCCACACTATTTTCAAGCCCTCTCCTATAGTCGATGCCATGGATTATGTCCAAAAGGACAGAGCCAACAAACAACTTGCCGGCCTGTCTTAAACTATAGATGTATAGATTGCCACATCAGCAACATGGTCGGAGGGCAAAAAAATTTCCCTTATCAGTAGGCTGTAAGCGTACCCAGTCTGCCGGTGTGAACAAGGGTCTGACTTTTAATGCCCATTTGTTTTTTTTTGCTTTTTTTTAATTCTGACCAGATCTACTATATTGATATTCGAGTCTGCCCCTCGCCCCCCTGCCCCCAGATAAATTATTATTTATCAACAAATTATTATTTATCAGCCTGATTTAGTCTCCCATGTGGGCCCTATAGTCGGATACTCCATAGTTTCGGGCTTTCTAGAACATCCAGCTGGCGTACCTTGTGTACAGACAATCCTTCCCACCATTCAAAGCGTTGTGCAGACGTCACAGACACACTTTTTTGCGAAGCCGGGTGAGCCGATGCAGCTGTTGCACGTCGTTGTTGCGGTTCTTACAGACACGGCGACCCTCCGACTACTGTTCCTTGTTCGCAACTCATTTATATTAACCGAGGGCGTGGCTTAAAATCAGATTGTTTGGGACCTTTATGCTGGAGATTTCATAGTGTAGCGCTTCTGTGTAAGTTCGTAGGATTTGTTGTATTTTCGTTTAGATGTGTCGTTGTAGTTTTTGCTTTGATTTGTTGCGGGCACACTCTGGTGTTAGGGTTCCGTTCTGAGCGTGCGTTGGTGAGCATTTGATGAACAGGTTTGTAGGGTTTTCGTTTTCGTGAGTTTGTGATTGAGCAACTAGGGGTGGTGGCTGCACGGTAGTGAGTTCTTTCGATTGTTTGTGCAGATATAATACTTTTGAGAACACGAGAGTATTTTGTGGCGGAAGAACTTTGGGGTGGTTTACCCGTGCTTCGAACAGGATGAGCAGTGTACGTATTGTTCGTTTTTCGGGAAAGTTAATGGAATAAAATTATCTAATGGCTGTTCAGTAGAGCGTTCTCTGATTTGTAGTTCAGTGATTGTTTGAATGTGTTGTAATCGGATTCCAATTTTTGTTTGTGTATTCACCGCTTGAGAACAGAACCTGGCAGAATTGATTCGGGGAATACCCCAGGCAAACAGAAACGCAATTTAATATGGAATAAAATGAAAGACTTCGATTTCTCGTGATACAGGGTGCTGTTTCTCTTTTATGAAACGATTGGATTGTAGTAGCTTTCGGCCTTTGTGATCGCAATCGATTGATCTTTTAACAAATTTTTCTTAATTTTCGTTTTTCTTCAGCGTGTCGTTGGCTTTGCTCTGCCCCAAACATCAAACACACAAGGTATGGCAGCCTTTTCTACTATTTCAAGTTTGCTTGATAGGAAATTAGAAGTCCTGTTTGCATGTTTATTTCTTTTCCTTTTTTTTCTTTTTTTCTTTTCTTTAGGTTAGTCTATCAGGAGTGACTCTGCTATGAATGCTATGGCGGAGTGCCACCTGGTGATGCTAGATGAATCGCTGTCTTCAAGGTCTTTCTGCTCGCTGTGAATTATGGATGTTCATTTGGTCGATTAGCGTCCGTGCGTTTTCTGTCGCTGACTCTGTCTGCATGCCATTAATTAAATTTATGGTAATTGGAATCATCTTCAGATTCTGGCCTGTTAAGCGTTCAAGATGAAAGAAAACAAGTCTGGATCAAGGTAAGTGTATTCCACTTGACTTGAGCATACATGGTTTTCGAGAGCCTATGAGACTCATCTTTGCAATGATGTTGTTTACGTTCCTCTTGACTATGTACTTAAGTTAAATGTGATTCTGCAGCTTCAATCTCTGCGAGGCTTGTATCTAAGTGAGATGATCGAGCTTTATGGAATGCTTACTGCTCGAAGTAACCAGGTACCGATCCCTCTGCCTAATGTTTCGACTTTCATCATGAATAAGAAAACTTGTAAAGTCTCTCCGGAGGAATATTTGTCTATTGTTAATCCTCAGCTGAGTTGTTGGTCTGTAGTTTATAATGTTGTACTATTTGATTGAATTTAATTCAAGGAAAATTGGCGTAATGGGGGTGACGAAACTCAACTACTGATACTTGTTGCTGTCACATTTCAGCCCATGGCAGCTGAGCAACTCCAAAAACTGAAGCATTACAAGGATGTCTTGCATCGTATGATTCCTTATCTACGAGTACCGGAGGACCGGGTTCCGAAAGAATTTAATATAGCTAAAGTGGATGCTTTCGAGAAGCAGATCTTCAATATCATGGAAACATTTAAGAGGAGACGACAAGGTGCTGCCCAGTGATCCCAGAATTACTTTATGGAATTCAGTGCAATACGTGACCTTCAGGACAAACAGTCATCAATTTTGGCTACCTTGAGAATAATTAGTACTGAAAAATAGAAAAGAAAAAGTGGTGAAAGGATTATAGGGAATAGTATATAATTCTGTTCTGGAGGAAGTTGCAAATTTGCCATCAATTCTATAGCTAGTTGAACTTTTGGCTAGATTGTCTAGATCCAAGGTTCTATTTTACAATGTATTAGTGTAGGCAACTCATTTTTTACTATCCGTATCTCCAGAATAGGTTTTATTTTCAATGAAATGTAGATTACATCATAATTCACATAGCTTGGAGTATAAATGTCTTACAAGTGTACATTGAAAACAAAAATGATCACAATGTGTATTGATAGGCATGTAATTACTTTGTGATTGATAATAGATTGACTTATGTTACGAAAATAGGTTTTATAGAATCTTTATGGAAAAAATGCTTATCAATTTTAATGAATAAAGTATAAGATAATAAAAAAATATTTCTTAATTCAATTTCTATGGATGGAGAAATTATTTCTTTTGACACACTTGTTCAACAAAAAAGCCTAAATGCTTAAATGGTTGAAAATGGGTTGCCATCTTGTAGTAGTTCAAGGATTCTTTGGTAGAAATTTAACTACTTTTGAGATTGTTGGTGATTTTCAATGTGACGAAAAGTGGTGTACCACCCAAGTCAATTAATTAGCCTCCCCCCTCTTTCAAAAAATTTACAAACCATTGATTTAAAAAAACAAAAAGACTTACCTTTGTAATCACCGTTGATTTCTCAAAAATTCCCAAGCCATTGATCATGTAAGATTTAATCTGAACCGTTCAGATACGTATATGGATATAGATACTCTACATGTATTATATGTATTATATGGATACTATCCAGATACTATTTAGATACAAGTATAGATATATGTACATATATTATATAGATTATATGGATACTATCCAAATATAAGTACAAGTATGAATACAAATACAAATACAAATACAAGATCACTTGTCCCATAATGTTTGTCAATTAGTTGGTTTCAAAAAATTACAAGAAGAGAAGGGGGGAAGGAAATGAAGATTTAAAAGTTTAAAAGTTTAAATTCTTTGGCCCATAAAAACATGCCAAGTGTACTAAATCCAATTTAAATATTTTTAGAATTGGTAGTTATTGCCACTTTTTGGTACATTGTTCACACAATGTACCAAAATGTGGCAATAACTGCCAATCCACAATGATTGACATTCCATTCGACAATTGTAAATGTAGGTGGGACATATCAAAGTTGTCAATGCCCTCATTTTTATTATTTGAGTGATAAAAATTTGAAAGAATATTCATGGATTATTACTTAAACTTTCTCCTCCAAATTCTTAAAGAACTGATTGGAATAGGAATAAGTTCCTTTTATCTAAAAAGTATTGTGTTTATGCTTTGTTCTACTTAGGTAATTACAATATCTATATCTAACATGGACCACTTCTAAACTTGACTCCTATTTTGGAAGGGCATAAGAATAGGAAAGATACCCAAAATGGTGTGTATTACAAGGACAAGTGCAAGCTAGAGTTGAGGGCCATTTTGAGTAATGTATAACTCTATTTATAGAATTGTGCAAGTAGTAACTTTGTTAGGTTCATTTGGGGTACATTTCATATTGTTTCAACTTCTTTAATGTGACATGTTATGATACTACTAGTATCATTTCTTCATGCTCACCAAATGCATTTTGGCATCACCTACATGACATTTTTGCACCCTATACTTTGCATCCTTGAAAATTTTGTAACTAAGGTAAAAAAAACTCAGAAACCACTCATTTAAGGGCTAGTCTACCTTCATCATGTATTTTTTTAGATGGTGATATTTTTGTTCATTTTTTAGTGAAAGAAAAATAAACAAGGAATCTAATACAAGTTGTTTCATAATTTTCAAAGCATTTATGAATTACATGTGAATTTTCAAACAAAATCTGGCATAGGTCCCTATTTGTGATTAGTAGGCCTTAGAAACCCACACATGTTTAGTTTTTAAAAAAAATATGATTTTGTTCAAAAACTAGCATTGTAACATGTAAAAAATAATAGAGATGGTTTCTAAATGCAATCCTTTATAAAATTGAAATGAATGCTTGAATCAATCATTAATTTAAATTTTTTAACATTTGTAAGAAGGTAGTTGGACTACCGATTCTTATTTTGAATCCTACTCTAAAAGCTATCCACTTAGTTAGGAAAGAACCCATTGTGACTCTTAAACCATCTATCAAAGAACTATAAACCAAATCTTATCATACTCTAATGTAATTAAGAGGCCATTTTCCCACAACTGTCAGGTATCCATTTCACAACCTCCTACTAGATAGTTGAAAATGCCAACACTATTTTAAAGCCCTATCCTATAATTCTCAATGCATTCAAAACTTATAAATCCACTTGCATTCTAATTTATAATCCTCAACCAAAGTGCAAAAATTGTTATTCATTTTCTACAACACATTGGATATACCACAAAACTTATTCATAAACTTTTAGATGTAGTTACCAACAAGTCCAAAATTTTGAGTGTTGTAGTAGATTAAGCTTTTTACTTTATTAATTATTGGATTTTGTGCCCACTTTGAGCACTACATTAGTACAATTATAGTCCCCACCAATTCAAAATTAGTCAAGGTGAACCTACCTTCTTGTTCATCTTTTCAAAGTCCTCGGGTTTTTTCCTAGGGGTGCATGCTAAGAAAAGACTTGACCTATCTTGTATTTGATTAATATATTTTCTTCAACACTTCTAGCAAATTTGGGGTATCAAATTGCAAATATGAATTCAAAATTTTTAAATTTTATAATGAGCGGCAAACAAACAATTCCTATGTTTCTCCTAGGAATAAGTTGGAGGACAAGCATGGGGTTATTACCATGGCCTTTAGAATGCCACTTGAGGGAATAAATTGGGAATGTGCAATGCCTTCTAAGCCCTATCTTGAGTACCTTCCCAATCCAAAGCCTTCAAATCTTTCTTTTAGGATTTGGAGTAGCCTTTATAGGTTGATTGGTTTGAACTTGTATTTGTAAGATTGGATGTTTTTCAAGAAAATTTGATGTTTTCAAGAGAAATGAAGCAGAGTTGCCAATTTTTAAGTGCACTTTTCAATATAGAAAACAAAGACATTTTTTTAAGTGTTGTATAATACTATGAAAATGTGTTGGAAAAATTCAATTTACTTGATTGTGAAGATTGAAAAATTATAACATTTGAGGTGACAAAAAAATTCATTTGTATAAAATTGAAAAGTGAATTGGCAGTACACTAAGTCGTTTGAATTCCTAATGCTAAAAATTAAGGACAAAAGTTTGAAATATGTGGGGAAATTTTCATGAACTTTGTCTAGTCTTTTTTAATAATTTCATGTTGGAAAAAACTCTTGAACATTAACCCCTTGAGGACTTCATCCATTGTGAAATGGTCAAACTTCTTCTTTGAGTTAATTTTAGCCTTTTTAATAGTGTTCAAACAAAAATTTGATATTTTTACTACTTGAAATTCTAAATTCTATATCACTCTGAGAATTTGCAGTTTGTTTCGTGAAAATTTCTAATTGTTATCATTTTTGTTGCAAAAAATGAACATAAATGAATAAAAATAGAAAAAACAATCCAAATTATTTGAAATTTTTTTAGGAGGTAAAAATAGCAATAAAGATAAGAATAAAATTTTTTAATTGGTTATTTTATTTTTTACAGCCGAAATAGCCACATCAAAACACCCTAAAGTCAAATTCAATTATTGAACCAAATTTATCCTCTTATTTAATTGATGTACAAAAATTTTATATTTTTTTGCTATTAGAAAGATCAATTTTCTATTTATTTTTTATTTTTTCAATAATTTTGAAGGAAAATAAAATTATTGTGATTTTTCAAAGCTAAAGGTGGAAATAAAATTATATCAATTACAATTTACATTAAAATAATCTGTAATATTTACTGTAACTGAAGAGTGGAATGACCAATATAATTTTGTAATTTAATTTCAAAATACACTTAAAGAAAAGAAAACATGAATGAAAAGGAGAGCATATCATGTTATTTGGATTTTAACACATGGAGCTTTCAATTGCAATAACTTTTTCAATTTTTGACATTTTTCAAAACTTTAAAATGGAATAGACATAAAACTTGACAAGATTTGTTTTCTTAGTTGAAGTCAAATTCTAAAAATAATTATATTAAGAGTTATAATCAAGGTTGACCAAGGCGCATCCACTTTTTGGATGCTTGCGCGTTTAAGGGTTAACTAGTCATTTTTTGATGATATTTTGTGGAATGTGGAAAAAATTTATATAAAATTCAATCACATGTTTGGAATATATGGGAAAAATTTCAAGAACTTTGACTTTGCAAATTGCCTTGACATGGCTAATGAAGTCTAACTCATTCTAAGATGTGATTTGTTTGGGGGACAATTTTATGCCATATTTTAAGAAAAACAACCATACCAAATTTTAGAATTTGATGAAGGTTTTAGCAAATAAGGCCTAAACAAACGCCCAAATTGTGCAAGTGTTTGCAAGCAATATAACTTTTGATCCATAATTCCAATTTATAAAAATTAGATTTATGATAAGGGGTATATGTTGACATTTTGTTTCAAAATTTTGTAAGTAATCGACCAAAACAAAAGGGTGATCGCAAGAAACACTTGTCCTATTTTGTATCACACATTGCATTCTGATTTGTTTTTTGGCCATAACTTTTGTGTTTTAGCTCCGATTGACTCAAGATTTGTAGGAAAGGTACTTATAACTATCATAAACCTTCCATAATTTTTTCATAATTTTCAAAAGTATTTTACTATCCAAAAATGGACCCCGATTGGATGTCACACTTGGCAGTTTAGGGATTTTTAGTACTGGGCTATACCTTTTTTTTAATGATTCTAACATGAAATTTAGATGAGATGGTCTTCTAGTATATTTCTATGTCTCTAAGGAAGGATTTTTAAAAATAGTTAATTTTATGAGGTGTGGAGGTCTACAAAGTGAGCTCCCTTCTGCTTGTATTTTGAAACATATGAAGTATTATTTTGGTGGGTTTTCTTTTTTAATGACATCTCCATAAAGTTCTTGTAAATGGACACTTTTCATTTTTTGAAAATATCCATTTTAAATATTTTTCCCTAATTAAAACATGAAGGTATATATTTTTTTGAGGTTTGGCACTTTTCAAGTTCTCCTACTTAGAGAATTTTTCTATTCATTGCCTTTGGTGAAAACCTTCATCTTAGAGGTATATACATTATTAATATTTTTCAAAAAATTTAAAAATTAATTTTCTAATTTCAAAGTACTCCCGAAAAAATCAGCCAAACACAACAAAATCGACAGGTGTTTCTTGCAATCACCCAAAAAGTGTTAGCATGTGAGCTTTGGATCTATGAGCCCAAGAGCCTAGGAGTCTATATTATAGAGACTTTCAATGGTAATAGGTGTTCATATTAAAGGTATTCATGTTATAAACTCTTTGTATGATTTAGTGTACATGTGTTATAAATATACATGTAATGAACATCTTCAAATGGTTGTAGGTACATACCTACAAGTATGTTCAAGGCTCAAAGGCCAACATCTTTGCACTCACACTCTAGTATTGTTGCAATCAAAATGGACTTTGTAGAAATCTATTAAAGAAGTCTTACATACATTAAACAAACTCTTCATCTTTTATAAATATAAATGTATGCACTTTGATACCTATACAAGAAATAAATTTGTTTACAAGAAAATAATATACTGGTAACACAAATTTATATTTGGAGGAATTTAGAAGTTTTAATATCCCAATTTGTATAGGGTTAAAAAAGTCATATATTTTACATGCCTTATCCAACTTTGGGATGTTGCCAAGATCTCATTGTAAAATTCAAACTACTTTCTAATTTTATTCACTTAAAAATTTTATATAATTTTATATCACATGTTTGGATTTCTTTTTTGTCTTTGGCTCTCTTATATTGTCATCTATTTTTTGAATGATTCTTCTAGAAGGCTACGCAATCATCACACTTGGTTTAATGCAAAAAGTGGAAATTGTGTGTTTATATTTATTGAATAAAAACACAATGAGACAATTACATAGTATCTATGTTATACATACTTTTACTATGTAAGTCTAAATAATAAAATCAAAAAATAGACCACATTAAAATCATTTGTTTACTATATTGAATTCAGATTAATATTAAAAAATACATATTCATGATAGGTTTTTGGTAGACCTCAAGTTTACCTGAAGATACATATATTTTTATATAGAATTTCGATAAATTTTGTAAATATCATTAAGCATATATGGTATACATGAACCTAAAGTTTGAAGATTGATTTAGGAATTGAGAGTTTTCAAGAATTTGATGACCATGTGGTCATTATATTATGAGGCTATTAAGAACTTTAGGACATGATTTGGAGAAGAAGGTAGAGTAGATACAAAAATTTCTAATAATTATAATTCTTTATTAGATCACCATTTTATTCTCTAAGTGTCTATCCTACATTTATACTACAAAACCTCATCAATTTTTGACACTTCAAATATATTGTATTTTAAGAAGTTAGTGTAAAAAATGAAGTAAACTCAAGCTTTGAGTTTTTTAACTCTTTCTCTTTAAATTCTCAAAGGGTGTTTTTAGAGTTGATAATTTGAGATAAATCCTTATAAATGACTATTGGAAGTATATTTTGGAATTAATAAACAAATTGAAGTGGTAGATTTAAAAAATTGAGATTCTATTTGTGTCCTTAAAATTTACCACTTCTATTATCAATAGTTTATATCAAAATTCAAAGGCTAAAATTGAAAATTCCCTCTTAATTTTATTATAAAAAAATTCTTAGTTTTTGAAGATAGATTGTAGAAATAGATTTGAAATGAAATATTACAAACTTGGTAATTCATTTAAAAATTTGAGCTAATTAAATCTAGGACCATGCATCAATCTTATGACCTAATTTGCTTCTAACCGTTGTTTCTTTGATCACATAGTTAATGGTGGAGGGGTAGTCAATGCTTTTGTTGGTGTTTATTCTGCTTCCCTCCTAATTGGTCCAAAATTGCCTAATACTCCCATTTATATTGGCATTCATATTCCTAGATCTCTAGGGATGGCAACAAATGCTTTGTTTTTTAATCCTTAAAGGACATTGCAAGCTCTATAGACATTTTGAAAGTCAAAAGCTAAATTTTCACATTGTTCTTGATTTTAAATGTTCTTAGCCAACTAAAAAAACGTATCTCTACTAGTCTACTTTTTACTCCTTTCAAAATTTTCAAAATTTTCATTTTTGTGATGCTTTGAGGATAGCTTTTGGAAACCTCAAAACAAACTATTTTTTAACTTTTCTATTGAATTTATCTTGGTGTGATGTCAAGGAGTGCATCAATTATACCATGATGTTTTGCATTATTATTTTTAATTATGCCACATATAAGTTCTTTTGGACTTTTGAAAGTCCAAAATTAATAATGGACATCTAGAGGGGGGAAAATAGCCATATGGAGATAATGCAAAACATCAAGAGATTTAAGCAAAGCATCTAGAGATTTGTACAAACATCTAGGGATCTTTCAATGTTACTATCCGGTAATCTCTCAATGTTTTATCCAAAATTTATTGAATAGTCCAAAAATACTTAAATGTGGCATAGACATTTTTTTTTCAAATTTTATACAATTCTAAGTTTTTTATAATTTACATGATTTTAACAAAGATTTTTCTTAAAATCTTATAAATTTAAGTTTTCTATTTTCAATTATAAAAAGTTATGGTAAATTTTAGACATATATTACTACAAGTATAAAAGATCAAAATTTTGAAATGTATGTTTAACCCCTAAAGGATAATGACTATGTTTTCATGAAATGCATTCCAAAACTGCCATTTTTAGGACAAGTATTAATTATTATTTTTTAAACATTTATAAAAATTTATAATTGTAGGATCTTGTAGTAGGCTAGTTTGAAAAGTTATGGAAAAAAAATTTGAATTTTCCACCATGTGCATTGGAAGATATCATCATGTGAATTGACAAAAATCCTTTTTTTTGGCTCTGCAAAAAACTAGGCAACCGCACTTTAGAAGGTCTTATTTGCATGGAAAAATGTCCAAAATGATTGCAACTCTTTGAATTCATTCTTCATGTCAAGTTGGTTGTATGCTTGAAAATTTTCAAATCATTTGAAATTGTATGACATGTAGGAAAAAACAGTAAATAAAAAGAAATAGATAATGATTCAAAACACTAAATTGTTAAGAGTTTAATCATGGAATTGAAAAATGCCAATCGCAATGGTTGTAATGTTGATATAAGTAATCGATATCTTGAGATTTTGTTTTTTTCCAAAAATATTGAAAATTCAATTCAATAAAGGACTTCAAAGTTTATTTTGAGGTAGAGATTCTATAACTGCTTGCAAACTTTAACTCCTCATAACTTTTGACTCATTGATGGAAATGGAATAATTCAAAATTTTATATGTATCTCAATGTAGAAAATCAATTTCAAATTTTAATTTTTGAAAAAAGTGATGTTTCTAATTTCCCCAAACTGCCCAGTTATAAAAAAAAGTAACATATGAAGCTATAATTTTTGACTCACATTTCCAAATGTCATTAAATTTGGACACATCAAAGATATTCCTCCTCCACACATTCTATTAAAATTTCGGCCTAAAACATGCAAAATTCCATTCACAAGTACCTACCCAAAATTTCCATATTGCCAAAAAACGTGGTCCAGTCCTTTAGGGGTTAATGTAGGAATTTAATGAAGTTTGATTAGACCTATCTATGACTATGAAGTGTCCTTGAAGGATTAAATCAAATTATCCTAACCATAAAAAATGACATTACAACTGCAATGAACAAAATCTCACTTTCTACAGTGATGTTTGCCAAACTTATTCCATAAGGAAAACCTTAACAAAAAGACCACTCAAATCTAAAACTACAATGGATGAAATCAAACTCCTAGTTTTCATGATATATTCTAAATTGCAATATATTACATCTTACTCTTAACCTATACTAAATCTGAATAACATTCTACTTACTCAAATTCTTCCTATTGTAATGCCTTCTTGCTTACTGCAACACTTTGTTTGTAGGACATACAAATGTAATTGAGAGTTTTGAGAATTTGAGTTGGATATTGATCTAAGTTAGCAGAATGGGAAGACATTGAACAAAACATGACATCTTGTATACAAGAAGAATTAAAAAAAAGACCCAGTGTCATATCAACAACAATCTACAATAGCATACGAACAAAGAACGTCAAGAAAAGGTCATTGAGCATTCAAAGATGGAAACTCTCACTATCATTGACATACAAGTCTATTTGCTTTATAGATGACAACTTTGATGCATCAATAATTGTTCAATGGGGGATACATAACCTTCCATGTCTATTTGAAAAGTTCAACCACATATAATTATATAAGGTAATTGGCTCCATTATAGACACAAACTCTAGATAAGTCCATTATAGGCACAATTCTTTTTTTGAAGTATATTCACAAACAACACATCTATGCCATAAAAAAAATCAGGCCTACAATAGGCTTGTCCATTTATGCCCACAATGGAATTGCAGTAGTTTTAGTCTGATTGGAAATCACAACACTAATCACATTAAAAAAAATGCCCTAGGGCAATCTACATTGGTCTTTTACTATTCCCAACAAAAATGTCCGAATTGTCATATCTTTTTGAGAATTTTTGCATAGAAGGTATTTTTTCTTAATGTAAAGTCTTTTTTTTTCATCTTTTTGAATGGAAAAAAAATCCACTCAAGTTTTGGATTTTTGGCTTTGCATTGGGTCAATTTTTTCTTAAAAGTCATTAGAAATTCTAGAATGACCTATTCTCTATAAAATCTAAGATTTTTGAAGAAGTAGGGTCATTGCAAAAAAGACTGACCATTTTTGTAGCCTTTTCCACAATATTCATGATTTTTTTAGGAATGTTGTATAATTAAACAAATCAATTCTTAAAAAATACAAAAAAAATGTTTAATGTATACATCTCTAAGAAGAAGGTACCCTAGGAAAGAAACCATAGAAAAATTCTCTAAGTAGGAGAACTAGAAAAGTGCAAAATTATGTGAAAATAGGTACTTTGATGTTTTAATTTGTAAAAAATAGGAGTAATAATTTTCAAAGAAACCAAAAATTAGAAATTTTGGAGAACAACATGATAAAGAGATTTTGCCAAAAGAATGATCTAAAAGCTATCTTAAATGTTCACAACTATACACGTAAAGGAGCCCTCTTAGTGCACATGTAGAAAAAAGAAAATAATGATATTAAATTTTTTTTTGGTAGAAACATGCCTACCTAGTATGAAAATAGACCACAAAAATTTTAGCTCTAGATCATTAATTTTGGATACTCCCTAGTATTAAAATTTCCTAACTTGCAAAGTGTGACAAATTAGCTAATTAAAATTGAAATTTAAACATAAAATGATTTTTGAATTTAAAAAAAAGGAATTTGATCATTATCAAGTTAGACATCTCCTATAAAAATTTCAAGTTAATTTGATTTATGCTTTAAAAGTTATAGTGAATGACAACTTTGTTGTTCCAAGTGTGACTCAAAATAGTACCATTCTTTCTTACAATCACCCAGTAGGTGCAAAGTCTTTTGGTGGTCATATTTTTTGCCTCTAATTTTTCTTAGTTTTCTAGAGGCAAGGGCTTCTTTGAGACACAAACAAGGTTTTAAGAGAATAAGGGATGCCTTTATCCAAAGTTGTCTCTTTACATCCAATGAGACCAAAACCAAATTTAGATTGATGTAGGACAAAATGGGAGCCTATCAAGTAGCTACCAATACATTACAAGCATGATGAAGAGGCCTTCTCACTTTCAAATTTTTGTATGCCTTTGGCTCAATAATATTTAAGATGGTACATTGATGAAAATGCTAACATGCCCCAAACCATTTTACAAATTTCAAATGGCAACTCTACCCACATTAGCTAGCCAATTACTCCTTGGCTACATAATTGACAAACCTTAGGATTTTTAGTTCTTTCAAATGTGACCATCGTTAATGTCAAGTTGCTCAAACTAAGTGCTTTTGGCTCTTTAATGCAAGACAATATAGTAATTGGAATTGTCCATAGAATTCAAATTGCATCAATCCAACAAGGTCTTAAGAAAATTGCCATCATTTTCTTTTATAGAACAATGGATCCCCTTTAACCCTAGAAGGCCCACGGCCATTTTGGGTTCAAAAAAATTGTAGCTTTTAAAGTGCTATAAATCTAAATGTGATTGAGTAATACACATCTTAACCGTACAATCTTGTAGTGAGCATGTTGTAGGTGGCATGGATCAAATTTGAAGTTATTTGACCACATAGATTGCAAGATTAAAATGGTTTAGTGTTGAAAAAGAATGCTCAAATTTTCCTAAAAACTCATTTAGAGGTGAAATTTGACTTCTAAACCTAAGCAAATGAAAAAAAATTTAAACGACAAAGTGATTCAAATTCAGCATACAAACACATTGGTGAAAAAAATATCATTCAATTGACTCAATGCGTTTGCAAAATGGCTTGCAAATGTCAAAAAATAGGTAAGAAAAGTTGCAAAAAACACATCTAGGGCTGAACCTCTTTCTACTAGAATGCACCTTAGTCATTGAGAACTTCTTGGATTGATGTGAAATTTTAGCAATACAAACTAGACTAATATGCGCAACTATCCCTAAAAAAATTATTAGAATTGGGCACTGTATGAAGAAGATACAAGCCACCAAAGTTCACTGAAGTTGCAAAATGGCGGGATATTGAATTTCGAATTGCTCCCAAACAATTTAAGGTAGGTACACCCAAAAGCGCCCTGTTCCTAAAAGCGCCATCTACAGTGCACATACATTTTCCGAAATCAGTCATGTTCATTGACTGTAGATGGCACTTTCAGAAACAGACTTTGACTGTTAAAAACTTTTGCATACGGTATCCAAATCTTGCGTTCTTTGGTGCGTTGGAACATGATTTCACTTGCCAACAAGACTACATAAAAATTTGAACTAATTAATAGCAAGAACTAGACTCAGTATGAATAAGTGGCGCTTTGGGGTGTACCTACCTTAAACAACTTGGATTGACTTGAAAATTTCACCACAATAACTAGACTTCAAGGGGAGTAGAACCCAACAAATTTTATTCAAATCAAACATTGGATGAAGAAGATACAAGCCCCTGAAGTTGCAGCCATGAAGTGCACTTTGGTGAATCACATTGAACCTCTGTGAACTTTGATTGGCTTCCACACAATCATCACCTCTTAGACTGATCTGAAAATTTTACGACATGAATTAGAATAATAGACGCAAATTTCCCAACAAGTTTCATTCAATTTTGACATTGGATGCAAAAATTACAGCACTTTGAATTCTATGAGAGACCACTTTTTGGCCCCTTGGGCGGTTAAGGGTTAATGGCACTCTACTTAATTCAAGTGGAATGCATATGGGGTCATTGCAAGAAACACCAATCCTATTTCACATCACCGTGGGAGTATACTCTCTTGTTTTTTACAATAACTTTTGAAGCACATGTCCAATGAACATGAAATTTTTATTGAACATGTCTAACTTTATGTTAGTCAAATAAATAATTTTTCTAAATTATAAAAAATAATTTTCTATTTTCTATTTATTTTTGTTTCATTGTCATAGAAATGTGGTATTGGTTTTCATTGCATTACGAGCCCCTAAATTTAATTAAACACATTATTTTAAGTCCTTTGCATGAGTACAAATAATACTCCCATTGCATGCAATTTTTGAACATTGAAGATGGTTGTTGGATCATTTTTTTGGTGAATCTCATCAAGATCAACTCTTCCCAAATGGACACTTTTAATTTATTTTTAAAATTCCTTTCTCTATTTTCTATAAAAATTAAAATGACAAAAACTACTTTCATGAGATTTTGCACTTTTGTAGATTACCTACTTAGAAAAAAATTCTATACTTTTCCTTCATATGGTACCTTCTTTGTAAAGGTGTATATATAAAACATATGTTTTACTTTTAAAAAAATTGTTTTTCTAATTTTAAAACACTCCTAAAGGAAAAAATGAGTATGGCTCAAAACACAACATTTTTTGCACAATGTTTCTTGCAATGGAGTGGCAATCTCGCAATCTCTTGGGCAATTTCTAATTACAAAAAAAAAAAATTTGATCCAAGGAACAAACAAAAAAAGAGGCAAGTCTTCTTTGGCTCATCTAACACATGGTGGTGGTTTTGAACCATTGGAGGGAGAATATTGATGGAACATTCAAAACTTGCTACATATTGTGGCCTTGTCAATCAAACGAGACACAATGCTCCATTGATTTTGGAAATATTCCTCCACCTAATGTGCATAGCAATGGGTTGTAGACATTATAAATGCTTTATTAGTAGATGCAAGTGTGCAGCGTCCTTAGCAATCTTTATGTGGAGGCAAGACATCGTTTTTATAAACAACTCTTGAAAGTTCAATCCCATCAAAAGGACTTGGCTTGAGGTCAAAGCGGCTGCTCTTTAGACCCTTTGGATCCAAATAAACAACATGGTGTTTAATTCTCTTACTTAGAACCAAGATCTTAGACACATTTGGAGAGACCTTGTAGATTATGGAAGAGTTGAGTGGACCAATGTCTATGTTGGTCATAAGAGGCTATTGGTAGGATAGTGGAAGTTGTTCAATACCTTTGTAAAAAAGAGGTGTAGATTTGACTTTTTTTTGGCCAAAATTGATGTGGAACAACCATGATGGATGGCATCTAGCTTGAGGATTGGACTTCTAAATTGGTAGGACATTGCTCCATAGTCAATTGTCAAAGACATTACACTACACCATGTGGCAATTAACCTCTTCTCATTGGTTGATCTAGTTTGTCTTTAAACTTGTAGTCTTGTTTGTCTTGGTTCTTCTCCACCAAGCCACTTGTGGCTACATTAGTGGGTTTGCATTTTGCTCTTTTGTGATGAAATCTTGTTTCATTTGCTTAAAATAAAATAATTATTAAAAAAAAGTAATTGAAGATGAATGAGGTTTGTTGCCCCTCCCTCCACTTCCAAATTCTAGTAACTAATCATCCTATTTTCCATTCTTACACTAGAGTTGCAAACTGAGGTGAATTGGCCCCCTCATTCAGCCCCTCCAAGTTATTCCAAGGGTGCAAGTAGGAAAAAGCCTACCTTGTTGGTGCGTTAGGAATAACCTTATTTTTGAGGATCAAATTGTTAGCCCTACTGAGACTAGTATGTTAGCCTGGAGAGATACAATTCCTGTTGGTATGGCCCATAGGAGCCATATCTTGACTTACCTTAGCGACTGCAGTGAGGAGAGACAGGACCTCATTTGCCAGGAGTTTTTAAACACTTGCTGCAAAAATGAAGTCTTTTGCTCTAGTACCCTGCACAAGCTCGAGTGGCTCTCTCTCAGTCTCCCTCCGAGGCTGAATTATCCGCTTGAGCTGGATTGATTGTTTTCCTCTCTTTGGGTTTTTCTATGGTCACCGCCTTTTTCAAACAAACAAACAAACCACCTTATCTTGTGCTTGATTTATTAACCTTCTCAACCCCGCCCACCCAACCTACTTAATTTGGGGCCTCTGACTGCAAATATGAAGTCAAAATTTACAAATTTGATCATGCGTGGGAAATAAAACATTTCAGCCGGCGTTTTCCGGAAGGGCCGAGCTGTCGTGCTCTCAGTTACCTCAGAGCCTGCACGTTACTGCACTACCTACCTTACTTACTGCCCCTCATTACGTTTGCCATGCAGTGCTGCGCTGCTGTTGACTTGTTGGGATTCGGGACTGGCGTGCCCCAGACGTTGAGCCTCTATTTAATCTGTCTCCATCGAACCCGTTGCCTCAAATGGGCCACATCCTCCTCCTTACTGTCCTTCGGTCCTTCCTCTCTTCCACATCAATTGCAGCCTTCAAGTTTTGGGGACCCGAGATTGCCTTAAATGCTGCACAGACTGCCGTGGCCTGTAAATAATTCAAGAGCAACAGGCAATCCACTGCACGGAATTTTTTAATTCTGAACTGAAATCTCACTGGATCAAAGCCTCTGAACTTATTTTACTTCTTTTATATCGTTATTATTATTTAATACAATGATTTTTTATTTTTTATTATTTTTTATTTTAATTTTGAAACAAATGACCCTTAAACGACTTATTTTATACAGAAAAGAGATCAAACTTGGGGCTGCAACACAAGCCCAAGTGGCACCTCACTATCAACCTCCCTCCCACGTTGAACATTCTGCCTGAGCCGGATTGATTGTTCTCTTTTCCTTTTGTTTTTTTTAATGGTCACCACCGGTTTTCCAAAAAAAAAACACTTGGGGCTGCAACAACTGAAAGAAATTCTTAGTGAGTTTCAGTGAAAACTACCGGACCCTCAATTTGCTCTAAGCTTCTCTAATGCATCACCATAGAACATGACCTTTGGTTTGGGTTCATTGTATATAAGAAACATGTCAGAGAACTTCTTGCTTAAAGTCATGGTAATACCATACTTGGACGGCAAGTTTAATTTAAATAAAGTACAAAAAGAAGTGCCAAATATTTTTTTTCATTATAGGACTAAATAGTCAAATCTAAAAATAAATGTATAGATGGTTTGTCAAAAATCTAAAGAAAATCAATAACAATTCTTTGAATCCATTATCAACTATCATTTGACCACCTACCATCAAGAATTTTTTTGATGGTGAAATGAAGGAATTACCTTGTTTAAATTTACTTAGATTGAATGGTAGAGAGGTTTCTTTTATTATGAAATCAATTGCCTGTCTTGGTATGGGATAATTTGAAGATGAAGGCTTGACTACTCATTGTCAAAACACAAGAATTTTGTTCAATGTAGAACTTTAAACCTCGTTTTCGTATAATATAAAAAAATTTCAAAGAACTCTCAACAAAAAAATTTTAAATGAATAAATCTCACTTTCATTTATAGAAATCCATTTGTGAATTTGAGTCTCCATAGAAAAGTTATAGACAAAATTTAGAGAGGATATTTGAAAGTGTCGAAAAAAAAGGTCCCTTCCAACCTTTGTTCCAAACCTTCTTAGAAGTTTGTTGATAACTTTTGATTGGAAGCTTGAAATTTCAAACGGATTTTTGAAGATGAAGTTTAATTTCATTTAACAACTTTTGTTAGTCTAAATTTTACTAGAACAACTTATTCTACTATACCAAAATAAGTTTTAAAGTTTGACATTAAACACAATTTTTGCTTTTGACTTAACAAAGTGTGAGTGGTTGAGCTCTTCGTCATTATAGTTTACATATCAATATCATAGGTTGTTTTACCTCCTACCACCCTACTTTTATAAAGATCTTGTCTTCTCTTTAGGAAACACTCACATCATATAGCATTTGAATCCATGTGAATTCAATGACTGTCCCTAATATTCTTACAAGAAGTTCTTGAATCCACATGCCCATCTTAATTGGACCCAATATTTTTCTTTTACTATATGCTAAAATTTATGAAAATTCTTATGATTTTTCTACCTCATAATGGGCAATTGTTAATGCACACTTTTAAAGACTCAAGTTTCCTTCCAACATATGTTAGAATTTAATAAAATGCATTTGTTTATTCTACCTTCCCAATGGACAATCGATAACAGCCAAACTTTTTTTTAACTTGAATTTACTTCCAACATATGCTAGAAATTGATCAAATGCTACTATCTTTTTACATTCACAATGAGTGGTTGTTAACAGCTATACTTTAATTTTTGGATTCAAGTTTGTTTGCACTATACAATATAATACTTTTGTTTTTTCAACCTTCCAAATATTTAGCTTTTAACAACCACACTTTTTTGAACTCAAGTTTTCTTCCAACATAATTATGCTAGAAATTGATCAAGTACTACTATTTTTTTGGCCTTCCTATTGCAAATTTGTTAACCACCACACGTTTAGGGGTGTGTCCAATGCATGTATTTGGAATTGGTCATTTGTTGCAAAATTTTTAGGTCTTCATAATGAATAGCCATTAATAGTCATATTTTTGGAGATTCAAGTTTGCTTGCACCATATGCTAAGACTTGATAAAAAAATACTTTTGTTTTTTTGGCCTTTCAAACTAGTAGACATTAATATCCTTTCTTTTTTGGACTCAAGTTTGTTTCCAATATATACTAGAAATTGATGAAGTGATGCTATTTTTTGGCCTTCCTACTGCAAATTTGTTAACCACAACATGTTTAGGGGTACTTCCAATACATATGCTCAAAATTGATCACATGTTGCGATTCTTTTAGGTCTTCATAATGGATAGCCATTAATGGCCATGCTTTTTTGGATTCAAATTTGGTTGTGAGGATTTGGTTAGATGTTGCAATATCTTTGGTCTTTCCAATGGTGATAGCTATTAGTAGTTGTTCTATTAAATTACATGTTATACAGGGTCGTTGCAAGAAACACTTACCGGTTTTGGCTCAAAATGGCTCAAAATTAATGAGTCTTGTGAGTCCTATGACCCTTTGAAATAAAAAAATTTAAATTGAAAAAAATATGGATAATTTGAAGGGCAATGAGAATATTATGTCTCTTGAAATTCAGACCTAAGAAATTTTTTCTCTAAATGTTATAGACAATGGAAAATACAATGAAAATAGCTCTTTTTTCACTAATTTGGTAAAAATAGTCAAAAAATTCAAAAAATTCAAAAAAATTCAAATGAAAAATTCTTTTTTTCTTCAAGTAAAGATATTTCTTTTCCAACAAATTTCATCTTTGGAAAAAATAAATTCTATTCTCTACACTTGTGCAAAGTCAGTCACTTTGATGACATGTGGAGGTTGAACAGTATAGTATTTTCAAAAAATCTCTTCGTGGTCTTGTGTAACTTTAAGCGAGGTCCTTGCATACCAATTTTTAGCTGAAAATTTGCATTTTGGGGTAAAAAATAGGACTAAAACCCCCCAAAATGGCTAAGGTAGACATCCAATCAGGGGCAGTTTAAAAATAGTAAACTAATTTTTTATAAATTGAAAAAATTACACAACATATAAAACTTTTTTGTACACCTTAATTCCAAATTTCAAGTTGATAGGGCAAACTATCCAAAAGTTATGAGCAAAAAACTACATGTTGGAGGTCAAGGGGATAAAAAATAGGACAAGTGTTTCTTGCAATCACCCTACAATACATATATACAAATTAGATTGAATTTTTTCTAATCTCAATTCAAATTAAAAGAGATTCATTTTATATAATCTAGGTATCAAGTGCTAGACCTTTATGTTTATTTAGGTTCTAAACAAGCTTGGCCAATTGATACAAGTTATTTATTTCCATTGATGAGCCATTAACAACCAAACTATTTTCCAACCTCTTCTAATACAAAGAAAGTTTGGATTGCATGTGATTCACATCTCATTTTTGGATTTCACTAGTCATTTTCTTAGAACATGACACTAATTGATTACATTTAGACATCATTTAAGAGATGTTGATTAAAAAACTCTACAAGTACAAAGATTAAATGTTCCACTTCATCTCCTTTCTCAAGATTACTTGGAGTTACAATTGCTTGATTTTTAGAGAAGAAAACCACAAACACTTTTGTCTTCAACAATTGAAGCATCAAGTGAAGATAGAATGAAAAATCAATATTGTTTCATGTTGTATAATTCATTTTCCAATCGTAAGGCCTTTATATAAAACAATAGTGTCATGAATCTAGCTACACATTTGGTCTTCTTGTAATTACAAAGAAAAAAATGTTTCTTTTTATATAGCCATAGAAAATAATGAGGAGAAAACAATAGATGTCACAGATGATATTAAATCATGTAGTGCCAATTGGATGTAAGTAAGTGTTGTGTTTAATGAAGGATTAAAAAATGATGAAGATTTGAAAGCTTCTTCTAGCAAGATGTTTATAGTGTGGGATGGCAAATACCATGTGCAAGCTTGGTTGCCTATTATCAATGGAGATTATGCAAACAGCTTCATATGGTGTTATATTGTTGAAAGTATTGTTTGGAAGGTCAAGGACTCAAGGTTTACAAGTTGCAAGTATATTCATAGTAATTTATGAAGTCAATTGGTGATCTCGTTAGTTTTCTTATCAATTACTATAGATCCCTCAATTTTGAAGATTGATTTAGCCACAAACAACGTCTTCTTCAATTCTATTACTACAACATCTCAATTACGTAGAAAGGAAGAATGATGGTAGGCTATAGAGGGGTGCTAAGGATAAGTTTGAGGTTTTTATGAAGCTTTTTGATCATTATTTGAGTCTCATAAGTGATATTTTTGCAAACATGACTACCTCTCTCTATATAGTAATCTACAATATTGAATTTAACATATTTTCTATTTCTTTTGGTTTGGTTTCTTTATTAACACTTCAATTTCTAAGTTTTCATAATTTTTATATTGTGCTTCATCTACATTCTTTCATTATAGTGACTCATTCATCTAATTGCCTTATCCAAGAATTAGAAAGTGCTGCCAAACTCTTTGATGAGGTAAAAAAAGCCTCTACAAGCTTCCACAAGCCTCTACAACCATCTCTAAGACTCTTGATTCTACTGCCACATGTGATGATTGGGAGATTGATGATGGCTCTCTAATTGAAGATGTTGTCCTACTTGACTTATGTGAATATATTTTGTTTATAATTTTCTTTTTCAACTACTAGAATTGTAAATTCTATACTTTGTATTCTAATTTGTTACTATTTACTTTGATATATATTTTGTTGTTTGCAATTGGATAGATTTTGTTGCCAAGGCACCCTTTTTCTTAGATTTCGAAGAAGTCTTTCTCTTGGTTTTTACAACCTCCTTGTTTATCCTAAAGATTTAGCATTAGCTTGTGCTAATATTTTTTCTAATTCAACTTCAATTTTTCTATTACTACATAGACTATAGAGCCACACAATATCTAAGCTTGTTTTCATGATTTTATATTTGAATTCAATTGTCTTCTTCCTCAAATTAGACATAATCATTCCTTCTACATGCTAAACTTATCCAATGAGGTTTATCTAAAAAAATTTGGGGTTCAAAGAATCTTAACCTTTAAAAGACATTCTATATCTAGGCTTGGTCAAACTTTATTAGATTTCTACATTAAAGTGCACATTTTGAAAATCTAATGTTTTAGAAGTAGCTTGAAATTTAATTCCATTTTTACAACAAAAATGAAAGATGAAAAATGATTTTTGTATGATTTTAATAAAATTACAATAATATTATAATTACAAAATGCTCAAAATAATGAAATTTCTAAGAAAAATGAAAATAACAATGACAAACATCATAGTGTAATTGATATGCCCTTTGAGCTTACACCAAGAGAAATTCAATAGAAAAGGTCCAAAAGTGAAGTGTATTTTGAATTTTCAAGATGTTATCTTATATTTAAACAATTTTGAAAAAATTAAGATAGACTGAAAAGTAAATTATTGGATCTAAATTTTTTTAATCAAGCTTTAAAACATTTAAATCAAGAACTATGTGAAAATTAATGTTTTGTCTTTCAGAATGCTTGTGGAACTTGCAATATCCTTTGAGGATTATTGCAAATTCTAACTTTTCAAATATGACAATAAACCCCCAAATTGAAAACATAGAGAATGAAACTCCACTTCTAAAGTACAAGCCTTGGGCACAAATAAGGTCAATTTCTCTCATTAGCTCTTATAACCCCAAGAGTTATGTAGATTAAAGAAATGTGAAAATATTATAGAAATTGCAAAAAATGAGCACCTTCTAAAAAATAAAACTAATGGCTTGTAAATTAAAATTCATCGACTTTTTAGAATTTGTGAACCCTGGGATCTTTTTTTCAAGTAATTGGTATCAAATTAAAAGGTGAAAAAAGAATACAAGTCAATCAGGGCTTAAAGGGCTGATTCAACCTTGGAGGGAGGCTAAGATTCAAATGACTGAGAAGCATTCTAGTAGAGGGAGATTCAGCCTTAGATGTAGATTTTGTAGTTCTTTTTGCTAATTTTTGACATTTCAAAGCTGTTTTGTAGACACAATGAGTCAATTGAGTGAATTTTTTTCACCAATGTGTTTATATATTTGTTTTGAATCACTTTGTAGTATAAAGTTTTTTCATTTGAGTAGGTTTAGAAATCAAATTCCACCTCCAAATGAGTTTTTGGGAAAATTTCAGCATCCATTTTCAACACTAAAACATTATAATCTTGCAATCTATGCAGTCAAATGACTCCAAATTTTGTACATGTCATCTACAATATGTCTACTACAAGATTGTATGGTTGAGATTTGTATAGCTTAGTGACATTTAGATCTATAAGGCTTCAAAAGCTATGATGTTCTTGAACCTGTTTCTGTTAGGGGCCTTGAGGGGTTAATTATATACTTTCCATTATTTCCAGAAAATAATTTAGAGGTGGTTGTAGGGTGACATATAATTCATATCCTCTTCATCAACTCCCCTTCAATCCAACTTTCTCACTGTCTATGGTAGTATGCTCAAAAACCGCTCATTTAAGAACTGATATGCCTTTTTCATGCATTTCCTTTGATGGAAATATTTTTAGCTGATTTTTCAGTTGAAGAGAAATAGAGGATGAATCTAACACAAGTTGTTTCATATTTTTTGAAGCATTATTGAATTAGTTATGAATTTTCAAACACAATTTGCCATAGGGCCCTAATTGTGACCAGTAGGCCCTTGGAAACCCATGCATGTCAAGTTTTGAAAAAAATCAGGCTTTGTTTAAAAACTAGCATTGCAACATGTCAAAAGTAATTGATATGGTTTCTAAATGTGTTTCTTTCTAAAACTGAAATGAATGATTGAATTCATCATTATTCCAGATTTTTTATCATTTGAAAGAAGGTAGTTCAACAACTAATTTTTATTTTGAATAAAATTAGTAGACACCTATTCACTTAGTTAAAAATGAACCCCTTGTAGCTCTAAAACTATCCTCTGAAGAAGTGTAAATGAAATCTATCATGTTCCAAAGTAATCCACAGTTTTTTTCTCCAGTGTCAAGAGTCAATTTCACAGCCCCCTACTGAACGATTGCAAGAACACGCACAGTTTTTGAGCATCCTACCATAGGATACAATCCGTATGGTCTCACAGCTTCCTTATCATTGTCATTGTCACACGCACAAGAAGTTGGATTAACCCATAAGCATCCAGATGCATGTTCAGAATCGGCGATTTTGGAAAAATCATCATAAAAGTGCTATTTGGAAGAATATTTTGGAATTGAGGTGCAAATAAAAGTTGTAGGGTTTGACATTAGGAGGGATTTGAGGGCTGCAAAGGGCTGTTTCGGGACTGTTCCCGAAATTGGTTTGGGAACGGCTGGCCGCTGGTCAACATTTTAAAAAAATTAAAAAATTGGGGGGGTCCTGAAATATGAAAAAAAGTCCAAAATTTTTTTTCGATGACATGGCACGATCTCGACCACATCGGATTCCTACAGAATTGCGTTCCTGCGGCTGTTTTTGCGATTTCGGGCTGTAGGAACTCACAAGCTCCCAGAGCCCTCAAATCCCTCTTAATGGCTGTAGATTCTATCCATATGATTAGAACCACCAATGCTATCACCAATATTTTTCTATAAATTTTGAAAGGAAAAATTCAAAACTTTGTCTAAATTGAATTACAAGTAAAATAGTCATTTTTTGAATAAATTTTGTTGGAATGGATTTCAAATGCAATTCTCTTGACGTGGTCATTTTTTGGAATTTTTGTGTTTTTTGATTCTATAAGCACATTTTTTGCAATTCCAAGTTTGAACTAGAGTCAATACAAGTCAACCACTTGACATACTTCTGCACTTGTATAGTCGAGTACCATAAACTTACGAATTTTTGCATTCACAGTGAAAAAAAAGTTCACTGCTGCCCACTTTGATGCCTTCCGAGGGCTGAAAAATTAATATTTTTCCACGAAATTTTTTTTTCAAGACCCACTCTATGCTAATAACATATGTGCCAAATTTCAAGTCAAATTGATTTATACAAAAAAAGATATTCAAACATGTACCAACATGTGTAGTTCAAGAAAAAATTTCACTACTACCAACTTTGACACCCTCCCAAAAATCGAAAAAAAAAAGTTTTGGCCTTGAAATTTTTGGTGTTAGATCAGCTTAGTGTTAATAACTAATGTGACAAATTTCAAGTTCAAAAGAATTTCCCACAAAGAGTAGTTCAAATTCTACCAACTGACAAGTGTAGCTATGGGTAACAATTTCACTATGGCCCAACTTTGACACCCTTTGAAGGGCAAAAAAATTATTTATTTACCATGAAATTTTTGGCATGAGATCACCTCTATGTTGATAATATGTATGTCAAATTTCAAGGCCAAAAGATTTACTGAAAAAAAAGATATATTCAAAATCTACCAACATGTGTTGTTATGGAAAAAAAATCCATAACTACACATGTAGGTAGAAGTTGAACTACTCTTTGTGAGAAAGAATTTTGAATTTGAAATTTAGCACATTAGTTAGTAACACTGAGCTGATCTAACACCAAAAATTTCAAGGCCAAAACTTTTTTTTCGATTTTTGGGAGGGTGTCAAAGTTGGTAGTAGTGAAATTTTTTTTGAACTACACATGTTGGTACATGTTTGAATATCTTATTTTGTATAAATCATTTGGACTTGAAATATGTCACATATGTTATTAGCATAGAGAGGATCTTGCAAAAAACATTTCGTGGAAAAATATTAATTTTTCAGCCCTCGGGAGGGCGTCAAAGTGGGCAGTAGTGAACTTTTTTTTTAGTGTGAATGCAAAAATTCGTAAGTTTATGGTACCCGACTATACTTTTAGAAAAACATATACTCTAGTAACACCAAATACAACCCGTGAATAGGACAACAACTTCATAGAGTATCTCTAAAAATTAGAATGACTTTCATCTTAGCTATAATGAAAAAGAAATCTAAATAATTTTCAATATATACATTGTCCAAAAATTGGATGTCAGAGTGCTTAAGTGTTAAGCTCACCTACTAATTGAGACTACATGTCTCAAGGCAAGAGTTTATGCAATTGTAAATTATGTTATCACAAATGGTCTACTTTTGATATCAACCTCTAAGGGTTTTTGACTATAATTCCACCAAAAGCACTCCAAAATCGCAATTTCTAATACAAGTGCAAAATTTTATAAAAAATCTCATTTTTTTGACATTGTAAGATATCAACATTTGAATTGACAAAAGTCTTTTTTTTACCCTACCCAAAACTCGGCAGTTGCACTTCACAAGGTCACATTTGTATGAAAAAATGTTGAAAATGGTGGTTACTCTTTAATTCATTCTTTAATGCAAGTTGGCTATATGCTCAAAAATTTCAAATCATTTGGACTTATTTAACATATAAGAAAAAAATAGTAAGTAGAAAGAAGTAGAAAATGATTCAAAATACTAAATTATAAACAATTTATTTATGAAAATGAAAAATGCCAATTCCAATGGTTGTTATATTATAATAAACAATCTTTTTCCAATGTTTTAATCTTTTTCAAAAATATTAAAAACTGAATCAAAGAAAGGATTTCAAACTTTTGGTAGAGTAGAGATTTTGTAACTATCCACAAACTACCTCAAATTGAAACTCCTCATAATTTCCATCTCATTTATCAAAATAGAATGATTCAAAGCTTTCTACATAAATATAAATATAATAAATCAATTTTGGTTTTTAATTTTTTCAAAAAGTGTTTTTTAAAGAAGTTTTTTGACCTATCCAGGTTGCCTAAAGATAAAAGAAAATCATGTATCATGCAATAACTTTTTAACCATGTAGTAAAAAATTATGAAAATTGTTGGGCCTTAAAGCTACTCCTTGGGTACATGTTGTGTGAAAAATTCAAAGTAAAGAAATAAAAATTCCATTCATTCTTGCTATATTGCCAAAAAACATAGCTTGGTCTTTTAGGGGTTAAATACACCTATGATAGAGGTACCTATTATTGACACATACTCCATCAATAATAAATAGGGTACCCTATTCCAAACAAGATTGGAATGGATTATCCTTTTCTCTTTAAAATGTATATCTTTGTACTTTTTCAAGGTTTAGATCTATAAGTTAATGACACATAAGTGAGTATGAAAGTAGGAAGTAATTGGTGGGAAATTATTATTGAATGATTGAAATTAGGTGACTCTAGATATTGGTCTTAGGTCAAGTCCAACTTTTGCCTTTCAAATTTATAGTAATTTCAATTCAAGTAGTAAAATCACCAATTTTTTTGCAATCTCCATTATTTTTGTTAGTGCACCTCTAATTTTTTTTGCTTTGCCTTGCACTACCTTAGATATGTCCAAATGTGCTTATTTGATCAATTATAGGTACCTCTACGATAATATGAACAAATTACAACATTGAAGGCAGTCCATTCTAAGTTCAGAATAGAGGATTATTGTACATTGTGCTGATTTTGGATTGATCCTATCTCATATAGGTATAACCTCTTTTAGCTCCTAAGTGTTACAAAACAAATAGTTTTGAAGATGGGACCATTCTAAAAAAAGCAACAAAACTTGAATTTAAATTGATTATTGCATTCTTCACCATACAGATCTAGAGTATTTCACTCGTTTCCAACCACTTAAGCATTTACACATATGTAGACTGCAACTTTTTTTAATGCAATTTTTTTTCATGTAAAAAAAATAGAATATGGAATGATGCTGTATTTTTTCAAATTTTTATTACACAAATTGTAATTACTATGAATTTTTTAGTAGAAGATTCTCTGTGACCTACAATGGTGATATAGGATGATTGCAAAACCAACCAAGGACTAGTTGCATTTATGAGAGCCTTGCAACCAATTATAATGTGCCACAATTGCTTTGGGAACTGCACCATAAGTTCATGGAAAAAGAAATAGCCTATTGCTTGGAAATGGAGTCTGATTAGAAATGGATTGCCATCATCTAAGGTAAGAGGTCCTAAAATGAAGTGGGCATTAAAATGGTGCCCTATCTTAAATATACAACGTTTGTACATGTTGCTTTTTCATAACCTTTAGCATTGTACTGACAGTGTACATTTTAGCTAAGGCACCATTTTTGAGCCCTATGCCCTTTCAACTAAAAATTTGATAACTAATTCAAAAAAGTTCCAAAATATATGAAACGACTTGGCTTAGATATCAATTCCACTTGTCTTTCTAGGAAAATATACTGAAAATTATTTCAAGATATTTCACCTCCCCAAAATTCAGTTTCAAACCTTAGATGGTCCATTATAGGAACTTCTACCTTACAGCCAACAACCTCATCAATCTAGACTCATTTCTTTTGGGGAAATTCATTGTACGGATGCAAACATTATAAGTTTATTACTTATTATTTATTTTATTTTATAAACAAATGAACAAAATCATTGCAAAAGAACAGAGTACAAACCCACCAGCCACAAGGGCGTGGTGGACACAGACAGGACGTGGACACGGACAAACACAAGAGACGAAGACGGTCCTACTTGGCAGCCGAATCCTGACCAGACGACGCATTATAAGGTTTGATGAACCCTGTGTCCCACAACGAAGGCCTGAAAACATCCTCTGTGATGTTCAAGGATTTGTGTATGGCATTGGGATTGTGCATTAAGAGAGCATTTTGCATGTCACTGAGGTACAATGAATGACCATGTACAGACGTCAACTTCCAATACTATAATTTCACAAAATGCTCTTCAATCTGACCCCACCTATGAACTCCATTAGTACCGTAGTTGTTTGCAGTAATAGCGGGTGCACTACAAGAGGTTCTACCTGTACATTTCTACCTTCATCACTCCAGAAAGTTAATTCTGAAGGTGAATATAAGCTTATCATGTTTACAAACAGTAAATGCACCGCAGTAAGAAAGTCACTTGCAGCAACTTCATTTATACCACCGATTTCTTCTGTAGAAATGCTAAAGTTAGATTAAATCTTCATTTTACACTACACCAAGAAGTACAATTCTTGGAAATAAAACGATTCAACGCTCCTCCTTCTATTTAAGTAAACGATTTTTCATCCCAACTTCACCACATTCTGATAAATCGATAGCAGACGACGCCATTTAAGAATCGAGTCGAGCTACCTCCAAAATGCATAGAAAAAGCTTCGAACTCCTGCCAATGAAATTCTGTTTCATTTGTTTAAACAAAAAACAGAAAAAGAAGAAGCCTCGAACTCCTGGCAATTAAATTCTGTTTCATTTGTTTAAACAAAAAACAGAAAAAGAAGAAGCCTCGAACTTTTAAGTTTCCTCACTGACTCAGAGATCATCAATGTCACTGTCAGTTGCTCTTGTCAAATGAAAACTCCATCAGGAAGCTCCTGCACCCAAGCACTGACACAAAAGGACTATCAATAATCTCTCAACGCCAGGGTTGTCAGCGCCAATGCAATGCCGCGATGTGAGTCTGCTCATTTTCGATCCACGTTAACCGCCACTCAGCATTAATGCCAATTAGCTTATCTCACCTGCGCTGAAGTACCTGGAGTCCTGGGCAGCTGGACTCACATTCAAGCATTTACAAACACGTATAAGTTATAAGTTAAATGTATAATCTCTTCAACAAGTTTCTGCCACTTTGACAGATGTATTCATCGCTCATACTAGTTTCAGAAGTTTGTTCACATTAAGCGAAGCTGAAGTTCGCTTAGCTAATCCTCTAGACTCTCCAGAAGCCGACATTAAACAGCAGATTCTGACATCAGTGATGGAAGGCTCACGGGAAGATAGTTTCTTCAAGACTTCAACATCGGCAATGCCAGTAAGTTAAGCTTACGTACTCTGGCTGAGTACGTACTAGCATTACATCACTCGTCAGTCGTCATGGCCTGTTGCGTTGGCAAGATGGGTCTTTTTATTTGTTTATTTCCTTAGGTTTCCAAACTACGTATTTGAGCAGAAATGTTGAATGTGCATTCATAGTTTGGATTGCTGCAACTACGCTACGGGAACGGATTCAGTGTGACTGGAATTGGGTACCTAGGTTAGGTTAGGGTTAGGTCAAGGATGGCATTGACCTCAAAAGTCTTCACCACAGTACTGCGTCTGTTATCTGCGCTACAGTCAATTAAACGGAGTGGGTGTCGTGTCCGATCCTGTGACACTGAGCTTAGGAGCCTTTGAAGATTGAAGTGTTAAAAGCTGGGATTCGCGGTCTGGGTTTACCTGGCTGAACGACCCTCTTCGTTCTCCTCGTGAGAATGCGTTGGGGTCTGGTGTTGGAATAGTTGAACGTGCTTGTTGTGGAATCTACGGTTATAAGACATGAAGCTCCACTGCATGTAGCAATGTCATTTGGTGCCCTTGAAATGTGGAGTAAACTCCGGTGAGGTAGAGGTTGAATTTGAGAATACGTTCTTGCTGATCGATTGGAGGATTTGTTTGGAATTGATCTACTGCCATTGACGGCTCCACTGCATGTAGCAACCTGCTCTGCTGCCCTTGAAATTTGAACCAATTTGTGGTGAGGTAGAGAATTTGAGGATACGTTCTGGCAGATTGGAGGATTTCTCAGAAATTGTTCTATTGCCATTGACGGGTCCACTGTATGTAGCAATGTGCTCTGCTGCCCTCGAAATTTGAACCTAACCTGGTGAGGTAGAGGGTCTCGTGACACTTACATTCTTGCAGATTGGAGCTTTTCTCTTCCTGAAATCAATCTACTGCCATGACGGTTCCACTGTACGTAGCAATGCGCTATGCTGCCCTTCAAATTTGAACTAAACTCTGGTGAGGTAGAAAAAATGATAGCACATTCTTGCAGATTCGAGTGTTTTTCTGGAATAGATCGATATATTATCATTGGCAGAATCTAGTGATTGCTTCAATTTTGAGTCCAGTTCGTTCATAGGGTCAGTTTGCGTCAATGGCGACTCGGGCGATATGCATACTATTCCTCTTGCTACAATTCTGGGTTCCTCCAGCGCATCCGGCGCACGTTATCAATGGCCCGATCAAGACTATCGTGGTCCTAGTGATGGAGAATCGCTCCTTCGATCACATGCTGGGCTACTTGAACCGGCGAAACCCAGAAATCGACGGACTAAGCGGAGCGGAGTTCAACATGGTGAACAATCGCACCTTGTTCGTCTCTGACACGGCGGAGTTCGTAGACCCCGACCCCGGTCACTCGTATCAGGCCATCGAGGAGCAGGTCTTCGGCCCTGGTCTCCATTTCCAGGATCCGCCGCCCATGAGCGGATTCGCCACGAACGCAGAGCGCGTCCAACCAGGAATGTCGAACAACGTAATGCGCGCTTTTCGTCCTGAGATTGTGCCAGTGACGACCGCGCTCGCCTTGGAGTACACTGTCTTCGACCGCTGGTTCGCGTCCGTCCCTTCCTCCACGCAGCCCAACCGGTTCTTCGTGCACTCCGCGACTTCCCACGGCTTGATGTCGAATCAGAAGGAGACGCTTGCGGCGGGCTTGCCGCAGCGGTCCATCATGGAGGACGTCGCAGAGGCAGGGCTCACGTTTGGGGTTTATTACCAGAACCTTCCCACGCTCTTGTTCTACTCCAACATGCGTCTCGCGAAGTACACCAAAAACTTTCTGGATTACGACCCGAACTTCAAAGCGCATGCGGCTGCCGGGACGCTGCCTAACTACGTGGTGGTCGAGCAGCGTTACTTCGACATTGGGAGCAGCCCTGCGAATGACGACCACCCGTCGCATGATGTGTCGCAGGGGCAGGTGCTGCTCAAGGAGGTGTATGAGACGCTGCGTGCGAGCCCGCAATGGGAGTCACTGTTACTTGTGATTACTTATGATGAGCATGGCGGGTTCTATGATCATGTGCCCACGCCTGTCACGGGAGTGCCGAACCCGGATGGACTGACTGGAGTCGCGGGGACTTCCACTTTCAATTTTGATCGGTTGGGAGTTCGCGTCCCCACCATCGCTGTCTCGCCGTGGATGCCGAAAGGGTTTGGTAAGCGAGCGCAGATTCCATTGCATGTCACTCTGTTTTGGGCGCCATTTCAAAATTCAAATTCTTAATCAGATTGCGACTTGTGGGGATTGCACTGTAGAAGACGCGCACGACACTGCGAAGGGAACGTCGATCGCAAGAACCGTGTATTTATGTAGGGTTCAGATGACATTGGTAGTGTTGTTCGATTTCTGTAGAACGACATTAATTTGTCATTTGGACGCGTCTGAAAGAAGTGTTGGACGAACGTGCTCCCACTTGTGCTGATTTTGATGTGTGTTGCATGGATTTGTTGCAGTGGAGCACAAAGCCAAAGGGCCCATGGCGCCGTTCTCACAGTACGAGCATTCTTCGATTCCTGCAACTGTGAGGAAACTGTTCAACTTGCAGTCGCCCCACTTGACTGCTCGGGAAGCGTGGGCGGGGACTTTCGAGCATTTGGTGACGCAGCAGGCTTCACTCAGAGCTGACACTCCAGGTTTGTCGATCTTGTCCGCCTCTGGATTCTTAGAACTTCTTAAGCAATGCCTCTGCTTACAATTAATGGGCGCATTGAGATGCAGATATACAATTCGTGTTTCCTTCTAGAGTGCTCAGTGGACATATATGAGGATCGATGTATTTGAATGTTTTCTGAGATGAGAATGTTTCTGATTGTTTGGAATGTCCACAATGGGGTAAAGAAGTCCTGTTTTTTTGGGAGTAAGCATAATTACTGAGATGAGGATGTTTCTTATCTTTGGGGAGTGCTCATCTTCTGGGAAAGTTTCTGGTACTTTTGGAATGTGTTATCTAATGTACAGTATGAGGGTGTTTCTTATATTTTTTCGTAAGCCCATACCAGAATGTTTCTCAGGGTTGTTTTAAAATGCGCATGCTGAGGGGAGGATGTATCTGGTTCTGTTGGGGTTGCAGCAACTGTGGCAAGTCCGCCATACTCGTTACGCCATGCACCTGTGAACCAAGACGCCACTGTCACGGAGTTTCAATCGGAGCTTGTGTTGCTAGCTGCGTCTCTGAACGGCGGGCGAGCAATGAAAACTGCTGGAGAGAAGATGACTGTGGCGGAAGCCGACTTCTTCGTCAGGTCGTCTGTCTCTCGGTTTTTGAATGCAGGGCGGGCTCACCTCAAGGCGGGTGGCGATCCCAACGCCATGATCCATGTTGAAGGCATCGAGTACAGACAGAGCTGAAGAGTGTGTTCTCAATGGACCCAGATGACAGCGCCGTTTGGCCTTGACGACGAAGTTTGCTGAAAACATGGAGCAGCTATTGACAGCTACAGTCTTTGTGCCGGTAGCCCTGCAGGAGCCGACTCGTGTAAGTCACCCTCGATTATGCATTTAACGAAGTATTCCACCTCAGGACAAGCTCGGGCTCTTCATTGGACGTGAAAAAGATTCCTTTTATGTCCGCTATACCACTATACGCCCGCCATTTTCTTTTGCTGGCAACGGAGCATCATCAGATTAGGAGACAACTCGAAATGCAGAGGGAAGCCCTGCAGAAAGCTGTTTCGTGAGCTCGGCATTTTGGATGCTGTTCATGCCAAGGAAACAAGATTTATGAAGCAGGGACGGGTGATCTTTTGAGGTGAAGGATCTGAATGTATGTGTCGTACTTTGATATCTGCGACTTTCATATGAATAATGATATTGTAGTCTAGAGCCCTTCCATATTCTGCTAATGTGCATATATGCTAATGTAAATACTAGCGTGCCGGTTTGATTACCGGCCTCTTTTTTGGATTGCTGTCAGAAGTTGGTTAAGAACAATTTTAGCTACCTATTTTTCTTGATGTTCTCTATAAAGCTAAAAATTTTAGTCTATTTTCTTCATCTCCATTCCATCGATGAATTACGGTTAAAAAACGAAGTTTAGTTGGAATGTTCATAGCTTCAGCAATATTAACTATCACTACACCTAAGTTACCGGTCATGAGAAATCGTAGCATCAGAATTTTCATTATGTGATAATTCTGTATCTTTTCTCCGCCCTGTTTCAATTAGAGGAGATGGGCGAGGCATACAGTACAAGGGATCTATCTTAGTGAGACTCCATCTAAACAATGGATTAGTACATCTGTCCTCTTGAATCGAACTATCAAATAATTCCAATGAGAGGAAACCTGTGTATCACTACACAGATGAAATGCAAATCCTCAACACGTTACTGGGAATCGCAGCACTTATCATTCCATGAAATAGCGAAAGCTTGGGGTGAGTAAAAGAAGTTAATAAGGTAAACCAATCCATGATCACCCTGATTTGCAATCTAAGTATCTTGGGCTGAATTTGTAGAGGGATATATTATTTTAAGAGGTGTGTGCATGTTTCACAAAACAAACCCAAGTGCATTTATAATTATTTGATTGAAGGTTTAAGTTTGTTGAGTTCTTGAAGTGTGCAGCCCTAAATTAGAACAGTGTCCACGACAATGGTTATAAATTCCCTAATATCAATCCATAACTACCTTCTTATGTCCCTATAAACATCAACATATTCACCAATCAACTATTGCCATCTTATCCTAAATTATATAAATGCACTAATTTTTATTGATATTTAGATACAATTAGCTCATTTCTCGATGAATATGGATGGTGGAATGGGTGGAAATGGGGCCAAATACAGGGAGATGAAGAGAGGTTGCAAACGGAAATGGTTGGTGTATCTTACTTCATCTTCAGTGAGAAGCAATACAGGTCTAGAGTTATGGAATGAAAGTAAATAGAGTTTGTCCTAACAATGATTGTATACAAACTTGTAAGCTTTGAAACTTGGTATGATTAATAAGTGCCATCTTCAGGTGTTCCTTAAAAAAATTTCACAATCAACAATTGCTATGTTAAGATTTACTTCCTAAAATTACAACAGATAAAAGTTTTCACTTGCAAATTTCATTCCATCTTAAAGCTAACAAGCCTAAAATCTTGTCCGAATCTAAGTGTTCTATAGAATACGATGAGCATTTTTTAACATGTCAAGTAAAATGTCTATGGATGATGTCTTGCATGTGTACTTGGTCGTGTTTACAAATGATAATAAACGGCTATCCTATAGAGAATAGGGAATTTGACAACAAAATCTTGACAAGATTCTTACTATATTGGAACTGCTATTGATACAAGAATACTATATCAATATGATTTGTATTATTAAACTCTATCTTTGGATCAACAATTGAAAGTGCATTCTTCCAAGTATGTATTTTTGGGACACCATGTATTCAAAGTGTTGATTTTAACTCCAAATTCATTGAAGTAGTAGGAGACTTTGAAAGTAGAAAAAAAAGATGATGAGTGATGTTCCAAATTATTTTTTTGTATGCAAGTAGTTCCCAAAAAATACATACTTGCGTTTTTGAATGCATCTATTTTGCTGAAAATTGAAGTAAATCTCACAGGATATTGTTTTCCTGGATCGAATAAATCAAGGGCAATAAATATACAGATTTTTTGGTTGCAGGAGATTGTAACCCAATTATTGCAAGTAATATTTTTATCAAACAGTATGAATTCTATATGAATTTTTGAAGTTGAGCATTGTAGACCACCGTGAGTATTAGTAGAGCCAGTAACCTATTTTTATTGTCAGTGAATTCTCCAATCATGCATTGACTGGTTATAACTTATCCACCAAGTGTGTCATTACAGCAACCTTTCATAACTCTTGCCTACAGTATGCAAATGCCATATTCTTTGGTGCATTGAAACCTGCTTTCAGTTAACAATAACAAGATCATCTGAAAATTTGACTAGTCTTGTAATAGAAACGAGGCACAGTCGCAAAAAGGGGTGTTTTTGGGGGAACCCACCTTATATCACTCCTACAGTTGGTCTGTGTCCCCCTGATGGGACAGAGCCAGCAAAGGGGACAACTGAAAGAATGGAGTGGCTGATCGACTAAGGCCAAGGCAAGAACCAGCGAGCCCCAAACCCTAACTAACGAACTGTGATTGCTCTCGTTCTCTCGTGTCTGTGCTGCGATTACCACTCTGCTTCTGCATTGCACTCCAGCATTCTTTTCTTCAATTGCAACGCACCTCGATCAATTCTCCCACAGTCGTGCAGCTCCAGGTTCGATTTAATTTACACAGTCATCCCGCCATGTGTATTTGTCTCATGTTTGCTGTCGTGAATTCTGTGAATTGTCAGTCAGAGTTACGTTGATCCGCGCTTGCGCGGTTAGGCGCGGCATTGTGGAGCTTGCCAGGACTCGCATTGTCTATTGCTCTTTTGAGAGTGCATGCCTTTGAATGAATTTGCTTGAATTGGTGTGAGGAGAGTTTTGTTGGTTGCTTCTCACGGTTTGCCATTTGCTGATCCGGCGATCAGGTTTGTAGAGTGGTGGTGGTGTTTCTTGTCTTCTGGATTTGCGTGATGTCTTTCGGACGGAATTCAATTCCAGGGCTCAGCAGTGCCAACACGGGGCACTGAGCTGTCTGTTTGGGGAGCACGCATTTAGGTCACGAGCATGGGGTTTATATTCGGCATTGAATGTCTGGCGTGAATCTCATGACTCTGACACATTGCGTCTATGTTGTGGTGAGCTCAGCACGACTGGGAGTGGCAATCAGCGAGTGTGAGCGGCAGAGTTAGAAGAGACGAAGATGGCAATGATGCAGAAGCTGGGAGCGACCGGCAGGTTGCTTCGCAGTTCCCCATCCCAGCTGACGTCGTCGCGCGGTTTCGCAGGTAAATAACCAAGCCATTCGCTCAATGTTTTCCTGTTTACATTGGATTTCTGCATGTGGGAGCTAGTATGAACAAGTGGAGAACCAGGCTGCGGGCAGCACTGATGCTGTAGCGTGCATCTTGGCAGCATGACAGATGGGCTTGAAATGGTGGCGGATTTTCGGTCAGAAAGTGGCAGGAGAATTGTGATCACTAGGTAATGTAGAGTTGTGTGCGGGTTCCTTGATTCTGCGCTTGCGTTGACATTGAGTGATTTTAGGTGTGAGGTAGGTTTGGAGAGCTAGGAGCTTTACGTGAGTGTCGCGGGGTCTTTTCTGAGAGACATTTGCAACAGATCATGGGATGTGAGCAGACCCTGAATGGGTTATTTCCGATCACTTGCAGTGGATGGCAGGAAGGAAGTTAGAGTGTCTCCGTGTGATCCTGGTCGGATATGTGCCATCCTGAGGTTCGGTTTGAAGTAGTCGTGGACCTGTTGGTGTGCCTTTGCTAACATGTTGCATGGTTGTTGTGGAGCAGCTGATGCGCACGGACCGGCAAGGATCCCCATGTGGGCGGACCCGATGAGCCCCTCGAAATGGAAGGAAGAGCACGTAAGCTACGGTTCCCTGTTATTGTCGCGATTGGTTTGTGCTTGTGGGACCAGTGAGCGTCGGGTTCAGCACTGAGCAAGTTGAAGCATGCATGGCGGTGTTGTGGGGAGTAAAGCTTTTTAGTAGTGACACGTCGGGCCAAGGGTTCACAGTGCTAGTTCCTGGAGATTCTGCTCGATATGTAGTGCAAGACTTAGGTATGGGCAGTTCCGAAAGTAGTGTTGTTGATGTGAACTGACAGTGCATTTTCTCCAGTTCGTGTTTGTTTCCCTAGCAGGATGGGGAGCTCTTTTCTACGGTGGGTACAAGTTCTTCACCAGTGGCTCGAAGGGTGCCCCGGGCAAAGGCGGAGCTGAACCTTGCCCAGAAGGCATGGAGAGAGTGAAAGTAGAGAAGCATTGAGGACAGACTTCTGCAATAAATGTTCAAGGTGCCGCTATCATGTTCCATGCTTACTGAACTTGGAATCGTGTAGGAGAGATACATGGGCTCTCTAGGAATTTGTGATTCGGATTTTAAAGCCTTTATTGAATTGGCACAATAATCACACATGTCAATGTGGAGTTGAGAATCGCGCTGTGAGCGATGTCGTTTTCCTGTTGAACCTGGATATGCGCTGTAGACCGCGTTTTTGTGGACCACAACGACATTGTCTATTCTTGTACCCAGTGTGTGAGTAGGAGTAAGCAATTCTGGTGAGGTTTACGTCGACCGATGGAATCATTGCCTACCAGTTGGGTTGTGATTGTGAGGTCTGCTTTGAAGAGGAGATGTTGATGTGATTGAATGATGTGTGTTAAGGTGTTAAGGTGTATGCTGTTCATTTGCATCTTTGATTTCAAGTTTCATTTTTGCTCTGCAGTCAAGGCGCCTTCACATCTATAAATCCAAACCCCGGTTGAGTTGTATTCATGTTGACCTACTTCGTAAGCACATGACTTGGCACTTAAAATTTTGAAATCGGAGGGGAACGACCTTTCCTTGAAGGCTGTGATGTCCGGCACGAAAGCGACGGTTGGAAGCGATTGTACCTTGCCAGGCCCACCGAAACCTTAAACAATTAAGTAGTCAGTGGTTTCCATCAAGGCTGTTTACAAATCTGGCCACATTTGAAATTGCTCGAAAGGCAACCCACCCTCTCTCTATGAGTCTCCACTTGATTTTGAGGATGAGGTTGACAAACGTATTTCGCTTGAGTACATTCATTCAATGCGCCAAATTGATTTTGATTCAAAGAATTCACCTAGTCATCCAATAACTGAAATATTTTTTGCTACCTACCTCGATGATAGGTATCTTCAGGGTTAATGCGAGAGAGAAACCCATTCGAGGGTGGAATGACATTAAAATAAAAGGCGCCCGAGGGCAGTACACGCCAAAAAGGCAGAGGGGCGAGGAATCCAGAAACGCCAAAACAGGCCGGGGACAAGGAAAAGGAACCAAACACCACACGGCAGGAGGGAGCCCAAAAGGGCGAGCGAACACCAAAGGCAAGGAGAGAGCCACAAGAAAGGGAGCGCCACCCAAAGGCAGGGCCGACCAAGACCAAAGAAGAACCAAAGGCCTAAATAACTACTCACTATCAAGATTATCATAAATAGAATTGAAGGTATCTTGCAAATCAATATCAATAATCTGAAGGTCAGGGTCGTCGAGATCCTGCCTGGTGTTGTCGCTGGAGAAGAGGTGTCTCTCGCCGTTCCGATCGATGTCCTGCAAAATCTGACGCAGGATAAGGTTGGCTTGCTGTGAAGCCATTCGTCGTTGCTCCTGAGGGTCTAAGGGAAAGCGGCTTAGTAAGTTCCCTGTTGGGGGATCTGGGTCCTCCGCCGACCAGTCGATCTTCAGGGTTAATGCGTCTCTACAATGCTTCATCAGACTGACTTATCACAAGAAGTGCGAGCAGGCAGAATGCCAAGTTTACCACTCGAGGCTTGGTGCTCTTGATAGTACCCTTTACCCATCATCACGCACGATTTATTACTCTTGATGGTGAGCCCTTCTCCTTTGCCATGTCTGTCGATCGTGACAATTCAGGGAAGCCTTATGAGGCGTACGTACCACGCGCGATCAACAACTTTCAGTACTAGAACTAGAAGCAAATCGTTATGATCTTACCATGCAATAAGCACACGGTTAGCAGCGGGTGCTTCACATTTACAAAATCAGAAGAGTCTTGTCTCCTAGCCAATTTCAGTTCACAATCAGGCCTATTCAGTGATGCCTCTTGTCATCAAATCCTGAGGACGAAGCCCGCAATTGTTCAGATTCTGTGATTCAACAGGGATTTGCATTCGGAGTCTGGGACTGAGTTGAGGTAACAACCGGATAATGCAAGAACACTGTGGAGGTGGCTGGATCTCCCCTCGTCGTGAAGATCCTCCAAGTGACTAAAAACCGGTCACCGCTCACTTGCACTTGAGAAAGTCACTGTACAGAATTCGGGGTCAACCTGGAACAGGCATGCCCAGTCCTGAACTACACTGGTGCAATGGCGAGTGCTCCAGAACCTCCGGCTGGTTTCCCGTTCGAATTGAGCTCCTCCACGGCATACTCGAAAATTAAATTCGTACTGTAGCGCAATAGCGATTAACGCTGTACCGTTGTGGTGAGCATCGTATGGGGAATTGGTGAGCAGCTAGCATGTGGACTTTAATTGCAGATCACACTAGCGCCTCATCCTCAGGATCGGAAGGAGGTTCTGCATGAAGGTCAATGCCAATGGAGAGGACGTCTTGCCGAAGCGGGTGCATTGCAAGCCCAGTTCTCGACTCAAGTGCTTTGGTCGCGTCCCCTTCTCGAATGCGTGTATGAAGGTCTGCTATTCCCTCTAGACATGTTAAGAAGCATGCCGAACATGACAGTACTTTGGCTTTATCAGAATTTGCTCACAGCATCTTCTCTGGTAGGGTGCAAAAGGCTAGTTGAAATCATATGCTTTCCATAATGGCTTCAGTGGTGACTTGGGAGGCCTAGCAAATCTAAGGGGCAGCTTGAAGTAGCTTGACATTGGGATCTACAATTTTGGTGGAGAGATTCTAGCTTGTTAGGAAATCTAACACTTTTTACAACATTCAACTTTGGTTCAAATAATCTCATTAGATAAATTCCACCAATTTTGAGAACCTTGCTACTTCTCACATCATTCTAGTATTTGAATGAGTTTAAATCATTTAAGTGGGCCAATTCCTTATGCCAATTTTGAATTGCTATCTCACCATTATCTCTAACAAAACTATATCAACTTTATCATCTCACTAGTAAAATTCCATATGATCTTGAGAGGAATACTTTACTTAAGTGGGTGGACTTGGGGCACAACGTTTTTGAAGGTCCTATACCTTTGTATCTTTGTTTGGAAAACAATGTGTCGTTGCAATTCCTTGGATTATACAAAAATAGATCGATTGGTACAATTCTTGATATATATGACCACACTATGAGGATTTCTATATCCTATTTGACAAAATTCTACCAATTGCTTTGTTAGTGGAAATATGTTGATTCGGTTAGTTATTTGACAAAATTTTATTAACTTTTTGTCACTTTTAGAAGAATTTTTGTCAACTTCCATTCTTTTATACCTTCCATTGTCATTGGGCCCATTGCCATGCTAACATAAATCCTAATTAGTAATAACCAAAGTGTTCTCTTTTAAAAAAAATAAAAAATAATGAAAATTAAAATTGCTTTAAATTTGAACTTTCAAATATTGAACAAAAAAGTTAAAGATATAATAAAATTCATCCACTATGTTACATTGTTCCATGAGCCATTTATTTTTTGGGGGTTAAAATGAAGAAGAGAAGCTCTCTATATACTCATAGTGTGATAGGAGGTAGAACAATCTAATTTTAGAGAAGGGTTGGAAAGAATATGTTTTTGGACAATTTAAAACTTCTTCTCTGATATTTATCTATAACTTTTTATTGAAGGCTTAAAATGTCAAATGTATTTTTGCAGACAAAACTTGGTTTGATTTCCCACCTTTTCTTAGTTCAAAGTTTTTGTAAAAAGATATTTTACTATACCTAAATGAGGTCTAAAATTTCAGTTTTAACACAATTCCTATTTCAATTTTAACTATGAGCGGTTGAGCTTTTACAACTTCTAAACTACATATCCCACATAGGTTGTTCTATCTCCTACCACCCCATCTATATATGGAGAGCTTTTCTTCTCTATAGACAATTCAAGTTAATATATTGATGCCAAATGGTTAAAGATAACTTAGGATAGATAATCAATTGACTCTTTGAATTTCTAGCAAATTAACTATCTTTACAATCATTTGTTTCTCTTCATGTCATCTATAAATAGTTGTTGTCTTGAAAATGGAAGGGGATTCAAATTTCAATTAAGAATTTGACAACAAGTTGACAAAAAATTGACAAGTTCTTACAAATTGACATTTTTTTATAGTGGTTTATCTTTGTAGCAAAGTACTACCAAGTCATAGATGCAAAACAAGAGACTATATTCTGCAATTCATTCCCTTGTTGAGTAATATGAGGTAAAGAATGCAAATCCTAGTTGCGGTTTTCATAAAGTTTTGCTCTTTAGATTGGAGGTATTGTTAAACTCATTGGAATTTAATTCCCTTGGTTTGGTATCAGAGTCTGTTTTGTTCATTGATAGATCCATGTCTACTAAAGCAATAGTTCAAACTTAGAATGACACCTCTTAATTACTCCTAGTTATCCTTAGTTTGTTCATCTTCATTTCCAGTTGTTTTCATGATAATTCATGTTATCGTTGAGTATTATAGGCATTGCATCATATTTAAAGTACCCTTTATAACAATTTGGCAATTACTTGTTTTAAAATCAAGTTATAGAACTAAAGAAAATGGTGGCATACTGAGCATAAGAGCTTATTGGTTGCCTAGTTTATAGATATTTTCCTAGTCCCTCCATTATATTCAAGGGTGGGAAGGTGGGAAGGTGGGAGTTTGTAATTTTTTCTTAGGATATAATCTAATGAACTCTAGAATTGACATAGTAGAGAGACCCATTACTAACTGGTGCCCCATTGGCAATCAATAGGGTACCATATTTCCAACCAAAGTTGAAATGGATTTCCATTTTCTCCTTGGAGTGCGTGTTTCTATACTTTTCAAGGTTTGAACCAATAAGCTCATGATACATAAGTAAGTAAGAAAATAGAAAGCAATGAGCGGAGAAGTAGTTCTTGAATGATGTAAATTGGATGACTCTAGATGTTGGTCATCAATCAAGCCCAACTTTTGTTTTTCAAAATTCATAGCAATTTCAATTCAAGTGACAAAATTTCCATTTCTTTTGCAATCTCCATAATTTTTGTCTAAACACCTCTAAAAATATCTACTTTGCCTTGCACTACCCTAGATCATGTCCACATGTGCTTATTTGATTAGTTATGGGTCTTTCTATAATAGAAGAAGGGTTATTTTTCCACATGAGATAATTTACAATCTTGACTTGGTTCTACTTTTAAAAAGGAAAAATATCATAGTATATTCAAACATTATTCAAACAAAATATACAACTTCAAACTCATAAAGTATGTGCTTTTGTATCTAAATTGCTTGTATTAGCTAAACATGTGATACTACATTGGATTTTTTTCATGTTGAATGATTTTGATTCTTTTTTATTACAGAAGGCATTTGTTGGTGTTGGCAATTTTGAAGGTTGAATCAAACCTACACTAAATAGGGATATCAAGGGAGTTTCAAAAAATTAAGGGACTTATTGTGAAAAATTGTAGATGTTTGAAACATGATATACAATCCCCAGCCACTTCAATAATTATTGATGTACAACAAAGGTAGATATTTATATAGTGTAGGATGTCAATTAATTAGTATAGGTCTCCTTAAAATCCCTATGTAGTATAAAGATAATTTACAAAATGGTAAAAAATTCATGTCATACAACCTATGACATGGGGCAAAAGAAAGATTAGATGGGTTTAGAGGAGGTGAAATAAGAAGTCATTACATTTTTTTCCAAGCCATGGAAAAATTGTTTCAGGATTGTTTCCTACATTGCAAATAAGCTATAAACTAGTGTATTGTTGATCAAAATTCTTAAATAATTAAAAAAATAATAATATTCATTAAATAATCATCAAATAATCAAATAATAATCATAAATATTTTTAAAATATTATTTAAGATGGAAATCTCTTAACTGCATTAGATTTTTGATGTAGCAAAGTTCTACTAGACAAAGTTTTTTTTTTCTTTTAAAAATGATAATTTTTATCATGATACTATCCTATTACATACAATTCAGGTCTTGCAATTTGTAGATTTTTTATTTTTTATTTTTTTAAGTAAATTTTGGTTCCTGTTATTTGCTACCTAGGAACTTGAACCCTCTCCATGGCCTCAAAAATCATGTACATTAGTCTTTTAAGAACAAGTATTAAGATCATTATTCTTAACACCTACTACAATTATTGTTGTTTTTGTTATTGGCTATTAAGAGGAAAAAAAACTCTATTTTGATAATATATTCTTCTTTTAGTAGGGCCATACCTTTAAAATGGCCTCTATTGCCTCAAGGTCCAAAATTGACCTTAGTAATAGTTTCAAATGAAAAGTTTCACTTGATAACACTAACTAATATTTTTTTACTTGTATTTCTGAAGTAAGCATGTCCAAAATGATCTTTAATTATAAAATTCTCAAATCTCACATTTTAATCTTCAATGAATATAATCATTGTAATTGAAGATGTCTAAAACTTAAACATCAAAATCTAATGTCAATTTATAATAGACCTATCATTAGCACTTGAAAATTAGGAAATTAATCCAATTTATATGATACCTAAATATTCCATAATAAATTCTATTAGAATTCCATTTATTTGCTGACATTGTTTGATGTAAATAAATCTTGTCATGTAATAGGAAAATTGCTTAGTTGTAATTAGTAGTGATCATAAATGTGTACTCCTTTGTATATCATTATGTTATGATGTAGTCCAATGCTTCAAATGGAGTTGCCTTTTTTTTAAATTTTACACCATCTTTTCATCTATATGCAAATTGTATATATAGATATTGGGGTTCTTTTGCATTGTTGTTGTTTATAATTTACTTCAACCTTTCAAAGAAATTGTGTAGAACAAAGAGTTTGTTTGGAGGTTGGCCATTCATTTTAATGGTTAAAGAATTGGGGTTGAAGAGGGATCAATATTGTCATTTCTGCTATGTTCAATCAAGAAAACAAATTTTTTTTTTTTTTTAAAATCTAGTTGTAAAATATTGTATTGTTTACTTATTTGAGATTATATAGTAAAGAAATGAATGAAGTTTGAAAACATAGATTCAAAGATATTTGCAATCAAAGTTTGAAAAACAAGTTTTTTTTGAACTCTATCTTGCTTGCAGTTTTAGATGGCTTCAACTACCATTTGTAAATTTTTTTTGCACTATAGACCTTAAATTCAAATATTTTGTATTGAAAAATTGAGCTGAGAGTCTAGGAAAAAAACTTCAAAAACTTTCTTAAATCCCATTCCTTAAAAAATTGTTAAGTAGAAGTAGGTCTAAGATTGAAAAAGAACTAAATTGTCAATAACTTTAGGTTTGGATTGAATCACAACAAATTAATCTCAATGTTGAGGTTGTCCCAACAAGCAAGTTTTACCATGTCCAACACTTTTTTGTTAAACAATTCTAAAAATTGTATTTTGGAATGAACCTTATGAGTTTTATTTTTTTTAAATGCTCAAATTGCCCCCCAAACTAGGTTTTTCATAACTTTCACATCACTAATCCAAATAAAATTAATCAAAGCTTCACATGTAGACAAAAATATAATCTATAAGAGAAAAATAAAATTGAAATTTACTTTCTAATTCTTGTGGAATTTTTTTGTAACCAATAAGATGTAAGTTATGTTAATTAAAGATGGCATAATTTTTGCACTCAAGCACTAACTAAAATAAAAATTGTATTCCTATAGAGCTAATAATTTTTTCTATCTTGTGAAAAAATTTCAAAAAATTTTGGTAAAAATTGAGGTCATAGTCACAGGAACTTGCCAAAAATCCATTTTGTCTTCTAAGAGAACAATGGTCATTTAGGAGTTAAACACAACAAAGTATATATGCCAAATATATTGAAGGATTTCAAATGAAAAATTGAAGCTTGGTCCCATGTATTGTACACAATATCTTGCTTGGATAATGTGTACCTTTCAAAGTTCACTCCTAATGTAGAAATAATAGATATTCTTGTACATATTATAAAGTTATACTATACTATCAATAAAATTTATTATTCTCACTTACAATGTTATTTATCCCATCACCTAACTTACTTTGCTTTTCATTTTTATTAGTTGACAAATGGTGTTTGTATTGACAATTAGTATTTATGTAGAATACTAATCTAGTGCAAGTTGAACTATCTTATTACTAATTTTGTTTTTTTTGTTAGGAATTCAATTGGCAACTAATGTTCATATTGACATTTAGTGTTGGTAACATTAGTGATGTTGTTAACTCTTAGTATGAAAGATTTTAAATTTTTAGTTGGTGACAAGTGTAAAGCTTGTCCTTGAGGTACATATAAAGTTACTACACCTAATTTCAACCAATTTCTATGATCAACCCCTACATCTTTTTGCTAAAAATGTATAGCTTTTATTTAATGAGAAGCTAATTCAATTCTCAATATGTCTAATATAAGAATTTAAAAAATTCATAAGTAACTTATATGATGTTAAAGAAATTCTAGAATCTTTTTATGAGACTCTCAACTAGATACATCAAAAACTAAAATAATTTAACAATAGGAACCATACTCTAATTTTTACTCATGATTGTAGGTGCAATTAAGGTAAAACAACACATTGCAATTTGAAGACCCTATGGTTGGCACCTAGGGAACAATTCCATTATGGGGGGTTTTACACCCCATTATTAGTTTTTTTACACCCCATTACTGATTTGTCAATAATGAGGTTTTGGCCACAACCACTATGTCCTACCTAATAGTAATAGAATGATTGCTAACCTCATCAGGACCTTCTAATTTTTAGTAATGGAGTGTAATTTCATTGTAGGAAGTGACTTTATTAGGCCTTCCACATTAGAAATTATTGTGATTGCTTTAAGTGTGTAGGATGAGCATTATGGATATAAATTTTATTTAAGTTTTGGAATAATCTAAATACTTCTCTAGGCCATGATAGACTGAAGACATCAAAAATTCATAGTAAATTCATACTTTGTTAAAAAAATATAATTTCAATTGCTCTCACTATTTCTCACACTTATCTCTATGTGAGAATTTTGAAAAAAAATGATTCAGCAATGGCATGAGTGCAAATTCCTAATTCTGACGAACGGACTGTTTTACGTTACCTTGGCAATTGGAAATGGCGACGGAAAAACAAAATTGGACGGAAAGGAACGTACCGGAAGAAGTCGTGAGCCCCAAACCCTAAAGCTAACATTCGATTGCGCTCGTCATCGCACTCCCCCACTCTGCTTCTCCATTGCGCTTCGTCTCCCGTCCTGTCAGTTGTCGGTCGATCTGTTTGTGGCCTTGGAGCTCCAGGTACGTTACTCACATTCTTTCCTGGATCCCCGTCGTGTCTGTTTCGTGCAGTCTTTGGTGGGGCTTCGTGGCATTCTGTGGTGATCCAACTCCAATTTCCCGTCTTCGTATGTTTCTGGCAGCGGGCTTTCACGCCCGTGTGGTCTCTTCTCTCTGTTCGGTGTTTTTGACGAGTTGCGGAATCCGTGAATTGTCAGCCAAGGTTGGATTGCATCGATTGATTGTATGATTGCCCCTGGTTAGGGCAGTTCCTAGGCGCACGGGCGAATTCGTTCATCAGGGTTTGGAGGAAGTTGAACGAGACATTGTGAAGCTTGCCGGTCTCCATGGATTTGGCCTTGTGTCCTCTGGTTGCAGAAGCTGTGGAATACATTTCTTGAATGTGCGTTACAAGAATTCAATTGGTTGCATGTATGGTTTGTTATTTGCTGGTTTAGCAATCGGATCGTTCCGGTGGTGCTGTTCGTGTACGCTGGAGTTACGCCCTGTTCGTTTGATTGATTTGAATATTTCCGACGGGATGGAACGGTGCTGGGAGTGCGATCACGGGTGTGCTGTGTTTCGGGGAGCATGTTTTAGGTCACGCGTGTAGGGTTCTGCTTGGCATTGCATATTTGGCGTGGATTTCATGACTGACTTGTTGCTTTTGTTGGGTGTAGTGAGCTCAGCGCGGCTGGAAGTGGCAATCAGCGAGTGTGAGCGGCAGAGTTAGAAGAGACGAAGATGGCAATGATGCAGAAGCTGGGAGCGACCGGCAGGCTGCTTCGCAGCTCCCCATCCCAGCTGACGAGGTCTCGCGGTTTCGCAGGTAAATAGCCAAGCCATTCGCTCAATGTTTTCCTGTTTACGTTGGATTTCTGCATGTGGGAGCTAGTATGAACAAGTGGAGAACCAGGCTGCGGGCAGCACTGATGCTACAAGCGTGTATCTTGGCAGCATGACAGACGGGCTTGAAATGGTGGCGGATTTTTGGTCAGGGAGTGGCAGGAGAATTGTGATGACTAGTGATTTAGAGTTGGTGTTCGGGTTCTTTGATTCTGCGCTTGTGTTGAGATTGAGTGATTTTAGGTGTGAGGTAGGTCTGGAGAGCTAGGAGCTTTACGTGAGTGTCGCGGGGTGTTTTCTGAAAGACCTTTGCAACAGATCATGGGATGTGAGCAGACCCTGAATGGATTATTTCCGATCACTTGCAGTGGATGGTAGGATGGCAGGAAGGAAGTTAGAGTGTCTCCGTGTGATCCTGTTCGGATATGTGCCATCCTGAGGTTCGGTTTGGGGGAGTTTGGTCCTTGTCACACAAGGTTTGGTCCTCTTAACGGATGACTAGGTCATGAGGATTTTGAAGTAGTCGTGGACCTGTTGGTGTGCCTGGCTAACATGTTGCATGGTTGTTGTGGAGCAGCTGATGCGCACGGACCGGCAAGGATCCCCATGTGGGCGGACCCAATGAGCCCCTCGAAATGGAAGGAAGAGCACGTAAGCTACGGTTCCCTGTCCTTGTCGCGGTTGGTTTGTGCTTGTGGGACCAGTGGGCGTTGGGTTCAGCACTGAGCAAGTTGAAGCATGCATGGCGGTGTTGTGGGAGTATAAGTTTTTAGTAGTGCCACGTCGGGCCAGGGTTCACAGGGTGCTAGTTCCTGGAGATTCTGCTCGATATGTAGTGCAAGACTTAGGTATGGGCAGTTCCGAAAGTAGTGTTGGTGATGTGAACTGACAGTGCATTTTCTCCAGTTCGTGTTTGTTTCCCTAGCAGGATGGGGAGCTCTTTTCTACGGTGGGTACAAGTTCTTCACCAGCGGCTCGAAGGGTGCCCCGGGCAAAGCCGTAGCTGAACCTCAACCAGAAGGGACGGAGAAAGTGAAAGTAGAGAAGCATTGAGGACAGGCATTTGTAATAATGTAGTGTAAAAGTTGCCAATGTCGCGATCCATTGCTTGCGTACTCGGAGTTAAGGAGGCATGGAAGGCGTCTTAGGAGTTTGTGATTCAGGATGGATGGCCTTCATTGAATTGGTATGAGTGCCTCAAGGGTTATCTTACGTATTGCAGTGTGAATTTGAAAAGCGGCACTGCGAGCGATGGTTGTTTCTTGTTTGGATCGGTTTTAGTGGTTTTGCACTGCGGACTGTCTCGTGAACCGCAGCGATATTCACCATTATTGCAACCCTGTGCGAGAGTAGAATGAAGCAATTGTTTTACGAGGTTTATCACGACTCCTAATGATTCCATCGTTATCTCCCAGACTTGCATGTTTGTCAAGAGTATGCGTTGGAGTTGTAGCTGTTGTGGTGCGTAATTTTGTGTCAGTGAGATGTGAGTGTCTGCTCTCTTCGCTTCTTAGTCTTTATGGTCTGTTTTTTCTGCTTCGTATTTTCTTCTGCTTCTGTGGTGTTTATGTGATGAAATTTATTCTCTGGGTTCCTTCAGATGAGCAGTGATGGGGTAAATCTTTGATTCTTATCCTGTAAGATTTTTTCGAATTTTGTCTTATTGTTTCCTCTGGTGGCACAGATACGTTTATGCTGTCACAGTTTAAACCTGTCCACATAAAGTTCTCTTTGAGAGTGTATGTTTTTAGCGTCATTGTTATAACTCTTGTCCAAGTGCACTGTCGTTCCATCTTCTGTAGATGATTGGAACTTTGGGTGAAAGTGAGTGGAACTTTACGCCTAGAGAATGGGAGCGACCGCCTGAGCTTGCGATTAGTTGCAGGTGGCATTTCTTGGCACCAATGCTTGCTATGGAGCGGCGGAGAGCGCAGTTTCTCGAGCTTTTTTTGGCTCTGTTTGAGCTTGATGTTGACTAAAATGGTTTTGCACTGACGTTCTATTCGGTGCTGGAGACGAAAGTTGGGAAGGCTTCGGTACAGGATTGGTGCGTAGATTTGTGGTGGTGATGTCGTTGCTGTTTGCCAGGAGTGCACGGAAGCTTGTGGAGGGAGTTCATTTTCAAGTGGGATTGAGCATGATGCAGCATATCTGAGCGTGTCTTGTTACAAGCGCGACCACAGGTTTGATAAAAGTTCAAATTTTTGTGACAGCAGTTGAACAGTGCGAACTTCAGTTGGAGTTTTTTAAAGACAAATTCATGATAGGGTGTCACTTTTCTGATTCAGAAGTAAATTTCACATCATTCAACAATGGGGAGGAAAATTCAGCTGTTACTAGCACTTTACGCAAGGTGATACCGGGCAGATATGGCGTGAGAATTTTGTTGCTGCGGAGGTATTCTCTGATTCGGCAATATAAAACTCGAGAGGTACAAGAAAACATTTCTGGAGGATTAAGATCAAGCTATCACTGGTTTGCGACTTGTAGACTTACAGTTGAGGATTTTGCTACCTTGAGCATATGTTAAGATCGAAGCGGTAACTGTGGTAATGTTTTTCCAATGCTCCAAGTACTGCAGCAAGAAGAGGTACGTCATGGTGGGGAAGATATGAAAAGCCTGAGTTTCAGAAGAAAGTCGAAGCAAAACTTTCAATCCTCGAAGGCACAGCCTAACATGTACAATACTTTCATTGAGTGTATATCGTATGTTTGCCATGACTATTCGTGTGTTGGCGTTGTTGTGTGCATTTTCTTGATTTTAGTCCCGTAACCTCAGAACGGCACTCCTGCACATGTTGCGGAGTGTGAATGCGTCACAAAAAGGATTCTTGATCGTGTATGATCTGAAACTAAAGAACGATATGTCAAAGTCATCAAGAGACGGGAGAGTCTAGATGAATGCCAGCTCCGCAGACGTGGCTTCTGAAGTCGAGAGCAAATTCTTCAATGGAAATGGACTTAAGGTAGGTACACCCAAAAGCGCCAGTTTCTCTACTGTACCTAGTTCCTGTTATTATGTTCAAATTTTTTACAGGCTTGTTGGTGAGTGAAAGCATGTTCCAACGCACCAAAGAACAGTGGATTCGGATACTGTATGCAAAAGTTATTAACAGTCAAAGTGTGTTTCTGAAAGTGCCATCTACAGTCTGGGTACATGACTGATTTTGAAAATCTATGCATGTTGTACAGAGCGCTTTAAGGTCAGGTGCCATTTTGGGTGTACCTACCTTACTGCGGCATCATGTTTACCCAAGCAACAAACTGCTCAACTAACTGTACTCAGAGGAAAACGGAAAGGATCATGGAGCGACTGATTGCAGTTTAGGACAATTGAAGTGATTGCACGTGTGCTCTTGTGTAGACCAAGAGCTTCATCTGAGTTAAGGACAATGTGTGACTTTCCACTCCAATTTGTTGGGAAGAGATTCATCTCAATGCAAATACTGTGCCTTCTGGGACACTTTGTACACACACCACCAAGGTAAACTAGTCTATGGCATGCAAAAAGTCCATTAGAGACACCTAGGGAATGACCTATTAAATCATTGAGGCCACTATTGATGTCTTGGTGGGTCATGGTAAACTGATTAGTGATTGCAAAAGGAACTTCCACCTTTTGATTGCAAATTTGTCTTGGGAAGTGACTACTTTAACCTTATAAGGGGATGGGGATCCCTGTGGAATTCAACATTTCTAGAATTGTGGGAATCATTGGTAATAAAATATTCAAAAAAACTCATTTGAAGTCAAAGAATTGTAGAAGATCTCCACTTTCAACTCCTAAAATCAAGGATGAATGATTGCATTTTTGTCCTACATGGGAGAATCCCTTATCATTCATTGGACCACCCGCGGTGTTCTTACAGGGTTAAGTCTTCATGTTGTAGTTTAAAATAGGAAATATTGTGACTTCTTGTGGTGAATAAAATGACCATTATTGATACACTTTTTGTTAGTTTTGGGGTAGTCCAAAGACTCTTGGTGGGTCAATTTGGTGACACTCTTCAAAAATTCCTAATAGATTTGTACTTGGTAAAAATTCAAAAACAACAACAATTGCTTTCTCAATTTTTTCACATTTGTGATTTTTTTATAAAATTTCATCAATGCCAAGATGGTAAACTAGTCATTTTACCTAGTATAGTTTATTTTGGGGGGATAGTCATTTGATGTGTTTGTTTTTTAAGGGAAAGTTAGTTAATGTTTGAGAGTTAAGTACCTTAGTACAATTTTTGTTTTACTTTTCCAAAATCTAGGAATTCAAATACAAGTGTCAAGTCATGTTGTTAACCCTCATCCTTGTCAATAACCATATATGTATTCATACATGCATGCCTTATCTATGTCCATTACTATATTGGTAGTCATATGTGATTGTACTTGTATCCATATCTATTTTGGAGGGGATTGATTGGAGATAATTCAATTTGAAAATTCAATTTCAACTCATTTTCTAACCTCGAATGGTTAGTGTTTTGAGTAGATAGTTCTTTCCATGGTACTTTAGATTATTCTCCATCGAAATGGAAAGGCCAAAGTAAAATATTGCAAGACTATTACTAAAAGAATAATAGATACTCAACAAGTCAATTACTTTGTCTATTTTAACTTCTAATGGAAAGGAGAGTTTATTGCAAGAACTAAGAATTTTTATTGCATACCAAAACACTCGTTAGAGAAAGACAAATTTGTAGCAATTTCTTAAAGTGGAGGATGTAGTATTCAAATCAAATTTAATCCAATGATAATAAAAAAAATAAACTTGATTAAATTTCAAATAATTAAATAGTGTTGAAAATTGCAAAGTTCTTCACGTAGAACATTGATTAATATTAGCAATATGAGTTACAATACATTCAAGTCAATTTCATAAATAGTTAGGAAAAAGATGGAACATGTCTAAAATATGAAAAAATTATACAACTATTTTTGAAAATCTAAGAAAGTTTGAATGCTACCAATTTTAAAAATTCAAAATATTATTCTTCAAAAAAAAATTAGAAAAAAATACACATTTAGACATGTATAAATAAATTTAATTCATTTCGTAAAAGTTAATTTGATAAGTTGAGATTTTTGAGAAATTTGGAAGACTTATGTACCAAAAGCTATAAAAATCAAGTCAAAATGTCAAATAGTCAAAATTCCAAAATTAAATGATTCCTACACCTATGTGTCAAATTTGACATAAACATATGGTAGTTAATTTGTAACACCAAAATTTACACTAAACTTGTAAAGACAATAAGATATTATTAAATAATAGGATCTGTAAGGGATCATACAATAAAAAATAGTAAAAATTCAAAGTATTTCTATTTGACAAGTTCACAAACTGCTAAAGGGAAGCTTGTTGAATTTGACAACATGGCATTTTGGAGCAACTACATGTGACTAGATATTTCTATGTTTTGGACTCAAATTTTAATAGGAGGTGTGGGCAAGAAACATCTTTCACCTACACTAAAATTTTGGACATTTGGAAACATGAATAAAAAGTTATAGCCTAACATGCTTTTTTTTTGTCAGTGGGAAATTTGGGAAAAAAAATTTTAAATCACTTTTTCAGATTTCAAAACTTGAAATTAGTTTTTTAAATTTATGTATATGGAAAAACTTTGAATCATTTCATTTTGATTGATGAGTCAAAAATTACACTAGAAGAAAACCCTGTTAGAATCCCTGAAAACACGTCATGTAGTTCATGTTGAGTTTCTGTTTTGAAACGCAGTCAAAATGCAGTCAAAACGCAAAAAAACGCAGAAAAGCATTTTTTTGCGTTTTTTTTGCGTTTTGACTGCATTTTGACTGCGTTTCAAAACAGAAACTCAACATGAACTACATGACGTGTTTTCAGGGATTCTAACAAGGTTTTCTTCTAGTATTATGAAGAATTTTTGTTTGTAGGCACTCATAGATTCTCTATTCAAAAATAAATTTTGAAGTCATTTATTTTTATTCAATTTTCAATATTTTTTGAAAAAAATAGTAGGGTATAGATTGTTTTTATTAATTAACATGCTACCTCATAGGGTGTAGATTGTTTATTACAACATTTCAACCATTAGGATTGGCATTTTTCAATTCCATAACTAAATTCTTGACAATTTTGTATTTTGAATCATTCCCTGTTTCTTTCTACTTACTATTTTTTTCCTATATATTGTACAACTTGAAATGATTTGAAAATTTTCAAGCATGTAGCCAAGTTCCTTTTGAGAATGAATCCAAAAAAAGACCCCCATTTTACAAACATTTTCTTAAACAAGTGTGAGCTTGTAAAGTGTAGTTGCCGAATTTTTTGCAAAGCCAAAAAGAAGAATTTCTATGAATTCAAAACTTCATATATTGCAATCCAGATAGTAGAAATTCTTGAAATTTTTTCTACATGTTCTCAAATTAGAGTACTAGAAGATCCTATGGTTACATGTGTCTTAAAATGATTTTTTAATAAGAGTTTGGTACTTGTATCAGAAATTACAATTTTAGAGTGTTTTTGGTTAAAACATAGTCAAGGAACTTAAGACATGAAGTGCTCTAGGTTAAAAAAAAAGAGTATGTAATTTAATAAGGGAATCAAAGCTCAAAATTGGTTGCATATTGTAACTCATTGGCCTATATAGATTGCCCTTGCTTTAAAACTCAAATGCTCATAAAGTCTCTCCAAAAGAGGGATCATCTTATAGAGAATGCAAAAATGCATGAAAATTGTTAATCTCAATACTTTTGAAACATTTATTCATTTATGAAAGTTTTCATTTTCCAATTGGCCCAAATTTGGTGGTTTTGGATGAATTTCCTATACTTAAGGATTTATAAAGAAAAATATAGATTTGAAATTTAAAATATAATTTTCAATTAAAAATAAATTGAAAATATTTTTTGGTTTGGCTTGTTTTTATCAAAAGAATTCTACAAGATAATATTGAAAATATTGAAATATATAATTTTAAAAAAATCAAATTAGAAAAATAGAGTGTTTTATATGGTCTATGGAAATATGAAATGTTAAACATGATTTTAAAGGATGGGAGAATGTCAATTTTTGAATTTAATTCCTATTGCTCCATCAATTCAATTTTAGTTGATTGATGATTACTAAATTCTACATTGAGAATTCCATCAATTAGAAATAGAAGCATTTGGGTATGCGGATTTTTAAAGTAAATATACCAATGAGAATAACTTATTCTACAAGGTTATATTTGACATTATTCAAATTTATAAGAGTAGAAGACTATAAAAATAAAAGTATATAAAACTTTGAATGAGTTGACATTCAATTTTCAAATTCTAGGATTTGAAATATGAATATATGGATTCAAACAACAATTGAATAAAATGATTTTATTTATTGAAAAATTCCTATTTATTTCTATTATATTATTTCATAAGAATTTCTTATAAATTTTCAAAAAGGAAGAGTCTTTGTATCTATGAAAGATTAAGGAAATGTTTATTTTAGAGTGAACAAACTTGCTACGTTGCAAGTTTACTACTTTGCAAATGCATTTTCACTTGCCTTTTGCACTACAAAAATGCATTGGACCTAAAGAAAATAAGAATCATATTGGTTCAAATTCAAAACTATAGAAACTATAACCTTTTTATGAGATCTATGATTATACAATTCCATCCATTCGACTTTGTTCATAATTTATTACTTTAGATTGTATAGATGTGATCTTGAACCCTAATTGAAAGAGCATATTTGTTTGCAATTGTATTATGTTTTGTTTATACAATGAAATCATATGGAGTGAAATGGTGTAAAATATTTTACTTTGAAATTTATTTAGGAAAACTTCAATAAAATGATTTTTTTGTATTATCAATGATTTAAAATCCTTTTAATGATCTAATCAAACCTTTAATTATTTCAAAAGTAATGATTGATGGACACTGTGATATCTATTTTGTTAGTCAAGTACAATGTCAACAATATCAAATTACACACAACTAAATATCACAATCAAAGACACATCTCCTCAATCAAGTGTAGACATCTCTAAAGTTCAATGGCAAGGATGGACTACAATTGGCCTTATTGTATTTATGTTAATTGCTTTAGTAGCAGAATTGGCACCTCCATATATGGTTATGATGGGAATACTTATTATTTTCATTCCTCTTGGTATTTTGACTGTAGAAGAAGCATTCCATGGTTTTGCTGATGAAGCTATGATTGCAGTTGCAATTTTATTCATAGTGGCAAAAGGTATTTATTAAAATGCAATATACAAATCTTAGTTTTGTGTGGATAAAAAAACTTTAGTTGCAATTTTTATCTTTTGTTGTTTCTTCAATATTAATATGACATCAAAATCTTTGTTTGAACCAGGAATTGAACAATCAGGGGGTTTGGAATATGTTTCATCATTGTTATTTAATACGAAGAAAGATGTGATGAAACCAGGTCAAAAAATTTGGAAAACCAAAGATAGTATTGTTTGGGTACTTGTAAAATTTACTGTACCAGTGGCTATATTTAGTGCATTTCTTGCAAATATTCCATTGGTTGCCATGATGATACCACCTATAGTTGAGTATTCAAAAAAGGTACTTGATTTCACAAAACAAGTAGAGTCATTTTGGCATTCCAATAATCAAGTTTTCAAATATTTTTACATTGTTATCATTTAATTTTGAAATAATAAATTTTCCTTTCTATGGCACTACTATTTTTGGCATTGAGTCTAGTTTTGAAGGAAAAAAAATCATCATTAAAACTTCTATTATTCAAATAATTTCAATACCTCCAAATGTTAATCTTTATTACAATGACAATGACCTTAAAATGAAAAATTTATTGTTTCATTGTTATGGAATGCATTTTAGGTAAATATGGCCCCATCAAAGCTTTTACTACCACTAAGTTTTGCAGCTCTACTAGGTGGTACAATGACTCTTATTGGAGCCAGTACAAATCTAGTTGTATTATCCATGGCTGCTAAAAAAGTGCCTGACTTGAAAATGAACATATTTGAAATAGGTGTTGTCGGTGTTCCTGTGACAATTGCTGGTTTACTTTATATTTTTGCTTTATCTGGGAAATTACTTCCTAATCGCCTATCTCTACAAATCACAACTTTCAATGCAAGGTAGAGCTCATGTATGTATGCATTTTGTATTTATATATATAGAAACAGAGTAAGAAATTCAAACCTAGTCATATATTCAAAAATCAAATCAAATCAGATCATTATTTTGTTATATAACTATATAATTTCTTTTGTGTTTTATAAAATTCAAAAGCATATTTTTAATTTTAAGTGTTGTCAAGGAATATCATAACATTCAGTAGCATATAGTGTCTGTGCCTTCTCTCTACAATGAAGGGTGTGGCATATTCTACACCCAACACACTCTCCATCCTCCACATGTCCACTTATTTCAATAGTTACTGATGAAACACTGTTAGAGGGTCAAATATTCTACACCCTTCACTATTGAGGGAAGGTAGAGCCAGCTAATGCTACTGAATGTTATGATACATATGCATTATGACTTCATTTCACAATTTCATTTCATTATAATTGACTTTAATAACAAAGTTAAACCTTAGATTACGAAGTTGGTCATTGTCGAAATTGCCCTTTTTGGTATCATGTGAATCATTTGCTTAAGAAAATCTTAGAGCTCTCATTGGAGGTCAAATTATTGGACAATACATCCCCTTTTCACACAAAATTCCAAGAATTAACATTTTGCACTTCTATCTTATATACAATAACTTTTTTCATTCATCAAACCACTTCTAGGCCACTTTGTTGTTCTAGGGTTAACCCTAAAAAGATGTTGTGGACACCAAGTGTTCAATGGATGATAGAGTTTCCTTCTATGTAGGACAAAAGTACAAATGTTCATCTTTGAAATTTTGTGTGAAAAGGAGATGTGCTGCACAATAGTTTGAACTCCAATGAATACTCTTGTTTTTTTTCAAAGCAAATGGTACACGTGATAAAGAAAGGATGCTTTCCACATTGACCACTGACCAACCCATCCTTGTGTTGTTTAGAGTGAATAAAAATGATGGCTTAGGTAGTAGAACTATCCCCAACAGACTCATCATTCATGCTGGCCATACAACCAGTGTTACTCTTCTTTTTCTTGAATAAAAATGCATGTATTTTAAATACAATGAATGACTTCAGGGAATACAGTATGAATCTTGTAATAAAATCAACTTCCTCATTAGCGCAAAAGACTGTTGAACAAGCTGGTTTGAGTCGACAACCAGGACTTACTCTCTTGCAAATTCAAAGGGAAGAACAATCATATTTGAATGCATCCGGAGATTTTCAAATGCGTCCAAAAGATCGTTTGCAATTTACAGGTGTTATTGACTCAATTTTGTCCTTGACACAACTTGATGGTCTTGCACTTTCCGAAGATGAGGTAACTAATTAATGTCAACATGAGATTAGCTTAGGATACAAAATTTGAAGAAACAAATAAGAATTGCATTGGTAGAGATTAGTTCTAATATTGCCAATCTTAACCCTTTTTTTTGAAAAATCTAATGGTTTTGGCAGTCATTTGCAACCAATCATAATGTGCCACAATTGCTTTGGGAACTACACCATAACTTTACGGAAAGAAAAGAGCCCATTGATTGGAAATGGGGGCTTACCATAAATGAATTGCCATCTTCTAATATGGCCAATCTTATAGGGTTTTTTTGAAAAATCTAATGATTTTGGCATTCAATTGTAGGGCCATGAACAAGTTGATTTGAACAAATTGAACGTGAATCAATGTCTTGTTGAAGCTGTTATAGCAGCCGGATCTCCAATGGTAAAAAAACGGGTTGCCGAATTACAATTCCGAACTCGTTATAAGGCGGCCATTGTTGCAGTTCATCGTCATGCCCAGGTTATCGATTGGTAAGAAGTATAATTTGTATGGTGCTATTCATAGAAAAATGAACATAACATTCAATAGCATTGGGTGGCTCTGCCTTTTGGAGGGTGTGGAATATTTGACACCCCAATAATGTTTCATTTGTAAATCCTCAAGTAAGTGGACATGTAGAAGATGGAGAGGTTGTTGGATGTGGAATATATCACACCCTTCACTGTAGAGAGATACAGAGCCACAACGTGCTACAGAATGTTATGAATGCTACAAGAGAAAGGGGTGTTTTAAGTATAGTCCTAAAGATAAGATTTAAAAGTAATGACCTTTATAGGAGATTTTAAGTAAGAAATATGTGTCATTCTAGTAAAATATTACTAGAAAGACATGTATTTCTGACTTATAATCTCCTACAAAGGTCATTACTTAAAATATTATCTTTAGGACTATACTTAAAACACCCCTTTTTCTTGTATATGTAAATTTTTGAACTAAAATTATAATTTTAAAAACATTGTGTAAAAGCACATGGTTTCAAATGATCTAGTTAATTAAAGTCTATCAATATAATAAATTTTGTACAAAATATCCTAAAAATTTGTTATTTTCTTTACGGTAAAAATCATTCCTTTGGATAATATATTGTTATGTAATTGATATTGCAAAAAAAATGCATATGACCAATTATGTTCTAGATACATGCATTTTGTTGAACATTTCTAACAAATAGAGTACTTTCATACAGTCCAATTGGAAAACTAGAACTCGCCGCAGGAGATTGTTTGTTAATGGTAGCAGATGGTTCAGAATTTGTTTCAAAACATAGAAACAATTCAACTTTTGCTCTTGTATCAAAGGTAGTGATATAATTTATTGGATGAAGTTTGAATGCTCACTTTGAAATAAATTTTCGTGTATATTATCAATGTATTTAAGCATGTATCACTCTTTTTTTGATTAGGGTTATACTAGTTATGTATTTTTAATTAAAAATGACACATAGATACATAAAGTATCACAATTAATGTTGCATTTATATATTAAAATAATTATTTAAAATTTTATGAATTAAAAATGATTATAATGATTTATAAATCTCTATATCCAATACTTTATTGTAATAATTTTGAAAGATAATAAATTATATATTCCAAAAAGGATATTGGATATTGAATGATTTTTTTTATATAGCTTCCAGGATTTGTACCCATTCAACGTCAAAAAGCTGGAATTGCAATAGTCATTGTTATTGCGATGATTATTTCTAGTGCCTTAGGGGTAGAACTTATAACAGCTGCTTTATATGCTTGTGCTGGTCTCTTATTGTGTAGATGTTTGACACCTCAAGATGCAATGGTATACTACTATTAATATGTAAATCTCTAATAAATAATTCATGTATATTTCAACATAGTGAAATATTCATCACATAACATTCAGTAGCCCATAAGGTAGGTACACCCAAAAGCGCCACTTATTCATACTGAGCCTAGTTCATGCTATTAATTAGTTCAAATTTTTATGTAGTATTGTTGGCAAGTGAAAGCATCTTCCAACGCACCAAAGAACACAGGATTGGGATACCGTATGCAAAAGTTATTAACAGTCAAAGTCTGTTTCTGAAAGCGCCATCTACAGTCTGTGAACATGACTGATTTCAGAAATGTATGTGCATTGTAGATGGCGCTTTTAGGAACAGGGCGCTTTTGGGTGTACCTACCTTAGAAGGACTGCTTTCCCTTAGTGAAGTTCCCATCACTTGATTTCATCTGACATTTCTTGAAGTTTGCAACTTTAGTTACTGAATGGTGTAGAATATTTCACACCATTTCATCTACTGGATGGAATGGTGTGGGATATTCCACACCATTTCATCCGTTGGGAGGCAGTGTGACAGGGTGCTACTGAATGTTATGCACAGTTCAAAAACTTGCAAATAAATAATCATTTTCAATGAAGTACAAACTTTCTAATAAAAGATGGATGTTACATTATGCATCATAGTCAATATCAAATTATTAAGAAGTATTAATGTAATTGAAAAATTGTTAATATACTATATTTCATTGAATTTTAAGTTTTAATTTTTTAATCATATACTTCATAATGTTATTTATATTATATTAAAAAAATTCAAACATTCTTATTTCTTTTATTTAGGATGCATTAGAAACGCCTGTCCTTATTATGATTTCTGCTGCATTTGGAATTTCAGAAGCTATGGTATTAAGTGGTGCTGCAGATCTTGTAGCAAAAGTTCTCATGGGACTTGCTGGAAAAACTGTTGTAAGCAGTTCAATCAGCTGTACTTTATTCATGTTAGTATTGCTCTATATAACACACTCTAGGCTATTTTTACTATATATAAATGGAGTCTTAAGCTTCATTTTAATCATATAAAAAGTGGAATGTATAATTGAATTTAAATTCTTAATTATATGTATATATTATATGTGTCATTAATGTAAACCATCCATCCATCAATCAATCAATAAGCTTTGCAATTTCATACAATTCAAGTTAATGTGTAATAAACACTAGTAGAAACCCCCATTTAACCCCTAAAGGACCAACATGCGTTTTTTGGCTGCATAGAAATTTTGGGCAGGTACGTGTGATTGGAAATTTGAATATTTTGGGCTGAAATTTTAATAGAAGGTGGGGGCGAGGAATATTTTCATGACGTTTGGAGATATGAGTCAAAAGTTATGACCTAATATGTTGCTTTTTTTCGTAACTGGGCAGTTCGGGCAGATCAGAAAAAATCACTTTTTTCAAAAATGAAAATTTTTAACTGGTTTTCTAAATTTATATATAAGTGGAAAGCTTTGAATCATTCCATTTCAATCAAAGAGTCAAAAGTTATGAGGTTTTTTTGTTTGCGGGCAGTAATGGATTCTCTACTATTAAAGAAACTTCGAAGTCGTTTATTTCACTCAATTTTCAATATTTTTGTAAAAAAATAAAAACCTAGGATGTAGATTGATTATTACAACATTACAACCATTGGGATCGTCATTTTTTAATTCTATAATTAAATTTTTAACAATTTAGTATTATGAATCATTCTCTACTTCTTTTGACTTACTATTTTTTTCCTATATGTTGTACAATTCCAAACAACATGAAATTTTTTGAGCATATCTCCATCTTGTTTAGGAAACTGAATTCAAAGAGGCACCACCATTTTCAACATTTTTTCCTTGAGAAGTGAGCTTGTGAAGTGCAGCTGCCCGATTTTTTGCAGGATTGAAAAAATGGTTTTGGTGAATTTGAATGCTTATATCTTTTGATCCACATGGTGGAATTTTCTGAAAATTTTACCACATGTTTTTTAGACATTATACTACAAGATCCTACGGTTATATGTGTCAAAAATTGTTTTCTTCAAGAAAATTGATAGTTGTACTAGAAATGGCAGTTTTCGAGCGTTCTTGGTGAATACATAGTCATGGAACTTTAGGGGTTAATGTGACAAGGCGTAATTTTTCTTGACGGGTTTTGCTAGGCATCAAAAGTATCAACCTGTGTTTTTATGTCAACAAAAACGTTCAACACAACATCAATGCTGACATTAAAACACGGGTTGTTACTTTTGATGCCTAGCAAAATCCGTCAAGAAAATTTAGGCCTTGTCACATTAAACAGAGGTTTCTACTAGTGAAATTTTGATTCTATATGACCCTTAAATACCCATGGTGGCATAGCCAAGAACTTTTTGTTGCTCACTATGTAGTATTTTTAAGCAAAATAATTGAAAAAATATTTATGATTTAAAATTCATATTATTGAATTATAGCCAAAGAATTTTATGTTGGATGACTTTTAGATCACTTTAAGAAAAATTGAGATAATGCTACATATTCATTTACATAATATAAAGCAATTGTGAGGGGGTAGATAATTTTGATTGTTTTTTTATAGGCTTTTAATCTTCTATCAACATATCAAATCTAAAACTATATAGTGGTGAAAACAAAATTTGAGACTAGTTACAACAAATTTTTTGATGTAAGAGAGTGAATATTCATTGAAAAAGTTTATTTTAGATTTTATTTTATCAAAGTTTAATGTTTGGACTAAGAATCAACTTATTTTATATTTTTAGAGTCTTAAACTATGAAACTATCAATGACTATGGTGGATTCTATAGAATATAGAAACTATTGAAATGTTTATTTCTCTAATGTATAATAATTTTTGATTTTGAGAATTCAATTCAAAAAAGATAATGTTACAAAATATTTAAAAATAACTTTGTAAATATAAAGTTTAATCAATACTACACTTTAGTGCCTTAGACATTTAGAGGTTAATATTAATTATCAATATTTAATAAACTTATAATTTTTATGATCTATTTCATAAGATACATTCAAATTTACTGAAAAATCAAATTTATATTTGTTTATAGTTTGGACTCATTACATGCACATACATTGCTACAACTGTATTTTCATTAGCTATCACAAACAATGCGGCTGTGACTATTATGTTTCCAGTGGCTTTAGCGGCTACACAACAACAAAATTTTGACTTTAAACCATTTGCATATATACTAATGATGGCAGCATCAGCTGGATTTATGACACCAACAGGATGTTCAACAAATATCATGGTTTATGATATTGGAGGCTACAAATTTGTAGATTATTTGAAATACGGAGGATTGCTTCAAGTATAAATATATAAATTGATTTTTAATAGTAAAAAAATATTTTTGACAACATATTGTTTACATACAAATTATCTCTATGTAATTAAAAATAAATGATAGTGTTTGATTGAAGAATATTAAATTTTATGATTTAACTATTTTTTATTAAAACTAAATAAAATCTAATATTTTCATTTACATCAATGTTTATATTTCTCTAAATATTTAGAAGAAATTTGTCCCACTTACATTTTTATGTATTTTATAAAATAGGTTTGGCTATTAATTATTACAGTGGGAGTGACAATTACAAGTGACCATTGGTGGGTTTGGTGGTTGGTTATTATTCCACTTGTAATGGGTTTGACTCCATATTTAGCATCTTTGGTGAGGGTCATTTCATATTTTTATTATGTAAATTGTGTTGTTTTTGGAAATGCATATAGACTATAGTCTACCTTCATGAGTATTACAATCCTATATTTAAGTAAATTTTTCTAATCATTTGTTGTGATGTCCCAATAATTTTTTGTATGAAACCATAATATCAACATAGTTATAACAAGTTTATTGTTGGGATATCATTTGGGACATGTCTTGTATATAATTACATAATTATGTGTAATATTATCTCAAATTTATTGTTATTAAAAATTATTTTCTAATTATTTTTGTTTCATACTAATAAATGTATCATCTTATTTATTTTTGGATCTTTTGACATAAAAAGACATGCTTTTTCTTTAAATTTAGAATTTTCACATTGAATTTTTGTGGTTTGATGTTGCAGAAATCTAATATGCCTAAGACTTCACCTTTAGCAACAAATGATAGTTTGAAGAATACTTTAGCCAATACTTTCATTGATAAGTCATTTATTCAAGTTGACAAAATTCAAGATAGCATTCTTCTTCTAGAAAAACCTGAAAGTAGTAATGCACATAGTGATTATGATCTTAATCATATCAAAGTTTCAATGGATGATTATAAAAATAAACAGAATTTAACCAATGACGAATTAATAAATCTTGAATTTCTATCTCAACCTCAACCTTTTGAACCTCTTCATATAACAAATTCTTCTAAATCACAACTCACTAGTCAACAATCAATGCCCCCTATTCCAAATGATAAACAATTTCAACAACAAAGTGATGCCATACAATATTCTAGAATATACAGACAAGTGTCTGGTTTTGATATGGTAACATGGTCTTCACCTCCTTCAGGACCATTGCATCAAGATGGAATTGAAAGCTCGGAACTTACTACAATACCTTTGGAACAAAATAGACATTGTGGGCTTCCATCATCTAGTTCTACAATCCAAAATATTGAATTCATTGAAGGTGATAGTCTTGAAATTGCTTTGTTAGATAAGCAAACAAAAAACATCAACAATACGCCATTATCACAAAATCTCACGTCAATTGATAGCTTACAAATGAATAATCCTAAAGACCCAATGAATAGCCATAAAGCTCCATGCCAACATGGGCCTCTTAGAGGTAAGAAAATGAAGTAGTGAGGTATTGATGTTGCAACCGATAATGATATGTCAAATACATATTTCAATAATATTTTTATTTTATTTATAATATGACTATAAATCAATGAGGGGATAATATAACTCCATAATAGTCATAAGAATATTATTTTAATACTTATAAAATTATATTTAACTAAATCAATTTGAAAATTATAGCTTTATTTTTGAATGTATCAAATGTAATAGGATCAATACAAATATCAGATAGTGATATAGCAGCTGGTATAGTGCTTAAAGGCAAAGAATGTGAATCATTGAACAAGCTAAATTTAAACAAGAGATTGTCACAACATTATGCAAATGATTATAATTATCTTCAATGATAAAATAGTTGTCTATGACAATCTATGAAATGAATGCATGCAATAATATTTAGAAAGATTTTTTTATAAACAATCCATTGTTTATTTGATTGATTTTTGGCAACAAGGTTTTAGAAAAGGTGATCAAAATTGATTTAAGTTTTAAATAATTTTCTATCACGAGATAGTACTAAACTAGATTTAAGTGATTCAATGCAACAATTCAATTTAATTGTTTATTGAAGCCTATCATGTTTAGAAAAGTAGTCTGGATACAATATTTGTTTGAGTGTCTCCTAAAGTAGTATTGAGGTTAAAAAATTTAGTGTAATTTTTTATAGCTTCTATACTTCTATAGTAGAAATTTTGGTTAGTCCTATTAGTATCTTTGAAACGATTTACATTACATACACTATTTGGACAATAGATTGTAATTAATACATAAATAAGTTGTCAATATATGCAATATTTTTATAATGCATAAATAAGTTGTGAATTTAGAGTCTAAAATAGTAAGGTCCCAATTACAAACCTTATTTTTCAATTGAACCATGACTATTGCATCTAGAATGTATCCTAGCTATAGTATTAGAAGTGTTAGTTAAAGAATCTATATTTACATCATTTATTATAAGTTATTAGTTTGGATGACTTTTATAATAGTAGGTGTTAGGATAGGAAGATGTTTTGATGAATGAAATTGGTGGTTACAAAGGTTACAAATGAACCTTAAATGAAGCTACATCTTTTTGAGCATTTTCTCCATCAATATCCTTCTTTCTACACAATCAACTAGGTAATGAATTTTTTGATTTTTTAATAAATTTTGGAAAATCTTTGAATGTTACCTCAATTCACATGTAAGTGGTTTCATGGTACATACTACTCTTCAACCTTAAAATCAAATGATGTGATGAATGTAGTAAATGTCCGTAGTGTTGTGTAGTGCAAAAAAATTCCTTCAATTTAAAATTTATTATCAAATGGAGGTTACTTAAATTTGAACTTGATATTCAATTATAATTTTTTGCCAAGCAAAATTTATCTTTGAAGGTAAACACTCAAATTGTGGCATCAACAAAAATGTAGTGAATTGTAAAATTGATATAAAACTTATATTTTAATGAAATAATTATGATCCTAGAAATCTAATGAGATGCAATTATCATGGTACATTTGAACATCAATTCCAAGTCATTTCATTTGTTATTGAAGACAGATTATTGTAAATACTTTTATTTTTAATTTTAGGCATAAATGATATTATGTGCGCGCACGCATACAAATATATATATTTGGTAACTACACTCCAAAAAATAAAACTACAAAGGAAAAACCTTGGAAAAGACATAGGTTCAAAAAAAAATTTAATCTTCGTTACAAAGATTACATAATTACATCTCCCAATTCCTCCATAGCCTCTATATTTTTGTTAAAAAAGTCCAATTTGAAGAAGCACTTGCATATCAACAAAGGTGACTTATTTTGTAGTTAGATATGCATGTGATTCATAAGGCCCATGAGTTTCAACTTGAGAAGTCTTTCAACAATTTGATTATAACATATCAAAGCCTCAAAACCTCAAAACCAAAAAATGATGCTTTTTGACTTCATTTTTGACCAGGTTAACCCCTAAAGCCCCGACTATGTTTTCACCAAAAAATGCTCCAAAACTGCCATTTCTAATACAAGTGCAAATTATTTTTTTAAAACACATTTTTGACTCATGTAACCATAGGATCTTGTAGTAAGGTGGTTTGTAAACATGTGGAAAAAATTTCAGAAATTTCCACCGTGTAGATTGAAAGATATAAGCATTTGAATTGACAAAAATTGTTTTTTTATCCCTGCGAAAATCCGGGCAGCTGCACTTCACAAGGTCACATTTGTGTGAAAAAAAATTCAAACTGGTGGTTACTCTTTGAATTCATACTTCAATGCAAGTTGGCTACATTCTCAAAAAATTTCAAACCATTTGGAATTGTACAACATATAGAAAAAAATAAGTAAGTAGAAAGAAGTAAAAAATGAGCCAAAATACTAAATTGTGAACATTTCATTCGTGAAATTGAAAATTTTCAATCCCAATGGTTAAAATGTTGTAATAAACAATCTACACATTATGTTTTTATTTTTTTTCAAAAATATGAAAAATTGAATTAAATGAAGAATTTCAAACTTTTTTGGGACTGTAGAGATTCTGTAACTGGCCACAAACTACCCAAAACTCAAAATCTTCATAACTTTTGACTCATTGATCGGAATGGATTGATTCAAAGCTTCCCATGTCTGTATAAACCTAAAGAACCAATTTGAAATTTCACTTTCTAAAAAACAGTTTTTTTGAAGAAGTTTTTTCAGCTGCCCGGGCTGCCCGCCGAGTAAAGGAAACAACATATCCTACCATAACTTTTTAACCGTGAAGTCAAAAGTCATGAAAATTGTCAGGCCTTAAAGCTACTCCTCGGGCACATATTGTATCAAAATTTCAAAGAAAAAAAATAAAAACTCCATCCGTAGTGAGCTGCCCAAAAAATTTATAATCTCAAAAAACGGGGTTCAGGGCTTTAGGGGTTAATCTAGTAGCCCATACTTTGGAAAAACACACGTGTCATTGACTTCATTCTTTCATTGTGACATTCTACATGGGTGAATTTTCAAACACATGGGAAAGAGACCCACGTCCCCATCTAAAGTAAGGTAAGTCCGTGTATGACTGGCCAAATGCCATCCAGCCCATCACAAACAAAATAGTACTAACTGTGTACACACCCAAATCTGAAATGTGCCTCACTAGAATATTTTTACCTGTGATGGGTTGGCAGGCATTTTAGCCTGTCATAGGTTGGTTTATCTAAAGGTGAACCAATTGTGGTGTACATTTCCCCTCTAAAATGTACCCATTTGAGACATGAGGGAAATGGGTTCCCATATTCCACAGGCTCTAAGAAAAACAGTCCTGCCAAGTTTGACGCCCACTTGGTCAACTGGAAAGAAGTATTTGAACAACTGCCATTCATACATGAGCTGTGTCCGCTAAACACGGTGATAGTGCGGTACGTCAAAGTACACGTCCGTGCTGGTAGTTGGCAAAATCCGTTGCTCGAGGAAGAAAATGAAGGGCCGGCCTGGTGCGCCTATCGATTCCTGTATCGAAAATTGGGTATAAATTGTGGACATTCACTCTAATCTGAAATTGTTTTCTACAACTAATGATTGAAATGTCTACATCGATCTTGGAGAGAGCAAATGTATTTGCAGATCGAAGAAGAGGAGGTACTGTACACCACCGCAGCCGCTAAACTCAAGCGCCGAAACTTGAAAGCGTTCCAAAGCACTAATCCTCCTGCCTTGAGGCATATTTCTGTCCCCACTGGTTTGTCGACTTGAATGTTACTGTCGTCCAAGTTCTGATTTACTGCTTCTAGTTCATTTGCTTCAAGCCAGAATGAACGAGTACTACCCACTTCTGCAGCGCACCTGTTCGATCAATAGTCGCTTTGCCAGATCCAAGTTCCTGGTCCAAGTTGCATAAGGTGCTCAGGTTTTCTTGTGAAGGTGCGTTACAGATCCAATTGTTGCAGCTTTCGAAAGTTTGCCAGAGGTTTGAACGGATTTAATTTGCAGGACTTCGGAGCTTTCAAACCGCTACAGGCATGGTCACATAAGTTCATTCAGAAGAGTCTGAGACTCTGAGAGCCTGCGGCAATATGCTGGCATTCAAGTGCATGTTGCTCCGAAACCTGAGATAGTTTAGATCTGAGGTTCCAGGACTGAGACAGTGCCAGTCTCTTGATATTCAGTCTCTTAACTTATGTAACGATTTGCTCTCTTATCAATGTGCACCATAAAATTTTGACACAAATAAACACTAAGCTTTGCACGTATGTACTTTCTCAGGTTGGATACAACGCGCTCGTTTTCCTTGAAAGCTCGATTATCATTGACAACATGCTGGTGTCAGTACATGGTGCGACACTCCCGCAACTGTCGAGAGATGTGGCAGGAGATAATATAATGCAGCTTCTACAGATAACGAAGCAGTGACTATCGGTGAGGCTTCTTCTACGAGCACAGACTGTGGCGATTCACTCTAATATAAGCGTGTAATTTCTGGATTTATGGGCAATTAATTTGGAATCAACTCCGCTGGTCATTCAGTTTGCACCGGCCACCCTCTAAGGTGCCTACATATTGCACAGAGTAAAATGCATATTCAAAGTAAAACGGGAGCATGTGAATTGTTGAGGGCGAAGAAATGCTACCAGGCAAAGCTTCTTGCGTATCTCCATTCAATGATATGCCTCATTCAACTGGTCACCTGTCAGCAAAGCAGTATGGCCAACGGTACTACCATATCCGGGTCAAAGTTCTTGGAATCTCCAGGAGGAGTATTCAAAGTGGCTATCACCTCGCCGGATCCTTTGGCTCCGGCTCCGGCGTACATGCTTGCCATCTTTTATGTCAAAGCTCCGGACAACAAAATCATCTGGGTTCCCAACATACTTCCATTCTTGAGTAACACAAACGCCAGCATTACTTTAAGTAAGTCTGGAGACCTTGGGGTTTATGACAACAGCGGCGAAGAGACAAAACTCGTGTGGAATTCCAACACTGGAGACGTAAGCACGCTAGCTTCACTTTCCACTTTGTTTGCATTCGTGAGTCGTGACTAGATCACTGAGCTTCTCCGAATAGAATTCTGTAGTGATTTTGTATACTAACATTTGCAATTCTGTGCATGCAGAGGAATGTAGTCAGGGCCACCATTTTGGACACGGGCAACCTGCAGTTGCTCAACCCAAACAACGAGGTGGTGTGGCAAAGCTTCGATTACCCCACCGACACACTCTTGCCGAACCAGATTTTCAGAGATGGCGCAACCATTACTGCATGGGAAAACGTCATCGACTGGAGACTTGGAAACTATACATTGGCATATAAGTCATCTTTGATCACCGCATCCTGGAAAGTCCCCTACCCTTGGCAGTATCCGACTCAGGACTACTGGTCAGCCTCCTCGGAAGGACTTACTAGTGCAACCCTAACGCCTGCGGGTGAATTTCTGGGGACCACTGTAGTCTCAAGATTAAACGTCTCTTTAGGGTCCGCTGCAGCATTCCCGGTGCAAGCTCGCCTGCTTCGATTGACGCTGGACTTTGATGGCAATCTTCGTATGTACAGCTGGACAGAGGGTAACACAAGCTGGACGGTCGAATGGATGGCTATTGGGTTGTCTCTCGAGGGCCTATGCAAAATTTCTGGACATTGCGGTCCCTACTCAGTTTGTGATGCCGGGGTCTGCCACTGTCCGCCTAGCTTTGAATTCGTGAACACTAACGACCGAAGGTTGGGATGTCGACGGCAAGAGCCGCTAGCAGGATGCAACTCCGATGCATCCACCGATACATTCAGCATTGAATCCAATGCCAATTGGCCCTCCAGTGACTTAAGAAACTTCCAAAACGTCACTCTAGCCAGGTGCAAGGAGCTGTGTCTGGCTGATTGCGCATGTGTAGCTGTCATTTCTAATATCCCGGACGATGAAACTAGTGTCCTACTTGACAGTTGCTGGCACAAGAATGACGTCCTTCTCATGGGTAAGAATCAGGCCAACTCACGGGCCTACCTTCGAGTTGGGGGAGGCTCTCTCCAGTCTTCTGCTTCAGCCCCCCTTTCTGCGTTGGAGGCCACTCTCAGTGCTGCTGTCGTAGCTCTCGCTATCCTCTGCTGCTCTGTTGTAGGCCTGTTTGTTGCTATGAAGATAAAGAACTCGCGGCAGAAGAGGTTACAGGACAAGTGGCTAGCTGCCAAAGGCACCATGATCCGATTCTCGTACCGGGAGATTCAACTCATGACCGCCAACTTCGCCACCCAAATTGGAGAAGGAGGGTACGGAACGGTGTTCAGGGGCCAAATTGGACGAGATCTTGAGACCAATGTCACGGTGGCTGTGAAACGGCTGAACAAGGGGCTCTCCAGTCAAGTGGAGAAAGAGTTTCTGAACGAGGTCGAAACACTCGGCCTCATCCACCATGTCCATCTCGTCTCTCTCCTCGGCTACTGCACCGATGCCGAACACAGGGTGCTGGTCTACGAGTACGTTTCCAGAGGCTCCCTCGACCGAGTGCTCTTCCGAGATGAAAAAAACTCCAGAGTTCCGGCCTTGGAATGGAATTCCCGGTTCGACATAGCTGTCCAAACGGCTCGAGGGTTGGCGTACCTTCATGAGGATTGTCAAAAGTGGATCATTCACTGTGACGTCAAGCCTGAAAACATTCTGCTGGATTCTTCGTATAGTGTGAAAGTGGCTGACTTCGGACTCTCCCGCATCCGAAGCCGTGACCAGATGACGCAAACAAGCAGAACTATGAACATCCGAGGCACTCTTGGCTACCTGGCCCCGGAGTACTGGTTGTCGGATCAGGTCAGCATCTCCAACAAGGTCGATGTCTTCAGCTATGGGATGGTGTTACTGGAGATTATCAGCGGACGTCGCAACGTCTTGCGAGCATCGCCCAACTTTGAATTCATGGACAGCCACATGGACGCGCCGTTCTTCCCGATGTGGGCATTCCCCAAACTGGAGACGGAAGCGTTCATGGACGTGTTGGATCCGGCAGTGACAGCGGGGGTGGATTCGGAAGAAGTGCGGAGAGCTTTGCGCGTGGCGTTTTGGTGCATTGCTGAAAAGCCGCAGCATCGGCCGTCGATGAACGAGGTTGTGCAGATGCTACAAGGGCATATGGCAATCGAGTTGCCTGTTCCACGGCCGCCATACTTTGACATTTTGGAGCTCAAAGATGATGAGGGTGACTGTAGTAGGAGCGAAGAGTCCAGGATTAAATTCTCAACAACACCATCTTCCAGTTTGAGATGATAACTGGAAGTATGGATTTTGTATTTTCAATGCGTACAAAAAATTGTTATGTTTTTTTCTTATGTACAAAGATCTTACTTTGGGGGAAGCCTCAGGGTTGCCAAGGTTCTAATAAGCTTCTACTACACCAAAAATTGCGGAGATGCAGAAGTGATTACAATTGGTCAGGGCCGTAATGAAATGGGAGTTGTGTTTCTGGACTTTGGAGTTCTTGGTCAACGCTTCCTTTTGCTGTTCTCTTCTTACGCCTTTATATTTAGTTATGTTGTTAATTGTCTTATTGTTGTCCATTGTATTCATTTCTTCTTGATGCCGGTGCAAGGTACAGTAAATGAATAGAGGTTTGCTGAAGGCAAATTGAGAAACTTAGAATGATCAAATAGTGCTTGAGGTGCAATGTAATATGATCTTGTGTGGATAAACTTACTAATTTGCGTATTTCATTTGCATAATACTCATTTTCTCGTTGACACTGTAAAAACAATTTTCAATTGCATGCTTTAGAGTTGATCAACTTAACAGCTCCCTGGAACCTAAGTGAGTGATTAATGCCAGTGATTTATATGCTAGGCGTTCTTCATATTCTCGTACAATTTCCTAACTAAGACAGAGCTCAATGAATTTTGGGTTTGTGACGGTGTTTCTTGCTGTTGCGACTTTCAAGGGCTGTCAGATTACTTGCAGTTGCTCTATCAATGCAAAACAAATGCACATCTGTAGATGCTGTGTTCTCAATACGTGATGAAAAAGATGAACCAAATATCCTCATATCTCTATGGCATGAAGAATTGGAGTATATTGTCGCATATTAGAGTTTCTCGATCTTCAAATTGGCATGTCAAACAGAAGTATAGATGTCATTCTATGCAGGCAAGAAAATTACAAGCCATCTTGAAATCGGCATTACTCTTGGATCGCCTGCTTCGAAATGTGTGACACGATAACCAGGGTACGAAACACCTCAAGGATTACCTATGCTCAGTCAGCTCGAGTATTTGGATTGACTCGAGGCTCCAAAATTGAGGACAGGCTTGTTCATTGCGAAGCTACAGACAGTGTCGACATTTCGATGTCACATCTTTCATCGGACAACTCGAAAGATTGATCAACAGGTTCATCTCATGAGATGCTAGATGAAAATGTAGTCCACTCTCTTGCGCAAATTCCTTCACTGATTTTATGACAAACTCCTCGAAGCTCTGAAATTCTACTGTCGACATTCCCTCACTGATTTTACGAATCCAATAAGTTAGACTCCTATAATGTGAGCAGTTGACACTGCATTCTCTCAAAAGGGAACAACAATTTGATCTCGTGTAGATAAAATTGAATTCATTAAATTCTGGTTCTTGTATATGTTCACTCATAGATATTGTCAATGTCGTTTAATTGGTGCAATTCCGGTCGCCCAAGATGTGACAAAAAGCTGTATATTCTAGGAGTGGTGCAGAATTGCGTTTCAGATTGCATATCCAGAAAGGTGCCGAAGTCGTGTTATAATTCTGCCAATCTAATACACGACAGCACTTGACGTTAGAACATTTTGAGAATATTATGTAAACTTCTGCTGCAGATATTTGAGAAATTCCTACATAGGCACCCTACTTTAGGAATACTTTCCACAGGATCGGAAATTAGAAGCAAAAGCATGTAACATTTGATTTCAATTCAGACGACGGAAGCATGGACCCTGACTCCGAGAATTTTAAGTTACTGGAGCACGAATTTAGAGAACCATCATTCATCCCTTACTACTAATGACTCTCACGGGACATGGCCCATGGCAGCAGATACCGTAAAGAATTATAAAGAAGTTCAGGATGAGCTCTAAAAGTTCATAATTATCAAGAATGCAAGTCTCCCCCAGTCTGTGTATCAAATAAGTTCGAGGAAGATCAAGTCTATTATATTGGCGGGTTCAATCAAGAGTGCGAAAATTTTGACGTTTGTGTACTCCGTCTTTTGTAAACTAGGACCAGAAAATAGATAAATTGACTATCTGAGGTTTCAGAAAGGCATCTAAAAAGTGCCAAATTCTGCCATTTTTAACGAGGAACGAAGTTACAGAAACTACTACGGCTTTTTTTACATCTTTCTCGATCCATGTGCGATGTAGTAGAAGTATTGAAAGAGCAAAAGATGTGAGTTGTATACGGTTTAGTGAATTTCTTATGCAGAAGACGCTCCAAAAGATATTGCCTACAGGTCAATATGCCCCAAAAGAATACTCTCAACGAATGGTTCGGTTGTTGTCTGAATTGTGCTTGGAAACTACTAATCTAGCACTCCATGTGTGACAGAAAAATAGAACATTTTTTCTTTGAAATGCAAGTCAATTCAACGATTTTTAAGGGAAGATTCATGCCAAAGATAAAACTAGAACCTCGTAAACGGGAAGATACCGAAATCATTTTGGCTTTCAGACTGGCATTCCATCCATCTCTAAAGCCTGAGTGTCATGAGGCCATGGCATTAGACAGTGTCATTGGCATCAACAAGTGACAAGGAGAATATTTACATCAGATCTAATTCAACTGAAAACCATGCATCTCATGTTTTTATTTTGTTATTTTCCTTTTCACTTTCCACTTATTTCATAACTGGTTGAAGGCAAATTTCGCCTCATAGTCTTGTTCATTTGGAAGCTACTCCCTCTGTCTCAAAATAAGACAAGTGTTTCCTTTCTGTTTTACAAAAGAAACACTAGTCTTATTTTGAGATAGAGGGAGTACATAAAGTATAAGGTAAGAGGATCAAACTGTGACCAAGCAATAAAAGCAAACATGACTCAGAGGTACCTTTTGCTTTCTTCAATGTAAATTACCAACTCTCCACATTTTAGGAGGTGGTCACTTCTCATGCCTAATGCATTTCAACTTCAAAATTTTGTAACTAATTCCATAAAGGTCCAAAAAATATGAAACAACTTTTGGGTTGGATGTTGATTCTATTTTTCTTCCTACAAAAATTTACCGAAAATTGCATCAAGGAACTTAGCTTCCTCAAAAGGGTGATCAACTCTTAAATGGTTGCTTTATAAGCCTCCTACTTTATCTGTCAACTTGGCTAAATAATCTTATTTACATCCATTAATTTTATTTAGGTTTGAAAGTAATCCAATAATATTGTCAAAATCCAATAATATTTACCCATCAAAAGAAAAACCATTGATCTCACTTGCTTTAAGCTTGAGCATATGAACAATTGTTGTTCAAGTGTTGTTGCTATATTTGATGTATTTTTGAAGTTCAAATGATAGGAAGACTATTGAGAGTTAATAGATCCTTAAATTTGCTTTTTAAGCTTTATGGGGTGCAAAGCCTTGTTTTTGAGGGAATAAAAATATTTTGAAAATCATCTAGGAATTAGTGTGTTTTTCCTTATGCTTTTTTCAAAACAAATGGTCAAATATGATACTTAAAATATACATAATTGTAGTAATAAGTATTGAACTTCTTTGGTTTCCTTGAATAAAGTACCGGAAATTCATAGTATGGTCATTGTATGCAAAAGCCATTTCAACATTGTATATATACAAAACTTTAAAATTTAGGTCCTTCCTCCAATCATTGTGAAAATAGATGGCTAGAGATGTCTTTTGAATTCAAGAGACATGAAACTTGTCTTTGCAACAATACAAGCATAGTACGCTGTCGGGTAGAGAGGAGCGCGCTTAGGGAACACGCAGGGTGCCTGGTTGCAAGTCGTTGAGTGAGTGACAAGTAATGTCGAAAACTCAAATCTTCACTCGATCTTTACTTCAATCTTCACTTGAATCTTCTATAGGCCTATCTTGTGGTGGCTCTATGGGGTCAAGGATAAGGGTGTATAATAAGAAACAAAGCTTTGAACGGGTAAAACGGGATAGCCAACACGAGTGACCGTTCGGATGATGAGCCCCTAAACTTCAAACCTACGATGATCAGGAAGCGCCTTTCATCAATGGGAACAACATAAAAGATCGAACATGTGGGCCATTAACCCCACTTCGTCGCCACAAACACAAAACGGGGCTAATAACTGTCATAAGAATGACTCCATAGTCCGCAACCAAGTTTACGATGCAAAAATTGAAATAACAACTAGCCTCCAAAACCGGTTGGGAAAAACAAGCCACAAGCTACACACACGAATCTTCAATCTTCTCCCCCCTTGAGTCCCAAATCTTCAACCTTGAGTCTTGAAAACTTCTTTTACTTTCAAACTTGAAGAAATCTTAACAAGAACTAAGTAAAATTAAGTTCCATACAAGCTGCGACCTTTCATCCAGTGTCACAAGTGCTCTAGGAACTCAAATGCTAAGTGCTTTAGCAATTTAGAAAACTAAGAGCACGAACTAATCACTCACAAAATTTGAGCCTATTCTAAGATACTATTCAAAAGTTATATGAGAGCAAAGTTGAGGTCCTCCTCCTTCTTCCTAAACAATCACTGCCTCTTTAAATCTTGATTCAAAACTCCAAATACTAAGTGTGAGATAAATTTAGAAAGATCTCACTAATATCTATAACTTGTAAAAATATCACAATGATCTAAGATACTGTCCAAAAGTTATGAAAGGTAGAGTCTCGGCCTTCTCAAATAAGAAGGTATGAAATTCTCCAACCTTTGATACTACATAACTTTTGCATCACAACTCCAATTTATACAAATAAACTCAATTTGGAAAGATAAAATGATGATCTATGACGTCTCAAAGTTTCAATTCCATAAAAAAAACTGACCAAAAGTTGTGGGCGTTGAAGATACGGCCTCCCTCCTTCAAGTCCAAACTCCACTCCAAAGTTTGTCACCTCATAACTTTTTGATAAAAACTCTAAACGATAAGTATCATATCTTTTTAAAAAGATACACACAAGGACAATACACCCTCTAAATCTCAAGTCAAACAAACAGGTATTACAAAAATTATAGCTTGTTGAAGCCTCTGCCCTCTCAATGGAGATCCTTGGGTCTTCACAATTTCAAACTCTTATAGCTTTTGATTCTCAACTCCAAATTCAACTTGTGAACACTCTTTGAAAATCTCTAAACACAAGGTATGTCATGCCAAAATTTCATTACTCAATTCTTCATACTCAATGAGCTACATCAACCCAAAATTCGACCAAAACTCTCCAAAACTCTTCAAAACACACACACACACTTCTCTCTCTCCACACACCAACTAATAAAAAAACTCCTCCTTGAAAAACTCCCAAAATCCCCTTAAGAGGAGGAAGAAGATCACTCATCAACCCTAAGTTAAGTGGGAGATGCCCAAATGGATCTCCGAACAACTATTGGCCAAAGGAAAAGAACAAGAACATAAGTTCAAGTTTACTCTCCAAAGCCAATGAAACTCAAAAATCAAACTAAAAAAAATAAACTAATTCTAACTCATAATCTTATCTTCTAAACATATAGATAAAATATAAGATTAAAATTAGATATTAAACTTCAACTAAACTAAATGGAGGTAAAAACTAAAGTCAAAGAAGAATCCTAAGACTCTAAATTTCATGACTTCATAAAAATTCTCCAGTTCAACATTTTAGTGTTGAACTTCAAACCTAAATATAGATTCTAGAACTTGAATTCTAAAATCTAATTTAAATATAAAATACGTATACATTTTAAATAATGTACTTATTTACATCACGACAACACAAAATCAAAGAACCTTCACATTTTGGGCTTCAAGGTTTGGTATTGTGATATGGTCTTCACCTATTTTGGGACCATTGTATTTAGACCAATGTGAAAGCTCTAAATTCATGACAATATCTTTGTAGAGAAACAAACATTGTAAACTTCCATCATCCAGTCAACAATCCAAAGTATTAGATTCATTGAAGGTGATAGTCTTGAAATTGTTTGATTGGATACTTGGATACATATACAAACAACACTAATACCAACAATATGCCATTATTACAAAATCTCAAATCAAATGAGGGTTTGCAAATGAAAAACTTTGAAGAGCCAATAGGTTGTCATAAACCTCATGCCAACATGGACCTCCCAAAAATAAGAAAATGAAATAGCAAGGTATTGATTTCACAACATAATAATAAGCCAAATACATAATTTCTATAATAGTTTTTATTTTCATTTTTATATGACTATGAATCAATGTGGGGATATTTAACACTATTTATTCATAAAAATAGCATTAATATCTGTACAATTACATATAATTAATTTAATTTAAGAATAAAGATTTGGTTTTCAATCTTTATTTTACATATAGGAGGGTCAACACAAATATTAGACAATGATATTAATAGCAATTAGTATAGTCCTTGAAGGTAAAGAATGTGAATCATTGAAGAAGCTAAATTTGTCCATTACATTTATTCAAATTTATTCAAAGGATGGATCCATATCCACTACATTTTAGGAGGCACCAATTGATATCTATAGTAATCTTAAAAATTTCTTCCCAAGTTTTAATTTTTTTAATCTCAGGACGCAACTTAGGGTTTTTCCAACTTTCACTAGCTAACTTTCATAAGAGTTTTTTTGGCCGTATTGGAAGATTGCGAGTTCTGGGATTGTGGGAACTTGTTCAAATCTATTCTACAAGCAATTTAATGTAGCCAAAGGACTACCACATTAGATAATCATATTTAATTAATATTTAATTTTTTTTTCCAAATTTTTTTTCAATTTTTTCAATTTTTTCAATTTTCAATTAAAAAAAATTAAGTTATTTTTTAATTATTTTTTAATTTGACCAATAGTGATTGGTTCACAAATTGGGATTCAAGACTAAAACAATTTCTTAGTGCCCTGAAAAAACCTCTTATAAACCAATCTGTTTTTTTCCGATCATTGGGCTTATTTACCTTAACCTTGTAGCTCTATTGCAGATACTCAATGTCCAATGGATGACTTTGCTTGACAACAATGTTCCCAAAATTGGCTAAATTTTGCTTGGTTCTACCTAAAAAATCCTTGCGTAATTATTACATTGTAGAAAAGGGCTTTAAATGGAGCCATTTTAGTCAAAATTACAATAAACGATGAAATTTGATAGCCAATTTGCAACTTCTTCTATAGTAAAATTAGAATATATTTAGTTAGTTTTGTTTTACAGTACTTCCAATATTCCTTCACAACGAACAAAATCCTTTCTTTTCTATTTTGTTTTGATACTACTAACTCTTAAGATAGCCAAATTGATGCCTATTTCTCTTGAAAGGTAGCATATAGCACCAAATTTCAAAAACAGTTCTAGGATCACTGCTTGACAGTGTAAAGTAGAAAAAATGTTTTTGTTTCCAATTCATTTATTGGGAGGGTACTTGTGTACATTTTCAATGAATAGTATTGCAAAGTCCCTCATTATAGTATAATTGACTTTTTTAAAGAAAGATGCTCAATCCACAAATAATCCTTGTAGTATATTTTGGCCATTCTTGCTAATTTCTCTTAATGTGAGTTTTAGCCATGAAAATGATATTCTTTGAATTTGAATCCAACTATAGCTTATTAAGTATAGTTTTTACTCTAATTAAAAAATTTGAAAAATTCACTTCAGTAAATTTCAATATTTTATAACAATATGAACTTTGCATCTATATTATATATCTATAGTGAAAATTTCATATCTTTTAAGTATATTTTGTATGTCATATGAGGTTAATTCAGCTGAAAAAAAGTCATAATATATTCAAATTTTTCCTGAAAATTTGGAAACTTAATAACGTGTAGACATATGACTTCATCTCTGAAAAACAAATTTAAGAATTTGCATTCATATGTAGTTACAAAATGGCAGGATCTATAGTGGTGACAGGTGGGGCTTGAAATCAGTGGTCATGGGGCCGTCCTTACAGACGCCTCGAAGACCGGCTGGTCAACAGACAGCGTTCCCCGGTACGGAACCCCGTCATCTCCGGAAACCCCAAAAGCATTCGAGCTGGCGGACCAGTTGGCGGCTGAGCTGGCGAACGGACCCCTTCTGGTCCGGTTCTCATCTCTTTCTGAGAGGCAGCCCGCCGCGTGAAGGCCGGGTCGCCGGGAACGGCGATTGCAGCGCACATTCTCAGCCGTCGTCGTCTCCCTCACATCCCCCCTTCGAATAAAACTTTCGCCGTTGCTTCTGCTCCACTTTCCATATTCTTCTCCGAAGCCCCTCCAGCATGTGATTCGGGATCCAGGCTCTCCCCATACCGAGCTTAAGTTCCCTGCCCTGCCGTCGAGGTTAGATTCCCGTCGCAACTGCACTTCAGTTACAGAGCGAAGCTTCTACCGAGAACACCCCGCAGATGTGGGAGTCATTGTTGTTTTCTTCTTGAGTGACGGACAGAACTCACAGAAGAGACGGATTGCAGTTGCTGTTTGTTCCCCCACACTATTTTCTTTATTCTTATATCACTTTCTGGAGTGTTGAGACTTGGGAGGGTTCTTTTCTTGGGAACTTCTTTTCAAACTTGGACGACTTGGACGAGTGAGTTGTCTTGTGTCGCTCTATTGGGCGACTTTGGGAAGGAGAGGGCAACGACGGGGTTGGCGGGGGACTGACTGCGGAGGGTGTTGGCTTGACTTGGCTTAGGGGAGGTTGGTGACAAACTGTGATGGAGGGTCGAAGGATCAGGAGTAGATTGCGGAAGTGACGACGACAGGGTTGTGATTGTTGACGACGGAGAGCGTGAGAAGGGAGAGATTGAACAGGAGGAGGAGGAGGATAGGCATCAGGCAACGAGGATAGACTGAGAGGAAAGCAAAGAAGGAGATGACGGTGGCGGAGCTGAATCCCGAGATGGAGAACGAGGAAGGGTTTGAGGTGCCTTACCATGTGGCGCTCACCACGTATTTCTCGTATGCGATTCTGTTCATCATCGGCAGCATCCGGGACTTTTACCGCACTCTTCGCAGAACTGGGAAAAAAGTTCAGCAGGTATGGATCAGAACCCTTCTCTCACCAAAGCTTCGCGTTGAAATCCGGGTTAGACATGCAAAAAGGGTCGAAGAGCTAAAAAAGCGTTCGTGGTGGCAACTCCGACATTGTTGGAGTTTGAGTGATAACGAGTTTAGTAGTGTGCAATACTTCTGGAAAGATCCATGGGCTTTCTGTCAAGATCGTTGACTTCTGATTTTACGAGATCCTGTTCCTCTTGCTAAGGATACACTCGGATACATACTTTTCTGTGTTTGGGATGCACGACTCTCAGCATTGTAATACACGCCGAACTGAGATTTGATTTGAAGTGATTTCCTGGTTGAGTGATATAGATTCTGTTTTTTGAGATGAGTGAAGGGATTTTTTTTGCGATGAGGATGTAGAAATCCTCTTTAGTGATTATGTAATTTTTCATGCATTGTTTTGTATCAGGGTTATGCTCCTCTCTGCAAGGATTTCGAGGATTTCTACACGCGCAGGCTGTATCACCGCATTCAGGATTGCTTCAATCGACCAATTGCGAGTGCACCCACCAATTGGATCGATGTAGTGGAACGTGTTTCCTATGACAGCAACAAAACGCTGCAGTACGTCGTCACTCGTTCTCTTTCCTCGACTTCGGAAAAATATGAACTGGTCCTCTGTTTCACTCCCGCATTCGCATTCGATTTGCTTGAGATTAGGGTTGCAACTTTCATGGATCAGCTGATCTGTACTAAGTGACTGACCTGTTTGTTTATGCAGCCAAACAGAGAACACAGTACGATGTTTAAATTTGGGTTCTTACAATTACTTAGGGTTTGCTTCTCATGACGAGTATTGTACACCGCGCGTCGTTGAAGCGATGAACAAGTATGGGGCCAGCGCTTGCTCACCTCGTATTGAAAGTGGTATGTATATCCTCTTTTTCTATTGTTTTTGTTTCTATTCAGTTTTTGTGTGAGGTTACTTCTGCATACCCAACCAATTCAGTCTCTGGGCAATTAGATATTTCTTTAAATATTTTTCTTATTACTGTCGTCTTCACTCTTAACTGCAAATACTTCTGCAGGCACGACTGTCCTTCACAACGAGCTTGAGGTGTTGGTTGCTAAATATGTGGGAAAGCCAGCGGCTATGGTTCATGGAATGGGATATGCAACGAACTCGACCTCGCTACCTGTTCTAGTTGGCAAGGTCAGTCTGATTACAGCCTCGTGCATTCATTTTGGTTGAGTGCCCTTTTTTTTCGTATTTGGATCTGACACCCATGTGAAGCGTTTGAGAAAATAGAGTTGAAATTTTTTCTTGATTATTGGTCATGTATTGGAGTTCAATTTGACTTCATAATTTGCAATAACGTATTCTGCAAATTCTACAGGGCGGATTGATAGTTAGTGATGCCCTGAATCATGCATCCATTGTAAACGGTTCACGCGGCTCCGGTGCCAAAATTAAGGTCTTCCAGCATAACAGTATGTCTTCTTACTTCTAATCATGCACTTTTTTTGTCTCATCGTTTGTCAAATTGCATCTTTCTCATGGAGGTTCTCTAAGCCTGAAACTGGCTGTTCTATGTTTGGTACAGTCACTTTGTAGGGTTTTGTTTAATGTATTGTTGCAGCATCATTTCTTCCGAGCGTTCACGAAATGAACTCGAGGACTTAAGGGACTATTTTTTTTTCTAATAGACGCGTCCCATTTGGAGCAAGTACTTCGGGAAGCCATTTCTCAAGGACAGCCTCGAACACATAGGCCATGGAAGAAGATCCTCGTTGTTATCGAAGGTATTTATAGCATGGAAGGCGAAACATGCCGACTTAAGGAGATAGTGGCCGTAGCGAAGAAATATAAGGTAAGCTGTCTTATCTCATTGTATATACTCTGATTGTGAAGTTCCGTCTCAAGTATTAGGCCAGAAAAACTGTTTCTTTAAGTTTGCTTTAGAATGCGTTATCTTTGATTTCTGATTGAAGGGTTAGTCAACAGATATGAATATGGTTTATTAACTTTTGCATTCCTACTCCTGTCTGCAGACTTTCATCTATCTAGACGAAGCTCACAGCATAGGAGCAATTGGGAAAACGGGGAAGGGCATTTGTGAGCTACAGGGTGTAGACACTGCCGACATTGATGTGATGATGGGCACCTTCACCAAATCTTTTGGCTCGTGCGGCGGGTATATTGCAGGGTCTAAGGTGTGTTTAGCAATCGTTGCTGAAATTAGTTTGTCCTCCGAATCTGGAACAATACCATGTCTTACGACTGAAATTTAATTCTGACAATGCTATGATCCTGATACAGTATAAATGCTTAGAATACAGGAAAATCTCTGATCTTCTTCTTCGGAGAAGAGTTCCTGGGGTTGGCATCCTTAAGCTAAATCTGAGTCCTGATATGTTTAAGGTTCACTGCAATACAATTCGGTTCATACGTGTTTTCAGTACCTTGTGGGTTGAAAGTCAAACTAAACGACGTACTGATGGATGTGCAGGAGTTAATAAAGTACATGAAGTACGCCAATCCTGCACACATGTACGCTACTTCCATGTCAGTACCAGCTGTACAGCAGGTTATTTCAGCTCTGGAAGTTATCCTTGGGCTAGACGGGAGCAATCGGGGTAAGTGCCTTCCATTCTCAATGTATCCTTCTTTGGCCAACGTTCAAGTAGTGTAGTTTTTTGGTTGACGAAAGGTCTAGGTTTATTTTTCAATTGATTTAAGAAGATGGATTTAGGACTTTTGAGTTGCTCAATATTATCGGCCTTGGACGTGTTCTGCCAGAAATTTTAGGCACCTTGGTCCAAAGTTTCCATGAATATGTTCTGATGTTCTTTTTGTTTTCTTCTGCAGGGGCGATGAAGCTTACGCAGGTGCGAGAAAATAGCAATTATGTGAGAACTGAGCTTCGAAACAGAGGCTTTGAAGTATTAGGTGACACGGATTCACCTGTCATGCCCGTCATGCTTTACAACCCTGGAAAGATTCCAGCTTTTTCACGCGAGTGCCTCAAGCGCAATGTAAGTTTCCTCCCCCCACCTGCAAGCTAGTTTGGAGGATTGTGCCATCAGTTGTTGCCCTAATCATACATTATTCATGGGGGTAGTAGGAATTGCTGTTTTTAAAATCTCATTACGAGTTGTGCGTTTTCCTGTTCCTGTCTGAGTCCTGGTGGTTTAACCCCTACAAGAGCCTGTATTCGCGGTTTTAGAACGACGAATGTGATTGAAATTACTGTAACTATATAATTCAGATGGGGCTAATTTATTTCAATCTCTAGAACTAATGAAGAGCACTGCAAGCGTTTGGTATCAGAATAAAGTAATTGAACTGAGATTGTCCCTATATGAGCTACCCAAAACTGCCAAAACAAATCTAAGGTATGGTTTGGGCCTCTTGTTCTCGTGGGGTTAATTCCCTCCACATCGCAGCAATAGTATGTTAAACAGATTCAGCAGCTGAAAATGCTTGATTCGCTGAAAACTGATAGAAAAAGGTTACCTGTGCAGGTAGCTGTGGTTGTGGTAGCGTTTCCAGCCACACCCTTGCTGCTCGCAAGAACACGGGTTTGCATATCTGCTTCTCACACACGGGAGGATCTCGACAAAGCAGTGAAGGTGACAATCTATTTACCATCTTCAGAGGTTCTGTTGTCAAAGATGCTTTCTATTAAGCTAATTCTAACGTCGGCGGTTTCGTGCACCAGGTCATTTCTGAGGTGGGTGAGATGTGCAACATCAAGTACTTCCCCAGCAAATTAGCAGAAGAGGAAAAGTTCTTCTGGTACGACCAGAAGAAGCTGGAATAGATCTCGGCACAAGACTTGCAAATCTCGGCAGCAGAATCCCTGTCCGAGTATTCCACTGGTGGGCTTGTTTAGCCAATTTTTTGATGTCGCTGGAGCTGCTGACACTGGAGAGCTGGAGAAGTCCTCTAGGATTTGGGGTGAAACGTCTCAGGTTTCGTTGTAGTACAGCGGGTGCAGTCTCTCTCTCGACAGTGAGCACAAGGCATAGGAATCCATTCTTTTATTGCGTATAATTCCTTGGATTGTCTTCCTCTCTCTCTCTCCAGCCGTATTGGGTGTTTTCGCATGTTCTCGCACGAACTGGCCCTTCGGGTCTTCATTTGTAAATTTTAGTGCAACATGGCATGACACACGGTTAATTATATGCCTTCCAAGTGCGAGGTGTCCAATTGGTGTCATTGTTTGATGGAGTCATGACACAAGTCAAGTAGTCTTTCTTGACGAGGATTGCAAATGATCTCACTCAAGTGCCATCTATATAGTATCATGAATCTTTATTTTGTAAATTGTTATGGGATCAGATTCTTTGATTTACGTGAGGTGTGTTTTCTAGTTCATGACCCAATGCCATGGCTACACAAGCTTTGTCTCATTAGGTAATAATTGTTTTTTGTGAACAAAGAGACTGAAACACTAATGTCGTAAGCTTAACGTTTTTGTTTGTCGAACTTCATTGTACGATTCTCTAATTAGGAATTGTTGGGTTCATTGGCGACTGGCGTTCAAGAAACTGCCTGCCGTTTGAAGAACTCAAGATTTTCTGTAAGAATTGAAGCTGTTTTTGATAACGAAAGTAGATCTCATTTTGTTATTTTTGCTCATTCTTTCAATGTAAGGTAGAGATACTGAACCTAAAACAGAAAGCGGTATACAATTGGATGTGATTGAACGAGATTTCTCTCTTCTCATCTTCCCATCCACTTATCTCTCCTCCCACCTATCCATAGTGTGTGGACTTGATTAGGAACAAATCCCAAATCTAGTATTTTAGGTGAAGCTATGAGATAGGGACAATTATTTACATTGATATTGAATAAATTAATTGTTTTTGAGTTTATTTGGGTTTTTTTTTCATTCATTCTTCATCATCTTTATTTTTGCACATAGAGCTCTATTCCTCATCAAATTTGTTATATTTATTTCCTTTTTTTGTTGGTGTTATTTGATTTAGATACCTCTACCTTATCATTCAGTTTTCCCAACCTTCATCTTAATAGCATTGACACCTTTAGGATGTTGCAAGTAGAATTCCCCCCCCCCTCCCTTTTTTTTTTAATTTATAAATTTAGTACATAACGATGAGTGAATTCGGTTTTTATAGTATTTTGGATATGGACTTAAGGAAAATTTTGGATAGAGAGTTATATTCAAGATTTTATACTTTCTAGATTAGCACATTATATGTATTTTAGTATATAGAAGCAAAACTTATTGTATTTTAGGCTCCTACAAGTTGAGTATACCACATGGAAAAATTTGATTGGCAATCATTAACTTTAGGAATGTACTTCTAAACTTTATTTTATTTAACTTATTCTAAAAAAATGAATTAAAAATTAAATTGAAAGTAAAAGATTTCTATTACAACGTATTAAATATTATAATCCTATTTCTATTTTTTGAATTTTTGAATTTTTGAATTTTCTATTTACTAAAATAAATACATTTATTTTTATTTTACTTCTTTGTATATCAAGCTAGTTTAAAAGGGACATGCTTCTATATACCTTGTATTCACTTACAAATTATAATCTTTCTTTATATTATATGTATCTATTACAATCTCTACATATTAATTACATGTTGTTTTTCTATTAATTCATATAGAATATATTTTTTTATAAGGTGTATATATATTACTTTGGAGTAGTGATTATTCTATAAATATTATATCACCTTTGTATACATCTTCTCATAATATTTGCAATAAGATTGAATTATAAAGAATTGAATGAATATGTGTATTATATATTTACTCCATTATTTATAGATCAATCTTCTTGCAAATATTATGAGAAGATGTTTACTAAGATGTTATAGTATTTATAGAATAATTAATAATATATACAACTTAAAAAATATATTGCATATGAATTGTAATTAATATATAAAGATTTTAATATAAATATAAAGAAAAATAATAATTTGCAAATGTATACATAGTATACAAATTCATTGAAAATATATTCTTCTTAAACTAAGGTAGGAGGCTCAAAAATTGCTTATGTAAGGGATGTTCTATCTTTTTCATGCATTTACTTTTATAGAAATATTCTTAGCTCATTTTTCAAACAAAGAAAAATAATTGTAGACTATAATACAAGTGATTTTATATTTTTTTGAAGCATTATTGAATTACTTATGAATTTTCAAACAATTTGTCTAATAGGCACCTATTAATGACCCTAGATCTTCTATAAATTGTTCACTTGCAACTTGTAAAGAGAAATGGGGAAAGCAAGGAAAATGATTGGCTCTTGCAATAAATAAGAGTTTTTATTTGAATACATTCAATGACTGAAAAGTGTCAATTTAGTTCATTTAAAAGCTATTTTTGTAAAGGCAATTCTAAATGTTTGAGTAGATTTCAAGCCTCCTACCTTAGTTTGATAGACAAAGTAATAATAATACACCGTTTGTATCCAAAATACTATAGAAACCTAATCCTTGAATACATTCTTCTTCATGCATTAAATCTACGAATATAAAAAATGCATACAATTTTTGGTTGCAACATTTTAACCCCTAAAGGCCCACGGCCTTTTTTCAACCCAAAACCACTCAAAACTGCCATTTCTGCTCCATTCATCCATGAAGAACAAAAAAACTAAAATTTTAGAATCTAACCATAGGATCTTGTACTTTACTTAAGTAAGATCATGTGGTGAAAATTTCATGAAGTTTGACCGTACAAATAGGAAGATATGAGCATTCAAAGTTGGAAAACAAAGTTTTCTTAAACTCTAGTTTGCAACTTCAAATGACTTTGTCCTCCATTTATGTAATTTTTTTGCACTACAGACCTTGAATTTAAATTTTTTTCTATTGAGAAATTGAGCTAAGAGATTAGAAAAAAAAATTCACAAAATAAAGACTTTTTTTTCATTCTTTAAAAAATTGTCAAGTAGATGTAGGTCCAAGATTGAAAGAAAAACTAAATTGCAAATATCTCATAGATGGAATCGAAACACAATAATCCCAATGGTGAGATTGTTCTAACAAACAAAATCAACCTTGTCCAACAATTTTTTTTGAAAAATTGTGAAAATTGCATTCACAAATGAATCCTATAAGTTATTTTTTCAAGAAGATGCTTAGATTGCCCGAAAAACAAGATTGTTCATAACTTTCACATTACTAATCCAAATGGAATGAATCAAAGCTTCACTTGTAGACAAAAATAAAATCTATAAGAAAAAGAAATTAATTTTTGAATTTTGAATTTTTTGTAGATTTTTTTTTCTGCCCGGCAACATGAAAATTATGTTTAAGATGGCATAACTTTTGCTATCGGTCACCAATTGAAAAAATAATAATATTCCTACAGAGCTAATCGGTTTTTCTATCTTATGTAAAAATTTCAAGAAAATTCATTAAAAATTGAAGTCACAAATACCTGCCCGAATGTTTAAAGTCCCCCGAGGGGACTCTTGGGCCTTTAGGGGTTAAAGGGGTGAATCCTTGAAGATGCAAGATTTTTTATTTTTCCTTGACAATACATGTAGGAAAATTGATCCCTTGATTTTTCTTATCCACATTAAACAACAAATATTTATTTACTTGTTACCATTGAAATATATTTTCTTAGATTTGTTGCAACCAAAATATGGTTGCTTAGGCACTTGAGGGTTGATTGCAATGTAATCAACTGCAATTTTTACATGACTTGTTTATTTTCCAAGGTCATATTTTATAATCATAGAAAATACAAATGTTGTAGTTATTATTATTACTAAAAAAAATTCAACCTTCTTCATCAAGTTTAACAAATTGTTTTAATTCTATAAGTATGAAGAAGCCAAAAGTTAGTTGATGGATAACTTTCTAAATCATAGTAGAAATGAAGAATATACCTATAAGCTTACAAATCCAATCATTTTTAATAAAGTACCTTAGTGATAGATCTCATTTTTTCAAAGTTAAGTATTGTAGGATAGTTAGGCATTGGCTATATCTTAGAGCAATGCCATTACGTTAGTTGATCCAATCATTTGTGCTTTTTCTAACCTACTTTTGGAAGTTTTTTTCATCTCATACATTCGTATCAGTAAATGAATGTTTTTAGCAATTTGTTACTAGAAATTGACAATCATGACCAATCCAAAGACCATTAATGAGGCTATATGAAATTTGAGGTTTCTTTAGCAACTTTTTGCCAATTCCATCCAAATTTGGATTTAAAATTTACAAAACCTTCTTTGTTACAATAAATTATGTAACTCAAAATAATTAATCATAATAAACTAGAATAGGAAAAATAGACCCTCTAATCTGTAGTTGATCTCGACATTAGCAATATGTAAGAATTTAAAAACTAACTAGTGTAAAAAATCAAGCGTCTAGGGGGCTGTTCTTCAACCTTCTAAGGACCCCATACATTGCATTTTTTTTTGCTTAAGGATTATTTTTTCCCCTATTGTAGCTCATTTCATGCTTTGATGTCAAATGCTTGTTAGTGGTTCAAACTCCAAATCCAAAGTGTTAAATAATCAAGGTTAAGGTACTCTAATGCTCCTTAAGTATGATTATTGAATACCTTGCACTAAAACCAAGGTGTAGAAAAAAATACAAATGTCCAAAATAGCCTATTGAGCATCTACCATCAAGAAGTTTTTGGGATGGCAATTTCAAGATTTACTTGATTGACATTTGATGAGAATTCATTGTGAAGTGGTACATAAAACAACCTATATGGGGCATGTGATTTTGATTTTACAAGAGTTCCATTGCTTATAGTTAAGTGAAAAATACAAGAAATGTGTTCAGTCAAATTTTAGACCTAATTTTAGCTTAGTAAAATATCTAGCTAAGTTTTATCTCTAAAAATTTGTTTGAGATTTTGAGACTCTACCTAAAAGTTATAGACAAATTTTAGAGAGTATTTGAAAATGTCCCAAAAAATGTCCCTTCCAACCCCTCTCTAAAATTTGTTTAGGTAGAATCTTGAAATTTCAAATAAATTTTTGGAGATAAAAACTTAGTCTAATTTTACAACTTTTTTTGATTCAAAGTTTTTTTATAAATTTTTTTTACTATGCCTAAATGAAGTTTAAAATTTGAATTTTAACCCAATTCCTACATTTTCACCAATAATTATGAGTAGTAGAGCTTCTATTAATTAGTCCTAATTCACATATCCCACATGGGTTATTTCACTTACCACTACCTCACTTGTATAAAGAGATTTTCTTTTTACTTTCCTACATATAAAATTAAAGGGCTTAATTATGTCAATAACAAAAAATCAAGTAGGTGGCAAAAAAGTTGCTTGATTGGTATAATTTTAAACATTGTGCATTTTGTTCAATGAATAGAGAGTACCAACATTTAGTTACTATCTAGTTGATTGATTTTGAAAATTTTCCAAATGAAATAGAAAAGTTTAGGCAAGGATTCCAATTGAAAAGAAGACTTCCAAAAATGGACCAAGTAAGAAAATTAAATCTTGGCCTTTTGGCCATCTGCTCTTAAGTATGTTGAAAAATCACCTATTTGAAATCTTCTTTTCCAACAGATAGCCAACAAGGTATATACTATTTAGGAAATATTTAGAACTATATAAACATATTCTATTGTACCGTTCATTTACTATATTTTAGGTTTTGTTTACCAATTGGCTTTTAATACTCTTACATATTATTTTTCTAGTATCACTAATGTCACTATCATAGATTGGTTTTGGATCAAAGAGGGGAGAGATGATTGTGTGCCAATTGTCAATAAGCTAGAGCTTGTTTATATTACAAACTAAAAGTTATTCAACAAAACTAAACTGAATTTTAGTTAAATTAACTTATTGGAATTAATTGTAAAGTGAACCCTAGTGTTGTATAAGGGTTGTTACAAAAAGTTCAACAAATTTAAAATATGTGGATCCTTTCATAAATATGTGCATTTTTGGAAGGCTGAAATTGTCTTTCCAAAATTTGCTAAGTTTAAATCTTGCTAGGGATGTTTCTACATGGATATGAATCCTCAACCAAAAGATTTAGAACTAACTGGATTTGGGTGATTGCAAGAAACACTTGTCTTATTTTTTGTCCCCTTAGCCTTAGACAAGTGGTTATTTACTCATAAATTTTGTATTGTTTGTCCATTTTATATTAAACTTGAAATGCAGGTACATATAAAAATTTTAGACATAATGTGATTTTTTGAAATTCTTAAAAATAATTTTGCTATTTTAAACAACCTCCAATTGGATGTCTACCTTGGCCATTTTGGAGGGTTTTAGTCCTATTTTTGATCCAAAAATGCAAATTTTAAGCTCAAAATTGGCATGCAAGGACTTTTGCTAAATTTACACAAGACCACAAAGAATTTTTCTTAAAAAAGTGAAGTGTTCAACTTCCAGATGTGCTCAAAGTGGAATACCTTTGCGTACATGTAGAGAACACAATTTATTTATCTCAAACATGAAAATGGTTAGAGAAAAGCATCTTATAGTTTGAAAAAATTGATTTATTTTATTTATTTATTTTGAATATTTTGAATATTTTGAATATTTTTAAAAAGTAAAACATCAAAGTTTCTATTATCATTGTATTTTCCATTGCACTTTTTTTTGCGTAACTTTTGGAGTTAAATTTTCTTAGGTCTAACTTTTTAAGAGATACAATATTCTTATTGTTTTTCAAATTATCTATATTTTATTTTATTTAAAAAAAATTATTCCAAAAGTCATAGGAATCATCAGAATAGGCCATTTTGAGCCCCCAAAAGTAAGTGTTTCTTGTAATGATCCATTCACAAAGTTAAGAAAATTTTCCAAACAAAATTGACAATGGGAGTAATGCTGCTAGGAAGAATTGAATGAAAGTGTAGAAAATAATTTAAGAATTTTTTTCACCTTTTGGCACACTTCTAAACAAATTTAAAGAACATCAAGGCCATTTAAAATATGTAGGAATATAGGGTGATTGCAAGAAACACTTGTCCTTTTCTTTTGTCCCCTTGACCTCCAATAAGTAGTTTTTTGCTATAACTTTTTCATCATTTGTCTTATGGGCTTGAAATTTGGAATGAAGGTGTACACAAGAGTTTTAGATGTTGAATAATTTTTTCAATTAAAAAAAATTATTTTACTATTTTTTACCTACCCCCGATTGGATGTAAACCTTGGCCATTTGGGGGGTTTTAGTCCTATTTTTGACCCAGAAATCCAAATTTGAAGCCACAAATTGAACAAGTTAGAGGTCTACTATCATTACAAGGATTGACAATGAGTTTTTATTAAAATAGAAACATTTTTGTTGCACAAATGGGGTCAAGGTGACCTTCCTCTGTACAAAGGCTATGAAGAGGGAAAAATTTTCTTAGAGGAATTTTTTATTGCAATGTGAGTACAATCTTGTTTAGAAAAATTGATTTTTTTTAATTACTAAAAATGAAAATGTCTACAATCCCTTTTTCTACTATTTTTTGCTTCCATTGGCCTTAGATGCCATATTTAACTATTTTTGGACTTTGCAAAGTCCAAAATTGGTAAAGGGACATCTAAGACAATTGTAGACTTTGACTTCTATAGAGTTTATGAATCTGGAAATGATATAGATTTTGGACTAAGTAGTTTGAAAAATGCACAATAGGTTTAGATTTTAGATATCTATGACATAGGGAGATCTCTCGATGGACAAAGTCAAAAATTCCCTTAAAAGTCCAAAAGTAGTTAAATATGGTATTTAGTAGTACCTTGTAGCAATCTATAGGAAAGCATAGTACTGACTAATGGTCCAAATTTGCAAGTGCCCAAAATTGCAAGTTAAGATTTGTAGGCGCAATGCTAACGTGCTATATTCAGTATATTGCGAATCTTGTGATCAAAAATTGCGTTTTTGAGCCAAAAACGTAAAGTAATTCTTGTAATCATCCTATTAGGAAATCTACTAGTTTTCCCACAAAAAATTTTAGAGTGTGATTCTATTGGCCTAATGTTTGGTGATTATATAGGCTTATATCCTTTGCAAAAGTCAGAACAATTGACTACATAGATTTAGCACATTTGGTAGGCTCTCTATTCTACTGTTCCAGTAATATTCCAGTACTAATAGCTATGTTTATCACTATTTGGTGTCCATTGGAAGATGGATTTTTTCTTTGATGTTTATATTGATTCGTAAAGCATTTTAGATTGTCCTATACAATGTAAGGCAACCTTCTTTTCCTACAATTAAGGCTATTTAAAGCAAATTTCAATGATTGAAGTGCTAAATTAGAACACAAAATCACAAATTAGTAGGTTAAATTTTTTTAGCAAATTTTCACTAGAAAGCAATGTAAATTTTTTATAAGGAATATATAGCAAGATATCTTTCTTTTTCAATGGGTGAAATTGCTAAATTGCTACCAAATCTTGAATTAACTTATCCATCCCATGAATATAAATAGCTTCATCACTCTAGCAAAAATCACTCATTTTGCACTACCCAAAATAATGTAAAAAAACCTTGCTAACCAGATCTAATGATTCCCAAAATTTTAAAGAAATATATATATTGACGTTGATGTTCATTAACTGCATACTACCGGGCCCATTAGGAAATTTCACTCACCGAAACCACGGGCTCTCCTCATGAGGATTCCGGTGTTCACGACGGGCTCATGACATAACCCTTAGGGCTAGCTTCCATGTGAGCTAGGCCGGTAAGAAAGCAAGAAGACGACAAGAAGCTCTTGCCGATTCTCTTGCTGGCCTCGGTGAGCAAAGAAGTAGGAGTTCCAACTTCACCGATATTAGTGGATGAGGGGATTGGTGAAGATTGATCGAACTTCAAGGGAATCGTTACATGTGCTTTTCTTACTCAATATCTCTCCACCCACCGGGTTCACATAGAAGTGTCATCACTCACTTGTCACTATAGCTAACCCTTGCAAGTTCTACCGGCCCGACTCACATGGAAGCTGGCCCTTAGCCTGTAACGGTTATGTCCGTCTATTGAGGAAAGATAACAACTGTTACCATTGGGATTATGGAGCGAAACTGGCACGTAATTCTTTGTAGTGTTTTGTCATGGTTTGGTCTAAAGTAGTGCGATGAGCTGTTTGCGGAGCTCCAGGGCAAGGGTGAAAGTAAAAAGAAGCCCCCTAGTTTGTGGCGTGTTATTGCGAATGTGGACATCTCCCTCGACTAATTTGGGGTCTTTGATTGCAAATATGAACTCAGAATTTGTAAATTTTAATTTGCGCAGCAAATAAAACGTTCCAGCGTTTTCCCAGGATAAAAACTGGGGAGCAAAACGGCCTCCGCAAACGGCTCGTCGCACTACTATAGAGTATAGACGCGACCGTTTCGTCACTGCAAGTCGAACTTCTTGGCATGGTTATACGTACATGTATGAAACATGTGCCCAACAGTATATATACGAGTAAATCTCGGAATCGATCCCGCCACCGGGATTCTTACGTTGTTCAAGTCTTGCGTGGAATTGCGATCCCGGAGTATTACAATCTCCCAAGTTTGTTTTGGGATGATTGGAAGTCGACCTGAATCAAAATGGTGGTTATCCTGCGCGAGGGTGAGCAGGAGGGCGATGCTCCGGAGGGGGGTTGGCATTCATTGCAATGCGTGGCAACTGGTAACGTCCGTTGCAGTGGTCTATAACCTTTTCTTTCAGCTCACGAAGGAATTTTCACAGTACTGACGGATGGACTGACGGCTGCCGAATTGAGTCCTCGAGGAGGTTCTCAGTGTCCAGGATTTGAACGCACCTGAAAATCTCACCCAGTCCTCTGCTCAAGCTTGAAGTTTTTTACAGGTTGCAGTATTGTACTCTATCTGGCTGCTCTGATTAATTGATGCTGAGGTGGTCGCATTCCTCATGACACATATGGTCCATCGTTTCCTTCTCTTCTGCGCTGTGTAGTTTTGGCCCGATTTCTGAGGTTTGAAAAGCCAGCAGCGACGGCAAGATTATGGCTATGGAGCCTCGTGGTCGTGGCGCGGAAGTACGAAACGCTGGACAAGCATCAGAAACTTTCCGACAACGGAACCACGTCCAAACAGTATCGTCAATGAAGTGCCAATGATGTAGCGGCATGCCTACCGGTAATCTGTGTTGTATCTCAATCGTCACTCAATTTGTGCCGAACAGCTTCCAATCTCATTCCGAGACTTCCACTCTGTCGCAAGCCTCAGCTTAGCTAGTTTTAATCAAGTTTGGCCTGGAAAGACTGGGAATAATTTTCTACAATGAAGCTGCTGGATCGTGTGTGTAACATGAGAAGGTTTATATTCGAGAAAGATTCGTCGCTCAAATTTCCTGCTCCCATTTTTCTCGACGGCGGAACTGACTGACACCAATGAATTGGAATTCTTACGCAATGTCGATGTCAAGAAGTGAAGGGGAGGACCTTGGGTGAAGATGATGCACTTAATGGTCAAGCGACGTCACGTGCCGGACAAGAAGATGGTCTTGGTGAAGGAGACTCTCTACGATAGTCTCGCAACTTTAGCGGAGGACAGACAGGAATCCGACCTCCGGAAACAGGTTCTCAAGCATCCACCTCGTCGGACTACAAATACGCAGAACCAGGTCGTCTGTCGTCTCCTCGAAACTTTGGCGACGAGACTGTTCGACGGGATGTTCGAAATAGGGCTTTTGATGATGCGTCGAAGGAGGCTGCAAATGACGATTGCGAGGAAGGGACCTCGAAGCGAGTGAACAACAGACGAAACCGTCGCGCAGCCTCCTCGGATAAACAGCTGGAGAACATTCGCCTCGGACCCACGTTGACAACATCGCTCTCCTTTAAGGAGAACTGGCTCGAAGATGGGATTCCAGAGAAGCTGACGGCTGATGACTCGACAGGAAAATTCGCATACATATCCCTGGATGGGCGTCTTATCAATGCAGAGCTTGCGACGAGCGCGACGAGCATTGGCGGCGGGCTCGGAGACAAGGAAGTGCAGGCTTGGGAAGACTTTGCACCCATGCAGCGAGTTCTGATTGTTGCGGTCTCGGCCGCCGCAGCTGCTACAGCGAAACACAGGAACAGGAAAGAGATCGACCTGCTTCTCAAGACTGTCGAAACTCGGGTACTGTCACCTTATTACCCATTCAATCTTACCTTCTTTGAGTCTCCCCAATCTCCTGGGCTTAGGCTTTCAAAAATTTGCGAATTTGCGCGTTTGAAAACACACGGATTCTGCGTTTGAAAACGCGCAGTGAACAAAATCCAAGTGATGCTTTTTGTTCACTAGAACATACTTTTCTTCTAGTTGAGATCGATATCGTGCGCTTCAGCAAATACCCTGTTGAAATGGCCAGGGAAACAACAAATGTTAAAAAAACATCATTGGAATGTTGGTTGAACCCGTATTTGAACCACCCTGGGGGTTTAGACCTTAAACCTGAGCCCTATGTTTTGCACAGGTTGGGGGTCTAGTCACACGATTTACAAGTTCTGAACAGTGTAATCGGCGGTGTTGCCAAAAGTTCTTGATACTTCACATTAATCAATGAAGGTGTTCTTCTCTGCGAACAGGAGAACGAGCTTATTTTACTCCGAAAACAGCTGAGTGAGCTTTGCACGCAGAGCCGGACGAATGTCAGTCACATCCACCCCAAACCTTTCGAAAATCTGGCTGGCAGGAGAAGCCCGAAGCCACCCGACTCAGCAACAACCCGGAAACACAACTTCGATGAGGGCAGTACGAAAGTGAAACTGGATCAACAAGAAGCTTGGAGTTCCTCGAAGTCCAAGCCCGATGTTGAGAGAGTCCTGTCTCGAAACAACCCTATAAATAAGGACGTAGTGCTCGTGGAGAGTAGTATCAATTACGTGACGCCTTGTACAGGGGAATCTTTCTCCAGCAGCAAGTCTTTCCCAGTAGGCGATGAAGCGCGGGCGACGGAGGAGGCCAAATGGTATGTGAATCCCATGGTGGAAACCTCCCAGGACTTCTACAGCATGTCCATACCTGAGCGGAACAATTCCATGTTCTCGATCTGCGAGCCGGCGGTGCCAGGTTCCTTCGAGTGGACAGTTATGAGGTCGTCTTTGTCCATTCGGAATACGGATCCCCGCCTGCCGTTTACTGAATCCCCTCCCAAGAGTACGCCCATCCAGGTACATAACGTTCTATAACTCCCCAAACTTTCTGCTTGTGAACAGTCCTGCATCCCTGCCAATGAGCACCACAGTCAATCATCCTAGTTTCCCTATGGTTTTCGATCGAGAAATTTAATTTAATTTTCGACCCTTGGTGATCACCCTGTCACAGTAAGATGAAGAAATATGGCAAAGATGTGGTAAACTTCTGTGCCAGGGATGAAAAAATGACAATTATATGCATCCCTAAAACTCTAAAAGCACAATATCGATCACAGTGTCATGATCGAGCTGGGTCCTAAGAAGTTTCGATCGGGGTTTTGAAATTCTGGACACGAAAGGGAGACCGCTAATGTAGAATATTCGTGAGTCACAAATTCGTCAGTCACATGCTTGATGGACCACATCACCCGGGTCAAACCCGTCGAAGTAATTTCCAAGAATTTCAAACCTTGAAATTCTGCGAGAGACAATGGACAGTACAGCAGCTTCAAGAAAATAGGGTACGTTAAGTTACACAGTGAGTGCCATTTTCGGGTACTGCAGGCAACTGTTGACAATTGGAGTAATTATCAAACGGAATCACAACTGGATGGGACTCCACACAAGGAACATAAAGCGATGCGTGCAGTGTGTGCGGCGGTCGTGCTTGATCTGAGGGTAAGATCTACAAAAAATATTTGAATTCGTCAAAACGCCTTTATGAATGACATTGATACTACTCGTACCTTACATAGAAAACATTTCCATTTTTGTCACACCACTGGTCCTGTACAGGAGCGAATGCTGAAAGTCCTGGACGAGGAGTCTTCTATGGTCATGGCTGCTTTGGACAAAAGCGTGGAGGATTCGAAAGCTCAAATTGCTTCTATGCATTTGGGAGTTGCAAGTTGCTGGAACGCTTCGGTGCCGAAAGCATTGGCAGCACTCAGCCTCTCTCCCTCTGAGTTCGATAGTTATCTTAACGAAACACAGGTATGGAAGAATGCTTGGCCACTCTTTCCCACAACCGTACCATGATGCATTTCTTCTATTGGATTATGCAGGTGAGCTTCTTGATATTTGCTTTGCGAAACATTTAGTCCTTGGTTGCACCATCTCAAGGTATTCTTGACAAATTTAGTCTGTGACAGGGAGCAGCTAGTACCTGGAGGGATATATCTAAAATTGAAGAAAGTATAGTTTCTTGGAGACAATACCTGGAGACGAATTCCGGTACCACAGTGAATTCTGAAAGGAAGAGTCCCAGCAAATGGAGCTCAGTTGAAAGAGCGGTGTCTGATGAAAGGTGGGCTTCGTCCGCGTGTCCAAGATGCACTGAGGCTCAAGAAGATGAAAAAATTGAATCACAAAGCGGAGGTCTTGCGTGCCCAAGGGATTCTGCTGCGGAATTAACAGAGCAGTTGATAAGGGAATTGGACAAGGCCGCAACTAAAGTATGTTCCAGGCTGAGCATTGCAATGAACTTCTTAATTCTGCCTCCTCTGTGTGAGTCTTTGTCGTGAGCCAAGTTCTTCGTTGACTGCTGACATGCACACGGCTCCAGGTCGTAGTTATGGAACGTCAGATGAGAAAGCTGGAACAAGATGTTGCTCGATGTGATAGTAAAAAATCCACGGAATCTTCCAAGCAAGAATTGGAAAATCAGGTTCATACAATTACCTTTCATGGTAGAAAGGCAGAAACTTTACTTAGCACTTTTTTTCCGAGAATGTTCTTTCTGCCTAAATGTTCCAATTGCCTATACCCAGTGCCTACACGGCTGCACTCCTGATATTACACATATAAAATCGTAAATGCTAATGAACATCATGAGGTTCAGGAGATCACAAACATGAAAGCTCATATCATTATTTTATCTCGTCTTCTGAAACTTTAGCAGGTGTTCTGGATAATTGATTTTCATTATTCCCTCATAGAAAAGTAAAGCGTGGGATTGCTCTTGAGCAAGATACTAAGTGTCGTTGCAACTCCAATTGGCAGAGCAAGAGTCGAGACGATGTCGCCGAGTTGGTTAGACAACTCCAATCGAAAGGGGTGGAAGTCGCAGATCTGAAGAAGGGCCAACAGGTTAGCCTATTTTCAGCTTGAAAGTTCACGGAGCCGAGCACAGAGTGGGCCCATGTTCGTTCCATCGAATTCTTATCGTTAGTCCAGATAAGTAGTCACTGCTAAAAGATACCGGTAGAAGTGGAAAGTTTCCAGCTTGCTTCTCAAGGACGCTAGACTGAAGTTTTGTACAGAACCTAAAAAGGAAGAGTAAAACAAGAAAGATGGAAGAGGAAAATATCCAGTGTCCGATGGCCTCTCCAAAAGGTTACGGGACAATTTACTGGGAGAGGGCAACTGGCCTGAAAAAAACAAAATTTCTCACCGAACCAGGGGAATCCGAAACCAAAAGTGACCTTTTGGTGACGATTAATGAACCAAGGGTAAGACATGATATTCAGCATATCAATGCAACAGTTTTCACTCTGTACTAAATAATACAGCACTAATCATAAGCTCTAACTAAAGCACAAGAGCACAATACTCAAAAGGGATACGAGAAGAAAGAAATAATGACAATTGTCTGACGAATTTCTGGACTGACAGGCCTTGACGGATAGAAAAAACAAAGAAATAGAGGAAGTTAAAGAAGATTACCTGATACGTGATGCTGAACTTGACAAACGAGTTGCTGCTGTTGACACCACGAAGGCCGCAACTGCCGATGTAATCCCACAGCATTTAAATCCTTCTCTGGCTGTCGTCCGTGTCGGATTATGCAGCGAGTAAAGTAGATATATATATATATTCGTGTACAATATTAGTTTTGCGAAAGACGCACCAGGTTGTAACATTAGTATTTCTGTTGGAGAGGTGTCTCACAATGACTTGATGCCGTGGCTGTGACTGTGATCAGAGGTTAGCTACGCTCGAGGAGATTTGCAAGCAGGACTGTACACTCTCTTCTCTGAAGCAGGATATTCAATCCGTGGAGTCGAAGGTACTTCAATTAATTTCCTTAAATTTTAGATGTAGTCGTGCACACGTTCAGTGTGGACATCCCTAGACGTTTGATTTTCATATTTTTGTATCATGATAAGTTTTTGAGCTTCTGAAGTAAATTTTTTAAACCACAACTTCTTGGGAACTACAGGTTCATGGGTCTAGAGAATGCCAATCTCCATCTGTGCCTCGGGCTCGACGAAATTCTACATCTTCCACTCCAAACTCAAGCAGCGGGTATGGAACTTCACAGAAACCCCAACGGTTCCCTGACAAGTACGCCCCATCGCCTTACGGAAGTGACAGTCCCATCCTTGAACATATGGGATGCTTCAGAAGGGATGCCCCAAGCTACAAGGGTCACTATCGAAACCTACATTACATAAACATACAAAAACATGAGGAGCTCGCTGATGATGGAAGATCAGAGCAGTGTTATGATCAAGAAACCTCACAGGAGTACTCATCACCGCCAGGCTCAACAATCGGAGATGACTGCTCTGTTACCTCACTGGCATCTTCAGAAACGGAGGTTGAAATCTGTTTAGGAAGTGAATATTGTAGCTCAGGTGACGACTCAAGAAACCGTAGTTCTAAGGACCGATTATCTGGGACGGAAGGCTCATCGCACAACCGGACAGGTAATGGCATTAACACGATTGATCAAGCAGATTAGGTTTAGAAAAATAACTTGGTAATTACATATTCTATGTCCATGGCATTTTCAATTTTCATCTGCATAAAGTTCTCATATCCTTCCTAAGTATGTGACAGATTTACGTAGAGCCATAACATCAACAGCGAGTAGCGTCCGTGGTCTCACCCGTGGGCCTAGCAAATTCCCTGGCACAATTGCAACGTCAGTATCAAAGGCGGATGCTGGAGAGAATCACTCAACTAAATCCTTGAATAGAATGCTCTTTGGCGAAGCTAAGAAGTCAATCAAGGATCCCAATAATCCACGGACCAGCAATTTGAAGGTGCAGAGATTTGTGGCTCCCAGTCAGGCAGTCAATCACCGCAGGTCCTCATCGTTGGACATGAACTTAAAACCTAACATCTGCTCCTCTCTCGAGACGTCTGGATTATCCGGAGGCTCACTGGACGGGGGCTCCCCAGACAGCCAGGAAACCTCTGCAATAAAACGCAAGCGATGGGTGTGAAAAAACTATGGTTGACACCAAAACGTGATCAGCGGACTGTGAAATCTATAGCTTTAGCTTCAGCTCAATGGGAACGATGGATTTGAGCGCACTAATCGCAGTGGTATATTACTGTAATCAAGTACATATTTCGCAAACGGAGTGTAGCAACCAGGTAGAATTCTTGCTTACTCTTCGTAAAAACCCTTGCGGGGGATTGATTCCTTTGCCTCTTGCTTAGAGGCGTTATAAGTACTTTTCAGAAAAAAAGCAGTTTTTTAACACATTTGGAGCTGAAGACACTAATCAACACCAGCTGGAAACGCTTAGTTGTAACAAGAAATCTAATGGTTCCATATGTGAGGATGGAGAAACAGCACCAAGAACAACCACTTCGAAACTCTCTTACCATAGAACAGCTCCATCGTTATTTCTCGAACTAGTAAAATGCCGTAGAACTCTAGTCGCAACAGCATGCCAGGAGTGAGTTAGAAGAATCAGATAACCTTGGTATGCGAGCTTTCTAAGCTGGTACAAATTTCACCATCTCTAGTCTCGAATGCAACAGTGATAGGAGTTACTTCCTGCCAAACCTTTCCACAAAACTGGACAAATTCACTGGTGCCATCGGGAAGTGCCATATACAAAGGTACAACACGTAGCAACAATACGAACGCATCCCTGAGAGAAAGATGGAACTGCTTCATTTAGACATGATCAAAAAACGTTGCAATATCAGACCTGCATGAGCCGATCAAGTTTCTGCGAAGATTCAAACAAGCTATTCTATTCTAGACCGGTAGATTTACCTTCAATATAGAATTTAACAGAAGAACTCTATTGTCGATTCTGAAAATTCTCTTTACGCACGTATCCAACCCTCGCTGACACTGTCTCGGATACAGCACCTTCTACACCAGAATCTCACGCCGAATGCAAACACGAATCTCCTACCATACGTATTTTCTTGATGTATTTCATCCTGTATCCAACCATCCGTAGTACCCTGCGTACCTCTCTCATCAGCAGCTTCGTTATAATCGAAAATTACCTCTTGCTTCTGTACAAAATTACCTCAAACGGCAATCTATTGTCGTTCTATTCGACTGTCCGCACAAACGCAGACCTCGTGAATTGGGTGACTTGAGGTTCTACTTATAAGCACGCGACGAGGCATCTCATAACCACTTGTAAAAGTGGCAACCACCTCCCAAGTTCATCCACGTGTGACTACAATTCACTATATACAGAGGTTGATAAGGTATATGTTGCAAATATTATATGCTGAGTCGATCGCTGTCGATTCTAAGTTGCTTGCGTAGCCTTCTTCGCTACCTCGTACTGAGCAGTGTAATTGCTCCGCTTACCCAAGAAATCCGGAGGACTATTCAGAAATGCAGAGTTACTCCGTGTCCACCTGCAATAGTTGATCACCGTTCTTAATATGACTGCAATAAGAATCTCACTAGGGTTTCTGTGCTTCAATACTGGACACGATCTTCCCTCGAAATCACGCCAACTTTCGACATCCTCAAGAGAATAAGAATAGCTGATTTGAGGTAGAAATTATAGGAACGAAAGGAGCGTACCAATCTGGACTCATTGCTTCCGGGAGTTGCTCCAATTCCTCGACGATGACCTTTGGAATGTCAATAGTTGGAGTCCCGACGCCCTGTTCAACAATATCATGTAAATCCGTGAGCCACAGGAATAAACTTGAAGTCCAAGCATGCATGAGAAAGCAGAAAGGAATAGAACATCTACGATCGGCCAATCGCAGGGCAGAGAAACGATCGCTTGCTCCAATCCAGAGCACAAGAAGGTCATTTCCATCGTCTTCTTCACAGGATAATCAGTTCTTAGAGACCATGCATTGAGGAGAACTTAGGCAATTCTCAAGAAAGAAAATTCAATGAGCAATTTACCGTCTCAGATTGACTGTCACTTGTCTGCGCCTTCGCAGCCTTCAAGTGCTCCTCCATATCCAGTTGCCTCTTCCGCCAAAAATCCTGTATCTCCTCTTTTGTCAGCGAGGTCTTGCTCCGAGAAATCACTGCACACGATTCCTCACAATAATTACTAATAAACTCCACTAAAGAATTACAAGAAAAGACTCTAAATGCATTCGTACCGCAAACGATCGACCTCGTTAGCGTTCTCTCAAGTAGTCGATACCTCATTAACAAACTACAGTAAAAATCACGGTACAGAGCCTATCTTGAGTTCTAAATGGCAGATCACAAGCTTCATGTGAAAGACGCTTCTCAAAGCCATAGCCGACATTGGTTTTCCTTCCTCAACATCCGAGAGTCACTAAGTTATCCACTCCTTAACACGCAATTTCCAAATTCAAATACTATCCCTTCATCCTCACCATGATCAAAATCTCCACTGAAGCATTGCATTACACAAAAGGACTCCAAAATAAAGCGATCATACGTACTGCACAAAGATCGATTCGGTTAACGATCTCTTTAGCCAATATCCCTTCAACAAACTAAAATTCACGGTACAGAGCCTCTCGAGTTCCAATTCGCAAAACCACGAGCAAATGATAGTACATCTGCACTAACACCATAACCAACATTTCTATTCCAGAATTACGACATCCTCAACATCGAGAGCTGCAAATTACGTCTTAAAAGAAAATCTCCAAATCCAAACGCTATACCTCTCTGTTCGTTCCAGGGATCCTTGTCCCATCCTGCCATCAAAGAGCCCATGGATAGCTGCTTAACGTGCCCGGCCCTAGCGCAATTCAACGAAGCTCGATCGTACAACAAAAAAGTAAACACCCGTCGATCGGCTCACTCTGCAGCAAAACTGCTCTGATACCTGAAGTAAGTGACACTCCACTAAGCATTCACACAATAAATCATCGGCCAATGCATTTGCCTTCTCTTCTAGCTAGGGTGAGTGTTGTGGGACTGTTCTTTTGACTGCACCCGCCGGCAGGGCCGTCCTTTTCAAAGCCCACCGGCGGTGGAAAGTGAAAGGTGTGATGACCGGCGATAGCCGGTCTCATTCATGTGCGCATGAAATCTGCGTGCAGCTGAAGAGATTCACTGTCATGAACTTTCGGTGCTGAACTGCTGATCGGACGCGTTTCCAAGCCTGGTACAAATTTCGGCTTATGGTAGAATTGCACTGATGTTACTTGGGTTATGAGTGCCAAGGTAAATGAACATTTACTATTTGGACACCATATGTGGTGTATAAATATGACACCATATGCATTAGGGGTAATTATAACTTCTTCTACAAGGGAAAGTTCTCTAAAGAACTCTAAAGAATGAAAAGATCATGAGTGAAAAAGGAGTCAATAGGGAGCAATTTTAGGTTCATAGGGTGTGACACCTTTGTTTGTTTTGTGAGCTTAAAGAATGGAAACTGCATAGAATGGTTCACTTGCAAGGTTGTATGCAATAAGGTTTACGTGGTTTAGGGACCAAATCAACCAAGCTAGAGTTTCTAGATCCAATTAGACAACAACAACGATAGTGAAAAATCGGCAATTGAAGAGACAAGCTATTAAGCACAAGAGAGTATCTCTCACTTACAAAATCTTCTTCTCCTATGAAATCGCCATCCCCTCATTCTATAAAAAATGAGTATATAGTGAAGTGTAAGTATTCCTAATACTCCATCCTTGAAGCCGAGTTGCCAAATATCAATACTAGGTTTTTGTAGCTCACATGTTTTGATTGTGCAAGTCTTGTCTCATCAATATTTGAGTTTGAGTGTTGTTTTTTGGTACAAATGTTAATATTACTATAATGTCATTTTCATAGATAGGGTAGTAATGATTGTAGGTATACTATAATGTCTTGGTGGATAAAATAAATTGAATAGCAACAAAATCCTAATACAATTTTTGACATTTTCATAAATATAGAGACTCTTAAATTTTTGTATGATTTTTCTTCATGTATATTGATATAATTCATCTATTTTCATGAATGTAAAATAAAGAGGTTCATTTCATCAAAAATATTATTTTTGTACTTCAGAATCAATGAAATGTTTTGTTTTTTAAATCTAGGTGGAAATTAATATCAAATTTTGGATTCATATTGCATAATCAATAGATGAATTCATTTGCTGTGAATTTCATTAAAATAGTGACTATCCATTATAATTGTTGGCCATTTCACAACTTTGGTACTTTTATGAATTAGACTATATAGTCTGAAATCTATATATCAGTCTTAAATTTTTGAAATCTAGTCATTTTCTAAATGGTTTAAATTGCATGGTTTGAAAGCTATATCAATCCAAGATGTCGTAAATCTACATTTGTCCTAGATGTCTTGAATCTTTAACTATCCTAGATGTCACTTTTACAATTCATACTACATGGTCTAAAATATGGCACATAGAATACCACCATTTTAATGAAATTCACCATATTTGTAAAGTTTCTTTGCTACGACTAATGAACAATTTTTGCCACACTATTAGGAACTCCTTTAAGCACTAATTTTTTCTACAATTACCATGTTGGCAAAATAAGTGGTGAAATTTTTTTTGTTCATTTACACACTAACTATGATATTTGTGATAATAGATAAGATATTAATATCATGGCTGAATGTATGGACTTTGGGTTAACAATTGAATGAGGAAATCTACAATTTACACCAATAATTGGCTATGGTAAGAGATTTTTATTGAGAGATACTTAACCCTATAAGAATCTAAAAACCCTTTGTAGTTGTATGATATATTACAAGTATGGTGATATCTTATCAGAAAAACATTCACTAAATATTTTACAATACACTATAAATTAATAATCATGATAGTATGTAAACAACAATGTATGACAATTCATATATTTAATTACAATTTAAGAGTTATGAGGCTAAATACATATTGTATAGAGAAACCCCAAGGGCCATTCTAAGACTAAACTCATTATTTTCATTGCCTTTTTACTCAAAATTGAAACTTGTCAAAAGTGATTCAAAATAATTTTGACTTAGTATTTGTATAGTAAATATTTGTTTCCTAATGGATACAATTGCTAAATTGCTAGAAAAACATGAGACCACGCTATTTATATTGGAATGAATGCCCAGACTTTAGAATGCAAAATTAGTTGTCATCCACATAAAACTATAGTTGATTCATTTTAAACTCTTCACATAATTATGAACATTTTTTGTAATTGAGAATGTATCAATTGGTAGTTGACATTTGTCCCTTATTTATAATTATTTTCATCCAAATGATAATTTTGATCCTTTTTTACATAGAAGTCTACATTTGAACAATGTATTCCATACTTTCATCGTTTGCTAATGGATGCAATATCAATTCAAGACTATGCATTTTTCACAATGATTAGTTAAACATCTTATATTGATTTATTTGAAATGTTTTGTCCTTATCCATTTATGTAATATCTATAAGTTATCACTCTAGAGGAAGCCATCACTTCTTGATCCAAGTGATGCTTTTGATCCCTTTTCTTACTCACAAGTCTACTATTGGACTATATATGTTATATTTTCATCATCACTAGTGTGCCTTATGGCATTGCCAGAGTCCAAATCAAAGTGAAAGTAATTTTCTATTTTTTAGAACCAAAAATAACTATAAAAATCCATAACTTTCTCACTGTGCATCGGAATGCCATGAAACAAAGCCCATGCACTCCTCCTCACCAAGAGCTTTTCATTAGCACTAAGCACACAACTAGGGCACACAGAGTTTGAGAGATCTCAACGTGACAAACAAAACAAAACAAACTATCTATCTTAAGGTATAGATTTACCAACAAACTCAATACTAATGGTCAATTTCGTTAAAATGGCAGTATTCCGAGTGCCATTTTGACATATTCCATGTGCCACTTTGACAAATTTCAAGTGCCATTTTCACATATTTCGTGTACCATTTTGACATAGAGGCCTAGAGGTAGAGGAAGAAAATGTGCAATTTTAACAAAATGATTTGCCATTTTAACAGAATATCATGCCATTTTACTGAAATGTTATGGTATTTTATTAGAATACCACCATTTTAACGAAATTAACCATATTAATTTTGGACTATGAATTTATCCATAATTAGGTGAACATCGTGTGTATTTCACATTTTCCATCCTTGTCCATCCATGTAAATTACTGCATCACTTCAATGAAGATCACCTCCCGCATTCTCTGTCTACCAAAAAGTGACTTCCAAAGCCCCTGATTGTTGACCGGCACTCGCAGTTTTGTGGTGCCGGTGGAGATGCTGGCTGCCACTTTAAATAACGAAGTCCCGGTACAAGATCTTGGAATAGTCGGTTCAGGTAGCACCCCCTTGAGTCAGCAGTCCGAGTCCGACGCTGACTCAGCACCCCCTTGGGCGTCCCCTCTTATCCATTCTTCCATTGGTTTCTCCCTGCCTCGTCACGTGACCTGCCAGCCGTCCGATGAAATATCCCCCAGGCCACACTGCCCCAGCATGGCCCCAGAGAAGGAGTCGTGAGTCGTGACTCCTCCAAAATGTTTGCAAAGTTGCAAGTGCCGGACGGAAGAATCCAAATACAATTGTTTTGCACATGTGCAGTCCATGGAAGTCTCATGAAATTGATGAGTCAAAAAACAACTAGAAACGGACCGAGATGACCCTAAACTACCACACGAAGGTGGAAAGGTACCCACACCAGATGGAGAGGTTGCGGGTTCGATACTTGGCTGTGATAGGTGGTTTATCTGGCGTGAAAGCAACCTTTCTTCTTGGTGGAAACCCTTGCAGTGTGTTCCTCAACACACTTGTGTCACAAAAACAATAACTAAGGTAGGAGGCTGTAAAATGGTGCGGGCATTAAGAATCACTCCTATAAATGGCTGTGAAATGGTGCATCTAAGCTTTTGAAATTGACTAGTACATTCATTGAATGAACCAAGGAAAAAAACATTATTAATTGCAAGAGCCAATCATTCTCTTTGTTTTCTCCGTTTTTATTTAGAATTGCAAGTGAACCATTTATGGAAGATCTAGGGCCACAAATAGGGACCTATGACCCAATTCATTTGAAAATTCATAAGTAATTCAAAAATCATTGGAAAAATACGACACGACTTGGATTGAATTCACTAGAAGAAAAACGCAGAAATCCCTGTTAATTTCAACAAAACAGGTCAAGTAGATTGTGTTGAGAGTGCGTTGCTGAAAACGCAGGAAAACTCTGAAAACGCAGAAAAAACGCAGAAAAACACAGAAAACGTGTTTTTTGTGTTTTTTTGTGTTTTTTTTGCGTTTTCAGCAACGCAGTCTCAACACAATCTACCTGACGTGTTTTGTTGAAATTAATAGGGATTTCTTCTAGTGATTCCTCATTAATTTTTCTTTGTCTGAAAATGAACTAAAAATATTCATGTCCAAAGAAATACATGAAAAAGGCATACCAGCCCTTAGATGGATGGTTTATAAGCCTCCTACCTTAGAATCTATTTTCTCGGATGTAAGAAAAGTAAATTAAGGTAAAGCGTTGAGTTAATCTAAAAATGATGTCGTAGACATTTAGCGTCAGATGAATGAAAAGGCATTTTCTTGTATAGGATAGAAATGCAACTATTTATCTTCAAAATTAGGGGTGGAAAGTAGAGATCTTCTATAGTACTTTGACTTCAAATTACAATGTAGGGAGAAATTTCAGCTTAACCCCTCACCGCCTAAAGTCCAAACATGCCTACAAGCACCCTTGCTTTTCAAGTCTTATACGTCTACATGTAACTAAGGTATGAAAATCTCAACCATACAATCTTGAAGTTTGCAAGTTGTAGATGATGTGGATCAAATTTGGTGTCAGTTGAAAGACCGCATAGATTGAAAGATTATACTATTTTAGGGTTGAAAAAGATGCTGAAATTTTCCTAAAAACACATTGGAGGTGAAATTTGGTGAAATTTGGAAGTGAAATTTGGAGGTGAAATTCTCACCAATGTTTATGTGTTGATTTCTAAGCCTACTCAAATGCAAAAACTTCAAACTAAAAAGTGCTTTGAAATCAACACATAAACACATTGGTGAAAAAAAATTCATTCAACTGACTCATAGTGTTTGCAAAATGACTTTAAAATGTCAAAAAGATAGCAAAAAAGGGTGCAAAAAACACATCTATTGCTAAACCTTCTTCTACTACTTCTCAATCACGTACAACTTCTTAGATAGATATGAAATTTTAGCTACACAAACTAGACTAGAATGCACAACTTTTCTCAAAAGAAAATTTGAAATGGACACCGTATGAAGAGGAAATAAGCTGCCAAAGTTCATTATAATCTAAAAATGTCTGGATTTTGAACTTCAAATTGCTTCCAAACATTCAAAGCAACTTGAATTTCCATAAAAATTTCACAACAATAATGAGACTTCTATAGGAATATAATCCAACAAATTTTATTGAAAACAAACATTGGATGAAGGAGATACAAGCCTCCAAAGCTGCAACCATCAACTGCAATTTGGTGAACTCAAATTGAACCTATGAACTTCAATTGACTCTCAAAAACTCATTACATCTTAGATTGATCTAAAAATTTTACCACAAAAACTAGACTAATACGCATAACTTTTCCACTAAATTTTATTGAATTTAGACCTCAAATGCAAAAGTTACAAAATTTTGAATTGGACTGCTTGACTAGGTAGGGACATTTTTCATCCCTTTAGGTGGTGAAGGATTAATCAACTAAAGTCCTACATTTTCTTGGATCAACCGATTCTTTGGTATATACACTTTGCTATGCCTTAATCTTTAAATGTTGCCGCAGATGTTTAGTGTCCTGTGAATGGCAAAGAATCTTTCCGTATTGGATAAAAGTGTAACTTTTCATCCTTGGTATTAGGAGTGGAAAGGGAAGATTTTCTATCACTACAAGAGAAAGGGGTGTTTTAAGTAGTGTCCTAGACATCACGTCTTTTAAGTAATGTCTTTTAAGTAAGGTTTTAAGTAAAATTTTACTAAAAAGACAGTCTTTTTAGTAAAATTTTACTTAAAACCTTACTTAAAAGACGTGATGTCTAGGACACTACTTAAAACACCCCTTTCTCTTGTAGTGTATATAACTTTGACTTCTAATGAATATTTTTGGCACTTTGAAAGTAGATGATGTCACACAATATCAAAATGCATGATTTTCATAGCCACCACTCTGTCCTTCAAGGGTTAAGAAAATAAAAATATATCCTCTTTTTTCCTCTAAAATGATATATTTTTGTACTATAATTTTAAATCCTAAAATCCTTGGAAATTTTAAATTTCAACAGGCTAACTTGTAACCAATTGCCGGTACTCCCCGTTCTTTGTTTCAAATGAATTCTTTTGTTTTTTTTAATACCAATGTTCCCCACAATTTTAAAAAGGATGATTTCTAGAAGACCTGCCTACATCCTTCTAGGGTTAATCCTTAAGGTAAACTACACCATTGCAATAAAAATTGAAGCAAGCCTATTGTAGGTGAAATTGTAATGGTGATATAAGTTTGAGAACTTGAATGTATACTATTACAATTTCACACAAATGGGCTTGCTCTAATTTTGACTATAGTGGGATAGTATATCTTATGTGCTTTGATGTCCATATCCTAAATGATGAATGGAGGGCTTGCAAGCCTTATTTAGTCCAACTAACTTCTTTTCTAATTCATTTAATGTAATACTTGAATCTTGAATAGATAACCTTCCTTAATGACCCATTTCATGAAGTTATATTAAATTATATTTCTATACAAAGGTATGAGCAAAAAGTTCCAAAAAATTTCAAGTGCTGAGGAGCTAACTAATCACACTCAATTCAATACCCTAAAGCAATCCCTTGTAAAGAGAGTAACATTGTTTAATAATACAATGGTCTTTCACTCTTTTCTACACTAGGAAGTGCTTGTTTCATGTATTAGAGAGCATGTAGGGGCAAGTGCAATCTACATGGGAATAAATCCCAAGGAATCAAGCTTGGTTGGACAAGCTCCCATTTAGAATGAGTTTGATCTAGCATGTTCTTGTACATAAAGAGTTGGAACTCAATGGAAGTAGAGTGTGAACACTTGAATTGGCCACCCCTATTGATTTGATGGCAAAATTGTCTGTAGTCCTATGTGTGGCCCAATTTACTTGCCAAGTGTCTTCTTGAAGAGAGACAATGAAAAAAAAAGGATATTGAAAAGATGTTCAATAGCCTCAAGTCCATTGCATTTCCTTCACCTATGGAGCTATGTTATATATTGTAGACCTAGTGTTGTTCTACATATTAACATAAAATATGTAAAGACTTGTGTAAAAGTAATGTCCACTTACTAGTGGTGTAGCCTACATCTTATGGTGATCTTGCTACAAGGTACTTTGGCTACCAATATCCTATGGTGCATTAGCTAATGTCAAAGTCCATAGACTTTAGGTACAAAATAATTCTAATAGCATTCCAATACTTTTGCTTAGTGAAGAACTAAAAGTCTGTTCCATATTATCTGCATGAAACATTTTTAGTTTTTAGTTTTTGAGAAAGTGCTAGGATGACAATCATTGAAAATTTGAAGAAGCATTGTATTTCTACATCTATCCATCTTTGGGACCAAAAAACATTTTTCAATTACATCTATACATTTTTTTGTTCAAAATTTGAAATTTCATCTATATTTTTAATAGAAATGAAAAAAATTTAGTAGAAAAAATTACTTTTATCCAGCAAAAAGTAAATATTTATCTTGGATTGGTGCAATCTACCACCACAATGCCAAAAAAAGGACAATGTGTACCAAATCATTAACTTCCACTCACTTAAGAAGTAGTTTCTAGCTTCAAGTTAGTAATGCTTTTATTGTAGTCTCACCAACTTCTTAATTGAAGTGATTAGATATAGTTTTAATTTGCCCTTGCAAACTTTTCATTAATTATACCTTTGTTCTTTGAATCACTTGTCCAAAATAAATCCAAAGATTCTCTTGGGTCAAAAAATCTAAAAATTTTAGCCTACTTGTATAAAATCCAATGACTTACATCTTTAGAAAATAAAAAATCTAATGATTCTCATAAACTATTACACATTTTTTTTAATAAATATAGAGTCCAATAACTTCTATAAATATGAATGTAAGTTCCAATGGTATTTATCATCAATGTAAAGTCCAATGACTTTCTTACCCTTGAAATTCATCTTGCAATCATTCTAGTATTTTCAAGAATTCTCACACTTACTACAAAAATGTAATATCACTAAATCACATAACCAAACCTACCATCATAAGATTAGTTTTCTTACTCAATTTCCTAACAATTTGAGAATACAAGACTTTTGTACTTGTTCCCTTTGAAATGGTTTATCTTTTATAATTTCCTTGGTTCTTTTTTAAGATGACTTATCCTTCTCTCCATCATTACCTATATAACAATCATGTGATCTTTTCCATTCAAATTGCTTAGAGCATCCCACTGCAGCTCAAAACACGACTCAAACTGGATATTTGGTCAGATTAGCCAATCATCCCCACTGCACGCAAATTAGGACTCAAAATATGGCCAGGCATGGCCAAATTTATTGGGTAGACGGGAAAATGCTGAGTTTAAGCCACAGGCGAGAAGGAAGTTTGATTGTACTTTAGACCTTGAAATTGAGGTACAGACCCCTATTGACCATCCAATTTCAATTTTTTTTAAATGAAATGCTTACAAGCAATTTCATGTACAAAAATGAGACATTTCTTGCCCCCCCGCAAGATGAAAAATGAAATCCATATGGGACTCCTCCCTTAACCCTAAGAGGATGTAGTTAGCTCCACTTCTCATGGAAACTCAAGCCTTCCTACATCCACTTCATGTGAATGTAGGAAGAAGTGAGTTTGCAATGGAGCAAGGCTCTTTTATATCCCCATGGTTGGAGCACCACCCTCCACCCCATGGGGATATAAGGAGTTTTGCTCCGATCCACTACAAATTCAAAATATTTTGAGATCCCTTCAAGCAAGGAAAGTGAGACCTCAAAGGAAAAAAGAAATCCAATGTTTTTGGGTTATAATTCCAAGCAAAATAAATTGAAAAATTTGATTGAAGAAAGCAAAAATATCTTTTAGAGGGTTGTTTACACTGTTCAGCAATGGGGCTTTCCAACTTTGGCTAGGATGGGTCATTGTCATTTGCCCTGCAAAGGGCCTGATTTTGAATCAAATTCTCACCCATGCGGTGGAGGTGCTCTTATTTATGGTAATTGCCTTGATTATTTTCTTTCATGAAATAATTGTCTTTTTCTCCATCATTATTTCAATTAAAAATGTTGTCATTCATAGTCTTTTTCACTAGAAGGGATTTGAAGGCTCTAAAAGATTGTTTTAGGGTTGTTTCTTGAAATTGTTCCCTATACAACAAACAAGCCACTATAGATTTGAATATTCAATTTTTTAAAATTCAATTTTAAAAATTTGAGAAGGTATTGAAAAATTTTAATTTTGGTTTTAATTGAATGTATATTGATTTATTAATTTATGTTATCTGATGTGATAATCACTTGACTACTTCAAATTGCTTACATCATACCATTCCTAGTGTTCCCATAATTTGGGAAGTCATAGTTTCTAGGAGGCTTCAAATCCCCCTTGAGGTAGGGGGTCCTATAATTGAGCAACTAAGAGATGCAAATGATTTTTGGAGACATGAAACATCTTGAAATATTTTTCAGTAAATTTTCCTTAAAATACAAGTGGAAACAACATCTAACCCGAGTTGTTTCATATTTTTTAGAGATTTGTGGAATTAGTTATAAAACTACTTTAATACTTAATCTTTTTTTCTTCTTGAAGGATCTCATCAATGACCATTAATATACAATGTTATTTATTATTTGTTCATTGCAATCAAAACTTATCAAAAATTTCTATAAACCAAGAAAGATACTTAAAATGTACTAGTTTGATGTTCGTCTCAAGGCCAATTCCTACCCCAACTAAACAATCAATCAAGGATCAAAATTTTGCAATTAATTTTGCAATTTTATTACACTCATGAATTCAATATAGACCAATACTCTCTTTATAAAATTCTCTCTATATTTTGACCCCATTGAATAAATGAAATTGAATTCGTCCCATGTTTTTTTAGAAGTTCTAAAATTTTTGCTATTTGTTGAAGTGGTTCATTTTTTAGATAAAAAGGGATTGCAGAAAAGAATAGGAAAATTACACTACATACATTTGCTAGACTTCTATGAAAAAAGTACTATTAGAGGCATCATTGGTATTGTCATTGATGCAAGCTTCTCCATTTTTTCCATCTTGGATAATTATCCCACCTAGTTGATTATGGATCCTTTCTAATCACCTATTTCCAATGTTTACTTTTCAAAAGATTCTACATCATCAACTTTCACATCTGAAAATCCTCACCACCAAACATATCTATGGCTTTAAGCTCTATCTAAAGGTTAGCCTTTGCTCCAATAAATGCAATGAATCAAGAATGTCATTAAAAATAACATACAACAAATTCCTTAAGAATTGAGGAATAGAAGAGTCAAAACAATGAATTCCACACAAAATTTAAAAAATTGACCTTGTTCAATCTTAATTTTGAACTCAAATGGATTCCACTCAAAAATAATAACCTTATTAAGGGACCATATTAAACTATAAGAAGACTTAAAAGATGTGACTGTAATTCAGTATCCAACTATAAAAGAGAGATATTGAGAAAAATACTCAATTCATTTGTATATACTTAACCCCCTATGTTCACCTACAATTTAAAGTCTTTCTACGTAACATAGAATGTGTAAAGACTCACCAAGTGTAATGTGCATTAACTAGTTGTGCAACCTACATTCCTTGGTGATTTGGCTACTAATGTCACATACAACCCTTTTTTTTTACTTTTTGAGAAAGTGCCAAGATGGCGATCACTTCAAATTCAATGAAGCATTGAATTTCTACATTCATCCATCTTTTGGACTTACAAACACTATTCCATCATATTCATACATTTTTCCATCTAAATTTGGCAACTTCATCCATATTTTGGGGAAAACTAAAAAAATTCTATCAAAAAAAGATTACTTTTATCTGGTGAAAAAAAAGACATTTATTTTGAAATGGTGCAATTTGGCCCCATGGTGCCAAGAAAAAAAAGGACTAGTCACATGGTGCTTCATAGTATTCATAGTATTCTAGCTAACAATGTCCTAGGGTGCATTAAATTTAGAGCCTAAAAGTCTATAGACCTTAGATGAATTGAATTGGATTGTATAATAGTTCTATTCCAATAAAAGTAGATATTGATTGCCAAGATGTAGGCAATGTGAACAAGAGAGCATGCAATTGATTTTAGGCACATTTATGATGAGACCTTTATACATCATACATCATGTTTGACTTGTTTTATATTTGGAATTGTCATGGAAGAATTGCAGATATAATAAAAAAATTTAAATCACATTAATAAAGAAATACTCTATATTTAGTAGATTGATGCATTTTATAGCAACAAAATTGAACAAAATATAATAAGGTATGTATACCTTAAGGCAAGTTGTTTGTTATGTTGAGATTTGCGTCCCTTGGTCATGTCCTTGGTACCGTCAAAAAACCCTCGATGAGGAGAGATGCACGGACTTTGTTTTGTAGCATTTCAATTCATACTAAGAAAGTTTTTTTGAACTGAAAAATAGGAAAATTCTTTTTACTTTGATTTTAGCTGAGGCAATAGCACAAGGCACACTAGTGAAACACAAAGTAACTCAAAAATGTTTCCAATTGTAGACACTAAGGTAGGTACACCCAAAAAAGCCACTTATTCATACTCAGCCTAGTTCCTACTATTAATTAGTTCAAATTTTTATGTAGTCTTGTTGGCAAGTGAAAGCATGTTCCAACATACCAAAGAACGCAGGATTTGGATACCGTATGCAAAAGTTATTAACAATCAAAGTCTATTTCTGAAAGCACCATCTACAATCTATGAACATGACTGATTTTGGAAATGTATGTGCACTGAAGATGGTGCTTTTAGGAACCAGGTGCTTTTGAGTGTACCTTACGAACGTTCCGGACCGGTCGACCACTTTTGGGTTGATTTGAAGACTTTTTGTCTCCTATAATTTGTAGAACATTTGATCTCTAAAAACTTAGAGAAGAACGCATTTAGAGTGTCTTTATGCGCATCTAACAAAACCAATTTCAAGAGAATGTGTGCAAAAATGAGTGAGTTGTGCTTGGCCAAACTTGAAATGGTCCAACCTTTCATATTGAAATTTTCAATGAAAAATGCATATTTTATGGAAAGGACAATTATGTGTGTGTTTGAAATAATACATTGAAAGGTTTTGATCAATTTCCAGACAATATATTCAAATCTATACCCAATTGTAGTAAACCCTAATTATAACTAGTGTCAAATGGTGTTTATGACACATCAATGTTTGAAGAGTAAATACAAAGACATGAACCGTTGGATCACTTTTATTTTTTGTGTGGTTCAAGGACTTAACCCATGGAAATCATTTATTCAATCCGATCTAGGATTACATCTTTTAAAAAGGCAGAAAATTGCACTTTTTGATAATTGTGTTCAAAAACTACGTCCGCCCCCTAAATCAACCACGGTCCTTAATGGGTTAAGTCTTGCAGTAACTTAGTTGAAAACTGAGGAGGGTGCACTCCAGTTGTTCTTCAGTCTGGCAAATTATAGTCGCACAGAGGATCCTTGAAATCATGGACTTGGACAGGTGGGCTTGGTAGTAAGGTAGATGTACCTAAAAGTAACATTTGTTCAAGATCTACAGATTTGAAGGAGGGTAGCTACAAAATAAAATGATGTCTCCTTGTTAAGAAAATAGTTTAGGAAACCAATTAAATTAGTTTTGTATTTTCTTGAGCTTGTAGGAATACAATATGAATTTGTGGAAACAATTGTGTAGATGTCCCTAAGTCTGTGAATTGTAAACCAACACACATTCAAATAGTCATAGAACACCTAAAAGAAATAGACTAGGAGCTTGTATGGCATACATGTGCAAGAGATTGGCGAATGCAAAAAAAGCCCATAAGACCATGACAACTTCCTACAACCCCACTTCTCTACTATGCATCCACTTGCTCTTGGATTTATGTTATTTTTTAGATATCACTAAACAATTCTTATTACTTTTATGTACACCTATCTTCTTTAGTCTCCACCAAACTCCCCTCTTTTACATTTAATAGCCCTCTTGTTGCTTTGAATTATTGACCCTAGAACTCCAAACTAGTCATTGTGGAAATCATCTTTTTGGTATTGTGTAAATCACTTAACTCTAGAAGGACCAAGAACCCCTTGGTAACCTTATAATATATTATGAGTTTGGTGGTATTTGATTAGAATAGCATTGACTAAATACTTTTCAATACAAAATAATTTTAAAGATCAAGATGGTACGTTAATAAAAATGTATCTCAATTCATATATTATACCACAATTAAAGAGTTATAAGGTTAAATACACGTTGTATAAAGAGATTACAATGGTCTTTTAAGGATTAAAAAAAACACAAGAGCACTTGTTGGAAGTCAAACTATTATATAAGACCTCTTGTTTTCATACAAAATTCCAAAAATGAATTTGCATTGTGTCTTATATAGAGGGATTCTATGTCATCTATTGGACACTTGGCATTTGTAGCAACATTACAAGGTCAATATATAACCAACCCCTTGAGAATTAAACTTGATTTTTGAAAACATGTGCCTTTGCATGCTACATACTTAGCTTACATAACATTTAGTAGCATGGTCATTGCCTTGGCCTTATAGTAAGTGATGAAGAATATTCCACATCCATTAGTAGCTGAATACTTAAGTGGATTGGTGGAGGCTCAGTGCGACAAGCAAGATGTACAAAAGAAAAGTAGTGGGCCTGAACGTTATGAAGTAAGTGAACACCCAAGAGTCTCCCATTACAAACTCTCTATTAACATAATTCTAAAATAGGAGTTAATCCCAAGTGACCAAAAGTGTCCTATTAGAATTTGGAAGTTCAATTTGAATTACTAGATCTAAAGTTATGATCTCCAATACTCCATGGTGAATTAGCTCCAAATTTTGTAAGCTGCTTTTTGAGTAGGTTAAGACTTCTAAAAGAATATTCATTACAATAGCCCCCTTGTACACATTTGTTCAGCTTAGTTACTCGTAAATCCTAGACACCTATCTATGTGATTTATTGTATACATGTAATATGATGTATTTTTATATACTTTTATATCTTTGCTTGTAGTTTCTAGGGTTGAAGCTTTAGGATAAATGATAAAAAAATCACATAAATGTGAATTAATTTTTTAATATGTATCTTTCAAATATTAAATTTAAAATTTAGGGCTTTTTTTTTGGCTTCATTTGAAGTTAGTTTTCATATTGGTGACTTTAGAAAATAAAAACAACTATTTTTGGACAATTTTTTAACACATGCAAATTTTGCATTAAAGTTAAAGTTATTATATGAAAAGCATACAAGTTAAAAAGAATAACTTAGTAATAAAACTCCAATATATGTATACCGTGACTTATATACCATGTCTATATTGTTGCCTAGTACCCCCTAAAGCTCTATGAACATATTTCAACAAACATGTTTCCAAAATAGTCATTTCAATACATGAGAGAAAATTAAAAGGAAATTGTTTAAGATTCAATCAAAGGATCTTGCCTCAAAAAATTTGACTATGTGTAATGCATCAATGTAACTCTAGAAATAGTTTTAGAATGCTAATTCTTATTGTGTAGGATTAAACAAAACTTCTTTTAATGTTTAAATACTATTACCTTGCAATCTACATGGTCAAAGTTTGTGAGTTTTTTTCTTTGCATTTCCGAACTACTTTAATAGAATTTTGAAACAATTGAATTTATAAAAAAAATGATTTCAATTCCAATTCTCTTTGCATTGTCCTAAAAGGTGACATTTTCAAAAAAGTTGGCTACATTTTCAAAAGAATTCAAACCATTTGGAATTGTACAACATATAGGAAAAAAATAAGTAGGTAGAAAGAAGTAAAAAAATGAGCCAAAATACTAAATTGTAAACATTTTATTCATGGAATTGAAAATTTTCAATCCCAATGGTTAAAATGTTGTAATAAACAATCTACACCTTTTGTTTTTATTTTTTTCCAAAAATATAAAAAATTGAATTAAATGAAGAATTTCAAACTCTTTTTGTACTGTAGAGATTCTATAACTAGCCGCAAACCACTCCTAACTCAAAATCTTCATAACTTTTGACTCATTGATCGGAATGGATTGATTCAAAGCTTCCCATGTATGTATAAACCTAAAGAACCAATTTGAAATTTCACTTTTAAGAAAAAAATAATTTGAAGAATTTTTTTCAGCTGCCCGGGCTGCCCGCCAAGTAAAGAAAAGAACATATCTTGCCATAACTTTTTAACTGTGAAGTCAAAAGTTATGAAAATTGTTGGGCCTTAAAGCTACTCCTTGGGCACACATTTTATCAAAATTTCAAAGAAAAAAAATAAAAAACTCCATCCGTAGTGAGCTGCCCAAAAAATTTATAATCTCAAAAAACGTTATTCAGGGCTTTAGGGGTTAAGTTTGCAAGGATACTGTTTAATTGAAAGTAGTGATTGCCATCTCCATTGTTTGTGGATGGGGGCTACATACAACAAAAAGCAGCCTCCCTCTAAGCTACTGAATGTTATCAGAGCTTCTCTTGAACAATAGAATAGTTATTTTCTTGGAATTTTATGGATTGGGTTGATCACCTCCAAAAAACTCTACAATCCTTCAATAGTGCTACTCATTCAATGGATTCAAATGACATAAGAGGATAATTTACTCTTTAATTATTCAATTTGTTTTAGAATTTTTTCAAATTTTTGCTGGTACTTTTGTATGAATATAATATTTTACAACAATTTCATCAAATTGTTCATATAATTTAATAATGAAGATTCTTGTTTAATAATTCACAGGTAGACTTTGGATGAATGAGAAGTTATATGAACAGTGAACTTCAGTTGAACTTCAGCTGAACTGAAACTTAAAAACATTCAGTTCACTTGCTTGAAGCCCTCTGTCCATCATCGTCCATCATGAGGTTCTGTCTGCGAAAGGGAAGTGGAGTTTGCTTGGGCTTTGCTGAGGATTTTCGTGTACAGAATTTGTCGCGAGTGTGGAGCTCTCGGAGAGGCATTGATGCAGTAGATAATTTTGCAACAAACTGTCGACGGGCGGGCATATGAAGACGTGATCCTTGCGTGCAATATGAATGAAAATTTCGCTGTTGAGATGTAAGTTACCGCCCTTTGTTTGTCTCTCTCCTTAACTTCAATTGCCGCTTCCGCTTACAGTTCGTTCCTGAAATTGTGAGAAGTTCGATTTTGTGGGATGGATATTGAATTTCATCGCAGGGAATGTTGTATTGTTTCTATATATTGATTCAGTCATTGGAGTCCTTCAAGTGTTGGAGATGCCGCACCATATTGAGTTTCCTAGTGGCTATGTATCCTCATTGACGATCACTCTGTAGTTTTTGCTTCCAAATTAGTAGGTAATGAAGAAAGATTGCGAGTAGCATTCAGTTATGTGAAGTACACAGTGCGCGTGTTCTCTGCACCCTGCCATTCACAATCCAGTCATAAGAGTGTGGGTCAAGACCTCGGGAGAATGAAGGAGCTTTCGAGGTACGTCGAAGCTGACGAATGCCAAGATGTTACAAACGGACTGAGCGCAAACGGGGGCGAAGAAGGTGAGAATCGGAAAGAACCCCAAATGTTGTAGAGTGCACTCGAGTCTTTGCGCAGATGCAGCAAGTATTACTCACAGACATGCTGGAGCGAGAGGTGCGGAGTGCACTCACAAGTCACAAGCGCCTAGTCTTCTGATGTTGAATTTGCTATTGAGGTCAATGAAAATCTTGCGTGCTGTTCGGATTGCTTTTTCCGCATCTACTCTGACTTATTTTGCTTTGTGAAGAATTTAGAGGTGTCGCAATTTTGAGAGCGCATCTTGTTCACTCTCCCTTTGATGTGTCAGGACACCTGAATGCAGTTCAGGTCCTCAAGACAATGTGCGAGCTTGTGTGGAAACTCTTCAATTATTGAAGGTGCATTCAAGCCATTTGCGCAGGTGCAGCAAGTATTTCGAGACCTGCTTGAGCGAGAGATGGTGCGCTGCACTCTCAAACGCTGATGCATGTCGTGATGTTGAATTTGCTCTTGAGGTTCATGAAGATCTCGCGTGCTATAGAGATTGCTTTTCCCAGATGTACTCTTCGTATCGTAAGGAGATTCGAAGCGTCCAAGACAGTCTGGCGCTCCTCAAAGTCGCCTCACAAATTGAGTATCGTGACCTGATGGATTCTATTGCGCGGTATCTTTCGGCGATACCTTGGTCAGACGAGGATGAGATCATGATCAGGGAGTACTCGTCTTCTCCAGATTTCCCTCGGAATTGTGCTGAAGACCTGGTTGTTCGGTTAGGGTTGGACGAAGTGGAAGAGGAGTCTAGGAAGAACATCTATGGCATGATTGAAAAGAGTGCTTTTTGCGCTCTGATGTGTTATGGCACTAATTCTAGAGACTTCATTGAGAACTTATTAGAAGGCATTGAATCCGAGATGTCTTCAAGTTTTGCGAAGACTGTGATCGGTATCATTCTGAAAGTCGCGAAGAAAGTGTTTGAGGAGCTCTCCGAGCTTTTCAATGTAAAACGCCGATCTGAATTTGCCAGACTTCAAGTCGGAGGAATGAACTGGATATTGACGGTTTTCTTAAACGCAGGTGTGGCTGAGGAATTGGTCGAATGTCTCGTGCATATAAAATCGATTCCCGAAGTCCTAACATCAGACGAATTTTTTGATGATGAGGATTGTCAATGTGAAGGCAATAGTACGGGGAAAGTCGTCATTCGAATATATCAAGAGGTGGCTTCTGGACGACTGCCCTTGAGAACACCTGAGCGAGTTGCGCTCTTCAGGAATTGGCAGCATCTTCTCAGAATTTATTCTCCGGCCGATTATCGTGAAGGCATAAAAAATTTGTTTTCGATTTTGCCCTGCAAGGTGCAGATTGAGTACGTTGAGGTGTATATGGTGAAATTTGATTTTTTGATGGATCCAAGCTCTCTTGCGAAGCTTGTGAAGAAGACTTTGACAGCTCTAGGAGGGACGAGGAGTAGGCCAAGTCTGGAAGGTGAGAACATTTTCCCAGCTATGAGCTTGGTGCTATTGTTGCAGGGTTGCCTTAGATATTACTTAGATTGGTTACCCCTGCTCGATGTTTTGTTATTGTTGTGTAGTCAAGTCTGTTCGATGTCTTACCAGATATGTATCAAATATGTTAGAAAGCTATCTTCGCATGTCGTAGAATATTTGTGAGTATATTTTAGGAATATTTTCTAATACTCTCAGATATGATTGTGTCAGAGGGCCGAGGTCTGTTACACAATACTGGTTGTTGTGTCGATGTATCTGTCACGGAAGACAACTTACCTTATGTTGTGTGTCCCATCTTGCCCTTAAAGTCTCAGTGAAGCTTCAGTGGTCACAAAACCTCCTTTTCTAGTTGCGTCTGATGCCTAATTTCACATTATAAACCTTCTTCCTAGTTGTTTTAAAGACAACAGTGCAGAATGGACAGCGTAAGACGATTTTGTGGCAGATTTGACAGGGCACTCAAGGCAGCAGAAAGGCAGAAAAGACGAAGTTGAAGATGAGCAGAGAAGGCCTGCTGTAACTGATGAGACTGGGCTCCGTACTTATCACAAGAAGAGAAGGCATAGTTGATACTGCTGAAGCCAGTGATTCTTCTTTTCAATACCAGAATCGTAGGACCGAACTTTATCTTAGTGTGGAAATCACCGGTTTTGGCTGCGGAGGCGATCAGCATGTTGCTGTCACGAGTAAACTTCGTTTCGATAATCCATTCGGGGCAGTTTTTGGGGTTTAGGATTTAGGCAAATCCATCCATATATCTTGAATGTCTTGTGGTTTTGCAGACTTTCGGCAAGCTTGAGGATCCTGTTCGTGTCGATGGCATGTGGCTAGTTTGTCTCGGCACTCGGCAGTAGCAGTAAGAGTTGGATCAATTTCTTCTGACTAATGCACAATTAATAATTCATCACTTCTGCAGTATGGTTTTGGTTCAAATCATTTCTCATGGTCAATAATCGTGCATGAATTTACCTATGATGTTTGAATTCCCTCTCCACCAGGTATGAAATAAGTGAAAAGTGAAAGGAAAAAGCCTAGAAAAAAATACTCTGGTCTGAAGGTGATATTGGATCGTCTTGCATCTCATTCGATGAACCTGTTGATCTCCCGAGTTGTCCGGTGAAAGATGTGACATCGAAATGTCGACGCAGTTGCTTCGCAATGAACAATCCTGTCCTCAATTTTGGAGCCTCGAGTCAGTCCAAATACTCGAGCTGGCTGATTCATGACCTGGTTATGGCTCCCACATTTCGAAGTAGGCGATCGAAGAGTATTGCTAATTTCATGCCTGCATACAATTTCATCTCGACTTCCGTTCAGCATGGCAATTTGAAGATCAAGAACCAATAATATTCGTCTGCAATTTTTCATGCCCTAGTGACATCAGGATCGATATTTAGTTCGTCTCTTTCATCACGTATTGAGAAGACAACATCTACAGACGTGCATTTGTTTCGTATCGATAGAGCAATTGGGGGTAATCTGATAGCCCTCGAAAGTCGCAATGTTCAGCAGGAAACACCGTCACAAACCACAACTCCTTGAGCTCTGTCTTTGGAAATTGTACGAGAATAGGAAGAACGCCTAGTATATAAATCACTAGCATTGATCACTTACTTAGGTTCCAGGGAGCTAGATTATGCCAAGTTGTTCAGCTCAAAAGCATGCATCTAAAATTCGTGTTTACAATGTCAAAGAGAAAATGATTAATATGAAAATGAAATTTATGTTTATTCACACAAGATCAAATTACATTACACCTCAAGCACTATTTGATCATTCTAAGTTTCTCCATATGCCTTCAGCAAATCTCTAGACCTGCACTTCCTGCACCTTGCCTAAATCAACAAGAAATGAACATAATGGATAGCAATAGACAATATGTATGCTAAATATAAAAGCAAAAAAAGAGAATAGCAGAATGAAGAGTTGACCAAGAGCTCCAAAGTCCAGAAACTCCCATTTCATTACGCCCCTGACCACTTGTAATCACTACTGCATTTCTGCAATTCTAAGTGTAGCAGAAGCTTATTAGAACCTTTGCAAGCTTGAGGCTTCCCAAAAAGTAAGAACTTTGTACATAAGAAAAAACATAAATTTTTTTGTACCCATTGAAGATACAAAATCCATATTCCAGGTATCATCGCAGACTGGAAGATGATGCCGTTGACGGTACAATCCAAAGTTCTTCACCCCTACAATCACCCTCGTCATCTCTGAGCTCCAAAATATCAAAGTATGGCGGCCGTGGAACTGGCAACTCGATTGCCATATGCCCTTGTAGCATCTGCACAACCTCGCTCATCGACGGCCGATGCTGCGGCTTTTCAGCAATGCACCAAAACGCCACGCGCAAAGCTCTCCGCAATTCTTCCGAATCCACCCCCGCTGTCACTGCCGGATCCAACACGTCCATGAACGCTTCCGTCTCCAGTTTGGGGAATGCCCACATCGGGAAGAACGGCGTGTCCATGTGACTGTCCATGAATTCGAAGTTGGGCGACACACGCAAGACGTTGCGACGTCCGCTGATAATCTCCAGCAACACCATCCCATAGCTGAAGACGTCGACCTTGTTGGTGATGCTGACCTGATCCGACAACCAGTACTCCGGGGCCAAGTAGCCAAACGTGCCTCGGATGTTCATGGTCTTGCTGCGTGTTTGCGTCATCCGGTCACGGCTTCGGATGCGGGAGAGTCCGAAATCCGCCACTTTCACAGAGTAAGAAGAATCCAGCAGAATATTTTCAGGCTTGACGTCACAGTGAATGATCCACTTTTTGCAATCCTCGTGGAGGTACGCCAACCCTCGAGCCGTTTGGACGGCTATGTCGAACCGGGAATTCCATTCCAAGGCCGGAACTCTGGAGTTTTTTTCATCTCGGAAAAGAACTCGGTCGAGGGAGCCTCTGGAAACGTACTCGTAGACCAGCACCCTGTGCTCGGCATCGGTGCAGTAGCCGAGGAGAGAGACGAGATGGACATGGTGGATGTGGCCGAGCGTTTCGACCTCGTTCAGAAACTCTTTCTCCACGTGACTGGAGAGCCCCTTGTTCAGCCGTTTCACAGCCACTGTGACATTGGTCTCAAGATCTCGTCCAATTTGGCCCTTGAACACCGTTCCGTACCCTCCTTCTCCAATTTGGATGGCGAAGTTGGCTGTCATGAGTTGAATCTCGCGGTATGAGAATCGGATCATGGCGCCTTTGGCAGCCAGCCACTTATCCTGTAACCTCTTCTGCCGCGAGTTCTTTATCTTCTGAGCAACAAACAGGCTAGCAAAGGAGCAGCAGAGCACAGCGAGAGCAACGACAGCTGCACCGAGAGAGACCACCACGATTTTGGTTGTGCTGGTGATCTCAGAATGGGGAGCTGCCTTAACTCGAAGGTAGGTCCGCCTATCGGTCACAGTCCTACCCAGGAGAAGGACGTCTTTCTTGAGATAGCAATATTGAATAAAATCATTAGCCTCATCATCAGGGATAGTAGATACGACAGCTTCACATCTGCAATCAGCCAGACACAGATCCTTGCAATCGGCTAGAGTGATGCTTTGGCGTGTATTAAAGTCATTACCGGGCCAGTCGGTATCGAATTCAGTACTGAATGTGTCGGTCGGTGCATCGGAGTCGCAATATGCTGGCGGCTGTTGCCGTCGACATCCCAGTTTCGGGTCCTCAGTGCTCACGAATTCAAAGCGCAGCGGACAGTGGCAGTCCCCGCCATCACAAACTGAGTAGGGGCCGCAAATTCCAGGAATTTTGCATAGGCCCTCAGGGGTCGTCCCAGTAGCGTTCCATTCGACCGTCCAGCTTGTGATACCCTCTGCCCAGCTGTACATACGTAGATTGCCATCGATGTCCAGTGTCAATCGAAGCAGGCGAGCTTGCACTGGGAATGCTGCAGCGGACCCTAAAGAGACGTTTAATCCTGAGACTGCACTAGTCCCTAGAAAATCACCCGCAGGCGTTAGGGTTGCACTAGTAAGTCCTTCCGGGGAGGCCCAGTAGTCTGAAGTCAGGCGTTCCCAATCGTAAGGGATTCTCCAGGATGCGGTGATGATAGATGACTTATATGCCAACGAGTAGTTTCCAGGGCTCCAGTCGGTGACGTTTTCCCATGCGGTAATGATATCGCCATCTCTGAAAATCTGGTTCGGCAAGAGTGTGTCGGTGGGGCTATCGAAGCTCTGCCACACCACCTCGTTGTTTGGGTTGAGCAACACCAGGTTGCCCGTGTCCAAAATGGTGGCATTCACCACATTCTTCTGCATGAGCGCACAGAATTGCACGGGGAATTGCATGAGTATACTTAATCACTACAGTACGTACAGAATTCAGTAGGAGAAGCTCAATGTTCCAGTCACGAATGCAAACAAAGTGGAATGTGAAGCGTGCTTACATCTCCAGTGTCGGAATGCCACACGAGTTTTGTCTCTTCGCCACTGTTGTCGTAAACCCCAAGGTCTCCGGACCCACTCAAAGTGATGCTGGCGTTAGTGCTGCTCAAGACTGGGAATCTGTTGGGAACCCAGATGGTTTTGTTGTCCGGAGCTTTGGCATACAAGACGGCAAGCATGTAGGCCGGAGCCGGAGCCGAAGGATCTGGCGAGGTGATGGCCACTTTGAATACTCCTCCTGGAGATTCCAAGAACATTGACCCGGATATGGTAGTACCGCTGGCCATACTGCTTTGTTGACAGGTGACCAGTTGAATGAGGCATATCACAGAGAGGAGATACGCCAGAAGTTTTGCCTGGTAGCATTTCTTCGCCCTCAACAATTCACATGCTCCCGTTTTGCTTTGAATGTTATGCATTTTGCTCTGTGCCATATTGTACATGTAGGCACCTTAGAGGGTGGCCGGTGCAAGCTGAATGACCAGTGGAGTTGACTCCAAATCAATCGCCCTTAAGTCAAGGAATTAGGTGCCTAACATTAGAGTCAATCGCCTCAGTCTGTGCTCGTAGAAGAAGCCTCACCGATAGTTACTACTTCAATATTTGAAGAAGCTGCCAATTATCTCTTGCCACATCTCTCAAGAGTCATGGGAGTCACACCATACAGACACCATGTCTTGTCGATGATAATCGAGCTTTCACAGGAAATGAGCGCGTTTTGTCCAACCTGAGAAAGCACACACATGCGAAGCTTAGTTTTATGGTGGATGATTGTAAGAGACACTTGCTGATTTTGTTGCATTTTGAAAAATATCCCTACTCATACTTACCTCTCTAGAGTACTTTGAAATTATAATTTAAATTGGGGAATTGGAAAAGGACAAAATCTCCTAAAATAGATAATTTGACATTTTAATTTGAAAACATAGGAAATAAAAAAGGCCATTAGTAATAATCCTACATATTTGGTTAGTCAACAAGAGAACCACCAAAAAAATATTTTACATGTTGTGAAATGCAAGTAGAAAGAAGTTGATTTTGAAGACTCCTATACAAGCGATTGAATCACTATTTTTAGAATTCTTGTGGACTACAACTGCAAGTCTATTAAAAGCCCATCTCCTTCAAATTTCAACTCTAAATTCATTTTAAGGGGGGTAAAAAGTACTAAAACCCCCTAAATTGGCAAGTGTGACAAAAATCAAGGTCTATTTCTGTATAATTAAAAAAAATTGAAAAATGAGGGAAAAGAAATTAGACAAATTGTATAATAATCATGAGTAACTTAATTATTAATCTTGAGTCATTTGAAGCTAGAATGCAAAAGTTATGGCCTAAAAACAAACCAATACATAAAGTGTGACACAAAATGATACTCCCACTTGTCTCAAAATAAGATTGGTGTTTCCTATGTTTCTTACACAAAAAACTTGGATCTTCTTTTGAGACTTCTTTTGAGACAGAGGGAGTACAAGTGTTTGTTGCAGTCACCACTTTCTCAGGCGATCTTCTGGAATCTCACCTCTAACCTGGTTTTGATGCACTTGAATGTCAAAATTTTGGCACTATGAGACTCTACTCGTACAACCATGCCTACAGCCTTTAGAATTAAAGCTCCGGAGTCCTGCAAATCCGTTCAAACCTCTGGCAAACCTTGAAATGCATGCTGCAACAATTAAATGGATCTGAATATTACGCACCTTCACAATCAAAAGAAGTCAACCTGATCACCTCAACTTCGACCGGGAACTTGGATCTGGCAAAACGACTCTTGAATTGAAACAGGTGAGCTGCAGATCGAAGTGGGTGCTTCTCGATCATGCTAGCTTGAAGCAAATAGAGAAAGAAACTCGAAGCTAATTCAAAACTTGGACCATAACTTCGTAAGATTCAAGTTGACAAGCCAGTGGACACAGAAAAAAATGCGTACAGACAGGAGGGTTGGTGCAGTTTGGCGGATGAGTCCGGCCACCGAGTACGGTGGTGTACCTCTTCTTCTGCAACTTGTACATTTGCTCTTTCGAAGAAGTCACACGTTGCACAGTACAGTAGAAAACAATTTCCAATCATGAGGGCGAGCGTATACAATTTAGAACCAATTTGCACAGGAATTAGATGACCAGGCCCTTCATTTTCTTGGAGCAACGAATTTTGGAAGCATTTCCAACTTCCAGGAATTGAAGAACACTGTATATTAGATTAAAATGGTCTGAAGTGGAGTCACCACTTCTTGCGTGTGATTTCAAAGACTGATCAATTTCAACATCCCTGCTTTCAGGGAGGACGCCAGGCAGAACCGACACCGGGAGATAGTAGTCTGAGACCTCTCATCTACATGTTCCTGTGCTACCATTTATCCCTGCAAGGACGGCCAGTGACCACTGATGTCAAACCTCATCGTTCACCACTCTGTTTGCTGTCAGTTTGTAACTTGATTTGAATGAATACTTTTTCATATTTATTTATCAGAGTTGAGAGCAAATGTCTACAAGTGTACTGTACAAGAAAATTGAAAATTAACTATTGTGAAATTTTAAGAAAAAAATAAAGAAAATTCAAGTCAATTACAAAATGTATTTGAAAAATCTAAAAGTTGCACCATTGATTGATGTATATTATAGAGTCTATCATCATGGTACAAAACAAAGATATCATGTCACTCTAAAATTTTAAAAATTCAGCAAACTATGGTTGTAGACCCATAGTTAACATTTTTATGAAATATTGAAATTTATGAAGTTTTCAAAATCTTCAAGAGTAGAAACTAGGCTTGATAAACTTCATTTCATTAGTTAAATTCAAATTCAAAAATATCATTTTTATGGCTAAAATTTTCACATCAAGAGTAAATAGCAAGAAATGATTGAAATGCCCTACAAAGGTGATCTTGATAGATTTATCCTTGAGTGCTCCTTGCATGTCCCTTACAATCTCTTAGTGGTGGACCCTATTTGAAAAAATCTGCCCTTGAGAGTTCAAAAATGACATCTATGTGCATAACTTGGTTGTCAAAATTCCTTGTGGGTTGCCACTCAAAATTTCATAGAAAATTTTAGAAGTTTTCACCTTACATTAAGATATTACAATGGTCAAAATGGTTGTCTAGCATGAGGCTTTGATTTCTTAAGGTATGTTCCCACTTGTGCTTAGTTTTCCGTTGTTTTGTGCACAGAGTGGGAAGAGCACGAATATCAGAGCCATGCCAAGGAACAGTGAAAACCAATCCTATATGGAGGGTGCTCTGGAGCAGAAGTAGGTGCTTCGGCAATAAGGAATGCTGTAAGAACATGGTGTAGCGCACATGCCAGAAATCCACCTCGCCACCCGCCATCCGCCATGACACGTGGCGGGGCGTGAGTGGTTCACCATTGGCACTGTTTGTAATGCTGCCCTTCCTGCGCACAAGTCTCTGCCAGGCCACGCCACGCCCCGCCACGCCTTGCCAGTTTTTTATTTTTTTATTTTTAAAAATTTTATTTTCATTTTTATAGAAATCACCACTACGTTTCAACTTCAAGAAATTGAAATTAATTCTGTGAAGGTCCAAAAATATGAAACGACTCCGATTTGATGTCTATTTTATTTTATTTTTTAGGAAACTCTACTTAAATTGTTCCAAGATATGAAGTTTTTCCCAATAGGCTATTAGATTTGAAATGATAACTAAAGAGTAGACTACATTGGCTTTGATGTGTTTTCTAAACAACAATCAAAAGGAACAAGTTATATTAGCATAAATGTATTTTTTTCTTTTATCTTATTTTCTTTGTTAAAACACATCGACAAATGAATGTGTCTTTTGATTTGTAACCCTTCCACAAAAAATGAATTGCACCATTACATAATTTTTTTAGCATGAATTACAATTCACACTCATAAGTTTAATCCCCACATGCCAAAATTGCATCATATGGCAACATAATAATTTGGGGCTATCCACTACAAATGGAGCTTTTATTTATTTTTCCTTATAGTCTACGTTGCAAAAAAAATTATTCATAAATTATTTTTTCAAGAGATAAAAATTTGATGTTGTTTTTTAACCCCTAAATGTCCAAGGCACCCAAAAGTGGTGTTGAAGAAACTTTGAAGTTAAATAAAAGCTTATCCAATTTCTATTTTTAGTAGTTTATATTTTTGGAAGATTTTTTTTGAAGTCTAGTTCTAGCATCAACAGTACAATTCTGAAAATGAACAATTATGATTTTTCTATATAAGATTCAGTGCAAGGGTACCCATGACACATATGTCATATTGCAAAAGTATAATTTATGTCACTAAGTGCACGAACCCCTCCCACAAGAAGTTAATACACTTAATGACACATGATTTTGAGAACATATACCTTATGTCACTAAGTGCACTAACCCTCCCAAATAAGGTTAGTTCACTTAATGACATGCATGTTATATTGTGAAGATATATCTTAGGTTACTAAGTACACTAATTCCCCTAAAAGTGGTTAGTGTAGTTTAGGATAATACTACTTTGAAGCACAAAAATTGATGTGTCAATAACTACACGAGGCATGAGCTTAGGGTAAAACTCTTACAATCTTCATCTACTTTGAGGTTGTCGCATTTACATTTTATTTTTCCATATTACACAATTTATTTTACTTTAGCCAAACCATAAAAATAGTTTAATCCTTAAGCGTCTCAATCCTTTTTTGAATTTTTGCACATTTTCACTAATAGCTTCATACAGATATATCATTTACCAGAATTTAATGAATTTGGTCATTAAAGAAGGTTGTCTTTTCTAGATTCAAGTATTACATTTGATAAATGAGAAGTTAATTGGATGAAACCAAGCCTTGAAGCCCTCTGTTCATCGTCCAGAATATGGACGTCGGCGTGCTTCAGGGTTAAATCCACAAGTACAAAGTTCACTATAATTTTTCTTCTCACAAGTTCATAGTTTTCAAATTGTTACTACGTTCTCTTATATAATACGAAGTAGTCTACAAAAGTTTTACATTTTGTGTAATTTTTTCAATTCTTTCAAAATTAGTTTACTATTTTTAAAGTGCCCCTAAGTGGGTGTCTACTTTGGCTATTTTGGGGTTTTTCAGTCCAATTTTTGACCCAAAAATGCAAACTTTGAGCTGAAAATTGGCATGCAAGGACCTTATCTAAAGTTACACAAGACCACGAAGAGATTTTCTAAAAATACTATACTGTTCAACCTCCACATGTCGTCAAAGTGGTTGACTTTGCGCAAGTGTAGAGAATAGAATTTTTTTTTCCCAAAGATGAAATTTGTTGGAAAAAAAGACCTTTACTTGGAGAGAAAACGGATTTTTCATTTTCATTTTTTGAATTTTTTTACTATTTTTTCCAAATTAGTGAAAAAAGAGGTATTTTCATTGTATTTTCCATTGTCTATAACATTTAGAGAAATTTTTTCTTAGGTCTGAATTTCAAGAGACATAATATTCTCATTGCTCTTCAAATCAACCATATTTTTTTCAATTAAAAAAAAAATTATTTCAAAGGGTCACAGGACTCATAGGACTCACTAATTTTGAGCCATTTTGAGACAAACCGGGTACCCTTGCATTGAATCTTCCAAAAATATAAACTACTAAAAATAGAAATTGGATAAGCTTTTATTTAACTTCAAAGTTTCTTCAACACCACTTTTGGGTGCCTTGGACATTTAGGGGTTAAAAAACAACATCAAATTTTTATCTCTTGAAAAAATAATTTATGAATAATTTTTTTTGCAACGTAGACTATAAGGAAAAATAAATAAAAGCTCCATTTGTAGTGGATAGCCCCAAATTATTATGTTGCCATATGATGCAATTTTGGCATGTGGGGATTAAACTTACGAGTGTGAATTGTAATTCATGCTAAAAAAATTATGTAATGGTGCAATTCATTTCCGTGGAAGGATTACAAATCAAAAGACACATTCATTTGTCGATGTGTTTTAACAAAGAAAATAAGATAAAAGAAAAAAATACATTTATGCTAGTATAACTTGTTCCTTTTGATTGTTGTTTAGAAAACACATCAAAGCCAATATAGTCTGCTCTTTAGTTATCATTTCAAATCTAATAGCCTATTGGGAGAAGCTTCATATCTTGGAACAATTTTAAGTAGAGTTTCCTAAAAAATAAAATAAAATAGACATCAAATCGGAGTCATGTTTCATATTTTTTGGACCTTCACAGAATTAATTTCAATTTCTTGAAGTTGAAACGTAGTGGTGATTTCTATAAAAATGAAAATAAAATTTTTAAAAATAAAAAAATAAAAAACTGGCAAGGCGTGGCAGGGCGTGGCAGAGACTTGTGCGCAGGAAGGGCAGCATTACAAACAGTGCCAATGGTGAACCACTCACGCCCTGCCACGTGTCATGGCGGATGGCGGGTGGCGAGGTGGATTTCTGGCATGTGCGCTACACCCAGGGTTTTTTTTTAGGCAATTAAATGCCCAATTTCCTCAAAACGAAAAGGGGCAACTTCAAGCCTATAGAAAAAAATGAGAAAAAATGTGAAAAAAATGCCAGATAGAAATAATAGTCCTCTTTATCGCTGCCAACATGCTTCTAAAACCTCATTTCATCTATCATACAAAGCCAAAATTCCATACAAAAATTCCGCATTCAAAATTATATACTTAAAATTGGCCTCCTTCAGTTCAAGCCCCCTAAATTAAGGAGCCAGTCAACTTAATACCTTCTTGAAGGAAGGCCACATTACCATTTGCCCAAAAACCAAAAAAGAAACCCTGGCTACACCATGTTCTTACAGCATTCCGTATTGCCGAAGCGCCTACTTCTGCTCCAGAGCACCCTCCGTATAGGATCGGTTTCCACTGTTCCTTGGCATGGCTCTGATATTCGTGCTCTTCCCACTCTGTGCACAAAACAGCAGAAAACTAAGCACAAGTGGGAACATACCTTTAGCAGTATTGTGGATTGCCCTCATGAATGTGATGTTAGAAGCTTTGGGTTTATAGATGGCTTTGCATTGAAATAAGAATATCAATAGGTTGTAATTGCAATGTTCCTTGCAATTTATAATGGTGTCATCCACACTTCTGAGATTTGGTCAATTCCCTTGTTTCTCAAGTCCCAATAGTCTAGGACTCGAAGCCTGATTGAATTGAGGGCGCAGCATTAAATCCTAACATCAAAGGTGGGCTTGCACGCTGGATTCACCCCAGGGGAAAACACTAAAAGTTTTTATTTTTTTATTTTTTATTTTTTTCGAACTCTGAATTCATATTCAATATTGAAGAGCCTAAATTACCTGTACAGGGGTAAAGCAAACCAAACACATCCAACACAAAAATAAACCCTAAATCCTTGTCAATCCCTAATAAAAACAAGTTTTATCCCATTGGACTCACCTTCGATGGTAGGATTTAACGTTCTGTGAATTGAGCATGGAAATGACTATACTTTCAAATATGGTCATGATGTCAATACTGCAAATTTCAAGAATCGGAAGTCCAAGAAGTTTTAGCTAACGGTTCAATTATCTTAGTACTGAACTTGGTTTTTTATTTTTCACCCTCAAAGGATGAGATCCATTGCCATTTGATCAAACATCATGTTTAAGCTAAATTTAGCAATTAAATTAGATTGTATTCAAACATCAACCTTATATTTTTATTTATTGAAAATATGAATTGTTTATCACTATGAGAAATTTCAATTGATTTTGTGAAAAATTGTAATTGTAATTATTTTAATGCAAAAATTAAAAATAAATAGGTAAAAATAGAAAAAACAATCCAGATTATTTGAAATTTTTTCAAGAGGTACAAGTAGCAAGGAAGATCAGTGTACCAAATTTTCAATTGATTATTATATTTTTTAAACCCCAAACAACCACAAACAAAACCTTGAATTCAAATTTGGCTATCAAACCAAATTTAATAAATGAATAAAATTTTGATACTTTTTACTAGTGCAAAATTTCATTTTCTACTTATTCTATTTTTTTAGAATTTTTTTATGAAATCTACAAATTATTCATATTTTATAGAATTAAAGATTTAAAAAAATTATATCAATTATGATATATGTTAGAACAATCTGAAATTTTTGCCATTAACAAAGACTAAAATGAGAAACTTCATTTTGTAATTGAAATTGAAAATTCATATCAAAAGAAAAAAATATGAATGAAAAACACAACATATTGTGTTTTTTGGATTTTAACACATAGAGCTTGCGATTGCAATAACTCTTTCAATTTTCAAAATTTCAAGTTGAAATAGAAAGAAAACTTGTCAAGCTTCATTTTCTTTGTTTAACCCCTCACCGCCCAAGGTCCAACCATGCTTAAAAACTGCCTGCCTTTGCAAGTCAGAAAAGTCAAAATTAGAGTAAGGTATGAAGATCTCAACCGTACAATCTTGTAGTGTGCATCTTTTAGATGGTGTGGAACAAATTTTGGGTCATTTGACCGTATAGATTGAAAGATTATAATGTTTTAGTGTTCAAAAAAGGTGCTGAAATTTTCTTAAAAACACATTTGGAGGTGAAATTGGATTTCTAAACCAACTCCAATGAAAAAAAAATTAACTACAAAGTGATTCAAAACCATAATATAAACAGTTTGGTGGGAAAAAAATTCATAAAAATCACTCATTTCGTTTGAAAAATGGATTTGAAATGTCAAAAACCAGTGAAAAAAGATGAAAAAATCACAACTGTGGCTGAAGCTCCTTCTACCAAAATGCTTCTCAGTCACTCAAAACGTCTTAGATGGATCTGAAATTTTAGCCACACAAAATAGATTAGTAAGTGAAACTTTTCCAACAAATATTATTGAAAAGCAATCATGTATGAAGAAGTTACGAGCCGCCAAAGTTGACTGAAATGCAAAAATGTCTAGATTTTGAACTTCAAATTGCTCCCAAACATTCAAAACAACTTGGATTGGCATGAAAATTTTAGCACAATAACTAGACCTTGAGAGGAACAAAACACAACAAATTTTATCAAAAAAAAAGATTTTATGAAAAAGATACAATCCCCCAAAGTTGCAGCTGTCACAATGCAGTGTGCTGCACCTAAATGAACCTGTGAACTTTGAATGGCTCTCAAAAACTCAATATGTATTTTATTGATTTGAAATTTCGTCCATAATAACTAGATTAAAATGCGCAACTTTTCCAACAAGTTTCAATGAATTTGGACATTGGATGCAAAAGTTACAGCACTTTGAGTCTGACTGCATGGACACTTTTGGTCCTCTTGGGCGGTGAGGGGTTAAGTCAAATACCAGAAATGGTTATACTGAAAGTTAGAACCAAGATTGACCAAGGTGCATTTACTTTTTGGATGCATGAACCTTTTGGATGCAACAAAGACACAGTTAGTCTATACCACGAGTTTTGCAGGCAAAGAAAAAAAGTACACCATTTTGCAATGGAAACCAACGGTCTAGATTTATCCCAAGGGTAAATGCTAAAATTCTTTATTTTTTGCACAATTTTATTTTTTCGAATTTTGAATTCATATTTGCAATCAGAGACCCCAAATAAGGTATTGGTGGCCTAAAGCATACCCTAAAACATGGCATAAAAATAGTTTTTTTTTAATTTTACCCTTGGTAATATGAGTTTTACCCTGCTGGATCCACTTCATGGGATGGATTTAAAGTCCTGCAGACACCTTCTTAGTGGGCACTGAAGCAAATTAATGTGTCAAAATTCCATGGAAATGCTTCATGCTGATCTGAGGCTTTGTATCTCTAGTCTGAACCCCGTGTGCAGGGGGCTAGAATTCAGCATGCTCCTGTGGCTATGGTGGAAGCACCCAAACCCATCCAAATAAGTAATTCAGCATACTTGGAGGCAGATTTTTCTAAAAATGATATTTTTCTAGGATTAGTGAGTGAAAATCATGAATATCAAAAAATAAATAAATTTCGGATAATGTATGTAATTTCTATAAATTTTCAAAGTGTTGTGGCTCCCTAAATCACTAAAACCATCCTATAGGTGTACCCTAAATTGAACTCTACTAAAATCAACAATGAGCCAATCAAATATTTATATGTGTCCTTGAAATGCATCAGCCAATTAGATTTACCTTTGAGTGGTGGACCCTATTTGAAAAAATTTGTCCTTGTTCACGAGTTCAAAAATGACATCTACCTTACATGCATAACTTGGTTGTCACAGTTGCTCGTGGATTACGGCTCAAAAGTTTCAAAGAAAATTTTGGAAGTTTCCACCTTATACATCAAGATATTATATATAATGGTCAAAGCAATTGTCTGGCATGAAGCTTTGATTTCTTAGCAGTATTGTTGATTGCCCTCATGGATGTGATCTTAGAAGCTTTTGATTTGTATATGGCTAGGCATTGAAACAAGAATATCATGGTGATGGCGAATTTTGTTAGAATGGCGGTATTCCATTAGTTTGACACTTTTGACAATTCAGACCATGCGGTTTAAAATCTAAAATTTTCATAGATTTTTTAAATCTACATGTGTTGTAGATGTTTGAAATCTACACTTGTCCAAAATATTTTAGAATGTGTGATTTAAAATCTAAATGTGTCATAGATTTTAAAAATCTACATTTGTCCTAAATGTTTAAAATTTATATCATTCCTAAATGTCAATTTTTAGTTTAGACCATACAGTCTAAAAAAATGGCATAAGGAATACTGCCATTTTAACGAAATTTGCCATAGTGTCATCCATACTTCCAAGATTTGGTCAATTCCCTTGTTTCTCAAGTTCTTGTAAGTTGCAATAGCCTAGGACTCCAAACCTGAATGATTGAGCATGGAGATAACTGTACTTTCAAGTATGGTCATGTTGTCAATAAGGTAGAGGGCTCGAAAACAGTTCGGGCATTAAGAACTGCCCCTATAACTGGTTGTAGAATGGACATGATGCAGTTTATAAATTGACCTTACGAGTCATTGAATGAAGTGAAGGAAAAAGCATTCTTTATTGCAAGAGCCAATCATTGTCTTTGCTTTCCCCATTTTTTTTTAGAATTGCAAGTGAACAATATATGAAGGACCTAGGAACATAAATAGGGACCTAGGACACATCTCCTTTGAAAATTCATAAGTAATTCAATAATGTTTCAAAAAATATGAAACCACTTGGGCTAGATTTTCCATCAATTTTTCTTGGTCTGAAAAATGAGCTCAAAATGTTCCCATCTAAAGAAATACTGTAAAAATGCGAACCAGCCCTTAGATGAGCGGTTTCTGAGCCTTCTACCTTACTGCAAAGTTCAAGTCCAAGAAGTTTTAGCTAAGGGTTCATTTATCTCAGTGCTTAACTTGATTTTTTATTTCTAATAATGTAATGAAGACATGGTTATAATTAGTCTATACCATGAGTTTTGCAGGCGAAGAAAAAAGTACACCATTTTGCAATGGAATTTGCAAAGAATTGTTGGCAATCTAAGTTTTGTAGTCAATGCCTTTTGTTTGCTTCGATGCAGTGAAAGATTGTTTTGAATTAAATTCAGATTGGGTACACAAGTCATAAAGCATTGGATTCTTGCAGGACAGCTTAGCTGCATTTTTCATCACCAGAAATGTTGCATTGTCAAAGAGATTACTGCTGAAAGTTGGAAATGTTCTAACATCTGGATCCAAGGATCCATTTGATGTAGATTTTAGTGAATCCAGAATTCCGGATGGGAAGACCAACCTTGAGCTTAGGGGTGAGGACAACTGTAAAAATTTTGCTTTGTATGAAAAGAATGATATGGTATAAGGGAGAAACACCCATTTCCATCCCTGTACCTATTCTTGGTCCATAGAGTGTCACTAAATCTGTCCATAAGCGTTCATTAAAGTGTCCGACAAATGTTTAACTTTAATTTGCTGACGCAATTGTAAGGCATATGTATAATTTTCATTCACTGACAACTGATTTTAGCAGAGTTTAGTTTAGGGCACACCTATAGGATGGTTCCAGTGGTCTAGGGAGCCAACTCTTTGAAAATTTGTAGAAATTACATACTGATTCTGAAAATTTTAATTTCTTTTTTGAATATTCATTATTTTCTCTCGCTAATACTAGAAAAATATCAGCTTTAAAAAAAGATGCCTCCAACCATGTTGAATTTCTTATTTGGACGGTTTTGGGTGTTTCCACTATATGGTGATATACATATGATGTATAGTGGGAGGCCTCCTCCAGAAGGCCTTCCAGGCTGTGAGGGCCCTGTCATGAAGACGAGGGCGTCAGCCTAAGCCTGAGGGGCATGATCCTCACAACCCAAGAGGCTTGAGGGACGGGCCCTCCCACTGCATTAGAGCATTCCTACGGGGCTCAGTGAAGGATGCAAACTCAGGGACTGACCGTGCCCGGCCTTGGTGCTTTCCCCATGGGAGGGCCTGTGAGGGCACGATTATGGCCGGGCACGGCCAAATATAGCGAGGACACGGTGAATTGTTGAAGCCGGTCCGTGGCGCGGTATGTCAAGCGACGTGGTCTTCTAGGTACAGAATGTGGTGTTTAAAAGTCTTCCCCGAATACGACACGGACGAACGCCGGTATTTCAACGATGGCTGGGTGGCAACAAGATTCGCATGCAGGGAGATTTCACGAAAACAATGTCAGTAATTCCGTGTAAGGCCGAGGTGTGAGTGAAATGTAGGGAATTGCACTTGGAACCAATAGCAGAGGCGCTGCAAAACAGTGGAAGGGAGAGTTTGAGCAAGGATTTGGCTTGAGAGGGGAAGTGGGAGGCTATCGGGAGTCGGGCGAAGAAGGAGACTTTGAAGAAAGCCAGGGCTGGAGAGGTCACTCGGTGGAAAGGCGCAGCGTAGAAGAAGGGACGGATCATCCCCTAGCGTGCGGCTCCAGAGGTGGACGAGGCCGTGGGAGTCGGCAGTGCGTCGCAGCCCAGTCGCAAGGTCATGGGGTCCGCAATTCATCGGCAGCCTCAGATGTTGCGGACGGCGGAATCGGAGCGACTTCGCAAGCGGCATCGGCAGACGAGGTACAAGGGCGGAGAAGAGCTGCAGGTCTGAATTCGATACGGCAACCTCGGCCACCTTCTAGTGCTGCTGCGGGCGAACATGTGCGATGAAATTGGTATCCGGAGCTGCCAGTGAGTACAATTTTTTCCGCAGGGAATGTTAGGATTAGGGTTGTCTATTTTTTGGGAAGCACTCTTATTGCATGGCCTGTGGTTTTATCGATGACACAGATAGGCCTGCAAAGAAGCTTCTTCTAATCACGAATGTAGATCTTCATTACACAAGCAATTGTCATTCTTTGCAAGTGGGATTCATTTTTGTCTATTTCACAAGCTTGACTGCCGTTCAGTGCCTTGCCTTGCTGATTGAGTTTTTGGTGGTTTAATGTTGGCTGAGTTTGTGAATGGCTTGTCCTTTTGATAAATTCTGAACTTCATATTGTCGTTATGTAACTACTATGTCATTATGTGAAGTAGTCAGCCACTATGTGAATTGAAGAAAGTGTCGTAATGTGCTACCTGTGCAATGCTGCCGTGGGGTCGTGACTGGGGTGCCGTCTGGACCTCCCCTGCAGCTCTGTTTTTCTTGGGCTGGTGGGTTTGGGGGTTGCATTTTGGAGGGATTGCTTCGCTTATGTGGGTTCTGTGGCTTATCTTTGCTTGATTTCATAAACGTTTTGGGACAGAATTTCATGAAACGGAATTGCATTGCTCATATCGACTTCTGATTAAGTCACTATATATCTGTGCGTGATGTGTATCAAGGAACGACAGTTGTGTATGAAAGTGAATCCTCCTCCATTTCAATTAAGCAATAGCAGTCGCTACACCTGTTTTTCACACCAGGCGGTGGAGTTGTTGATTTGATCACTTCTGACGAGTTCAATTCCTACTCTCCGATTATTGCACATGCGATGCTCTGATTCTGACTCTCAGTGTTAAGATCACAGCTACCGCTTTGAGTATACTGGCTACGGTTGAAAAGGAAGGCTTCTACACCCACTGTTCCGATTTAATGTTGACAGGAAAAAAACATCTTTCTCTAGTTGTAGGGTTGTTATTCTCATTCAGTGGAGCAGTTCTTTAAGTTTGCTGAAAATCATTTGTGCGGGGACAAATTGGTGTTGCTGTTATGATTTCTTGAGTGCAGCAAATTCATATCCAATCTGTATTAGTCAACAATTCGAGTAGCTCAGATTGGGTCCTAAATCATCACTTTCTGGTATTTGCTCGTTAGGTTTATTACACGTCAGAGGTGAACTCGAATTCTCACTTTTCTCGAGTCTTACATGTTATGTTTGTCTTCCATGTGTTTCGTTTTGTTATCTCGTTTTGTCCATATCTGCTGTGTTGTAATCTATTTTGTCAAAGACCAGTTGCCCTTTCATAGTGACAAATATCGATCCTGGAATTGCAACGCATATTCTGTGATACTCCGATCTATGATACTCCGATCAACACTGTTTCACTTTCCGGTGATATTCTGTGATCACTCCGATCTGTGATACTCCGATCAATCACTCAGTTTTCTCCCCTACATGTACAAGTCAGGGACATGCGAAGCTTATGTCAGTGTGTGTGCGAGGTAGGAGTGTTGTCTTCACTTGTCATGTGTGGAATAAAAGTTGACAATGAATGTCCATGTGTTGTGCAACTGTGAGTCTTGAGCTTGTTCACCAAAGTCGTGCTTGAGTCATGCCATATTCAATTCTCGAACGCCACAACTTCATGGCATCTGACTGCTGATGGTTGCTTCAGTGGGTCTCAGTTCAATGGCAATTCCATGTTCTCTCTTCCCTCAGAGTAACTACTTCAGACTGTACTTAGTCAAAATCCTTCTGCCACTAGTTTGTTCTCTGCTTTTCAATACTGCCTATGAGTGACGAAAGACAATTAGTGACATGTGCTTCGGGTTTGTCATCAATGTGGAGTGAAAACTGAATGTCATTTTCTGGTTTACAGGAATCGAATGCACTTCAAGGGAGCAGTCAAGGACAACAAAGAGACAAGTCAGGGAAAGGCAAGAACTTTCAACCTGAAGAGGAACAACAATTAGCACGTAGCGTCATCAAAATCTCACAAGATCCTATCGTGGGAAGTGGCCAAAAAGGTAGTGCCTATTGGGAGAGAATCGGCCAACATTATAATGGTCGGCGCCCCTTCGACTTCAGGCCTACAAGATCTTTAGAGACCAAGTGGGGCATGATCAAGCATGATGTATCTAAGTACATAGCTATCCTACAGCAAGTGATAAACTTGGATATCAGTGGCACTAGTTTAGCGGACCTACAAAGAAAAGCACTTCAACTATACAGATTGAAGACCCCAAAGAAAGTAGACTTCCTTCATTTACATATGTGGGAATTAGTGAAGGATGTGCCCAGGTGGAACATTGGCTGCACTCAAGAGAAAAGCTACACACCACCTATGAAAAGAAAAGACCCGCCACCGGATTGTGGTAATACCTCTGCACAACCGTCCACTCTTGTTGATGGGGTTGGAGGTTCCCCTTCCACCACCAATCGACCTCGGCCTGAAGGCACCAAGCAAGCCAAGGAGGCACGACGCATGATAGCAGAAAATGATAGTGGAAATTCAGCACAAGCTAAAGCTACACAAGCGATGGTTGATGCTACATTGAAGAAAAACGAAACTATAGCTGACCAGAACCTCTTCATGTTGATGACTCACCCAACAGACGGAATCATTTCCGAGACAGGTGTAGAGTACTTGAAGTTGAAACAGGAACAAGAATTGAAGAAATTCAAAAGAAGTCTGGCAGAGCCTCCGCAGTCACAAATCCGACCACCACCTCTGCCGATTCCCATCGAGACAGCTGAACAGTTGCAACGTCGGCTTGCTGAAGCTCTAGGTGCACCACCACCCTTAGAGAATGAGGAGCAAGCAACACAGCCACTTTCTGAAGGTAACGTGCTACATAACTTCCATGGCATGACACACTGCATTTCTATTCTTGCTTTTTTTTCACCAATGCTTTAGAGTAGTCTCTTACTGTCTTAGAAGGTAGAAATGTAGTAAGACTAAATGTTATTCAGCCCTAGGCATTCATGGCTCTTCAATGCTCTCTGTCACTACAGATGTTGGTTTCGCAAGAGGAGGTAGCCAGCGCACTACACATGATCCCCTCACAGACAACAATAATTTCGAAGGTCATGCTTGTCGTGCTGCTCATAGTCAGGACAATGTGGAATTATTTGAATCCCTCTGGAATCACAACAATCGGGATTTTGATCACTTCACACAAAGTCAACAGAATGTGAACTTGAGCTTCGGTGACTTTGTTCCCAGTACTCAGGATGAAAGTGGAAGAAGAAACTGGCAGAATAGCCGAGACAGCTCGGCACTTGCTAGTGATGTTTGTACGGGATATGGCAATGGGCAGCACTTTTGGAGAAGAGAAATGTCTAATATTGCAGATGAAGAAGAACCAGAGAACACATGCTTCAAGAAAAATGATTACAACAGTGAAGGAATGGACGCAGCAACATATGAGGATTCACAAGACAATCCTAGCGGAGACTATAGTGTGTTCGACTTAAATGAAGACTGCAACGTACCTTGAGTGCCATGGGGTACATGCTGACCTATGTGGTACTTTCTCCATGAGTGTCTCTTGACTTCTATGGTATTTAGTAGTTTGCTTATGGAAGCTGAAGTGTTGCGTACTTTCTATAGTAAATTTTCACAGGAACTGAATTCCTCCCCTTCTTGTGGCATAGTCGGCTATTACATGTACGGAAGCACTCATGTTGTAGGAATTAATTATCAACTGTGTGGTGATGCTCATCCGTCATTTTTTTTTTTTTGTTGGCTTGTCAATTTTGAACTTGTATAGTGGTAGAAGAGAGTTGCAAAAGATACGGTAGTTTCTGCATCTCTCCTGCCAACAGGCATGTCATCAGGACATACGCAGCTGCACATCTTTTGATTGTCATAAAATATCCTAAGTCAATGTAAAACCTCTTGGACATATTATAAGTCTATTATTTACTAAGTAGTTGTTTCAGTATGAAGATCAATGCGTGCATGTGGCGTATATACATATGTTATGGAATTCAAAATGTTTATGAAGAACACCGTTTCACTGCATTGGGGTGAATTCACGAAACACTTGTACTATTTGTTGCGTTTTTTTTTGGCTTGCTTAATATGGCTCTAACTTTTGAATAATAAACTCAATGCAAAAAACAAAAAAACTATTTCTAGATATCTTGATTGAAAATGTTACTCTTATTTTTCGAAAATTTTAAAAAATCATTTCATATTTAAAATCCAATTTTATTAATTTGTCACAAATTCCATAGAATGGAGTTTTTAGTACTATTTTGAACCCAAAAAAACGAATTTTAAGGTGAAATTTTGAGAGGACGGTCTTGTAGTATATTTGTAGCTATCCCCAAAAGGAATTTTCAAAATAGTTAATTTTGTGTGGTGTAGAAGTCCACAAAGGGGCATTTTTGCTACCTATTTGTAGTTTGCTTTTTGAAACTTATAAAACAAAATTTTGGTATTTTTTTTTAACAAATCCCATAATCAAGAAGTCTTCTCAAATGGACAATTTTTAGATTTGCTTAAAATTTTTTTTTCTATTTTTTACAAATTAAAATGTCAAAGTTGTATTTTTCTTCATTGGGTGAAGAAAACAGATACTTCAATGTTTAAATTAATAAAAAATATGTATTATTTTTTAAAATATAAATAAAAATTTTCCATTTGAGAAGACTTTTTGGTGATGAGATTTGCAAGAAAAAAATACCAAAATTATGTTTTATAAATTTCAAAAAGCAAACACCACAAAGGCATCAAAAACGTCCCTTTGTGGACTTCTACACCACACAAAATTAACTATTTTGAAAATTCCTTTTGGGGATAGCTACAAATATACTAAAAGACCATCTTTTCAAAATTTCACCTTAAAATTCGTTTTTTTGGGTTCAAAATAGTACTAAAAACTCCATTCTATGGAATTTGTGACAAAATATCGAGGGCTATTTAAAAATAGTAAAATATTTTTGAAAAATATTCAAAAATTAGGAAAGATGTAGAATAGTTATGAGTGAGCTCTCTATAAATTTAGAGTCATTCGGAGCTAAAAAACAGAAGTTATAGCCAAAAAACTAGTCCTCAAAAACTTAAAGTGAAAATAGTACAAGTGTTTTGTGAATTCACCCATTGATATGTCAGAGTAGAACTTCACTCACCTAACTTCAGATGTCATGTGTATTACCCTTCATAGCCCACAGGTGTTCCACTAGGTCTCCTTTCAAGCTATAATGAGTGTCTTCATTCTCTATTTGTAATGTATCTGCCAATAAATCCATGTATGGAAGATGTCGACGTATTGGTAGTGCTTGTGGGACATCGAACGGCAGCTCTAGTCCAATTCCTGCTTCATCTTCAAGAATCATGTTGTATAGAATGGAACATGTGAAGATGATGTCAGAAATGCACTCCAGGCTCCAAAGTCTGCAAGGATTTTGAATAATAGCAAATCTTGCTTGCAAAACGCCAAAACAGCATTCCACGTCTTTGCGAGCACTTTCTTATTGCTTTGCAAAGTGAGCAGTTTTGTGATCATCTGGTGCATGTATGGTTTGAACGAAATACGACCACGGTGGATAGATATCATCAGCAAGGAGATAGTATCGGTTGTAGAGAACACCATTAACAGCAAACTCCATGTCATGGCCTTCACCAGTCAACATATTCTGTATGAGTGGGCTACGGTCCAAAACGTTCAAGTCATTATTTGCTCCAGACATTCCAAAGAAAAGGTGCCATATGTGTAGTCCTTGGTCAGCAATAGCTTCCAAAATTATAGAGTTTGTGCCATCTCTGTTGCCATAATCTCCCTGCCAAGCTACAGGACAATTCTTCTAGTTGTAATGCATGCAGTCGATGGAGCCAAACATGCCAGGCCAACCACGTCTAGCATTTATGCTCAGTTGTTTTTCCAAATCAGCTTTGGTAGGTTGCCTTAAATAATAAGGACCAAACTCCTTTCGCACAACACTGCAAAATCTTTTCATGGCCTCCATAGCAGTGGATTCAGCCAATCTACAATATTCGTCAATGGCATCAACAGAGATGCCATATGCAAGCATTCGAAGCGCAGCAGTACATTTCTGCAATGGTGATAGACCAAGTTTCCTAGGTGCATCTCGTTTTTGGAGGAAGTATCGATCGCTTGCTGTAACTTGTTCCACAATACGCAAAAAAAAGCAGTCGTCGCATTCGAAAGCGGCGGCGAAATTGGATTGGTCCATACACGGGGTTCTCCAAGAAATAATCATTAAACAACCATTCATGACCTTCAATCCGTTCTCGATCCAAATTGCCCTGTCGTCCTGGCCTCGATCCACCAACAGCACTTGTACTTGCTGGCAAGGAATCTTGGGAAATTTGGTCTAGGTAATTGTTGAAGATGGTGTCCTCTACTTCGTCATCTTCACGTACATCTTGTTGCTGTGCAGCCATTCTCCTTCTCCAATCCTCCATGTGTAAAATGCAGCAAAAATGTTGGACTTTTTTTCTTGTTGGCCTCAAGTGTACTTACAATGCAAATTCTAGTGGATCTTGTAGCGGTAAACCTTGAAAATAAGTACAAAGAATTTGTCCTTTAGAATGAAAAAAGAAGTAGGTTAGAGAAGTTTGAAAATTGCTCCGCCACAATGGAGAGTACTAAGAGGAACTAAAGCTAAACATTAAAATGAAGTAGTGAATAGTATAAAAGCCAAAGTTTAGTGTCTTTAACTACTTTATATGAAAGGATATTCTAGAAGACCATGATGGTGTAAAATATGTGTTGTACTATCTTCTATACTTATTATATTCTCTTTTTACAATGTCATAAGACCTAAATGCTATTGTAAAATAAGATCAAGTTCTCTAGCATAATGTACACAATAGTAACATGTAGATGAATTGGAGAAGACTAAATAAAACATATAAGAAAGTGAAAGTTACTAGTGGGGTTTCTTCCTTTCTTTCATAGAAAATGCTTCAATGGTATTTCATAATGATGCACAAGAGCTCCTAATTCAACAATTCATGTGCTTTTTAGGTAGAGAATAACACTTTGATACATATCATACATCCATAGTGAAATTTAGAAAGACCATGATTTAGTGTCATCCAATTATTTGTGTTTTTTATATTCTTTGCACTGATTTGTGCACAACATTAGTTTTCCCTCTCTAAGGATTTTGCTCAAACCTCACAAAATTTGTGGATAATGACAACAAAATGTTCACAAAGAAATAGTAGTTCCAGCACTTTCTTAATCCCAAAATACCCAACACCTTTATTGAGGTCCAACAAATTCAGCCTTCGTTGAATACAAAATGAATTTTATGGTAAACTTTATAGAATTAAAAAAAATGTAATCATACAAATTCAATAAGATATGTTAGACACTTAGACATCACTTACAAAAATTGAACACAAGAATATCACTTATGGATTGCAAGATAATTATCTCTAAGAGATCATGAGGCTATTAAAATAGCAAAAGTGATGTGAAGTCTTTGAATTCCCTTTTTAAATGTTCTATCTAAGAAGTTGGTTACCTTAACAACATGAGGTGAGAGTGCCTAATATGCATAATCCCTATCAATTCATGGCTTCTAGCAATCAACTATAAAATGTTATTTCATGAATTTCTATTGTGATTTTCTCTCGAAGATTAACTGTATTTGAGATTCATTTCCAAAACTTCTAAACAATCGAGAAACTGAAGATTGCAATGGGTACCCTTGTTGCAAATCTTCTATGGCAATGTCATAGTTAATTGTTTTCAAGACTGGATTCTTGATGCTTATAGTAGAGGCCTTCAACATTTGAAGGAAATGCAAAATTTGAGTTTCACTACTAGTCTTCAAAGAAAAAAGTGACCCTACTCAATTTGGTTCAATATTAATCATGAACTTCTCAATTGATCTTAAGTTATTTTATTTTTTAAATTCATCATACAAACAAAAGTTTCCTGAAATACATACAATTAAAAACTAGCAACTTCATTAGGTTTTATTTAACTTCAAAGTTCTGCTAACACCAAATTCAAGTGCCTCTGACATTTATGTTCTCAACTACATCTTCAAAATGATTATGGTTATGAGGATTCTGTACATTTGGACTCTAAAAAACTAAAGAGTAGTAATAAAAGATTTCTTTGAAGATACAATTGCCCCAATAAAAATGAACAACTTCTAAGGTAGAGGTCCTATAATGGACCATCTAAGGGCTGAAACTGAATTTCAGGGAAGTAAAACTTCTAGAAATATTATTCATCAAATTTTCCTTGAAAGACTAGTAGAATTGACATCTAACCCAATTCGTTTCATGTTTTTTGGAGCTTTGTGGAATTGGTTACCAAATTCTAAAGTTGAAGTGGCATAGGGCTCTAAAATGAAGCATTGCCTGAAATGTACATAGTTTTTACCGCACTGAAGGCTATGAAAAAGAAACATGTACTAACTGTCTACATTTAAGATAGGGCTCCATTTTAATGCCTGCTCCATTTAAGGACCTCCTACCTTATATGAAGCTCAAAGTAAAAAATAGCTTCCTTCACAATTCAATGCTAACAAATTGCTTCAAAATCGAATTATTTTCTGTCTATGAAACACGGAGTAGTGAAGGCCACTTCTAGCAAGGAAGACTTCACTTGCAACTGTTCCCCTCACTTTCAAGTGCATACAACATCAAATACTTCACACATATGATCATCACCTGTTTGGCTTGTTATCTCTTTCTCACAAAGGTCTAGAACTCCACAAAAGCAACTGAACTCAAAAGAGAGTAAGATGCCATTCTCCCAGCAAATAATGAAGCAATTCTTCCGAGCCACGACAATCCTCCTCTCCACAGTTTATTTCCAACGAAACTAATGACATTACTTCAGTACAAAAGTGGAAAAAAAAATCAGCACAGAATTATATACCCACTCTCATCTCCAAAACTAGCACTTGCAGAATGAACAACTCGAACACACTTCACAAACAATTGAGGAAGTTTTCTGTTCTTTTGAAGGCCCAGAGAAAACCCTGGCCCACTACCCTTGCTTCCAGGAAGAGCACCGCCAACAACCCTGACAAAGGCTGCGTCCACGCTACCGATCCACGATGACGTGTCACACTGACATCTTCGAACCTCGTGCCGTGTTCCCTCCCCCGTGTGTCATGGCCGTCTTCCTATGGGACTCAGAAACTGCCAGTGGCCGGCTATAGCAATGGAGCACGGCAACCATCCCCCGGGCCGCGCCTCTCCACTGCGCAACCAGTGGGGATGCTCTTAAGCAGTGGGCACTCTGGTAGATATTGTATCTTGGCACAATATTCTCTCTTGTATCATGTCAAGGTATGATATCTGGCCAGACCCCGCCAAACCAAGTTGTTCTACCATGAAATTCAAGTATTTTTTTAAAGGGCATTCAAGCTCTAGTGCTTAACATATTTATATTTGACACCTTCTTAGTGGGCACTGAAACAAATGTGTCAAAATTCCACCCAACATAGAAATGTTTCATGTTGATCTGAGGCTTGGTAAGGTAGAACCACCCATAACCAATCATTTAAGGTATTTTAGACATGACTTGATGTAGTGCAAGGCAAAGCAAATATTTTCAGAGGTTTTATGATAGAAATGATGTACATTGCAAAAACTTTGGTAATTTTATTGCATGAATTGAATTTATTATGAATTTTGAAAGGCAAAAGTTTGATTTGACTCACAATCAACATCTAGAGTCATCCAATTATGATCATCCAAAAATTACTTTCCCACTCATTGCTTCATACTTTCTTGCTCACTTATGTGTCATTAAGTTATTGGTCCAAACCTTGAAAATGTTCAAAACATGCATTCCAAGGAAAAAATGGAAATCCATTCCAACTTTGGTTGAAAATATGGTAACCTATTGATTGGTTATGGGGTGGTGATCGGGAATGGGTGGTTCTACCTTATCTCTAGTTTGAATCTTGTGTGCAAGGGGCTAGAATTCAGCATGATCCTGTGGCTATAAGCTTCCATTGGCATCCAGCAGTGCTTTTTTTTCACATTCAAGAAAGTGCTACTTTGGCAATTATATTTTCTTTTCAAATGAGAAATTGGCGATAATTAGGGAGAAGATGGAAGTTATTGTGGCCTACTGAATTTCAATTTTAGTGCTCAAATGGTGAAACAAATTCTTTTGTCAAACAAATTATGGCAACAAAAACAAGTAAAGGTCACGCATTCAAAAGTGAACTGGCAAAAGAAAAACATCAATGTAAATGCACTTTCTACTACATTTGAGCCTTACATCTTCACATCTCATATACTAATTACTATGAATACTACAATCTAGACCTTTGAAACAAAAAAATGCATTTTGATGATCAAGTCCAAAGTGTAAATAAGGTCAAGCCTAAAACTAGAAAGCAACAAAATATCAAAGATTATAACTTCTTTTACTAAGAGAAGACTATGAAAACAATGACTACAAATAAAAGAAGTGTGATTTTCTATTCAGAAGAGAAGATAAAATCCATATACTAAAACTTTATCTTTCAAGAAAATGTAGAAATTCATACTTACTTCATAGAAAGTGATTTCAACTATGTCAGCTTCCAAGCTCATAAAACCAACAGAATTAACAAAAACAAAGGGAAAACATAATGTTCCTCTTGCCATTAAAAGCCTCAAAGCCGCTCAAGCTAGCAATGCCAAATGAGAGGAATTATACACTACACTAAATATTGAAGCCATATTGAGATCTTTCTCCTCCATTTAGCCAATCTATGAAGGTGGCATCATATGGGAAGTTTTCAAGTGTAAAGATGCATTGTGAAAACATTCCTACAACAAGTTGTAGGTGATCTTCAAGGTTGATCCTCAATTTGGACTTGAGGAAATTCAAGGTTGACAAGGTGCGCTCATCACCAGGGGGGGCATTTCCTGCATTTTAGCAAACCACATGTGGCGGAATATAGGGTGGATTTAATTCATTTTGGGTAATAGTTAGAAGTACTTATGGGTGGTTGCAAGAAACACCGCTCCTATTCTCCGTCACAATTGGAGTGACATTGTTCTTTTCTGCTATAACTTTTGAATTAAAATTTTGGAGAATATGAAATAATTATTAGAACTCTCTAACTTGATGATTCTTACATCCCTTATTTTTCAGAAATTAAAAAAAATCATTTTGTATTTAAAATCATTTTTTTTTAATTTGTCACAAACTGAGGTTTAGGGGTTTTTACTACGTTAGGAGTACCCAAATTTAATGATCTAAAGTTGAAATTTTCATGGTGCATTTGCATATTAGGAAAGCATATTCCTATGGAAGGGAATCTAAAAATACATTATTTTATGTCCTCCACATGCCTGCAAACAACACTCCCATTGCATACAATTTCTAACCATTGATAATAGAGTTGAGATTATTTTTTTGGTGAAATGTCATCATCATCAACTCTTCCCAAATGGCCAATTTTTAGGTTCAAGAAAAATAACTTTTCCTATTTTTTACAAATTAAAATGTAATTACGCCCAATTTCATGAGATTTTCTACTTTTCTAGTTCTCCTACTTGGAGAATTTTCCTAAGCTTTTCCTTCATAGGATACCTTCTTCTTTAAGTTTTATACATAAGACATATTTTTCATATTTTTTTTAAATTGATTTTCTAATTAAATAGTACTCCTAAAGAAAACAGCGTCCATTTCCAAAACGCTACAGAAAATGGATAGTGTTTCTTGCAATGACCCTTATAAAAAAATTATATATAAAGTAGGGGACATTAAAAGTGGAAAGTTCATTATAAATAATGTAGGTAACCAAAAAATATGGTTCATTAATTTTTAGGTACATGTAATTTAGGGGCAAAAGAATTGGATCCAAGAAATTGTATTTAGTAGGGTTTGTTTGTACTACATCAGAATTATAGTATAATACTATGTTAGACTTACAATATAGTACTTATAAGTTAAAGTTACGGGATGAAACTTGAAATTAGTGGATGAAGGTGCAATTTTTATTTATTAATCGTAAGCACTCTCAGAATTCACAAGGTTTTAATCTTGTCAAAACTAAACAATTAACCCCTAAAGGACCATTGTCCCCTCGGGGGACAAAATAGATTTCAGATTTTCAGGCAAGTTCCTATGACTTTAATTTTTGGTGAAACCTTTTGAAACTTTCTCATAAGATCATAAAAGAATTGATTAGCTTTGTCAGAATGTAATTTTTGATTCAATTGGTGATTGGGAGCAAAAGTTACACCACAAAAAATCCAAATTTTCATTTAGTGGGCAAATTTTTTTTTTTGCAAAATGTCAAAATTTAATTTTAAAATTTTTTTCTTCTGAAATAATATATTTTTGCCTACATGTAAAGATTTGATTCATTCTATTTGGACTTATAACAAGAAAGTTATGGACAATCTTGTTTTTCAGGCAATCTAAATAATTTCTTGAAAAATAACTCATAGGATTCATTTCTGAATGCAATGTTCACAATTTTTCAAAAAGAATTGTTGAATAAGGTTATGTTTACTTTCTAGAATAATCTCACCATTGGAATTATTGTATTTCAATTCCATCTTAGAGTTATTAACCATTTAGTTTTTCTTTCAATATTGGACCTACATCAACTTGATAATTTTTAAAGAATGGAAATCAAGTGTTTTTTGTGTGAAATTTTTATCCTAGATTTTCAACTCAATTTCTTAACACAAAAAATTATAAATTCAAGTTCTATAGTGCAAATTTTTTACAAATGCTAGTCAAAATCATTTGAAATTGCAGACCTTAGTAAAAAACTTGTATATCCAAATTTGAATGCTTATATCTTCCAATCTATACGGTCAAACTTCATGAAATTTTTACCACATGATCTCAATCAAGTTAAGTACAAGATCCTACGATTAGATTTATTTTTTAAATTGTTTTTTTGGGTGAATGCAACAGAAATGGCAATTTTGAGAGGTTTTTAACAAAAAAAAGGCCTTGGTCCTTTAGGGGTTAACTTCAAATTGTGTGATTGGAGCTTAGTACTATTTTCATTTTTTAATTTCTTGCATATTGATTGGGAGGTGCTAGTCCAATCAGTTGTGGTAGATCGGGGTGCGTTTCTAAACACATGAGTTTTGCGTGGCAAATGGTAGATTGAATTTTTTTCCAAATGTATAAGTGTATCTAAATGTAGCAGGATGTTGCTACTGTAGTTTTTTCATTTGCTAGCAGACATTTCTTCTTGTCCACATTTTGATATTGAAGCACATTTTTAGTACTTTATACATTTAGTACTTTCATTGAATTCGGCTTTGTGTTCTTTAACACATTCTTCATATGACTTCTAATTGTTGAATACTGCTTTCAATTCTAATGTTTTGTGTTTGATTCATTCATGCTAATTGGTGTTGAAAAATTGAATCTTTTTTTCTATGAATTTTTTCCTTGTCTCTTTTACTTTCTCATTCGTTTTTTATTTAGTTTTTTTACTTACAAAAAATATAGGCTACAAAAAATTGCATTGAACTACATATTATAAGTAATGATACATATGATTATATAAGAATTTTTTTTGCATTAAGTAATAATAGGGGCCTTTATAATGTTGCTTAAGAGGTAAATAGGCCCCCAAAAAATATCCCTCCGCCGCACGTGGGTCCCCCAATGTAGTAAGAGTGTCCCCCCTGTGGCGCTCATCCTCCACACTCCCCAAAGCATGCACAAGTGCCATCTCTACAAGTTTAAGAAACTCAGAGAATTCACCAGTGAGGTAAGTCGTAGCATCAAGTTGCCTCCATAGAGAAGTCAAAGGATTCACCACAAATGGTGGCTGCATGGCTCCAACTGAATTTGCTCGCATTGCTATCTTGAAAACACATTGTTGGCACATAATTAAGTCTTAGTCAATTACAGGTGGGACAAGCACTTGGAGGTCATTTGCTCCTACCATTCGTCCATGTCCATAAAAATCAACCAATACTCACAAGTGCTTTGGAAAGTTCATCTCAATGGACTCTGGCTTTACTTTTGTTGTCCAATATTGTGGATACAATATTTCCATGGCATTCATGAGCCCATGAAAAGGAAACTGCTTTAGTAGCTATGTTTTTAGATGCAAAGTAGCCCTTGAAAAATAGAACTATCTACTAAATTAATAAAGGAAATGGGACCTTGAAAGTTAAAATACACAAAACAAATACACCTCCCAACAAAAACTTACAACACCATTAAAAAAATATAAAGAGCCAAGAAACATAAGAAGATACATATCAACCTTTATTAAATGGAACCATCAGTTGAATTAGCAAAAGAAATGAGACATTAAGTTAAAACATCCAAAACAAACATACATATTAATAAAAACTCACAACACTACCAAAACAATTCTAAGACCTAGAAAAACATAAAAAGATGTATATCAACATTTGTATAGTAGAACCATCTAGTGAACTAGAAAAAGAAATGAGACCTTCAAGAATTAAGCCTAAATTAACAAGTATAAAGAATAAGAGAAAACTTATGGCAAACATCAACCTTCACTTCTGCCACAACATTGTCCCATGCAGCATGATTATGCTTTTCATCATTTTGACGAGAAAATATTGGATGTTTGTCACAAACAAACACTAAGTGTCTAGATTCTCCATATCTATGCACCATTACATGTGGATGGATTCATGCTTGAATTGAAGGATTTGGTTTAGAGACCAAAACTTTGAAGTTGTGTAAATTGTAGACTCAACCTCATACACCTCACTGAGATCACCCATGCAAGTTGTGAGGGCTAATACAAAATCAACAATGTAAATGTCCCTCTCTTATGCTATCTTCATTAAAACCTCTATAGACTCCATTAGGGGGAGAAGAGCACTCATCTCCACAACTGTATATGGATCTAAAAGCAACTTCAAGTATAGTTGCAAGAATGAGCAAAGGATTAAAATTTGTAATCAAAACAACATTTCAACAAGAAATAAGGGCAAGAAACCAAGAAAATAAAATAAAAAAATAAAAACAAAGGACTTATAAAATTACACTTACCTCAGTCTTTTCATTGTCTGCCAAGTCCTCATACATCTTGAGAATTAGAGTGCAGTACTCTAAAAGGATCCTCCTCATTGGTTCAATGAGGCTTATCCATCTTGTCTCCACATTCCGCAATAGTTTAAGACCTTTTGTTTCAGTCACTTCTGCCAATTTTCTGAACTCAATATATCTCTTGGGTGATTTGCAGAAATAGGAATGAAACTCCCTCAGCAACATCTCTACTTTATGGAATAGAGGTAGCTTGCTCGAAACTTCAAGTGACAGATTCAGCTTATGGGCCAGGCAATGTTGTGGAATACAAAATGAAACATATTTCTCTACAATTTGGGTAGAAACACCAGTTCTACAACTAGCCATGGTAGATGCACCATCAAACCCAAAGCTCAACAATTTGGAGGCTATGGTTTGACGATCTAAATCACCACCATCTGCCACAGCCCCGATGATGATTCTTACAAGGTTGTCTCCCACATGAGCCTCTTCTATCTTTTGCAAATACACCAAAAGTAGAACACAAATCCAATCTTCCACTACATTCAAGTGGACACTGATCCAACACCCATTGTCAACAATAGCCACTTCATCAATTGTGCAAGCAAGAAACCTAGCATTCTTAACTTTCAGCTTCATTTAACTAGTAACCTATTTGTACATGTATTCAGCTAGGATCCTTCTACTAGAATAAGACCAATGAATTGTTGGCAAATTAGGCATCTTCAAAAACTTGTAAAGAGAAAAATGGTTCATCCTCATCATGTTTTCATCCATTCAAAAATTGTTGAACCTTCTAGTCTTCTATTACCTTCTAGTAATATGGTCAATGTGCAAAACAATTTTTCTCTATATAAGATGTAGCCAATAACCATCAATAGTCAAACTTCAAGATCTTTTAAGCTAGATAAGTATTCAATTTTTGCCAATTTTTGAAGACAATTACTATTGTAATCAACAATTTCAAAGGTGAAATCACATTTTTTTAATAAGCTATAAATTTTAGAGATTTATTTGCAAAGACTTGGAACTATCACAATGTTTAAGAAAAAAATAAAATAAAACTCAAATCATATACAAAATATTCATTAAAGATCTAAGAAATTCAATTGTATTTACAAATCATTGGTCAAAACATCAATTGAACATGTAATTTTATAATTCTAATTTTTCATACCATTTAATATTTATGAGTTTACATACTTTCAACTTCAATTTTACAAGAAAATAAAATTTCAAGGTTATTGAGGTTGTTAGATATAGGATTCTTTGTTTTTAGGTTTATTCAAAATTTAATTTTTAAAAAAAATAGTCATTTTAAATTAAAAAATTAAGTTTTAAGAACAAATAGTCAAATCATACAAAATGACACATTCGAAAGGTATACCATCTTTTGATATAAAACTTTATATTAAATAAAAGAATAAAAAAATGACTTGACCCTGATTCACTGATGTAGATACATCATATAATGTGACGAAAAGTGGCAGTCACTACTATTTGATTAATTTTTCTACCCCTCCTCGTCAAAAAAATCAACAGCCGTTGGATTTGACTTAAAAAAAATTCCACCCCCCCTCCAAGAAAAATCAACAACCGTCGGATATTGATACAAATACCGGATACAAATACGGATATTAAATATGGATACTGAATATGAATATTGAATACAAATACTAATATTGAATACAAATATTAGATATGGATTTGGATACCGATATGGATATTGGTACTAGTACTGAATACATGTATTAATATTTAAAATCAAATACTGATATTGTACACGGATATTGTATATGGATACGGTATATGGAATATCATTTATCCCATGTCCTTTGTCTCCTATCCCACCCTCTGAGAATTATAAGAGGGGGTGGGGGGAAGGTGGATTTACAAGTTAAAAAAATTTTAATAATTAAAAATTAAATATTTATATCAGATTGGGAGGGGGGTTAAAAAGTTTAATATTTAGAATTTAATGTTTAAATCATTAAATCAGATTGGGAGGGGGGAGGTGCTAAATTTTAAATTTTTTTATAGTTTTTGTGCTCATTGTGACACAGTTTGTCACAATGACACTGAGCTCAAAAGAGGCAATCACTGCCAAAGTTGTATAAAAGAATTGTTTGGAAATCATCATTCTTTCAATATGGTCATTTATAAACTATTGTTTGGAGATTTGAGCTTCATTTAACTTAAATAATGAATGATTTAAGAATCATCCTTACAAGCATGGTTGCCTGATCTTGTAATGATCCACTTCTAAATCATTCTAAAATCATTTTGATCCAAATTAGGATTCAAATAGCCTAAATATAGAATGTAAAGTGCTTTCTAATTTTTTTTACTACAAAATTAGATAGGTGTTAATAAATCCATGATCTTTCTTTGGCTCCTGTGATTTTACAAAATTTAAGAAAAAAATTACAATTATGCAACTTAATCTATCACACCATACTCCTTCATCTAAATGCCTTTTTGGGTGATTGCAAGAAACGCTTGTCCTCTTTTTTGTCCCTTTGACCTCCAATAGGTATTTTTTTGCTCATAATTTTTGCATCTTTTGTTCTTTTGGCTTGAATTTGGAATGAAGGTACATACAAAACTTTTAGATGTTGAGTATTTTCTTAAAATTTAAAATTAGTTTGTTATTTTTAAATTGTCTTCGATTGGGTGTCTACTTTGGCCATTTTGGGGGACTTTAGTCCTATTTTTGATCCAAAAATCCAAATTTGTAGCTACAAATTCAAGAAGTTGGAGGTCTACTAACATTACAAAGATTTATAATGAGTTTTTATGAAAATAACAACATGTTTGTTGCACACATGCCACATGGGGTCAAAGTGACCTTCCTTCACATAAAGGCTACAAAGAGGGAAAATTTCTCCTAGAAGAATTCATTATTGCAATGTGAGCACAGTCTTGTCTAAAAAAGCGAATTTAAAAAATATAATTTTTTGAATTTTTTTGAATTACTAAAAATGAAAAGGTCCACAAATTCCTTTTTTGCTACTAATGTAGTACTTTGAAGTAGTTTATAGTACTACAAAGTACTAATTGATGATCCATATTTGGAGGCATCTTAAATTGACAGGCGCACTTCTAACTCATAGTACTAGTAGTATTGCGTAGTATTGCTAGTCCTGTGGCTAAAAACTACATTTTTGAGACAAAAATGAGAAGTGTTTCTTGCAATCATGCTTAGGGTGATTGCAAGAAAGGGTTGTACTATTTGGCGTCACAATCCAAGTGACTTTCATGCCATTGGTTATAACTTTTGGGGAATTGAGTCAATGTACTTGAAATTTTTATTGAAGATGGCCAACTTGATAGTAAAGAAATTCATTATTTTTCAAAAATTTCCAAAATATATTTCTAATTAAATTTTAATTTACCTAATTTGTCACACTTTGCAATTTAGGGTTTTTTAGTACTGTGGAGTATCCAAAATTAATGACGTAGACTTGAAATTTGTATGGTCTATTTATACACTAAAGATTTATAAGTTGACCAAAAATATTCTTAAAAAACATTATTGTATGTCCTCTACATTGATGCAAATAGGGGCCCCTTGCGCATACAATTCTGAACATCAAAAATGGTTTCAAAATAATTCTTTTGAAGAAATGTAATCACCATTAGTCCTTCTCAAATTTCCAATTTTAATTTTTTTCAAATGTCTTATTCCTATTTTTTATAAATTATTACAAAACAAAATGTAAAAGTGCTCATTTTCATGATATTTTGCACTTGTCTAGTTCACCTACTTAGAAAAATTTCCTTCACTTTTCCTTCATAGGGTACCTTCTTCTTCAAGAAATATACATTGAGCATTTTTTTTTTTTTTTTAAATTTTTAAAAAAAATTTTAAAGTACTCCCGGAAAAAAATGAGTACTATTCCAAAACGAGACAAAAAATGGGAGGCCTTTCTTGCAATCACCCCTTACTTATTTTCTTTTGAGACACTTATTACAAATTTGGGACAAACTTTTAAATATCTACAAGTGACCAAACCTTTTTAAGAACCAAAAGAAATTTTGGGCTTTTGTATGAAGGTGTGAACTATTAGCAAGAAGAAAATTGAAATTCTTGTGTAGTAAAATTTTTGAAGGAGATTCATAAAAATTGAAGTAGGTAATTTTTTTATTTCTAGAAAATTATTTTTTAACCTTTAAATGACAAGCTAGGTCCTCATGCTTAGTTTTGAGAGAATCTTTGACAAAACATGACTTTTGGATTTTTTGGGAATGGCTTAATCTACTAGACCTAGTTTTTTTTTAATATGGTTTTCCAAGCACCATGTTTAGGCTACAAATTTGTACAAGAGAAAGGGGTGTTTTAAGTATAGTCTTTTAAGCAATGACTTTTAAGGAAGGTTTTTAATAAAATTTTACTAAAAACCTTGCTTAACGGTCATTACTTAAAAGACTATACTTAAAGTCATGGCATTTTTCATTGTTCACTTTTGCATGCCTTAACATCACAAACTTTGAGCAAGCAACAAGCCCCATGCCCTACTTCAAGAATTTTTTGATTCACTTTAAGCTACTTGCTATACAAGGGAATATTGTTTACAGGTTAACACTGAATTGAATTCTTGGGTTGGCATTAGTTTGAAAAAAAGTTAGACAAATTGACTACTCCTAGAATGTCATTTTTACTAGAAAGACACTTATTTCTTATTTAAAATCTCCTAAAAAGGTCATTACTTAAAATGTTATCTCTAGGACTATACTTAAAATACCTTTCTCTTGTAGTGTTCCAACGTGCTAAAACTCATAAATTTTATCTCCAATTCTAATACAAAATGAAAATTTGCTCTTTCTACATGGAACTTACCATCTGGGACATCATTAGAACCTTATTAAAAACCTCATATAATGATAATGTCAATTGAGCTGCTCATTCCTCTACTTTTTTGGTAAAACCCATGTTGGTAAGAAACGATCAATGTATGCACACTCCTGTGGTTTAGGGTGAAGCATTCAGTAGAACTTTCGATACTGTAGTCTTTATGTTAATCGAACTTTAAAATTGCATCAACTACAACAGCAGGAATACTTGCGTAGTGGTCATTAATATGCTCAATTTTAAATCACATGAGATTAGCAGTTCTTCTTCTATGGTAAATTTTATTAAAATGGCATTATTCCATACACCATTTTTCAGACTGCATGGTTTGAATTGAAAACTGACATCTAACAATCCGAGATGACCCTAAACTACCAGATGAAGGTGGAAAGGTACCCAAACCGAATGGGGAGGTTGCGGGTTTGATACCTGGCTGTGACAGGTGGTTTATCTAGTGTGAAAGCAGCCTTTCTTCCTGATGGAAACCCTTGCAGTGCAGCGATCCCAGAACGGGTATAGGTCCCTTAGCAGGGTTGGCTATGGCACTGGGAAGAAATCGCCATGTCTGCGACAATACTCTCTTTTTGGGAAATTTGCCTTATACTTTGCTTTAAAAAAGTGGGCAATATAGCTCCCTATTTTTTTTAAATAGTACCGAAATGCTAAGTGAAAGCATTGTATGTTGAACTTCTGGCTAATTTGTTTTTTCAAAAGTCTTTGTAAGTACTAAGTGCTTCATAGGTCATTGGAAACATTGGCGATTTTGTAATGCAATTATTGGAGTAAAGTTGAAATTTTTTCACTTTCAGTTGTTCTCATTGAATATGCAATAGTGGTTTTTTTTGGAAACTTTGCAACTAGTATCACTGGCAAGGGAGTTGAACCCTTCTTGCAATTGCAAGGCTGCCCAAGTGCAGCGCCAGTGTTCTGCACACAAGCAACAAGACACTTTAATAGGGTTAGTATTACAAAACAAGTCAATTCTGCACAAGACAATCACAGGGAGTTAGTATTTTTTTTAAACAGTAACCAGAGCGGAAGATCACTGCTGCTGTGTCGGAGCATTTGTAGCGAGCAACAACAACGTCTCTCTAGTCTCCACTTCAGCCAAACCAAGCCAAGCCAGCTCTCCAAGATATCCAAACAACCTCCAGTCCTCCACAAAGCCGAGATCAATAGCCCAAATGAATAGCCATCGTAGAAAGCCAATCCAGGTGATGTTCAACATCAAGGAACACATGAAAGTGAGCAGCAAAGCTGGTAAAACCTCATAAAAACTAAGGAGAATTCAAATATGAGAATTCAAATCACTAACTACTTAAAAGGATACTAAATCACACATCCCCTTGCCTGCCGACCTTGACAGCATTTCTCCATGAGTTAATCGACTCCCTGTAAGGGAAATCTTCCAAAGAAAAGTACTTCTGGCCATACATTCGCACCACAAGGGGTAAGTGCTTCCCCAGTCTATTCCGCTGGCAAGATTTAAGAAACTTTAAAGTAGAGAAGCATCTTTCATCTTCTACTGACCAAAGGACCAAATAGCATGCTAACTCTGCCAACTTGAAATATTCAGATATCAATTTGTACAAGTGACGGGACTGTGAAAGCCTGCGCCACAGTTTAACAACAGGGTTCACATCAAAGGGCTCGCTACAGGCAGCTTCACTGTTTGCCATCATGGTGACTTTGAATAATCCTTGCTGCAGGTCCAGCTTTGAGGCTGAAAGGATTTCCGCCGCTATGTAGGGCTGGCCACCCTCATACAGAGGTTGCCCCTTATTCACCAAACGTGAATGGCAATAGAAAGATTTCAGAACTCCCAAGTGATGAGAAAAACTTTGCTCAGCCCCATCCTGCCTCCAATATTGCGGATATACAATACCGAAAGCGTCCAGCAACTCTTGCTGGGGGAACCTACGTTCCAGTTCCGAGCAAAGCGACTGCGCAATGTCTGTCATCATCATGAACAAGCATCATGATCAGAAGTTCAGAACATAATACAATCAGAACCTTCAAAACAAACACCAACTTAATTAAAAAAAAATGGAAATCATTTAACACTATACCATTACAAGTTTCCAACACTATAGTGATTAAGTGAAACTATAAAGCAAAGGTAAACATCAACAAAAAAAAAATGGGAATCAAAATAAGAAACATGGAAGGAAGACTCAAACCTGAAAACTGCCGCTCAACAGTGTCTTGGACATGATAAAAATCCTACTGGGTCACAAACACATGGTTCCCCGTTTGCTTGTCATGCGTGAGTGCATAAACGATTTTATCAGCCAAAATGAAGTACAGATGAGCAATTCCGGAATCCCCAGGTACTGCGTTCCAGTTCATCGGAACTTGGCTAGACTGCACCGAAGTAAGATCGGAGTACAACGGGAAATCGGCTTTGTTGAAAGCAGTAGCGCTATCAATAAACAGTCGAGCCAACTCAACCTGACAAAGTTTCACGGCCTAGATAAAGTCGCACACAAAAATGTCTCGGCTCTGAGAGAGCTTCATGAGACTGTGAACAGCGTTAACCAAAGGCACAAAGCAAGCCAAAGATAACAGAATCTCAACATCAGTCAAGAGATCAAAGTTCTCCCCAGCAGCAACGATCGGTTTTTGCCCCACCCCTCCTGTCAAATCCAAGCCCATTTTCAGCATCAAAGTGGAATACTCTGCCAAAACACGCTGTGTCGGACTCCTCATGGAGATCCAGCGAGTATCTACATTTTGCAACATTTTCAGACCCTTAGTTTCCATGAGGTTTGCAAGCTTCTGCAGCTCAGTATGGCGCTTGTAACTACAGCAAAAATAAGAGTAGATGGACTGAAAGAGCCCTTCCAACCGAGACACCATCGGGTATTTGGAGAGAGTCTCCACAACAAGATTGAGCCTATGGCTCACACAACTTGCTCCCAAACTAAAGGGAGCCCATTTCTCCGTGATTTGAGTTGTAACTCCTGATCTAGGCCCCTGAAATGTATTCACACCATCAGCCCCAAAACAAACAACTTTTGAGGCAATTTCCTCATGAGAAAGACCACCTTCCTGTAATAGAGCCTACATAATCACACCAGTTAGTTGATCTGCAGTACTACCCTCTGTAACACATGACAAGTGCAACAAGTGAGGCACTCGTTCCCAGTTGTCCATGGCATACACATGTACTCCAATCCAGGAAGTGTTGTCAACTGCAGTGACTTCATCAGCACTCAAAGATATAATCCTTGCAGATTGCACAACATCTCTTAAAGCATTCAAAACATAACCATGAATATGCTCATTCATCTCCCATCCAGTGGTTTTGGACCAATGCTTACGAGGCAGATTTTTAACCTTCAAATGCTTCAACAAGTTCTCCTCTCTCTCATAATCACACATTGGACGTCCATATGTCAAAATCTGAAAAAGAGTTGAGAACTGTACTCCCTTTCTTTTGAGATCAGCTTCCAAACCTGCCCTGAGCTGGTCCGCCATAGTGCCCTCTTGCTTTCTGCCGGCCCACACTTTGTAAAGCTTACGGTGCTTGCAGTCAAGCTTCGTAAAAGTATCACCCTTCTTCAGGTGCAGCAGTGGCACTCCGTCCTCCAAGCAGGTACGTTTACCTTCATACTTCTCAAGATTGTCCAATTTGGGGACCATCACTTTCCTCCTCCCAGTCATGGAGGTACAACTTTGACAGACAACGCCAGAGAGATCTCCATTGGAATCAAACACCCTCGGCCCAAGTGAACTAGCAAGCCCACACTTCTTGCCATCTGCGGGTGATGGTCGCAGGAGCAGTCCTCCTTCTCTTGCGGGAGAGATTCACAGGCCCTTGCCTCTTCCTCTTCCCCGTAGCAGTACACTCGTCATCGCTCAAGACAATCGGCGCGGGATCGGGAAGCACCGAGGACAGAACAGTTTCCTCCGAGGGAGGATCGCCAACTACAGGTCGCACCAATGACTGGGACAAGCGCGTTTGGGAAATGTGGGTGACCTCGCACTCTTCGGCGTCGATCTCTTCGGCGTCCATTGGCTCTTCACGATAAGCATTGGGGTTGGGCACCAAATACTTCCCGACCCCGTTGCTGTTGCGGCTCGATCCGAAGCAACAGACGCGGAAATTGTCTAGGAGCTTCAAGCACGGGGCCATCGCAAATCCAACCTGCACAACAAACCAACTCCAACAAGCGCGATCACAGAAAAAAAGGAAGCACCCGAGCACCCAAGCAAGTGCGATCATAGACCAAGACACCAAGGCGATAATGCAACACAATCAACGCAAGACAAGTGAAGCCAGAAAACAACGCATGCAAGGCAAATTTGAGAATTGAAAGCTGACCTGAGGGGCTGAGGACGCAAGCGAAGGTTGAAATGAAAACGAATGGTGCAATTTGCGGCTACAAGAGAGTTTATATTCACCATTTCAAATCGTTGCCGCTCACTTCTTCAACGATCCAATCGTCTCGCTCAATTGCTCACTCGCTCAACAATCCAGAAAGGGGAGAACGTTAAGGCGATGAAAGACGCTCAATTCAACGAACATTGCACAATTCAATTGACAAGCTTCCAAAGTTCCAATCCTTCCATCTCTGCACATTGCCTGTGCACAACCTGAGACTCTCAGACGTTGAGAATTTCTGAGCCCGATGAGGCCATGACAATACCAATCCCCAATTGTAGTGAATGCCTCGGCCCAATGCGTCATTGCGCCTCCAAATTCACAACAGTCTAGCACTGGTGCCCTCAAGGCCTCAAGCATTGGAAATTTGGAATTCCAAGCGCGGAATATGCTGTTTCAAATGCGAATGAATGCGAATCAGTAATCACTAGCGCGACAGACGACGGGATGACGGCAGCAGACTAGTAGAGTGAGCAGAGCGGATCAGCGGAGTAAATGCGCGAGTTAATTCCAAAATGATTAGCAGCAGGCAAACACTCGCTAACACAAAGCAGGAGGAAGGAAACACCCGCCCCAAACCCTAAGCTAATTCTACAGCTCCGATGGTGCCGCTGCTGCGACATATCGACGACCAAGATCGCACCTGTGCGAATGGCGAATCCTGCTGGAGCACATGTCAGCGACAGAAAACTTAGTTCGTGTGTACATTTGCAATCAGACTGGAAGATTAGTCGTGAATTTGGCTGAAATTTTTTTTCTCCAAGATTTCCTATTATGTACATTTCGCGCATGATTGTATTTGGTAGAATAGAAGCGCAATTTAGCCAGTTTAAAGATCGCTGTTGCAGTGTGTTCTTCAACACGCTTGTGTAAAAAAAAAAAACCCAGACATCTAAGGTTCTTATAGATTTAAAGAATCTATCGCATATTTAGATTTCAGATTGTATAGTCTGAAACATCTAGGACTGATAAAGATTTTAGACATCTACAACACATATAGATTTCAAAAATCTATGATTAATCTAGATTTTAGCCTACGTGGTTTGAACTATAAAAAGTGTCATTGAAAGTAATGGAATGTCGCTATTTTAATGAAATTCGCCATTCCTCATCATCGGGCTAAATATTGTCGGATTTTGACAATATTATTGGATTAGTTGCAAACATGCAAGAAACAAATGGATGTAGATGAGATCACTTAGCTGGGTTGACAGATATACATTATGTTGTAGCTTCCAAATGAACAAGATTATGAGGCGAAATTTGTTATAAATGGTAGCTTTAAGCCCTCCACCAGGTATGAATTAAGTGAAAAGTGGAACGAAAAAATCAAACTGAAAACTCTGGTGAGATGCATGGCCTGAATGTGAAATTGGATCGTCTTGCATCTCATTCGATGAACCTGTTGATCTTCTGAGTTGTTCGGTGAAAGATGTGACATTGAAGTGTCGACGCTGTAGCTTTGCAATGAACAAACCTGTCTTCAATTTTGGAGCCTCGAGTCAGTCCAAGTACTCGAGCTGGCTGAGCATAGGTAATCCTCGAGGTGTTTTATGACTTGTTTATGGCGTCCCACATTTCGAAGCAGGCGATCCAAGGGTACTGCTGATTTCTTGGTGGTCTGTAATTTTTGTGCGTGAATAGAATGACATCTTTACTTCTGTTTGACATGCCAATTTTGAAGATCGAGAAACTCTAATATAATATGTGTCTGCAATTCTTCATGCAGTAGAGATCGACATGAGGATATTTGGTTCGTCTTTTTCATCACGTATTGAGATCACAACATTTGTGTCGCATTGATAGAGCAATTGCAAGTAATCTGTCAACCCTCGAAAGTCGCAACAGCAAGAATCATCGTCACAAACCACAACTCCTTGAGCTCTGTCTTAGTTAGGAAATTGTACGAGGATATGAAGAACGCCTAGTTTATACGGAGTAAATAACTAGCATTGATCACTCACTTAGGTTCCATGTAGTTGTTAAGTTGATCAACTTTGAAGCATGCAATTGAAAATCGTTTTTACAATGTCAACGAGAAAATGAATAATATTATGCAAATGAAATTTAAGTTTAATCACATAAGATCGCACTCCAAGCACTCTGTGATCATTCTAAGTTTCTCAATTTGCCTTCAGCAAATCTTTCTACTTCCTGTACCTTGCCTACGCCAATAAGATATAAGCACAATGGAAAGCAATAAGACTTCTAACAATGAAACTAAATATGAAGCCTAAAAAGAGAACACCAGAGGAAAAGGGTTGACCAAGGACTCAAAAATCCAGAAACGCAACTCCCAAACTCATACGCCTATGACAACTTGTAATCACTTAGACTACATTTCTGCAATTCCAAGTGTAGCAGAAGCTAGCTTATTAGAACCTTGGCAAGCTTGAGGCTTCCCAAAACGTAAGATCTTTGTCAGAAGATACAAAATCCATACTTTCGAATATCAAACTAAAGGTGATGTCGTTGAGAATTTACTCTTGGATTCTTCACTCCTACAATCACCCTCGTCATATCCGAACTCCAAAGTGTCGAAGTATACCGGCCGTGGAACAAGCAACTCGATTGCTTTATGTCCTTGTAGCATCTGCACAACCTCGCTCATCGATGGCCGTTGCTGTGGCTTTTCAGCAATGCACCAAAATGCCACGCACAAAGCTCTCCGCAGTTCTTCCGAATCCGCCCCCGCTGTCACTGTCGGATCCAACACGTCCATGAATGCTCCTGTCTCCAATTTGGGGAATGCCCACATCGGGAAGAACGGCACCTCCATGTGTCTGTCCATGAATTCGAAGTTGGGCGACGCTCGCAACACGTTGCGTCGTCCGCTGATAATCTCCAACAACACCATCCCATAGCTGAAGATGTCGACCTTGTTGGAGACGTTGACTTGATCCAACAACCAGTACTCCGAGGCCAAGTAGCCAAGCGTGCCTCGGATGTTCATGGTCTTGCTACCTGTTTGCGCCATCTGGTCACGACTTCAAATGCGGGGGAGTCCGAAGTCGGCCACTTTCACACAATATGAAGAATCCAGCAGAATGTTTTCAGGCTTAACGTCACAATGAATGATCCACTTTTTGTAAACCTAGTGGAGGTATGCCAACCCCCGAGCCATTTGGACGGCTATGTCGAATCGGGAATTCCATTCCAAGGTCGGAATTCTGGATTTTTTTTCATCTCGGAAGAGAACTCGGTCAAGAGAGCCTTTGGAAACGTACTCGTAGACTAGCACCCTGTGCTCGGCATCGGTACAGTAGCCGAAGAGAGAGACGAGATGGACATGGTGGATGTGGCCGAGCGTTTCGACCTCGTTCAGAAACTCTTTCTCCACTTGACTGGAGAGATCCTTGTTCAGCCATTTCACAGCCACCGTGACATTGGTGAGACCTCGTCCAATCTGACCCTTGAACACCGTTCCGTACCCTCCTTCTCCAATTTGGATGGTGAAGTTGGCGGTCATGAGTTGAAATTCGCGGTATGAGAATTGGATCATGGCTCCTTTGGCAGCCAGCTACTTATCTTGTAAACCCTTCTGACGCGAATTCTTTATCTTCTAAGCAAAAAACAGGCTAGTAAAGGAGCAGCAGAGCATGGCGAGAGCAATGACAGCTGCACCGAGAGAGGCCACCACGGTTTTGGGTGTGCTGGTGACCGCAGAATGGGGAGCTGAAGCAGGAGACTGGAGAGAGCCTGCCTTAACTCGAAGGTAGGTCCGCCTATCGGCCGGAGTCGTACCGAGGAGAAGGACGTCTTTCTTGAGCCAACAATTTTCAAATAGATCATTAGCCTCATCATCAGGGATAGGAATTATGATAGCTTCACATCTGCAATTGGCCAGACAAAGTTCCTTGCACTTGGCTAGAGTGATGTTTTGGTGTGGTTTATTAATGTCATTACCGGGCCAGTCGGTGTCGGATTCAATACTGAATGTGTCGGTGGGTGCATCGGAGTCGCAATATACTGGTGGCTGTTGCCGTCGACATCCCAGCTTAGGGTCCTCAGTGCTAACGAATTCAAAGCCCAGTGGACAGTGGCAGTCCCCGCCATCACAAACTGAGTAGGGTCCGCAAAATCCAGGAATTCCACATAGGCCCTCATGGGTCGGCCCAAAAGCATTCCACTCAACCATCCAGCTTGTCTTGCCCTCTGCCCAACTGTACATATGCAGATTGCCATCGAAGTCCAGTGTCATTCGAAGCAGGTGATCTTTCACTGGGAATACTGCAGCAGACCCTAAAGAGACGTTTAATCCTGAGACTGCACTGGTCCCCACAAAAGCACCCGCAGGCATTAGGGTTGCACTAGTGAGTCCTTCCGGGGAGGCCCAATAGTCTGAAGTTAGGCGTTCCCAATGGTAAGGGATTCTCCAGGATGCGGTGATGATAGATGACTTATATGCCAACAAGTAGTTTCCAGGGCTCCAGTCAGTGACGTTTTCCCATGCGGTAATGATATCGCCATCTCTGAAAATCTGGTTCGACAAGAGTGTATCGGTGGGGCTATCGAAGCTCTGCCACACCACCTCGTTGTTTGAGTTGAGCAACACCAGGTTGCCCGTGTCCAAAATGGTGTCATTGACCACATTCTTCTGCATCCATAGAATTGCATGAGTATCCTTAGTCACTACGGAATTCAGTAAGGCGAAGCTCAGTGTTCCAGTCATGAATGCAAACAAAGTGGAATGTGAAGTGTGCTTACATCTCCAGTGTTGGAATTCCACATGAGTTTTGTCTCTTCGCCGCTGTTGTCATAAACCCCAAGGTCTCCGGACCCACTCAAAGTGATGCTGGCTTTGGTGCTGCTCAAGATTGGGAATTTGTTGGGAACCCAGATGGTTTTGTTGTCCGGAGCTTTGGCATACAAGATGGCAAGCATGTAGGCCGGAGCCAGAGACGAAGGATCCGATGAGGTGATAGTTACTTTGAATACTCCTCCTAGAGATTCCAAGAATATTAGCCAGGATATGGTGGAACCGTTGGCCATACTGCTTTGCTGACAGGTGACCAGTTGAATGAGGCATACCATTGAGAGGAGATATGCAAGAAGTTTTGCCTGGTAGCAATTCCTTGCTCTGATTAATGTACATGCTCCCGATTTGCTTTTAATATGCATTTTGCACTGCATATTGTACATGTAATTTTAGAGGGTGGTGCAAACTGAATGACCAATGGAATTGTCTCCAAATTAATCGCCCTTAAGTTGAGGAATTAGGCGCCTAATATAAGAATCAATCGCCTCAGTCTGCGCTCGTAGTCTAAGAAGTCTTACCGACAGACACTACTTCGATATCTCTAGAAGCTACATTTTCTCGTGCCACATCTCTCAAGAGTCGTGGGAGTGTTACACCATACATGTGCCGTCAATGATAACCGAGCTTTCAAGGAAAATGAAAGCGGTTTTTCCAACCTGAGAAAGCACATACATGCAAAGTTTTTCAAAATAAATGCGCAAAACAACGGTGTATCAAAATAAACGCCGAGCCATATGAAGAAAATTAAATTTTGTGCATGGTTAAGTTCTAGGACTACAAAGGTAGAGCGAGCGATATTGTACGCACCACGCTGAAGCTGGCTGAGCTGAACCGGTACGAGTCCGACGTTGTTGAGGTAGCGGAACGTAAGCAGCAAAGCGAAGGTTCTGTAGAAAGACGGCCAACCAGAGCTGAAGAGCTGAAAAACTAACCCTAGTCCTGAAACATCAGCGGTTCTTCATTTCTATAATGCAGGGGTTACCTGGTGCGAATCAACGACCCTCAAATCTTAACAGCCCTCATATTTTTCAAGGGGAGCGGGGTATTAATTGACCCCTGTATCCAATTGCAACAAACTCTACCACCTCTCCCGACAGGGTAGTCAGTGAATAATGTTACAGACAACCCAACTTCGCTTGAGTACCACGTCTTGTTGTTCCCTGATTCAAATAAGTACTATGAAGACCGTACTGAAAGCAACCAGTTTCTGAACTGTCAATGTCTATTAAATCGGGAGGGATTTATACACGCTTGTAGCCTAGCTTGTTTGAGGTGAGTGATGCTTAATTAACCCCTTTAAAATGTTCTGAGAATGTTTTGAGAATGGCATACGAGAGTCAATCTAACGTATTCTAAGGGACGTTACATTGTACAATCAGCATTTGGTAAATCAAGAACACGTCTTTTGGAGTTGAAATTTTCACACAACGAGCGCCTACAGGAGTGCTACACACTTCTGCAGTAATCCAGTGGATCCATGGGATCTGTGCTCCTGCAAGAAATTTGTGACTGAAGATGGGTGGTGGTAAAGTACACAAAGTTCGTATTATACCAAGCTGGAGAAGAAGGAAGAAAAAACATCTGATGTCAAATGCGTCTACACCAGCTGACATTAGACTGCACGGTTTGAACTAAAAATTGACATCTAGGAATGATATAGATTTCAAACATTTAGGATAAATGTAGATTTTTAAAATCTATGACACATTTAGATTTTAGACCGCACGTTCTAAAACATTTTGGGCTAGTGTAGATTCCAAACATCTACAATACATGTAGATTTTAAAAATTTGCCATGGATGAAGTAATCAAGATGAAGATATTCACTGCATCGGAATTGGTATTGTATCCTGGTCTCTCTTGAATGATATTGCAATTGTGCTGTGGAAAACGTAGAGAGTGAGAATGAAAGTGAGAGACTGGAGACATGCTTTTCTTAGTATCGTAAATCCTAGAAGTGGTCTAAGCAGGTTTGGCAAAATGCGAAGATGTGGAACTAAGGAATTTGATTTGTCTTGTTGCTTATAGATGCTGTGGTTCCAATCTGCAGTCAGTTGACTCGCCTTCCAATGTTTTGATGTGTACATTTTTTTTGTGTTTTCACGGTTGCATGGGTGTGGGCGTGCTGACAGTAGAGGTATTAATTTGGGAGGGAATACAATGCTCCGATCCGATGTTATGTTCCAAGGTTTACTTCGGAGTAATTGCGTCGTATTGGCTCTCTTTGGCGAGACGTTACGAAACCTCCATTGAAAAATTCAAGCATCCACGTGGTAGCCTGCATGGTAGGCAGGCTTGTTCGCTAGCGACGATGCCCGGCTCCCATCCCTGGATACTCGACATCCTCCGATCTCCTTGCATCCTCTTCCAATACATTTTCTCCCCCAGTTTGCATAACATATGTACCTTAAAACGCAATGCATGACATCCTACTCTCTACCCACGGTAACCTCAGTAACATTCAACTCACTCAAATTCTTCCTATTGCAACGCTTTCTGCATGCAACGCCATTCTGCAGAACACATTGGTGCAAGCAAGAGTTCAGAGGGTTCAAGTTCAGGTGTAGAACTGAATCGAGTTTGTAGAACGACGAGACGTTGGGTTGCGTATGACGTCAATCTTTTGTGCAAAAGAGTAGTTTGGAAGAGGACAGGAGGGGAGGTCGACGGCGATATGCAGTCGCGGACGGACGAAGGACTTGATGGGAGGTCGTCGAGCATCCATGAGCGGGAGCTAAGCTTCGACACCAATGGGCTTGTCTGCCACCCAAACGTAACTAGCTGCTTGAACTTGTTTCATCCACGAGCAGCACAATTTGTTCATAATCATGCAAGATTCATCCATGAAGGTAGCAATTACGGGATTTTTCATCCACGGACAGAACTGATTACGTCCGGTAACCCTTCTCGCCGCCTCCCGGCGGCTCGAAGGTTACCTAGTCCATAATGTCAATGCCGAAGAGTTCTCTTGTCGTGGCATGCTTCAATTGGTTAAAGAGAGGCAAATTAAGATTGATAATGCTCAGTGCTTGCCTTGTGCAAATCTTCAACAAGGTGGTATGAAGTAGAGATTTCATTGGTATAGAAATGAGAGAAATCTAGGAGAAATCTAGGAGAAATCTCTTCCTCTACCAACCGATATTAACTCAGTAAGTGCAGATTCACGTACCTAACAAAATCTAAATCTAAATGGAGGAGACTATTACTGTTGTGGCATGTTTTGATTGGTTCAACAATCAAAGAAATCAAATAGACATTGACATTATGTCCGGTAACTACAAAGCAATCCAAGTTACCAAAAATAATCGCTGGTCAGTACCAACCTCGCCACCCCCTGGCTCGGTAGGTCCTAACCGGCGATTATTTTCGATAACTTGGCCTACTTTGCAGTTACCTAGTTCGTAACGTCTTGCCGTGCAGCCTGCCTCTGACTCGTTTCCCTTCTATCGGTACCAAGCCTCTCATCAGTTCTTCTTCAAAACCGCTTGGTACAGTAAGCTTAGTACTCTGGTACAGGGTTTGTTTTTTCATTTCTTATGAAGTGCCAAAGTGGCGATACTTCATTTTATCAAATTTCAACATTCATCCATATATTGGATAGAAAATATCATATTAGTGTATAATACTTATTTATCATTCTATTTTCATCCATTATTTGGCAATTTCATCCAGTATTTTTAAAATATTTGAAGTTTATTGGCAATTTCATCTAAAATTTTACTATTTATTTTCTATAGGCTTGGTGCTAGGCCAAAAATTTTGGTGCAATTTTGCACCAAATCACCAAAAAAACCAACTTGCTCTGGTAGCATTCATCTAAGGTAAGTTAGCCTAAGATAGGCCTAACTAGTAGGAGGTCCGTAAACCAACCTTTAGAAGGTTGGAACTAAGATTTGGAAAAGTAAAACATCTTAAAGTATTTTTCAATAAATTTTCTTAGAATGACAAGTAGAATAGGCATCTAATCCAAGTCATTTTATATTTTTTGGAGCTTTGTGGAATTAGTTACAAATTTTTTAAGTTGAAAAAAAGTAGCAATCTATGGTCATCGAAAGAAACAACTTCCTAAAATGTGGAGATTTGGTACATTGAAGAAAGCAAAATGTACCTCTGAGTCATGTTCACTTTTAATGCCATGTTGAAGTTCAAGCCTTCTACCTTAATGCAATCCACTTCTTTTTGTGGTACATTTTATAAGACACATGTACACTACAAAAAATTTAGGGACTGCAATAGGAATGTCCAAAGTTGTACTTTTTATAGGTTGAGTTATCTTACATGTTTTAAGTCTTCCATTTAATTAAATTATAACAAGACAATTTAGTAGTTGGAGTATTGTATATTTGGAGAGAAAATTAGACTCATTTAATTGTAGTTGAATACATTTACTTTAATTCCTAAATGATTGAGGTACCAAGTTGTGGAGTCCAAAAAATTTGAAATTAAAAAAAATCTAACCAAATTTTTTTAAGCTATTTTTTTAGATGAATTATTTTTGAGTCTAGTTCAAGGCATCAAAATTTTGATTTTGAAAATGAATGATTATGATTTTTCTATTCAAGACTTCATACTCCAAATCTTGATTTCCATATATAGAAGGTTTTGATTTGTGAATGAGCCTCAAATATACTAGATCTTAGAAAGAAAATCAAACTAAAAAGTTCATTGAAAAAGATTATAGAATAGCTTTTGAAATGTTTTAAATTGATTGGGGTTATGTACTTTAGCTTCATATTTTTTTGTATCCACAATTTTAGATTTGACATGTGAAAAGAGAATTTAAAGACTTCAAATCACTTTCAAAACACTCTTATAATCAAAACCTTATAATCTTTCAATCCATATATGATATAGTTGTGTATCTTTTTCCCATATGATCTTTAACATGTCTACTTTGAATTTGTACAATAACAATTTCAATTGATAAAAGTTATCAAAATTTTGGATTTTTGTATAACTTAAAACAAATTTCAGAAAGCTCAAAAAAGGCCTTAGCTAGGCATTTAGAGATTAATCCTTGAGCACCTAGCTTAAATTCCAAAATCAAGCCACAACTACCTCTCAAGTTATCTATGTTGATTTATAAGAGGTGGATATTAAAATTGCGAGAATGTTAGGGAGGGCAACTTTGAGGAAAATTGTAGAAGTTTTCACCATACAACTTATAAGATTGTAATAGTCAAATGTAAATTGGAGGGAGGCCAAACTTGGGGTGCTAGGTTAATTAGAGGCTTATTATTTCTAATTGAAAAATTCCAAAAATTGAATAATTTATTATAATTTGAACTCATGAGAAATATTAGAGGACTTCTTTCTTGAAGTGATTGCAAGAAACAATTGTACTTTTTAGGTCACATGATATGTGTTGATTTGGTTTTTGGCCATAACTTTTGGGTTTTAACTCTAAATGATTCAAGATTTATAGGAAAGTTATTCATGACTATTATACACCTTGCTTGATTTCTTTTGTAATTTTTAAAAAATAGTCAACTATTCAAAAATAGACCCCAACTTAATGTCACACTTGCCAATTTGAAGGTTTTTATTTAGTACCTCCCAAAACAAAATTTTGAGCTAAAAATTTGAGGAGTTGGTCTTCTAATAGACTAGTAGCTAATGGACAAAGGAATTTACAAAATAATTATTTTAAATGTGTAGAAGTCTACAAAGTGAGCCTCTTTCTACTTGCATTTTGAAACATCTAAAAAATGATTTTGGTGGATTTTTTGGTAAATGGCCATCTCTATAAAGTTGTTGCAAATGGGAAATTTTATTTTATTTTTTAAGAAAATTTCCTATTTTTTCCTAATTAAAACATCAAAATATGTATTTTCTTTAGATTTGGCATTTTTCAAGTTCTCCTATTTAGAGAATTTTCTATACACTTCCTTTGGTGGTTATCTTAAATATATTTACATTTATTTGTATTTTTTAAGTTTCAAAAAAATCATTTTTCTAATTTTAAAGTACTCCCAAAAAAATCATGATAATGCAACAAATAGTACAAGTGTTTCTTGCAATCACCCCTTGATCTCTTTAAATGAGGAGAGACCTTAATAGAATTCAACCAATAAGCAAGCCTAAGGTGTCTATTGTATGCACAAATGATCTCTTTCCCCATAGCAATGTAGGGAAGAAGAAATAGGAAAATAGTTCAACAATGTTAAGAAATAGAATGGTTTGCAGATTTTTCCATTATAGAATGATAAAAAAAATTCATTTAGACCATGATGTTTTATACCATAATATATATACAATAAAAAATTAAGATTTTTTATGAATTGTTTGAATTTTCTACAATTTTTCTTTAAAAAATTGTAGTGCTTTTAATTTTCATAAAAAATTTATGAAAGTCTTTGTCTTTTAAAAAACATGTCATTTCAAATATAAAAAATAGATGTGGAATTTTTAATTCATAAATAGTGAAAAAAATGAAAGCATATAGAATGAAGCATTTTGATTTTGACAACATAAATATAGGCCAAGTCTTTGATTCAAGATTAAATCTCAAAGGTCTTAGAATTGAAGCCCATTATTGCCCTTGAATTTATGCTTATCTACTATTCTTTGAATTTCTATCACATCTAACTACAGTATCATACTTAAATATAACTTTGAACTCCCATTTTCAATGTAATGATATGAATGCAAAGTTGTATTTTAGTTCATAGTGAGGGATTTTTCTGGACTTATATGGTATATGTTCATTTAGTTCCCAATGAAGCTTCACGGATTTATGAGCATAGTTTATTACTAGAGGTAACGTTTCTTTTGTTTGTGAAATTTTACAATATTGACAAAAAGGGTCTTATTTTGTCACATCCCTCTAAACATTTTTTAATTAAGAGAGACTTACAAGGGATTATCAATAGCTTTTGAATAGTGCAACCATAATGAACCAAAAGTAATCAATGAATTGCTATTTTGACAATACAACCAAGTAAGATATCTATACCCAAATACTCCTCTTTCTTTTTTCTATCAATTCCATTTGGGTTCTTAATCTTTAAAAGACTAGCCTACTAAATTTGGCAATATAGCACTTTTGGGCAGGTACATGTGATTGGAGATTTCTATATTTTGGTTCCAAATTTTAATAAAAGGTGGAGACAAGGAATATCTTTCATGTGTACTAAAAATCAAGACATTTGGAAATATGAGTTAGAAGTTATGGCCTAATATGTTACTTTTTTTGTAACTCGGTAGTTTGGGCAGATTGGAAAAAATCTATTTTTCAAATACAAAAATTTGAAATTGATTTTCTTCAATTATGTATGTATGGAAAGCTTTGAATCATTCTATTTTGATTAACCCTTAAAGGACCGCAACTATGTTTCCACCAAAACTGCTCCAAAACTATCATTTCTAGGAGAGCTACCAAATTTCAGAAAAAAAACATTTTTTGACACATGTAACCGTAGGATCTCTTAGTGCACTAGTTTGGGAAGATGTAGAAAAAATTTCAAAAATTTCCGCCATGTAGATTGCAAGATATTAGTGTTTGAAGTTACAAAAATCATTTTTTTTCCACTGCGAAAATCCGGGCAGCTGCACTTCAGAAGGTCACATTTGTATGCAAAAATGTCCAAAATGGTTTCAAATCTTTGGATTTATTCTCCAATTCAAGTTGGCTACATGCTTGAAAATTTTCATATCATTTGGAATTGTACAACATGTACAAAAAAATAGTAAGAAGAAAAAAGTAGAGAATGATTCAAAATACAAAAATGGTAACAATTTATTTATTGAATTGAAAAATGCCAATCCCAATGGTTCAAATGTTGTAATAAACAATCTACACCCAATTTTTTTATTTTTTTTCAAAAATATTGAAAATTGAGTAAAATAAAGGACTTCAAAGTTTATTTTAGAGAAGAGAATCCATAACTACCCGCGAACTAAAATCCTTCATAACTTTTGACTCATTAATCCAAATGGAATGATTCAAAGCTTTACATGTATATATAAATCTATAAAACAAATTTCAAATTTTTATTTCCAAAAAAGTGATTTTTTCTGATCTGCCCAAACTGCCCGAGTTGAGAAACAAACAACGTTTTATGCGATAACTTTTCAACCATGTAGTCAAAAGTCACAAAAATTGTTGGGCTTTGAAGATACTCCTCGTCCACACCTTCTATTAAATTTTGATTCCAAAATATGAAAATCTGTAGCCACACGTACCTGCCCAAAATCGCTATGTTGCCAAAAAAAGGCATGTTTGTCCTTTAGGGGTTAATGAGTCAAAAGTTATGAGGTTTTTTTATTTGTGCGCAATTATAGATTTTCTACTCTAAAATAAACTTAGAAGTCTTTTATTTTATTCAATTTTCAATATTTAAAAAATAAAATAAAATCATAGGATGTATGTTGTTTTTCAACATTGCAACAACTGGGATTGTTATTTTTCAATTTCAGGTACAAATTCTTAACTGTTTTGCATTTTGAATCATTTGGTACTTCTTTTTACTTACTATTTTTTTCATATATATATATATATATATATATATATATATATATATATATATATTTATTTATTTATTATACAGTTGTAAAGAATTTGAAATTTTTTAGGCAAGTACCTCAACAATGAATCCAAAGAGGCACAACTATTTTTGATGTGATTTTTGCTTTTTGAAGTGCAACTGCCGTCTTTTCCATACAATGAGAAAAAAGATTTTTGAGCATTCAAATGCAAATATCTTGCAATCTAAACACTAAAAAACTCTAAATTTTTTTGCACATGTTCACAAACCAATTTACAACAAGATCCTATGATTACAAATTTTAAGAATTGTCTGAAGAAAAAAAATTGGTATTGGTAGTAGAAATGGTAGTTTTGACCATTTTTGGAGTAAACATAGTCAAGGAATGTAGGGGGTAAAATTGACAAATATAACATTATTAACCAATGTGCATGGAAAGAGGGCATTTATCTCATTTTCCAAATCAAGGGTGTCCTTGTCTAAAATTAGCCAACACTTTCTTGAGGAGCAATGAAGGCCTTTCATATAAATTGTAGGTCTTTTAAAAGTTATTAAAGGAAGCATTATCATATCTAAAATTAGCCAACATTGTTTTTAGACTAATGAGGGCCTTTCATTTTAATTGTAGGTCGATTTATTCAAAGTTATCATGGAAAGCATTATACCTTTTGAAGTTTGAAAAAAGAAGTAGTTAACTCCTTGAGCACTAGACATAGTCTAAATTTCCAAAACTATTGAGATGTATAATAAATACAACTTAGAATAGTAATGTAATGATGAGTCTTAGACAATAGTTGTAGAATATATCATATATCATATTTATATAATTAGATCACCAAGTATACAAATCAATAATTTTTAATAAAATTTGAAGCAAAAAATTCAAATTTTCTTTTATTGTAGCTTGTATATTGAACCTTTTTTAAAATTTCAAAATGTAATTTTTGATCATAGTGATTTTTGAAGATTTTTATTTTATTTTTTGTTCAAGTTGTTTTTGAAGGGTCATTTTTTTAAACTCAAAATATTCCTTTTTGTAGCCCAACCTACTAGTACCTTTAAAATTTAGAATATTTGCAAAGCAAATTTTTTAGAACCTATAGTGTGCACCAGTGATCCCAAAACTGGCTAAATTTCGCTCATTTTCTACTTAATTTTTTCATGCCCTTTGTATAAATTTTCAAAAATCTTCCAAAAATGAACATTTGACTAAAATCCCTGAATCTGTTATGAGATCACTGGTGTGCACATATAAAAATAATAATGCAAAAATCTTTACAAAATCAAGGATGAAGAATTGCATTTTTGTTTGCTTTGAATTTTTGGCATTCATCCATTAGTGTTCAAAGTTTTAAAGAGTAAACAATGGAAGTGAAAAAATTATTGAGGTACTAAATTAATAGAAGGTGAAATATTTGAACTTCTAAGGTATTCATTTTGTTGGTATAGAGAGTTTATATTTATTTTTGGAAACATATAGCCTTCAAGGACTACAATTGAACTAACTAGATACAACATCCAAGGTAACCAGGCTTGAGAGCTACCAAAAATTACATGTCTTAGGTATCCCCATGACAAACAAGTAGAGGAACAAATCCCTCTCTATGTGTATTAGGTTAGCATGGGGAGTTGAATTAGGAACCTTATGGATTTTGTTGAAACTCCCTACCACTTGTCCATTACTTAGGTGAGCACCTTAAGTAGTTTTAGGTAATTTTAGACGTACTATTAGAGGTAGGATTTATTTGCTATTGCTTTTGGAGCTTCAAGAAATATTACATGACCTGAAATGAAGACATGTCATAGACTTGAAAAATACATGATAACTTGGATTGTATTTTTCTTTGAGTTACCAATAAACTCATTTAGAAATAGATATTGGAATTTGATTAAAGGAATAAGTGCATTTAGTGCCACATTATATTAGGGTTCAATTTTTGGCCCAACTTCAAAACCACCAAAATGAATTGCATGGATTGCTTAGATTCTTAGATTGAACCATGAATCAGGCCTAAAAACTTTATATTGCAAGCAAATCCAATTTTCTTTTAGATCACATTGTTGCTTATATTTGGTGCCAGAAAATTGGGTTGAAGTGTTGAAAAATGGGTGATTGTATACACTTGAACCAAATTTTCTAGTTGGGCTTGGTTTGAATTGGCCCTATGTTTCAAAATCAAGCCAACTTGGAATTGGGCCTAGGCCCTAATAATGAAATTGCCCTTAATCCTTGAAAGGCCATTAGGGTCCCGTTTTATACGACCCATATAAATTAGCCTTAAAATTCTTCAATTGTGGTTTAATATATGAATTGTTATACATTCTATTTATATACTATCATAATTATTAAATTATTTTGTATTGAAAACTATTTGGTGAAGGTTTTTTTTAATCAAATATCACCAAATTTATAATATACTATATGGTCACAAAGGGCTTTTTGGCCTTTCAAGGCTTAAGCAAATAGGAGCAATAATATGAATAACCACTTCCCCCATGGAGCATATCCAATATTTGTTTTTTATTTTTCATTATTGGATTTATATACAAATGTATACTCATAAGTTTGGCATTGTTTAGTACTACAGTAGTATAGTGACTAACAAAACCGAGTAAAGATCTAAAATGTTTTAAGTCAAACAACCATACCATAAGCATCAATGGACAAAGTCAAAAAGTATGCATACAAAAGTTGTAGTCAACAATATATTTCACTGCATTACTGTAGAGTTTGAAGAAAAAATTAGTTGTGATTTGAATGAAAATTAATTTAAAAGTTAGCCATGTCTAAAACTTGGTTTTATTGACTATAAATTGGAAATACTTTGTCTTTTGTCAATTTTTTTTAAAACTCAAATTTTTTTTTTGAACCTTAGCATGTTGATATAAATCATTTCAAATTACAAAAATGTACATATTGCCAAAATTTACACTAAACTTCATCACATTGTTAGGTTTTTTGGTGATATCTACAATAAAAATTTAATTTTTTTGAAATTTTTCTTATAAATATATGTATCATGAACTCAAGTCTTCATACAAAAATAATTGCACCTAAATATAGATAATAAGGCCATAAAATATAAACTGAATGCAATGTCCCATTTAACAAATATTTCAAATGCAAGGGCATTAACATAAAACAATGGTCTATATTACAACCTATAGTTTCTATACAATGTCTAATACATTCCCGTACACTCGATTAAAAAAAACCCTCAAATATTGTGAGAACCAACATTATTTGTATGTTTGTCAAATTGTTAACATTTTAAATATTATAAAATGTAATACAATAATTGCAATTCAATTTTTGCATACAACAATTTGAAATGATGTTTACCATCATGCCAAGGCATAAAAAGTTTTTTTTGAGTTCTAAGAAAAAATTGGCAAAAGATAAAGTATTTCCAATTCATAGTCAACAAAACCAAGATTTAGACATGGTTAACTTTGAAATTAATTTCCTTTCAAATCACAACTAATTTTTTCTTCAAACTTTTAACGCAATGTGGAGTATGTCATACACTCCACCTTTTGTATGTATACTTTTTGATTTTGCCCATTGATGCTCATGGTATGGTTGTTTGAGTGAAAACATTTCAGATTTTTACTTGATTTTGTTACTTGTTGTATGTATGTTACTGTGCATGACGGAGGTTTTATTTAGTAAAAGCAAGTGTTACCAGTGCTTTTGGTGTTACATGGAGCTATTACGGAGTACTACAAAATAGTACGTCAACATACAGTAGTGCTAAAATGGATGTGTCCTTCTGTTCATGTTGAAAGCACACAAGCAGAAAAGTCCAGCACAAGCAAGAAGCAGTTCTAATAAGTCTGAATTTTGACGGAAAGAAAGAAAAGCTGGACAAAAAAAAGAACAGGCAATGATCAGTTCATACAACAATGGCAAAGACGGAGTAAGAATCAAACTTATGATCTTGTGAGTTGCAGCATGACACTGAAGTGGAAGCCTAATGTCAAGAATGAACCAACTTCAATCTGCGGTACTGGCAGTTCATACTAACCTTCCAACTCACAATTAGCAACAGACAGCACAACTCGCAACTTCAAAGAATCAACGGAGCCAGCTTTGAGGAGGCGGCATTGGAGAAAGAGAGCATAGTTATCCAGTCCTTAACATTTATTTGGTGACATCAATTTAATCCTTGGTTGAACATGATCGAAAAGGATTTGACTATTGAAGGTGATACCCCTTCAAAGGAAACATACCCCCATCACCATTCTCATCAAAAGGCTCCACTTTCAACTAATCCATGTAGCTGCAATGACCTGGAACTCCCCAATACAACATAACAAAGCCAACGGAACACTGACATTCGAATATCAACAAACAAACAAACAAACCGCAGAGCAGAAGAAAATAAACCCACCATCACACTGCGCAGAATTCACTCAGTTATGGGTTGATGTCTCTGGAAGTTGCATAAGAATATGTATAAGGACTACAGACTTGGCTGATTTCACTAGCATCGTTCACTCCGTCAGGATTCAGAACACAGCACCCGAGGTGTACAACTATCCAGAAACATCATAGCGACACAAAGAATGCAATCGGCTAGATAATGAAAACTTGGGTTTCAGGCTGCAGTCTGCTACGAGGATGGAGGAAGTTAAAAATACACAAGAGCCACGGCTACGGCTCACAAAATGTTGCAGCCGCAGTAGGAGCGGTGGCTTTGGCGTACGGTGAAGTCCGTGTGAAGCTCCCCGTCGTCGCTGTCCAGATACTTGCTGGAAGCTTTCGACGCCACCGACGGGCTTCTCGTCACGCCCGAGCAATGCGAATGATGCGAGTGGAGCGAGAGGTGCGAGTCGTGGGATGAAGCTTTGGAAGCGCGGCTCGGAGTGCGAGCCGGTGTGCGGGCAGGAGTGCGAGCGGGAGTGCGGGCAGGCGTGAAGTCGCGGATGGCGAATTCAATGGGAGCAGGAGGGGTGAGTTCCGCTTCCAGATCTTGCTCTTCTTGCATGATCTGCACTGCCTCCCATAAATTGCCATCGAGTTCGCCCACGTCGGTGGTGGATTCGCGCGGGGGACTGTTGGTAGGGAATTTCGGATCTTCCGCAGTTTTTTCAGACAGAATGATGATGCCGGGAGTGGATTTCAAAGCCGGCAGGACGCGACCATCAGCAAGCCGCTCATCTGCAAGCATGGAACAGATTTGGTTAGATAGCCCAATTAGGGTTGGGAAATACAAAGGAATTAGAGTTTCTAGTGATTGGATGGGAATTCTGATGTACGATGGATAGATGGATTGATTGTGGATGGTTGTCGGAAAATGGAGCGCTCAGGTGGGAGGAGAATACCTGAGCGCTCTGCTTTCCCAGCTTTGATTTTTTTTCTAGAAGGCAGGTCTTTTTTCTGTCGAATTTTGAGATCTATAAACGACAGGTGAATTCCACTCAAAGCAAGGTTAGCATCCCTGAGAATCCAGTGAACGGATCGTCGTTTGAAAATCACGCGCAACCACACCGGGCGTAGCAGGTAGTTTCTAGAGATTTGAGTTTTACCGTAATGCTTTGCCGATTTTTGTGACGAATCCGAGTTGGCGTTGCTGAGTTCCTTCGAGTGTTTGCTCCGTACAGGGGAAGGGCCATAGTCTGACTCCGCTGGCGACACCGAGCCCAGTTCCAGATCGGATGACGTCTTCTTTTGCCCAAATTTGAACGAAGACAGATGCCTACCATGGGACAGAGCCGCATTGGCATTCTCCACGATTTGCTCCATGACTTGACATGCGGCGTCCAGAGGTTGCGAGCGATTCTTCCCGGATTCCCAGCTCGAATCACTTGACATGTCAGTGGCTCTACTTTCAAAGGATTTGTCACTGATTAAGCTGTTGTTACTGAGCCTGGAATCCAAGCGCTTGATGAAACGCAAGTTGTTGTTGGCTCCAGGGGAATTTTCAAGTTTCTTTGCCTCTCTGTGAGCTGAAACCAGAGCGTCCGTAAGACCACAACCATCAAGGTCGAGGTCTGGTTGTGAATCCAAAAAGTCCACGAAGTAGTCGAAGGAGCTCTCGCGAGAATGCATCTTCGAATTCTCCTCGCTGGAAGGCACAATTCTTCGCTTTCCTGCATTATGGCTGGCACTTCGCACGAAGCCTGCAAGCTTCTCCATCCCGTCGTCATATCTAGGCGTTTTCACATCACTATCTGGTGCTGTCGCTCCTTCTGCGGGCACTGCCCCTGGCGACTCCATGCACCGCACCTCAACTGGTAATGGCAAGGGCAAAGACGCGATGGATTTGTATGGGATTCCTACCAAGGGATCCCCGAATCTACCGCTGTAATTCGGATCATCCCAAAGAGCGTTGTCGTACTGGCTGTGAGCTGAGCAAGTGGTGTCTACACTGCGGGTCAAATCAATGCTGGTAGCAGAGGTTGATGAGATTCTGCTCACACCACTTGTTTTTGAAGACATCATGGAGACATCTCTCTTGTAGTAACCTCCATCCTTCGGACTCTTCACGAGCGGGAACAATTTCCCTGGTTTCTGAGGAATGATGGGTGATTTCTCGGGCGTGCTTACATTGGAGTCATCAGCAACTCTGGGAGTGTCTTCTGCAAGGGTTTGCGGACTTCCCTTCTGCTGTACATTTTCGCCCTCAACCCTTTGTGCAGTTCCTCTGTCCATAGCCCTCTCCAGCTCCGACCTTGGTCCTAACTCAGGGCTTGCAGCGTCTTTGGCAGTTTCCGGGTCGTGAGGTACGACGATGTGATTTGCAGGCGCGTCGTCACTGTCACTATTGCTCGGATGGACTTTAGTGGCTGCTGCGTGGAAATGTGATGCCTTGCTAGTATCTGTAGCATCGCAATCAGTCGATTCCGTCTCCTCGACATCATACTCTGACGCATTGAAACTCTGAACCCTTGATATTGCAACTTCTCCATGGCGTTGCGAGACTTGAAAAAAATCAGGTGACTTAAGCGGTCGTGACGGAGACTCGAGAGTATCAAGCTCCCAGTTCAAGTCCTTCTTGATCGCTACCTCAGGTTTCACATTCCTGGGCTGTCGATTCTTCTTGGCACCTGGTGGAGGAGAGGCTGAAGCTGGGTCATCAAGTGGCAACGCATCCTCGGATGTTTCACTTTCGCATACAGAAACTGGCGACATCATGATGATTTCTGAGGGGTCGGAGCTGGGCAGTGTCCGGGGTGGTCCCTTCTCTACTTGAACACTTCCTTCTTGAGGCCTCTTTTTCCTCCCCGCCCCAGTTTCACTGACAGATGGATCCAAATTGCTATCTATCTCTTCCTCTTGGCGACTTTTCAGCTGCTGGATTTTGGCCTTCACCACCGAATCTGCAGACGCCATATCCACTTTCTTTGCGTCACTCAGCATTTCTTCCGCACTATTCACAGCAGCCGTTGAAGAGTTCACGATGACATCCTCGGTCTCCGAATCCTTACCCTCTTCGACATTCATTTTAGCAGCAGGCTTGGAATTGGGAGCAATCAAAGCATCGTGAAAGTTTTTGTAGATTCCACACTCATGATGCTTACAAAAGCTTCGGTACTGGTACTCCATTCCGCAACACCAATTCCCACCCATGTCCTCCATATCTCCTAATCCTTGATAAATCTTCACTGGCCCTTGGCTAACGACAAGTGAGGTCAACCTGGGGCTTCTGGAGTTCAGCTCCGTTCTGTTAGATTGGGCCTCAATCTCTCCCCCCGATCTAGCCGCTGTAACATCCTCCTTCAGAGCAAATCCCATTTGTGTCCTTTTGGCAATGTTTCTATAATCTACCATGGAACTTCTCTCCATGCAGGCTTCTGTTTCGTCGTCATCGCAGGGAGGGGAAACTAAATGTAGAGGCTGACCGTCCACCTGGTGAAGCTTCCGATGTAAATTGCTGGATATGGACATGTTGAACGACGGAATGGAGCTGTTCGTCATAAAAGGTTTGAAGCCGCCACCGGAAGAGTTGTAACTCTGCGCAAATATTAAAAAATCTTAGAATTGATCAAACAGGGTTTCTGCTTTCCAAATGCATGTCCTTGGCGCAGTCAACAACATGGAAAGCATCGGAAAGACATGGCATTGCTTGTATGGTACTCGTTTATCCACACGAAATTCAATTTCTCTGCAGTATAGGAAACTAATAGTTATTTCAGTGGAAAAGGTTTAGCACGTGCCATAGAACGTGAAGCAGTGGGGTCTGAGGATCTCCTCGTCAAAGAGACTTCAAATGCAGGATCTTGTTGAAGAGTTGTTGACCTTCCCAAGTTGTGTCCAACCTTTGGACTTTGCGGCATCTCTTTGCTGCCTTTGGAAATACGACGTCCATCCAGTCCATACTCCGAAACGGTGACATTCCGAGAGGGAATGCGGTGATCGCCCGTGGAAGCCCGACGGTTTGGATAGGGTTGTGCATTGTAAACTGAAGTTTTACTAAAAGAAATGGGCTCCCGGTCTAGGCTGCGTTTGCTTCCTCCATCGTGACTTCTGCTGAGATTGTTGTTGGGGCTTTCATCTCGACTCCCGGGTCGACTGCTACTGAGAAATCCGGGACCACGATCATGGCTTTTTGAGAGAAAGCTGTCGAAATCAGCCGAGGAAGCACTCTGTCGCCTTGAGTTGCTGGGATCATCGTAAGATCTACTGATAAGGGACCCAGGTGAACTGGAGCCTCTCAGTAAGGAAGATGTGCGCAGATTGGCAGGCGTCTCAGCGGGGAAATCATTGGCAAAATTATGCGGTTTCCCGACTGACTCAGGTGTGCTATTAATTTTCCTTGCGATTGAGCTTGCCCTGCCAGACGTCACTGAACTACTTTCAGGCGTAACTGGTGAGGTTCTCCTTTGAGTAGGAGAGAGCTTCCTGTTTGTGGTTGAACTAACACTCCTAGCAGGAGAGCTTCCCCTGCTTGTTACGTAACCTCGAGAAGGGGAAGTCCCTCCAGTGAACCCGGATCTTGCAGGCGAGGTTCCTCGGGTATTGGCACTGCTCACAGAAGAAGGGGACCAGCCGGTGCCATTCCGCGCGGGAGAGCTGCCCCTGGCGGATGGAGAAGCTCCTCGCACGAATGTTTTCGTGCTTCCCACAGAAATGGACCGAGATGGACCAAGTAACGGTCCTTTGTTTAGGGTACCAGTGCTTGCTCGTCTTCCGGGAGAAGATGAAATTGAGGAGGCCCTTGTAAACGTGGGAGAAGAGCTTTTTCTCGCAGAGGCCTTTGCTGCTGTGGCGATGGTTGCCCTGCTGGCTGAGCTTGACCTCGTTGTTGACGGAGAGCTCGACCGGATTGCAGGTGTAAAAAGTCGAGGAGATGACGACTTGGTGGAGGTCGACCTAGGAGAGGAAGAGCTTCTGGAGGTCGTCGACGTCGTTGTGGGCCTGGGGCTCTTCGTCGACGTATTGAACGCTGGCCGAGGGCTTTTGGAAGGCGTAATGCTAAGTCCGGGCCGGGGACTCTTGGCAGGGCTTGCATTCCCTCTGGTAGGGGCTGGAGTCGGCTCCGCAGCCCTAGATATACTCTGCAGCAACCGACACCACGGCATAGAGATCAAAAGTTGAGAATTTTATCTCAAGAACTAAAGATGGCAGCTCCTGAGAGCGAGCATATGCATTTCAATATCCTTGATGATACAGAGGTGTTCATGATGCGTATTGATCCGTTGAACTATCAGTCTTCACAGAAAAAGGGGAGCTTTAAGAGCCAAAAAATCTACCAAAAGTTTTGTCCAGGCATACAGATGTGAACTCACCCTTGAGGTCTTGATGGAAGAGAGATTGTCATTTGTGACAACATTTTGCTGCACAGGTTTCGGAGAAGGAGGTACTTCAGGAATGGTCACAAGCCTGCAAAATTGAAGAGTATCACGGTTGACATGTTAGAGTTAGAGGTACTGAGGACACTAACGTCCAGAAGGGTGTAGATTTATGATTCTCCATCTACAGATTTATTCTCTACAAATTCAGAAGATGCGGAGAGATTCAAGAATGCGTCCCAATGGAAACAACTCTCACCAGTCATCGTCACTCTTAGGGGCATCCATGTCCAGCACATTTTCTCCTTGCGCTGACACTTCAAACGCTGACGGTACGTTTGAATCCATAGCAGCTGAGTTAAAAGCAGATTCAACAAGATTAGTTTTTCAGCACAAACCATCTCGGCGAACAAAGAGTAGACAGAGTGCCATATCGTTTAAGATGTGAAATCACCCAAAATATATCTGTAACCTACATGTTGAATCAACATGTGGCTTATCCTCTCATTTCCTTCCTCTAACAAATTGACAATGCATTCACTATCAAGGGATCCCATTTCTAGCTGGTTAGGAAGTCCTATCCTACGGTGCTGCTCGCATGTGAGCCTCTCCTGCGGTCCCTAGTCATTAGTACTCAATGTCTATTCTCGGTTGAGGCTGCTCAGAGGACATCACCCCGTGGAATGTACAGCTCGGGTACATTCTCTCCATAGAACGACACCATCATAGGCACAAGCTTTTGTGCAGCTCCTCCCAAATCCTAGAATTAGTCAGCAAGAGTCCATCATACCCATATCATATCGACATTTACATGCTCTGACAAGATCAACCAGAAACCTTAAATGTGGAAGTTCAGACAGTAAACCAGTTGACAGAAGTGGTTTCCTGATTCACGAAGGGAAATCATTGTCGTGGCAGCTGCGAGAATAATTGAAAGCAACAGCAGTGAGAGGGATGAAGTACCCAGAGACGAATCCAAATCTTCGTGCATCGCCAGCTCCTCAAACAAGGCCAGGTGCTCCCTGTCCCTTCTGAAGCTGTCTCCTACCTTGCGGCTGTACCGCCGCTCCACTTGCGCCATGACCTCCGCCGTCATGGTCTCCTGGTCGACCTTGTCAGAACGATGGAGAACCCTCTCAGCTCCACATATTACCTCTCAAATGTGATTCACTTCTCGTTCTACATTTCAAATGTAGACCTCTTACTGCTTTGCCTGTACTCACAGGCAGGACCAAGACCTGGAGCCAACATCAACATGCCACATTTCAAGCCTCTTCAACAACGCACACTAAAAACCACATGACTGCAGCATCAGAAGCTCAGGGTCCATGACTGCGTCCTTGCAGTAACATTGCAACAACAGCGTACACGCAGGATTTTCTCTTGAAACAGACGAGTGAGAGCGTGTGACTTACGATTAGAGGACTTTACACCGACGACATTCTTGAGTAACTAGGGCTCCTGACATACTCCACCATGACATGCTGCAATTCCATTTCACTAGCTGCCAGAGTGGAAGTGCTCAGCCAACTCGGGACATCACCACGTTGTGTCCGCCATCTCAACACTGCGCCTGGGCCTCGCACCCCAAGTCATTCCTTGGATCGCAGTCCTGTCATCGAAGGCATTTGCTGTGAAACCAATGCCGTGCCTTCCTCGGCAAAAGTAAAAGTAGATTAACGGCCTAGCTGGACAACCAAAAAGTCTCTCCGCTTTCAACGACTTGAATCAGAAAGAAGTCAGCACAAAGGTACGACGACAACGTGGGTTTGTCGTTGTGGTCGTCGTGCATCCTGCTTTCACTGCAAGAAAATGACAAGTGAACCATTATGACGTCTCGAGCTCTCTCCGCGACTGAACACAAATCTGATCATCGCTGCGGATTTGTTGCGCCAGATCCCATGATGAATCTGCACTACATTACTAGTCTAAGGACGGCGTTTCTAAGAACAATGCAACTCCACACAAGGCTACTACAGCGCCAGATCAGATGAGAAATGCTAGTGCAGCTACCTAACAATCGTTTCTACAGAAGGCTGCCAGCTGAGATGCTCGATAAGAATGCTAAACAGTACAAGGAAGTGAGGCTCCGAAATGATGCAACTACATGAGCGTCCGAGGCCAGATCTGAAGCTGCTCCCAGTTCCACCCCTTCTCCGGACATCGAAAAGCTCGAAATCGAAAATCTTGCAACCGAGTCAAGAACTGTCCCAAGCAGTGCACCATTAGCTAGAGCTCATCAAATCCACCTGCATTGTCACCAAATCTATCGATCATGTGACCATCGTCTAGCTGGAACCATCCAGGCCTCGTACATCTCCACTAGCCTCGCCCCATCTAGCTCGCTTCAACCCACACAGGCCATTGCCACCACATATCCACTCAATCCGGCCATCGCCACAAACCCACGCACTCACAAAACTCCGGGTCAAGAGATCCAGGATGCAAGCACAACGGTCGCTCCACCGAATCCACGCAACTTCGACACGCACCCCAACACCACGCCGAACCTGATCGATGTCGACGCCAGCTACGGACCCATCGCCACCCCGCGCGTCCAAGCAACGTGCTTCGTTCCCCCCCAAGCCCCCCAAACCCTACCGAATCCGACAGACGGGAGCCCAATTCCCGCACGTCGTCGTCCGTCCATCCGTGTCACTCATGCAGGAAATCATTTTTCAAAACACCGAAGTTCGCGAGCTAGAAAACTGCTATTGCGCATCTAGCTAACGTAGCTGAACTGAAACAACTGAAAGTGGGATCGGAGTCAATTTCACTGACGATTGGGACCCGGTAAATTTTAGATCTGGGAGAGGGGCAGGGCAACAACAGCAGCTGCTAGCGCGACTACCTGAACCTAGATCATTGCATGCGTTGATAGTGCAATGGCGTCGGCTTGATAGTCGGAGGGGGAAGCGCGCGATGAATTCTAATAATTTCGACCGACGTCGGCGGGGCTGGATGCGGGAGAGCTAGTGGGGCCTTGGGAAGCAGAGAGACGACTAGCTGAAGGGATGAATGTGGGTGGGATTGACTGGAGATTTGGACGGATGAGGATGAAATCTGTGGGGGCCGCCGAGCGAAGTCCAGGGGGGAATATATAGAGAGGGGATAAAGATGGAGGCCGGAAGGTTCATCCACAGAGGGCTTATGAGATTCTTCATTAATGAGGTCCCAGGAGGGGGTTCTTGTGACGGGGAGGAGGCTGGTGACGTGGTTCTGCTTTTTCCCAAAGTGTGTGGAAAAAGGATATTGGGGGGATTGATGGCGGTTGGGGCCACTTGGAATTTTGAACGGGATGGAAGGCCTTGGTGGATGTTTGCCAAGAAATCTACAATTATGGACAAGAGATCTTTGAAAGAGGGAGAAAACACTACTTCTTCTCAAACATCAATCAAAAGTTCTAAGGTTTATTTTTTTACATGTATTCATGACAAGAAGTTAATCCTTAAAGATTTTCGACTATGTTTTCACACAAAAAAATTCTAAAATTGCCATTTCTAATACATGTATCAACTTTTAGAAGAAAAAAACATTTCTGGACATATGTAGTTGTAGGATCTTGTAGCAAATTGGTTTGAAAAGATGTAGAAAAAATTTCAGAAATTTTCATCACGTAGGTTGTTGCAAAAAACAATTAACATTTTTGTCTCAAAGTGGCTTGAATTCTACAACATTGTGACTTTTGGAATAAATTTTTTCTAATAAAATAAAATATGGATAATTCATAAAGCCTTCTAAATAGTATTTGGGTGGAAATTCTATCCTAGAAAAATTTGTCTTTAAGAGTTATGCTCTCTCAAACAATGATGAAAAATGCAAGAAAATAGATATTTTGGAAAAAAAAATTTAATTGTAGAAAAATAACAAACTAATTTTTTTAATTTCACAAAATTACACAAAGTCTATAACTACTATGTATACATTCATTCTAAATTTTATAGAAAATGAATATACTATGGATAAGTTATGAGCAAAAAAACACCTATCCACAGCTTAGAGAACATCCCAAAAGGACAAGTGTTTCTTACAACGGCACATGTAGGTTGCAATATATTAGTGTTTGAATTGACAAATATTCTTTTTTAACCCTGTAAAAAATCAGACAACCACACTTCAAATGGTCGCATTTGTGTGAAAAAATGTCCAAATGATTAATGGTGGATCCTCTTTGGATTTGTTCTTCAAAGCAAGTTTGCTACATGCTTGAAAAATTTTAGGTCATTTGGAATTGTACAACGTATAGGAAAAAAAGGTTGAAAGAAATAGAATATAATCCAAAATACTAAATTATTAACAATTTATTTATAGAATTAAAAAAACGACAATCACAATGGTTGTAATATTGTAATAAACAACCTACACATACTTTTTAAATTTTTTCCAAAAATATTAAAATTTGAATTAAATAAAGGATTCCAAACTTTTTGTAGAGTAGAGATTTTATAACTACCTACAAACTACTTCAAACTAAAACTCTTCATAACTTTTGATTCATTGATCAAAATATAATGATTTGAAACTATCCACTTAGATATAAATCTAAAAAATAAATTTAAATTATATTTTAAAGAAGTTTTTTTGGTTGCCTAGGCTACTCACCAAGCAATAAAAACTACATATTATACAATAACTTTTTAACTATGTGGCCAAAAGTTACAAAAATTATTTGGCGTAATTGGTATTTTGGGGAAAATGTTTTGTAAATATTTCAAATAAAAAAAATAAAAACTCCATTTGTAGTGAGCTATTGAAAATTGTTATATTGCCAAAAGACATAGTTTAGTGCTTTAGGGATTAAAGGACTTTGATACCATTTTTTGCCACTTGCTTTTTGTCTCTGTACATATTCCTAAGTCATGTCACCAATGATGCTACTATATATATACACTAGCATGTGTGTGTGTGTGAAAATGCTAGCATGTGAACCTACAACCATTGAAGGCACTTATAATAGAAACACCTATAATACTATATATAATATAGTATAGTGGTATAATCATAGAATTATTTTTAATATAGGCACTTATAGTATATGATAGGTGTAATGTCTTATAGGCTCATAGAATTACACTCTTAGGCTCACGTTATAGCAACCCTCCTCATGTCACTACTAAATTAAATAGTATATAGATTCCTTGAGTCTTCTTTCTAACAAAAGTGTACATGCACTTTAGGGGCTACTCATATAGTTTTTTGGAATGAAAAATAACTCTTAATTCACATCACTTACTTATGAAGTGCAAATTATTTGTCTTTCTTCCTTTTTTTAGGTACAATAATCAAATTTCATTTTCACCAACTATGTGACCAAAACTTTTGCAATCTTAGCATAAACTCACTATACTTCATATCCTACTTTAAGCCATGCAAACATGGCTAGCAAGCCCTACCATTGATTAGTTATAGAATTTGAGTATAAAAACCAAAGCCTTCACAACAATTACATGACTAATTGTTAACTTAGCAATTGCAAAGTTGCAATTTTTGTGGAACATTAGTCAAGGGCAATGACAACAAGATATTTAGATCAAATTTCCTAATTGAGAGCCATGGTATGGTTTGCTATGTCTATACTACTATGACATAGAAGATAATAACTTTTGTTTTAGTCCTTAAAAAAAAAACTCAAAAATGTTTAGTTTAATGTCAACTCAATATCAATGTATATATATAATTAGAATTTTTTTTAAACTAATCTTGATTCTTCTTCAAATAATCTAAGTGTAGATTTTTTTAATTGGAACTATTTGGCCCTCGAATGGAATCAATGTATTAAATCCTTGAAAAATTATATTTCTAAATATCTGTATTTTACTCTCATCATGAGCTTCAATGACTTGGATTTTCTTACAGATTGGTTGTTTGTACTTGGTTCTCTCTTTATTGCAGTGGGCTTGTCCATTCGTTCAAAAAAAATGACTTGGGCTCATCATGCTATAGTAGTTGGATTCAAAAAACAAGTTGATTTGCTTTACTAGCTATCAGGTGCTTTCTAATTCAAAATTTTAATAAATAACAAATAAACCAATTTCAACTATTTGTTATTTGTCATTGTTAAATTGTAACAATTGAAGTAGAATGATTGTGATAAAGATGATTTTGCATGTGCAATGTTGGTATATACTTCAATAATTCTAAAATCCTTGTCAAAATCTTACACACTATTTGCAAAGGCAAAAGCAGTTATAGTAGAAAATTAAGTTCTATGATAGTCATTATAATTGTCAATATAAAAAACCATTTAAAAAAATATTGCTACACTAATCTTCAAAAATTATAATTTCATTTAAAGAAATTTCAAGAATATTTTCATACACATTTGTGAATTTCTCTAATTATTAAAAGAATATCTTATTATTATCAAAGGTGCTAATTATAAAAATATAATAATATTTTAGTTTTACAAAATTTGATCATTTTTAATTTGATTTCATTCAAAAATAATATTTACATATTGGTCTTATTTAGGATTGGTTACATTTTTAGCTTGAATTTTCAAAAATATGGAAACTGAAACAAGATTTTTTGTTTCAACAATATGGACTAATAATAGTATAAATTTAGTATTTTATACATTACAAGAATAATTTCCTTTTTAATGTTGAGGTCCACATTAATGAGTAGAAATATAAACACTTTAAGACTTACAACAATCTAGACAATGCATGAACAAAAAAGAAAAGAAAAACTTGTTTAATTTATCTACCATTTTGTAATTTTGATCATTTATTATATTATTGACAATATAAGCAATAAATAGTGAAATGCTTTCCAACTTTCAAAGGTTTCAAGTGACAATTGTAGATCATGTTAGTGAAAATTTATTTTTTCAATCCGCTTAGGACCAATTCTATATCTTTATATACAATTGATAATTTTTTCCAAATATAATTTGATCTTCTTATCATAAGCACAACTTACAGTAATCTAACATTTTGTTTAACATTTAACATATGAAAACATATGTTGTCTTAAATTCAATGTATACAAATTGATGAATATAGATTGATTTAGTCCACTTTGTTTGAAATCCTTCCCAAGGTGAAAGTAAGATTGTAGGACCAAAGAATGAAACAATAGGACTAAAAGTATTCACATTTTATTATATTCATTAGAGGAAGTAGGGACTTTATATATAGAAAGTCATCTAATTTTTGTTTGCAAATCTAAAGAAGTAAAAAAATTAAATTAATGAAATAATGTTTTTTTGGTTTCAAATCCTATATTATTCCTAGTTGATCTTGTAGACAATTTTTTATTTATTTGTAATTGCACAATTTGATGCAATCACATGGCCCTCTTCAAAGTTTAGATTTCTTGTAATGATAGTTTGCCTCCTTGAATAAACTTGCCATTGAGTGGACAATTGCAATCACAGGATGGTAAAATTGTTGATGATTGGAGTCATTAGACAAGCACCAAATAATACTAGGACTTTGCGAATACAACAATGGGAATGCAAATTGTTACCATTACACACTACACAATGAAGGGTTCTAGTGTTTTTTTCACAAAATTTCAAGATTGTTACTTTTAAATTACAACATAATTTGCAAGAGGAAAACTTTTTGCAAATTCTTTTGAAAGTGAATTTGAACATGGCATTGAAAAAATGTGACAAGTTTCAGGGCTTGCAAGTTCCTATTGTGTTGTAGAAAAGGATTTGAATTTCCTATAAGGAGTGATTGGTAAGGTTACCCTAGAGACCTTCAACTATTACCTTCAAACTACAATCATTTTTGTCATGGCCTTTTAAAAAAAATGATGTATAAAGCTTGTGATTTCAATCATTTTTTAAAATTCTTTCCTATTTAAAAATAGAACATAAAGTATACTTGGCAATTTTTATTTTATTAGTGACAAATACTACAAATTTTTTTGAAGAAGACAATTGATTTTACCAAGACACATGTAACATTCAGATGCAAGGATGAGAGAGTTGTCTTCATTTTCAAAAATGTGAAGGTGTATTCTAAAGTATAGCTAAAAGATTACGAATTACAAATTGTAGATTGCATCTACATGATAATTAGATCAACTATTGCACAAACCAATAGTTATCCATAGAATTTGACTCTAACAATCCAAAATTATTTTTTAATTGATTATGGATTGAATACTGGTTATTTTAACAAGATTTTTTAAATTAGAGTTAGAATATTTTAAATCCTAATTATAGTGATTTGAGTATAACAATGATAGTGTGTGAGCATAAAATGTAAACTTGAGCATATATATAAGTAGATATCATACAACCATTAAAGACACTTATAATATAAACATGTATGATATAGGTATCTATAACAAAGTTGTACTATAATCATGGAAAGTTTCCATAATGTAAACATCTATAATATAGATGTACAGACTTCTAGACTCTTGGGCTATGCTTCACGCTCCTATAGTAGCCCCGGGGAGGACATTTCTTGTGTATTTGGGGGACCCACGTGCGGCGGTGGGGTATTTTTAGGGGGGCTATCAATTACTTGTAATCATTACTTGGCAACATTAAAAGAGCCCCTATTTTACCATAAAGCGGAAAAATCAATCATATTATCATCCCTATTTTATTTTTAAAAAACTTTGCCTTTTTAATGTCCCCTATTTTATATATAAATTTCTTATAAATTTTACCTTAGATTATTTAAATGTACCCTATCTTCCGCCGCACGTAGGTTATTAAAAAATGGGAAGTGTCCTCCCCTAGATAGTAGCAACCTTGCAAATTTGTTCTTGGAGTGAAATCTACAATTGTTCTTTCAAATACATAATGTATATATGCCTTCAAAAGTTTTGAGAAGCTATATAGTAGAAATGTTAAGAAATTAATAGGAAATTCTATATACATTCTAGGAATATGGGAAATGTTTCTATTCTTTCATTGTTCAAAATTTAAAGACCTTGTAGGTATTAAAAACAACCATGAGCCACCAAAACATCAAAATTTTAGGGCCTCTTTAAACTTGAGACCAATCATACATTACATAGGAAAAAATTACCTTTCTGAGTTTGTATTTCTAACATCAATACTGACCAAAAATCCAATCAATTTCAAAAAATAGTAATTTCTAAGCATTCTTCTAGACCAAGAGTTTAGAAATGATACAACTTGATCAATAAGAGTATTTAGAATTTTTTTTAAATTTTTTCAATGCAATGCAACTTTAATATTGCCATCATAAATATGATTGTATTCCAAGTCAACCATCAATAAGACATGCTAGTGGTCGGACATTAGATGCAAAGTCTAGAGTCTCTAATGCATACTAACCTAGTTTTGTTCATTTTAAATATAGATTTGTGTATCGTAAGTATAAGACAAGAATAACATTCTTCTACTAAAATTTTTTTTCTTCCAGAAAATGGGTTTCACAAATACTAAAAATAGAATTTTTTTGTCAATATTTCTTCTTTCACCCCACAATTTTTTTTGAAAAATTATTCTCCTAAAATTTTGGTATTTAGTTTTAGAACTATAATCCTCTAGCCTTGCCCTAAAACCATAGTGATTAGTCTTCTTCCTTTTATAATGGATCCAAATGTGCTTTTATCATAATTAACCCCTATACGCCTCAATCCTTTTTTGAAATTTTGCACATTTTTGTTTCTAACTTTGTACATATATATCATCTACTAGAATTTAATGAATTTGGTCATTAAGGAAGGTTGTCTTTTCTAGATTCAAGTATTACATTTGATAAATGAGAAGTTAGTTAGATGAAATAGTGCCTTCAAACCCTTTGTTCATCATCTAGAATATGGACTTTGGAGCACTTGTGGGTTAACTGAAGTTGCTATTAGCATTGCTAAATGTGCTCAATTTTCAAATTTGACACTCTTGTCTTTGCACTATTTGCAGCTACAAATCATTTTTGGAAACAACTTCACTAAATTTAGCCACATTTGTGAACACTAATTAGAGGGAGTCAGACAAGGTCATAAGTTCAATGAACTCACCTCTAAGAAAGTTCAGTGAGTTCGTTGAATCTTTGATCCTCATTTGTAGTCCAGGGAGCTTGTTGAACTCTAGCTCCCCATATTATCTTAAATTCGCCCTACCTAATAACTTGGTCTTCTTTTGGTGGGATGTTCATTTTGAAATTTGAATTGATGTAAGCTTATGATGAAGTAGAAGAGCAAGAGACAAAGGGAAAGGCAAAAGCATCCATCTAAGAGCCGAAATTGAATTTTGGGAGGTGAAATTTCTTGAATTATTTGTTTGTAAATTTTTCTTGAAAGACAAGTGGAATTGGCATCTAACCCAAGTTGTTTCATATTTTTTGGAGCTTTGTGGAATTAGTTATGAATTTTTAAAGTTAAAATGGCATATGGCTCTAAAATTGCCCATCCCCTCAAATGTACATTGTTTGAACATTCCTCTAAAGATGAAAAAAATCCATGTACAAACAATGTCCATTTGGGAAGGTGGGTGGTTTTTGAGCCTCAATGGTTTTCAAGCCTCCTCCCTTGTAGTATTATATACCCCCTCAAACTCAAAATTAATCTATAGTAAGCTTATTCCCACAATTTCCCACTGGAATCCATGGATTTATTTTGAGATATAGGAAGTCATTTTGTAGGCATGCCCAAGTCTAGACATTGGTGACAATCAACTTACTATACCTATACAAGTTGTGGAATTGTGTAATTATAAATTTAGAGCACTGAAAAGGGTCGAGAACAATCATCTTGGAGGTGCCAATGCAAATTTGAGATCAAGGAAGTAGAAGACAATACATTTATGATAAGGGAGGCACTGCCTAAACTTCCTATTATTATTATTATTATTATTATTAATAAATTAGTCAAATTTTCATATTTTCATATTGGCAAGTGAAAGGAGTGTTCCAATGCGATAAAGAACACAGCATTTGGATACTATAGGCAAAAATTATGAAGGATCAAAGTTTCATTTTGTAGAAGTTATGGAATTGTCTCGTCAACATAGGTTCATATTGATTTTGAAAATACTATACATGCACTTGGTGCACAGATTATGTGCACAACATGGTTGGAGAGAATGAACTTCTTTAGAATACTAGCTTGAGGCACTTGTTGAGGTAACAAATTTTCAACATTCATTCCCTTTAATTTGTGCTTCATTCTTTGAGGACATATATTAGTATTTTAAAAATATGAAAAAATAAGTATATTTAGGAATAAAGGAGGTTTGCAGGCATTAAAGTGTACCAAGGTTGTTAGCAACATTGTCACCACTTTGAATTTAATATACCTATTGGTTGCAATTTAGTGTTAGAATTAGAAGTTGTATCATCTTGGTAGTAAACTGCAGCTTTGCCTAATAACATATGCTTTACTAAATTATAGTGAATTTGACCCAAAGTACCAATTTTCAATCATGTAATGGGCTAGAAAATAGATCTTAGAGTCCTCATTTTTCCAAAAATTGAACAATTTGAATGTTGGCATGATGTGACCATTCATAGTTCTCCTTGTTATCCAATATTATCATTTACCTTACCATATTTGGATTTCTAAAATTTATTAAACCCCTATTGCTTACCAATTTCCATTTAGGATTAATTTTTTATTTCATGAGGAACTAAAATATAAAAGTACAATCATTGGAAGCACAATAGATATAATTTGGCAAAGACACAAGAATTTTTAGATTAGAAAATTGTACAAGTAAAATAATCTCCTTAGAAGGAAGATAAAAGATTAAAGTAAATGGAAAATCATTGGCAATCAATGCCTATTACCTAGGTGATTGTATACCTAAGACAAAATTTTGATGTATTCTAAATTGAGTGTCTTTTCTTCTTTTGCTATGTCTTCCATTCAACTTCTTCAATTTCAATAGTAATATCACTTTTGTTTGAAGTAAGATAGAATGTACAATAGAGACCTTCTAAATCACTTGGATTGCCTTGAAAACTATCTATTTCTTGGTTTTATATTGCAATTTGAGAAGAAATTAGATGGCCATGTTTTCTACAAGTAAATCTCCAACTTCAACTCAATAGAGTGAGAAGAATTTTATAACTTCTAGAAATTGCTCTAGAACAATCTTTTGTGTTTGCTTTTGTTGTACTTAAAGTTTTAAAAAGAATGTCTTGTATTGTAGGCTTAAGGAAAATTGTGTGGATCATGTTTTGTTTAGTCAAAATTTTGTTGGAGTTTTCTTATATTTGGTCTTCTTTGTTTGTATAGGTGACTCATTCAACTTTATTGCAACAATAAAAGTCAAATTTTCAAGCTCAATTTTTAAGAAATCAACTTATAAACCATGTAAAACAAGTACAAAACTTTTGACTTGCAACTTTAGCACAACTACCTTACAATTACATATATAGAGAAAAAATGGTGATTGTTATAAATATATTAAAATAAAATATAAAAAAAACATGAAAATGGAAACTAAATTTAAAGCTAAAGGCCTTACATCAAATGATCACACAATTTAGTTTCATTAATGGACCTTACACACAATTGTATTGTAGAATTATTGTAGTTGTATTATTGTATAGCGAATGACACTTGCAAGTACAAAAAAAATTGTTTGTCATGTTGGAAGATATCAACTTGACTAGATTTGATGACTTATTTGGCATAGACATGTTAGCATCCATATATGCATGTCTCATTGATGAACTTCCAAGTTAGCAAAGTGATGAAAAACAACCTATGTCTTCTATACAACTCCCGTACATGTAGGTTAGTTTCAACAAGTTTATGCTAAAACATTTTATTTTTTGCAATTTGGCAATTTGGCATACACATAGGAATTTCTTTATTTTTGGCAATTTATAAGTATATTCCTAATTTTGGATTGATTCTTTCTATTCATGTGTGAATGTGTTCCTTCATCTATTTTTTTCAAGAACAATTTTTTCAAATTTTTAGAAATGGTTGTAAATAATTTTCTAAATTTTGACATTTTCCAAATTTTCCTGAGTTATTTATGAAATTGATGTACATATACGGTACAATGTTCTAAATGACATCTCCACTTGGACTTAAGTCCAAAAATCATTGTTACTATTGTATACTAGTCAATTGTATCCTCCAAAAGTATCCAAAAATCATTGTTGTAATTGTATGCTACTCAACTATGCCCCACACAAGTAAAATTTGGTTGTTATTGCAACCATAAATTACCATATTTCTACTAGTAAAATACATCCAAATACACTTAATGATTAATATTTAAAACAATTACAAATTACCTACAAATAGAAACTCCTCATAACTTTCATCTCATTAATCAAAATGGAATGATTCAAATCTTTCTACGTACATATAATTTTATTTAAAAAATTTAAAATTTAAAATTTTTTAAAAAGTGATTTTCAAAGAAGTTTTATTAGTTGTCATAGCACCTACTAAGCAATGAAAACTACGCATCATACAATAATTTTTTAACCATGCAGTCAAAAGTTATTAAAATTGTTGATTTTTAAAGCTATTCCTCAAACTTATGTTGTGTCACAAAACCTTGTCAAGTTTTCACCTTCATAGATGGTTACATTTCCATTCATTCATCCAAAATTAAGAAAAATACAATTGAGGAACTAACCATTCTTTAGTTCAAATATTCAATCTTTACTATTCACAATCTTTTGAAGGGATATATATTCCTATGAAGGAGTTATTGCAATTCTTTAACACAATGTGTTGGTCAATTTAATTCAATTATTGGTAGTGCAAAAGTTAGGATAATGCAAGACCGTTTTACATAAATCTAATGATTCATTGATGAATGTGATCTACATAGTATGAACATTTGGATGAAAATGGAAAAAAATGGAGAGAATAAAATGGAAATGAAATGAAAATCTTAGCATTGGAGAGAGTATGAAAAATAATTGAGATCATAGTACATTGAAATACTGTAAATTTCTATATTAATTTAGTGCACATTACAAATTTACACACTTCCCATGTAGAGTCTAAATTGGCATTATTATTGTAGGATATTCTAATTGAATTCCCTTATGTAGTTATTATATATTGTAAGTGAAGGGTAGGGTTGACACACCTTTGCTAAGTAAAATTTGATAGATACTAAAGATAGTTTTTAAAAAGGAATTTTCCTTTTTTTTTCACCATCACAAGGATTTCATCATTTTTTGAAAATATAAATTTCAGAAAATTTTGGCATCTATTTTTGGAATTATTTTCCTTCCGAAATAACTGTTTCGGAATTATTTTTCTACAAACCGGGCAACCTGCCCTCAACCAAGGGATCTACTGAAAGAAAAAATTTGTAGGAAAAGATTTTCAAGGATACAGACACTAGTTGACGTATGGATTCCACTCAAAAACAGGACAAGTTACTCTGCGCTTTGATCCTTCGTTCAGTGGCTATGGCTACAAGCTTGGTAATGGCGAGTTAGGGTTTTCTCTTTGTGTCTCTCTCTCTACAACCACTCTGGCAGCCCCGTTTCCGCTCCATTCGCCCCTCACACGGCGCGGCTTCGTTTCCTCTGAACTCGTACTCGTGTGGAGAGCGCTGCTCTGCTTCTCATTTTGAGCTTGCGACGGTGTCAAACGGACCAGCTAGCTGATCATCTCATTTTGTGACCTTCTCGGTGTTGCCGGTAAGTTGTTGCTCTTCGGAGTGCTTGTATTTTTTCGAGGATAATGGCGATTTTCGTGGTCTACGCCAAAATCTGGTTTGTATTAAGTTTTTAGGGTTTTGAAGAGTTGCTAATTGATACCTTACTTTTGCCTCACGCTTGGTTCCGGCTTTAGAAGCCCTTGAAGCACGTCTTAGTCTTCGGCACACCATCGTTTCTGGCAATTTCATCGAGGCTAATTACATGGTGAATTCGGATCAATAATATGCATCACTTCTCATCGATCCGTCGCTGTCTCTAGATTTGGTCGTTCCAAGAGTTGGTGGCGACGTTCATGGCGTAGTTGACTCAGTTTACTTTTTGCATTTTTCGAGTGTTTTGGTTGCGAGAGTCGCGTTTGTGAGAAGATTTCATTGGAGATTTGTTGGATATTTGAGTGGCGGTTTGTTTTCTGAGTTTCTTTAGGTTTCCGCGATGGCGAAACACTACGATGATGACGAAGCGGAGGAAGTCGACGAGGAAGAGGCGGAGTTGGAGGAGGTAGAAGAGGAGGAAGAGCCAGAAGAAGAAGAAGAGGAGGAGGAGGAAGAGGAAGAAGAGGACCGAGGTCGGAAGCGGAAGTACAAGGTCTAATCTCGGAAACCGTATCTTCTTATCACTAAAAGAGCTATTTACCCTTAATTTTGACTTCATCATTCCATTATCGGTTGTCTGGTTCAAGATTCTATTGATCACTTCTCACTGGAAGTTTCAGTTGGACTTCTGGCTCTCCAGAGTTTATTATGTATCGATAATCGTTCAAGTGCTTTAGTATGTGAAGCGTTGAGAAAACCTCGTTTTTTGCGAGGCAGCCTGCCCACGGTACCGCATTGTATGTTCGCCAAATGTGCTGATGGTTCAAAGTAGCGGGTTATTCAAACTTAGACTGCCTGGTTCATCAGTCTTTCTCTTACAACTTGAGAAGCACTTCGTCTGCGAAATTGACCTTGATGTTGGTTTCCATTTGAGATTGCTTTTCTCGGTGCATCGTAGTCAGCAATTATGAGTACTTTCGGTCGAGCTTGTGACTTGAACCGGAAGGACAGTTTGTTCCCATGTGGTCTTGCCAATTTACTCTGTAATTGGGCATATTCAGGGTTCACAATTCATAGACGATGTCGCTGAGGAAGACGATGACGATGATGAGGAAGACGTCGCACCGAGGAAACGACGTCAGCAGCGACGGGGTCTAGAGTTTATAGATGATACCGCAGCTGTGGCAAGTGATGAAGATGAGGAGGAAGAAGACGAAGAAGAAGGTGCTGGTTTTGTCCAGTTGGCTCTTGATGTTACATATCCGACTCAACATCTGATCTTGTCTACTCATTGGTGTATCTCATGGTAGCATCTAATCTCAAAGCTATGGTGCAGATTTTATTGAACGCGGAGATGTTTTACCTGATGAGGAAGAAATTCGCCGGCCTCATCATCGATCACCTATGCGTGACGATGCCCAGGAAGATGTAGAAGGGCTTGAGAGGTACATTCAGCAGCGCTATGGACGGCAGGTAATATTATATTTTAAGAAGACTTGATGGCATTCTCGACTGGAATCATTCATTTCTATTTGTGCAGTGTCATGTCCACGATGTTTCCGTTTATTCCAGTAGCTTGCAATAGAGGTCTAGTATTTCATGATGCATTTGGAAGCGTATACCTGAATAGGAAGATCCGTGTTGGTTTCAGGATTACGCAACTTATGATGAAGCCGAAACCACCGAGGTGGAGCAACAGGCTTTGCTTCCTTCTGTTAAGGATCCGAAGCTGTGGATGGTGAAGTGTAATGTATGCTTCAAACACCTAGCTCTTTGACTGAGACTTTATTTTGTCACATTCAACTCAGGTTTTCAAATCGTTGATAAGGGGATTATTGTTTCAGTGCATTCAGTCAAGTACTGTCTGATAATAATTTTCGCTGTTTGCAGCTTGGACACGAGCGTGAAGCTGCTATCTGTCTCATGCAAAAGTACATAGATCAAGATCTGCAGGGTCAGCCACTCTTGATAAAGTCTGCAATTGCTTTGGATCACTTGAAGGGATACCTGTACATAGAATCTGAGAAAGAAGCTTATGTGAGACTGGTATATACTCACATCTCTCCACCTTGTTTAAGGGAAGCCGAGTAGCATAAAATACTGATTAATGTGGGCGACATATTCTCTGCAGCAATGTTTTCTCTATATAGAGAACTTTATAGAGAACTCTTTAGAGTTTAGTGTTTCTGCTCACTTTTAAGCACTATTACAAGTGCAGTTTTCGCTGACATTGCAGCAGAGTACGGAGTTCTGGAGCAGACGTTGATTGTTTGATGTATCTGAGGCAGGCCTGCAAAGGAATGCGGATGATTTATAGTCAGAAAGTCACCTTGGTACCGATCAAAGAAATGACGGACGTTCTATCCGTCGAGAAAAAGTCAGTGGAAATTGATCAAGACACTTGGGTTCGTGTGAAGATTGGTATTTACAAAGGTGACCTTGCCAAGGTATATTGCATAGATCCTTTACTATGCAGTCGTGTTTGAACCAACTATATTTTTTACGTGGTGATATTGATATAACCTGGTTTAGAAACGTGGCTATCTTAGTAATGACTGTTTCCATTCTATTTTATTTTTCTTAGATTCAGGGCTTGAATGGAAGTGAAGTACGTCTGGAGTATTTCATGAATCTCAGATTTTTCACTGTCTATTTTTCAGGTGGTAGATGTAGACCATGTGAGATCAAAAGCTCAAATTAAACTCATTCCAAGAATTGACCTTCAAGCCTTGGCCGCTAAGCTTGTAAGCAACTGATGCAACCCGGCCTGTTACCGAGTTGTCATAAGCTATTGTTCTGAAATTGATGTCGCTCACTAGTTTCTGCGTGCGTGAAGACTCTGACTGTTTTGCTGTCAACTTGGGCGCCGACGCAGTATTATGTGCTAGTCTTTTCACAACGCTCTGTTTTGGTGATTGTAGTGAGGGCTTAGTTCTGGACTTTTGGTGTTCTTGTGTTCATGTGTTCATGTGTTCAGCAGGATTAACTTCCAGATGTTTGCAACCTTTGATTATAGTTGCATTTGTTGCCAGGAAGGGCGGGACGACATGAAAAAACGACCCAAGCCTGCGCCTCGATTTATCAGCATCCAGGATGTTAAGTACGTGAAGTTTTGTGGCTTCAGTGACACCTTAACTTATTGATGTCTCTTGCTTGTACGAATACCGATTACCTTCAATAGTGTTGAATTTTTTGCCGCCGAAGCTATGGAATTCTTTTATCGTCTGCTCTGCAAAGGTTTCTAGCTCTTGTTGCAGTTTTTTAGGGGTTTTAAGGTTGCTAGGGTTGTAATTTGAGCTTCTTACATGTTCTTTGATTTAATGGTTCTGGTGACGTTTGTGTCGATCAGGGATTTGAGAATACCCGTTGAGCGCAAACGTGATGGATCCACTGGGGAGCTTTTTGACCAGTTCGGAGGGATGATGTTCAAAGATGGTTACCTCTACAAATATGTCTCTCTAAAGACTATAGACGCGAAGGGTATCGAGCCTTCACTGGACGAATTGCAGAGATTTCAGAAACCAGGAGAAGATGGAATGGACGACCTAGGCCTTCCGGCTTCAGCAGTAAAGAATCGCGGGCAATTTATGAAGGGGGATGCTGTTGTTGTCATTGAGGGCGACTTGCGAAACCTTATGGGTGTGGTTGAGAAAGTGGGCGATAATAATGTCTACATTGTGCCCAAGGTCAAGGGTTTGACGGTATGTCGTTCACGCTTTTCCCCTAATTCACAGTTTTCCTGATTGTGTAAGAGGAAATTCCATGGTTAGTTAGTTTCATGTTCTGCTCTTGCCCTTTCCTTCTCTAATTTTTTTTTCTCTCTCTCGATTACCTTATGGCTAATATTCTCATATTTTGTTCCATTGCAGGAAACTTTAGTGTTCAAGGAGAAACAGCTTCAGAAGTTCTTCAAAACTGGCGACCATGTTAAGGTCATGGCTGGCAACCATGAAGGGGCTACGGGCATGATCGTGAAGAATCAGAATAATGTCGTTACCATTCTTTCTGACACAACACGAGAAGATGTGAGCTCGATTGTGCCCTACTGTTTAGGCACCTTGATGGCTTTTGTGTTTTATATTTGTTTAAAGACCTGTACATACTCACGTGTTTCATTTGGATGTATGGTTACTGCTTTGAAATGTCTCTTGTCGTGAACAGGACTGGAATAATTGGTAGTTTCTTGAGGCCTACAAGAATATGTCCAGGGCTTATCTGTACTAGAAGACTGAAATAAAATAAAATTTGTTGCTTAGATTTCAATTTATAATGCTTGACTTCAGGTTTTTAACTTTGTTGATAACTAAGACTACAGTGTATCCGTGTGATTGCAGCTTCGTGTCTTCGCACACAATATAGTCGAGAGTTCGGAAGTCACCTCAGGCATCACGAAGTTAGGTGATTATGAATTACATGATCTCATTGCTCTCGAGTAAGTCTTCACATCCTTCCATGCGAACCTGTGAGTTAACATGAACCGTTTCCCTCTCGCGGTATCGGAATTGACTGATTTGCGGAATTTTGTTATGCAGATATCTTGTATTCTTTGTGTTTTCTGCTTTCTATTGAAGTTCTTTTACTTAAAGCTTCTATGTCATGGCTTTGCAGCCAATCAAATGTTGGACTCATTGTCCGGGTGGAGAAGGATTCTTTTCAAGTATGCGGATTTCTTGCCTTTCTGGTTTTCTGTACCCAGTTTTAATTTTCAACGACGAATAGAATCTTGTACAAATGCTCAAAAAAATATGCAGCTAGAGCAGAGTTTCCTGTATGAATAACTTTTTTGTGCATCTCAATCAGATTTGTGAAGTTATTCTTTGATCTTGTATTTTACAGATCCTCAAGGGCAATCCTGAAAGGACCGAATTACTGGTGGTGAAACCAAGGGACATCCGCAGAAAGATCTTTGACAGAAATGTTAATGGGCAAGATCGTGATATGAATGTAATTAGCATGAAAGACATTGTACGAGTTCTGGATGGCCACTATAAGGTAAATCCGGAATTGATTGAGCGAGCTTGCTGTGCCTGCCTCTTTGATTTTGTTTTATCTTAAATACTCATAGATATAATGATTCAATTTCGTTTATTTGTGGTATATTAAAGACGAGGTGCCCAATGGTGACAAATTTTGGCATGTATTGATGGGGTGTCCATATCACATCTGTATTTTTTGATTTATTCGTTGCGTTGGGATGCATAGCTATTTGTGTACATGATTATTATCTTCTCCAAATTACTGTTTTGAGCTCCACACTAAAGTGGGCACTGCAATGCTTCCGAGTCTGAATTCGATAAACTTTTGCAGGGGAAACAAGGGCCAGTTGAGCATATTCACAGGGGCCTCTTGTTTATACATGATCGACATCATCTGGAAAACGGAGGTTATTTATGTGTTAAAGCACGCCAGTGTACAGCTTTGGGTGGATCCCGAAATGGAAGTGACAGAGTAAGTTTTTTCAATGAGGTATCTGCATGGCAGGCTGCCGTGATCTGTAATTTAGTTGTGAGATTTCTTGTGTAGGGTTCGTATCTATCATGCTCAGTATGAAGTTTTCATTTACAGTAATTCGTCTATGGGAAGACATATTTTCTGCAAATTTCTAGGCTACCTCAATAGAAACATGATTCAAGCGTTTTCAGTTTCTGGATTGTTTCTGCTAAAGGATGTTTTCTGTTCTTTTTTCTTCTGCAGAGGAATGGTGGATCTGTATCCAGTCTGAATCCTCTAAACCTGAATGGGAACGTTCTTCAGTCTCCACGGAGAGAGTCTCCCTATGGTCCTCAAGGCAAGCACAGTTTTAAATTGACCTTTCTGAATATACGAGCTTCCTCGCTGGGTTATTTTTATCACGCAGAGAACATCTTTTATTTTTGTTTTTTAGCCTTTTTTATTATCGAGATATTGCAATGAGAGGATCTGCTTGAGATAACTCCGAAATGTATGTCGGAGATTGAACACTGAATCAATATCATCAAGGATACTACCTAGTGGAACTATATTCTTAGCACGCGTTGGGATATCGTGCAGGAGGTGGACATGGAGGTCGTGGGTATGGAGGCGGAAGAGGAGGGGGAGGTGGAAGGAGAGAGGATAGCCTTGTTGGACGATCTGTGAAGATTCGATTGGGACCTTTCAAAGGATATCGTGGTCGTGTTGTGGATGCCACTGCCTCTACTTGTCGAATTGAGCTCGAGTCACAAATGAAAGTTGTTACAGGTGCGCTCACTTTTCAAATCTAGAGTTCATTGATAAGTTATGGATTTTATTGTTGGTAACTAACATGTAAGATACAGATGAGTTCTAGCTCAGGTGCCTGGGATTTAAAAGGAAAGCTTGCTGGGACATGTTTTGGTTCAAGCTGAATAAAGTTATGCACATCACTGCACATGCTTTGGAGTGGTGACCATGGTGGCCATTGTTTGTTGTGATGTAGTGAGAAGAGACCAGTTATCGGAACCTGGGGAGACACAAGCAGGGTTTTACAGCAATCATCGGTAAGTTCCATATTGCAGACTTGCTCATATATTTTTAGCGGAGGGTGTACTGCTCGCTAATATATTTTATATTCATGATTATCAGAGTGAGTATATGAAGATAGTGTTCTTGTGACGGTTTTTTACCCTTGATGCTGACTTTGATCTTTAATCCTAAACATTAGGGAATCACCTCGGTATGGAGCTGGCAGTGAGACTCCGATGCATCCATCAAGAACACCTATGCATCACCCTGCGTACATGACCCCCATGCGAGATCCCAACTTTGGTATTCCAACTTCTCCGTATCGTTTATTCTTATATCATTTTGCAATTCATATTTAGATATCTTTGATTGAGGTGATGAAGGATAGCGAAAGAGAGGAATTTATGCATAGCAGCTATGATTTGCCATTGATTTGGTCTTAAGCCGAGAATTTTGATGTATACTCTGCAGCCACTCCTAGTCACGATGGCATGAGGACCCCGATGCGCGACAGAGCATGGAATCCTCATACTCCAATGACACCGCATAGGTAAATTTATATCTTTCTTGTCGACTCGTGTATGTGCTTGAGTACTTCGTCAGTAATTGTAGCCAATTTCACCCTCTTTTTCTCTGTATAGTCACTTCAATGACTCTAATTTAGTTATGGTTTGTAATGAGAATGAAGATATAGGGACTGTTTGTTTGTTTTTGACACGATATGGGGACTGTTTCATAAGCTCGTGCAAATTCATTGATGCAGACTGCCATCTGTACCGATCATTTTTCTCCGACTCTTTATTCGTTTAAATATGCATGATGTGGTTTGGTTATAAATCTGAATGAGTGCCCATTTTATGCTGGAGGTCTAAGATTTTTCTCTGTGTATTTTTCTCCTTTCTATTTTTAAATCTTGCAAGTCGTGTCTCTCTATTGTACAGGGGCAGCACCTGGGATGATGCCAATCCCAGCACTTGGGATACTCACACTTCAACTCCGCAGTTTGAGGTTTGTCATCATTCTTGGACTTGCACTTTCTAGACTAAAACAGCGCTGAGTATGCGATTGTCATTGGCTTGTGGGTATGATCATGTGCTCTGTCGTGCCTGGTTGTTTCTGTTGCCTTCAAGGTTCGGAATAGTTTTTGGCCTGTCGCTGTATACTTCACGATCTTGAGGGCGAGCTATGGTGAACTAAATATTTTGTTCCAAATGTATCCTCAGTCATTTGCTGCAGTCTCCTTCTGTTGACGTTGGTGTATTGCTCCTGGGTGTTTGATTTGCAGATTGGTACTCCTGGGGGAAGGCCATTTGAAGCGCCTACACCAGGGAATACATGGTCCGCCCCAACTCCCGGTGCTAGTTTCAGTGAAGCTGGCACTCCTACTGAACCTGCCCAGTCTTACGGTACGCTCGTTTTCCACTCGTGTCCTCCGTTCCTTGCATTTTGTTGTGTAATTCCCTTCGTGTAGACTGGACGGGTTGCTGAATGTGTCCAGTGGAACTGAAATTCTCTCCTTTTTCTCTGTTCATCTCTGCTCCTGCCTAACCAGCTCCTCATTCTTGCAGCTGCTCCAAGCCCTTATCTCCCAGGAACACCTGGAGGACCTCCTATGACACCAGGTGTTCCATCATACCTTCCAGGCACTCCTGGTGGGCAGCCTATGACACCTGGAACTGGAGGACTGGATCCTACATCCCCTGCAATTGGTGAGCATTTCGTCAAACATGTTTTGGACTCTAATTTGGCATTCCAAGAGTAACTTTCATTTGTCTTCTAAATTAGTCTTCTTCGATATGAAGACATCTAGTCTTGCAATAGTTTTACTGATCTTGAGGTGAAGATATTATCGATGGGTTTGTTTGTAATTTTCTAATTTCAGGGTTTTGGTTAACTACTTAACTTTGGTTCACTGGTGCTGATGTTCTTCACTTGTTCGTCAGGATCCGGAGGCGGACTAGATACTGAAGGTGGATGGGCGATGCCTGACATACTGGTTACTATTAGGAAGCTTGGTGAAGAACCTCAACCTGCTGTTATTCGTGAGGTTATGCTGGTAAGTGTCAATTTATGGACTGATTTTTTGGCTGTCATTGCATGATGGTTTCCAGAGAGATATGTGACCTGGCACTGTATGATCTTCAGAAGATATGATTCTCGTAGTACACTATTGAATCTTTGACTCGAATTGGACTTAAAAAGACAAGTACACTGAATTGCAATCAAAAGACATTTCATTCAACCTTCTGTTGACTTCAGATAATTTTGCAACTGATTGCTTGTTTTCTATTGAATTGAGATTGAGATTTAGTGAGATATTTGACGTTGTGATTTCTGCTTACTCTTTCTCTTTTTCTGACTTGAGGCGGTGTCCATGTTCTCGAGGATCTCCAACTTTTCTTTTCGTGGCACGTGCAGGATGGTTCTTGCCGGGTTGCTCTGGATTCATCTATTAACGGTGAGACTGTGCTGGTTAGCCAAACCGATATGGAACTCGTTCTTCCTAAGAAGACTGACAAAGTCAAGATTGTTTCCGGTGAAAATCGTGGAATGACTGGAAAGCTTATGGGTATTGACGGAGCGGATGGTATTGTGAAGCTGGATGAATCGCTTGACATTAGAATATTAGATATGAGTAGCCTTAGCAAGATAGCCACATAGACCTGCAAGACCTTACCTCAGGTAGTGTGTGCAGTTGTGAAAATTAAGTTAATCTTGTCATGAATTCACCTAATGCTGATCAACTGTTGGGGAGTCCCAATTAGGTTTGTTTAGATTTTTTCATGGAGTGTAATGAGTAAGAATACAAGCTTTGGCATTTCTGTCACTAGTCTTTTGAATAGCGAAACTGAATCCAAGTAATGCATGCTGCTCTTCCATCAAATTTAATTGTGGAACCGCTGGATTTAAACTGAAGCACAGACTCAGGCCTTCGTGTTGGTTCATCTTTGAACCTTGGGAACCACAAACTGGTTTCTGGAGTGAGAAAAACAGAAATAACTCATAATTTGAAAGGAATTGGATGATACCGTAGAGCCATCTGATTTGGAAAGGACAATTGCATGCAATAGTTATGAGTGTTTGTACAGTACATGGCTAGTTGGTCAATCTTTGTATGATGAAAACATTTGGAAAGAATTGTTAAAGATGTGTCCCTCTTGCATCTTGAACACAAAGATGGCACAAATGGATACTGGTACTTCAAAAGAAGGTTGTGAAGTATAGAGTATAATATTGTACTGTACATAGCAACTAGTGTACCCCGTTGCCATAGTCAAATCCAAAATAAAAGTAATTTACCAATTTTGTAATGCATGAAAACTTTGAAATTTAATAACACTCACATTATAGGTCCAGAAGCTGCAAAACAAAGTCTGAGCACCCCTCTTCTTCAAGGGCTTTCTGATCAAGATCACAACTAAAATCAAAGCAAAAGTAATTTTTTAATTTTTTAGAACCTAAAATACTAAAAAATTCATAACTTTTACATTGTGCATTGGAACACCACGGAACCAAGCCCATGCACCCCCCCCTCGCTACATAACAATGCACTTTTTCAAGTCATTTTTCCATCTTTTGTTGTAGTCAAAAATGAAAAGACCTATTTGACTAGAGTGGGATGAACTCTATCTTCAACTAAGAAATTCATAGTTATTTTGATTTTAGAAATAAAATCTTGAAAAATCTAGAATCCTTTTCAAACCTATTTGTGTATATAGAAAATACCCTCAATATACTTGCACTCTGAATACATTCAATTCCTTAAGTGGTCAGAAATGAGTTGCTTCCCTTATAGAAGCTCTAGAGTACTTAGATTTGACTTGAATCTCTATATAAGTGTAAATGAATTTCTTGTGGTATTTCAAAGTAGAGGTTGTTGACTATTAATATTAGACAATTCCATTCCCCAATTCCATGAAGGATTTTAGGCCATAAACATTTGTCAAAGTCTTAATTATGGAAAGGTTTATACAAAGAAAACATGGTTAATTACAAAATTGTTTGACCATCTAAAAAACACTTTTGAAACAATTTCTTTTCATACCAAATAATGGATGATTTTATCTAGTTTTTTGTTGTGCAACTTTAATAATATTATGTCTACATCTTTTAGTGAAGTTAAAAATATATTAGTTATTTTTAATTTTATACATGGTAGTTTATCTAAAAAATTGTACACCTATATACATTGTACTTCAATGTTTTAAATCTCTTTTCTTTAGATCTTGATTTTGGCATTTAAAAATGATTTTAAAAAAATTTAGCAAGCTAATAAAAAGAAGCTTTTTGAAGTCTAGTTACAACACATAAAATTTTGAAAAATTGACAAAATTGATCATTTTCTTGAGATAAATAGCGAATGACCTAGAATGCTCTTTATATTATAATGTGCTATACTATAACATACTTTTAATGTAAAGTTTTTAGATTTTTTAACCCCTAAATGCCCAAGGCTTTTTTTGAAGTTTTATTTCTTTGCTCTCATTAAATTGAAAAAAAAACAAAAAAAAACATTTTGATAAGCTTTATCAATTTAAAAATATATATAACTATATACATTCAAACTAAACATATTAGACATCGCTCATGAAAAGAAAATACAACAATATCACCTATGGATTGAAAGACTATAATGTTTGATCATGAGGGTGTTAAAACTGAAAAGTGAGTTGAAGTCTTTCAATCCTCTTTTTACATATCAAAACTAAAAATTTGGTCCCAAAAAGAATATGAGATTAAAGGGCCTAACATGCATAACTCCAATCAATTTATAACTTCTCAAAATCTACTCTATAATTTTTTTAAATGAATTTCTAATGCGCTTTTCTTTCCAAGCTCTAGTATATGAGGCTCAATTCTAAGAGCCCTCAACACTACAAAAAGTGAAGATTGCAATAGATACCCTTGCACAAAATCTTGAATAGAAAAATCATAATCAATCATTTTCAAGATTTTTGTACTTAAACTAAAATTCAAAAAGAAGTTTTCAAAAATATAAACTATTAAAAATACAAAATTGTTAAGGTTTATTTAACTTTATACTTTTGTAAACACCAAATTTTTGGTGCATGAAGCATTTCAATATTAAGTATGTTTTGTATTTTGATAAGAATTTCATTCAGAAATTTATGATCATTTGAATTTTTAGAGACAAGTCTAAATATCTTATGAAATTTATTGTAAATTTGATTTGTAATTTTTCTTGAAAATAAAATTAAAACACTACTATAAATAGAGATAAAATGGAAGAGACATAATAGAGGATTTTAATGTTTAACTACAATGTCATGGCTTATGTCCTTTCAAGAAAGTCAAGGTTAAGTAAAGAGGATGCACCATCAATATTGGGATTCCATCTTTTTGAGATATGAAGTGATGTAGGAGTACATGAGAGATATGAATAAATCAAAGCAAGAGTGAACAATAAATTCTATCACCTATCTTACATATAGTTATGTTAAATTGATAATATAGGTAGGATAGATATTGAATGTCTTTTTAAAATAAGAGATGATAGGTTGGGTGAAGTGCCAGGTCTAATAAGGAATTTTAACTTACAATATAGTCAAAGTTTATGCCTAGTGAAGATATAATGCCAAGATTGGGATTCATCCTTTCAAAATATAAAGTATTGTAGGCCAATGTATGTGGTACATGAAAAGATAAGATGCACCACCAATGTTGGAAATCATCTTTTCCATAAATGAAGTGATATAATCCATTGGCACATGAATTATATAATGCAATTGTAAATATATAGTTTAATTTTGTCACTTTGTCTTACATATTTTCCAGTGGAATAGATATGTTGAGATCTGACTTTTTCAAGATAGAAGTGATGTAAAAGTGTACAAGATACATGAATAAAATTAAGTGGATGTATACATGTAGTCCAATACTAACTCCTTGTCTTACATTAGTCATGTCAAATCATAACAATTGATATGTTAAAAGAGTCCCTCAAATTTGGAGGCCTTCATTCATTTTATGGTAGAAGTATCTAGACTTAGTTCAAATTGGATAGCCATAATTGGAGTCCAGAAGCCTAAAAGTCTTTATTATAAATATTTTCTATGGTTTTACATGTCTATGTTATAGGTACATATGTTATAAATACCTTCAAATGGTTGTATGTATAAACCTATAGCTAGGTTCAAGGTTTACAGGTTCATGTCTTTGTGCTCATGTGCTAGCATTGTTATACACATTCCTAGGGACATCTATAAAAAAATTCATGGCCAAAATTTGGAAAATTTTCTTCATGTTTCATATTCCAAAATTGCTCAAAGCACTAGGTAGTGGCAATTTGGGATATTTTTTTGCAAAAAACAAATAAACCTATCAATTTAGAATGTAGAATGCAAAAGTATGTAGAACTTGAGTTCTTTTCAAAAATTTTAAGTACTTTTGTACTCAATTGAAGGTCACTAATTCCCTTGACATGGATATTCAATCCTCATTTTGAAACCCTCTTGGAAAGGGCTACTTCACACTACATTCTAAGTCCCAAGTCTATTAAATTTTCAAAATCTAATTGGTGAAGACATCTTAAGCCCCACATCACTCCAAAATATTTTTTTATGGTAGCACTTTTTGAGAGTTTTAGTGTCAAGATAGTGAAATTTAAAGACTAGATAGAATTAGGCAAAAATATAGATCCAATTACACCTCCAAGCCTTGACAATAGTTTTGAATATGAAATTTGGAGAAAAAAAACATTTAAACCATTTGCTAAAATTCTATTCATATCTATTTGAAGCAGATTGGATGATAAAAGTGCCTCCCCGAACAAGATTTCGACCATTTGATCGATTTTAGAGGAACCTAGATCCTACAGATATTGTTCAAGAGACCAGTTGGCACTTTGACCTTCATACTACAAAGCCCCCAAGTCCCACATCTCATATTTCTTTCCACCTTCTACAACCCAATGAAGTTGAGATTTGACTTTGAAATGGAACATCAAAAGTTGGAAATTGGGACGTAAGGTAGGTTGCTCTAAAAGCAACCACCAACACAAAAGTACAGTTTGCTTTCTTCAATGTACCAACTGAGTGGACTTTACATTTCAAGAAGTGGTCGCTTTCAGTGACCCTTGTGTTCCAACTTCAAATTAGAAAAAGTCTATAACTAAGTCCACGAAGGTCCACAAAACATGAAATGACTTGGGTTTGATGCCAATTCCGTTTTCCCTCCTCTTAAAATTTTCTGAAAGTTGTTTCAAGGGGGAGTCCAAAGGCAATCAGCTCTTGCTTTGAGGCTACTGCAAATGCCGCATGATGAAAATATGTGACAGTGGGTCTGACACTGCACCCGGCCACTTGGGCCCCATTTCCGTGAACGGAAGCTGGGAAAGTGTCAAAGTGATGACACTGGTTGTTGTAAGGATGACCCATCCTCCAACCAATGTAAAATCATGTTAAAAAAAAACTAAAACAAAGGGCTATAATTTGGTCTTCTTCTTCTTCTTTTTTTGACAGTAAGTTATTACGGTAGTCCTTTGAATTTGGTCATGAAGGGCTGGAGAGAGGTCTCTCGGTGGAGAACTTCAGTGGTTGTCTTGCATGGATGCACGGCATGACTAGCTTGAGATTCCCTTTATAATCTACCCAAAAGAGCTTGACAGTTGTAACTTACTCTTAGAGTCAGAAAAAATTAAAAAATGAAGACAGTTGAAATTAATTCTGTTTCATTTGTTCAAATTTTTATTTATTTTTAAATTGAAGAAGTTGAATTTTGTCACTGACTAACCGGACTACTCAAATGTATGTAGTGGTGACTCCATTATATTCCCAACTGAACCCTAAGCTTTATTCGAGCTATTGTTTTTCTTTCTCCAATGAAGACTGGTGAGAAGAGACCTCATCAGGCATTAGTCATGTTGTTGATCCGAAAGCAAACGGGAATTGTATTGAGAAAAGCTATTGGCATCCACTAAGGTAAAACATTATAAAAGTTTTAGGGGTCTGAAGTCAATCCTTGTAGAATTTTAGGTCACCAATGGATGGAATCAAGCCCCAAGGAACAATTGGAAATTTGGGTAGGTTGTGAAGAAGTGAATTTTTAGTATCCAATCTTCTCCCAACTTTGACACAAGGTGTGGAAACACAAAATAATGAATTGAAAAAATGAAAGATAGTTTTTCACTTGCTAACAAGAGTGAATATCCAAAGTTGATTGCTTATGGATTGGTTCACCCCCGATAAATGCTCGACCTCATCTAAAGCAAAATGATCAATTTTGAACAATGGATCACTCAAACATTCATATCCAATCTTCTACGAAGGAATGTTTGACAACATGTTGCCCCTTTCACAACTGATGACATTGCAAAAAACCTTCGATGTGTATCGCTCTAATTCCAAGAAATGTCTGCGAGTTTGATGAATCCCCATTTTGTCATCCCCATTTCCCACGACGGACATCAAACTTATGCGGATGTGAAGAGCTTCAGGATCGCTGGTGGCCCTGCTCCCGAAATGAAGGAATTCAAAATCCTGGGCTCTGGACTCATGACTGCGAGGGCGCAGGAGGGTTAATATAAAGGGGCTCCCTTTAAGCCGATGCACGGACGATGATGGCTTTCCGTACCAGCAATCCAGGGCAGGGCCGGGTGACGTCACCCCTCCCCGGGGATAGGGGTAAGGGCACACTGCGCGCGGGTCGGGTCCGGCCTGCCCGGCCCGCCGGGATTGGCCGAGTCGGCCCCCCTCTCCTCACTTGGCAGGCAGCATGCAACTCCAGGGCTTGTGGCTTCGCAGTTCGCCTCCCTGTTCCCACTTCCCCGTGGCCGCGGCTTGTTCGCTTTCTCCCCCACGCCAGGGCGCCAGGCCCAGCTGAAGGTCCAAGTGGGGTGCGAAGTTGCTGGCAAGGCGGCCCCCCTCGCAAGTGGGCTTGCCTGCCTGGTGGTCTGGCTGCCTGGCGCCCATGGAACTGCCCGCAACTGAAAGCCCGGCCGGACATTGGACGCAAGTGGGCTGGCCTGGGGCCCAAGTGCAGCGCACTCACGCTCCTCGAGGCGGCCTGCCAGATTCGGGCAATCAGGGCCTGCCGTGCCCCGCCGGGGATGAGAGAGAGAAAGAGAGAAGCCCCTCTCGCAGCTGAGCTCGAATAAGTTACGGTACGAATGGACACGACCGACTGGCTGGACCCCGCCCTTCTCCAGTTTATTACCAAGGCGAGGAGGGAGCCCATCCGTTACAGGCGGAATTGTACAGTACTGGAGGTGGATATTCTAGCTTCGAAATGGGCATCCCCAAAATGTTTTGGCATGTGGGGGACTCGCTCCCAGTTTGTCTGTAATGGGCTCACTTACCATGGGTACCTTGGTCAAGGCAGTGGTCACTAAGTTAGGGGAGAATTCAGAGTCAAGTCCAAGCACTGTATTAATCAAGCCCGAGCACTCTATTAATCTTAATTATATGTTGATATGCTTCAGTTGTTTTTTGCATTTTTGCTTGAATTAGTCACTTTTTGGTAATATAGGTCAGTATCATGAAATTCAGTAGCCACGTTGGATACTGCCTCCTGTCCAACAAAATGGTGTAGAATAGTCCACATCATTCCATCCCATGGATGGATTGGTGTAGAATATTCTACATTTCATCTTTAGCTATAAAGATACTTGTCAAAATTGTCAGAGTTGGGTAGGTCGTAATTGAATTTACAAGAACAAGCTATTAAGAAGACATGTGAGTAAGGTTGATGTCATGTACTTAAATTAAATACAAATTAATCATGCGGAGTTGCAATGAATATACTATTGATCGAAAAGATTTGTCAATAAACTTATTATCTTACACTTAAGTTGAGTATAACTTAATGAACTAAAGTTGCAGTGATTAGTAAATGAGTGTATCATGGCATGGCAGATAGGATGCATGCGAGAGCTATTGAATGTTATGTATGAAGGGCAAGATGAACTAGTCCCTTCACTCATCTCCAACAAATTACACTAATTTTTTTTTAAAATAATGCATGATAAAATTTGCAAATAAAGGCTTGAAATTAGCTAGGGGAGGTTTAAGTGGTAAATTAATCAAGCACAAAATAGGGGGCTTGTATTTTTACTTGCAACCCTCGAATGACTCGGTGTGGTCGAGTGAAGGGGGCAATTCACCCTGACCTTGGGTCTTGGGCCTCAATGAAGCTAGGGTGAATTGACCCTTCACTCGGCTGCTTGGAAAAATGCTAGAATTTTTTTTTTTTTCAAATTCTGAATTCATGTTTGCAATCAGAGGCCGTGAATTTTCTGGGAGGAGTATACATGAAAAATTAGATAAGCACAAAATAGGAAGATTTTTGTTGCACCCCTGAAATTACTTTGAGTGGCCGAGCAAGGGGGCCAGTTCACCCCGACCCTCGGTGATGGCAGACAATCCAAGTACGCTACAGTAGTGATTCTGACATTGGCAGGCAAGGCACATCAGAAACAACTGAATGCATAGAATTATATCTAAGCTAAGCTATTGATAGAAACATACTGAGGGGTGTTTCACACTATGGCCGTCCAAGTCAAGAGGCCATGGTTTTCTCAAATCTGATTGGTGGAAATCATGGTTTCTCAAATCTGATTGGTGGAATCAACGGCCTCTCAACTTGGACGGCCATAGTGTGAAATGCCCCTGAGCAGTATTGGCAGGCTGGGGTGAACTGACCCTTGACCCGTCAGGAAAATCAGCTGAAATTTTAAATTTTTCATGCATGATAAAATTTGTGAATTTTGAATTCATATTTGCAATTAGATGCCCCAAATTTTCTTGAATGGGAGTACAAGATGAAATAATCAAGCATAAAACCAAAGACTTTTTCTTACTTGCATTGCTGGAATGATTTGGATGGGTTAAGAGTGGGGGGCTAGTTCACCCAAATTGTATTACTTTGGCAAGACCGAATGGGGTAAGGTAGAATGTATTTGCAAAAGCTAGTAACAGTAATGCAATGGAAGAGGTCCTCAACTACGAAAATATAGTGGGTACTTGGCTCTTTTTGCTATTGTATTTGGTTACTATTGTTAGACTTGTCAAATTTTCATATTTTCTTATTGGCAAGTGAAAGGAGGTTATAATGCATCAAAAGAAGCGACATTTGGTTGTTGTACCCAAAAGTTAGGAAGGATCAAAGTGTTTTTGGATAGAGGATGTAGAATCATTTCATCCACATAGGTATATATTAGTTTTGTGGGAATGTATCCAAAATGATGATGGTGGTTTTGGGCTAGAGGTACATTTAGGAGGGCCCACCATAATCCATAAAGAGTCCTATTGTTTTTTTTGGGAACAAAATGGATTTCAAGTAGATTCCTACAATTGCAATTTTCATTGTGATTTTTTGTAATTTTTTTGGAAGATAGGAAAACACACTAGCTCTAATGCTCGATTTGAGCTCTAGATGAATTATAGAGTGATGGATCTATGAATTTGAACCTAAAATGACAAGACCTATCACTAAAGGTGCCAATAAAAAATGGTTTGATTTTTGGACCAACAAATCTTTCTTTAGTCTCTACACTAACCTTGAAAGTCATCCATCAAGTGAACAACTTTATAACTTCAACATCCTTATTGATTAATTTATTGCCATTGAGTCAATAATAGCAATGGAAGGATGCTTCCTATCAACATTTCAAAATATGCCACAAAGAGTGAATGCTTTGTAATTCCATACATAAAGAATTAACTATATTTTTTTAATCTTTGTACCAATGATAGATGCATATAAGATCCAATAAATCATTCTTTATATCTAAGCAAAATCTTGAGCTAAGGTGACATCATTCAGGCATCCAAAATTCACATAAAAAGTATTTAAAAAGCTCAAATTCTATATGAGCATTCTTTGTAAATGTTGCTAGCTCATCATTCTAAACAATTTAAAGGTTGCTCCCAATCTAAATCCTTGCAACTCAGAAACTTAGTCCATTTCACAAACAAATCTTCATAGCACCGTACTGATCGCCGAATCCATTGTCAATACCATTGTTTGAGGAAGCAACAAGTACAAGGTGCTTCATATGAGCAAGGTCAAACTTTCTAGAAGAGGAATGCTTTGTCATTGCTTGCCTTTGCCCCTTCAAAGTCATTCGGGATAGCCAATACTTATTCAACAATTGAAATTAGTAAACAAAACTTTTTAGTGGAACACAAATTGTATTGATGTTGAGGTTTTAGAAAAAGAGAAAGAATACAAAATTAAACAAGTACAAAATCGAGGCAAGTTTTTTTAATTCAAGGCCTTGAGGATCTTTATATGGGCTAGTATAAGAGAAGGAGGGACATGTAAGCAAATAAAAGACTGATTGAATGGTCAACTAGGTAAGGTAGAACCTAGAGTAGAACCTCTCTTACTTGACCCTCTTTAGGCCAATAAAATGTTCTAACTCAATGCGTTGGCTCAGTTCCAGACTAAACCATATGTAAGTAAATCTAACCCTCTCTAAGTGAATAAACCTCTATAACTCAATGTGTCAAATGGGTTTGGGATCAATCAAGGTAAAGAGGTTCCAAAAGGAGAGGCACCCAATGGCGCACCTGTACCCAATGCCATCCATTTCTACAGCACACAATCATTTCAGGCTATAAATGTAGGTAGACAGTACATGACTTATTTCTTTTGACCTAAAACAATAAGCAGTCTACAATCCCGCTACATTTCTGTTCTAGAACGAATGACTGACTTAGAAATGGACAGCATTGGGTGCATGTGCGCCATTGGTGCCTCTCCTGTACTGTAGTTTGACAAGGAGAAGCTAGGGTGCACCACACTTGTCAAGCCAAGAGCCAAGAGTTTTTGTGTTTTTTGAATTTCTTGGTATGTTTGGCATTTTGGCACAAACTATGAAAACCAATTGCAAGGAATACCACAATAATTTGAATCGAACGCCACTCATGAGCCGTCTTCCAGAGGACTCAAAGTTATCCCCTAATTCCAGTCTGACCAGAAGGAAGGAAACACGAATCAGAAGGAAAGGTAAATTAAGTCAAATTAAGATGGTTCAGGGAACCCATGAGCCATATGAGGAGATGCACTTGGACTTGGGACTCCGAGCCATAACTTAGAGGCCATGAACTCGGGATTTATTAGTAAGTTAATTTACTGCTCCATTCAGTTCTACCAAATTCAGTCGGTAATCACCTCGTGGACCTCGCTGACTTGAGACTCCGACGGATTTAGGGGCACAGTCCGGGAAGAAATTTGAGCTTAACCGGCTAAAATCCTCCATTTTCTTGCACCAACCGGTTGCTTGGAGAATACTCTTGGCTAGGCCTTAAGAAAATAAAGAATATTCTCTTTTTTTTCCTCTAAAATTATTGGGTTTTTTCCTAAAATTTTGAACTTCATTCAAAAATTTTGGATTTCAACCGGTTGACTCGTAACTAAATGCCCGTATTCCCTGTTCATTGTTTAGGGGAACCAATGTTTGGGGTAGGAGAACCGCCAAGTGCCTGTTAGTTCATTGTCATTGTTACCGGGGGAACTAGGAAGAAAACTGGATGCAATTCGAAAAATGAACCTCAAGGAAAAAAACAATGAAAAAATCTAATTTTTTTTGTATTTACATAACATTCAGTAGGCCATAGAAGGACTGCCTTTCCCTTCGTGAAGTCCCCATCACCTAATTTCATCTGACATTTCTTGAAGTTTGCAACTTTAGTTACTGAATGGTGTGGAATATTCCACACCATTTCATTTGTTGGGAGGCAGTATGACAGGCTGATATTGAATGTTATGTAGAGAAAAGAAAAAAAATAGGCAAAAAAACACTCAAACCAAACACTTCAAAAATGATTTTATGTGGAAATTGAAGAAAAATAGTTGGTACAATTCAAAAAAATACCTCAAACATTCATGGTACTGTACACTTAGGTTAAAATCAACACCTTGGTGTTGAATTAATTTAATTTTGGAATTTGGATAGTTTGGTAGCTTGATTTATTTTTCTCAAATTCTAACATTCCCAATTTTGCATTGAGTTTTTCTATTCATGTGCAAATGAGTTCCTTTTTCTCAATTTTTTCAATTTTAAAAAAAAATTTAGAGTTGACAATGATGAATTTTATTTGGATTTCCAAAATTAGATGAATAATTTTAAAATTTGCAGACATGTTCCAAATTTCTCCAATTATTTACAAAATTGACCTACATATAGGATTATAGGGGGGGCACTTCGAGCGTTTTAGCAATCCACGTGCGGCAGAATATAGGGTGGATTTAATTTATTTTGGGTAGTATTTATAAGTATTGATAAAAGAAAATTACATATAAAGTAGGGGATATGAAAAGTGGCAAGTCCATTACTGTATAAGTAATTTAGGTAGCCAAAAAATATGGTCCATTAATTTTTAGGTACATGTAATATAGAGGCAAAAGAATTAGATCCAAAGAATTGTATTTAGTAGGGTTTGTTTATACTACGTCAAAATTATGGTATAATAGTATATCAGATTTATAATATAGTACTCACACGTCAAAGTTACAAGATGAAACTCTAAATTAGTAAATGAAGGTGCAATTTCATAGAGTTAGAATTTTAAAGTAGCTATTAAGTGACAAATGGTAGATTGAATGTTTTTTTTCAAATGTGCAAGTGTGTATCATAAATGCAACATGGTATTGTTGCTGTAGTTTTTTCATTTGTTTGTAGGCATTTCTTCTTGTCCACATTTTAACATTGAGGTACATTTTCAGTACTTTGCACATTTAGACTTTCATTGACTTCATCTCTATGTTTTTTAATACAGAGTTCATCTGGCTTCTAATTGTTGGGTATGACTTTCAATTCTAATGTTTTATGTTTGATTCATTCATGCTAATTGGTGTTTAGAAATTGAATCTTTTTTTCTATAAATTTTTTCCTTGTCACTTTTACTCTTTCATTAGTTTTTTATTTAGATTTTTTACTTACAAAAAATATAGGCTAAAAAAATTGCATTAACCTACATATTATAAATAATGATATGGATGATTATATAGGAAATTTTTTTGCATTAGGTAATGATAGGGGCCCTTTTAATGTTGCTTAGGAGGTAAATAGGCCCCCCAAAATATCCCTCCGGTCCCCCAAATGTAGTGAGAGTGTCCCCTTGTATGTAGGATAATTCAAGGAAATTCTTCATTTCTTCATAGTTAAAATGAAAGCAAGATTAAAGGAGATCATGGTGAGAAATAGAAAACATATTAAACCAATTCAACTAATCCTAGACAAATTCATAGTCTGGATTTAATATTGCATCTATAACTGAATGATGAAAATATGATATGCACATAGTCTAAAATGTAGACTTTTGAGTTAAGATGGATCAAAATTATCATTTCGGATCAAATACAATATAAAATAAATAAATAGTAGACATGTATCAGTTGCTAGCCAATACATTTTGATTTACAAAGAATGTCCAAAATTAGCAAAAAGTCTACAATTAGCTAAATTGAAGTTATATTAACCAATTGTAACATCTTCCAATGCCAAACATCTAAAATGTGAACTTGAATAACTTGATGAATACTTCCATGACTAAAAAAGGGAAAACAACAATTCAAAAGCAACTAATGAGAAGTGAGAATGTTTTGAAACAAACACTTGAGAGATGAAATATTTCTTGTTTGAAGGATGTATGAATCAAGGTGAATTTAGTGTTATGTTTAGCGTACCTTATGTTCATATTTTCAAAAATTATATAAAATCTAGTGTCAAAAATTATAAAACCACTCAAGTTGCATTTTCTTGATATAGCTAATATTGTCATCAAATTCTTTTGGTCATTCAACTACAAGAATAATGGCACTAGAAACAAGGATTACATTTTGGTGTTTCTACTTTGGACATTCCATAATAGACTATTGGATTCCAATCCAAGTCTTCGATCCAAATTTTCTCTCTTATGTCCCGTATCTATTTAGTATACATGATTTTTTATGTAGATCAAAAATTGTCTAAGTTTGTATTTCCTTGTCATCTAGGAACGTAGAAACTATAAATGGAGTTGCAATATTGATTTACTTTGAATTAACGGAAAATTTCAATTGTTTGTTCATATTTAATCATTTCAAAAAATAATTGTATTTTTATGATCACTTTGTTATGAATTATAATGTCCACATGTATAGAAAGCTTGTAAAACACAATGAAGTCCCACTTTATATCATAGCCCAATAAAATTTGCATAAAACCTTTAAATTAGAGTTTCAATTGCTTCCAAAGTCTTTGTATTGAATGGTAATGCAACTTGCCTTTTTTCTTATACGATGCTTGTATTGCAATTTTTTGATGCTACAAAATTTTCACCATACTATAGAATTTCAACATGATTTGGAATGGATTGTAAATCAACCAAAGATGATGTGAGTTTGAAATCTAAGAAGATAAATTTTATAGTATTAAAGATGAAAAAAAATACAAGACATGTTAGAGTTAAGTTTTTAGCGTTTGAATCATTTTGAATTTTTGCATATGTTTGCTTTTATTTTTATAAAAATATATCATGTACCTGAATTCCATCAAACTCATTGTACAAAAAGTGTGATTTAAAAGTCAAATATAGGTTAGGATGAATAAGAAGTTTCATAGTAAAAAAAGTTCTTTAGAACCTCTCTATTTATCATTCAAAATGAAGAATGTTTGAGTACTAAAGAGCTAAGAGGTAGACACTTTTAGTGACACTATATTTTATCTTCAAATATTCATAACTAATTTTACAAGGCTTCAAAAAAATATGAAATGAATTGAATTAGATGCCAACTCCATTTTTCTTTCCAATATTTATCTGAAAAATATCTCAAGAAATTTCACTTAAATGACTCTTTCGGACCTCCTACTACAACTCTAGAAGGACTAGCATTAGCCACTATAGAAATCATTTGTCTTTTTTAGTACTATGTGAATCATTTGCTTATAAAAACCACAAAGCACTCATTGGAGGTCAAACTAATGTACAATGGGGTACCAATCAAAATGTCGTTTTCGAATTCACAATGAGAAAAATTTCAGTATTGCCAACTTTGAAAGCCTCCTGAGAGCTCAAAAATTGGTATTTTACCACATCATCATCTTTAAGTTAATTATATGTATGCCAAATTTCACAAAGTATTCACAACAAAATTTCACAGAGTATTCACATATTTTGGCAATACATATTCATGCCCTTCGTGTCAAAAGACATAACAAAGCAGTATGGGAATTGAGAAAACTAATCCTATCTACCAAAAATAGTAGATATTATACTCTCATGAATGCAGGATCATTCAATAATAATCCACAAGAAAACACAGTCCCCCCATGGTTGTTACCTTGCTCTTGCCAAAGACAAAGATGTCATTGTAACGCTAGATTTAAACCGGATATCCTCTGGATTAAAGGACTCTCCTACCAAAGCAACCCACCAAATATCCCAGATAATAATCTCACAATACAATTCATTGAATTTACATACTCTAATGACAGATTTGCACAAACAACCATAGATAATAAAATTCAAAAATACCAACCATTAATAAATAGTATTGCAGCCCAAGGATGGAAAATAGATCCACTTATTGTCATTACAGCAGGAGCTAGAGGAACAACACACATTCCTTCAATGAAAATCCTTGAAGCCAAACTTAAATTAACAGAAACTGCTCTAACACACTTTCAAAACAATCAATACCATAGCCATACACTATGCTGGATCAATCATTCTACATAAAAGAAGAATTGAAAACAACCAACCACTTCCAATAGAATAAGAAACCCAACAATGCACATTACATTGCATACTCACCCAACACTAATAAACTAATAACTAAAATGGAGTTAAATCAATCTAATTAATCTAATTAAATCTAACAAAACAAAATTAAAGCTTGGATTCTTTATACTAGTTACTTGTTACTTTAGTGTCTATTTTCGAAAGGAAAGAGTAGTCTTGCATCAATAGCCCTTGATCCTGTGGACATTGGCTCATTGTCATGACGAACAGACACTTTATTCACGCCGGACTGCTTTTTAACAAGTGGATCGGAGTTTATATATATATGCCAAATTTCAAGGCCTAAAGATTTACTGAAAAAAAGTTATTCAAAATCTACCAACATTGTGAAAAAAAATTCACTGTTGCCACCTTTCTAAAGATTGAGTTGTTTTTTTTGCAATGAAATTTTTGTCATGAAACAATATCTATGTTTTTAATATGTATTGCCAACTTTGACACCCTCCCAAGGGCTGAAAATTTGTCTATTTAACATGAAATTTTTTGAATAAGATCAACTTTATGTTGATAATATATGTTCCAAATTTCAAGTTCAAAACACTTTCCCAAAAAAAGATATTCAAAATCTCTCAACATGTGTAGTTGTGAGGTTGAGTTTTTATATTTGTGTCAAACTTTGCTCCACAAAATAACACTATACTAAGGGCTCAAACAATCCTCCTCACAACTACTTATGTTGGGAGATTTTGTATATCTTTTTTTTGGTAATTCATTTGAACTTGAAATTTGGAGCACATATTATCAACATAGAGATGACTTTACAAAAAAAAACTCATGGTAAGAAACCAATTTTTCAGCCCTTGGAAGGGGTAAAAGTTGGCAATTGTGAAAATTTTCTCAAAACTACACCTATTGGGAGATTTCAAAAATCTTCTTAAAAAAAGTTCTTAACTTGAAATTTTTTATACATATTAAAAACATAGAGATTGTTTCATGACAAAAAATTCATGGCAAAAGAAAAAAAAAACTCAATCCTTAGAGAGGTGTCAAAGTTGGCAGCAGTGAAATGTTTCTCACCACTACCCATGTTGGTAGATTTTGAATAACTTTTTTTCGGTGAATCTTTTGGCCTTGAAATTCGGCATACATATAATTAACTTAAAGATGATGTTGTGGTGAAAATTTCGTGGTAAAATACCAATTTTTGAGCTCTCGAGAGGCTTTCAAATTGGTAGTACTGAAATTTTTCTCACTACGAATTCGAAAACGACATTTTGATTGGTACCCCACTGTTCAAGACCTCCCTTTGTCACAAAAATTTCCAAAGATGAACATCTTCATTTCAGTCCTACACAAAAAGATTCTTTGTCATCCATTGGACACTTTGTTTCCAGGAGGACCTTCTAGGGGGTGATGGCATAGTCATGTCAAACTAATCCGAACGTGAACGGCACGAATTTGATTCGAAGACAGTGTTTGGTTTTCTAAACTATAGCTCGCGCTCCTCCAAACTGCAAGTGGGCAAATTCCTTTCACACCTGCAGGCATGGGCTCAGTAATAACCAGCACGGTCACTGTAATTTTAGTAATTCTTTAGTCACTCATTAGTGAGTCCCAGGCTCACTGGTCAACACATTCGGCCTATCTTCTGAAGTTTAAGCGTACTGTCGATGCTTCCAAAGTTTGTGACTTTTTACTGGTGCCGGTAACTGCGAAGGTAATGAGTACTCCGTGCTTTGTACAGTAGTTCGTCAGCGTCACAGTCCGGGAAGAAATTTTAGCTTGACCGGTTAAAATCCTACATTTTCTTGCACTACAGGTTGCTTGGAGAATACTCTCAGCTAGGCCTTAAGAAAATAAAAAATATTCTTAGTTTTTCCTATAAAATGATCGGGGGGTTTCTTGAAATTTTGAACTTCACTCAGAAATTCTAGATTTCAACTAGCTAACTTGTAACTAGATGCCGGTACTCCCTGTTCATTGGTCAGCGTAAAGTGTAAACTTAGACTCCCTTTTTACGGTTCAGAGTGCAGGCCATGTGCCTGAAGAGGGCGGGTGGGGACTAAGCATTTGTATCCATGCGCGCTAAATCTGAATCTGATGTCCTAGTAAGGTAGAACCACGTGTAACCGATCACTTAAGCAATTTTGAAGCAGATCATGAGGAATATGAAGCTAAGCAAATTTTTTCCATGTAGCAAGATAAGAAAGATGGGGATTGCAAATTTTTCATAATTTTATTCCCAAAACTGAAATTACTATGATTTTTAGAAGCCAAAAAGTGCTTTGAACCCGTAGCCAATGTCTAGAGTCTTTAAATTCAGATCATAGCCAAGACTACTTTCCCAATCAGTACTTTCCACACACTTTAAGACAATTTGGGACATGTCATGACCTTATTAGTCCCAACCTTGAAAATGGGAGAAAAATACATTCCAAGCTTTGATTATAAATCTCTTCTAACCTTGATTGGATATGGCCACATCCTATAGGTTGGACATGGATCTTTGATTGGGAATAGGTGGTTCTACTTTAGTTTACATCTATTTTTGAAGAGCCCCTGGAGTGGCTAAGGGGAATTGACCCCTCGTTTCGCCACTCGGGAAAACATTGAAAATTTTTACTTTTTGCAAATTTTGAATTCATATTTGCAATCAGAGGCCCCCAATTAGATTGAAAGAGTGTCCAAGGTAAATAGATAAGTACAAAATAGGGGGCTTTTGCTTTACATGCACCCTTGAAATTACTTGGAGTGGCTGAGTGAGGGGGCGAGTTCACCCTGACCCATCGAGTGTCCCTACTTTTGGCTCCTATGTGAGTGAAGTTAGGACAAGACTAGCAAGGAGCCCAAAACATCCCTAAATGTGATCCAACCAAAGAAATTTTGAACACTTAATGTATGAAAACTTCATTGGAGTACTCTAACTTCTTTAGTATATGGAAGTTTTGAGGGAGTCTAAAGTTGATCAATTTTTGTGCAATTTGAGTTGTACATCCAACCACATAGAGGTCATCACCGTGCTTACATCTTTAGAATTAGTTTTGAAGAGAATTTTTTTTATAATAGGGAAATAATGACCAACAAAGAGTCTACGAGTTTGTAAGGGAATTGTAGGTGCTTTGTTTGAACCACATTGGAGAGCTAGAGAGTGACAATGCTTCAACTTCAAACAATGCCTACAACGCCTTCTTTCTTGTGGTAATTTGATTGTTCCAAGATGGTAATGCTCTCATATTTTTTGTTCAACATCCTTGCTCGCCATATATAACCATGCCAATAAAAAAGATCATGGATGTTAAATCCTAAACCAATTATCATGTAGAGTACAAGATACAATAACTAGATTTAGGATGAAGAATGAAAATAATGGGTTCTTCCTTACCACACTAGGATTGGATGTCAAGATAAAATTATATGGGGCTTGGGGTACTTTCATTCACATTTGAAGAATGTCAAACCTCCAATATAAAAGGATGTGAATGCTCTAAATGAAGAATGGATCTCATCCAAAAACATTGTACAACTAAGCAATTGTCCTTTGTATATTGAGAAGATATTATGCTTTGTTAAGTATCTAGGAGGGACTTCTTAGTTGGCCTTTGAAGTCATAAGGCCTTAATTTAATTGAAAAAACACTCAAATTTGCTATAGCTATGGCAAAGACCAAAAAACTTTGAAAATTATTTTTTAAAATCATATCCAACCTTCGAATCTTTCATTTATTAGACTACTTTAAGAATGTATGAAAGAAATTTAAAAAAAATTGACTATATAGATAACAAGACATTTGCATTTAAAGTCAAGAAAATAGTTTTTTTGACACCTTGCTTTGAAAACATTTTATGACTTTGAATCTTCTTAGTTTAGAATTTTTTGTATAATTAATTTTTAATTTTTAATTTCTCATCGAAAATGATTAAATTGAGGGCTTAGAAATTAAATATAATAAAAATATGATTTTTACTCATTAAAAAACATTAAATAGAAGTAGTTTCAAGATAGAAGGAGAAACTAAACCATTAATAGCTCTGAGATGGAATTGAAACAGTCCAATCTCAATGATGAAATTATTTTAGCAAGAAATTTTGAACTCTTAGAACTTTCTTTTGTGAAAAATTGTGAAATTTAATTCAAAAATGAATTTCTTTTCCAAAAAGATGTTATGATTATCCCAAAACAAGATCATTATCCATAGCTAATACATCACTAATACAAATGAAATTAGCAAAGCTTCATATGTAGATAAAGACACAATTTATTAAAAATGAAATTTGAAAATAAAAAATTTGAAGTATTTTGGAGGCCCATTGAACTAAAATTTAGACTTATTGAGTATAACTTTTGTTCTTGGGCACTAATTCAAATAAAAATGATTACAACATAAAGATATTGTATTTTTCTATCTTCACCAAAGGTTTCAAAAAATCAAGATGAATATTGGGACCATAGAAACTTGCCCTAAATCTAAAGAATTCCATGAATAGACAACAGGACTTTAGGGGTTAAATCAAGGATTATAATTGGATGAAGAACCATCATTAGGAGGGATTTGAGGGCTCCAACGGGCCGTTTTAGGATTGTTCCCAAAACTGGTCTGGAGAACGGCTGGCCGCTATCAGGCCAAAATTTCTCAAAAAAAAAAAAAAAAAATTGGGGTCCTGAAATATGAAAAAAAAGTCCAAATTTTTTTTTTCAAAAAAAAAGAGAGTTAATGACGTGGCAGTCGCTCGACCACGTAGGATTCCCTGCTGAACTGCATTCCCACGGCAGATTACAAGATTTCGGGCTGTGGGAACTCGCGGGCTCCTAGAGCCCTCAAATCTCTCCTAATGATAATTTAGGCATTTTTTTTGTTGTAGGAACCTTTTTCAAAGACACAAAAAGTATCCCTTACCTCATTGGTAAACAATGTTCTATTGTTTTGTTTTGTTTTTGCAAAGAGACCCTATTTGTGCTACTAATCAAAATCCATTCTATTTGTGTCACTATATAATATTAGTAGAAATGTGATATAGAATACATGGTTGCCTAGTGTTAGAATTCAATACTCTAAGACAATTGTGCTCACATGATATGGTTCTAAAGTATTAAACTTTGATGCTATAGTCTAATGTTATGGGGGCACATTTCTATTAGTGTATCAATAGAGTACATTTCAAACTTTTAAATATATTTTAGTAGGACATAATATCACAAAGTCATATAAAGAATTACACTACACAAATAAAATCTCCTACCTTAAGTTATAGTAAGTTTGAGAAGTGATTTGATTGACAAGGTTTGTCGACTCCAACTTCTATTAAAAAATTTAAAATCAAACAAAATTCATTTATACACATATTGATTGACTACAATTGTGATAAGGTAAGGTAGAAATCCCATTGTAGGATGTTCAATAGTTGCATGTACATATTTGGACTAATGGTTAAATTTTTTTTTCCACAATAGATTGGCAAATTGAAGAATATTTCATCAATATTTGGGTCAATTTTCATTTTAAAGAAGAAAATTTGTATTATACATTGTTGAAGCAAAAACAAATATCTTCCTATTGTAGTTCATAGATGGGAACATTCCTACTCTTTTTTATTCTAATGTGACTTTCTCACTTGTCTACATGGTTCCAATGCAAATTAGTTTGTATAGTGAAATAATAAAATGCACCTTTTGCCATGACTAGAAGTTGCATGGGGAGTTCATTGAATAGTCAATAGATGGTGCCTTTCCAATCTAATTCCAATGTTTTCATGATCTCCTATTCCAACTCTTTTGAGCCCCAATTGTACACTCAATACAACAAAAACTACATTACAAAGTAACACAATTGAATTGGATCCAAAAATAATTTTTTTGATTAGATTCTAGTCTATTTTAGGTGATCTCACCTTATGCTTATTTTGAGGGGAGGGTTGTTTATTAGAGTTCAAACAAAAATGGCTTGTAGTAAATGTTGCATTCCAAAAAAAGTTTAATTGGGTTAGTATTGCTACTACATGTAGTATTAGAAAGGGATCTCCAACACCATATTTAAGCCATTTACTTGTAGCGTTGACATATTTAGGTTGACCATAAATATTAGGTATGCCTTTAATAATACTAAGGAGTACTTTTTGGGAATAAAGATCGAGAATTTTATATAAATTGAATGGTTTTATTTAAAATATAAAATTAATGTGGAACTTGAGGAAATACACATTATAAAATAAGCCATTTTTTTAGAACAAAGATGTGGATTAAGTATGAAAAAGACGAAAATTTTAAAAAACTTTCTACAATATGATAAATGATCCAAGTTACAATTTTATATGAAAAAAATACAAATGGGTGTGAACACTTTTTGGTATGCTTCTTTGGTCTATATCACCAATTGATTCCTACTATTGTAGTGAAGTCATCTTTTGCTTACTAATTCAAACTTTCATAAAGGTTACACAATTATGAATTTATTTTAGTCAATGAAATTTAAATATGAATTGCTTCTAAGCCACTTTGATTCATGATATTCAAACCTTCTTATTGAATTATGATAGTAACAAACTATTAAAGTTGGAATTGAAGAGTGTTCTAGGAGTTTATAATAATTGCTACTATTAGGTTTGGTATGAAGCAAAATGGAGGCAATTAGAGCATGTCATCTTGATACCATAGTTGTTTATTGTGCATGACACATACATTTATAAGATATGAGTCCAACCCTAGTGTTTCCTGCCAACACATTAAAAACTCTAATGAGAAGAAAGCACCCCAAAAGGCCCAAACCAATAATGTGCCCACTTGCATTCACTCTTAGACCATAAGATAAGCGATCTCAAAAGTAAAATCTAGGCAAACAATAGATAGCTCATTGATAGTTGACTAAAATGATGAGCTATCTATAACCTACTTAGATTCACATTCTAGAGTGACTGCCAAGCTTACAAATTTACCAGAGTTGGGTATCCTGTTGGTTTTAGGGTTTAGAAATTATTGCAATTGGGTACACTGTTGGTAGGTTTTCTCCGCTCTTCTCCAATATGTCCATTTGGGTTCCTTTAGCAGGCCTTTTCAGACTGGTTTGAGGCAGTTTTAGAACCTCCCGCCTCCGGCCTCCCTTCGCTTTGCCAGTGCTGACGGAAGTCAACAAGAGCAGGTGAATGGGATCTTGCCCACTTGTGCTCCAAATCTGGCTTTTTCCTTTCCAGTTTTCCAAGTTACTACTTACAAGTCTCAAATTTGAAAACTCCTCCGCCCGCCAGCCATTTTCACTGCGTCGTCATGCGGTGCTCTTCAGTTGACGGGGATTGGAGATTAGAGCAGCACCACAAACGTTTTGTGCCATTGATCTTCTTTGTTAGAGGAAGATCAATGGTGTTAAACATTTACAGTGTTGCTGCACCATGCAGCTGCGGGGCTGCTTTAAGTCATGGTGCAGTAACTAATGTAAATTTGGCTGTGGTGAATTTGACCCCTTGCTCGGCCCCTTGGGAAAACCTTGAAATTTTTTATTTTCCATACATGGTAAAATTTGCAGATTTTGAATTCATATGTGCAATTAGAGGCCCACAATTTGATAGGGGGGTGGGTGAATAAAGTAAAGGAATCAAGTACTAAATAAGGGAATTTAAAAAAAAATTGCACCTTTGGAATGACTTGGAGGAGGGGCCAAGCAAGAAGACTATTTCTTCTTGAACCCTCGCTTGGCCCCTCCAAGTCATTCTAAAGGTGCAAGTAAAAAAAAAAGTCCCCTATATAGTGCTTGATTCATTTACCTTTTACACCCTCCACCACTACTGAGGGACCTCTTATTGCATCAAAAATTTTGCAAATTTTATCATGTGTGGAAATTTTTTAAAAATTCTGCTTTTTCCCTTAGGACCCAGTGTGGGGGTCAGTTCACCGCGGCCTGCCGTGCCATTGGGATTAACTTACCGCCCAGTCATTCCAATTCCACCCTTGAAACGATTTTTCCATTTCAGTCGCAATCTCCTTTTTTCTGACTCTCTGCAAAGACTTCAGTCGGTTGCAACAACTGATTGAAGGGAAGCAATGAATAGCCGGTAACTTACAGGAGGAGGCTCACAAATTCCTCATCTAAGGAGAAAAACACATCTGACGATGGACCAGTGTGCTTAAATCTTTTCATTTTTTTAATACATGGAAAAATGGAAAACATTTGAAAGCCTTTTTTGGTAATTTTTTTGAGCCATGTTAAATAAACTATGATTTTTCAAAGGGGCAGGTCCATAGGGTGCTATTGTTGCACCAATCATTTCAAAGGGGTAGGTTGCATCAGTCATGAATTGGATTGTGCTTTAGAGTTCAAAAATTAATTAACACTAGGCTCAACATATTCATGAGAGTGTTGGAAAGTTCATAGAGAGAGTCCAAAATAGAGCACGCCATGTAATTCACTACACTACGGGAGAGGCACCCAATGGTGCACCTGCACCTAATGCCATCCATTTCTAAGTCAGTCGTTCATTTTAGAATAGAAATGTAGTGGGATTGTAGACTGCTTATTGTTTTAGGTCAAAAGAAATAAGCCATGTATTGCCTACCTACGTTTATAGCCTAAAATGATTGTGTGTTGTAGAAACGGACGGCATTGGCTACATGTGCGCCATTGGGTGCCTCTCCCTTAGGTTTTGTAATAATTTTCTCAATGACTTGGCAAGCAAAGAGAGACTCTTACACTGATGCTTTTTACTGTCATATGAATTTCTTCATGGCCAATTGAAGGACTTATTAATGAGTGACAAACTATGCAATCTGTGACTCTATATAGAATGCTAGTTGTCTTGAAATTGTTTTTTGGAAATGACATATGACTACTACATTAGAAGTTGGCCATTTTCTTAACCACTTTTGCATGCTTCCATAGCCTATCTATAGATAATCCTTAATGACTTTTTCATTTAAGAGCCTCCTCCTTTACTACAAATTCATTGAAAGAAAAAAAGGCTAATGAATTGAGCGGAGGTAGGATGTTAAATCCTACCATGAAAGGTGGGCTAGCAAGTGGATTTACCTCTTGGAAAAATGCAAGAATTTTTTATTTTTTGCAAATTTTATTTTTTGCAAATTCTGAATTCATATTTGCAATCAAAGATGCCAAATTAGCCAGGTCAAGTCTGCAGCATACCTTAGACACGACACAAAATAGGGGATTTTTTTTCACTTTTAACCAAAGAACCTAAAATTTACCCTGCTGAACCCACCTTGGATGGTAGGATTTAACGTCGTGCTGAGCGGAGCAGGACCACTGACGTGACTTGAGTTTATTAATCATGAAATCCACTTGCGAATGATCAACCAGTCTTCAAAGGACGATTTAAAATTGGTGGTCTGAAAAGCTTTGCAGTTTGTAGATATGAGTGTGCGAACCCTGCTATCAAAATGGGCATTTTTCAGATTTTTCAGGTTTCAACATTCTAATCTCAGGAAAAAAATCCATCTTTTTTTACACTTTTGTGCCAAATATCATGACAAAACAACAAATTTTGGAGGTAAGCACCTCAAGGTAGTGTGCTCATCCATTGCTTCACTTTGAGTGTTTGTTTGTTTCATTTGTTATGTTGAGATCTCCTTGACTGTGCATCCTTATGTCATGTTCTCCACACCATTAGAAAGCTATCAATGAGGAGAGATGCATAGGCTTTGTTTCATGGTATTTTGACTCACAATGAGAAAGTTATTAAATTTTAAAGTTTTTATGGTTTAAAACTTAGAAAATTACTTTTATTTATATTTTGGCTATGGCAATGGCACAAGGCACTTTTGACTATGGCAACAATGCAAGGCATGCTATAGAAGAACCTCCCTAACCCAATAGGTCTTAGAATTAGCTTGATGCATAGGCTTACAAAGATTTATTGGCTTATAGAGGGACAACTTAGAGAGGTTCTACTATAATAAGGTAGCTATCCCATTTCTAACAACCATCCCATTTTTAATCTATAGATTGCTCTCTTTATATGAAATTGTGGTGCAATTCTTGAAGAAGTTGTCGTGCACTATAATTGCTTGTAAGGTTCTCAATCACTAGTAGAAAATCTCCCCGGTTCTGTTGATTTGGTTGTGTTGATGATCAACACATTTTTGTTGATTAATAGAAATCTCTTGATCATCAACACAACCAAATCAACAGAATTGGGGAGATTTTCTACTAGTGAATATTGCAACTAGCCCTTGGTCGATTTTGCAATTAGGCAATTAGCCTATGGTTACAAATAGAAAGGTCTATATCACCATTATAGGTCAAAGAAAATCTTCTACTGAAAACTTCAAAATAATTACATTTCGTGTACTACGGAGTATGATTCTAGAAAAATATGCAATTCTTCTAAACCCTATTTTTGCACATGGAAAAAAATTTGTATTAAAAAAACTGTTCTCCAAGTAAGCATAAGTACTTAAGTGGTTGGAAATGGGTTGGCTACCTTACATGATAATATTTGCTTCCTCCACATTCCAACGGTTGATTTTTTTTTCTTACTGAAATTCCAACAAATGGCAAATATAGACCACAATTCAAGAAGAAATTTTAGCTTAACCGGTTAAAATCTTTCATTTTCTTGCACCAACCGGTCGCTTGGAGAATACTCTTGGCTAGGCCTTAAGAAAATAAAGAATATTCTTTTCTTTAAATCTAAAATTATTGATTTTTTTCCTGAAAGTTTGAACTTCATTCAAAAATTCTGGATTTTGACCCGCTAACTTATAACTAAATGCCAGTACTCCCCGTTCATTGATATAGACACACATACGTCATGAGGTCAGTAGGAAAGTAATGTCTTATTAATTTGAAAGAAGCTCCAAGCCGCCTTCATGCAACTCCAGGCCTTCAGTTCCAGAGAGGCATGCTGCATGCAAACAGTTTCCGAACTCTCCGTCGTCGAGAGCCTTGAGCTGCACCTGAAGTTGAAGAAGCAACATTAAGTAAACTATTGCTCACTCCGCGGAGCAGCAGGTTCGAGAAGAAAAACAAGAAGCAGTGAGGCATCTCTCCAATCGAAGCACAGACAAAGTGATTAGGCCTACTTCGATTCTTTGTCTGCGACGGACTGAGCACCGCACGGCGAGCATCTCCAGCGAAAGTGGGCATTCATTTACGAAACTTATTAATGGAACTCTGCTTCAGAAAAACGCCCAATCCACATGACAGATGATCGATGGAGGAGTGCTGCGGGTTCTCATTTCATTGCTTGCAATCCACACTTGCCACGACACTGACAAAAATTGGGTACAAACAATAGAAGTTACTCGCAAGCAGTACTCGCCACTGGAAATATAACTTAATTTTACAGGGAGTTTACTGTTGTCTACTGTACCTGTACAGGAGCTGCTGTACCGCCACAATGAGGAACTGACTAACTGAGCTGAATGATTCGGATTCCAATTGAAGTTTGTGGGGAGGGTCACCAGCACCTCTATAATATCACCTTCCCTGATGTTCACTAATGAATCTCATTAGTTAGTCAGTAGTTATAGGATTAACATTGAATAACGCTAGGGTATGCATGTAACTCATTTTGATGTAGTCTTATTATTAACAGAATTACTCTTGAGTTTTTTTGAAATGGAGGCACGACTGCTACTAAAAATAGTAGGTGCACTTGCAATTTGACATTATTCAATCTAAATGAATTCATCACAATGTATGTATTTGTTAGGTATCAGGCAAATTGATGACTTATTGTCTACAAGTTGACCAAATCCAACAATTAAGTCTTTAGAAACAACATCAAGAGATGTGAAGGCCTTGAAATGTTGTCTCATTGTCCTTGGATTGATTGAGTCTAACCCTCAAGTCTTTAGAAACAACATTTAGAAATGACAAGGCCTTGAAAGGTAGACCCAAGACAATGCAAGAAAAGCACTTGTGTAAACTAGGGATTGACATGATGCAATGCATCTTGGTAAGTGGTTTACATACTTAACAAAAATTTCCATTTAATTCTTTCAATTATAAAAACCCCAACTTTTCAAAAACCAAATGAAACATCCTAAGTTCCCCAACCATGATACTAATGCTTGTAATTCCATACAATGACATGGGCACATATACATCACCAAACATAGACCTTTTCACTAAATTTTATATTTGCTAATTTGGAACTTTTCAAAGTGTCGTTGCGGGTTTGAAACTTGGAGTTGACAAGTGGTTTATCAAATGTTAAAGGAGCCCCTCTTCCTGATTAAAAACCCTAGTAGTGTGTTCTTCAACACACTTGTTTCCATAAAAAAGAGTACGCTGAGGTTCTTCTTCTTGCCATGAGCACACCAGTGGTGACATTACAGAGGTAATGTCAGGGCTGTAAACGCCAGTCGTAGGACCTCTGGGTCACATGGAAGGTAAGACCGTGCCGTGCCCGGTTGCCGGTTGCCGAGGAAAAGTTGGTGGTGGCGAGAATAGGCGACGACATTGTCGTGGGACTGCCTGCTGCCTTGCCTTGCCTTGCTTGAGGCTTGGCTTAGCTTGGGCTTGGGCTTCGGTGTGGCTGGGTTATGGGCAAGCAAATGAGAAAGCTGGCGATGAGCTAGTCCACGCCGCGAGGAAGACTGTCTCTCTGCTGCCGCTGCGCAACAACAATAGTCAGCTCCAACAACAACTGAACTTGCATCAACAACTCCGTTACAACCACCTCCACCACCGCAGTCGGTTCGTTGGTCCGTCGGTCGTCGGTCGGTTCTCGCGTAGTCTACGAGACCTATTCTGGAATCGCATGCAGTGGCAATCCATTTGCCACCATCTGCCACTTGCAACCCCAGCCAGGCCAGCTTCCTCAGGCACCGTCAATGCTCTTGGAACCTCCTCACTTCACTAATCAGTCACCTCTTTCACGCTCTTTGTAAGCTTCTTGTCTTCCGTGGTCCCCGGATGTCGAACCCCATGAAGACGCAGATGGATCGCTCTTGGGATGGGCGTCGCAACAAGGTAATCAAACCGTCCATGCTTTAGCAACAGCCTCTTCTCTTGACCAGTTGGAAAAATGGAAGCCTAAGTTGTGGGATCGAGAATCAGAGGTGGTGGTTCTGGAGCTTTCAATGTAACTACGGCCGGGATTCAAGGCAGTGTTCGTGTGCTGCTTGTGGCTCTTATAGTAGTGCTCAGATTGGTTACAAATTGGTTCTCCATCGGAAAGTGCATGCGGTGATGAGATTCTGGTGATTAGTAGGCTTGTGAGGAGGCAATTACTACTGGAAGGCTTAGAATGGGAAGAATTGATCAGGCTTCTCGGCCTTGAGTAACGCGCAGAACGTTTGTTTTCGCTACTACTGGTTTTCCAGTGTGTGTCCCAAGGTAGGAGCGGTTTCGCTACACCCAGGGCTCTGCAAAAGTACCTTCAGTCTTGGGTGCAGGAGTCCGTCCTCTCTGCTGCATCAACAGTCTTTAGGTTGTCGTCACCCCTCGCTAACTCGTCCCGTTTGGTCGCTTTTTTTTTCCAGGGTTTGGGCCTCGTTTCGAAGCGGATCAGTTACAAAGGTAGAGGCCCGAGTCCGAAGCTTTTTGGTCTCTGCGTCTAAGCCAGCACGCAACATGCATCCGACCATTAGGATGTGGAGGTTAAACAAGGCTGATTTGGCTAGGAAAAGGGTCGGATTGTGCAGTTCCTTCGAGGAGGTCGTCGCGAGAGATAGTGCCCCCAGGATGCTAGTAGTGTAAGCCCCTTGAATTCCCCTAACAATGCTGGAGTCGCAGCGGAAGCTTGACGAAGTGGATGAAGAGTCAGGGCCTCGATACCCAGGGTACGCCTCGCGAAAGGATGTTTCCAGTGTCAGTATCGCAATGGACTACTCTGCTGCGGGTGACTCCTTGAGAAGGAGAGAAGGATCCTCCAACTCGTGGGAGCGAGTAAGCACCGGCACGCTCCGTTGTTGCATCGACCTCGGGCGTGAGCTTTTCGTGCAAACATGGCGCGACCGTCCTCGCAACGTCAACAGTGTCGTCTCCATGATCCGCCGCAACGTGGTGGCATTGCTGCTGGTGTTAGCGAGTGGAATCATCACATGGGAAAGCTCAGTCGACGATCTACGCACTCTCATCGACCGCACCATCATCTTCCCTCTCTACCTCCCTCATTCCGTCGCCCTCGCCGTCGCTTGCGTCTGGACAACCGCCGTGGCGCCGGGGAACTTCGTGGGATTGTACTTAGTTAGACTGTACATGATCTGGCGACTTCACTTGGAGTTCACGAGCGTTAACACTACGATCATGCTCCTGGTGGCGTTTCTGGCCACAGTGCAGAGTCACATTGGCGCGTACTTCCTTCGCAAGTTCCTGTGTCGCGTCGGGACGAAGCGAATCCCCACGATTGATTCTGTGAAAGAAGCCGTGTTGTTTTTGGCGACGGTGTTCGTGTTGTCGTTGACGTTTGGGATGCTGATTTCGCTTTGCATCTCCCTCACGCCGTTGATTCAGTGGTCGAGCTTCTGGAGGTACTGGGCGACGTGGTGGCTGGGGGTTTTAGCCTCCATGATCACGGTCACGCCGTTGTTGACGCATCTGTTAGCGTGGGATTACCAAGCGAGTCTGAGGAGTGCAGGGAACCTCCTGGAGTGTGCGTTGGTGGCGGTGGCGACGTCCGCGGCTATGGTGCTGGTGTTTTTTCTGAACTTCCAGCATTTTCGACCGCTGCCGTATTTGTGCTTCCCGCTGATCACGTGGACGGCGTTTCGGTTCAATAAAGTGGGGTGGGCGATTACGGTGAGTGTGATTGCGTATTGCAGTGCTGTGGGATCCATACGCAAGCGCGGCTCGTTTTACACCATGTCGAACAACCTGTCCGTGGCGTCCCCGTCGATTATTCTCCAGGTAGGGTTCCCCAATATATGTTTCTTTAATCGGTGTCTCGAATCATTAGGTCGCTGTATAATCACCAATTGCTTCAATCTGGATAGACATGCAAGCGGTGCTCATTTTAGGTCATAAATGATAGCCTACGCTTTTGTTGGAAAACAGGTAAGGTAATGTAAAGTCTCCATTCACCGTACAGCAAGAGAGAGGTTTCTTTCACCAGACAGGCGAACCCTGAGCCTTTCCCTACACCAATCTAGAAACTTGTGTCATCTAAAATTCTGCGAATTTATGTTGAAGCTAGAAACCAATTGCAAGAAGCTAAGTGTCTATAGGTTAAGGGATTTCACACTTACCACTAATCAAAGTCCTCCTGTATGGTCAATGGAAAATCTTATGTACAGTATGGTTAATGGAACCCTTACTCTATGTACAATAAGCTGTCACTGCTTCCACAGAATGAGGTCTACTTGTCTGAATTTGACCTCGGGTGCCACCTACTTGAGAAGAAGAATTTTACTTCGTGGAGATTGTAGTCTTTCGGTTACGACATTTTTATGCTATAGAATTGTAGACTAAGTGACTGCTCGGTGTGCAGGTAGAGCTTTTCAGCTGTGTGATGGGGATCGTGGGGATAACGCTCGCGGCAGCCGTCAGGGAGAAGCAAAGCCTCACACGCAAACTGCACCAATTGAATGTGGAGCTGGAAGAGACCGTGGACACGAGGACTTTGGAGCTTCGGAAAGCCAATGAGGAGCTCCAAGTTTCCCAGAAGAAAGCTGAACAAGCGAGCCATGCCAAGTCCGATTTCCTCGCAAATATGAGCCACGAAATCAGGTGAGAAGCGAGCCCTTAGGTTGAATCCAACTTTGTAAACTAGGGTGTAGGATACTTTTATTAATCTTACGTTTGTAGAATGTGTGATTTTGGGGGAGATGTGGAGAGTGCAAGAGCCAAATTTTTGGAGATCAAATATTTATGACATTGTGAGGATTGTCTTAAGATTTGTTCAAGGTACTGTAGACAACCCCATTCACATTTTAAGACCATAGACATTTTTCAGTTTCATGCTTACATTCATCTTGATAATATAAGACCAACCAAGTTCGCGAATACATGAATTGCTGTTGGTAACAGTGTTCAGTATTGGAGAAGGATGAGGTTCCTAACGCTCTTAATATCCACTACCTTACGTACCTGCAATATTGGTGAAAATGTGCGACTTGAGAGCTCTTTCTTTGGTTTGGATCCATTTCTCTTGTGGCTGACGTATCTAACGCCTAAATGTTAGGGTGACAACTCGGACTCCAGCATCATAGCTTATTAAACCCTAAGAGAGTCTGGTAGGAGCGGAATGTAGATATGGATGGAGCTTTTGAGCTAATATAAATTTTTTGCTTGACATGAATTTAGACAGAATTCTTCATTTTCGCATATTTTTCTTTTCTTCCCATCCTGACATTCATAAACTGATTTAGAACTTTGAACAAAAAGCATGAAGCATTATCAAGTGACGAAGCTAGTCACGTTGCTGAGTAGCCAAAAGGTTTTCTTTTCAGCATACTTGAATGAACTTCATTTGTTTCATATAGCTTCTGCAATAAGCTCTTGAAAAATGCTCATCATCTACCCACTGGATGCCGGGCTCTTGTAGAGGTTAAACTCGTTTTCTGCCCGTGTTTTGTTGCGCCTTGAGTAGAAGTTCTTGTGGGGTTGGATTTCCAAAATAACACTGAGGTTTATTTATTAGTGCAAGGATAGCCTGTTTCCTAATTAAATCTACTCCTTGCTTTGGTTTGGAAATAGGACACCAATTCATGGGATTCTGGGCTTGACAGCGCTGCTCTTGGAGTCCGAGCTGACGCCTGACCAGGAGGAGAGTTTAGTATCCGTCAAGGAGTGTGCAGATCTTCTGTTGCATATCATCAACAGTGTTCTGGACCTGGCCAAGATTGAGGCGGGGCGCTTGGAGGTGGAGAAAGTCCCTTTCAACATTCGGAAAATGGTGTCCAGCACGTTTCGTATGCTGCAAGCGCGGGCCCAACAGCGGGGCTTGCAGCTCATGTGGGAGGTGGACAAAAGCGTGCCACAGACATTGGTGGGCGATGTTGGAAAGCTTCAGCAATGCTTGATTAATCTAGGTTTGTCTTGATTCTTGGTGTATTTTATTGAAGAGCTTTCCTATATGATAGACAAGAGCATTTCTAATTCTAACATTCTTTACTGACTAGTCAAAGTACGCGTAACCCCAAACACCCGAATAGCCCAAAGTGTCTGCTTCCGTATCTTTAGGAATTGAAACTAGTTGCTACACTTTTAGAGGCTCTGTCCGTGTAGCACTGGCTTGCTCAAACTTCCTCTCAATTACTTTGAATATCACTTGTGTCAATGCAAAGTCTCCTCTCTCTCTGGTTCAGATCCAATAGGTCATTTCGGAAACTTCTAGGAAGGTAACAAAATGTCCCACTTGAAAGAAGAAACCGTGCCATACATTTTTAAATGACAGAAATTATTTCTTGAAAGTCTCTATCGTCAGCTTCCATTTTAAACTTGGTCGCGGAGCTGTAAAGTTGTTCGGAATGTCTTGCACCTTCACGATTCTTTTTAGTGACAAGGGTTGGTCTTCGTAATTTTGATTGTGGCGTGTCTTTGAAAGATGGGAAATTTTAGCCATTCCACATCTTTGAAACGTTTTGGACGTCTGTTGTTGGATTCGGTTTTGCAGTTGGGAATGCGCTGAAATTCACGCACAAAGGTTCTATTACTGTGGGTGTCAGAGTGGTTGCTGAGGACACAATCACACCCCACCGCACAGATGATGGTAAGATTGTTGTGGGATCCTTAAACCCTAAGTACCCTGTTTGTGTTTAAACTAATTCATTTAGGTAGTTTGAAGGAAGGTTACATAAGTGTACCGATAGAAAGAAGATTTTTATCCTACATTTTTGAATGATAGATATTAATGTTTTAAAAGCTACTGAAACGGTCTACTGGCTTCTGGAATAGACTATTGACGATGAGTTGACTTTAATGGAGTTTAATTGACTGTATTGGAATGTAGAGTACCTTTATCTTCTATGATTGGAAATGTAAGGGTTATCAACAAATTCTCTTAGCTCCATGTAGTTCTGTGCAATTAGGATGCTCCCCTCCTGCTGATTAGTTGCTGATGTGGTTTCCTCAGATTTGGGAAGCAGAAGTATTGGGCCGTCGGACACTAAGCCAGCGGAGATTTTTGTTCCAGACAGCCTGTTCGTTGAGTTTGAGGTTCGTGACACTGGAATTGGAATCAGTGAGGAGAAGCTACTAGACATGTTCAACCCTTTCACACAGGCTGATGCATCTACTTCACGCCTTTATGGTGGGACTGGCCTTGGTCTCTGCATAGTTCAGAGGTACCAATTATCCTTCAATTAAATTTTCATTTTGTATGAAGAAATCCAAGCTCCCTTTCCTCTTTTTTTTATAATTATTACGTTCTGGCTTTAGACTTTGTGGATGAAGTTGCTGAAAAGAGTTTGATGTGATCTTCAGGTCTGTTCATGCAGATCTAGCTGTCTTTGCACTGCAGGAGTCTTCTGTGACGTATCTCCTTTTGAATTTTTCATTGATCCTGTTCTCATTCACTGTTAATTGATTTAGTTTTCAAAGAGTCGTGCTTTAAAATTTTTTTTTTGTTGAGGTGGCTCTAATAAGCTCCTGTTCATGCTTGCAGATTTGTTGAGCTTTTAGGAGGCACTATATGGGCTGAAAGTGAAGTCGGCAAGGGGAGCACCTTCCACTTTCGCTTGCCTTTTCTCCTCAACAGTCCGAAAGAAAGTCCACCACCAGAGAGGTCTCCCAGGACTTCAAAAAACTTCGCAGGTAAAGTAGTTTCCCCAAATTCCTCTGCATCGATGCATGAAGGAAACAATTTCACAGTACATTAGATGTTCCATTGACCATACAGGTCAACTTTGATTTGTGTCAAGTGTCTAATCACTAAATCTATTGACATTTGTTTGTTCGCAAATTTTTTATTTTCAACTTAACCACAGAATCAATGTGCAGAATTTGAGATGACACAAGTTTTTAGATTGTTGTAGGCTATGGCTCAAATTTCACTGTATGGTGACTGGAGACTTCATACATTAGATCACCCCACGAGTTTTGCTGCACTTATAATAACAAGCTTCCTCTCTCTTCGTGCAGAGAAATTCCCCGGCCGCCAATCTTGGAGCCTAATGGGCGGCTTGATCTTCACTCCGCCTGGCAAATACGAAACCGATCCAGACTCCCCGGCCCAGCCCCGAATCGCCAACTTAGCTCCTAGGGGCCGTTCCGCAAACGATCTCCTGGAGCTTTGGAAGGACAACAACAACAACAACAGGGGAACCTCGACAGCGCTCGAACACGATTCCGACAGTAACGCCGATTCTCCCACGCCAGGCTACCAAGCTCGCGACGCGGGTACATTACTACGCCAATTGAGCAGCGGCAATCGTATGATGTACTCTTCCCCGGACCGCTTCCAATTTGGTGCCCAAGGCGGCTCCTCGCAACGAAGCAGCGCCTTAGAAAAGACGCGCTCCGACCCAGCCTTGCCCCGGCGGCGCCATTCGACTAGTCAGTGGGAGCCTCTACGCAGTGCCCGAAGCGCAAGCAATGAAGGCACTCAGGGACTCATTCTACCAACAACAACAGCAAGGGAGTCGTTTCCTTTGGTTCCCATTACTAGTAGTAGCGACAACCCTACTGGGGAGCCCAATTTGGTTCCCAACTTCGTCTCGGTGTCTTCGCAAACGTCTTCCACGTTCTCGGATTGGGACGTGGGGACCGGGTTCTTGCAAAAGCCACACGAAGGTCCGATGGATTCCGACACTCCGAACGGGGAAGAGATGATGTCTTCTGGTGGGGTGGGGGAACGTGACAGAGGAATCAGTGTGGCTGGAATTAGCGGGGTTGGGGTTGGGGTTGGGGTGGTTTTGCTGGGAGGGGACGGAGGTTCCACGAGGTCGGATCTGAGCAGGGAATCCTCGGCGGAGCTGGAAAACATGTTAAATAATAAGGTTAGTTTGAATATTCTCCTGGCGGAAGATAATGCCATCAATCAGAAAGTGGCGAGTAGGCAACTGGAGAAGCATGGGCATGTGGTGGTTATTGTGGGAGATGGACAGCAAGCGTTGGACGTCATGTGCGGGCGGCATGATGACTTTGATCTCGTGCTCATGGATGTTCAGGTACTGAAAAGCTGGAATCCTGTGCTGCTTTTTGGATTTTCAATTGATACTTTGGTTTGTATCTTCTTCACTTCTGCAAATTCGTTATGATTTCGTCAAATGGGTCTGAAAGAAAGAAAGGTTATCTCTGAAATATTCAAGCATACAACTTGATAACTTTGGTTGAACGAGAAGTTATTAGGACGAAACATAGCCTTGGAAGCTCTCTGTTCATCACCCAGAGTACGGTCTTCGGAGCGCTTAGAGGTTTAATCAGCTTACGTTCCTTTTCTTAGTGAATGTGTTGCTCGTATAGTGCAGCAAAGGTTCGCCTCTCTGTAGTCAGCGTTGTGCAGGAAATATATGAATGTTTCTAAAACTTATTAACGACCAAGGTTTCATCATGATAAAATGAACAATTTGATTGGTTGTATTGCGAAAATAATAGATTTTAAACAGGGCGAAGTTTGGTTTCACCAGAATCAGTCCAGACTCCAGACCCTTGCTTTTGATGTTCGAAAAATAAAGAAAACTGAACGAAAGAAGGCTCCCTTCTGACGTACTCGAAAGTGCTAAGAATGACGTGAGCTCCAATTTGGGTCTCCTGATCTTATAACCGTTTAGAATTTTCGGTGGAAACCTCTTCACTGTCATGAGGTTGCAGGGTGTAATGTCGCAGAACCATCTTGTTCTCGTTAAATGGTGACTCGAGTTCTGCTGCTGTACTAAACAGAACAAAATCCCTGTGTCGCAGATGCCAGTTATGGATGGCTTGACGGCTACGAATCTCATACGGAAAGCTGAAAGGGAGAACGGTTGGACCCGAGTACCGATTCTGGGGCTGACGGCGCACGCCATTCAGGGCTACCAAGATACATGCCTCCAACATGGAATGGACGGCTACCTAGGAAAACCTTTTGATATTCATCAGCTTCTGAAAACTATTGGTCATATGCTGCCCCCGGACACGCTTGGGCAGCACACATTGAGCCGCTGATGAATGTTGTACAGTACAGTAGAGTACAGTAGAGTACATTATTTCCATGGTAGGTAGGGCAATTTCACAACATTGAACAATTTTTCTGAAAACTTCATCCTCATTCTGGTCTCTCTTTGGGAGCATCCCAACTTTACCTCATGGCCTGTTGGTAGTGATACTCATGCATCCGAGGGTACTTCACTTGTTTTCTGGCTTTCAATTGCTGTTGGAAATCATGAAATTTCACGTGTTGGCAGCCTCGTCCTTACCATTTGCTATGGTTTTATTCCTCATTTGGTAAGGTGCTCTAATTGTGTTTCCAATGGTATTTTTTTGCTATTGTGAAGAGTGAAAAATAGATCTTTGAATCAAGAGTTGGAATTTGCATTTTGAAAAATTATGTTGAAGAAATAACCTCATGAAAAGTTTTAATAAAGAATTTTTAACTCTAAGAATGTAGAACAAGAAAAAGTGGTGCTTTGGAAGTATTCCCTTAAACCATAAATGCACTTTGCTTATCCAAGAACTATGATGAGGAATTAAATTTTGATGCCAACTAATGTGAATTTTGGAAATGATGAAATAGTGAGTTGTGTTCTAAAGTAATTGTACTTAATTGTGAAGCCTTTTCATAACTACTGTTTCCAAATTCTTGTCTAAAATGTACTCTATATACAAGATCCTAGGATCATTTTTAGGTACACTTGTTTTTACCATTTTGTTAATTCATAATTTATTCAAATAGTGTCCAAAAATACATTCTAAAAGTATCTAGAATGCATTGTTATCTTTGAATGGGATTCAACAAAAAAAACTAGGAAAGTGAATAATACAAACAATGTTTGATTGCTTATCCAAGCACATTTAGGTGTAGTTACCTTTATCCAAGGCATCTTATAGGGCACTAAAAGCCTTTTCATCCAATCCTCCTACATGACTTTAATTAATTGTTGTTAGCCCCTACTTTTGCTTGCCCCTTTTCTTTACCCCATGTTGAAGCTTTTTCTTCCCTACTTCATGACTGATCGTCATGCCATGGTTTACAAGTGCAGCCTTCTAGTCTTTCGAAACTAAACCAACATCTGCTTCAAAACTTAATTCTATTCAGACAATGCTTGAATTGATTAACAATCTGACTTTGGAGAAATTCAACTAATCTACAGTGGGATGCACTTCAGGAAATACAAAATTCACGGACATGAAAAACAAAGAACTACTCTAATCATGAAAAAATAGAGATGGCAAACAAAAGCAAAATGCAACATCTAATTGTCCCTCTTCTTTGAATGCTAAGGGGTTAAAGATTTGTTCCTAGTTCTTAATTCCTGCATATTTAATGTCCCCTTTTTTTTTGCGCCTTTGTGGAGGACAAAATTACTTCTTTCAAAAATACCTCAACAAATACCGTAGAAGTAATCCCAGTGAAGGAACCTTCTTGTTGAATATTCAAATACAAAGTTCAATTCAACTATTTCAGCCATTCAATTAAGGACCCTAACATAGCAAAAGCTTTCTTCACAACCAACCCATGCATTTCATTGGGCAGAACACCCCAAGCATGAGAATAATGATTTGGTGTGTTCTACCCAGTGAAATGCCCGTGTACAGAATTCGGTAGTGCAGTGAACCCTGCTTCCTGTGGCAGGCTTGTAGAAGTAGATCTAGTAGTACTATAGTAGAAGAGAGTAACCTGAATCCTCACAGCTCAAAAAAAGAGCTTCAGGGTCGAACAAAGAGGGGTCAACAATCTAAATCAAAAGTGAAACCAACGAAGCCGGATAACTATATTCTCAACTGCAACAAGAAATTATCTCCTTGAAAGTAAAGAAAAGTTCTATTACCTCAAAAACCATTGCATGATTCGAAGGTAGAGGATACTGCCCCCCCAATTACCAAAAGCACCGCATCTATTCTTTCACATTTCTGAACTTATCAGTAAGTGCTGTAAGCATGACTTGCTAAATGTGACTGGCCACTGATACTTGAATGGAAAATGGGATGTATACTGTCACTTATAGCGGTCTACAACCTCCCACTTTGAAATTGCATAAGAAGCGCTCACATAGTGATCAAAATTTGATCTCGATAGATTTAGCTCTTGTTCCCAAAGATCTCTCCACAGCTCTAACCTCATCTCCCGAAAAATCAGTCCTACACATGTTAAAATGCTTGAAGTGACGCTATTAGTATCCTCTACCTTCAGCAGATTTCACGTTGCCCATGGTGATGCAGTCCATTAAGCCAAGGACTCAGACAGAATGAGCTACTGAGTGGCCAACATGCACATGCTGTCAGTTTCGACATACCTGGCCTGGCCACCAGGCTCAATAGTCGGACATTTGAAACTCACGCTCAGTCGTAGACCGGTTCCATCGATTTCCAGTTCCTGGGTCTCGGTTCCACCGTATCCAGTAGATCGATTCAAAAATGGCGAAGGCGACAAGCTCAAAAGCCAAAAGCACAATATAACTCACTTTCAGTTTCTTCCCTTCTTCTCCCAGACTCAGGCCGACGAAGATATTGATAACAGCCAGAAAGAGTGCCAAGCGTCCCACCCACCAGTGATACCAATTCCAATACTTGCGTACATTGGCATCCTTCTTGGGGCGTAATACGACGGCCAGAACCTGCATGATCAGCACCACTTATAAATATCGGACTTTCATGACATAAAATCTCACCTTGACAGCAAGATTAAGAAGAATCCTTTCACTAACTTCGAGTTTCTCCGTGATTTCAAAAGAACAAAACACTCAAGAAAGAGTGAGGAAGAGCGAATTCATTCAGGCAACACTAATTGTAGAGAGGGAAAACAGCATGACAGAGTAGAGCAAAGTACAGGATTCTGTCCACGTGACTCATCCAGTTCCAAAGAAGACAAGAGGAAATTAAAAATTTTCAGGTGAGGGATGCCTTGGCTACGCACTTCAATATGAATTGAATTCTTTGAGCGAGAGCATTCACAATTGCAGGAGCTTTTTTGAGGTGAGAAAGGAGATCACCTGGACATACCTGTAAAATAGACAGGATGAAGAGGAATATACCAAGTCCTTTGTGACCAGTCAACCCTGGGACATCGATCTGCTTTGCAAGGTTAACACCAGTAGCCACACCAGCAATGATGAAAATAAACCCGACGGATTGAAACGTAGCGTGGAGGTAGAACCAGGCAGGGTCAAAGCCCCGAGCATAGCGAGCAACCATTGCTCCAATAGGCAGCAGGACTCCCCATCCAAACACCATGAGGGCTCCATGTGCCTTCACTTTCTTGTCAAGCTTAGAGGCTGCTGATTCCCCAACAGCACCTGCAGTTCCAAAATGCAGTTCCGTCTCACCAAACACGAAGAAACCACTAAAAGCAACTGAAGCAGCTGTAAAGAAACCACTAAAAACAGAGTCCTAAATGCAGAGTTCAATTCAAATTCACAGTAAGGCAAGAACGAAGGCACCTTAGTTTATAATGCAGTATTAGAAAAACAATGATATTGGTCAGAAACGGAGACCCATGAAGCTGGGAGTATGATCGTACGTACCCACAGGAAACTGAGAGTTTTGGAGTTTTTCAATGTATGTGTCTCTGTGCTGCGAAATGGTAGAGCCGTCGGCAGATGCGGGGCCGTACGCATAGAGAAGAAAGTTAGGAATGGCTTTGGATGCTGCGAAGTTGACTTGCAAGGCGACGTAAACAGTCTGGGTTGTGCTATCGTAGGAGGCTTCAGGAGAAGCCGTGAACGTCAGTCTTGTATCGTCTTGGAAGACTTGAGACTGGTCCCTGTCCTTGAGGTAGTACTGCTGAATTTCAGGAGCACCCGTCACGCCCAATGTAGCTACCACAGCTGTGGATCCTGGCATGGCGCCTGGCTCTGAGAATCCCAGCCCTGCCCATTGCATTGCAACGAGCGGAGCAGCAAACACCATACTCACATAGTTCGTTTTGTTATCCTTGAGTACCTGCTCATCAAGCACCACAAAGGTCAAGTCAGCAATTGCCAGCCAAGTCTATACAAATTGGTCTGGCATAGTACATACTAACGATTAGGTGCTGCAAATTCGGTTCCTTCATTTCTTACCGCACTACAATCCTAAGTCTACATAAACGTACTCCACTTTGCTCCGAACGAACATTTACTGCACCTATCATGCATCCCGCATCCTCCCATTTCGAATCTATTGGCTACATGACAACAGTATTGAGAGTCCTATACTTTAGTAATGCAGTTCACCTTATTTCCAAGCCCACACTAAGTAGAAACCAGAGTGAGATTCTTCGAGATCAGACGATTATACTGTCAATGCAATCCCCAACCCGGGCGACATCACAAAACCTCAAAAGAGCGCGTGAAACTTAAAACCAGAAACGACTGGTAAGAGTACCACATTATGAGCTGCAGATTAGGTCAAACCTAGGTCCAAGAAATGGAACGTATCACAACGAGAGTTAGAAAGGAGGCGGAATTAGGTCATCCAGATCCATACCCACAATACAAATTTCTTGCCGTTGGCAGCGTCCAACGGAAAGGGCGATTCCATACATTGAAGCGCATCGGTGGCAAATGTGGTCACATTCGCTACGGTTTTGAGCACAGTGGAGCAATCTGCAGCAGACGTTCCGTGCGCGTGTATCAAGAGAATCACCGCAATGGAAACGCACAAACACGAAGCGTTTCTAGCCTTCACCATAATGACAGCCCACTCTATGGAATCCTCTATTTTCCCTTCCTTTGCTCTGTTCTCAACACAGTGCAAGGACTCTGCACACCATGCTTGCACGTTTCACGGAAGAACACTGGCAACGTACTAACCTATAACTTGCAACTGACCCGCCCACCACAAAGTCCGCGCGCTTGTACCAGACCCAGCTAGCAAAGATGGAGACCGCAGACTGTCACAAAGTGCTTGGTGGTGGACATTTGCTTTGAAAATCTAAATGTACGTGTGCACAGATTCAAAACTCAAGCAGATTTGAACCTGTGTCTCTTTCTCTCTCTGTGTATGTATTCAAAACTCAAGCTCATTTAAACCTCTCTCTCTCTCTCACTCTCTCTTTGTATTCAAAACTCGAGCAGATTTGAACCTCTCTCACTCACACTCGTTGTGTATTCAAAACTCGAGCAGATTTGAACCTCTCTCACTCGCACTCGTTGTGTATTCAAAACTCGAGCAGATTTGAACCTGTCTCTCTCTGTGAGCGTTTCTGTCTCCCGCCCACAGAGATCGGAAGTTCTACACTGTGAGTACAGTGTCTGTAAATGCAGGTGAGCATTGAGCAGGTATAATGAATGAAACACATTCGTCTCCCGTGGCGCCCACGTACCAACTGAAGTTCAGGAGATGGAGCAGGTGCGTGAGGCCGGACGGGGCTTGAGGATATGATTTGCGCGAGATTGGTGCAGCTTGCTCGATGCCAGAAATAGACGGAGTCGACCTGAAATCAGCGGAAACGCCCTCGTGCCAGAGCGGCGGGACCTGGCGCAACTGAAACATTCCCACTGCGACTGCCAGAGCAGCCAGACCTCAGTCACGCATGGGTTTTATATTTCATTTATTTCGGGGCAGTGGAATGATGAAGCTCTTTGACATCAGTCTATACAAATGGATGGAACATGCGAAGGAAGGATGGAAAAACTTGTTCATTCATCCTCCAAACTACACTGAATAGGGGGACACATACTAATTAAAAATCGGCTAAATAAATATTTACATCTGCCATACATCAATGGTTATTGAAGTACATTATGTTTCAAACATCTATAGTTTTTCAATATAAATCCCTTTGATTTGTTGGTCCCCTAAACTTTCAATTCAGTGTAGTCAATTCAGCCTATTTTTCTAAACACTATTTATATTGCAACTAATTCAAGAAAACAGATCATTATTTAGATGTAAATATTGTTCAATTTATTTCAATTCAATAAGACCAAGGACTTCTTTTCACCAAAAAAACACTTGAAATTGTTGTTTCTATTGCAAAAAGTGGAAAAAAAAATTGGATTTTTTTTTCCACATGTAACATGTGCATCTTACACATAACTAGTATAAAAATGTATTAAAAAATTTTGAGAATTTTCTTCTGCAAAGATTGCAAGATATTTGTGTATAAAGTGAAGAAAAGTCATTTTCTTAGCACCAATATGACTAGATTATTTGACTTTGAGACTTTCTAGCTTAAATTTTTTTCCATTATTTGGTTTTAAAGTTTAAGTCTTTATTGGGGAGAATTATGTTGAGAGTCTAGGGGAAAAAAAGATTTAAAGGAAAACATAATTTTTGTTCTTAAGAAAATTGTTTAGTAGAAGTAGAAATGTGATAAAAGGAAAATCTAAATTATTAACCCCTAAACCCCTAACCTCTATGTTTTCACCAAAACCGCTTCAAAACTGTCATTTCTTAGACAATTATCAAATTTTTTTAAAAAAACATTTTTTGACAAAATTAACCGTAGGATCTTTTAGAGAACAAGTTTAAGAATATGTGGAAAAAAATTCAAAAATTTCCACCGTGTAGATTGCAAGATATTAGTGTTTGAAGTGACAAAAATCAGTTTCTTACCACTGCGAAAATCCGGGCAGCTGCACTTCAGAAGACCATATTTGTATGTAAAATGTCCCAAATGATTGTAACTCCTTGGATTCATTTTTCAAGTGAAGTTGGATACATGCTTAAAAATTTTCAAATCATTTGGAATTGTGAAACATATAGGAAAAAAATAGTAAGTAGAAAGAAGTAGAAAATGAGCCAAAATACTAAATTATTAATAATTTATTTATAAAGTTAAAAGAAGACAATCCCAATGGTTGTAATGTTGTGTTAAACAATATACACCCAATGTTTTTATTTTTTTTCAAAAATATTGAAAATTGAATTAAATAAAGAATTTCAAACTTTTTTTGTAGTGTAGAGATTTTATAACTAGCCGAAACTACCTCAAACTAAAAAACCTCATAACTTTTGACTCATTAATCCAAATGGAATGATTCAAAGATTCCCATTCCTGTATAAACCTAAAGAATCAATTTGAAATTTCACTTTTGAAAAAAAAGTTTTTTTAAAGAAGTTTTTTCAGCTGCCCAGGCTGCCCTCACTTCAAACAAAACGACATATCATGCCATAACTTTTTAACCGTGTAGTCAAAAGTTACAAAAATTGTTGGGCCTTGAAGCTACTCCTCGGACACATGTTGTATCAAAATTTATTTTTTTAAAGTATAAACTCTATTCGTAGTGAGCTGCCCGAAATTTCTATGTTGCCAAAAAACGCAACTCAGGACTTTAGGGGTTAATAACTCTAAATGGAATTGAAACACTCTAATGCCAATGGTGAGATTATTCTAGCAAGCAAATTAAACCTTGTGGAATTTTTTTTCCACAAAATTATGATAATAGAGTTTTAAAATGAATCCAATACATTAGTTTTTCAAAAAGTTTCTATAATTGTTTGGGAAACAAAATGCTCCATGATTCTTGCATCACTATGCACCATAAAGTGCCTATCAATTTCTCTCCCCACCCCCACTCCCCCGGAAAATCAAGAGCCGTCCAATTCATTTAAAAAAAAATTCCACACACCCTTCTAAGAAAAATCAATAGCTGTCAGATGTATATATGAAATATAGATACAATACCAATACTGATATGAACATATATGGATATACATATATGTATATTCTAGATACAACATACGAATGACTACATATGGATACGGATACAACAATATGGGATTATCCCATATTGATTGTTTGCAATTCCACCTCCTAAAATTATAAGAAGGGGTGAGGGGTCGGGGGGTAAAATTTTTATTTCAATTTAAAATATTTTTGTAGTCATGGTGCATAGTTACACTATGCAAGCTTTCTATGTAGACAGAAATATAATCCATGAGAATATAATCCATGAAAAAAAAAATTGAAAAAAAATTCAAATTTTTGTTAATTATTTTTGTTGCCTAGTCTTCCTTATTTTGAATTTACTAAGTCATAACTTATATCTTAAGCATCAATTAGAAAAAAATAATATTCCTACAAACCCAACCAATTTTTCTATCTTCTAAAAAGCATGCTCAATAGGTTAGTCCTTGAAATTCAATTTGAATCCTATATAGAACAATCATGGTCTTTTAGGGGTTAAAATTTTAACCCCTAAAGGTTTTTGATTATATTTTCACCAAAAATGCTCAAAACTGCCATTTCTAATATAAATGCAATTTTTTTTAAAACACACTTTTGACTCATGTAACCATAGGATCTTATAGTAAGGTGGTTTGTAAACATGTGGAAAAAATTTCAGAAATTTCCACCATGTAGATTGCAAGATATGAGCATTTGAATTGACAAAAATTGTTTTTTTATCCCTACAAAAATCCGGGCAGCTGCACTTCACAAGGTCACATTTGTGTGAAAAAATTCAAAATGGTGGTTACTCTTTGAATTCATACTTCAATGCAAGTTGGCTACATTATCAAAAAATTTCAAACCATTTGGAATTGTACAACACATAGGAAAAAATAAGTAAGTAGAAAGAAGTAAAAAATGAGCCAAAATACTAAATTGTGAACATTTTATTCATAGAATTGAAAATTTTCAATCCCAATGGTTAAAATGTTGTAATAAACAATCTACACCTTTTGCTTTTATTTTTTTCCACAAATATGAAAAATTGAATTAAATGAAGAATTTCAAACTTTTTTTGTACTGTAGAGATTCTGTAACTGGCCGCAAACTACCCCAAACTCAAAATCTTCATAACTTTTGACTCATTGATTGGAATGGATTGATTCAAAGCTTTACTTTTAGATAAAAATCTAATAAACAAATTTCAAATTTTTATTTTCTTAAAAAGTAATTTTTGAGGAAGTTTTTTTATCTGCCGAGGCTGCTCCCCGAGTAAAGAAAACAACATATCCTACCATGAATTTTTAACCATGTAGTCAAAAGTTATGAAAATTGTTGGGCCTCAAAGCTACTCCTCGGGCACATGTTGTATCAAAATTTCAAAGAAAAAAAATAAAAACTCCATCCGTAGTGAGCTACCCAAAAAATTTGTGTTCTCAAAAAATGCAATTTAGGGCTTCAGGGGTTAAATAAAACTTAAATATTAGAATTTTGAAAATATAAAACCTACAAATTTTTCAAAATTATGTACTATCATTCTATATATTCAAAAAATCAGAACATTCAAAGTTTAATAAAATTTTGAAAATTTGAAAATTTGAAATATGATTTAGTGTGTTGTTTTAGATATTGGATTGATGATGCTTTTAGAGTTATTATATAACTAATAAGGCTTCAATTTTCTTCATAATGCTACTAATGCTATCCAAATAAAAATTGCTTTCTTTAAAAACCTCTACACCTAGAAATTTTTTAATTTTTTAATTACTAAAACTGTAATCCTAAATTTTGATTATTTCATTTGGAAATTTTCTTAGAAGAATTTATTTTGTACATTGGTTAATTCATTAAGTTGATCTTTTAATTAATTTTTAGTTTCTTAAATTATAAATATGATATGTGAATTAATTTTATTAAAATTTTATTTTATTGAATACTCTTTATTTGACTCAAAAGCTACTGGTAATACCAATAGTCATCTCAAGCATGATAATGCTATAGCATATAGTGTGTTTTGCATATGTAGAAGCATTAGTATTGTTGCTATAGAAGGGGGATCCATTACTAACCAATGCCTCATCAAGAATTGATAGGGTACCGTCTTTCCAACAAAGATTGGAACAAATTTCCATTTTCACCTTGGAATGCATGTTTTGGTCCTTTTCAAAATTTGGACCAACAAATTAATGGCACATAAGTGAACAAGAAAGTAGAAAGAAATGAGTAGGAAAATAGTTCTTGAATGATCTAAATTAGATGACTCTAGATGTTGGTCATTGGTCAAGCCCAACTTTTGCCTTTCAAAATTCATAGTAATTTCAATTCATGAAAAAATTACCAAAATTTTTGCAATCCCCATCATTTTTGCCAATGTGCCTTTGAAAATATTTGTTTTGCCTTGCAATACCCGAAATCATGTCTAGATGTACATATTTTATTGGTTATAGGTCCTCTACTATACATCACAACTTAATTGTTATATATGCTGACAATTAAGATTAATTTATAATTGTAAGAGTTTAAAATTGTGAAAGAATTTGATGTTATTAAAATAATTTTTTTTCTAAAATTACAAATGTTGAAATATGTCAAATGGTTGGCCAAGCCAAAATTACACTGATTCTATTTCAAACTTGAATTTGCAAAAATGAGGTTAAAGATTTTAATCCTTAAAGCCCTAAATTGTGTTTTTTTGGCAACATAGCAATTTTGGGCAACTCAATACAAATGGAGTATTTATTTCTTTGAAATTTTTACAAACATTTTTTCAAAGAATATTTTTGGGGCCCAACAATTTTCATAACTTCTGACTATATGGTTAAAAAGTTATGGCATAATATATTGTTTTTTTTACTTGGTAGCTAGTTCAAGCAACTAAAAAACTTCTTTAAAAATTATTTTTTCAAGAAATAAAAATTTGAAATTGGTTTATTAAATTTATATCTATATGAAAAGCTTTGAATCATCCCATTTTGATTAATGAGATGAAAATTAGGAGTTTTAGTTTGGGGTAGTTTGCAGGTAGTTATAAAATCTCTACTCTACCAAAAAAAGTTTGAAATCCTTTACTTAATTTAATTTTTAATATTTAAAAAAATTAGTACATTGGATGAAGGTTTTTTATTACAATATTACAACCATTGGGATTGGCATTTTTCATTTCCATAAATAAATTTTTTACAATTTAGTATTTTGAATCATTTTCTACTTCTTTCTACTTACTATTATTTTCTTGTATATTGTACAATTCCAAATGATTTGAAATGTTTTAGCATGTAACCAACTTGCATTGAAGAGTGAATTCAAGAGTAACTACTATTTTGAACATTTTTTCATACAAATGTGACCTTGTGAAGTACAGTTGCCTAAGTTTTCGTAGGGATAAAAATAAAATTTGGGTCAATTTAAATGTTAATATCTTGCGATCTACACAATGAAAATTTCTGAAATTTTTTCTACATCTTTTCAAATCACCTTACTACAAGTTCCTACAATTACATACACCAAAAAATGTTTTTTTTCTAAAATTTTGCACTTGTATTAGAAATCACAATTTAGGAGCATTTTTGGTGAAAACATAGTCAAAAACCTATAAGGGTTAAGAACACAAAAATTTCGAAAAAATCAACATATTAAGACAACCTCATTTATGGTCAATTTTGTTAAAATGGCAGTACTCCAATAAAATGGCATGACATTCCGTTAAAATGGCACATTTTCTTCTTCTACCACTAAGCCTCTATGTCAAAATGGTACACAAAATATGTCAAAATGGCACTTGAAATTTGTCAAAGTGGCACACGGAATATGTCAAGATGGCATTGGAATATGTCAAAATGGCACTCGGAATACTGCCATTTTAACGAAATTGACCATATTTCAAGTCCATTCCAATAAATTTTACTCCAAAAATTTCACATGTAATTGTACTTTGGAGTTTTGTAATTTCCCTTCCAAAATTTACAGAGAATATTGGTGATAGCATTGAGAATCTAACTGTGCAAATGGAATCTAAAACTGAATCTCTACAACTTTTATTTTTACATCAATTTCTTCCAAATTGTCCTAAATAAGAAATTTTTCCAAATTCTAAATTTTGGATAAGACTGGATGTTTAGGGGTTAAATATGAGAAGGTTAATCCCTAAAGGTTTTTGACTATGTTTTCTTCAAAATCGCTTCAAAACTGTCATTTCTTAGACAACTACCAAATTTTAATAAAAAAACATTTTTAGACAAAAGTAACCGTAGGATCTTTTAGAACACAAGTTTGAGAAGATGTGAAAAAAATTCAACAATTTCCACCAAATAGATTGCAAGATATTAATGTTTGAAGTGACAAAAATCAAATTTTTACTACTACAGAAATCCAGGCAACTGCACTTCAAAAGATCATATTTGTATGGAAAAATGTCCAAAATGATTGTAACTCTTTGGATTCATTCTTCAAGTGAAGTTGGCTACATGCTTGAAAATTTTTAGATCATTTGGAATTGTACAACATATAGGAAAAAAATAGTAAGTAGAAAGAAGTAGAAAATGAGCCAAAATACTAAATTATTAACAATTTATTTATAGAATTAAAAAAAGACAATCCCAATGGTTGTAATGTTGTGTTAAACACTATGCAAGTATGCATCCAATGTTATCATTTTTTTTTCAAAAATATTATAAATAGAATTAAATGAAAAATTTCAAACTTTTTTTGTAGTGTAAAGATTCTATAATTAGCTACAAACTACCTCAAACTAAAAATCCTCATAACTTTTGACTCATTAATCAAAATGGAATGATTCAAAGCTTTCCATTTAGATAAAAATCAAAGAAATCAATTTCAAATTTCAATTTCTTAGAAAAGTAATTCTTACAGAAGTAATTTTTGCTGCCCAAACTGCCCGCCGAACGAAGGAAACAACATATCATGTCATAACTTTTTAACTATGTAGTCAAAAGTCATGAAAATTGTTGGGCCCTAAAACTACTCCTTAGGCACATGTTGTATGAAAATTTCAAAGAAAAAAATAAAAACTCCATCCATAATGAGCTGCCCAAAATCACTATGTTGCCAAAAAACGCAGTTTGGTCGTTTATGGGTTAAATACATGTCCCCAAATTGAAAAATGTTACACTGAAGTTTGCAACAAGTCTTGCTAGACATGCACATTGCATATTCATTAATAAACTGATGTGAATGTGGCTTCACAAACCTCTCTTGAGCATCATATTTTTCAAAAGTATCATTTAGCTCAACTATAATAGAACTGATGACGTATAACAATCAAATGACCTACAAGATAGATTACTGGCACTACTGCAGTGGTTGTTAGTGTAAGTCAATCTACATTAACTCGTTTTTATAGTTCACATACTTTTGTATTACCCTCCACACTCCACAGCGCGAAAGCACCAAATGTAGCCTTCCCGCAAAGCCTCCATGAATCTATCCCAGGGGGCAGTCCCAATAAAAGCAAAATCCGATTAATAACACCTGGACGAGAGAGCCACATGAACCACTCTGGCAAGATGTGAGAAGATTTAAAAATAGAGCATGCTAATTGTAAAACGGTCGTTTTCAATAAAGCCTCTTCTCTTCCAACTTCCATCAAAGCCACAAATGCATTACATCTAAACAGGAGTCTACTGGATTATCGTACAAATGCTAACTACGAAAAGGAGCAGGTGTCCCAGCTGGAGAAAGCAGCTGAGATGATGGTACGAATCACTCTCCGACAAATGATTCAATTACTGTACCACTACACCAACAACCAACAACTGCAAAAAGAGATGTTGTACAGACCAACAAAACATGCAGAGGCTCTAAGACATAAACTCATTTGCGGTCAGAAGGACCAGCAGGATCGCTTGAAAACATGTGCTTCACTCGTGACAAAATAGAATCCTGATTTGGGTCATAAGGATGGTCTTTGGATGGGATTTCAAGGATCGCTGGAAGTGGTTTCGAGTAACTGTCAATCATGAAGCGGACCATGTTGGCAATCTGCAAAAACAGAGTAGAATTACATGTCGTATACGAAAAGCTGCGTCGATATGAGCGAAGTACGTCTTCAATGAAATTTTAGAGGTAAGAAGCATCGCATCTGGTATAAAATAATGACTTCAGACCAGCCAGGTCATGATTTCCAAGGAAAAAACACGAGTAAATTGGAAAGAAACACTAATCAAAGAAAAGGCAGAGAGGAAACCCACGTATTGACTTATGAGAACGATTGCAATGTCTTCGCGGGTTGTGAATTCCTTAAACGAGTCCTCGATTTGCTTGACCGTAGTCTCTGTAAGTCGATGATAATTGAAAAGTAAGGCATGATCAAATAATCCTCTACCACATCAACGTTAAAGCAACTGGTCTCTAACATATTGAACAGAAGAGTACCTTCAAATGCAGAATTAGTTTGTGAAAAATAGAATAGCACTTACTATTGTCCACAACAAGATAATTGGTTTTGCGTCGTAGATCCACATTGCCGACTCCTGCCAGCAAAAAACCTGTTACTGTATCCTGTCAACACCACCATCCCGACGCACTTTAAAATCTGGTAAACAAATGCTGCTCCATCACAGAGACCCCCCTCTGAACCTCACTTCAATTAACAGGGGTTTCTATTGCAACAGATCTTAGACGTAGCACCTAAAAACTTGGGAAGAAGAGGACCAGAAAAAATACAGTTGGAGAAAACAAGTCAAGCCAATCACGAATTTCAACGTGGGAAAAAACTTGGCATCTATTGATTTAACCCATAAACGGCAATTTAGGTCATGTAGGACAGCCCAAACTTAGATTTGAGAATCTCATTCATGGGCATCGAGACGTGCACTTGTACAAATGACTGATCAATGATGAGCTATTGCCCTCCTCAAGGCAACGGACAATCTCAAAAGACAATCACACAGGAAATGGGCAAAAATATTAACTAACATTCCGATGCAAAGAGAGCACACTTAAATTGATTTGCAATACAAACTTAGCATGATACATGCATATCTTGAAAACAAAGAACTATACCAGAAAGTTGAACTATACTTGAATATTTAGAGAAGCTACTCTCGAGATTCCCTAAAACAAGATTCCGGCTGGGTCTTACGTTCAAATAACTTACAGCTTCCAGCTAATTCTGAGGGCTTAGGACGTTATCAATTACAAACCCCGCATGTCTAGAGGACTAAACCTCACCAGAAAATAGATTATATTCCTTTACGGTAGAGGATACTAAAACCACACTAAAAAGCGCTTGAAGACCTGATCTTGTCTCCTATACTGATCCTTGATACCAACAACAGCTCATCTATACGTAAGTAACTGAGCCTATTAGCAAGTCGTGTAAGCATAACTTGGCTACAATGGTCCCTGATCTTTGAATGTAAAAAACGGTTGTCTACTCTCACTCATAGTTATTTACAACCTCCTACATTGAAAGTTCATCATCAGAAATTCAAGCATAGAGAAAAAAATCTGCTCGTAACAGTTCTGTCTAGTCTACCCAAAGTGATCTCTCGATAGCACCATATTGATCTCCCAGGAATCAGAATCCTACATGAGTTAAAATGCTTGAAGTGACGCAAATAGTATCCTCAACCTTACATCAGTTAAACCGTGACCTTGGAAACCTGAAACCAATCGCTCAAGTAAATGCAAATCCTCATGAATCGTCCGTCTCTCCCCGTCTAAATGCAAACGCTCATAAAGCGAGTATGCAATTCAAGAGCAGCACCGACGCGTTGTTGATCTACAACTAAAGACATAGCACAACACCGATCGAAGCCAAATTTCTAAACTCAGATCCACCAAACCCTAATTCTTCCACCACCCCTCAAACTCCGAAACTGATGCTAAAACCCTGTAGCTTTCCCACACCGATCCACATTCACAGCTCGCAAAGTAATTGAAACCTTGTCTTCCACAGATCTACGCGTTACCTCTCCAAACTGAAGAAACCCTAGTCGCAGCCAACGCATCCCAAGAATTTACAAATTCGAGGGTAAAGTGAGAGCACCCCAATGACGAACAAAAAAGGCAGAGAGCAAGGGATTGAAGCTGGGAAGGGCGGGCGCACACATACCTCATCGGCAATGATGGCGATGAGCGAAGAGCCCCGCGATGATGGCACTTGCGCCGAGGAAGCTCCTGCCATGGTGAGCGAGATCAATCCTGAACTGAGGTTCGAAATGCTCAACGCACTGACAGGTGAAGCAAAGTGTTTGTAAACGTTGGTCCGCCTCTTCCAAGGATGGTCTCTCGCGTCCTCGAGCAGCAACACGGCCTTGAGCGACGAGAGCAAACTGTTGAGGACGGGGGGAGTTGTGCTGATCAGTGATCCCACAACGTATTCGCTAGAAGGCTACACATCTACAGTACTTTGGAGCTATTTTCGCGACCTGTATAGAAGGAGTAAACTAAAATGGAATAAAAAATTGAGTATTTTGTATACTTTTAATTTGGGAGGTAAAGGTCGAGTTGTGACATGTAAGAAAGTACATGTAGTCATGTATATTTTTTTATTTTTGTTTATTCACTTTTTCTAGTGTAAATAGGGATAACTAATAGATTGTATTTCTACTTGACCATGATAAACTAGCTGATAATTGATACAAAAAGACTATTTGCAGATTAGATACCAAGTAGTCTAATTGGCTAGGATATGAAGTTGGACAAATAGACAAGTTGAACGTCCAATAGAAGTTAAGCGGCTCTTCAATTCCCAATGCTAGCTATTAGACCACTTGTCTTCTATTTTCTTATTCACTCTCACACATTGTATAATCAATAGAGTCATGGTTTGCTTAAGTCAAGTTGCTATAATTCACACAATTTTTATCAATATAAAAATATTTTTTAAAATTATCAAATAATCTTGTGCACAGTTGATGTCACATGTTGTAATAACTTGTCCCAATGGATTTGTTGTCTCACAAGTGCAATCAGTTCATGGTATTGGCTTATAAGTTGTGAGTCAACTTTTTGTTAATTTGGTACACAATAGTGTGCTGTAGTTTAGGAATTGCTTGTCCATTTGTTTTCACAAGTGGCGAATTGTCTAGATGTCAAATTAATACCATTCAACTTTGCATAGTCTTTGTATAGCTTTAGCCACAACTTGAAACCTTTTGAGTCTTCCATGAGAGAACGTCCTGGGAGTTGAAGAAATGATTTATGTAAAAATTATACTACAGTACACTACAAGAGGGTTTCTGGCACCTTCCTAAGGTAGAAGGCTCTTAAATAGAGTGGGTTCTAAAATGGTGCCTTACCTTAAATGTATAGTATTTGTACATGTTATTTTTTCATAGCCTTCAGTAGTGTATTGATAGTGTTCATTTTAGCTAGGGCACCATTTTAGAGCCTATGCCCTTTCAGCTTCAAAATTTGAAAAAATATGAAATGACTAGGGTTAAATGTCAATTGCACTTATCTTTCAAGAAAAATATACTGAAAAATATTTCAAGATGTTTCACCTCCCCAAAATTCAATTTCAACCTTTAAATGGGTGAATATAGAGCCTTTTACCTTAAAGCCCTATGCTTGCTAATATGTGCCCTCCAATCGAGCGACCAAGGAAAATTATCAACGACCCAAGAGAGTTTCTGGCTATTGGATGGAAAGAAGTTAGCAAATGGATGCTACTCCGTGGTCAGATAAATAGTCTGAATTGTGACATGTTTAGGTTAGGGCTTCAAAATTTGGCTCAAAATCTTTTCTTTTGGAATCACTTTTCGAATGCATATTTAGTGCATGTTCTTCATAGATAGAAAACTGGAGCAAATTAGCCAGTTTAGAGATCACTAGTGTTGATGTCCTGAATGGATGGATGAAAATCGAAACATTCATCCCATTCTTGAACAAAGTCCTCAAGTGGAATCTTTATTGCATACAAAGACATCTAATTTTATGCACCAAGGTGCGTTTTGGCACTTTTAACCCCTAAGTGTAAAGGACCTTTTGGGTATACAGTAAATACATTATCTTTTTTGAAGTGCTATAGGGCGAAATGTCACTAAGGTATAGTTTCAAATGTACAATCTTTCAGTGTAAGAATTGTAGATGATATGAATCAAATTTGGAATCATTTGACCATATGGTTTGCAAGATTATAATGTTTTAAAGTTAAAAAATGATGTTGAAATTTTCCTAACATCACACTTGGAGATGAAATTCAAATTTCTAAACCTACTCAAATGAGAAAACTTAAAGCTACAAAGTATCTCAAAATCAACATACAATCACACTGATGAAAAAAAATATCATTTAATAGACTTTTTGTGTTTGCAAAATGGCTTTGAAATGACAAAAATAGTAATAAAAGTTACAAAATACACACCTTATGCTAAGCCTCCTTCTACAAAAATGCTTCTAGGTCACTCATAACATTTTGGATTGATACAAAAATTTAATCACACAAGCTAGACTAGTATGCAAAACTTTTTCCTTTAAATATTACTAGGAATGGACACTATACAAAGAAGAAACAAGCTACCAAAGTTCATGATAATCTAAGAATGTCTAGGTTTTGAATCTCAAATTTTTCTTAAAGATTCAAAACAACTTGGATTGACATGAAAATTTTACTACAATAATAAGGCTCCAAGGAATTTATAGTTCAAATCTTTTATTTTATTTTATTGAAAACAAACAATGGATGAAAATAATTTAAGCCGTTGAAGTTGTAACCATCAAAACGTAGTTTGGTGAATTTAAATTTAACTCTTGAACTTTGAATGGTTTCCAAAAAATTAGTACATCTTGGATTGATCTAAAAATTTCACTACACAAATTAGGAAAGAGAGAGAGACATAAGAGGTTTTCTCACCATGTTGGGAGACTGCGAGTTCCCGGACTGTGGGAACTCGCTGGAAACAGTCCCAGCAGCAGATCTAATGTGGTACAGAGACTGCCACATCAGATAATAATATTTTATTAAATTAAAAAAAATTTATTAAAAAAATTTATTAAAAAAATTTTTTTTATTTATTTTATTAATTTTTTTTTCATTTTTTTCATTTTTTTTTTTTAATATTTTTTTATTCTGACCAGCAGTGGCTGGTTCACAGAATGGGGAACGAGGCTGAAACAGTCTCTCAATACCCTGAAAAAACCTCTTATGGAGCAAAAAATTCCAACAAGTTTTATTGAATGTAGACATTAGATGCAAAAATTACAGTACTTTGAATTGAACTTCCAAATTGTGTGAGAGCACTTGGGATTTAACCTTGTAATGACACAATCACCTATCAAAGTCTAATGGAGGACAAAGAATCCTTCTATATAAGACAAAAGTGGAGATGTTCATCATTGAAATTTTGCATGAAAAGGGAGGTCTTTGTATAATAACTTGACCTCTAATGCATACTCTTATTTTTTTAAGCAAATAATTTACATATTACTAAAAAAATATGATTTCTAATGTAACCATGTTGATGTTATATGATTAAGTTCTTTGTTCTCTTTTGCTAGTGGTGTTGGTCTTTACACTACACCAAATAGTTATTTAGTATGGTCTACACTAATCATTACAAAGACCAATAGTATTTAACATTGGTTGTAGTGTTGCTGTAGTAGCATTTGTGGTGTTTAGGGGCAACATAGTTAGATTGGTTGCAAAAAATTTCATACTAACCCAATTAATCACCAATACCAAATAACCATCTCAATATAGTAACCAAGAGTTGGAACTTCATTGCTATGGTTATAAATCTTGGTTAAGAGCTATGACCAATTGGCAACTTTGGCATCCATTGGTTACCTCCAATAGTGTTAAGTGAACTTAAGGCAAACTTCTATGTACATTAATTGGTCAAATTTTATAGAAATGAAAAAAGAAAATCAAAAAAATTCAAAGCAACAAAACTTTAGATCCAACCACTTGATCAACAAAAATTACATTCCCATTAAGGGGATACATATTCACACTTTGTGTCAAAATTTCATGAACATTTGACCAAAATTGACTTCATGCATAACTACTCAAGATCTCTTGTATACATTGGATGGTCACTTAGTTCTTTAGGGATTTAATTAGAGGCTTTTTTGTTTGTTTGAAAAAACCACTACTAAATTAGTTGAGCTTGTTGCCCTTGTTTAAAATTTCATGCCTTCCAATACAATTTCCTAGATACAATACAATTTTCCCACTTCACTCACATTGGGTATGGAAATAAAATTTTAAAAAATTATCTCATCTTGAATGGCTCCCTCACTACGAGAGAAAGGGGTGTTTTAAGTATAGTCCTAGAGATAAGATTTTAAATAATGATTTTTTTAGGAGTAAAATTTTACTAGAAAGACATGTATTTCTTACTTAAAGGTCATTATTTAAAATCTTATCTCTAAGACTATACTTAAAACACCCCTTTCTCTTGTAGTGCCTTCCTTCATAAAAATGTATAGAACCTATCACTAATGCACACAATAAATGGTTGAAAAGAAATAATGAATTTTTTGTTTGTTGTAAGTTTGTCAATTTTCATTTGTTGTTGCACTTTTGTACTTTGGAGAGCTTAACCCCTAAAAGAGTGTTGTCCCTTCAGAGGACAAAATGGCAAATTCCCATGACCTCAATTTTTGGTGAAACTTTTTGAACTTCTCTCATAAGATAGAAAAACCGATTAGCTTCATGGAAATATAATTTTTTATTTCAATTGGTGCTCAAGAGCAAACGTTCTACTACAAAAAGCCTAAAATTGAACTTATGGGCAACAAAAAAGAAAATTTGCAAAAAGACAAAATTAAAATTAAAATTAAAATTTTTTCCCCTAAAATGTATTTTTGTCTACATGTGAAGCTTTTATTGATTCAATTTGGCCTAGTAATGAGAAAATCATGGACAATATAGTTTTTGGGACTATTTCAGCATCTTTTTAAAAAAAAACTTAGATTGTTCATATCTTCTAACCTATATGGTCAAACTTCATGGAATTTTTACCACATGATTTTAAACAAGTTAAGTACAAGTTCCTATGATTAATTTCTAAAAAAAGTGTGGTTTTTTGTTTCTTGGATGAATGTAGCAAAAATGGCCATTTTGAGAGGTTTTGACAAAAAAAGTGGCCTTAGTCTCTTAGCATTGAGGGTTAATCCTATTGGTCTCATGACCTAAAAATTAATTTGTACAATTTAAAAACAAAAATAATTCTTAACTCTTCACCATCCTAGCCTAGACAATGTCACCAACATGTTTTCAACAAAGCCCAAGGATTTAGGCATATGGAGGAAGAATGAGTGTGTCTATACGTAAGATCATTGTTGATCATCAAAAATGTTTTCATTGCTCATTTGGGAGTTTAATCCTTGATGATTGTATTCTTCTTCCTCTCCTTCACTCTCCTCCTCACAAATCCCTTAAAGGATCATAGAGTCACAAATTAGCACTTGACTAATTTCAAATGAGCAAAATATGGTCATTAAATATTTTTTATTTTTTATCTTTTTTTTTTCCTGGGGGATCTTTAGATGTGTTTGCAATAGATGTTATATTTGTACTTTCTTTCCCTAAATTTTAATTTTAGACAAAATAAAGATCTTTTTTCGATTTCAAATTCAACCAATGTAATGAACTTAACTCTTAGAGTTTTGTTCTCCCTTATGAAACAAAATTGATTTAGAGTAGGTTCCTATGGTCTCATTTTTTTTATGATTTAAAAAAAATATTTAAGATAAAAAATTACATTAGCTTTTTGGGAATATTATTTTTATTTGAATTGGTGCTTGGAAGCAAAAGTTATGCGATTGTAAGTTCAAAACAATGTTTCTTAGGTGATGCAAAAAAATTGCAAAAAGGCAACATAAATTTTCAAATTTTTTTTCTCATAGAAAGTATATTTTGTTTAGTATATGGAAACATTAGAACCATTATATTTGGATTGACAATGAGAAGTTATGGAAAATCTTGCTTTTCAAATATTCTAAGCATCCTCTTGAAAAACAATTCATAGGATTCAATTTTTAAAGCAATTTTCATAGTTTTGTCAAAGAAAAATGATTGACTACATTTAGTTTGTTTCTTAAAATAATCTCGCTATGTTAATTATTGTATTTCAATTCCATCTTAGACCTATTAATGATTTAGTTTTCCTTCAACCTCATACCTACTTCTATTCTTCTATTTGACAATTTTTTAAAGAATGAAAATCAAGTATTTTAATTAAATTCAATATTTCTAAAATTTTAATTCAATTTTTCAACAATAATTTTTTTCAATATAATATTGGTATTGCAAACATTTTTAGCTAAAAGATTCAAAGTCTCAAAGAATACTAGTCAAGCAAGGTGCCAAAAATCCGATTATCTTGACTTCAAATGCAAATATCTTGCAATATATATACTCAAAGTTATTGAAATTTCTTCCAAACAATTATTATACCAATCTATTACAAGATCTAATCGTTAGGTAAGCCAAAAAATATATATAATCTAAAGATTTTTATACTTTCTAATAGAATTGGCAAGTTTGATTGGAATTTGAGTAAAAAATGCCCTTGGAAGGCCTTATTCGTTAAAATGAGACAAATTGTGGTCTCATTTTAATGACTTTCTATTTTAAGGCTAAAAAAGTCTTCATTAAATTGAGACTTTTCATTAAATTGAGACTCAAGAATGCCAAAAATTAACTTTTATTATTATTTTCTTACTTCTACAAGTGTCAAATATCTACTATCAACATTCAAATTTCCTCTTCCAATTGTTTTATAAGTAAACAAAACACCTCATTCAAAACATTTTCAAGTTAGGTGTTTTTTTAAATGGACACTTCTACTTATTGAAACACACATGTAAAGTTTGATGATATCATACTTTGACTTCACGAACTTATCACGTACTCACCTACTCCTTCATGCAGGAAAATATTTTATACACACAAGTTTGAAATGCAATTGCAAAAACTATATTTACTATTAATAGAAATCAATATGTACTATATAGTCACAATATTGTGATGAAATACATATCCAATTCTTGTACTATATATGCATTTAAATACCATTCTACTTTATAAATATACTTTTTAACTACAATAGAAAAAAACAATCTAATACTTGAAATACAACAATGCAACAACAACATACTACCACTATAAAATATTCACTCTTCTTCCATAGGCTCATCCTCCTCATCTTCATCATTGCTTCGTTCTTTGATTGTAATGGCTACCACAGATGCCTTAATGATTCCAATTTGTAAATTTGGAATAGACACTTTTGGTTTTTTAGTGTTCTCTCTGAAACGAGGCTTCCAAGCTGTTAGAATACAACCCGTACTTGACCAAGTTGGCTTGATCACGGTGTCTTCACGCCATACATTCCCTTGTTTCAAGTCCCATCCCTCATACGTATCCATATTAATGTGTCGGTTTGAAGCAGGCGTCCAATATTGAATTCGAATCATATGCATATGCCCTGGATTTGGACTTGGAGCCGTAATGGCTCTAGCAAGCCAAAATGGTTTAGGATCACCATTAGCAGGACGCACCGCAATAAAAGAGCCTTCATGTATATCCACATTAACACGGAATGAAGGACGCGGACGATCACGCCTGCGTCCAACAAATGGTGCATCTTCTGCATCTTCCTCATGCAATGTCCCATCTCTTTGCATTCGATCTGTCTCGTCTGGGGTAACCCCGGAAGCTCGCCAAAATCCATCCAGTAACGCTTCACGCACTTGAAGAGGTGCATCCAAAGCCGTTCGAATGCCTTTCCAATAATCTTCCAAGGCGCCATTCTTCCGCCTGAACTCTCCTGTATAATCGTCATTTGCCATTTTCTTCCAATATTCAACAAAACCGGTCAAACCCTTCTTTATATCTAAAAGAGCCTTCATCGGTTCAGGAACTAGAGGTGGAGGACTACCTGTTGGTATTTTAGGAAGCCCACCTGCAGTCTCGAACCACAATCTTATTCCCTTGCCTCCCTCAGGCAACCATTTATTATCCGTACACAAATTCTTATACTCCATGAGAGGCCATCCATTTGAATCCTTAAAAAACTTAAATTGTTGAGATCTAGAATGACCCTCTAAGAAGTCCCCACCCGTGCCGAGGTATCCATGTACAAACGCCTTGAAGTCAGGAACTTCCTCAATGAGATGAGGAATCACAGGGTGCTCATCAGAATCCATGAATGACTTCATGAGCCTCGGAAGTGTTGGATAGTTATTTGTCTTCAATCTGGAACTCCATCGACCAAAAAGAGCATCTATATCTTCATGAGTGTGTCCTACAATGAGGAAGTTGATGTACACCTCACGAAAAATACCTTTGCATACAAGCATAGAGCAAAAACCGAAAACATAACGATTCTTGTTGTCCCCTGAACAGTTGTCTAGCTGTAATATTTATACATGGGGGAGAGGATTAGCTGGAAGTGGATCATCTGGAGGTGGAAGGAGGGAATCCAAACAAGTCTCTGCTCCATTTAAAAGTGCCTTTGTCAAGGTGGATTGCTTGTCTTCTATTGAAAATAACTTACGCGATGAATTCTTTGGCACTCCTTCCAAATCACGCAACAACCTCGCTATCGACCCAATGGTATGATTTGAATCTGTTGGATAAATGCCCAAACTATAGTGTGCATATCACACATCACCATGTCCGTGAGCAATCATACCGGTCACTGCAACAGGCATTTTCATGAAGGATTCGGTTACTTTAGTCTTGTGGAAAAAGTGAGGAGAAGCAGTCTTGGAATGATCCATCTTGTCGTGAATAATGCACAACACCTTATCAGGCGTTCTTACTGATTCATCCCGATGTCCGTAGTAGAGTTGTCTATGAGCCAATTGCCCCTGATTATGGACTTTCTTCAGTTGTTCCCACTTAGATTTTGCCTCTTCACCCACACAAGCGCTTCTCAATTCGTTGTACTTGTCACACAAACCACATCTAGCAAATGTATCTCCACGAGCCTTTGCAGCAAACTCAGGAAAAGAATCACGACGAATATTGCTCAAACCGCTAGAAGAAATTGGTGGCAAATTGAAGCTTGCATTGGATTCATTGATTGTTTTCAGTTGATCACTCCAACGAAACGAGGATGGCAAAACCATGGCAGTGACTTTCTCCCCAGTTTCCAATGTCCTTGTTTTGTGTGGCATCTTATCAGCATCTGACTCAATTAACCTTCGAAGTGTGGCAGTAGCTTGAAGAGTTTGCATTCGAGGCTTCTTACTTCCCATATTCCCATGGACATCGGCTTGATTTCTAGTTTTGGCTTTCTCTTTGTACCTATAAAATGTACATTTCGCAATCCCATGAATGATCCACCACGCAATAGGACAGACTTCCCTCTCTTTCAAGGTGATCCACTCTTTTCCACTAGCATCCTTGTGGATCTGCCTATGCACCTCCAACAAAGTCTTGTTGCGAGCTTTGAAGTCATTACTACCATACAACTTGATCCGTATTGCTTGAATAAGTGCACGTGGGAAATGTTGTACACAAATCTTCCCACAACAAGTTTTCGTGGAAACTGTTGTGATCGATTCCATAGTCAAGAGAAACTCTTTTTTGGGAGGGACCTCAGGATCCACCCTCAAGCGAATTGATTCATATGACCGAACCCCCTTTCGAACTCTCTTTGGATTCATGGCTGTATTGTACTTCTGTGTTTCGTCATGGTCATACAAAGAAGCACCGTCGTACAAAAAACTCTCCTAATGTACCAAGACCGTATAGACCACATATTTGCCGACGAGAAAAGCTCCTCGTTCAAAGACTTTGCAATATGAATGGCGACTCGATCATCACCGAGCGAGTTCCCATTCTGGTCAAAGACTAGCTCAGGATCAACACTCTGACAAATGCCCCTTGCAATATCCAAGCCATCTTCGTTTTGCAAAGTCACGGGCTGTGTAACCCACTTCGCACGAGGGATCCCCTCGCACAGATGAACATCCAGTGGAAGTATCGGAACTGGATTTGTGAAGTCCTCTGGCCCATGGTAATTCATTCTGTAAAAAATAAGTCACCAATCAGAATGAACATCATCGAGTCGACGATAACAAATGCATCTTTAAAATATTGATATCCGTAAAACAGACGACACATATAAGAGGGATATCAAATTGAATACAGAATCTCAACATGAATAAAACTAGAAGAGATCAGAAGTAAAACCTACTGTTAGGTCCAAGAATAATCATTTCGACAAACCAAAGAAAAAAACCAATACTGAGTACAATAACAGTTATCCTCGAATCGAGGATAACCTGGACAAGTAAGATCTTCTGCAATATGTGCTCACACTTCATTATAGAAAAGTGTCTGCTCTAACGAACTAGCACTAAGAAAATATTCAGACAGATAATGCACTTATCCTCGACCCGATGATAATTATGACCCATACACAATGTCTGAAGTATTCATGGTTTTTATTTCATTAATGAAATAAGAATTCCCATAGTAAATAAGGACACACACAATTACAAGTTCGCAAACTATCCTCGACTCGAGGATAATCCATAGAAAGCGATGACAATTTACAATGGACGTGTAAACCAAGATTCCGAGAAATCCCACAGAACAAACTCCTGCACTAGTCATTTTAAGTGAAGACAACATGAAGTGCTTCGTCTACTGAGTAGTTATCATCGACACGAGGATAACTTCTATACAAAAGAAACGCCTAACATCAGCAGAGCACGACCATCCCATCCAATTCCTCCCTTTTTAAGATGTGAAGATACTTCCTGCATTATACTATATTACTTCTACGTTCCTCGTAATTATCATCGACTCGATGATATACATGAATGTTATCATCGAATCAATGATAATGATCATGTACATATCCCGTAATTTGCGGCGATTATTTCGGAGGCAAGCGTAGACCAAAACTTCATCAACATTTGCGTAAAAGTCACAAACAATTGCATTACACATCCTACGAAACAGTACATTGTCTTAGCAAACAGTGAAGTGCGGAGACAAAACAGGTCAAACATGATGTTCATAGAAAACAGTACCTCCGTAGCAGGATGTTAATGTCCACGCCAATGCGCAAAATAAGCAACTGAGTACAATTCCAATGAGTTCATACAATCTACAGAAGCGAATGCACGATTGAGAAATGAGAAAACGGAGCGCAAGAGAACAGAGTGAGCATACGATCAATTATTCATGTATGACGAAATTAGTGAGGTCGCGAGAAGAGAAGCCGAAGCACCAAGACAGCGAGGGCGGGAAAAAAATGCGCGCAAGGCACGTATTTCAAATCTGTCCACATACACGCCCTGAACCCCAAAATTCTGGGCAAGTGCTCCAAAACTTTCGGCATTACAGAACTTTCGGCCCCGCTTGCTGGCAGCCTTGGCGCACCAACATGCGGTCCACAACCAAAAATGACTAAATTTCAGCGCTTCCTCTAACAGGTAAGAGGAATCTTTTTGTCGGCTAACTAATTCATGACTTCGTACAGTTGTCCACTTCAAATGCCTCCAGTTGACTTCTGAATTTCTCCCTTTGCATTTACTGATTTCTAAAAATGTGACCAAGCCTTCTCGGGAATTCAGTTCCTTTAGTCTTATGCTTTTATTGTTTTGGAGTTTAAGGTTCACCTTTTATTGTTTAGGTTTAGGGTTTAGGGTTTAGGGCTAATTTCTAAAGTTTACTATCTACGTTTAGGTTTCAGGGTTCAATTCTGGGATTTAGATGTACTTCTAGGATGTAGGGTTAAATTGTAGGGTTTAGGGTTTAGGATTTATTTGTAGGGTTTTGGATTCAATTTTAGGGTTTATGCTTTAGCTTCATGGGATACTCTTCAATCTTTGGTGTTCTTTAGGCTTCAGTGATTGAGGTTTACACTTCTATTATATGATTTAGGATTCACAAATATTTGTGCATAAGATGTGCTTCAGTTGATGGTTTAGGATATATTGTCTACAACCCATTCGTATAGGTTATATTTTTGAATCGGGAAATTACATCTAAATTTTTAATTCAATTGTTTTTGAAATTATTCTTTAAAATGAAGAATGACAAACATTTCTACATTTCATTCTTTCCAAGAATGATGTCAAACTTCTGAATATGTGAAAGCAATTTCATATATGTATGAGGTTTATACATATAAACCTTGAGTCATTTTTTTTTAATCTGATTTATTCGAGAGGACTTCAATTTCACTTCATATGCACTCATATTATAAAATCTAAAACACAATTCATTAGCTTGGTGATTTTCTGTCTTCTTCAATAGAATGTACTAAAGCTTGGAAGGCTTTCACAGGTTAGGGTTGCTCGTTTACAAACAAAAATTCAAATACAACTAAAACTATTAGTTCTTAATAATAAGAAAATTAATTATAATATTTCATGGTAGGCTTGTAAGTATAGTTCAATCTTCCAACCAATAGAGTTAGTTCTTCGAAAGAATAAAAAACAATTCTAAACCTTCCAAGGCTTTAAGGTATACTTCAATCTTGCAGCTGTTACTAATAGTCCTTGAAATGTAGGCCCTCAATAATCCTTTAATTTCTTCTTTTCAGGAACAAAATCAAATTTACGTATTTTGTATGGATACAAAATTTTACTTGTTTAGAAGTTTGCTCTGGTCAGCCTCATGATTCATAAAACAAAATAATTACTACAACATTTGATTTCCATGGGCAATTTTCAATTTATGACCACAAATGACCAAAAATACATTAAGAGAAACCAAATACCCAAATCCTGCCATTTTTTGTCTATAAACCTGAAACCACAAATGTCATGCAATTCACGTTCACAATAGGCAAAAAAAATTTGTTCAAGTTGGCATGTCTTAGAACATTTGATTTCCATGGGCAATTTTCAATTTATAACCACAAACGACCAAAAATACATTAAGAAAAACCAAATACCCAAACCCTGCCATTTTTTGTCTACAAACCTGAAAGCACAAATGTGATGCAATTCACGTTCACAATAGGCAAGAAAAATTTGTTCAAGTTGGCATGTCTTAGAACATACGTTTTCTATGGGCAATTTTCAATTTATAACCACAAACGACCAAAAATACATTAAGAAAAACCAAATACCCAAACCCTGCCATTTTTTGCCTACAAACTTTAAATCACAAATGTCATCCAATTCACGTTCACAATAGGCAAAATTTTTTTTGTTCAAGTTGGCATGTCTTAGAACATTTGATTTCCATGGGCAATTTTCAATTTATAACCACAAATGACCAAAAATTCATTAAAAGAAACCAAATACCCAAATCCTGCCATTTTTTGTCTACAAACCTGAAACCACAAATGTCATGCAATTCATGTTCACAATAGGCAATAAAAGTTTTTTCAAGTTGACATTTCCTTAAACATGTCATTCCTATGATTACCTTTGCATTTCTTGACCACAAATTGCGTAATGTACATTTATAAACCAAATGAACCTAAACTTTGCCATTTTCTTTTTTGGAACCTTAATAAAACCAGAAATGTCATGCAATTTACATTGAGAATAGGAAAAATAAATTTGAAGAAGTTGGTATGTTTTTTTATCCTACTTCATGAGGAGGCCAAGTTTATTCATCCTATTGGGTAGGGCCAAAAGGATGATTTGCAAGCTACAGAACAAAGTTTTGAAAATGTTTTTTAAATATTTGCTTTTAAAGTTTGTATATTACAATAAAATTTTGGGCATGTAAATTCGAAGAGAACATTAGCTGTCTTGTTTGACGTCTTTTGCAATGTCTTTTGTCATTATTGTTGCATACATTGTTGATTATGATTGTCATTTGTACACATTATAGATTACATATATCGCAATTAACTGTTCATCTAACTAAAACAGTATTATTCAAAAATATATAGAAAATTATGGTAAAGTTATAATGTTCTTTACTAATTCAATTGTCAAGACCCTTGTTACATTCTTGGTATAAATGCATTCATATATGGAAGAATTGAGGGGAATGCCATGACTTTTGTTACGACTTGAAGCTAAATTTGTTCATGTTGCCAAAAAAATTTATATGAATTACTGATAAAAGGTAAAGCCACTTTTTAAAATGCATTATGTCATTTGGGAATTACAAAATTACAAAATAAGAATTCATCTTGAAATCTTATGGTTGAATGTCAATCTAACTTCAACATATTATTTTTGTATGTTTTTTATATGAATTTCAAAACACCTCATACTTTTAAGAGTTTTTAGAAATGATAGGATTGAACCATTATTCCAAATGAAATGGTAAACCGCATCCATGGAATTGCACAATATAAGAAGTCGTCATGGTATCACGAAGGCCAATGTCCCTTCTACAAGTTCTTTTCAGATTTTTTTTCATGTGAAATCTGTAAAAGTTTAAGAAATCTTGTACAATACCAATGCATCCTATCATTCATAAATTCTTTAATATTACGTGGAAGCAACCCCGTGCTTATGCAGTGAACGAGAAACACTAAAGTTCTTAATAGGCTTTCCGATATTTTTCCAAAAGCAAATGTATACAAAAGTTCACTTTTTTCTCCTTGACCTACTTTTTAATTTTTTAAATTAAAAAAAAAACATTTATTTGTAAAATAGTAGGATGTTTGAAAAATCATCAACATTGCTTGCCATTTCTTAATCCTATTTAATAGAACCATGTTAAAATATCAAATGCTTGAAAAAAGTTAACTATTTTCCACTACAACAGATACACAAAAGATTACATTCATTTTTTTTTCTCTTACTATCCATTTTATTGGATTGTGACTTTTTCACTACTATAGGTTAAAAAAGAAAAAATTAAGCCTTCAATCTCAATTGTCACTACAATCAAGAAAACGCTATTCAAAGAGAATGGCTAGGGCATGCAATTTCTACCAATTCTACGTGTAGGGTTTAAATTTTTTTTTTTGGGCATTAATCTTTATGTTTGGTTAATAATTACTTGAAACAAAGGTGGGACAAAACATGACAACTCCTTTCTGATTAGCCCCCATTTCTAATGAATACAATATTTTCTTTTTGTGATGGTAGGGTGTTCGTAGCAATTTTAATTTGTTCATAGATTTAAAAAAAATTATGGCATCTTTTTTAATTTTATTCTTGTACCTAAGTTAAAGAAGATAACATTTAAACAAGTTGCAGTGTACCTTAAGCTAGTAAAAATGGGATGGATACTCTATTTTGGAAAATGTATTGTACAGCATTCGTCATCAAGTCTTGATGAATGTAATCTTAATGTATAGGAGTTTAATTCGATAAACCGTAAACTATAAACCGACAGGTTCGGTGCCGAACCTCGCATTGCTTTGTTGCCAAGCCTCCACGCACGGCAGTATCGATCCTGATGTCGAGCCTAGGCTTAGGTCTGGTACCAAACCTAAGCAGCAGGGTCAGGTGGTCATCATCTCCACCTAGGGGAGCCATTTTCGGGCGCGCTCATTTTCCTCTCTCCCTCACGCGCATCCACCTTGTCGCCTTCTGTCCTGCTTTGTGTCCCGCTATTGTGTGTGTTTGTGCATGCGACGAGGGTAATGCGTTTGTGAACGATGCTTGCGGTTTAGTGTATTGAGGTATAAGCGTTGAGGGTTTAGGCGTCGGCGTCACCATTGCGCCCATTCTGTTTCGGGGGTGGTAGCTTTCAAGAACTGTGTAATTCAGTTTGGAGGTCTTAGCGTGTTTTGGGGGGAGTGCGGGAGGTGGCATGAGCGGCGCTTTCAGGTGGAGCGGTTTATCAATTGGCACGAGCAGCTCCTGAACTTCCCGTTGGGAACGAGTTCAGGTGAGTGAAATGTGAAGTTTGTTGCGAAAGCCGAAGTTGATTGTAATTAAGCTCAATTGATTAGTTGTAAACTTGTTTTTCATTATGCAATCGTAACAATTCTCTTTTTGGGTGAGATCGTGCGTAACCGAGCATGTGTTTTCTTTGGCAGGGGCTCGGATTTCATTTGGATTCCTTTTCTTCATCAACAACTTCGATCGATATCTTCGTAAGTGACGGTAAGAATCTGCACAATTAGTCTTGTTTTTTGCTGTGGATTTAGGGTTTTGCTTCTCATAGCGAATGTAGGGATTCAAGTCGTTGGGTTTAGGGTTTAGGAACGTCTAAGGGTTCTTTATAGACACAGTAATAGAACCCTGAATCACTTCTGAGCTGAATTGTAAATTAGTTGTGCAGTGGTTTAGGTGAAATAGTATTGTACAGTTTGTAAGGGAAATTAGGGTTTAGGGTAGCGGACACTAAAAGAGAGCACATTATCAGTTACTTCTAGAGAAATTCGTATGGATTATGGTTTAGTGTAGCAGGGGTAATTGGTATCATCGATTCGACGATACTGCATTAGGGTAGTTGGTTTAACAGTAGAAATGATCGAATTCGACGTTTTGTGACATATCCTCGACCCGATGATAAGAAGAAGAATTCCATAATCATGATAAAGTGGAACTCGTAATTTGAGACCGAAAATGAATTCAGTAAGAGAGGCGACTGTTATCATCGAACCGATGATAACAGTAACAGAGCCAAAATTCTCAAGCAAATTAAAGCAACCGCACCTTGAAACTGCTTATTGTCGACCCGATGATGTCAACCCCACGTAATTATGTACATGAATTTGTTTTTTATTCTCAAAACAAGAAGTAGTAATACTAATATCTTGGAAACTAACTTTTATGTAGACCCATTCTGGATATTGCAATAACTTTAATTCGGGGAATTGTGTCTTATCCTCGACCCGATGATATGAAAAAAGTCCATAATCAAGAAAGAGTGAACCTCGTAAGTTGAGACCATCCCTAGATTGTTCACCATTATCATCGACTCGACGATACGATAGCATTGAAAGAACTCTCAACTACAGTGACGTTTTATGTTTTTCTGAAAGCTTATCCTCGAACCGATGATGTACACAAACAGTCTTACATATAGGGAAAGAGAAAATAATGTTTCTCTTATCATAGATCCAATGATAAGAGATCCTTGAACATCAATATACAAACATCCGGGAGGAAAATGGCTCAATAAAAAAAAAACTATTAAATCGAAACTAGAAACGTAGAGGAAATCTTATGCTTAAGCAATAAGGGTTCAAGAAATCGTCCTCACCGGAATTGTACACCTCAGATGGTATAAATAAATTGTAAATGATTATCATCGAGTCGACGATACGCGCAATGAAGAAATTAACCATACATTTTGTCCTCCAAATACAAGAATGTCCGCCATGGAGACAAACGACGGCTACGACTACTCTGCAACTGAGTACCATCTTCAACCGTTTGTGAACCCGTTAGTTGGCGAGCCCTTCATTGGGGAGATGGAGGACAGCTACGATACACTCTGGCAATTCAAAGACCATATTCACACATGGAGCTTTGGTGTGAATCGGTTTCAGAATTATGTTTACCTCCGATACCGGGTTGCAGGGATGACGACATATATTCCTTAGAATATCAGGGAGAAAGTGACACTTATTGAGGAGCACCAAAAGAATTATGTTTTGATTGTGCTGCGGGAGGTGGACGATGATGGAAAATCGAAAGAGCATTGTCATTCTGTCGTCATAGACGTCAACGGCTACCATGGGAAATTTGATTTGGATGCTCTCATGACCTTTCTTGAAGGTGGTGAAATGGATGCATTGAACGCACAGTTCGTGAAGTCTAGCTTTGTTCCCTGGAAAGACAGCACGGCCCGGTCGAACGCAAGCAGACTGCGGCTAATTTTCCAGACACTGGACCGGTATGCCTTAGAAAACGTTCAAAGGCAACCTATTCTTGGCCACCCCATCGATTAGAGGCAACGCGAGCAAACATCAACTCTAGCCGCGAGAGTCTCCATGCTTTCATGGTCTGGGAGCCAAGTGACGAGGCCCGGTCAATCACGTTCAGAGCTGAAGAAACGAAACGCACCTGCTCGAGAAGGAGAATCAAGCAGGAAACGGAAGAAAAGTCTTTCGTCTGCTGTAGTAACAGCTGGCAGTTCTGGTTCGGCACTTACTACAATGCTGTCAGCCAGTCCAGCACCTACTTAGTCTGATAAAACAGACTTTGAGAAGTTCTCGGTCATCCAGAGAGAGTTCTGGAAAGAACACAAAAATTGTTTTTTGTTCAACAGTGAGACAGTAGAAATTGACATCAAACAGTGCATTGTGGCAAAGCCAGAGTACGTCATTCGTACTCTTCAACGCGATATTGTGGATGTTGTAAAGAAGCAGCTGGTTCAATTGATAGACGCTAAGCAACGGCAGAAGGTTTGCCTCACCCTTGTTGGCCTTCAAGATAAACTTCTCGAAGAGAGGCCGGAGACATGGGATGAAATTAAAGATGGCAAATTCATGATAATAAACGGCCAGCACAGCATTATTGCCTCTCAGGAACTTCAAAAAAGTGGTTGTGGAGAGGCTCAAAAAGTAGAACTGCAAACATGGGATGCATATATCGTGTGGTTGCTCGACGATAACAAACTAAGGAACATCTCGAAGTTCTACAACTGCACTAACCATTTGAACCACACGCAGCCGACGTGGGGTAACCAAATTATTAGTTGCAGAAGCATCTGGGCCACGTACGAGCACCCCACTGACACCCACTCAGAGGGTGCCACAAGAAAAAACCAAGCCGTTTTTAAGCTCGACAAATATACGGTAACCTAAACTCGTCCCATTATCGTCGTGTCAACGATATCGATATGAATTCCACGTTTATTTGTGTTTGGTTCTGAGGATGTGATGTGGGGAGATTCAAACCTTGAAGTGTGGTTTCTATCTTTCTCAAAATGTTCTGCCTATCATCGAGTCGATGATAGGGTGTTGGAATGTTAATTTTTGTTGACATTTTGTTTATTTTCTGTTCAATCAGAGTTTCATCGATGCCGTCATCGAGCGTTTCAGGAACATTAATCCTGAAGGAGACGGCGCTTCGATTAAAGGTACAACAGAGCTCAAAAACGAGATCCAAATTATCACACTGCCAGACAACCTCTGGGCATTCTGGGAGAGTTTTTTGACGCAACACTCAGAGGGTTCTCTAATCGATCCCTTGACCTGTGAGCCTTATAAAGCCGCGAAGGGCTTTAAAATAAAGAACATGTCCCTGAAGAGGGAGTTCTTTAAACACTCGGGCCATTTCACGGATGTTGACTTCGGTGCAAACGCGGTTCACCTTCTGGGATTAACTCCAGGACGCATAGCCTTGTACCCAAAGGTTTCGGTCTCTGCGACGAGAGTCCTTGTCCCTGACAACATGACCCACAAGAAGTGGGTTGAGCGGAGGAAGAGTAAGAAAGTTGTCCTTTAGGACTTGATGGCAATCAATCCGGCTCTGAGGTTCTTTAACAGTGGTGGTGATGTTATTGACAAGACCTGGAAGGCCTGGAAAGCCAAACATCGCTTTACCTCGGCCTCCTAGGATTTTTTGCTCACGCAACCCTTTGCTGACTACTTCAAGAGACGCCTGCGAAACGATGCTTGGCTGAAGAGAGCGAAGGATCTTGAGAAGCCATTTCCCAGGGTCCTGTATATGTTTAACAGGTTCATGAAGTTGAAGTATCAGCTACCAGACCTCACTGGAGGTGTACAGATTCGTGGGGTGGACTACGTAAAGAAGGCGCTGGTAACTAGCTCCAGTTATTGATACGATTCTCGGGATGTGAGGTTTGCCCTAGTGGACTTGAGAATCGCTCCAAGGTCGAAGCCCACGAAGACGACCAGCGCCGTCGACAAAGTACTGAACTTTCTGTCAGCAAAACTGGAACCGAAGATCACCACCCCGAGCATCTGGCTTTTCGTCTTGCAGGGGCCGCAAGATACGAATGCCGCGACGGCATTCGCAGCATTGAAGCTGAAGAACTACGATTGCGTATTGTCCTCGTATAGACCAGCGCGGGCGAAGTTGCTCGACAACGTGACAAACTGTGGCGTAGCTCCAGATGTGCCACTCGTCTTCTGTTTTAAGAAGAATGATGAGTTTGCTTCATCATGCCGAAGCTTGGTGAAGTCATTATACAGATGTCCCGTCGGGAACGTGTACTTCTCTGAGTGGACGAAGAACACTGAGGCGAAGTGGAGAATTGAGTCTTCAGAACTCCGTATGGAGTTCTATTTAGATATGCTGCAAGCTTTTGTAGTGCCTGAAGAGAACGTCCTCGGCGTCTTCGCGGGAGCGAAGTTCATGCTCGCCGCAAAGGTATTATTTCCTAAACCATTATAGTTATCATCGAGTCGACGATACCTTCTCGCGTATTCCCTTCTCTAATTTAGGGCTACCAACATACTCTAAAGGATTCCAACTATTTTATTGTCGAGTCGACGATACCTTCTCACGTATTCCCTTCTCTAATTTAGGGCTACCAACACACTCTAAAGGATTCTAAATATTTTATCGTCGTGTCGACGATAACCTTGGTAGCATGTAATTTACTTCGTCGTATTGTTCTGGAATTAAATATAATTATCTCATTGTTGCAGATGTTCGGGGCATATTACTATGGATTCGTTCATAGGTTTGAGGTGAAATCATATCAGGCAATTGCCCTTGTGGCCAAGAAGATGGATGATCGTGACTTCATGATGAATAACTCACCATACTCCATGACGTACGTGAAGCCCAAAACTCGTGAACCGGAGTTGGTGCACTCCAACTCCCCCCCTTCGCCTCCCATAACTCTAGTGTCGCCGACGAATGAAATTCGACCAACCCCTCAGGTGCGGGAGAATGTCGGTCCACATGTGACTGCAGATCTAGGGGTGCAAGGCATAGACAAGTATGGGACAAACACGTTCCAGATTTACCTCTGGACGTCCATGCTGGCAGTAGTCCCCACATCCGCGGCGCCAGACAATGTCCCCGCACCCACGGCGCAAGGCAATGTCTCCCGACCCGCTGCGGCAGGTGTTGCCTCCGTATCCGCTGCACCGGGTACTATCTCTCAACCCGCTGCTACAAATCTGGAGTTGGTCAAAGTCCAGGCCGTCCAAGAGCAACGTCCCCAATCCTCTTCTGAAGAAGAGAATGAAGATAACGAAGGTGATGGGGAAGAAAGTGAGGGGGGAGAAGGCGATGGGGAAGAAAGCGAGGAGGGAGAAGGTGAGGGGGGAGAAGACGAGGACCTTGAGACCGATTCCGATTGGGAATGGCAACAGGCGGAGCGGAGGACGAAGAAGAGGCAGGACGAAGATTCATTGGGCTTCGGTGGGGAAGAGGACTCGTTTATGAACGACCCTCCCAATGAACACGAGGAGGCTTCCGGCGACGAGGTCGTAGTAATGCAGGAGAGGAGACTCCCCGTCGGTGAGGTCGACAAGGATGGGAAACCCCTCTTCTACGACTTCGGGGATGACGACGACCCGATGGACCATCCGCACGAATCCGATCACGATGACGAGGACCACGACGGCCCCTTCAAGCAGGTTGAACTGAAACCGATCATGTTGCCTGGCGGAAAGACGATTAAGGTGGAGAAGGACTATTGGGCAAGGGAGGAAGAGGTGAGGGATAAAAGGATCGCCCGAGAGGAGGAGAGGAAGGCCAAGGACAAGGAGTTGGCTGACACCAGACGAGAACTCCTCGCGGTCACTCAGGAGTCCGTGGAGTCCAAGCAAAAGCTTTCTTCGTTGGAGCTTCAAGTCCAAAGACTTGCGCTGATCGTCCAGACTCAACTAGGTCAGACGCCCGTCCTACCGTCACCTGCCACATCCACCATTCCAGTCCCTTCCGGAGTCCAGGAATTGGTATCAGGGCTTCCGCATCCTCGAGTTGAGGATACTGCCGCAGTCGTCTCATTGGCGGAGACTGAGGTTGTGAAATGTACTCCTGCATCTCAACTCCAGTCAAGAGCATCCTCGCCGGAACTCGCCTCGTTTGAGGTTGCCGTGCCTCCACTGCGAGGGCCTACTGAAGGGGAAGCTCAGGATTATCGTCGACTCGACGATATCCAAGAATCTCATGCGATAGAGCCCATTGCCTCAGCGCCTCCACCTTCCCAAATGATTGAAGAGGTTCAGAGGACTGTGGAGACCTCTCCTACGATCGAAGAGGAGGAGAGGTTGGACTACGGGGAGAACAACCCCGACGAGGAGGAACTCCAAGCTCCTGCGGTGGCAATGGAGGAGCAATCTACGCAACAAACAGCTGAATCCGCGCAGGTAGAACGACTGAATTCTTATGCTTTGGATTGATTAGAAATTCCTGGGATCATGTGGTTGACTTGGTAGAGTTAGACGGTAAACATTCTGATTGGGTTTGAAATCTCATTGTGATTATTGCTATTTGACAGGGGAGGTCACTACTCCTTGAAGTCCTGGCGCTGACGGAGAACCCGTCCGCAGCGGGCAGAGTGTAGAAAATATTGTAGAGTAGTAATAGAATGTGCAGTTATGGCGGCCTGAACGTTTTAGAGATGTACATTATACAACATGTAAATAAAAAGTTGCAGAATTTTCAATCCACATTAGTGAACGTGTCTAATTGCATTCCCTTGTCGATGTTTTTGGCTCAGTTCGACGTAGATGTCAGCTTGCATCCCCCGCTACCCATGAAGCCAATTCCTAAGGGAAGGGTGCAATCGAGTAGCAAGGTGCAATGCGTCTCTCCGCACTTTGGCTTTACCAGTCTTGCAGTTATTCAGGTAACTCCAATTCTTTATTGTTTTTCTTTGATCAGGTAGTGTCGCAGGCAGGAGGAGAGGTCATATGGAAGATCGAGCATCCGATCATGCCTCCGTCGAGGAGGAAGTGGTTGAACATTGTCTTCGACCTGAACGGGGTACTCTGTCACTCCTCGTCGGCGAAATTCGGCAGAGATTTCAAGCACTACAAGGTCGAAGACAATGTTCTCAGCCATCAATACCCGACCATCATCGGGTCCAAGGCCGTTTTCGCTAGGCTGAATGTCGACGACTTTTTGAAACAAGTGTCCGAAATCGCGAATAAGGTCGTGGTCTGGTCGTCCATGTATAAGTATAATGCGGAGGCCATCATGGGACACTTGTTTGCGAGGTGCAGGCCGCCCTTCAACGTCCTAGGACAGGAAAACTACACGAAGATAGAGTACAATCCCGGGAAGTTCTTCCACCGTGGTCCGAAAGAATTGAACATGAAAGTCCTGAAACATGGTTTGTTCGACACTATCGGTAATGCGGGGTCGTCGTTTTCGACGGAGGACACCCTACTCATTGACGACTCTCCCGAAAAGAGTGTCTGCAATGAATCCGGGAACGCCATCTTCCTCCAGACCTGGAGCTACCTCAATCGAAGGGATGACATCCTCATGGGACAACTACTCCCGTGGCTCCGATGGCTGCATTCGGGGTGCAACCCCCACGGGGGGCTGCTTCAATATGTAGATGAAAATAGGATAGGCAATAAACCCCCTCTCTCCCGACCATTTTCACCTCAGGGAAATCCTTGAGGTCATGAGGGAGTCGGCCGATTGTATGAACGCTCGTTTTGAAGTGCCCGTGGCGGGCATCACCATCAAGAGACGTCGGCGTTGTAGGAAGTAGATTTTTTTGATTGTAGAATTAGGCATCGAGGGAGTCCAGGCAAATGGTATCTAATTTTTGTATGTACGTCACGTTTTTTGATAAATATATATATATAAAGTATTTTTCATGAGATTGTGTCTCCGTTTTCAAAATAATGTGTTGCGTAAATCCTCACGGATACCGCGTTCCACATGCATCTATGTACTCATAGAACGGATTTCTTTGGATTTGGAACTATCATTTTATTGCAGGTTGGAGCTTTTGCTTTCACGCCTGGCAGGGAGAAGCTCACGAAGAGCCTCCTCTCTGGTTCAGAGAAGCAATCGTTGTGCACCTCCGAATCTCAAGGTGGGAGCTGCGAAACAATTCCGTGTCCAAACCGTACATGTTGTGTGAAGCGACGGATGCGGCGTCCGCCGCCATAGACTTTTCTAAGGGAAACATTGAAGACGGCGTCGTCGACAGTCCCCCGAGTCGCACGATAGGGAGGACTCCCATCTGCTCGCCGTCGCCATTGAAACGGACATCCTCGAGTCGAGGAAGGTCCTGGTCGCCGACTCCGCAGAAAGACGGAGCGACCAGCTGAAAGTTGGAACTCCCTGTCGAAGATGCGAAAGTGCATCTTCGACTCGAGGATAATGTCCCGGCTCCCTATCTGACGTCCACTAACACTACCATTGCAGTGAAGTCCACGAGTACACCTAGGGAAGGGACCCAAATTGAACCTGTCGCTTCCGAACAAACTGTCCGCCTTCCTCGAATCGAGGATAATCCAACACGATCCTCCAAGTCCACTGGAACGAGATGTCTGCTAGTTGCGGACAGTCTTTTCCGTCAGCGAATTGTTCGAGATCATCGACGCTCTTTGGAGGCAATGTCAATTGGAGATACCTTTCCGTACATAGCTAGTGTGAAGGCCTCGTTGCCCAGGCCGCCACAGCGACCATCCAAATCTCTCTCTACTTCAGGAGGTCCTCAAAGAACCCTAAATCCATCAAAACGAAAAGCCTATGAATGCCATAGTATGAGCGAGACCAAAGCGTTGTACAGGGAAAGGGGGTCGCATTATTCCTCTCGACGCGAGGACATCTTAAGGGGTCTCACAAAGCTAAAAGGCATAGAAGCAGGAACAGTAAATAATAGAGATGGCCTAGAAAGAGAAGGCAACTCTGAAAGCTAATCACTTTCAGATCTTTTTACTATAAATAGAAAGTTCTATGAGCTCGCGCGTCTTAGACTGAGAAGGTCCTTCCTTTGTGTATAGTCAAGTCTAAAACTTAGTATCCAAATGACATGAGGAAAAAGTGGAAGAAGTTGAGGGCTTCATGACTATACATTGACCTCGTTCAAGTCTTTCATTTGATTCAAAATCAATGATAGAATTTCACAATTCATGCACTTCAATAAAACTTATTGAGAAAAGTTGTATGTTGCTTGTGCATGCAAATGCCCAAGGTAATTGATTCATTTCATTCCTTTGGAATTCAAATTTTTGGTTTGGCTTCATTTACAAAACCATTACACATTGTGCAATCGACTATCTTCTTTCTTTATAAGTCTCCCAAATTATTTGAGGGAACTGCAACTTGGCCTCTACTTATCATTGGATTCAACATCTTTTTCTTCAAGGGCAACTTCGTAGTCATTTTTGAAAGTCTCAAAATCACCTTTTTGTCTCATTTTAACGAATAAGGCCTTTTGGGACTTAATTCAAGAGTTGTTAGGATTTTTGGCATGAACTCGTAGTGTTGGAGTCTATTTCTAAGATACCTACAATGGTTTCTCGGCAAATGACCCTTATATTGGTAAATGGAGGGGCATTCCATGAGGCCTACATAGTGTTGGGTTTTCTTTTACGCAAGTTGATCCAATGCAAAGTTGGCAATTCAAACATCAAATGGACTTTCCTACATCATAAAAAAGAAAGAGAGGACAAGATTCTATATGAAAAAAGATTTTTCATGCGAATAGGGGAAGATTGCATTGATTGGCACGCATTGCAATACAAAAAAATGTATGATGATAAATGACTATTTTTACAGTGAGTCGACTTGTTGGCCCTTTGCATTTTGCAAATTTGTCAATCCTAAGTGGTCACATAGCGATGTGGAAGTGAAGCCTCGTGGGAGCAAGCGGTTGATCGCTCCGCTGATCGCTTCCCATGGGAAAGAGCGTCTCCACCCGGACTCCGTGTTTGAAAGCTTCCTACTCGGGAACGGCCTGTTCATCCCCTGGATCCTCCGTTTGCAGCCCACTGTCACAACTCACGACTGATCGATGACGAGTGACGAGTGACGACCGGATACCTGCGCCGATACTGTAGCTGCCTTCCGTTAGATCAGTGACCCAGTCATCCGAAGTAATGAAACACAGGAGTATCATTTCAGATTCTACCGACGCGGGTCCTGGCTGGTCCAGAATTGAAGTCAACACTTTTCCAAAACCACGGGTCCAAACATTGACCCTTCAATCATATAATTTATAAAAAGCTGAAACAGCAGGATGGAAAGGTCCGCCTACCTTCGCCACACTTGCATAGAACACAATGAAAGCTTAACTTAGTTGCTGTCTGTCTGCATCCCAAAGTACTCACTGTCTGTCTGTGTGTGTGACCATATATGCTTGCGGTGTACTCTCCAGCTGCAAATCGATGTTCACTCTATCGATCGTAGCATTACTTCAAGATGAATTGAAAGCTGCTGCAGCAGTTAGAATTTGATGAAGTCGAGTCGATAGTGCGCGCTCATCTCTACTGCAGAGCTCGGCTGGGTGTGGTGGACCGGAAGTGTTTGTGGTGGTCGTGCATGCAGTGTTTTGAAGCGTGTGTTCGTGGATTGATTGTCGGGAGGAATCAATGGCACTGTTGGTTGGGGGTCTGGCTCTCGCTTACGGAGCCCGGAAGTACCACAAACATGAGCAGAAGAAGCGCAACGCCGCCGAGTACGACTACAGGGACCTGTCGCTGCGTTCCGCGCTGTCGATGCTAGTTCACGGCGTGTACTTCCGAGATCTCGATCGCGTCGGCGACACCGCGGCCACGTGCTTGGGGTATCAGAATGGGCGGGCGGAGAATTACGGGAAGCGGCACTGGCTGCCCTTTCGACCGATTAAGATGGATGCTCATGAGCTCAAGAAACTGGGGCTGGAGTTTCTGATCCGCAAAGACGGCCATCCTAACGACGCCGCTCCTCGCTTGGCCATAGTGATGAGGGGCACCATCCCGCACAAGTTGGGCGACCTGGTGGCCGACCTGAAGATTTCCGTCGGACGTCTCCATGTAACCGGTCGCATTCGTCGCACGCAGGAGCTTGTGTGGGAGGTGGTGCAAGCGTTTCTAAGGGGCTACGGCACCCAGGAGGAGATTTGTCTCACCGGGCACTCGCTCGGGGGCGCCATAGCTCTCCAGGTGGGGAGGTACTTGGTTGGTTCTCACGGAGTCGCCATAGACACACACCTCTCAACCCGCCTTTGCTGACGCTCGTCGACTTCGCCACGCTGAAGGCATTCCCCAGGCCCAGCGCTCCGCACAACCAGAGACAGAGAGATCCCAATGTACGGGATGCGTCCAATATGCAAATTGTGGCGAAGAAAAACCCCTCGGGTTCAGCCGTAGTGTGGGAGGTGCTGTTCGAAGATAACAGAGCCCTGGAAGCCGAGTGGACGCAGTTCCAGAAGTTGGAGCATTGGATGCCGCATTTCTACCTCAACCCTGGCGACGTCGTGTGCCATCGCTACATCAAGTACTTCAAGAAACGGCACGAGATGGCCACATGTGGAGCGCACCTCATCTCTCCGCAAGGCATCCTCACGCGCCTTCTTGGGAAGGACGCCAAATACATCACAGATGTGGTGCCTTCCGCCAATTTGTACATCAGCACTTGGGAAAAGCAGAACCCTGTTCTGGCGCACAGTCTTCGGCAGTGGCACAAGTACACCGACGAGAAGATCGAGCTCCATCACTTTCAGGCTCAACTGCTCTCCAGTACTCGTCGTCACTTGGCCCAGGCTTACGAATTGGGTAAGACCATGTTGCGACCGCAGAAAGGGGAAAAGCACGATCGAAAAGCGCCAGCATTCACAGGTGCTTCAAATCCCAAAGCTGCTGTCAAAGCTGTAGCTGCTGGTTACGGGACGTTCTTGCAAGCAGGGGTTGCTGTTGCTGGATACGAAGCTCTCCTTCTACAATATGGCTACAATGCCGGGAAGCCAGCGGCAACAGCTTAGCCGTGTTTTTGTCATCAGGGGATTTGCACGTTGAGCCTCGGCCACTGTAAGAATCGAGAGTGGCTTACCGTGCTCAGAAACCCTAAATCCTAAATTGATCCGGTTCTGCTACCGGATTGCCCTGCCTGTTTGGCATGCGCGTCTGTGACTCAACTCACTCAAGCTTCCGTCGACATGAATTTCCGGATAGGAAAAATGGGTTTCAAAGTAGCTTGGGATGGAAAGAGTGCTTGCAATGTTGGATTGGGTGGGTCAGGAAGAGGAAGCAAATGATTAGGATACATTTTAACCTGATCTTTTCACTTACAGGCAGATGAATCCTTCGAAATCATGAAGACGAGTCTTCAATCACTAGGCGTGAAGATCAGTTTCAATGTAGAAAACTGTTATCCGGCTCCAATCCTAGAGGACTGCGACAACTTCAGTTCTTACAAACACATGGTCTCAAATCAGTCACTTCAATGAGGGACAACTTCTTGAGGACACATTGCCTCAAGTTGTAGACATACTTCAATGTAGAGGTAGAAAGTGGTTGAAGTTATAGACACACTGATTTTGTGAAAAAAAAGGGTTGAATTGTTGACGAATGCAAGTGCACTAAGATTACAGCACATTTTGTTCAGTAATGAAAGTGACTCCTGTCAAGTTGTATGTGAAAATTAGGGTAGGCAGAAAGAATCGAATAAGTTGGGATCCACGAATAAGTTGGGATCCACGCTTTGTCGAGAAGAATTGCGCTAAGGCCCTTCCTTGATAATTGTATTCAATCGGCGTTCTGCACATGACGATGGCCTCATTTTAAAAGTTAAAAGCTTTATAATCTCTATCTACATCTAAAGGATATATCTTACTTGTCCAAAATCCAAGTAGGAACAAAATAATCAATCTCTAATACAATGAAGTTTGAAATTGGAAGGAAGTTTACTAAGGATATTTGTTCACTTATGAAAGATCATGTTAGAAATCCACCAAGCCATCCCAATCAAATCCCTAATTTGGGATTCTCTTCATTTGTAAATAGTAATATAGTGTAAGAAGAATTACCACTACATCAAGCATTATTGTCAACTACTTTTGTTTACAAATTTGTCCAATACAATTGTATACCTTAAGCAACCTCAAGATATGTTTTTTTTGACATTTTGACCCATTTTGACTTATCTTTCCACAAAACATCATACATGTATGTGAAAACTTGAGACTCAAAATATGAACTTTGTTCTTCACACTATGAAGCTCCAAATCCCTCATAGACTATAATAATTATTTTTCACCTCTACAACCCAAGAATGTTGGGATTTTGCCTTGAGCAATGACTTCAAGAATCATGAACCAACCCTCAGCCTCCCTCCCTGCTGCATTCATTTTCATTAACCCTATATTCCAAGCCTTACCCCTTCAAGTTCCAAGATGGTCTTTCATTTCAATTCCCTTCTCCAATTTGTGCAGATCAAAAATTAGTTTAAGAATTCAAATATACTTAACTACAAGTAAAGTAAAATCCACGGAACACTTGTTGATGCAAAGCAGTGCGAATCGACAAGAACATTATAAACTCCAGCAGCACCACCTACATCAAACAGGCATCAATTTGCCAATTGCAATCACTGAATACATGCTTCAGTTGTACCCAAATGAACTCACAGATTATCAAGCAAGTAGTTAATAATCACCATGGTAGTGGCCCAAGGTTGCACGATTCTATCAACTACTTCGTCGCTGGTTGTAAAAGCACAGAAATACAGAACGAGGATAACATTCAAACTAGGAATGAAAGCAGGGCACGAAGGAAGCCCTTCAGTTACAGGAAAGCATCTGGCCTTTCATTACATTTCTACTAATTAGTGATAAAAAAATTTAGTTTCAGAAACTCAATGTATTTTGGGGTCTTAAAATGTAAAATCTACAGAACACTTGTCGGTGCAAAGCAGCGCAACACCATAAAATTCGAAGCTCAGGCACTCCTTTTTCTTGACCAGTGAAACACATGCATGGAGCCAACCCTCAGATTGTCGTGATCAAGCCGAGAATCGACCACCATGGTTGGTAGTGGCAGGATCGGAGGTTGCGTAAGAACATGTTACAAGACGTCGCTGGTACGAAAAGGAGGTAAGCATCGAAACCAGAAAGCAAACTCTATACAGAAATGAGCTAGCCGGGTGTGGTAGTAATTAGGTTAAACTAGAAAGCAGGATGCGAAGGATATCCGAGCAGGAGAGAGAAGGCCCGTTTTGCGAATCAAGTCCGCTTTCTCCGCGGCTTTGGCAGCTTGCACATTCCGATCCGCCTCCGCAGCTGCTCTCATATCCGCGGCCTTCTTGGCGGCCATGGCCATTCTCCCTCTCATCTTCTCATTGGCATCAGCCAGGATCCTCTCAGTCTTGGCCTGCAATCCAATCCACGAGTCAAGTTCGCAAATCAAAGCTGGAATAGGGTAACAAATGTCAGAACTCAAGGGTAATAATGGACTGAGATCATGCGAAAGCAAAGCCTCGGGAGTGGCGAGGGATGTTGTTTCTCATAATAAGGCTCCTGCTTTCACATTACCAAACATAACCTCAATGGTTTTGGATGGCTGGATCTTCTTCAACCATGCTCAATCAGAGGTTAAAGCCGCCCTACGTTATGGACAAAAACACGCCCCTCCTCATCCAATAAGAGACTGCCATCTCTCCGTAAATGGGGTCCATTGAGGTTCTGTAATCTTATTGTCTCAAGGGTTTAAGCATTTTATTATATGTTTGAGTGACTTTGGGGAATCACTGCAGAGCTATGGATAGGTAAGTTCGGTGCAAGAGCCTCTTGTGATCAAATTTTTTTCATTCAAAGTCAAGTCACTGGGAGATTGTAAACCACTTATGAAGGGATCGTAGACAACCCCATTTCCATTCTATGATTAGTGACCTCACCCAATCAGCTCAAAAATTTAGGCTTACACCACTTGCTGGCCAAGTGAGTGGAAGAATACATGTAGAAGTGCTCTAGTTCTCAACAGTGTTGGACTCTCCGACCTCACATATGGCCTACTATTGAAAAATTGATGGCCTCTCCTCTCCCTTATAAAAACTGGAAATGTGGTGAAATTCGCTTACCTCAATCTTCTTCATCTCTGCTTCCGCTTGGGCTTGCTGGAGCTCCTCCCAAGCCTTGATCTTTGCCTCTTTGTTCTTATACCTGCCCAAACCACGTTATGTTACTGTACTTGAACCCTTTGCCGTTTACGTCATGTGTGGTTAACTCGTTGGAATACAAAGTTTTCTCAATTGGCACACATGAATGGTAAACCCATTTAAGCGGCTTATTTATGATGGAAATTATGGAAACGAAGTTAATTCATTGGACTAGCGCATATGAGTATCGAAACAATTATCTATTTGACCACAGGTGCTATAGTTGATATCACTATCGTTTCAATATTGGCGAAGTTTGTGTCAACATCAACATCTACTTCAATATTTAACACTATTAGGGACATCACAGCAATGCTTATAACCAAAATCCACAACCAAGACAATAATTCCCAGCTCAGTCCTACTTTATGACTGAAAAGTGTCAAGAAAAAATTAGATATCGATGACAAAAGATGTACAAAATCAAAACATGTGAGTCTATGAGAGCCTCCAGTTAGTTTTTGGTTTTGGTTTAGGATTCTTGCTCCATTCATGAGAGTCTAAGATTCCTCCTGAATACGCTTATTTTCAACCTGAGTAAAGCTTTCGCTCGATCAACCTAGTGTGACTGAACCTTTTTCTTGCTCGGTCTAGTGCTGGTCTTTGGAACATCTAGAGACAATCAATTTTGAAACTTCATAACTTTTTCACTCGATGTCCAAGTATCACATGCTAAAGTGCATTGGAATCCTCTTCCAGTTGCCAATAATCTCCAACAAAAACAATTCACATGAGGAAAAGAGAACTCCCAACTTGACTAGCGATTATCTTAGTCATCCAGTATACGAATCGTACGTGCTAAAGTGCGTTGGAATCCTCTCTCACGTCCTCGCCAGCAGCATCCAACAAAAATTATATCATGGAAGTAAGTTAGATGAGAACACTACCAACCTGATTAGCGCTTTCGCTTGCTCCGCCTCCTCCCACGCCACCGCCTTGGCCCCATTCATCCCTCCCCTCCCGAGCTCCCCACTCCCCCCTCGCAAGCTCGCCGCACACTCCCTCTCCTCCTCTTCCCGCGTCGTCCACACACTGTTCCTGTCCAGCAAGCCTCCACAATCCCCCGCCAGCTTCCTTAGCTCCAGCTTCGCCAAGTGACAGCTCTGCAACTCCAGCGCCTCCACCGCGCCTCCAGGAAACGCCCCCAAAGAACACGCTCTTCTGCTGCTTCCCATCCTTGCAGGCGTGTTGTGTCTAGTTGGGGAAGTCATCAACCCTGGCGTTGTGCACGTCGAGTTCCGTAAACTTTCAGCTGGAGTCATCTGAGTCCCCATGTCTCGAGAGCTACTGGGCTCAGGGAAACAGATGGGTGCCACAACGACTTTGCTGATCTCTTTCATGGACACGGAGCGTGTGTGCTTGGGAGACTGCGCGGGGGGGGATGCAAGTCTTTCCCTTTGTGTGTTCAAGATTTCGGCCTTCGACTGGTTGTCGTCTTCTCTGCACTGGACTGTGTCTTGGGGTGTCGGTGTGGATTGTTGGACCTGACCAGGTGCTGGTGGGGCACGGGGCGGATCGAATCTTCGGGAAAGGTCGCCGAAGGAGAGAGCTTTGGAACGCTTTTTCAGGGTGGAAGTGGTGTGGAGGGGGGAGTCGAGTTTGCCGGCGTTGATAAAAGCGTGCTCGAAGTGGGGCGACATGGGTTTCTCACCGGGGGGAGTGGCGTAGTCGGGGCTGTCGGCGCCGAAGGAGTAACGGAAGCTCTGAGCGCCTGTGATTGAGTTTCTTCGGCCTGGAAGCAGCAGAGAGATTGAGAGTTTATCAGCGAAAAAATGATGCAAGGTTGGTGGAGGAATACATTGAAGGAGGGCAGCAATTGACTGTCGAATTGATGGTCAAATACTCGTTAAGATAATGGCGTGTTTCGTAGCGATGAAACTGACATTCAAGTGCGGAAAAGTAAGGACACTAAAACATCCTTCATATGAAAAAATTAATACAAATTGACACTTTCAGTGCGTTAAGGATGATCACTATTCAGCACCAGAATGTAAGCAAGAAGGTGATTACACCAAATTCCATCGAACCAATCATTCAAATGGTTACTAAAAGCAGTTTGATGACGTGGGTGAACTCTGTTTCATTCGCACTCTAGAAAAATATAGCTTCTGAAAATTCGTTCATTAACCCTTAAGCGTCTCAATCCTTTTTTGAATTTTTGCACATTTTTGTTTCTAGCTTTGTACAGATATATCATTTACCAGAATTTAATGAATTTGGTCATTAAAGAAGGTTGTCTTTTCAAGATTCAAGTATTACATTTGATAAATGAGAAGTTAATTGAATGAAACAGGGCCTTGAAGCCCTTTGTTCATCGTCCAGAATATGGACGTCGGAGCGCTTCAGGGTTAATTGCAATTAAAAGTGATGGATGTAATATCGCCATATTCGTTTAAGTTAGAAGGCAAATTGGGAAGTTGTCAATTGGCAAGTTTCCAGAAGGCCATCTGGAACCTCTGGTCTACTCTAGTTACAGGGATTTGTGCGACTTGAATGTCAGAGTCTTGGCGCTATGAAACCTGCTACTCTGTATTATTTAACGAATACACGACCATTAATTAGGCACTGACCTGTTAGCTGAGTCGGCAAAGCTCGGTGATGAGGTTGCGCTGGGGACTGATCACTGTGACCAGGGCTGACAATCCACTTCTCTGCGTCATCCCATTTTGATGGAGGAGGCTTCGGAATCATACTTCCCATGATGGGCCCAGACAGAAACCGATGCGGGTAACGTAGACCAATAGGCAAATCTATCAAGCCAGTATCGAAACCATTAGATTCTCAAGTTCACTGATCCAACAAATACTGAATTAATGTGATTCTCAGCAACTGAATTTTGGTGAAAATATCCTGCGAAGCAATGGCCAACCTAAATCATTCGTAAACATAGCAACACGTAATTTCATGTAAGGTACAGGCTCTACAATACATCAGAGGCTCCATTGACCATCCATAGGAGATGGATTTGTCGTAAGTGTGAAAATATTAATCTACTATGATAACATTGGAATATTGCAATTGCAATTTTTAGCATAACACAAATTAAATGTGCGAAATTGAAGATAGTGCAAGTTTCTAGATTGCTGTAGGAAAGGTGCAAAATTCACTTGTATAATGAATGGAACCTCTCCCTACTGTATGGTGAATGCGGACTTTTCATGTACCTGCTGAGTTTGCCGGACTGAACGATCCAGCCCCTTTCTCCAATCTCGGGCTTGCAACAGAGAATGAAAGCGAGTTGTTGGAAGGAGGTGTCCCAGCTTGTGACCAGCTTGGAGAGAAGCGTATTAAGGGAGTGCCCGGGTAACCGAAATTGTTGGCTGCGCCTGGACCTACTGCAACTGGTCTACTAGCTCTCTTCGTGTCGTCCGCCTGATTTCCACTTGTTGACAGAAGCTCGGCAGAAAAGGTTGCAGCTGCTCTGGAGCTTTGATGATCTCTGCGTCGACTTCGGTTTCCGGATTCATGTGTGAAGCTTCGGGTGGAGGGCTCCTCCTCCTTCCCGTCCTGCTCCGAAGTACTTCCACATGAAGTCGAGGTTTGAGACCACTCACAGGGTGGAATGCTGCAGTTCTCGTCCTCCACTGCACACTGTTGCAAACCCCTGATGCTAGACTGCATAATATCGCTATTTGATCTTGGGATGGGGAGTTCTGATGTATCTTCCGCTGCTGCCAAGCAAAACATTTGTTTGAATTGACCTAATTATGCATCAATTATGCATCAATTCTGCGTGAATGGTTTACAAAAGCGGAAACCCTAAAACTGGCTGAGGAATGAATGAGTGAATGCATGCATGCACTCTCAGAAAGCATGAAGATAAAGTAGGGGTTCCATTAACCATACAGTACATTAGATGTTCCATTGACCATACTGGTGAACTTTGATTTTTGCTAAGTGTCTAAGCACTAAATCTGTTGACATTTAGTTTTTTGCATTTGATTTTTAGCTTTAACATAGATTAAATGTGCGAAGTTTGAGATGACACAAGTGTTTAGATTGTTGTGGGCAAAGGCTCATAGTCCACCTGTATGGTGAATGGAACCTCTTCCTTGCTTTATGGCGAATGGAGACTTTAGATTACAAGAAGATTTTTTATTGTTCATTATTCACCATCATGGAAGCTACCTTGCGAATATTTATTGCTCCGTGAAGCAGCTGAAGAGGAGCGATGTCCGAGTTCACCCCTTCCAGAATCACTGCTTCGTTCAGCGAACATTGAAATTGGTACCGTCTCTGAGGATTCCAGACCTGCGTACGTGAAGGTAAATACATAGTATCGGTAAGTCAATCAAAAGTGAGGCTGTATAAATATTTGAGAGCTGAAACGCCGACTATTTTACTACCCACTTCAAAATACTGGATGTGCAAGCATTATCAGAGATTGTTGAATAAAAACAGCTGCACGTGTTTTTGTAAGTCATGAAAACAGTTTTCCTCTTACTGACCATGCACAGCAATGGCCGTCTCCTCCGCCAGGCCAACATTCGAATTTGTGGCCTCCAATGCTAACGAGTGAGTCTCGGGAAGCGACTCTAAGGGACCAGAGTTCCCAACCTGTTGTAACCAAGGATGCACACATTTTGTCAGCAATTCTTTGGTCCAATATACAATGCCACAAAACCGAGCAAATTTTTAAAAACATTGGCCCCATAAAGTAGGGAAGAAAAGTTAACATTGTAACCATTGCAACCATTGTAACCATAACCCTGAGGCATGGCCATGTACCTTTCCGAGTTCGACCGAAGTGGAAGCAGAATCCATACAAGAGTCAGGGTCGCTGAATTCCCCGTCCGAGATGGAGTAGCCGCGGTCATGGCGAGGCTGTCCACAAGACTTCAAATGTGTAGCCTCTGAAAGCGTGTTATGCCTATCCATGCTGCTGGAAGACGACGACGCGGGGCTCACAAACCGCCTGTCCACAATCACAGACTTGGGGCTCAAGTCTTCCGGCTCTTTCCTCAAGCTGCAGTTGGCCGGTCGAGGTATCATCGAGTTGCGAAACGCAAACCGAGGTGGGGTGAGTGCACTCTCTGGAGGAGCCGGGAGAGCCATGGTGGAAGTATACCAAGCTTCTTCGATCAACACCTTGCAACAACACTGATTAAGTTGGTGTAATATTAAATATAGAACCGGAGAAACAATGCCCCACCCAGCTAGCTCATTCTATGGAGGCTGCAACCTCTGCACATTGAGCTATGGATGCCACCACTCATGCCATTGTGTTCTAATGAAAAATACTCCCTCCCCTGTTTGTTGCAAACAGAATGTGTGAAGACGGGCTCTCTCTCTCTCTTTCACACACAGTCACACTTCACAGCTTCCCAAAAAGTGCGCCTTAGCTAGCTTGTCCCATCACAGTCGCTGCAACGTAAGCTGGAGCTCAGGGTGTCCATTATTGAGCTATGGGTGCGCCAATACATGCATCAGAAGAGGAAACTCCTCAGTAGTACAAACTTGTCTGTACACATGTGAAAGCTTGTGAACCAGTCACATACGTATATCTCAATATGCCTGAAGTCCAGCTAGCTAATTTTCGACCGTGAGTGTGAGGCCTGCCAATAACTTCTCCAAACTCACTGTGCTGTCACGCACCTCTCAGTCCCTGTTGCGTGCGTGTTTCGAAGCGCGCTCTATTCAACTAACTTATCAACGCGGGTCAAAACTCCTGGATGAGCTTCTACAAAACTCCTGGAGTCTTCAACAATAGCACTCAAACCTTCTGGAGCCTTACCCAATGCGGCAGATTGGCCACGTACCGTTACCAGGAGATACCACAGCTAGGTAGCAACTCAGCCTCTCGAATGTCAATGTCGAGTAGCAAATCAATTCGCTCGATCGCAGCTGCAACGTCTCACTGTTTCCAATGCACCTTTTTCTGCACGCCAGGCGCGAAGTTAGGCCGGGTTATATAAATGATAACATGCCACTCGATGGATCTCGAACTGGTTGACCCTTCTTCTCCCTGCCCCCCGCAAACCATGATGGAGCTGAGTGAGACGAAGCAAGCAATGCAACAGTGGGTGGCTGCCGTCTTCTATCTTAGCTAGCTTAGCTTAGCTTCCCATGATCCAGTAACTTATTCCAGTGCCGTTGAGGGTGCCCATGCTTGGCAGAGGCTATGGGAGCATCATTCTGGAGGGGCAAGGGAATAACTGAAGTTATGATGTGGGAGATCGACAGCGGAGTAAATGGAAGGTGAGGAGGTTGCTCTCCAGGTGCAGGCAACAGACAGAGCAGCACTGTAGCGTCGCTGCAACAACAGGAGGGGAAGCAAGTTAGCAGCAGAGACAGCCTGAATTTATGAGGGGGAGAGTGGCAAGGGGGAGCACTCAGAGGGAGTTAAAGCTTGGCTGTCATCATTTTGTGAATGAGTGACCGTGAGTGGCCATTTACCAGCTGCCTCACAGTTTGACTTCTTTAAATATATTTAAAAATTTCAGTCCATTTTCCTTGCAAGACCAATGGAATTCGCATTGGACTCAAGTCGTTTTCTATTCTGGGTACCTTTGTGAAATTTAGTTATGAATTCTGGAGTTGGAATGACACAATTGACGTGCTCAAAAACAAGGCTCAAAAGAGCGTCCATTCCTTGACTCGATCTCTGGTGTTTCAGTTGGTTCCAGAATGGTTTTCACCGATCAATTCGTCCTTTAATTTTAAATATCTCTGCTATTTTGTTTGGGGGAGTGTTGCCGCCTTGAGACTGGTTTCTGGATCTGTCAGGAGGGGTGCTGCCGTCCCCATCCCTGCGCAGCTCCAGTTTGGTATCCAGGTAACTCACAACGCTCATGCTGCAGCGGTGCTGGTGCTGGCGCTGGCCTTGGCCTTGGCTGCCAGTTCTGCCAGTCTGATCGACTCAGTTCTCGGCTGCTTTGAAGAGACACTCAGGCAGCAGTCCGCACCGGCGTCATAGACCAGTGAGAGAGCTGGCCCAAGGTGGGCCATGAACGCGGGAATGGGGCCTCAAAATAAATGGCAGTTCATCCTGCCTGTAATAAGGTAGACAAGCCTATTACCGCCCAGAATTGCAATCTGACTATCTTGGGGCCAATTCCAAGAGGGGTAAGGTAGAACCACCTATTCTTGATCAAGGATCCATACCCAACCTATAGGATGTGGCTATTTCCAACCAAGGCTAGAAGAGATTTACAATGAAAGCTTGGAATGTACTTTTCCACCATTTTCATGGTTGGGACTAATAAGATCATGACACATGTCCCAAAGTGTCATAAAGTGTGTAGGAAGTATCGATTGGGAAAGTAGTCTTGGTTATGATCCGAATTAGAAGACCCTAAACATTCCTTATGAGTTCGAAGCACTTTTTGGCTTCTAAAAATCATAATAATTTCAGTTTTGGGAATAAAATTATGAAAAAATTGCAATCCCCATCTTTCTTATCTTGCTACATAGGAAAAATTTGCTTAGCCTCATATTCCTCATGATCTGTTCCAGAATTGCTTAAGTGATCGGGTATAGGTAATTCTACCTTAAGTTAACTTACATATTTTTCATAGGTGTGCACTAGTTTCACAAGTCAAACCCAACTGAAGAGAAATTCCAATTTTCCAATCAAAATTGGAATTTCTATGAATTTTTGAAGTAGGTGGCCTGAAGTTTTAAAATCAAACATGGAGTGGGGGCATAAATATCCCATAAAGAACCCACGACCACTTTCCTATGTGTTCATTGTTCAACAATGAAAGATTGGCACATTACCCCTTTTGACATTAATGCACTAAAATTGTCTTGAAAAATTAGGAGATTTGCATGATGGCATGGATGAAGTTAGGAACCAAATTAAAAAGCTACAATAATAGACTCCAGAAAACTAGGCTTATATCTACCCATAACAAACTTCTTTAATAAATGGATTTAGAATTACATGAAGTTGATTTGTGGTCATAATCAATGCTTTTAGGTAGGACCACCTAATCTTGAGCAAAGACCCATGCCCAACTTGTAGGCTACAGCTACTTCCAACCAAGGCTAGAACATATTTTCAACCGAAGTTTAAATTGTGATTTTTTCTCCTTATCGATGTTGGTCTAATAAGATCATGACACATGTCTCAAAGTAGTGAGTAAAAATGTAGGAGGTAGTGAGTGGGAAAGTATCTAGTCTATGACCAGAATTGGAAAAGTATAAACATTGGCTAGTAGTCTAAACAACTTTTTGGCTGCTAAAAATCACACAAATTTCAATTTTGGGAATAAAATTATTTTCAATCCCCGTATTTCCTATCTTCTTACATGGCAAAAAAATTTCTTGCCTCATATTACTCACAATTTGCTTGAAAATTGATTAAGTGATCGACTGTGGATACCTCTACCTTAGGAAATGATTATGGGATTATTAGTGATTGTCATAGAACACTTGCACCTTTCTAATATAAACTTGTCATAAAAACTTTTTTTTTATTCCTTCATATCATGGCCATGTTAAGAAATCTTGTAACTTAGCCATGTTAAAAAATGTCGTGATTACTTTAGGTGGTAAGATGACCAATATGAAACACTTTTTATTGGTTTGGAGATAGTCTACAAACTCTTTTTGACCAATCTGGTAGCACATCCAACTTCAAAAATACATAAAAATTCATACTTTGTCTAGACAATAAAACTTCTATAGCCATTACGGGAGAGGCACCCAATGGTGCACTTGCATCCAATGCCGTCCATTTCTAAGTTAGTTGTTCATTCTAGAACATAATTGTAGTAGGATTGTAGATTGCTTATTGTTTTAGGTCAAAAGAAATAAGCCATGTACTGCCTACCTACATTTATAGCCTAAAATGATTGTGTGCTGTAGATACGGATGGCATTGGATACAGGTGCACCATTGGGTGCCTCTCCCTTAGATGTTTTTTCTACTAGTAACAAGACTACAAGTTCCCGATTGTGGGAACACTGGGGAACGTTGCCACGTCTGTGATCTGACATGGCCGAGAGACTGCCAAATCAGATTATAATAATAAAAAATTATTATTATTATTATTATTATTAAAATAAATAAAAAAATTGATTGTTCCCAGCATTGGGAACAAGCTAGAAACAGTCTTCTAATCTCTGAAAAAACATCTAATGTCTCTTCATTTCTCACATTTTATTTGTCTTTGAATGGAATAAAAATTTGAATATTTTTGCGAATTGCAACAGATCAGACCATCCAGACCATGCATTCTGCAGGTTTGCCTTATTCCCATCTGCATAGGAGCTGCTCTTTTGAAAATCACATTGAGGGGGGTAATAAGGGCCGGCCTGTGAGGCATATGACAAAGGCTTATTTCATGGATTCGCCAAAAAGGACCTGCTTCCGTTCAGGTGCCTTTATTTGAGCAGGCTCTGCAACCCAGCCACCTAAGCCCCCTGAGCACTAGGTGGCAACGTACTACCAGAGTACCAGGTCAGGGGCAGTTTTTTTGTTTTTTCTTGGCAATTTGTCGCCAATCTGCACCAAAGTCATAGGCCCCACACCAAGCCCTTGGAACATGAATAATAAAATTGTGGATGAAATTGACAAAAAAAACTTCCAATGGAAATAAAAACTTCAATGAAATCATTGGATTGTGGATGAAAACACAAATATGGATATGTGATATGTACTACAAGAGAGGACTCTAAAACAGTGTGGGCATTTTCAATTGTCCAGTAGGAGGCTGTGAAATGGATACTTGATTGTGGGAAAATGGCCTCTTGATTATATCAGAGCATGATACGATTTGGTTTATACTGCTTCAATGGATGGTTTAAGAGCCACAATGGGTTCTTTCCTAACTAAGTGGATAGGTGTACTAATTTTATTCAAAATAAGAATTGATAGTCCAACTATCTTCTTACAAATGTTAAAAAAGAAATGATAGTTTTTGAACAAAACCAAACTTTTTGGAAACTAAGCATTTGTGGGTTTCCAAGGCCTACTAATCACAAATACGGCCCCATGACAGGTTTTGTTTGAAAATTCATAAGTAATTCGTAAATGCTTCAAAAATTATGAAACAACTTGTGCTAGATTCCTTGTTTATTTTTCTTTCACTAAAAGATGAGAAATAAATAATACTATCAAAAAAATATACAATATAGGCAAATAAGCTCTTAAATGAGTGGTTTCTGAGCCTCTTACCTTAGTGTTATATTTTCTATCCATTATGAGGATGAATGTTGAAATTTGGAGCATCACTATAACATTTAATAATACCACTTTGGCACTTCATAAAAAATGGAAAAAAAATTAGTCAAGGCTTTCCTATTTGTGGTGTTAAAATAAGGTGGAGGCACCAATAGTTGATCATTTAAGCATTTTTGGATGAGATTGTGAATAATTTGAGGTGATAGAAATTATTCTCATGTAGAAAGATAGGAATTAAGGAATTTTTTCATTTAAAAAATTTATTCCCAATATTTAAATTATTGAGAATTTTGTGAGCCAAAAAGGATTCATGACCAATAGCCAATGTCTAGGGTTGGGGTGAACTAGCCCCCTCCAAACCACTATGGGGGGCATACTAAAAAATCCCCCTATTTTGAGCCGTATTGAAGGTATGTTCTTGACCTCTCCTATCTAATTTGGAGTCTCTAATTGCAAATATAAATTCAAAGTAGTTGCAAATTTTATCATGTGTAGAATTTTTTTTTTAATTTAGCATCTTCCTCTAGAAATGAGGAAAAGGAGCAATCAACCCTCTAGAGTCTTCCCAATTTTGATCATTCAAGAAGTACTTTCTTGCTCACTACATTCTACTTTCTTGTTCAATACTACCTATTTTCTTACTCACTACTTTGAGAAACGTGTCATAACTTTGTTGGTTTCAACTTTGAAAAGAACAAAAAAAATGCATTCTAAACTTAAGTTCCAATCTAAGGTTGAAATTAGTACACCCTCTAGGTTGGGCACAAGGCATAGTTGGCAATTAGTCTATCTACTTTAAATAAGCCTATTACCATTGTAATTTGCAATGTAACTACCTTGGAGCCAATTTCAAGATGATCATATTTTTTTTGGATGTGTATGCATGATTAATGAGTCAAATCCCAATGGAATCATAATTTTCCAATCAAAATTGTAATTTCTCTAAATTTTTGAAGTATTCAACCACGAAATTACATAAATTTCTATTGAATGGATTCATAAATGCCCTATTAACAACTCTTAACATCGTTATTGTGTGTCTACTTGCACTCAAGTATTCTTTATTTATATATTGATATGTTATCTTGCATGGCTTTAATGCACTAATTTTGTCAAATTTCTAAACAAATTTGGCTTATTTTTTGGGCAAATTTGGATGCTTGAATAGACGATAACTGGGGCCAAATGTGGGAAGATGGAATTGGATTGGAGGCAGAATTGGATTTGTCTACCTTATGTATCATTTAATCCTGTGTGAATTTCATACAATAGAGCAATACTACTATTTGAACATAGTTACTATGAATGTTATATAATTGTTGAAATTCTCTATTTGGTAGATTTCAAAAATTTTAGGCTATTGGTATTGAACATAAGGGGAATGGAATACATTAACAAGTACTCAAAGCTAGTTTTGAGGGGGAATTCCAAAACATTTAGATTATAATGGCAAAAATGTCAATTACAACAAAGATGAAATATATAGATAGGATTCTAGGTCTAGAAGAATTTTCTATTATTTTTCAGCCTAGTGTTTAAATATCCTAAATGGACCTACTTTAAGTGTAAACAAAAATTGATTTTCCTACAAATGAGGATGTTAAAGAGTAAGCTAATGCCTATGATTAAATAACAGTACCTTGAGTCCAAAAGAAGATTAACTCCTTTAGGATGTTGTGGCTAGGAATGACCTATTGCACCTATATTCTTCAATTTCAATCTATATATTAATTTTTTTTTGCACAATCTTGTTGTATAAAATCTTGTGAAAATCACATAGCAATGGTGCATTCCTAGGCAATGGCTTTCAAAAAAATTTGCATTGAAAAAAAATTATTGTTGTATACGGAGGGCCTTTGTACAGTGGAGTACCAATCAAAATAGCATTTTCAAATTAGCAGTGAAAGAAATTTTAGTACTGCCAACTTTGGCATATTCTTGAGAGCTGAAAAATTGGTATTTTACCATGAATTTTTTTTACAAGATCATCTCTAAATTAATAACATGTGTGCAAATTTTCAAGGCCAAAATATTTACAAGAAAAAAGATATTCAAAATCTACCAACATGTATAGATGTGAAATTTTTTTCACTACTTTCAACTTTGATCCCCCCCAAAGATTGAATTTTTTTTCCATAAATATATTTTCATGAAATAAACTCTATTTCTTTAGTATGTGTGCAAAATTTCAAGGTCAAAAGATGAATACAAAAGAAGATATTGAAATCTACCAACATGTAGTTTTGAGAAAGTTTTCACAATTGCCAATTTTGACACCCTCCCAAGGGCTAAAAAATTGGTTTCTTACCATCAATTTTTATTTCCTGAAATCATCTCTATGTTGAAAATATGTATTTCAAATTTCAAGTTCAAAAGACTTACCCAAAAAAGATATTCAAAATCTCCCAATATACGTAGCTCTAAGCAAATTAATACTATTAGTGCCAACTTCAACACCCTCACAAGGGTTCAAAAAATGGTTTATTTACCATGAATTTTTGCATGAAATCATCTCTATGTTGATAATATGTGTAATAATTTCAAGTTCAAAAGACTTACCCAAAAAATGATATTCAAAATCTTAGAACATGTGTAGTTGTGTAGACGATTCTAACATCTATGTCAAACTTTGACCCACAAAATGACACTATACCAAGAACTCAAAAACTCATCCTCACAACTACACATGTTCTAAGATTTTGAATATCTTTTTTGGAGTAAGTCTCTTAAACTTGAAATTTGAAATTCATACTCTCAACATAGAGATGATTTCAGGAAATAAAAATTCATGGTAAGAAACCAATTTTTTAAACCTTGGAAGGGTGTCAAAGTTGGCAATTGTGAAAACTTTCTCAAAACTACTCATGCTGGTAGATTTCAAATATCTTCTTTTGTGTTCATCTTTTGACCTTGAAATTTTGCACACGTACTAAAAAAATAGATTTTATTTCATGACAAAATATTTATGGCAAAAAAAAAATTCAATCTTTGGAGGGGGGGTCAAAGTTGAAAGTAGTGAAAAAAAATCCACAACTACACATGTTGGTAGATTTTGATTATCTTTTTTCCTATGAATATTTTGACCTTGAAAATTGGCACACATGTTATTAACTTAAAGATGATCTTGTCAAAAAAATTTGTAGTAAAATACCAATTTTTTAGCTCTCGTGAGGCTTCCAAAGTTGGCAACACTAAAATTCCTTCAATATAAGAAACTTGTGTTTTAGGTAATGAACTCAAATTTATTTAAACAAATTTTAGGTGATGTCAATGTTTACAACCCAATATTTTTATGTCAACAAGAACTTCCAATGTAACATCAATGTTGACATAAAAACATTGGGTTGTAAACATTGACATCACTTAAAATCCGAAGCTTGTTACCTAAAATATAGGTTTCTTATAGTGCTTTCACTACAAATTCAAAAATGCCATTCTAATTGGTATTCCATTATATTTAGAAGTTGCAACAATATTTGTATTGTATGAGCAAAGCTAACATCATTTAGGTAGTTCAAGAATCCACTCACTTACCATTGTATAGCTTAGAATTACTTTGCTTTAAAATTAAACCAAAAACACTTTTGATTTTTGATTCTTGGAGAATTGCCTCACATCTCATTTGTTTCCAAATGAAATGAAAGAGGAATACTGCACATTGCCTAACAAGTACTGTCAACTTGGATCATAAGAGGATTTTCAGTTTGTTTACAAGACTGCGAGTTCCCAAACTCTGGGAATGCATTGGGAATTTTGGGAATGCAAAGCTGATGTGGTCAAGCGACTGCCACGTCAGAAAATACTAATTAATTAATTATTTACTATTTTAAAAATATTTTCTTGAAAAAAAATTATTTTTTTAAATCATTTTCTTTCTTTTTTAAACATCCTGAAATTTTTTGGAAAAAAAAATTTAATTTAATTCCCACTGTTGTTTACTCTTAAAATTGCTTAAATTTTTTTTTAAATAGAAACTCAATTCATTTAGAGACTAACGAGGGGTCAATATTTTGAAATTGAGGTAAAAAAGACAATCCCCCCACATACATAATCACCACCAAGACACTTCATTTGGTTGTTTACTCTTAAAATTTGACCATGGCTAGCCATTTTTTTTGCCTTGCCTTACCTACCGTAGAGCACTACTAACAACAACCCTTGCATGGCCAAATACCATGTTTGAGTTGCTTCAAGAGCTACAGTGGGAATGCTCATAGCCACCTTACACAATATGATGATGCATATGAGTGACAATATTTAAATACTCAAATGATTTTTTTGATTTACAAAATAGGCAACATAGAGTTGTTACTGTGACTGTGAAGTAATATATAGTGGAAACACCCAAAAACGTCTAAATAAGGAATTCAACATAGTGAGAGGTAGCGTTTTCTAAAATGATATTTTTCTAGTATGAGCGAGTAAAAATCATGAATATTAAAAAAAAATCAAATTTTTCGGAATCAATATGTAATTTTTATAAATTTTCAAAGTGTTGGCTCCCTAGACCACTAGAACCGTTCTATAGGTGTTTCTTTAACTGAATACCTGTTGAAATCAGTTGTCAGTGAATGAAAACTATACATGTGTCTTAAAACTGCATCAACAAATTAGAATTAAACATTTGTCGGACACTTTAATGAATGCTTATGGACAGATTTAGTGGTACTCTAGGGTCCAGGAATAAGTACAGGGACGAAAATGGGATGAAAAAGGTGTTTCTCCCTTACTGTGGGTAAGCTTAGGGCTTGTGATCTTGGAGGGGGGCAAGTTACAAAAGTTGCTTGTTGTAACTTAAGCCCCCCTACCCTCCCTTTGAATGATGAATTTCTTTTTTCTCAATTGAATGCAAAAAATCATAACTTAGAAGTTCGAGAAGACTTCATGGATGTGTCCTTTAATTAGAACACTATTAAGCTTACAACAGAGGTAAGCATTCCATGTCCAAGTCATCATGGAGTGCAATGTGGTACTATACAGTATTAACTCAATGGAGTACACCCAAACAGGGTTAATCTTTCAGCTCAGCCGTGAGAGTGAACATGATGCTCAAAGCCTGGAACACCTTCATTTGTGTCCAAAAGACAAAAACAAAAAACTCCTGGAACACCCAGAAATTCAAATCAGCCAACTCAGTCAGCTGTTGCTGGTCAAACTGGGTTAAGTAAGTATGAAAATTGAAACACTGAAAATCGCCATCATTTACATAAAGTACTGAAGTTCAGTCCTTCATAAGGTGGGTACCCTTTGAAACCACCAGTTTGTGCCACTGTACCTAATTAAATACTACTTAGAATGATTAGGTTTGTATACTTTCTTGTTGGCAAGTGAAAGGCGGTCGGTTCTGACACATTAAAGACTATGAATTCTGGATCCTGTAAACAAAAGTCATGGAGGGTCAAAGTTTCTTTTGGGAAAGGGTTTGAAATTGTTTCTTCAATATACATACACATTGATTTTGGAGATGTATCTGAAGTGATGAATTGATGATGGTGGTTTTGGGTTGGTGGCACAATTGAAGGTAAGAGGCTCATAAAGCACTCATTTAAGAGTTGGTATGCCTTTTTCATGTATTTCCTGAGATGGGAATATTTTGAGTGTATTTTTCAGTCAAGGAGAAATAGATGAAGAATCTAATACAAGTCATTTCATATTTTTTGAAGCATTATTGAATTAGTTATGAATTTTCAAACACAGTCTCGTATAGGGTCCTATTTGTGATCAGTAGGCCTTGCAAACCCATATATACGCAGTTTGAAGGAAAATATGTCTTGGTTCAAAAATTAACACTGTAATATGTAAAAAGTAATAGAATTTGTTTCTAAATGTGTCCCTTTCTAAATCTAAAATGAATGCTTCAGTAAATCATTATTTCAGATTTTTTAACACTTGAAAAAAGGTAGTTCAACAACCAATTCTTATTTTGAATACAATTAGTAGACACCTATCTGCTTAGTGAAGAATGAACCCATTAGGACTCTAAAACCATCCATTCAATTAGTAAAAAACAAATCTTAGTGTGCTCAATGTAATCCATAATTCATTTTTTGACAATCAACTATCCATTTCAGAGCCTCCTAGTGGACAAGTACAAAAGCCCAAGTGGTTTATGAGCCCTCTCCTATAAAGGGGGGCTATTTTGAGTCCTAACCTATTGTCATTCAAGTGCATGGAAGGGGTTCAAGAATGATTTTTTTTAGTCTGAGGATACTACTATACTAATTTGTCCTATAAATTAGTGAGGGTGCAAAATTAGAATCTTGTACAAAAGTTAATTTTAAGAAAACTAATATGATACAATAATATTTCATTTAAGAAAAAATTTAGGAAAGTATTACTTAGGTAAAACAATTTAGTGCATATTAATAGGAAGAATCAATTAACATTTGTCAAGGCAAAAGAGGGCCATTCCATTTATATTTAGTCATATTTCATTGTTTTTAATTGTAGGGAAGCCAATTTCAAAAAGTATTTTAGTCATTTAGGGCTTTTGAAAATCTTTGGTACATGAATCAAGTCATGATACAATTTTTTAATTTATTGGGTTCTTATTTTAAATATTCACTTGTAAAAGAAAAAACATGGTCAAATGACAAGCATTTCTATTTTAAAAGCAAGATCAATACAATCAATCTTTTATTATCTAGTATTTATGAAAGATAATATTAGATTTTTATTATTGTATGATTGTGATTTTTAATGTTGGTAATTTGGTATTTGATAATATAATATTGATAAGTTCTTTATACTAAACCAAAAATGAATGGAAATGACTAAGATTCAAATATTTGCTTAGGAGAGGTCCAATGACTCTTTTAGACTATTATAGCAATACAATTCAAAAATCCATAACAAAACCATCCCTTGTTGAAAAATATTACTCTTACTTCTTCTTACATTTGTTTTTATGTGAAAGGAAAAAAAAATCCAAAACAAACTATCACTTCAGAGGTGGCAAGGCTATCATTTTGTCCACAATGGGTCATCTACATAGAATAGAGAAATTAGGTTGCATTACTAAAAAAAAGTATCTCATGACTCACCTCTTGTCCGTGTGAAGGTATATGCGACTTTATGACCTAGGCCCTAAATTGGTATGTGTACCAACCCATACCACACACATAGTTTTGGATTGATGAGAACTACTCCATCCTTGCAGAGTAATAGTAATTACTTACATAGTGTAAAATGTCAAGAAATTAGTGAGGGACAAACTAATTTCGTTATGTTATGATTTGGAGTTTGTGGCTTCTAAGTGTTGCTTATTGTCGTCCTCCACCTTGAAGAGATTTGTTTGGTGTCAGCCTGAAGTTAGATTCCGCAATCCCATCGTACCTTCAGCTGAAAATCATCTGCACTCACTCTGAGGCATCCAGTTTGCTAACTTGACCCTGAAAGACTGCATGAGCTTCTGCTACAACTGAAGTTCTGCTCTCCCTGAACCTCAATCTAACTTAAGTATTTTGATCCAGGGGTTGGGATGGAGATGGAAATCTCCTTCAGATTATAGAGTTAATCGTAAAGGAAACCCTGGTTTGAAATAGGGGTGTCAGAGGGAGGTATAACTGAGAATAGCAGAGAAAAAATACGGCACCAAACTTCTTTGGACCTTAGTTTTGGTGCTCCAAGGAATTTCATCCTGTGTTTTCCCCAAACTCTGGCTCCTCGTCCCTCATTGCACCCAGTTTACAGTTAACTCTAATATCAAGTCTGTGAATTTGTATTTGCACTCCCAGGCAGGAGCACTTCCAGGAGAACAGAGCTAAGCTATGACACCAATGAAGGGCATGAATGTGGCACAGATAGAACTAACAGACAAGCCTAAGTTAAATTTGCTAGCTACATCTGTTCTGAAGTACTGGGCAAGATCAAGCGTAAGTTATGGGAAGCTGCAGGAAGTAGAAGGAGAAGAACTTGGGTGCAAAGGTTTGTATTAGGGCTGCTTTACACCTAGAGGCTGGGCCAATTCCTCTCCAGGCCAATCACACAAAATTTCAGCCCTTTTTTGGCCTATCAAAACACAGTTGATGTTTGTATGTTTTGCTTTGGGAAATAGTAAGTAGAACCCTGAAATGATTATGGGTCTCAAAACACTGCAGAACTTATTTTGAGGGTTAATAAGAGTACCGTGCGTAAATGTATTCTGTAACAAGTGTCATGGTGTCCTGGTGTTCTACATTTTTGAAACTCAAGTTTGAGAAAGCATAGCAAGTACAGTACCATGACATGAGTACACTGCTAAAATATATTTGAAAACTAGAAGAAACTCCGTACTCTGATGAGTGATGACCCACATTCCCAGTGTTGCTGCTGCTGGGTGAGGAGGATCATGGCAGACTGTGGAAACATTTGGCCTCTGTAATTCAGCGCTCTAATGTTGACTCTTTCATGTTGCATCACTTGATCAATTTTTGGTTGCAACATTCATTGTCCATGGTGATATAATTTTCCTTGCTGTATTTCAATTTCCATGTTGTCACAGATTTGCTGTTGGAAAGTGCACCATGGCAATGATTTTCTGGCCGGCTGACTGTGGTTGATGAAGGTTATGGTCATATTCATATACTAGCTGTATATTCATATTTTCGTGTTTGCTGTTGCAATATTCTCAGTGGCAATGATTCTCTGACTGATTGGAGGATGGAAGTCATGGTCATAATTTGTTATGTTTGGTGCATTTGAAAAAGGAGCTTCAGTATCTAGGAACCAGAGATGAGTTTTTGAAATTTCAAATTTTTTAAGCCATCCTAGAAATTATTGCTCTCAAGTTTTAGTTAACTTGGTCAACAAAATCCCATCTAAGCAATGAAAACTCTCAACTTTCAGGACTTGAATATCACATTTTGGCACACTGAATTTTTCCAAAATAACAAATTCAAGTTTGAGTTCTTGTCTTGCAACATTAAGGGTACATAATTTTACAGTGCATCAGCATATGAGGTGAGTCAGGAAACAGCTTTACACAGTATTTCCATATTGGGTACCTGCTTTGGCATTGAAATAGCCTTTGTACTTTGAGTAGTATGACAAGCTCACACTTGTGAAAATGGCACATTTCAAAGTGCCAATTTTGTGACATTCAAGTGCAGACTCAGTAAGCTCAGGCTAGAAAAGTCTCAGGTTGCAGAGGGCCAGAAGCTCATTCAAAAAACTGTCAATCTCTGGAAAACTATACCACATTTGGCCTTGATGGGCTTGTGATTTTCTCACATGATGTATGAGCCAGAATCACTTTCAACCTTGTCAGAGACCTGCACTCTTCATATGAGAGTCCATCACTTTCAGAATGTTGTCTTGAATGTGCAAAACATTCTTACCAAAGAGAGTGGTTGAGATCAAAACCAAAACACTGTGTCTTTCTTCATAGCAAAATGAATGCAACTGTCCTGAGGAAAGAGTTTGCTGGAATTCCTGTGACCACAATTTCAGGTGACTGTACAATTCAAGGCACTTGTCTTGAACAGAGCAGATCTTTACTTGACTTAGATTTTTTTGGTATTCAACCCAAACCATCTGAGCAACACAAGCACTGTATCAGTTAACCAACTCAAAACCATGCACTTCCTTGTTGTACTAGGAACGGGCAGCTCCCTGCACATTCTGCCATGCAAGCCGATGTAGGGCAAGACCTGTAGTCATGCCTGTGAATGCGTAAGGAGTTGCCCACTCTCAAGCATAAAAAGCAGGCCTCACCATCTCCAGAATTGGCAAAACAATTGGTAGAATAGGCAAGCTTGGTAGTATCGGCCTCTCACCACTTTGTTGTAGATTTTGCACCCTAAGTTAAAGAAAGAATATGTTGTGAAGTTAGCCATCATTTTATAAAGAAAATGGAGTCATTACAAGAAATTTTTTAGTCACCTAGTTTCCATTCTTCTAAATTCAAGAGGGTGATTGCAAAAAACACTTGTCTTATTTTGTGTCACATGTTACATACTGATTTGTTTTTTGGCCATAACTTTTGTGTTTTAGCTCCGATTGACTCAAGATTTGTAGGGAAGGTACTCATAACTATAATAAACCTTCCATAAATTTTTTCATAATTTTCAAAAATATTTTACTATCCAAAAATGGACCCCGACTGGATGTCACACTTGACAGTTTAGGGTTTTTTAGTACTGGGGAATACCCTTTTAAAATTATTTTAACATGAAATTTGTATGAGATGGTCTTCTAGTAGATTTCTAGCTCTCTAGGGAAGGATTTTTAAAAATAGTTAATTTTATGTGGTGTGGAGGTCTATGAAGTGAGCTCCCTTCTGTTTGTATTTTGAAACACATAAAATATTATTTTGGTGGGATTTTTGGTGAATGACCATCTCCATAAAGTTGTTGCAAATGGAAAATTTTTATTTTTTGAAAATATCTATTTCTACTATTTTTCCCTAATAAAAACATGAAGATATGTATTTTTTGGAGGTTTGGCACTTTTCAAGTTCTCCTACTTAGAGAATTTTTCTATCCATTTCCTTTGGTGAAAAACTTCATCTTAGAGGTATATACATTATTCATATTTTTGAAATTAAAAAAAAAAATTCTAATTTTAAAGTACTCTTGAAAAAATCAGCCAAACGCAACAAATAGGACAGGTGTTTCTTGCAATCACCCAAGACTCTTATTTCCTTATAAGGTACTAGGGACTCCCTAAAGTGCCACCTTTTCTATCATATCATGGTTACCATCATTCCACTTGCTAAACTTTATTTATTATCTAATTGGCAATTGAAAGAAGATTTTAACACATGATAAAAAAAAAAGCTTTATTTTGATATTCCTTGCCAAAGTTATAAATGGTCAATACCTTTTTTGGTAAATCAAGTTCTAAAATTGTTTCTTCAATGGAGGTAGATCAATTGACCAAGTAGGTGTAGATAAAGTAAAGATGATGCTTTGGGGAGCCCCTACCTTATTCACTATTGCAAAATCTTTTGGAAAAAATGGAGAATTTACATAAATATGGTTTCTACACCAGTTTTTGAGCATAGCACAGATGGATGTCACAATTTTTTGGGTGGTATGAATTGTGCCAATTTTAAGAGAAGTTAACGATGAATGTACCGTGTGAGACAAAGACCTCTTCAGTTTGGCCAGACTATGGATACCCAACAACTTCGGAAGTGAGTGAAATTCAGGAACCAGACCTGCAAAGTTTTCTTCTCCCAGGCTTTTTGAATCAGCATGAACCTCCACTGGTCGAGGAGCGCCAAGGACCCACCAATGCACGAGGACGCCAACAATTCAATGCAGACTGAGCACTGGAATTTGCACTGGAACTTATCTGCTTTCTCGATCAGGGATCGATGATTGCCTAGCTTCCTCAGTGCACACTTCACTCAGTCTCCACAAATGAATGCTTTTGGTTCAGTTGCGGTGTATTAATTTGCATTAGCCTTGATCGAAGCAGACATTCAAGCGGTACTTTTGCCGAAGTACGTGTTTCTCTTCTTCTGTACGAGTAACGTCCGAATTTCCTTACGCTGGAGGTACATCACGACACGGTCGCACTCTCAAATGAAGGTTTCCGGAAACTTCAATCTGTACCACTTCTAGTTTTGAGAGCTTTGTGCAAATGAATGTCGCAATTTTTGACTCCCAGAATCGCGCCGACGTAACAGACGTGATGTTCTGAAAATGTAAACCTGGGAATGGTATCCTGGGACTTCAATTCGATCTCGCCTTTTAATTTGCTCTCGCGGTTGGATGTGATTTCGATCTGATATGCTGAAGATTGATGTCAATTTGTAAAATTGGTGGGTTCTAGCTAGCTATGACTTCGGCACTCTATATCAGTCCTGGTATTTAGAGCATTGTGCAGAAGAAGGCCACAATTAGTTTTAGGTGCCCACAAGTTAACGAAATCGATGATGTATGGGTTCCTATAATTGAGGGTAAACCAATTGATTGAGTGCATTGTGTTTTTTTTCCCTCGCCGTGCATAACTAACGAGACTGTCTCAAGCGTCTAAATGCGTGTTGTCTACATATAACTGGATTACAGTCCCAAGAATAGAACCTAGTTCAAAGCAAGATTATTTTAGGAATCTACAGACAACCTCATAACAAGAACCTTTTCTTGTAAACTCTCCCTGTTAGAGTTTCATGCCTGTCGTTTGCCCAGGTCTTACTCGGACTTACAAGTCCAAATGTGAGATGCCTGGTTCAGCAGATTAAGCTTAAATCTGTTCAGTGTTGAGCCTTTTGAACTGGGCTCCACACTTAGTTTTGCCGGTCTGTATTCAGCTCTGTGTTATTGCGTCTCAACAGCAATTGTCGTGGATGTTACACAATGATCACATTCTTGAAATTGACTCGTTTGAGGTGCCGAAATTGTGATAATGAAGTGCCCAGAGCTCCAACAATTAGAAGTAATATAGATGTGAGGTTCAAGATGTCACCTGAAGAGTGCCAAACTCTAGAAATTTTGCCATTTGCATGAATTTTCTGTTTTCAGTAACTCATGAGACTTGATAGAGTCGTTAGAGCTAATTTAGTATTGAATTTGCAGACATCCCATGAAGCTATGCTACAAACGGCAATACCAATTATGTGGAATTAGCGGAAATGCACAACTTTGGTTGTAATCTTATGGGCACAGTCAGTTGGAATCCCATGTTCCTACATCGGATCCTTTTGCAAGAAATTGCCTGAAGTAATGGTGTTCAGTGTTCACATGATGAATTAATTGTACATAAGCAGTTTGGCAGTTACGTGATTATCAACTCTAAGAAAATTTCACCAGCTTGCCCAAAGCATATAACTGCATGTATTGGCAAAATTCAGTCACTGTACCAAACTGGAGTTCACATTATATGCTGAGAATTAGGGTTTCCAAGTGTTCACAGGGGTTTTCGATGCCCCATCATTCAAGCTCATCAATCAAAGTTCACAGACATGAGCATATTTTGTGATCTCCGAGTAATGTTGATCGATAATGAGCTTGGTAGATGAAGGTTTCTTTATAACTCAGCAAGCCTAAACGTCAATTTCGTCAAATTGGCAGAATTCCACGACTTTTTGACAGTCACTTTCAGGGTTTCTCTGGTCTGAAACAGAAATGTATACTCGTCCTAGTTCTTAGAGCTCTGTGCAGATGAATGTCAGTCTTTGGAGCCCAAAATTACACCAATTCAACGCAATTCATGATGTGCTCATCAGATGAGAATCGCAGCCGAGGGAATGACAAAGCCTTGAAGCGTCCTGAGGGCTGTTTCTTTATCGAACTTCAGAAGCGGAGACGAATCAGATGATATACTGTAGTGGATGATTTCTTGAAAGAATGTTATGCGGGCTTCTGACAGAAGCTCTTCATAACAGGAATGGTTGGAAGGGTCGATGTCATTTTATTGGCGTGACTCAGTCTTCCAATATTGTAACGCTCAACCGCAGAAAGTTCTGAAGGCAAGACGTTAAATCGTGCCATCGAACCTGACGTGGCGCAGGTAAATCCAGCCCCCTGCAGGTAAAACAGGTTTTACCAGGAGTTGATGAGGGTTTTGGGGTTTATGTTTTGTTGGTTTTTTTGGTTGTGTCAAGGTCCTCCCTAGCTAATTTGGGGTCTCCGAATCCAAATATGAATTCAGAATTTGAAAAAAATAAATTTTGAAAAAAATAAAAAATTTCAGTGTTTACCCTGGGGTAACTTCAGCTGCGCCACGTTAGTTTCGATTACACGATTTAACGCGCTGCGTTCTGAAGCAAGGCAGCCACAGATGGAGATTCCAGGACGCCTTGAGAATGTCGTGAATATCATCACATAATTCCAATTTCGTTGAACCGGCAGTAGTCCACCACTTTGCCACTTTCAGGATGCGGGACCTGAAACGTAAATCTTTACCTACATTAGTTTTTTCCAGTGTTTTTTGTGCTTCTTTGTATAGATTTTGTGTCACAATTTTTAAACTCTGATGTGTGCCAATTTCATGTATTTACACTAAAACCTGTTAGTAACAAAATTGACGTTGTTTTCTTGTCTTTGTACACATGTCTAACCCCTAAACAACGTTGGAGCCATTTCTTGGTCGATGAACAGGCGAGCCTTTTGCTGTATAGGATAGAAATGCAAGCATTCATCCTCGGAATTAGGGGTGGAAAAGGAAGATCTTCTACAGTTCTTTGATTTCAAATGGGCACTTTTGGATTTTTTAATTCCAATGATTCCCACGGTTTCACAAAAGATGGTTTCTTGGATCACCCCCACGTCGTTTAAGGGTTAATGAAGAAATGGAGTGAAGCTGGTTTTCCTTGCACCATACTGAGTTGTGGGCAGTGGGGAAAATGGGGTTTTGGCTTACAGTGTATCCAACGGTCTTATGACTTAAGCTGGGGTGTTTCAAAGTGCCAAAGTTGTGACATCCAAGTAAACAATGTGACAATGTGATGAAAAGAGGCAGTCACTGCATCCCGGGGAGGACACTTTTTGTATATTTGGGGGACCCACGTGCGGCGGTGGGGTATTTTTAGGGGGGCTATCAATTACTTGTAATCATTACTTGGCAACATTAAAAGAGTCCCTATTTTACCATAAATATTACAAAAAAAACCCCAAAAACGTGACTGCGAAAAATGACTGCAGAGTGACTGTATAGGAGTCATTCCACTCTTTCATGACTACAGAGTGACTACACACCATTGCAGTCATTGTGGACAAGGTAGTGACTGCAGTGCAGCTTAGTGTATTATCACACACTTGGACGAAAAAAGGATGATAAGATCTATGTGGCACTTGTGATTTTTGGGCAGTTGTTCAAAAATTGTGGGTAGTTGCCCATTCCACTCCAAAATTTTGGAGAAGTAGCATGACGTCACCAAATTTCACAGTCACTTTGCAGTCACTATGGAGTCATTGTCAAGTTGGAATACTGTTGACGTGGACATCCACGTCAGAGTCATGTGGAAGTCATTATGTAGTCATTTTGATATTATGAATCATCCGTATGTTGCTGACGTCAGAGTCACTGTGAAGTCAGAGTCACTATGAAGTCATTATGTAGTCATTATGTAGTCATTTGGTATTATCAATAATCCGTACGTTGCTGACGTCAGAGTCATTGTGAAGTCATTATTTAGTCATTTTGCAGTTGTCATGTAGTCACTATACAAAAATGTTAAATGCAATTTTATTTTGTGGCTATGTGTGCAAAGAATATATATTAATAATTATATGGGAAGTAGTCACTTCACAATCATATATGAATACATTCATAATTTTGCAACAATACACCATACACAATAATTTTGTATTGTATGATATACCACATACAATACACCATATACAATTCATACAATACAATATACCATATGCCATATACCATTCACCATATACAATACACCATACACCATATGCCATGCATTATTCCATGTATTTTAGTGTGAGTATGAATAGAAGAAATGTCAAGCCTTTTATAAAAGTAGGATAGTAGTTGGCAAGACAAAGCTTGTGGGATATGTAAAACGCAGGAATTGCATTACAAATAATATTTTGAACCTCATTAAAATATAGTATATGAATTTTTTTCAAAAAACTTTGAACTGATGAAAGTTAGAAGATCATTGTCACTTTCACCTCTAAAAATCCGTTTTGGATTTTGAGCCTTAATTCAAAAGTTATAGACAAGTTTGCTAAAAGATTTGAAAAGGATTGACATAGAAAGAGTACTAGACTTTTGAATAGTTGTTTCGCAGTTACACGCAGTCATTTTGTAGTAGAACCACAGTCGTGATGTTGTCATTTTGTAGTAGAACTACAGTGAAAAAATGTGACTTAATAATTACTATTGAGTTCTTTCTAAAGACCTTAGTGTAAATTTATTGATATTCTTTATATTTCAAATGTAAATTATATGAAGTGTTCAAAACTAGTGCAATGACAATGGCACACATTTCTAGAAGTATTGGTGGCATATTCATAGGAATTTAAACAAAACATAAAAATGGACCCTAAAGAAAAAAATATTATACATGAATAAAGAAAAAGACCACCAACAATGCATCATTTCACAATAAAATTATAAAACAAAAGAAGTCTTGCATTCTAGAACAAGATGTTTAAGAAGAAATGAATAAGATATACCTAGGGGAAGCACTCCATGTATTTATATTGTTAGCAAACCACATGTAATAAAGACTTTAAACCCTCTACTTTTTGAATATTGATGCAATGGTTAACAAAATGTATTTTCAATAAGTATTTGAGTTGGACTATAAGTCAATATGAGTCATTTCCCTTCATTTCTCAATCTTCTTGAAAGTCGTATAATATATTATTTGAGGTGAAAGTTTTCAACAATAAAAATCTAAGATTATTATCAATCAAAGTTGAAAATTATAAGTTGAATTTATTATTAGGAATAATTTTGGCTCTAAAAAAGGCTGCAAGTTTTGCACCCCCATGGTGCAAATCTATATATACATACGTATAGATATATGCATATACATATATATATATATACATATATAAATACATACATACATACATATATATTTTTTTGAAACTTCGTATCTAACATGGTACTACTAGTCCCGTATACACTACTTGAGATTGACAATTGATAAATATTTTTTTAAATATTTTAATTTTTTTCTCAATTTTTTCATTCTTTTTTTGGAATTGCACCATGGAGGTGCTCAAAATGAATTCTTAATAACCTCTTTTAGGGTTGAAATTTTTCCTAATGAGTTTATTCAAAAATTAATAAGGGATTAAAAACTCACTTTATTGCATATGATATAGAAAATCTCCTAAGAGTTATCTTCGTAAGAAAAAAAATTAGGAATAAAAAATTAGAAAGAATAAAAGATAACCTTACTTATGCAACTCTTGTATTATATATATGTCTCTCTCTCTCTATATATATAATAGTGTGTATGTGTGCAAAAGTCATTGGTATTAAAACAACTACTTTTGTAAAATTATATTGAATTTATAAAGACCAAGAAGTTAAAAAAAGACCAAATTATAAAATTTAAATGTAGAAAATTTTGGAGAATATACTTATCAATAAAAATTCACAATGTATATGAAGAATTGAAACCTCTATGAATAATTTTAAAAATTTGACTACAAGAAATCCCACCTAGTTAATATTAAATAAAAAAAAAACTAAAATATTGGATACCTTGTTCTATGATACATATATTAGAAAAACTCATATAACTAGTTTTTAAATACTTTAATAGTCCTCAAAAAATATTAATTTCATGTATGTAATTACAGTTTTGAATTTCTTGTTAAAAAGGATATAAGAATTTTCTACATTTAAATAAATTACATCCCTTGAGATTGGACTAAAGTGCATTTGTTTATAAGTGATTGTAATTAGGGCCATATACTATAGGAGTTGCGTACCCAAGAAGATAACTTATTTGTTTAAAAAGGATATTAAAGTGTGAGTGTTGGAAAATCCTAAAGGGCCCTTGCAAGAAACATAGTGCATTTTTTTAGAGCATTTTAGCATTAAAAAAGTTTTTCAACAAATTGTCCTATCCATTTTTTTTACAAAAAAATCTTGATTTGGTTAAAAAAACATTGAAGTCATTTTGGAGTCATACATTAGTCATAGACAATGGCATTGTAGTCATAAAATAAGACTAAAGTCCACATCAACAAATTATCCTATCCATTTTTTTCTACAAAAAATCTTGATTTGGCTAAAAAAAACATTGAAGTCATTTTGGAGTTACACATTAGTCATAGACAGTGGCATTGTAGTCATAAAATAAGACTAAAGTCCACGTCAGCAAATTATCCTATCCATTTTTTCTACAAAAAAATCTTGATTTGGCTAAAAAAACATTGAAGTCATTTTGGAGTCATACATTAGTCATAGATAGTGGCATTGTAGTCATAAAATAAGACTAAAGTCCACGTCAGCAAATTGTCCTATCCATTTTTTTCTACAAAAAAAATCTTGATTTGGCTAAAAAAACATTGAAGTCATTTTGGAATCACACATTAGTCTGTATATGTGTTCCCGGTTTTTATTTCCTGCCCGAAAGTTGGAAGTCCGGGCAGCATTACCCACGAAAAAACAAATAGTCATTTAGTAGTCAGTGGGAAGACATCTACAGTAGAATTCTGTGACTTGGGGTTACTTTTTAGTGACTGAGGCATCTGCAATTGACATTACCTCAGTTCCCAGCATCATCTTGTTCCCAGAAGAACTGAAAATTGTGGATGAAAGCCTGTCTTCATTGCACCTTAGTCGGTAGTTGGAAAAAATGACTCACAAATGACTATTCAGTCCTTGCTACCCGGGGCTGGTGCAAATATGGAAATTGTAGTCATTTTCTAGTTGTTTCCCACCCGAAGTCACTTCTGAGTCATTTCCTGTATCACAATTTGGCCTATTTTTTTGTAGTGAAAGCGGAAAAATCAGCCATATTATCATCTCTATTTTATTTTTAAAACACTTTGCCTTTTTAATGTCCCCTATTTTATATATAAATTTCTTATAAATTTTACCCAAGATTATTTAAATGTACCCTATCTTCCGCCGCACGTAGGTTATTAAAAAAACGGGAAGTGTCCTCCCCTAGCACTGCATGTTTGATTAATTTTCCTACCCCCTCATCAGAAAAATCGAGAACCGTTGGATTTGAATTAAAAAAAAACCCACCCCTCTTCCAAAGAAAAATCAACAAACGTCGGATACCAATATGGGTACTAGACATAGAAACGGATATTGAATACAAATATAGAGTATAGATATTGAATATGGATATAGAATACCAATACCAATATTGATATTGGTACCAAATACATGTACCAATACCTAAAATTGATACGAATATGGACACTAATACTAAATACAAATATGGTATACAAATTATCATATCATTTATCCTATATCCTTTGTCTTTAAGCCCACCCTCTAAGAATTATAAGAGGAGATAGGGGAAGGGGGGTTTACAAGTTAAAAAAATTTTAAATTTTAATATTTAATATTTATATCAAATTGGGAAGGAAGGGGGGTTTCAAAAGTTAAATTTTTTTAATATTTAATATTTAAATTAGATTGGGAGGGGGGGAGGTGCAAATTTTTATAGTTTTGAACTAATTGTGACACGGTTTGTGACAAAGCCCTCACAACTAGAACTTCTTTTAGGTATCAAATTGTAAATAATAGTCACTTCCAATTCTAGACGTCAAAGTTTACACTTAGGGTTATATTAGTTATTTTGGCAATTTTTCCAGTATACCCAAAATGAGACTGTCAATTGCTGAAAAATAAGACTTTCAAGTGTAGATGAATTCACTTTTGAATTGCCCACCTTAGAGCTCCAAAATTTATGAAGGATGTAGCCTCTAAATAGTTCAAGTTCTTTATGGATGGCTTACTAGCTTTGGAAAACATGGTTTCTAGTTGCATTCTAGATCCACCAAACACCAAGCAAATGATACATTCTTGAGTGAATGTACAAGCTAGGGTTGCCAATAATTGCTACAAAATTGGAAATTAAGTAATGAGATCTAGAAGATGGATTAACAACAAAGAGGTCATGCCTGAATTTGAAGCATAATGTGTAGGAGAATATATGGTCACTTTTATTAATATGGTGCATTTTATAGCACAATAATTGTGAAATTGAAGTACAATGTCACTAAAATCTAGAAGTAGCATAGATGTAAGGAGCATTTGAAAAAACAATAATCTTTGGAAATTCTGCCTTAGAAATGACAATCCAATTCGCTAAGTCAATTATTGTTACAAATGACTAAGTCTCAGTTCAAGCTAAGTTGAATGAACACCTTAATTGGAAGGGAAGAACAACTTTGTTATGTGAGAAGAAGAACAAATGGTTGTGTGTGTGTATATATATATACACACACAAGTGAGAAGCTTAATATAGGCTTTTGAGAGAAGACTAGTGTGAGAATCTACAATTGCGACTATTTATAACCACACGGCATTAAAGGATACAAGCTTTATAATTTTAAAACACACAAAGTATTCTCTAGCCATCATGTTATTTTCTCTAAAGATCAACTTCTCCAACAACCATTACCACTCAACATTAATTCTGATTTCAATTCAAACAAAAAATGACTATGTTGTACATGATTCATCAGCAACTCAATCAAGTCAACAGCCTAGTGGGCAATCCACTCCATTGACTTCTCCTATGACCTCTCTCTTGAAAACTCAATTTGTTAAACCTATCCTTCAAACATCTTTGACTAGTGATTCTACTTTGACTATGTCCCTACACCTACATTCTCATCGTTGTTAAGATATCCTTTCCCGGGGTCTTTGCAAGAAAGACCGACTGATTTATGTAGCGTTTTCCACAATACTACTGAAATTTTTGGGAGTATTGTATAATTAGAAAAAAAAAATTTAATGTAAAAAATATGTTTTATGTATATACCTCTAAGAAAAAGATACCCTAGGAAGGAAAAGTGTAGAAAAATTCTCTAAGTAGGAGAACTAGAAACGTGCAAATTTTCATGAAAATAGGTACTTTGACATTTTAATTTGTAAAAAATAGGGAAAATAATTTTTAAAAAAAACTAAAAATTTCAATTTGGGAGAAATTTATGATGAAGAGATTTCACCAAAAGAATGATCTCAAAACAATCTTAAATGTTCAAAAGTATGTGCGCAGGGGAGGCCTATTAGCACACATGTAGAGGAAAGAGAATAATGATTTTTGAGATTTCCTTTGGTAGAAACATGCCTACCTAGTACGAAAATAGTCCACAAAAATTTCAACTTTAGATCATTAATTTTGGATGCTCCCCAGTACTAAAAAATCGTGAACCGCAAAGTGTGACAAATTAGCTTAATTGAAATTTAATTATAAAATGATTTTTGAATTTTTTTGAAAAACAAGGAATTTGATTTTTGTCATATCAGACATCTTCAATCAAAATTTCAAGTTAATATGGTTCATTCTTTAAAAGTTATAATCAATAACAACTTCGTCATTCAAAGTGTGACGCAAAATAGTACCGGTCTTTCTTGCAATCACCCCCCGACAAATGATAACACCTAGAACATCACAATGATCAACTAAAGGAACTTGGAAATCCAAGCCCTTTCATGAAGAAAATTTCTTTACTAAAGCATTATTGCCTCAGAATCCTGATCCTAGCTTTGTCAAAGAAGCTCTTGAAAGCCTTCACGCTCCTCATTGGCAAACTACCATGGACAAAGAATACAAGTCTCTGATGGATAATCACACTTGGGAACTTGCAAATTTACCACCTAACAAGTTTGTAATTAGCAACAAATGGATATTTTGGCGCAAAGACCATTTTGATGGTACTTTATCTCACTTCAAAGCTTGCTTTGTTGCAAGAGGCTATTCCCAAGAACCTGGTGTTGATTACTTTGACACATACTCCCCTGTAATCAAAATTGCCTTTCATTGACTACTTTTGGCCTTGGCTACAATACACGATTATCATATCCATCAAATGGATGTGATAACGGCCTTCTTAAATGCTAACTTCATTGTAGAATTTTATTTTATTTAACCTGATGGTTATATACTGTAACCTGGTAATGAAAAGAGTCTGTCGACTTTTGAAATCAATGTTGGAGTTTTCAAAGGAAAAGTTGTAGGAGAAGTCAAACGAGTGGATCGCCCACTAGGCTGTTGACTTGACTATTTTGTTGATGAATCAGGTACAACATAGTTATTTTCGTTTGAATTGAAATCAGAATAAATGTTGAGTGGTAATGGTTATTGGAGAAGTTGATCTTCAGAGAAAATAACATGATGGCTAGAGAATATTTTGTATATTTTAAGATTATAAAGCTTGTATCCTTTAATGTTGTGTTGTTTTGTGTAGCCCTTGAAGATACGTTTTGTAGTTTTGTTGTCAAGCTTCTTTTGTTGTTCAGTAGGGATTTAGGAATAGGCTATGCAATCAAAGATCCGTAACTTTAAAAGGTCAGGAGAAAGACCTGTCCATAACTGATATGGAGTGGTATTATTTAAGGCTTTTGTATAAATAAATTTTATAAGTAGCGAGCAGTTGAGGTAGCTTTTGCCTAGAAAGAACGACTAAGGTTGGCTATTTTGAACATGATGCGTGGTGATTCAATCAGAGTTCAGTTTTTCCTTTTAGATACTCCATTTTGAAATGGACTATATGGATTGGTAATATGGTGTTGAATACCATTAAGTTCACAGAACCTGTTGAAGTGATTGGAGATGTATTTTCCACCATTGTTAGAGCGGAGGATTAATATTTGTTTAGATGTGTAGTACAATTTTTCTAAGACAAAACCAAGGCAATTCCAAAAAGGTTTGTTCAAGGGAAAACTCAAATTAGCTTAGTGTTTTAATTAACTAATGTCACTTCGTAGATAAATATCTTTTTCTTTTAGGATTCAAACATTTTATTAGTCTCGATGAGTTATGTTAATAAGAGTTAGTATAAAGTGGTTTTCTTCTATTTCTTCACACTAATATTCTGTCAATTAGCAATCTCTAATTTTTATCCCACTATGTCTGTAAAACTATCTCCTCAAACAATGTCAAAGTAAATGGTTAGAAATCAATAGTCAAATTCAATTGTCGTTTTTCAATAGTCATAAATCAATAGTCACAATGTAGTATTCATTTTCAATTGTCATTTAGGAATGGTCATTTCCAATGGTCGCTATTGACAAATAGTCATTCGATAGTCACTTAACAATTGTCAACTTAATACATACAAAAAAATTAATATTTCATTTAAAATTTTAAATTGTACAACCACAAGGTAAAAATGCACGCAAAGGAATGTATCAACAATATATGATGAATTTGAAATTGAAAATATAACTTGCAATAACTTGACTTAAATGGAAATAGAAAAACTACACACAAGGTATAACAAACTATTTCATAGTTTTTCTCTTATATCTTCTAACTCAAAACTTCAAAGTTCAAACTAAGAAAACAATGTGGAATACTAGCACTACAACATTAACAATTTCTAATTTGTCAAAATCCACAATTAGTTGAAATACGAATTCTATCCATGATGAAAACTCTTGGCCTTCAACTATAATTTCAACCACATGATGAAATATTAAGTACTAATATACTTTAGCAATTTACGGAATCAATAATCTTTTGTTCAAGATGATCATATCAATCAGCAATTTAGTAGCATAGCTACTCAATAATCAATCATCAATAATCTTTTTAAGTTTAAAATCAATTTATCACAACAATAGTCGCTTCAACCATAGTCTTTTGTAAGTGGCTCAATTTTCGTATCATCAATAATCACATATGTTAAAATTGTTCTTCATTTAATCAAGAACCTAAGTCTACCAATCCCAAAGGACCGGTAAAATTCCTTCACTTCATCTTCACATGTTCTAATTAAATATTTGCAACAACTTTATATATTAATTAATTTATTAATCTCAAAGCCTCTCGGCAATAATGCTCCAAACTAATTTAATTTTCTACATTCATTTTTAATTAATTACATAATTAATTTGCCTTACAAATTCTCTTGGAGTTTGCTTCCTCAATACTTATTTATAAAATTAAACTCTCAAAATTATCGCACAATACTCCATGGTTATTCTTTCTAAAAAGAAGCAAATCTATAAATATTTTAAATTACTCATAAATAATCTCTCAACAATAATTACTAAGAATCAATTATTATTATTAATTAAGTCGCCAACCGGCTCTTTCTTTAAACCACAAAATACTATAATAATTAATTAAAAATTCATTCACTTAAATTGCTTCCACAACAAAGTTCAATTTAATTCTCCATTTAGAATAATTATTTGTATCACTCAATTTTATCAATAAAAACTACAAAAAATTACAAAAAATGATCTGACAATATAACTCCCTTAAGAATTAAGAATTAATTCTTTAAGAAATTACAAATTTCTCTTTGCACTATAAATCAATAATCAACAATTATCTCACCAATTCCCTCCACAAAGGTATTAAAAATCAATTTATAATTAATTCCTCACTTAATACTCAACCATAAAGCTTCAATTATATTAAATTGCATTATCCTTCACAAAAAATACTCAAAGAATGACAAGTGATAATACAAAAATTATCCTCCACACTAGCCTCCACAATGATTAATAAATTTCAACTATTCTCCAAACTTCACTTACATTTATAAAAATATCAATCACACTTAATAAATTAACACACACACAATTGCCTTCATGGCAAAGATATTAAAGATCACACAAAATTAATTAACACAAGCTCAAGCTATGAACACTCAAGAACATACAATAAATTCAGACAATAACACATGAAATACAAAGAATGCAAGAGAGATAGGAAATGAGAAAAAAAACATTTATATCAAAATCAAGATTTGAAAAGACATGAAAGACAACCTCAACAATTCTAACTACCTCATCTAATTCCAATTTCGTTCATTCAAAATAAAATCAACAAACTTCATTCATTTCCATTCATTTTAAATTATCCCTTTGAATTTTAACAACATTCACACAATAAATTAAAAATAAACAAAAATGAAGTAATAAAAGTTCTTACAAGATGTGTGCTTTTTGACTAGAGTTTTGTAGCTTTAGAAGTAGGAAAGTGTTTGAGATTTCTTTTGTAAGAAGTATATGTGTGTATTTCATGAATAATCATCGATAAACAATAGAAAGTGTAAAGCACCACTTGGAGATGGTGTAGACATTGGTCCACACAAATCTGTGTGTATCATAGCAAGAGCTTCTCTAGCTCGTGTTACAGGTGTAGGTGGATATGGTGATTTAGTTTGCTTTCCAAAAACACAACCTTCACAAAAGAGTAGAATTACTCTTGATTGGTAGGAATCTAGTTACTAGTTGATTTGATTCCATGATACCTAAGTATTGTGTGTTAACCCCTAAAGGACCGCAACTATGTTTCCACTAAAACTGCTCCAAAACTGTCATATCAAGGAAAGCTACCAAATTTCAGAATTTTTTTTTTTTTTTTTGACATATGTAACTGTAGGATCTTTCAATGCACTAGTTTAATTTGGGAATATGTAGAAAAAATTTCAGAAATTTCCACCATGTAGATTGCAAGATATTAGTGTTTGAAGTTACAAAAATCATTTTTTTTCCACTGTGAAAATCCGGGCAGCTGCACTTCAAAAGGCCACATTTGTATGAAAAAATGTCCAAAATGGTTTCAACTCTTTGGATTAATTTTCCAATTCAAGATGGCTACATGATTGAAAATTTTCATATCATTTGGAATTGTACAACATGTACAAAAAAAATAGTAAGTAGAAAGAAGTAGAGAATGATTCAAAATACAAAAATGGTAACAATTTATTTATTGAATTGAAAAATGCCAATCCCAAGGGTTCAAATGTGTTAATAAACAACCTACACCCAATTATTATATTTTTTTTTTCAAAAATATTGAAAATTGAGTAAAACAAAGGACTTCAAAGTTTATTTTAGAGAAGAGAATCCATAATTACCTACAAACTAAAGTTCTTCATAACTTTTGACTCATTAATCCAAATGGAATGATTCAAAGCTTTTTATGTATATATAAATCTATAAAACCAATTTCAAATTTTTATTTCCAAAAAAAATGATTTATTCTGATCTGCCCAAACTGCCCGAGTTGAGAAACAAACAACATTTTATGCAATAACTTTTCAACCATGTAGCCAAAAGTCACAAAAATTGTTGGGCTTTGAAGATACTCCTTGTCTACACCTTCTATTAAAGTTTGGTTCCAAAATATAGAAATCTCTGGCTACATGTACCTGCCTAAAATCACTATGTTGCCAAAAAAGGCATGTTGGTCCTTAGGGGTTAATATGGCCGAGGCGATGATGCCATCAGAGAAAATCAATATCTTGATTTGATTTGATTTTAGAAGTGAAGTTGAAGCTTGTGAGTTCAATACCAATACCCAAGGGATACGAATTGTCTTCTTTGGGTGAATTATTGGTTTGGTCTTTGTAGTCAGTATAACATGATCATTTTGAAAAATAAATACTATATTGCTAGCAGTTACTTGTGCTATTGATAGAAGATGTTGTGTTAAGCTAGAAACATATAAAGCATCCATAATTGACAATAGTTCGCCTGTTGTGGTTTTGAGAAGAATAGAACCAAAGCTTGTTGATTGATGAAAGTTGTTGTCTTCAAGGAGTATTGTTCTTGAAGTTGAAAGATTGTGATAATTACAAAACAAGGACTTAAAAGGGGTCATATGTTAACTTGCTCCATTGTCCAGAAACCATAAAGGTGAAATTTTGGTTGTGAGTACAATTGTACTTAAAGCATAAGTATGGTCTTCATGCTTTGTGAAATTGTTTTATTAAGTATGAGGATGGTCATGTTTCTTCTTTTGGTAGGTGGGTGCTTCGTGGTTGGGTATGTCGCAATAAGATGAAGACCGGACATGTGGCCTTGTTGAATGGAAGTTGGATTTTCAAGGAACTAAGGAATTTTGAAATTGTGTGGATTTAAAATTGGCAAGTTTAACAAATTTTCATTTTATGTAAAAAGCACTTGTTGGTTTGACGTCTGATTTTGATTGTAGAGATTGATTTTTATCATTTTGCTGTAAAATTTTGGAGATCAGATTATTAAAGGCCAAATTATCAAATCCACCTTGTGTAGTTATGAATGCGCTCCATATGTCAGGTAATGCTCCAAAGAGAAAATTAACCTATTGGGTGTCCGTGAAGGTATAGTCCACAATGGTAGCTTCTTGTAGGGTTGCTTGTCAGTTTTCTAAAATTTTTGGAATGTCTTCAATGTCATGTGACAAAGTCTTTTATGTAGATGAACTTGGCTGGCCTTATTCAATTTTTTGTAAAGTTGTTTTAGTCTATCCCAAACTCCTTTAGAAGTTTTGAGTGGACGAAGAATATTGATTTTCTTTTTGCCACAATGAAGTAGGATGTCAAAGCAAGCCTTTGAATCTTTAAGTTTCTAGGCTACGAGGCTTGCAACATCAAATTCTACAGGGATTGCTTCCGATCCATCAACTACGGTCCAGAGTTCAGACCTAATTGGTAGCATTTCAATCTTAATGCTCCAAGTAGTGTAATTAGTAGAAGTTGGAGGAGGAATGACATAGGCACAAGAAGCTAGACTGGTATTTGATGAAGCCATTGGAAAATAAATGGAAACTGGATGTTCAATAGTGTGGATACTTTGTGGAAAAAATTTCTTCAAACATGTCAATCATTGTTGTGCTCAAAGCCATAATACCATATTGCTAATTGTTAAAGCTCTTGATGGATGAACAAAGGTACTGAGATGTAGAAATTGTCTGCAAAGAATTGAGAATTTAATTCATCAAATTGACCAAGTTCATCACGAAGAATAGGTCTTGTATTCAGAAAAGTTGGAGGTGCATTTGAAATCCCGTATGGGATGATGTCTAAGGCAACAAGCTGTTCCTGAAATGTTGGTTCAATAGGTTCAATGAGGATTTGGATAAATCCGCTCAAAAGTTTCAAAATGAATTTGAGTGAATCCTCACAAAAGAGTTGAGATTATTCCATCGTCAAGACTCTTTGCATCTTCTTTGCTTGGAAGTGCATGATAGTTTGTATCGATTGCACGATTGAGTCGCAGTTGTGCTTCAACTTCTTGTCATAGTTCTTCAACAATGAGCAAGTCGACGACATCAACAATCGGTGCCAAATAATAGCTCATGATGGTTATCAATGTACATTAATTCTTGGCTCTGATACAATGTGACAAGAAGAACAAATGGATGTGTGAGAATCTACATTTGCAATTGTCTATAACTACAAAGGTATGACACTTAATCTACTACGTTAAGTAACATAATCTAACTATTGATTATGACATTTGCTCTAACATGTTTTGTGTGTGTTATGTTGGTTAAATGTCTACTTTGTTATCATAATGTGATTTAGAGTGTCAAAACAGTGCTCAATTGAATTGCACAAATCTTTCAGAGTTAAGGTTGACTGGTTGAGGCACCAATAACCGACCATTTAAGTAGTTTCAGAGAAAATTGTGCATAATATGAGGTGATGAAAAATTTTCTCATGTATGAAGACCAATATATAATATAAATAAAAAAATTCAAAATTTTATTCTCAAAATTGAATATATTGTGAATTTTGGAAACCACAAAGTACTTTTGACTAGTAGCCAATGTTTAGAGTCTTCCAATTACAATCATTCAAGAATCACCTTCTCACCCACTATGTCTTACTTTCTATTCTCACTAATTTGGGACATATGTCAAAACCTTATTAAAAATCTTATTAATCTCAACTTTGAAAAGGACCAAATATATGCAATTTAAGCTCTAGTTGGAAATTTGTTCTAGCATTGATTAGAAATAGTGCACCCCTACAAGTTGGAAGTTTGGTGTAGTTAATTATTGGTGCTTCAATCTTAAGATGAATATAAATTTATGTTTTATGGCACCTGTTTGCCAAAGTTGTAAATCTACACTAAACAAAATTAATGAAATTTACAATGTTACCTTTATATTCATTGCCAATTGCCCAAATCGAAGTAGAGGGAAATAAAGCTAAAAGTGAGAAACCAACATAGAATAGAGGAAAAAACAAAATAGAATAAGACTTAAAATAGAGTCGGGTGAAGTAAAACTAGGGTAGGTAAAACTAGGGTAACAAAGAAACAAAGAAACAAACAAAATAAGAAACAAACAAACCTTTTTTGGAACATCTCTATACAGAGTACTTATCTAGCATCTTCTATCCCATCACATTGTACTTTTCATGAGAGCTATTTTTTCCAAGACATCAAACTTGAGAGGCTCATTGTTTTATAATCTCAGTCCTGAGTCTCAAGCAAAATCTGATCATTGCTTTGAAGTAAATTTAGTGCCAATGTAATGCCAAGGGCTGTACATATGACTACTACCAATCCAAGAAGTCTAGTAACTGTAACTAATATTATCCCATCTAATGCAGCAAATAACATGTGTAACTTTGAGAAGTAGGGAAAAACATCCTTGTGCAACCAACATACTCCAAGAAATTTTCGAGAGGAAGTGGTCCTCACCTGTACCCGTCCCCCAAAGACAAATCACACACAATGAAGTCAGTGAAGATGTACCAAGTGTTTGCAGACCACTTCACTTGCTATCGTTTTCACTTGAAAAGAACTTGGAAAAATGTATGAAAACTCAAAGTTTGAATAAACCATCCACAAACATGTTCAAGCAATAAACAAAAAACATACACACAGCTTGAGATCTGACTGTTTTGTGAAGACTGTGACAACGCCATCCTTTGCTAGTCCTTTGCTTTACAGTTCTATCAAAAACTTGCAGGATTGAAAAAAGCTACTGTTCTCTTGGTAATACAATATCCTCAACAATAAGCATTCCTTGCAAGGAAGTGTTTCTTTTCTCACTAGGAGAGGGCTTTATTTACTGGCTCACTTGTGATTAAGATGAAGGTAATTTGTTGAAATTTTCATCCAAGTTTGATTTTGAATTTACCTCTTGATTTATGTACCATATGCCAGAGCTTGTTACAGTACATGCAGGCTGAGTTTTGGTGGCTATGCCCATTATCAGCTTTGATAGTGGGTATTTTATTAAGCCATCCAGCCATCCCATCCATAATACTTGGTTTCATTGATTTGAGTAAGGACAAAGTAAGCTGTAATCCTTTTGAAGCCAGGGAACATTTTTGGTGTCATAGAAGCTAAAAATGAACGTTTAAACTGCCAGTGGATTAATGAATGTCCAAAACAGCTGTAAATTTTTTTTATACAACCATCTAAAGAGTGGCTCAAATATTTTGAAAGGTATATAAGCTATATATCCAAAATATTTAATTTGATTTTATGTGAGATATTTCAAATCATAATATTAGTTTGTTTGGAGCATCATACCATATGGTATATGCACTATAAAAAAATAGTAGCAAATAAGGGAAGAAATGAGGTAAAGATATATATCTATCTCATACCCTAGTTTGTACAGTCTTCTAAGTCATGATCTCTTTAGTGTCTAGTCTATCTTTGATTATTTTTGTTTGTCATCTCTAATTTAGACTTTTAGAGATCTTTTCCATCTCATAACACATGTACTATGCCATGTGTTGACATTTAGATAATGAGCTATTATCTAGGTAATAGGCTTGAATCCAAAGTCTAAAAAAACAAACAAACAAACAATTTATGGAACATCCCTAGATTGGGCAATGATCTGATTAAGTCTTGCACTAATCTTGACACCATATCAAGGTATTTTTTAGAACCATGTATACTTTCCTCTACCCTAATTCTGCAAATTACAGAGAAATTGAAAGCTAAATTTTCAAAAGTGTCATTACAATCAAGTTCAAGTTTTTGCAACATAACATCTCTTCTATAATTCTCTAACTGTGGAACATAACACTAAATGCATTTTGTCATCAAACATAGGAAGACAATGCCACATGAGAGTATTGGGAGAAGTAATCTTGAAGTTTGTCAAAAATCCTCTATGAGATTGTGGACCTCACCTGTGCCCATCCTACAACAATGTAATAAGTTGGATTGTTAGTGAGGTACAACATGTATCTGCAGTCCACAATGCATGTTATAGCTGTCACACAGAGTTTAGAAAACAAACAACACAACAAACATAACAATTTCTTAACATATGCAAATCAGCTCCTTTGTTTAACCTGGCCAAAAGGACGTGCAGAGGAAGAAGCAACCATAGTTCCCTACCTCCCAGATGCTTAGTCACCAAAATGCCTTGTTCTCCACAATGTAAACTTTGTGTAGAAATTTCTTAAAAAGAAAACACAAAGTTCCAAGTCTTGTGCTCCACACTCTCAGGATGTACTCCACTCACACAGTACCCAAACTTGGCTAATGAGTAGCTTTCCAGAAGCAAAGCAGCATGGTGATACAAGTTGTACCATCTAGGGCCTCAAAACGATTACCAAAGCTTTGTGAGAGGTAAAGCTGGGACCTGGCTTTAAGCTAGTAATGACCAAGTTGCTTTTGAAAATGCTTATTTGAGGAAAGCAAACGGATATAGTCAAGTGTGGAAGCAAATATTTACAGATTGGATTCATTCATCCATCACAGTACTGTATCATAATTGACTGGTAATAAATATTTTGGGCTACCACCATGGGCTGGCCATATGTACATGGCAACCATGTCATACACTTAAATGAGTTCTCAGAGGGACTCATTAAGGGAGAGAGTTTAAAGTTACTATTTGGAGGCTGGTGTAAGCATCATTTTATGCCCCCAAATCAGAGTGATTAAGCCTCTATTGTCTGATTTCAAAAATGAGAGGGAGGGAGGGATTTTATTCCACTAAATTTAATTCTTCCAATGTCTATGCCTTAGTTAGATGGACTATCTATTTCTTAAGGCATGTCCATGAATCATTAATCAATGATCACTTTCTACTCCAGATAGAATAGATTCTAGAAAAAAGCTTCATAAAAAATGCTAAAAGCATAAACTAGAAGCCAAAATCTAGACAAACAAAACAAACAAACAAAATAAATTTTTCATCTAATAGTAGAACAAGGAGACATGCATAACTTCTAATGTAGGGGTGAATCTCATTGAAGGTCTTTTTTTAGTAGTAAATAGATTCATTTCAAATGGCAAAAGGCTCTTTCAAATTGGTTGTAGGACAAGTATTCTCCATTAGGTAAATGTAAAAACTTGGCAAATGGAATACATCATTGAACTTATCAATAAGAGTAAGATTACAGACTTGCTTAGATTTAATAAGGACATGCATGAATGCTTTTGTAAACATCAACAACTACCATTAGAGAAAATTTCAAGCCATAGAAGGGTTGTTTTCCTACATGAAAATGTGCAATAGTAGAAAATATCAATCCTAAATAGCTTATACAAAATCCTACTAGTGAAAGTCAACTTGTTTGCTATTTTGCTCCATTAGATTCTTAATTAAAAATAATTTATAATTATGAAACATTCTTTAAAATAAAGTAATATTTAAATAATTTTAAATAATTTTTCATTTTATTGTATTTTTACATTTGCCAAAATTAAAACAACTCTCTATAAAGCCTTGATTTTTTTTAATGGTTGATTGTTTTATAGTCAGTATGCCATAATATTAGGCTAAACAATTCAAAGAGGAGAGAAGGATGAATTTTTTATAAAGTTCTATCTTTTAATATATAAGGTTATTTGCCCCTTCTCAAAGATTGAATGTCTAGTAGGAAGAGAAAGAGGTATTGAAAGTGTTTTGGAATTTTTCTTTAGTGAGTTTTGATTTTAGGTATACTCAAATATAATACTAAAATTTAATTGTGCAAGAGTCTCCAGTTTGTCCTCAATAGAAGAAAAAAAAACTTCTATTTCATATTTTTTACAATTACATCATTTACCCTTGTCATCTCAAAGCTAATACTACTTTCTTGTAGTTCCTTCTTCTCTAAATATCTTTCTTAATTAATAACTACAAACATGGTAGTTAAATTTCTTCCAATGGTTAATCTTCTCCTTTCACCTCTTTGTATAGAATATATCTTATTTGGCAAGTAATTAGTCCAATTAGGATTCTATAGATTATTAGAAGCATTCATTTTATTGAGTAAAATTTAGCGGTATCAGTATGTATCTTTTAGCGTTTCAAGCAGCACATTTGATCATTAAGCTTGTCAAATACCTTTGAATCTCTTCCAGAGCCATGCACCAAAGTTGTATAGCTATGGGAATTATGCATAGCTATAATTGACCTAAAATATTAGAAAGAATATACATGTCAAGACGAAGGTGACATAGACAATAATGAAGAGAGGTTTGTGAAGAAGCTATCATGGATTCAAATACCTTGTACATCCCAATTGTAGTGTTAGCATTTTCATAAGCATTATGTGAAGCTTTTAATGTCCCTCAAAGATTAAAATGTCAAATGCATTCCTATATATTTCTAAGGAATGACATCAAATTTGTAGTTACCCTTTTTAAATTAATGACAAAATAATGACCTTGAAGATAATAAGAAAAACTACAATTGAGATACACTTTTGCAAGAGAATTTATTAAAATACTTTAAGCATTGGTCTACTTTCCACTATCCATGCCAAGTAGTGCACATGGTCACACTCCTTTCAATGCAAATATTCACAATGAAGACAATACATTTACCAATTTTATTGCGTTTTTATAGTATTCATGCTCAATTTTCTGAAGTATTTTAAAATTTAGAAAAAAAAATGAATTTTTTAGAGAATATAGCTAATATATATACTTTTAAGAAGATTGTATCCTAGGAAGATAAGAATAGAAAAATCCTCTAAGTAGACAATTGAAAAAGTAAAAAATTCAAGAAATTAGATAATTTGATTTTTTAATTTGTGAAATAGGAAAAGAAATTTAATTTTTAAAAAATTTGCTATCCATAACAATTCTATGGAGATGGTCATTCACGAATAGAACTACCAAAATAATATTTTATAGTATTTTAAAATGCAAGCTAAAAGAGGCTATTTTTATAGGCTTTTCTACAGCATATAATTATGTATTTTCATAATTCCTTTGACCAATAGCTACAAGTCTATTGGAAAACCATCCCTTCAAAAATTCAACTCTGAATTCGTTTTTTTGGACAATAAATAGTACTAAAAAATCCCCAATTCGCAAGAGTGATAAAAATTGGGGGCTATTTTTGAATATTTAAATGATAATAACCATTATATTATTTTTTGAATGATAATAACTACAAAAGGTGTTTAAAAAGCATGAATACTATACTATGAATCTTGATTCATTTGGAGCTAAAATGCAAAAGTAATCACCAAAAAAATAGATTAGCATACATGGTTGAAAAAATTATTTGTTCTTGAGCTTCTATATTTCCTTGCAAGGCAATTTTAATTATACATTTGTGTTTTTTTCCTTCATTGTCAGCTTTCCATTGCTCTCCAGAATTAAATGTTTTCTTACATGATATACATGTGTGTAAATTTGAATCCATTCTTTTTGCTGTATAGAATTCTAATGTTCCAAAATTTTGAAATTTTGAAATTAACACTTCAAGATTATGTAGCCTTATTTCAATTGTTGATAGAAGAATATGTATATGTATGAATATCTAATACATGAAAAAAAGATACATGTTGGACTTTTAGCTAGAATTAATAAATAATGAGAAATTTAGAAACATGTGAATTATTTATGTCATTGATTTAGTAAGAAAGCATTGTCCATTGTACTTGAATGTAATAGGATGAATTGCCCTTCTAAAGTCAATTATCTTCTCTAGCAAAACATGATTTTAATGTAATTTGATAATAGTCAATTTTAGTCCAAAACAATCCATTATTATAGATGCTTTAGTTACTAAATCTTGATTTCACAATTGATTACAATGATTGACTTGGTGATATTAGTTCAACAAGTTTGAAACATCATTGGTAATAATTGATGTAGTTATTCTAAGTATAAATGATTTCAATGTAATAAAACTAAAGCTAAAGTTGATAATAGTCAATCATTTGAATATAAAGTCAATAGTTTAAAACTAAAGTCAATAATCTAAAAAGGATAATTTGATTTGATGATAATCTAAAGTCAACAATAATCAACAATATTTCAAAGTCAACAATCTACAAGACAATTGACAATAATCTAAATTTAAAGTTGATCATCTATTAATGATAAAACTAAAGTCAATAATCAAAATTAATAAACAATAATCTAAAACTAATGCTTCAATTGAAGAATAGTGTCAAACAATAAAATTCAAAAATCCATAATCTATAACTAAAGCTAATAACAAATAGTGTCCTTGTAATTCATTAAAAAGACAATATTGATATCAAACAATATCAATGGAAAATTGATCATAGAGGATAAAAATTTCATTATAGTAAATTATATATGATTATTTCTTTACTCTATATACCATGGTTATTAGAAAAAATCAATTTGGACATGGTTTTCATAAAGACCCTAATGTTTGAGGTAATGTAATTCAATATTACATGACAAAATAATCACATTACAAAGAGTACTTATGGAAGGCCAAAGATGCTTTGATAGTGATTAATGTGAAAGCATATGTTTAAATTTGATGACTCTATCAATAAGTTTTTTTAGATCAATTTATGGAGCTAAAATATATTGTTATTGGTGAAGAAGATTATTAAACAGACTACGTTTCTGGCCCAAACCCTTTAAATTTTGGCCTAAACCTTCAACGTTTAGGGCCCAAACCCTTTAGCATGTTTTGAGTGTACTTAGGAGTTAGAAAGATCCATTGCTTGGAAGGCACAATGGACAACCATTACAACAATTATTTAATGTGAAAAGATGCTCATCTTATTGAATTGAATTTTTTTGAAACATGTATTGAATGCAAAACATGTCCTATAGTTTTAATATCACTAAGAAATAATTGTAATGTTCAAAATGTACTTCTTGATTAAAAAATCATGTTTCAAGTAGCATTACAAAATTCAAATTAATATAAAAATTCATTAATAGAAATTTCTAACCTTTTCTATAAAAAAAAATGCATAGAAATCTATAATTTTTATTATAAAGATATATGTACAATCTTTTATTATCAATGTATAGTACATATAATAAACAACTAATGAAAGGATGGTAATTTTTGTGCATTAAGGCTTGTATTCAGAAGTGGTGTGATGTGCAAACTCTATTTGTAACAAAAAGGTAACCCAAAATCATTAAGTATAGGTCCAAAGTTCTTTTGTTCTATGTTAAGTCTTATTTGTATATGTAATTTATATATATACCATCCTAAGTCTATATAACCTAGATTTTAAATAAGTTTTTATTAAATAATATTCTTTAATTTTATAAATTATGTACATAATCTATAAAAAAATTTAATAAAACTTATGCAATGGCAATAGAAATGGAAGGTAAAAAACTAGAAAACAAAGGCAATAAGTCAAGAATATTCAAATTTGACATTAAAGAATGTGATCAAATTAACATTTGATGAAGGTTTAGGAGTTGAATGTAGAAGTGTAAGTTATGTTGATGTACAATTTGAAAATTGACTATATATTTTACCTTGTTCAATGACTTTAAAGTGTGCTTATTTTTAAAATATATTTGATGACAAACCTTCTAATGATAATGAAATAGAGGTAAGTAACAAAATAGAATAATTTGTAAATGGATGTCATAAAATTTATTCAAATTGCATAGGTAATTTACATGTACAAGAATCTACTTATATTAAATGTAGTGAATGCAAAAAAAAGAACATAGATGGGTTTTTTTATTGTAAAAACTAATGAATGTGTAGTTATGCACATCCTTTAAGATTCATGATCTAAAAGATTCTCATGATATTTACCAAAAATTTGGACCTCATATAGTGAAATAATTTTAAATTGTTTTTATACTATTTGTTGTATTAAAGGAGATAAATATGTGTCATGATATCATTTTCTAATGTTTTTTTAGACATAAAACATTGCATGAATTTATCAATTTTGTCCTATTAATTGTTTTTAATAAGGGTCAAATTGTTTCTCTTTAGTTTTGAAGAATTAAGTTGCCCAATAATTTATGTTAGTATTAAAAGGACCTAAGTCAAATTTCAATGGAGAAAATTTGGTAGGATTGGAAGGGTAATAAATAGGCATGGCAACTTTTAAGATCAAATATTAGACTAGTCATCTTAAGACTATATAGTTAGATCCATTAGTTTTTAGTTCATATCCATGTTTATTTTTTGCTTATGGTTCATTGATGATTTGTACAATTGTATTCCTTCAATTGATCAATATTGTATTGTCTAATTAATGTGTGTATTGAATTGCCTAAGTGTTGGCTAAGTTATTATATTATTATCTAAGAATATGAAGATTCCAATTATGTTTGTCAAATGGTCAATTACTTTTGTTTGTATGGTTTTGACGATAAAGCCAATTAGGAGATTGCTAGTCAAAAATATTAAATGAAGAGTTTGAAAGGCAAATTAGCTAGGAGGGTCAAATTTTTGTTATGGAGAGTTAAGTGAAGTCGATGAAAGATTGTTGTTTGCAAGTTTGCATAATTGTCTAAGAAGGATAACAAACTAAACAATGTGATTAACCCCTAAATGTATTTGACTATGTTTTGCCAAAAACACTCCAAAACTGCCACTTGTAGTACAAGACCAAAATATTTTTTCTTAAACATCTTAAGACAAATGTAACCGTAGGATCTTATAGTAAACTAGTTTGAGAATATGTGGAAAAAATTTCAGAAATTTCCACCGTATAGATTGCAAGATAATAGTGTTTGAATTGTCAAAAATGCTTTTTTTGTCCCTGCAAAAATCCGGGCAGCTGCACTTCAGTAGCTCACTTTTGTATGAAAAAAAGTCTAAAATAGTTGTTACTCTTTTGATTCATTCTTTAAGTCAAGTTAGCTACATGCCTAAAAAATTTCAAATCATTTGGAGTTGTACAACATGTAGAAAACAATTAGCAAGTAGGAAGAGGTAGAAAATGAATCAAAATATTAAAATAGTAATAATTAATTTTTGAAATTGAAAATTTCCAATCCCAATGGTTGGAATGTTGCAATAGACAATCTTCACCTAATGTGTTTATTTTTTTTCAAAAATATTAAAAATTGAGTAAAATAATGGACTTCAAAGTTAATTTTGGAGTAGAGATTCCATAACTTCCCACAAACTACCTTCAAACTAAAACTCCCATAACTTTCATTTCACAAATCAAAATGAATAATTAAAAGATTTCCAAGTAGATAAAAATCTAAAGAACGAATTTCAAATTTCAAATTTAGAAAAAGTGATTTTTGAAGAAGTTTTTTCAGCTGCCCGGGCTGCCCGCCGAGCAAAAGAAATCACATATCATGCAATAACTTTTTATTCATGTTGTCAAAAGTTATGAAAATTATTGGGCCTTAAATCTACTCCTCGGACACACATTGTGTGAAAATTTCAAAAAATAAAAATAAAAACTCCATTTGTAGTGAACTGCCCAAAATTGCTATGTTGCCAAAAACGCAGTTTGGGCGTTTAGGGGTTAAATTGTGTACAAAAAGAATTTCCTTGCCAAATCAAATCAATTGAAGATGAATTGATTTCTAAAAAGATGTGGTGATTGTATCTACTTGTTTATGTTTTTTTAGAGATTCATATTAGTTCAATTGAGTCAAGTTGCCTAATATGATTGAAAATGTATTATTGATGTTTTGAAAGCATTTTGTTTTTGTTTGAGAAAATAATCTTGTGGGGTTGTTAGCAACATATTATGTGATTAATTGTTATTTGTTTGTCAAGGTTTTGAATGTTGTAATTTTAGAATCATTTTTGAGATTCAAAATTAAGTAGTAAAATTATAATTTGTTTTATTGTAAATATAGAATCAAATTGCAAGAACAGAATTAGATTGAGATAGTGCTCTGTTGAAAATTCATTTTCCAATGCAATTGCTTTGATCCATGTCCTTGATGAAATACAAAATAGTGTGTGTCAAAATGCCACACTATGGTTGATAACTTGTATCCAAAATTAAGTTGAATTTTAACCTCTAAATGCCCAAGGGTTTTTTTTAGCTTCAATTTTGCTCTTAATTGAACTAAAAGCCAACACTTGAATGTGGTGTCTTTATTCCAACAATAGGGGAAGGATTATGCATCTTCCTTACATTTGTGGGTAGGTTTTTATACTTTCCCATGGTCTTAGGTTTTACTTCTCCATTTCTAACTACTTTTGCTTTGAGATGGATGAAAACAACTACAGTGGAAACACCCAAAACCGTCCAAATAAGGAATTCGGCATGGTTGGAGGCATCTTTTTCTAAAACTGATATTTTTCTAGTATTAGCGAGAGAAAATCATGAATATTCAAAAAAAAAATTAAAATTTTCGGAATCATTATGTAATTTCTACAAATTTTCAAAAAGTTGGCTCCCTAGACCACTGGAACCGTCCTATAGGTGTACCCTAAACTGAACTCTGCTGAAATCAGTTGTCAGTGAATGAAAATTATACATGTGTCTTACAATTGTGTTAGCAAATCAGAGTTAAACACTTGTCAGATACTTTAATGAACGCTCATGGACAGATTTAGTGACACTCTAGGGACCAGGAATAGGTACAGGGACGGAAATGGGTGTTTCTCCCTTAGCATCCAACCTATTCCTCCTAAAATCTCCCTAACCACTAATGGGATGTTGCAACCGCCTAGAGGATACCTAATTATACTTTGTAATAGTAGTGGTAATGAATTAAGTTTAGCTTTATTAACTAACTACCCGTAACTAACTTCTAATTTTTAATTTACACACATCCTTTTACTTTGTTGAAGTATTTTCTATTGTATATTAAAGTAGACTTTGAATAAATGAATAACATATGGCCTAATACTCCAATTCATGTTTTTCTTTTTGTAGTTGATTTAATGTTGTATATTCTATTATTTTTAAGGTCCAAATATCCTAGTCTATGTGTTTTGCCACATGATAATAATTATCATATATGGTTAGAAAAATTGCTAGAAGTCTTTTTCCCAGTATATTTTACTGTCTTCTTTAATTCTTAATCTTCCTTTGAATATAGAATTTGAATATGTAATGGTTGATTGCAAGAAACACCGGTCCTATTTCCTGTCACAATTGGAGTGACTTTGTTCTTTTTTGCTATAACTTTTGAATTAAAATATTTGAGAATATGAAATAATTATTTTACCTCTCTAATTTGATGATTTTTACATCCCTTATTTTTCAGAAATTTAAAAAAATCATTTTATATTTAAAATTATTTTTTGTTAATTTGTCACAAACTGAGATTTAGGGGTTCTTACTACATTAGGAGTACCCAAATTTAATGATCTAAAGTTGAAATTTTCATGGTGCATTTGCATAGTAGGAAAGCATATTTCTATCGAAGGAAATCTAAAAATACATTATTTTATGTCCTCCACATGCGTGCAAACAACACTTCCATTGTATGCAATTTCTGACCATTGATAATAGAGTTGAGATTTTTTTGGGGTGAAATTTCATCACCATCAATTCTTCCCAAATAGACAATTTTTAGATTCAAGAAAAATAACTTTTCCTATTTTTTACAAATTAAAATGTAAATACGTCCATTTTCATGAGATTTTTTACTTTTCTAGTTTTCCTACTTGGAGAATTTTCCTAAGCTTTTCCTTCATAGGATACATTCTTCTTTAAGGTTTATTCATTAAACATATTTTTCATATTTTTTTAATTGATTTTTTAATTAAATAGTACTCCCAAAGAAAACAACATCCATTTCCAAAATGCTAAGGAAAATGGACGGTGTTTCTTGCAACGACCCTAATGTAGTGTAAGAGTAGATTATAGTTCAATTAAAGCATGTACACATTTAGCTTGAGCATATGTCAACTTGATTTATTGTCTTAAATCTAAATTAAAGAAGACATTTTTTTTATTAAATCATATGGCTATATATTAGGGTTAACATACATCTGTACACTTCAGATGCTTCACAATTTGATTCTATTAGCCCAACATACTATGTGAGTATTTTGACAATTTCACTTTTGATCACATTCATTTACTTTGGATTTTCAACATTGAATATATAAACAAAAATTACATTGATTAGACTATAATTTTTCTCAAAAAAAATAGACTTTTATATATAACTAATTTATGATAAACATATTCAAATTTTGTCAAATGGACAATAAATAGACTTGCCGTGAAGTACAATTGGCACTACAAGAGTATCTGTTCTACTATACTAGCAATTAGACTTAAAAATAATTTTCAATAATTTAACTCTATTCTCACACTAACCCCCGAATGCCTAAGATTACAAAATTTGATATTTTCAAAACTTTGAAGTTAAATAAAATCTAACTAAATTTCTATTTTTAGATTTTTTTGAAATCTACTTTTAACATCAAAAATCTAATTTTGAATATAATTGATTATGATATTTCCAATTGAAGATTTTGTGCAAGGATGTCCATTGCAATCTTGACTTTTCATAGTGTTGAGGGCTCTTGAAAATGAGCCTCAAATACAATAGAGCTTGGAGGAAAAAATAATTAGAAATTCATTTAAAAAAATTGCAAAGTAGATTTTGAGAAGCCATAAATTAATTGGGTTTATACATGTTAGGCCCTTTGATCTCATATTTTTTTCGTGATGAATTGCATATAACTGTGCAACACTCCTATACCACCAATTGAAAGAAAAAAGAAGAAAGAAAAACCTATAAGGACGCCTTCTTGGTAGCAGGGCCAAAAATGTAGATAGCTTTGGTTCTAATTAGAATATCTAAGGCTAATATTAAAAGTTTGTTCCTAGGGAGGCTTATTTAATATGGATGCTTCCTAATTAATCCCTAGTCAATCATTGCAACTATAGAAAATGAAAATAATTTGTTTTTTAAACCCCATGCAATATATTTTCCTCACAAGTAAATACTAATTCCAAAATTTGACCTTCCTCTCTTAAAGGCCACAAGGATAAAGATAACACCCAATTTGTATAATTTTTAGTCTTGATCTTTCCGAATTGGACTTATAACTCCATAGTCTTCTAAGGCTCTTGAGCTTTCAACTTGGCTGGATCTTTTCAAATTTGTTTTGTCTCCAATTTGGGTACATAGGGATCTTTATTCTCTTATTTGACTTCTTCACTTTTTACTTCACGAATTGATTTTATACAATTTGGCTTGTAGTAGAATAGACATTCGTCTAAACATCGCTTGAAATTTATCTTACAATCTCCATGCCATTTGTTCAACTATAGCACCTACACCAGATTAACTCATCAATTTATTCTAAAACCACTCAAAAATTTTCTTCAACTCAACATACACCATTCACTCCTAATTGAACTCACTTTGGAAATATTACAAAGAGTACTCATTATAAAACTCCAAATGAAAAATTACTATTGCAACCAAACACTCAACTATACTAAGTTGGATTATATATAAATATTTGAATCACTCATCCATGTGCCAACAATAGCATATATGCCGAATAGGATTCAATAATTTTACTTGTTCATTTAATTAAATAGGATTTTGTCAAGGGCAACAATCCCAATACATCCAAATAGGCAACTTAAAATTCAAAGACACCAAGTTTACAACCTTCATCTCATAAATTCACACAAGCAATCTCAAGCATCATCATTTATCCTAGTGAGCACCAATTTGAGGCAAAAAATATTTATATTAATTTCTCTAACTTGGTGATAAAATCACCATTTTACAATTTGATAATTTTTCTATAACTCTTTCTTCCTCATAGCTTACTACTATAAGTTTCAATCTAGCAACACCGCTCAACAATCATACTCTCTCCTTAATCTCAAGTATTTTCAACTTGTACAAACATTCTAACTTGGACATTAACATATTTGCCTAACAATTCACACATCAAGATTCAACTCAATAGGTACAACATATAGACTCATACACTTAGAAATTCAAGTCACACACTTAGAAATTCAACTTCCCACTCGGACTAACACATACACAAACACAAACATATAAATTTTCACAACTAGAACACAAAGAAAACAAAAGAACACAGCCTGCTTACCTGGGACACACACTCATATTATCTCCAAGTCGGTGACCAAAAATAAAATAACAAACCAACCAAATAGGAGCCAACCAATTCATCTGAGAAATTGGAAATGACACTCAACTACATGCACCTGCCAAGCAACAAAACTACCAATTTGTATTAACCAAGTTAAAATTCAACTCAAACACCTAACTTCCAATTGGCCTTCCAAATAGTACAGTTTCAACTAACAGTACTTGAACCTACATACAGCTCCAACTCCCGACTCTTATTCAAACAACTCCAAGAAAATGGCATCTAATTTGTTTAAAACCTTGGCCCCAAATCCCAAATTAGAACACAAATCTTACAAATAGACCATCAAAAACTGAAATAAGTCTGCAAAATATCTACAAAAAGCTCCAAATTTCACTCCAACTAGGTTGTCTATAAGGTATCACCCAAAAAATTTAGAATTATGCATATTCAATATCTACACTCAAGATCATAGAGCTAGTGTGACCTAAATAAAAAAGTTTAAGGTATTTCCACCACTACAAGGAACATGAAACTTCTATGCCCAACTTGCCTTCAAGCACTTTCAAAATTCTATAATGTCAAAGTTGTTCACCTCACCAAAAAAAAATGTTATATGAAGTAAGCTACCATTTGCATCTTCAACACCTATGAACTTTGCAACAATGCCAAGTTTTTCTCCTAACAATAAATGATGGCATGATGGTCATATGTCTATTGGAATGTAGAGGTTGCAATAAGTTTACTTGTAGCAAACTTAGCATCTTTTATTACCAATACTTTTATGCACTTTTTGATGATCATGCATCCACTACTAAAAAACGATGTTCAAATCAACAAAAAAATCATCAATTTTTCTATTAATTTGGGTATTGTATCGACCATTTTTACAATATTTTGTTGATTGGGCACTAGTTAATAAAATGGTGACATTTTTTTGTTGATTTGGGTAGTACAAAGTCCAAATCAACAAAAACTTTAACATTTTTTTGCTAACTAGAACTTACAAGAGTTTCAAATAAGTTTTTTCATTTAGATAATGTCTAAATAACTGTGCTTAAAATTTTATGTAAGAATAAATGTTTTTTCCTAACTCAATCATTCAAAATTTGGTGTTTTTTAAAATCAGAAGATTGTCGTGGCCATTTTTGCATAGTAAAACAACTTTTTTGAAAACATTTTGAACTAAGAAAAGTTGAAAAATCAAAATATCTTTCATCTCCAAAAATACATTTGAGATTTTGAGTTTTAAATCAAAAGTTGTGGACAAAAATCAGAGAAAGGTTGGAGTAGACATTGTATTTGACACTTTACAAAACCTTCTCTGAATTCTATCCATAAGTTTTGATTGGAGATTTGAAATTTCAAACAAATTTTTGGAGATAAAATTTAGTTGAATATGACAAATTTTCTTATTTGAAAGATTTAAAAAAAAAGTTATTTTTCTACGTCTAAACAGCCACCAAAGTTTGTTGATTTTAACAAAGTAAAGAAAAAATAATAGGAAGAACATGATAAATTAAAACTAACTCCCATTATAATCACCTACCATTGTGCATGGTGTGTTGGTTTACCCCTAAAAGCCCAAGGGGTTAGGACAAAACACAAATGTGTTATAAAATGTAAGTTATGTAACTTTTTTAAAGTTAGTATCAAAGAAGATAATGTGAAGCACAAAATGTAGAAGTTATCCACTTATCCGTAAGGTCAAAATTATAAAATTATTTTTAGATTCTCTTCAAATGAATTTTGAAGATATAACTTCAAAAATTTACCAAAAATACAATTTTTTAATTTAGTATATCAATTTTTTTTATTGGTCAAAATTGTGGTTTCTATTGATTTGTGAAAAAATGCAAAAGATCTAGTAATGAGACCATCAACACTTTCCTAAAATAATAAATTTTTCAATACTAGGCAATTCTAAAGCTTTTGTGCTATATTTCTTATAATTTTTGTTTGACCGTATTGATCTTAGTTTTTAATATAAATGTTGAAAGAAAACCCCATTTTTTCAAAGCTAAAAAAAAAGGTTTGAAAAAAGGTTTTTTTTGCCCAAAAATTCTGCCCGAAGTTGGATAGCGACCAAAAAATGGTCGTTTGAGCACTTAGGGGTTAAGGACCTTGGATCTCAACCATGAGGTCCAAGGTTCAAACCTGAGGAGTGGTGACTGGCCCATGTGGCGGGTTGCCTTTAAGTAGCATATTTCTTTACCACATGGCATATGCCATGTGGCAAAATTTGATTGGTTGAAGTATATTTTAAGTTTAAATTTTTTTTCCTCATAGATGTCCAAATCAACAAAAAGAAATGAACAAATCTTTGTCGGGTACTATCCAAGTCAATGCATCCATAGCTACAAAAAATTGACAAACTATATCAACATTTTTTAATTCATTTTTTGTTGATTTGGATGCAGATTTTCTAGTAGTGATCAATCTATGACTTCTTCAACATTGCAACATGCTTGTCATCTAGAATGCATGGCCTTTCTACCTTGTCTACAAGTCAAATCATTCCATCATCGATAATAACTTCAATTCTATTGCTTACATTTGTGTTTCAATATGAACTTTCTTCTTTGTTGCCATTTCCAATGTGCATGCAAAAGAACAAAACTTTAGAGTTTAGAGTATAAATTAAAAAAAGACATCACAACTTTAAGGTTCACATGAACATACTTAGATAAGCATTTATATCACGATTTAGAGTTTAAGGAGAATATTCACGAAACCAAAGTCTACAAATTAAAACAAACACTACAAATATTACAATTTACAAGCAAATTAGTAGCAATTACAAACAACTTTGGAAACCATGATCACCTAGTTAGGTATGTGGTTTCTAATGGATACATTAGAAATGATTTATAGATGATTTGGAGGGAAAGAAAAATGACCTTTAGAAATTTGAAACACTCCAATTGTTTGCCCTCCAAATCTACTCAATGGAAGTGTTATGCATTTCTACTACCATATTACGAGTAGAGAATGAAGGGTTTTACAACGATGAAGAACAACTATATTTGGGATTTCATTGAATATTTACAATTGGTAATAATTTAGTTGTCTATAGTTGTTGTTGACAAGTTGCATGTCAAATTGTAGTTGTAGAGCAAAACAAGGTTGTTTCTCATTTGGGAGCTCACTTGGAACTTTCTTGATGAGCTTTTCTCATGCAGTTTCTTTTATAGTATTTGCTACTACAATTCAATTGATTAAATTTGCAACTTCTTGGTGACTTGTTTGTGACCAATGTGTGACTTGTTTGCAACTCATTTATAACTTCATTGTTGTGACTTATTTGTGACTTTATTGCAACTTATTTGAAACTCATATGCTACTTTTAGAATTTTAGATTTTGAAATTCTAATATCATTAATTATAGATTTAAAAATAATTTGGATTTAAGATTTTTTAGATTCTATAGGCAATAAAAATCTACCAAATGAGGAAATCTATAAAATGAAAAAATCCATAGATTATAGAAGCTAAGTCTACAAAATATAGAAATCTACAAATTGTAAAAGTTTTAGATTTTCAATAAGATAATTTTTAATATAAAAATTAATGAACTTACAAGTCTTATATGTTCAACCTAATGATACCCTTGACAATTAATATGGTATAGTTGACACAAGACAATGCGGAAATGACTTCAAAAACAACTAAGAAACAACTAAAATGCAACTAAGAAACAATTTGGTTGAAACTAGGAATCTAGGATGGGACAGTTAAGAAACAATCATAATGTGATTAGCAAATGACTAAAATGCAAGTAGGATATGACTAGAATGCAATTAAGATGCAACTAGGAAACAACTAGAATGTGACTAAAAACAACTATTTGTCATTTTTATAGTTGGAGGCACATTTTAGTTGTTTCGTAGTTGTTTTACATTTATTCTTTGCAACTACAAATAGACATAGGGGATTCTACAGAACACAAAATTATTCACATCAACAATTGTAATGAATAATGAATGGAGAATAGCAGTCACATTTGTTTTAAATTTGAAATCTGTTGCAACTTTTGTAATCCTACACTTCATTTAATAACTAATTCCTTTGCAGTTAAAATAATGACTTTAAAGTGTAAAATCATAGGATAGTTGTATAGGGCACTAAATTTCATTTTAGTCGGTTGTGGCGGACACATGTTTTCCTCATGAACCTGCCTTAGTATAAAATATGAAATGAAAAATTTCAAAAAAATTAAAAATAAAGAACAAAAGTTCAAATGAAATTATAAATAAGATAGAAAAAGAGAATGCAAAGTAGAATCCAAGGTACTAAAGAAGTTTCACTTTAAAATTGCACCTATTATGTGGTTGGTGGAACTATTGTCCAATTCCAATACCAACCTTGCACCAATTAATATAAAAAATGAAATGACAACTTCATAAAAATAATGTATTGTACATAGTACAAAAGTTCAAATGCAAAAAACAAATGCAAATGAAAACTCCAACTACTAATGAAGTCCTACTTTATAGTCACATACTCACATCCATCATTGCCTTGATGAAAGTGCTGTAAATTTTCAAGGCAAATCTAAGCCTATATCAAGAATGCATTAAACATTCAAAATAATAAGAGATTAATAATAAAAGTTGTGATGGACCAAACAAATAGAAAAAGAAAGTGAAAATGAAATTCAAAGGTGTAATTATGGGTGATTGCAAGAAACACCTGTCCTATTTGTTCCGTTTGGCTGACTTTTTTGGGAGTACTTTAAAATTAGAAAATTAATTTTAAAAAAAATTTAAAAATATAAATAGTGTATATACCTCTAAAATGAAGGTTTTGACTGAAGGAAATGGATAGAAAAATTCTCTAAGTAGGAGAACTTGAAAAGTGCCAAACCTCCAAAAAATACATACCTTCATGTTTTAATTAGGTAAAAATAGTAAAAATAGATATTTTCAAAAAATAAAAAGTGTCCATTTGCGACAACTTTATAGAGATGGTCATTCACCAAAAAACCCACCAAAATAATATTTTATATGTTACAAAATACAAGCAGAAGGGAGCTCACTTTGTAGACCTCCACACCTCACAAAATTAACTTTTTTTAAAAATCCTTCCCTAGAAAGATAAAAGTCTATTAGAAGACCATCTCATCTAAATTTCATGTTAAAATCATTAAAAAAAGGTATAGCTCAGGTATAGAAAACCCCTAAACTACCAAGTGTGACATCCAATTGGGGTCTATTTATGGATAGTAAACTATTTTTGAAAATTATGAAAAAATTATGGAAGGTTTATGATAGTTATGAGCACCTTCCCTCCAAATCTTGAGTCAATCGAAGCTAAAATACAAAAGTTATGGCCAAAAAACAAATCAGAATGCCACGTGTGACACAAAATAGAACAGGTGTTTCTTGCAATCACCCTTATAAACAGATTTAGGATCATAGTCATCACACCAATCACTTACTCAAGGGAAGTAATGTATGGTTTTGGTGTACATCTTGCCCTATATCAACACTTTCAAGAAAATAGAAAATTAAAAAGAAAATTCAAACAAAATTTAAAAATTAAAATTAAAATCCTATGAAATTTTGCTCCGCGGCACCTATCACCTACTTGATGGAAGTGCCATGCATTTCTAATTTTCTAGTGCAAATCCCTAGTGTATATCAAGATGCAAAAGATTAAGATATTAATAACAAAAAGTTCTAATAAATCCAAATAATAGAAAGAATATGCAAATTAAATCAAAAAGTATAATTACAAACTAGTTTAGGTTACATCTTTCTTGTACTCCATAGAAGTAATATGCGTTTCTAGCACAAAGCCTATTCTATGTCAAAAATCAAACAATATATACAAAAATAAGAAATTAAATAAGAAAGTTTCAAATGAGGAAAAAAATAGGAAAAAAATGAAAATTATAATCCAGAGTTGCAAATAGGAATTAGTTTAGGATAGCACATTTTCGTCTTTTGCTTTATTTTGCAATACTCTTCATCGTCTCAAAGTTGAGATGGCTACTCCAATGTTGATTTATCCTCCAAACAAACCTTAAATGAACCATATGTTTTATCCTCAAAATACCTTCATTTTTGTTATAAAATTTGGGAATAGAAAAATCACCTTCCATTGTCTATATATTCACTTGAGCTACCATGAGTTGATAATCCTAAACTACTTCCTAGCCTATCTAAAAACCATAAATAAACCTTAATCAATTCAAATAGAAATTATTAGTTCAAATTAAGTTGTTCAAAACATGCCATAGAGTAAAGAAAAGAAGTCATTTACAGTCTAAGAAAGACCTACCAATACTTTGATGTTGTTTATTTTTGCAATAAACTCGATAGATGATATATTGTAATAAAACATTAGAAAAATCAATGAATCTTACTTTAGTAAAGAGAAGTAATTTTATTTGTTTTATACTGATCTTATAATTCATTTAAATACTGAATAAAAATTTAAATTTTTTTAAAGCTTTCCTTTACAAATGTAATTTTCATAATTTTGCAAGAACTCACTCTGCAATGTATGGAGGAAATAAGAAGTGAATACTACATGATATTGCATATTTGATTTAGAGAAAGAAAAAACTTTTATTTGTTGGTGGCTTATAGTCAAAGGAGTACAAGAGCACAAGTTCTTTGTAAACTACAAGTCCTACTTCTAAAAACACTCAATGCTAGAGATTTGGTCTTAAATACAAACAAATAGTCTTAGCAGTAGCAAATTTGTCAAGCTATGATATAAAAATTCTGTCATCTATAAAAACATCCCAAACTTGTAGACTAAAATTCCTCAGTTACAAAACAAGAATTAAACTTCTAAAATGTATGTGAAACCCAAAACTTTCAATCATGTCAAAGTACATGTGAATATAAGCAATCACACCATTATGTGGGCATCTTATTCCCATACTTTGAATAAAGTGTAGACAACCAGGTTCTTAATGGTAATTTGCAAATTAAATTCTATGGTTGTCTAAGTGTTAAATCAATTTAGCCTTTGAAGTAATGGATCTTTGTGATTATAGTATCTCTTTGTTAAGAAAATTGAAAAGTTAGAAGTAGCAAATTGTAGAGCTCTTTACATCCTTTTCAAAAAGATAAAGAACATAAAAGTTGATCTTGATTCTTAAACGATCTCATCGATTGAAGACTTGAAGTTTCACTTTAAATTTATCTTTTTAAACTTCATCCGTTGTTTTTTAATTATCTAACTATTGAAACTTGATCTAATTTGTTGTATAATTTTGAGCTTCTATTTCCCTATGGCCCTATCCAAGGTCTGATTTTGAAGGATTTTGGTCCACTTTTGTTGATTTTCATCCAAACATCCTTTGATTTTATCCCAAACTTCATCCAACCTTTACTTCTTTGTTATAGCTCCAATTCCTAAGTGGGTCATTGCAAGAAACACTGTCCAAAAAGCGTAGCATTTTCACAGTATTCTTTTTTTCCTTGGGGAAGGCTTTAAAATTAGAAAAATAAATTTTAAAAATAATAAAAAATATATTTCATGTATATATCTTTAAAAAGAAGGTACCCTAGAAACAAAAATTATACGAAAAATCTCTAAGTAGGAGAACTAGAAAAGTGCAAAATCTCATGAAAATTGGTACTTTTACATTTTAATTTGTAAAAAATAGGAAATTAAAATTTTTTTTAAACTAAAAATTGGCCATTCTTAAAGAGTTGATTTTGATGAGATTTCACCAAAAGAACAATCTTAGAACCATCTTCAATGTTCAGAAATTGTGCGCAATAGAATCAACTAAACCCTAAATCCTTAAACCCAAAACTTATAGTAGACAACAAAAAATAGTTCTCATTGTGACATAAAATAGGACCGGTGTTTCTTGCAATGACCCAAATGTAAAATAGTTTTGGAAAGCTCATAAAATATTCTAACTACTTTCTTTGCAAAACTACTCTACTAGAAATAGGGGGTATATATGACTGCAACGTATGACTAAAGAATGACTACTTGGATGTCCACATCAACAATAATTACTTTGAAAAGGGGTAGCTACTCAACTTTTCTTAAAAAATTTCTTGTTCATGTAGACTTTTTCATCTATTTTCCATCCAAGTTGAAATGGATGGTGATATTAGAATCACATTCATTTAACCCCTAAAGGCCCGTTGTCCCCTTGGGGGACAATTTGGAGTTCAAGCAAATTCCATGGACCTCAATTTTTAATGAATATTTTTGAAACTTTCTCATAAGATATGAAAACTGATTAGCTTTGTGGAAATATAATTTTTATTGCAATTGATGCATGGGAGCAAAAGTTATACCACAAAAAGCCCAAATTTTAACTTGACGAGCAGAAAAATAAATCCACAAAAACTTGAAGTTTAATTTTTAATTTTTTTAATCTTATAGGTTATATTTTTGTCTACGTGTGAAGCTTTGATTCATTCCATTTGGATTAGTTCTGTGAAAGTTATGAACAATCTTGTTTTGGGGCAATTTTTGAAAAAATAAGTTATAGGATTCATTTTTGAATGCAATTTTCACAATTTTTCAAAAAAAATTGCTTGAAAAGGTTTAATTTTCTTGCTAGAACAATCTCACCATTGGGATTATTGTGTTTCAATTCCATCTTAGAGCTATTAACAATTTAATTTTTCTTTCAATCTTGAACCTACCTCTACTTAATAATTTTTTAAAGAATGAAAATCAAGCGATTCTTTTTTGAAATTTTTATCCTAGACTTTCAACTCAATTCTTAAACACAAATTTTCTTAAATTTAAAGTCCATATTGTAAAAAAATTCAACAAATGGCAATCAAAGTCATCTGAAATTGCAAGACAGTGTTTAAGAAAACTATGTTTTCCAACTTTGAATGCTTATATCTTCCAATCTATATGGTCAACTTCATAAAAATTTTACCATATGATCTCAGACAAACAAAGTAGAAGAACCTATGTATGATTAGATTCTATAAAAACACCTTTTTTTGTTCTCTTAGATGAACGTGACAAAAATGATAGTTTTGAGTGGTTTTTGACTGAGAAATGGCCTTGGGCCTATAGGGGTTAAAGAATGACTTGTCGACAATGACTCTAGTAGCCCAAGTCATGCTGCAGTTATTTTTGTCCGAAATAACTCATTTTGAGTCATATATTGCAGTCATTTATACCCCATGTTTTTAGTAGTGCTACCACGCCATCATGCCAACCCATTTCCCACCATGCCATCATGCCAACTCATTTCCCACCACCCTAAAGGCACCTAATTCAAATGTAAACAACATATTAAATTATCTTATACCCTCATTACCAAAGCTATCAAATGTCAAACTGAACCTACTAAGCATTTACAAGGGAATAAAAAATTTGGCATCTAAAAATTTGGCATCTACTACTTAAAGAAATGAGGAATTTTTTTCTACCCTATTTTATATATGGGTGATTGCAAGAAACACTTATCCTATTTTGTGTCACACTACATGTGCTGATCTGTTTTTTGGCCATAACTTTTGTGTTTTGGTTCCGATTGACTCAAGATTTGTAGGGAAGGTACTCATAACTATCATAAACCTTCCCTAATTTTTTCATAATTTTCAAAAATAATTTACTATCCGAAAATAGACCCCGATTGGATGTCACACTTGGCAGTTTAGGGGTTTTTAGTACTATGGAGTACCTTTTTTTAATGATTTTAAGATGAAATTTGGATGAGATGGTCTTCTAATAGACTTCTAGCTCTCCAGGGAAGGATTTTTAAAAATAGTTAATTTTATGTGGTGTGGAGGTCTACAAAGTGAGCTCCCTTCTGCTTGTATTTTGAAACATATAAAATATTATTTTGGTGGGTTTTTTTGTGAATGACCATCTCCATAAAGTTGTTGTAAATGGACGATTTTTATTTTTTGAAAATATCTATTTTTACTATTTTCCCCTAATTAAAACATGAAGGTATGTATTTTCTAGAGGTTTGGCACTTTTCACGTTCTCCTACTTAGAGAATTTTTCTATCCATTTCCTTCGGTGAAAACCTTCATCTAAGAGGTATATACACTATTCATATTTTTCAAATTTTTTAAAAATTAATTTTCTAATTTTAAAGTACTCCCGAAAAAATCAGCCAAACGCAACAAAATCGGCAGGTGTTTCTTGCAATCACCCATATAAATCCAACCAAGACATATTACCAATGCTATTGTACATCTATAGATAATATAAAATTTTCCTCCTATGAATTAAATTGACCCAATTTTTTGTCTCACGCCACTTTCTACTATATTGGGAGTTTGCCCCCCGAGATTTTATTTTTTTTAAAAATTCAATTGATTTTATATTTAAAGGTATGATTTTACTTTCTATAAAAGTAAAAACTTGGACTTCAATCTTTTTCATAAACCTGATTTTTATAGGTAAATTTTGATTGTTAACATGTTCATTAAAATGTACCTGTCAAATTCTTTTGCCTTTTGATCTACATCACTTTGGCTTTCACCTTTTGACTTTTACTTCTTTAAAAGATAATTTTTTTGACTTTTACCTCTTGATAAAAAACTATTTGTAAATAAATTTTGACTAGTGACCGGTTCATCAAAATTTACTTGCTACTTTGTTTACTTTTGACTTACTTTTAATTTTTAGTATTTTACTTCTAGTTTTATTGTAAGTTCTAAATTTATTTTGAAATTCCTTTAAGATGAATTTCTTCCATCCAATTTTTTAAAGTATTGTTCACCTGGCCATAGCTTCTAGAGTTTTGTCCGATTTCTACTTTTAAGGTCTTTTAAGAAGCTAATTTAATTTCCTAACTGCTTCTAATTTCAAAGGACCTAGATGTTTTAACTTTGATTTATAACTTTCTAATTCTAATTTCATGATTTTTGCAAAATGCGAAGCCAAGGAAAAATAATTAGAGATTAACTTCATCAATCACGATTTCCATATTCATGATCTTGACCTCAGATTGTTGCACCACTTCTATGCATTTGAATGGTGTTTTGCTTGAAAATGTTGAAGTACCCACTCCTTTCTTTGTTCCTCCTTTCTTTTCTTTTCCTCTTATATATATTTCAAAGGTTCTTCCTTTGGTTTTCTATTTTCTTTTCTTTTTTGAATATTTTTTGCAAAGGAATTTTTCGCTAAATCTAATCCAAATCTATTCTTAAATATTGGCTTAATTCTTGCTGAATTCTTGCCAAATTCCCTCAAGAATAAAACAAGTACTCATGGACAAATTGCTTTGAAATATTGTTCTCAATAACTCATTCTAGGATCTCCAAAGGTCAACTATTTCTTCTTTTTATTTCTTCTATATATTTTTAATACAAAGTTTCATCCTTGAAGTTTGTATTAATATTCTAAGAGTATCTTGTACTCTATCTTCCTCCCTAACTTCTAACTTCACAACTTTACTTCAATGCTTTGCTTTGAGTTTGTGAGTATGATGTTGCAATTTTGAAAGACAAAACAGGACTAGAAAGTAAGACTTTACAATAATGTATGGGGAGTGCTGGTAGTTAGTAGTAAGTTGGCCAACTGATTTTGAAAATTTCCGAAAAACATAGAAAAGTGTAGGAAGTGGTTTCAAATGAAAAAGGTAGATTTTCATAAATGGACCGGGTAGGAAAAAAATTCTTTGGCAATTAGGCTGGCCATCCTTAGAGTATGTAGGAAAATTACCATTTTACATGCCTTTTTACTAGTGGGCAACTAACCAAGCATATAGTTTCTAGGAAATTTTTTAGACATATATATCAAAATGTTTTTTAGTATACTTAGTTTGAAACTTTACCAGTATACCATTATACCTTCATTACCTTGTGATTATGTGACACCTTTGTCTATAGGCATCTGGGGATTGCAAGAAACACTTGTCCTATTTCTTGTCCCCTTGACCTTTAACAAGTAGTTTTTTGCTCATAACTTTTGCATATTTTGCCTTATCAACTTGAAATTTGGAATGAAGGTGCAGACAAAGTTTTATATATTGTGTAATTTTTCAATTTCTTAAAAATTATTTTACTATTTTTAAACTGCCCCCGATTAGCTGTCTACCTTAGCCATTTTTGAGGTTTTTAGTCCTATTTTTGACTCAGAAATCCGAATTTGAAGCCACAAATTGGACAAGTTGGAGGTCTACTAACATTTCAAAGATTGACATTGAGTTTTTATAGAAATTGTAAAATATCTATTGTCCACATGAGGTCAAAGTGACCTTCCTTTGCACAAATGCTACAAAGAGGGAAAAAAGATTTAGAGGAATTTTTTGTTGCAATATGAACACAATTATGTTTAGAAAAATGGCTTCTTTTTAAAATAATTTTTTGATTTTTTTTTGAATTATTAAAAATAAAAAGGTCCACAGACCCTTTTTCTGCTATTTTCTGCTCCATGTGGCCTGTGAAGTATTTGCAGTAGTCTATAGTACTGCATAGTACTACATTGATGGCCCAGATCTACAGGCGCGCGAAATCGATGGTTGGGATTTGTAGGTGCGTGTTAGACGCGCTGTATTGTCAAGATCGTGTAGTACTGCTACTACTATAACCAAAAACAACGTTTTGAACCAAAAACGTGAAGTGTTTCTTGCAATCACCCATCTAAAGTTATTGAAGAGGAAAACCAAATTTTTTATTAATCTATAGAATATCAACACAGTGTCACAAATTCGCAGAATACTGTTTTAAAATTTGACATCCAAAAAAACCTTGCTCTCTGTGATAGGATGAGTCTAATTGTCAACTTTAGCTCACCATTCACATTAGGGCATCTAGCATTAGGCGCTTAGGCTGTCACCAACCACTAGGGCACTGTGAACTCTCGAGATGGCACTCAGAACTCTGGGTCCATTTTTCGCGATTAAATAGTAAAATCTAGCTAAAATATACAAGAAAGAGATGTAAAAAGAGTGTTAAAGGAGTTTTGGTGTCAGTCTATACCAAAATGGTGGAAAACCAACTTAGAAGGTGGAAAATTCCTAATTCTAGGAATTTGTATCATTCTAAGTCTCAGAAGTAAGTTTGTGTGAAAATTTAGTAGTTCTGAGAAAAATAAGAAAATGAGAGTTAGTCAATCCTAGTGTCTATCTGTGCAAAATCAACCTTTTAAGGATGCACATGACATACTAACTAAGCCAAAAGAGTCTACTACGAGCCTAGAAGATTACCAAGGCTAAATTCGATTTTGGGATAAATCGAATTTTAAAGTAAAACAATTACAAATGATTTGGAGAATTGGAGTTTCACAAATGAAAGATGGAGGATTGGAAATTGAAGACTACAGAAAGGTGTTATAAGGGTAGGAGCATGCTAGGAGTGGACAAGAATTAAACAATTGTCCAAGATTCCCGAATATCGGGAATTAAATTGTCCAATTGGGCAAATTAATTCCAAATTACTAAAAATAGACTAGTGCAAAGTTGCGTGAAATTTATGCTAAGAATCTAAGAGTGACCTATAATAATACCCAATTTATTTCGGATTTTTTCGAAATTCCACGTTGACTCCATGGGAAGTCAATCGCACATAGAAATGTTTGTAAATTCCTAGAAATTATGTATGATGCGGTAAAATCTCACTAAAAATTAGGATAGGTTTTTGTGTGTTTAATAAGTGCCCAGTCAAGTTTGAAGACATTCCGACATTCCCAACTACCAGAACCGGCATTCACATCGAATTTCAATGGAATTTACAATTTGGCGGCGGGTTGACTGGCGTATCAGGAGCGAATGATGTTCAATTGTTGCAAATAAGGAGTCATTCCTTACTCTCACAGACATTCCTAACAACCCTAGCCTGATAGATTCATCAAAATGCGCAAATCCTAAAAGTTAGATTTTTGACTTTTAATTGGAGTTACCGTAATTCCAATTTGGGTGCGCAAACAGCCTAGGAGTGAGGGGTAAGGGATCCCTTAGGCTAATTGAAGTCTTCTAAAGACAATGGCGTAGATGGTTTTCCGTTTTGAGTTGTTTCCTAAAAGATAGAGAGGGTCAGCTCTTAGTTTGACTTTTTAATCGTTAATTGCGGTTAATTAAGAGTGATTTTGGAAATATCTCTTGGAAAATCAAAGATTGGATTTGGTCAAGATCTCTTTCTTGCGTAAAAAGCCATCTTTGGGCTAAAGAAAGACAATTTTCAAAATGACTTTTGGTTAATTTGCAAAATATCTACGTAAATTAGGGTTAATTCCAAAATATCTTGGGTTAAGATCTTGGATTTGATTTGACCAAGATTTTATTAGCCAAATGGGGATGTTTTTAGAAATTTCCACCATTAAACAAGTATTATTTTGGAATTACATTAGGGTAGTTTAGGGTGGAAAGTAACAAAATGTTTTCACTAGCAATTACCGAGAGGGGCCTAGCTATGGGTATATAAGGGCCCCCCTCGAGGTTGCTAGTACCCTTATTTCTTGCACCGACACTTCGTTCTTCTTCTTTTATTTGTGCCACCAACGTGGTTGGGGCATTGCTTGGACCAAAGATTTTGGCTAAGTTTTTAAGTGTGTTTTGTCTGAATTTTGAAGGCTTAGAGCCCCTTCAATAGACTCTCATCTTCCATTCTGGTATTAGAGGCTAAGCCTCAAACTTTTGTTGACTACTAGTCCGTGAAAATTTCAAGCATCGAGTACCAAAGTTCGGTTTAAACACTGTCATGTGTACCCCCTTTGGTAGCAAAATCTTGAAATACTAAGAAATTTTAAGAATTTAAAGTGAAAGTTCGGTTAAACACTGTCATGAATACCTCCTTTTGCAACTAAAACTATTAAAATACCATCCGATAAATTCCCTACGACGAAGCTTTGAACTTGATTTCACCACAATAAAAACCACTAAGAGAACAAATCAATTCATCATTCCAAAATCACGTCACGGATTTGGATAAACGGAAATAAAGATCATTTCGAAAACCATCAAGAATCCAAAGAGTGGGGAAGGTGTAAAACCAACCACTCTTCGGTTGTTCTTCTTTGTTTTCAATCCATTCTTGCCTTGGAGAGACATTTGACAATTTATTAAATTAAGAGAGTGCTAACCTTAGTCATTAGAGTCTTAATTTCGTTTCAACCCAAACCCCCAAAAAATTAGTTATTTAGTTTAGTTGGTGTTTTTTTTAGTCCAGTGTAAGACCAAAAATTCAGTTTAAATTGAGTCCAGCTAAGCGCCGGATCAACTAGCAGGTAGGGGCTTCGAAGGCAGCCAAATCGACTAGCAGGTAGGGGCTAAGGTGGAGGCCGGACCCCCACAGCCACTCATGCCCCGCCACATGGCGGCCATGGCGGGGAGGTGGCCAGGCGCCGGATTGATCAACAGGCAAGGGCTTCGAAGGCCAGGCCGGGGCTTGAAGGTCGGTCCAGGGACTGAGTGGGAACTCGGAGGGGAATCCAGGACCATTTTCTCAAATTTTGGGAAGTCCAAAACACAATCTACACTCAAATCCCAAGCTATAACTCAAGTGAGTAACCATCACTAACACTTCTCTTCCACCTTTGACATTGCAACTATTAGATTTTTGACAAAAAGCAAAAGAGTTTCAAGGGAGAATCAAAGCTCATAATTTTGGTTATTCATCAAAAATCTAATATTTACAAAATCCGTCAACCGTCACTAATCAAGTCTCATCACTCAACCTCCATAGCCAACTTTTGTTGCAAAAATTCAAAATACAAGAGTGAGATGCCCGGGGAGATTAAGAGAGAACCAAGGTTGATCACCTACGTGAAGGATTTAACAATAAACAATTAATATTTGAAAGAACATTACTATTGAATTAGGATCTTTGACCTTTGGAATTTAAAGCTAATATCTAAGGAATCTCACTATAGATATGGTTCTTGTTCTTTAGGAATGTTCTTTGTTCTTTGGTAATTAGTTATTAATTAGATTCCTAGAAGGTTTGGATTTTGTTGGTTTTGTTTCATTAGGCCTAATAAGCCTAAAAGAAACAAACAAGTTTGACAACCAATTTCTTTTAAAATTAACGCAAATTCAAAAATTAATTAGATTTGAAAAGATATGATGATAATTTTTGATTTAAAATATTTTAATAAGACAAAAGGGAAAAGACAAATTGACAACTAATTCCTTTAAGAATTAACAAGAATTCAAAATTAATTAGATTTGAAAAGATTTGATGATAATTTCTTATTCAAAATAATTAATTTCATTTTGAAATTCAAATATCAACAAAAGAACAAAATTAACACTAACAAAAACTAACAATTAAATTCCCATTGAATTTTAGAATAGGCCCATTAATCCATTAGATAGGCTAGCTTAATATGTAGTATTTTTCATTACCGGGAAATTAGGAATAAAAGAAAAATACGCAATTAATTTAGAACTATATTACCATTAGTTTTCTCTTTTAGTCAGGTTAAAGTTTATTCATCGACAATGTGAGAATTATCATGAACTAGATGGAGAGTCGTGATGATTTCAATGGCGAGGTCGTGGGAGAGTACCTTCATATGATGATGTTCGATGATGAGACTATGGAGATCTATGCGGAGGAGATAAACCGATCCCATTTGATTTTTATTCTCATTGTTTTATTACTAAGTTTCTTTTTACCAAATGCTTGGAATTAGGATTGGGCACAATTTCATTTGATAAAGTAGAATAGGATAGGATAGCTAGAGTTATAGACTCAAATTAAATATAAAAAAGTTTAAAAGACGTGACTAAAAGAGTTCATTGCTTGGAAGGCTCTCTTTGAACACCCAATTAGAAAGAAAACTCAATTAGACACATGACGCGTGTGATAAACTTCTAGCTTGAGGGTGGAGTTAGAAGCACTCACAGGCACCAAACCACCATTCCTACCAGTAATCTAATCAATCATCAAACTCTCAAGTTTGAAGTTTTGAACGACTAGAACTTTGGGTTATGGATTTTGGGGTTCCCCTCCCAAATCCTAAGTTTCCATTTGAGCTTTCAGCTTTCCAAAGTCCCAATTTCCACAATTCCACCTTTGTAGCACCGATTTCCTTCTTTGCTTTGCACAATTGCAGATTATTGCGCTATCCAGCATTTCAGCATTGCAATCGCCATTTAGAATTTCAACATTGCAATTACATTTGCTTGTTTATTACTCTCTTATACTCTCAATCTCTCACGTTGTTCACATATTTACGCAGTTACGTTTATGATCTGACCTCAAGAGTTAGGAATTGACGAATCTCCAATAGTCCGATTTTTGTTTTTCGAAACCTCTTATTTTGGATCAAATGATTGTGTTGGGTATTTGGATAGCATTAGATCAAGTGAGAAAAATCAGTTTGAATCTTTGAGAGCGCCTGGCCCTCGTCATATTTAGTCATTTTTCATTATTCAAGGTTGCCTATTGCCATTTTGTGATTGTTGCAATTTGCATTCTTGCAATTGAGTTTTTTCACTACATTTCGTTGCAACTTGTACTCTCGCCTACCGCATGGATGATTGATGACATGGGGTGGGGTAAATCTCCTATCAACTTCAATCCGTGGTGTGTGTTTGTATAATAGTGGCACGGTGTGGTGGATTAACAATTTCAAACTTCAATTGAGGCATCCGGCTTAGGTATGCCAATTTCTTTTTTTCAATTATGTTTGTCTCTTTTTGCTCTTGCTTGGTTGCTTGGAGTGTTTAGAGTTGCATGTGTTTTCAAACCTCCGATTTCTCTCCATTTCTCCCCATTTTGTTTGTTCTTCGTTTAGGTGATCGGTTCATTTTGTCATGTAGTCACTATCTTGTGCCTCAATTCTTTTTGACTTGTAGAACTGGTGTAATTTTGGGTAGGTGCGCAACTTCACATTAAAGCATCCAATGTTTGTACTGAGCAATTTAGGTCCTTTCAAACGATTAGGTATGCAAACTTTCTTTTTTCAATTATATTTGTAACTTTGTCGCATTCTAGTTTAGCTTGGTTGTTGTAATACTTATTGGCTACATCTATTTTGAAACCTTTGATTTCAAAGACTTCCTTCCCTATTTTTTTGGTTTAGTGTTTATGAATCTATATTGACCAGTTTGTTTTTTTGTTTTTTTTTGGGGGGGGGTAGCATTCTTTTGTGGCATTCATGCATTGTGTTATACCACTATACAAAAAGTGGTAAAAAAAGACCGCACTCAAAATTGAGTGCGGTTCTTTTTGCCACGTTTTTGTGCATGCGAGTGTAGTGGATTTCCATGGTTTTTTGCAATTTTTCACTGCAATTTTTAGAATTGTGGGGCATGTAATATACCATTGGAAAGGTATTTAAAAGACCTTTCTAAGGGTTTATTACACGCCCAAAAATTCCAAAAATTGAAGTGGAAAATTGCAAACAACCGCGGAAATCCACTACACGCGTGTAGACCTACATTTTGAAAACATTTTTGCTTATTTGACTTAGTTAATGTGAATAGGGTTCAGAATTAGTCTATTTCCCATGATAGTGTGACAAAATGGCATTAATCTTGTGTGAAAGTCTAATTGAGGATTTCCATGGGCTAATAGACTTAGATTAAAAGGCGGGTCAAATGGGTGGTTAGAAGTTGAGAATTGAAAGGGCATGTTTCCCAATCTTTCTCTTTTCTTTTTGTGGACTATATGACAATGAGGCAACTCCAATTCTCACACTCACTCTCTTGGTTATCTAATTCTTGTCAATTCTTGTATTTTGCCAATATCATCAATATATTGTAATTTTTGCAATTTGTCTTTGTATTCCAACCTCACGGGTAGTGAGTGTTGTGAATTTCTTGTGAGTCTATTTGGTTGTGTGAATTGATTAGGAGGTCATCCTATCAATTTGTGTGTGTCTTAATTGTGTTTGAATTTGAGATTGTTTGTCAATTGAACTATGCTTTGAAAGTGTCAATTTGAATATTGTGTGTATGAATTTGGAGAATACTGTCTAATTGGCGGGTAGCCAGTTCAATTGAAGATTAATTCAGTCAAATTATCTTGAGAGAGTTATAATAAAATTAATTTGAATGTCTAATTGACTGAGAGGGTATCTCAGGTCAAGTCTAATTGCTGGATTGGGAGGTCATCCCAATTTACATAATTGAGCATTGTTTATTATTTGTGAAGATCCAATTGTCACATAAACTGTGAATTTCTTCTGATTTGGAAATCCAGCCGATTTATCTCATGTATACATGTTTGTTGATCTAATTGACTAAAGCTCAAATTGTAATTCTGTGAGTTCATAACATGGCTGGTTGTTAAGCTTTCCCTGGTGTGCAATCTGAAATTACCATTTTAATAATATAAATTAAATTCAGTTATTGTAATCTAAATACTAATTCTCAGCCATTAATTAAATTTTGTGAATATATATGAATTATGAGAATAGCTTAAAAGAGAATATGTTTAAGTCGAATTGCTTGGACAATTCGATATCAAACAATTTCTATTTGACTTCAACAAAATTCATTAAATTAATTTTAGTAATTAATTATTAAATTCTCAAATCGAATTTATTAAATTATAAAAAGTAATTATTGAAATTCGATAAATTCAGCCTAATTGAAAATCTGTAAATGATTAATTTTAAGAGTGTAAGAAATTAAAAGCATAAGTGAACAAATCAAGTTGTGAGGAATTTTGCAAGATTAAATGAATATCATTTGAGTGTAATAAATCAATTCGCCATAGCAAAGAAAATACAAATAAAAAATAAATCATTTTAATAATTCAAAATTAAAGACATGGTTTGAATAAAGAACATGTGTATGACCATTTGACTTTGCCAAAGCCGATTTCAAGAAAGTCACCTTGAAAGATAAAGATGGAGATGGAGCGAGGGTGAAAAGATAAAGGTCGAATTGAAGAGATAAGTATTCTATCTTTCATGCTTTGCATACGGGCAAATTGTTAGCAAATATCGGTTTGATATTTGCACTTCATTTCGCAAATAGGCTAAATAATATAGAACGGTGTAGATTGCATATGGTAAAAGAAAATGGAAATAATGAAGGAAGTATTTACCTAAAAGTTTATTTGTATTCAAAATATATATCTTGGCATTTTGACTAAGTTGATAGAGTATGCATTGGCAAATTGACCACCCTAAGACAACTTGTCCAGAATATTTGACATGAGCCAACTACTAGACAGGACTGTGACCGCATTCATTGAGTCTTATATAATAGCATATGGTAATGGACTATGGAAATTTGACATAAGAGTGGGGTCTGTTTATTTACTCCTAAAACTAGTGCATAAAATGACTTAGATAAGTATCCAAAACGTAAAACAAGTGACCTTAGTCATAATACGATAGACTTATTTGCCTTTCCTTGTGGAATTATCCCCGTATACTATTTGCCTTGGGTTTTGTCGAATAGTTAAAGTGCACACGACGACGCGTATGCACAAAAACATGGCAAAAAGAACCGCACTGAATTTTGAGTGCAGTTTTTTTTTACCACTTTTTGTTATAGTGTACCTTAGGTCATCAATTCATTTTTTTTGTTTAGTAATCCACTCTTATAGTCTGGCACTATTTTATACCTCAAGTGATTATCTTGTATTTTTTGTCGCATGTGTTGCTGATCATGGCTAAGCAACAAAATTACAAAAGTCGATTTGGGATGTTTATTTTGCTACATGACAGCAAATGGATTTGGAGAAGGTGTAGTCTCTTACAAGTGAAAGCCTTGTATCTGAACATGGTATAGAGTTGGATCAACCTCCCCTCTTCTTCCTAAACAAAAATTGCAAAAGGTTTGTAGAAAGAGCACTAGGTACTGCAATTTCCATGGTTGGAGTTTTTTTTGGAGGTGGGTAAGTTCTTTTTGCAAAGAAAAAGGGGGCCACTTGATGTATGCTAGAGAAGGGTCAAATTTTTATTAAAGTAAGTGCTTTTGTTGACCACAGTCGATCAAGTGAGCACCAAAGACTTGCCTAGGTGTCCAATAGTAGTGAAAAAATGATGGAGAAGGCAATCGAGAACGGCCAGTGTGCTTGCAATGAAGCCCTACATACTTTCTTCTAAGTAGCACATTTCACAGGGAAGTAGTCACTCCCTTATACTAAATTTCCTATTTTGTATAAATTATTGTTGTCTATTAAAGCTCTTATCACAACTAATACGTATCAAAATGAGAAAGCATGTAGAAGGCCTAATTCATTAAAATGAGACAATTTACGCATTTTGAGACTTCAACCCTAAAACTGTTTTAGTCATTTATCATCAAGTCAACGATAAAATGAGAGTATAACCTTTAAGCACTCAAAGGTTTATATATATATTAAAGCCTCAAATTATCAAATAGTTTAAAATTTGAAAAGTTATGACCATTTATCTTTGAGTCGATGATAAAATTGAGACTATACTTTGTCTCAATATAACAAATAAGGCTTTGTAGTGATCTTGTTTTGTGCATTTTTGTGATAATCCAAAAAATAATAATTTGCAGAATTTAAAATTTTCCCTTCTTTGAAATTATGATTGATGAGTCCACAGATGTTAGTGCTATTGGTCATCTTGTGATGTTTGCAATAATTGTCAAAGAGGGTTTGCCAATAACTTTGTTTCTAAGCTTACTACAGTTGGAAGGTGGTAAGAAAGATGTTGCTACCATCTTTGATTATATTGCTTTAAAGTTTTGGCATTGGAAGTGCCTATAAATTTGTTGCCTTTAGTAGTGATGGAACCTCCACGATGGTGGGTAGCCACAATGGTGTTGTAACTAGATTTTACAATGAGGTGAATCTGTTCCTTCTTTCCTATCATTGCATAGCACACCAAACTAACTTTGTAGCCTTAAACGCTTCAAAAGCACCAATCTGTAAAGTTATTTCTATCCAAGTGGATTGTTTGTTGAACTTAATTTCATCCTTTTCAGTAAATCCTATAAATGAAAATATGCTTTGGCAGCCTTACAAGAGCAATTGTTTGACTCTAAAAAAACAATGAAACACTATCATAAGATTCATTGGCTTAATAGATGGAAATCAATGATTGCTCTTTGTAACTCTTGAATTTGTGTTGGGTTTTTTCAAAAATGCAGAAGAGAATGACGTTGCTTAGGCTAGGATTGTGTTGGATAAATTATGGCAGTTTAAGTTTATTTACATCTTATTCTTCCTAGCTGATATTCTACATTCTTTGGCCATGTTGTCCAAGATTTTTCAGCTTAAGTTTGTTGATGTTACAACGGTAGGTGGTATTGTTCGTATAGAGATTACTCAAACTCGCATGATGCTTATTGTAGATTCATGTGACTTGAATGCGGATGTATTTAATGAATCATGTTTTGCTTGACTATGGGCCTTAAACGATGGGTACTTGAAGAGGCTCCAGTCTCAAGTGAAAGATGACATGTTTCATGAGTTTAGAATGGAGTGATTTAGGCTCAGTATTGACTTTGAAAAAGCAATGTTATTTCAAAAAAACTTTGTTGAAGTAGTTTGTACTAGCTTAAACACACGTTTTAAAGATAATGATGTCATTTCTTGTTTTAAAATTTCGAATCCTACTAACATGCCTTCTAAGTAGGTGGGCTTGCAAAATTGGTGCGTTTCTAAGTTGGAGACTCTATTGTATTATTATGGGGTAAACCACTCATATGTAGGTTTTTCTCTCCCTCCTTTTGTAAACACAGATGCATGCAAGTGTGAGTCCCTTGCTTTTAAATTGCAATGTACCACGGAGTGGAGGGACAAAAACTTCAAAGATTTGTGAGGTATGATAACTTGAAATCACTCTTTGCAATCCCGCTACCCTAATCTCTTCATTCTTACAAAGTTAGTTCACGTGCAATGTATTTGTACAGCCACTTGTAAGCGTGCTTTTAGTGTGCAAAATTTGATCAAGACTTGTGTTAGGAACAAGTTGGATACTAAGAATTTAGAGGCCATGCTGCGAGTTGCATTAGAAGGCCTTGATGATGGGGTAGATGATATCATTTGTGATGCTATCCCTATTTAAAAGAATGACACAAAATATCATTTTATGTATGCTATCTCTTGTTCTTATTTGAATTCTCCAAGTGGACTTACTGCAAGTAATACATCTTATTCATTTAGGGTTATTTATATTGATTGCAATGGTACATAGATTATGTGACTTGTAATACTAACTACAGATTTTTTGGCTTGTAACATTAACTAGCCTCCGAAAAATACTTGGATCTTTTTTGGATCCTTGTATTTTTCGAAGGCTACATCCTTGGCCCTAAAACAGTAGGGGCTTTGTTAGGTTTAATTCTTGCCAAGGATATTTTAACAAATAAAATAAAAAAATGAAATTAGTAAATGTCAAAAATACTTTAAAAAAAACAATAGGAAAAAACATAGGAAGTATAATTAATAAATATCAAAGATACCTTAAAAGGAAACAATAGGAAAATAAATGGGGGATATAATTAGAAAATGCTAAAGATACTTTGAAAAAAACAATAGGATAAAAAAATGGGGAGTATATACAAATTCACCAATAAAACAAAAAAAAATGGCCCCATTTTTGAAATTTAGGATAGATGCCAAATGAAAAAAGAAAAAGTCAACTAATAGCTTAATTACATTAGAAAATAGGAAATGTCAACCAACTAAATTTTTACTTTGTAGGCTTACTTCTGGATAAACTTTGAAAAATTCAAGGCACCTTCTAGCTAGAAACTAGGAAATTCTTCAAAATTTCTACAAAACTCCCCAGATTGTGGTGAAATTCACATATGAACAAGATCTCATAGATAATATGTTTGCTATTCAAGATTTACAAACAAATCAAATTGGTTGACTTAATAGCTGTCCTTGAGTTGATTTGCTGGCGTACTTGGAAATTTGGTACATTGTTTGGCCTTGCTAAAAATTTAGTATGCTGTTTTGGCCCTAGTTCAAGCCCTTCTTGAAAATTTGGTATGTTGATTCAAGCCTTACTCAAAAATTTGGTACGCTAGTTGCCTAGTTCAGGCCTTACTTTGAAAATTTGATATATTGGTTACTTCTTCAACATTGAACTTTAATACTAATTCTTCCCTGCTAAGTTATTTGCCTATTTCTATGAAATACTCAACTTCTTGAATCAACCTTTTCTTTCACTTATAAATTCTAATTCATTTTCTTGGAAAACTTTCCCTTCCTTCACTTTAAAAAAATGAAAATAAATCTCTCCCTGCTTCTTATACTTTTTTTTGAGAAAAAACAGAAGCCACTCCTAACTGTCAATTCCAAGTTAAAGAAATTTATTCATTCCATAGCATGGATGTTTAAAAAATAGGTTTGGTCCCTCATGTCTTTTATTGATTGTGTTTTGGCCTTTTAAGGGAATCAATTTAATTAATCATGATGTCCCAATGTTTTGGATGATGTGCATTGCCAATTGGTTGTATATGCATTATCGGTAGGCTTGTGGTTGGTTCAATCTAAGAGCTAATTTATTACTCAATACTATTAAAAGCATTTCCATGACATACACAGCAAAGAAGGGTGCCAAAGTTGGGTTTGGAGTGCTCTGTCAATTAGCCTAAGCCTTGTGGTCCTCACTTACTCCATTCCTGAAACTTTATTTGAGACACCAAAATAAAAATTCATCAATTCAACATAAGTACCCAAAACAAAAAAAGATTCATTAGGCTAATGTGGAGCATTTTAGGAGTGACTTTGTACACTATGTATCTGGATTTCTTGGCCATTTTTATACAATACTCATCTTTGTGCATTTACAAGCCCAAATACCAAGAACTGATCTATATAATGTACCTTGAAAACTGAATCAAATTATATAGTGTGCCACGCTCTATATACATAATTTGGCCATGTTTCCATCAAAATATAGAGTGGCCAGTTGTTTTTTTCCGTTTGGCAAATCTAGCATGGAGCTCTCCCACAGCCTTGGCCCGCTCACTGAGTGTGTTGAGCTTGTTTAACGTATTGGCATGGGGATGCTCTAACTATTGGTTCACTGATTGGTTCAAAAACTTCGAATTTTGGTTCTACAGATCTTATGGTTGTTGCTCGCCAGTTTATGATTTAATCCAAACCTTGGTATCTCCATGTGGATATCCTTTCAATTAAAATCAAACATAGAAATATATATTAGTGAAATCAAAGCTTTGCCATCCGAGGGGTTAGGCCCAAATTTTAGAAGTGAATTAAAAAAGAGATAGAATAAAATGTTAGAAAATTAGTAATAGCTTCGTTGTATTAGAGGGATTAACCTCAATTTCTTTAGGATTTAGGACTTTGGAAATAAAATGCTAATAAAATGTTAGAAAATTAGCGATAGCTTTACCATATTAGAAGGATTAACCTCAAATTCTTTACACAAACTTGAAGGGGTTTGCTTAATACATAGGACTTTGAAAGTCTTCATTTCCATTCAAGATCTTTCTAAATGACATCAAAAAATATTTTTTGGACCATACATTCTTAATGTCTAGGTAATAGGGAGATTTTCAACATCAAGATGTCAAATCTCACACAAAACACTCAATTGGAAATGGTTAGTAGTTGAAAACACAATTAATGAAGCACTAAGGTATTCAAGCCTAACAACATTGCCAAAATTCGGCTTGAATATCCCTAAAATTACTACCAATAACCCCAAAATCAGAAAACCACACAACAATTAGCATAAAATCTTCAAGACTTTAACAAAACACAAGCTAGTGTAAAGGGATCTCCACGTCTTTTGAATCAAGCTCAATACATCTCAAAATAATTAAAAATACAATAAATAATGAAATTGAAATTGAAAAGTAAGGAATTTTGGAAAAATACCCAAAATCTTGACAACATAGATGTGTTATCCTATTGTAAATTTATACGTAATGTACAAATATATTATAATATATTTTATTGAGGAGCTTCAAGGTGACGCTGTTGTATTGAAGAGTACAACATTTACATAAGAAGACAATTTTGTCTTAGAGCTTTATTGAATTCCATTAGTCAGTTTTGTTTTTCACTTTAGAATTAAAATGTCGAACTGAAGAATTTTTTTTGAGTTCAAGATGAAAAGCCTCAATTGGAGGCTGAATTTGAACTTTCATTATTACAACTATCGTATCAACCTCTTCTGCTGTAAGATCTTGTATTGCCACGTAAACATCTTTGAAATGAAAACGGGCCTTCTCAACCACCAAAGCAACCTTGTGTGAAGCAAAGGTGGCACGAGAACCTTCAGTGTGATAATCAAGCCTTAGTGATCTTGTTACAAGTTGGGTGTATTGAGCTCAAAAATCATAAAGTGACATTTGAAGGATTTTTCAGGGTTTAAATGACGAACAACACTTTGATATGGTCAAGCCTATCGAAAGCAGTCGTGATAAAAAAATGATGGTTAAAAGGGACGGTTAATCCCTTAACAAAAGCTAATCGTGTTGATTATGTTGCCGCTGCAATCAAACACATCTTCAAGTTTCTACAAATGAAGTGAAGTTTCGATTGGAATTATTTTCTTACATTTAATAAGCATATATTGGATTTTAATTCCTAATTTAATACTTTGAATATTTTATTGAAATCACAGTGTGTGATTATAAATATAGAATGAGAAGTTAATGATAGTAAATTAACTTGAGCTCTGAAGATAAGAGAGAGTGTAAATGGGAATGTAGTTGAAATCTTAGGTGAGAATTTACTAGGAATATGAGTTGATATCTTCCACCCCTTATTTTAGATGGGGAGGAAAAATGAGAGAAGATGTTGAGTTTTTATGTGGAAGAGAGAGAAGTATGTATATGTGTTTTGGGGTTTAAAGGCCAAATTTCAGATTGATGTAACTCATTGAATGTGAACAATTGAATAATGAAAATTTGACATCACATTTTTTGTATTTAGATCTTTTCAAAGAGTGTTTACAAGTTGAATTTAGAGTTGAGAATTAAAAGTTATTGAGGTTTGAAATTATAAAAACTCAAAGATCTCTATTGAAAGATCTGAGGTTTAAACAAGCCATAACTTTTGAACTATTTGATTTTTTGACTTGAGATTTTAAAGATGTATTGTTTTTGTTTATATCATTTTAAGAAAAATATTATACTTGTCATTTGAAGTTTGTATCAAGAAGTTACAAGGTGCTAAAGTTTGACGTGAAGATTGAACTTGAAGAAAAGAGATTGTATCTTCAACGCCTATAACTTTTGGTTAATTTATTTGATGGAGTTGAAATTTTGAGAGGTGTTAAATTATTATTTTATTTTTTTCAAATTGATTTTATTTATATAAAATGAAATTGTAATGCAAAAATTGAGTAGTACTAAAGTTTGAAGAATTTCATACATTCTTATTTGAGAAGGTTCAGATTCTACCTCTCACAACTTTTGGACAATATCTAAAATTCTTGTGATATTTTCACAAGTTATAAATATTGGTGAGAGATTTTTAAATTTATTTCACATTTATTTTTTGAATCTTGCAATCAAAAGTTATTGAGAATTAACCTCTAAAGGACCGCAACTATATTTGCACTAAAACTACTCTAAAATTGTCATTTCTAGAATAGCTACCAAATTTTAGAATTTCTTTTTTGACATATGTAACCATAGGATCTTTTAGTGAACTAGTTTGGAAAGATGTAGAAAAAATTTCAGAAATTTCCACCATGTAGATTGCAAGATATTAGTGTTTGAAGTTACAAAAATCATTTTTTTCCCACTGCGAAAATCCGGGCAGCTGCACTTCAGAAGGCCACATTTGTATGAAAAAATGTCCAAAATGGTTTCAACTCTTTGGATTCATTTTCCTATTTAAGTTTTCTACATGCTTGAAAATTTTCATATCATTTGGAATTGTACAACATGTAGAAAAAAAATAGTAAGTAGAAAGAAGTAGAGAATGATTCAAAATACAAAAATGGTAACAATTTATTTATTGAATTGAAAAATGCCAATCCCAATGGTTCAAATGTTGTAATAAACAATCTACACCCAATGTTGTTGTTGTTTTTTCAAAAATATTGAAAATTGAGTAAAACAAAGGACTTCAAAGTTTATTTTAGAGAAAAGAATCCATAACTACCTGCAAACTAAAATTCTTCATAATTTTTTATTCATTAATTAAAATGGAATGATTCAAAGCTTTCCATGTATATATAAATTTATAAAACCAATTTCAAATTTTTATTTCCAAAAAAAGTGATTTTTTTTATCTGCCTGAACTGCCCGAGTTGAGAAATAAATAACATTTTATGCAATAGCTTTTCAACCATGTAGTCAAAAATCACAAAAATTGTTGGGCTTTGAAGATACTCCTTGTCCACACCTTCTATTAAGTTTGGTTCCAAAATATGGAAATCTCTAGCCACTTGTACCTGCCTAAAATCGCTATGTTGCCAAAAAAGGCACGTTGGTCCTTTAGGGGTTAAGAAAGAGTTTGAAACCATTTTCAATGTTTGCAAGTGACCAAGTGCAAGTGCAATGGATCCCTATTTACACAAACATAAAGGACATAAAGTTATGTATTTTTAAATGTCCTTTGATAGAAACATGTGCATCTATAGCTTAAAAATAAACCATAGAAATTTTAGCTCTATTTCATTTTAGATATTAATTCCACTAAATCCTTGAAATTGAAAGTTTGACAAATTGATAAAATATAATTTTAACCCCTGAAGGATCAAACTACGTTTTTTGGCAACATAGTAATTTTAGACAACTCTCTGTGCATGGAGTCTTTCTTTTCTTTTCTTTTAAATTTTCATACAATATGTTCCTAAGGAGTAGCTTTAAAGCCCAACAATTTTCATAACTTTTGACTACATGGTTCAAAAGTTATTGTGTAATATGCAGTTTTCATTGCTCAGTAGGCAACGATGCTAGTGTGTGAGCATAAACATGTGAGCATGTGAGCTTCTAATATATATATAAAAGTAGATATACTACCACCTTTGAATGTATTTATAGCAAGAACACCTATAATATAGGTACCTATAGTATAAATATACTCTTTTCATCAAAGTTTCTATTATATAAGAACCTATACTATAGATGCATCATTGTAGTCTAGATTTTGGTTAAATCTAACAAAATCCAAGACTATAGTATAGGGGTTCAAATCTAGGGGAATGGTCAAATAGTCTAACGTATTATGACTAAAGTCACATGTAAGTCAGAATGGATCGAAATATACTGCTAATTTCTACATACAAAGACATTTGAATGGGCAATTTGGAATTTCACTCTTATTCCTAGGAAATAATTTTGTGATCAGTCCATTAATAATGCTATGGACGCATGAGTGTTGTCCTAGTTCTAGACTAGTATTCTAAAAGGGAATAGCAAATTGTCAAGGGTATGTAGCAATTTGTCACCTACATGCACTATTCGACTTAATCATTGCAACAAGTTATATATATATATATATATATATATAATTTTCTTCGGCCAATTCCTTAATTACCATGAAATTCTTTTACTAGGCAATTTGTCTTCCATCACTATTTAACTAGCCTAATCACAAATTTAAATGAGTATCAAACCAATCCCAATCCTAAGGCAATTTGTCCCTAATTAATGCAAGGCATGAATGTATATGCAATTGTCTCCATTTCCATGCCACTGCACAAATCTACATTAATTGGTTAATTTAATTTTACCTTAAAACAATTTATAATATCAATAACAATTTGTTCTTCACCGTATTAACTAAACTAATTTATTGGTGATTTTACAAACCACAAGGCAATTTGTCATATTATTCCACCATCACACTTCAAGGCCATTTGTCATTTTTCTTCATCATCAAGACCCAGGCAATTTGTCATAAGGCAATTTGTCATAGTAACTTCCTATGGACCTAAGACCATGGTTTCTCTTCAATTGGATTTATCAAGAATTTAATCTTTTTGGAATAATTATTATCAAATTAATTCTTTTTTAAAAATTAATTTAATTTAATTTATCAATTTCAGCAATTAGACTCTAATTTAATTCCATCTTCATATTATCAAATTGTATTTTCTATAAGTTGATATTTTCTTACAACTATGGTAATGCAATTTATCAATGCAATTTAATTTAATTTTAATTATAGAATATTTCTATAATCAAAACTCACAACAATTTCACAAATAATTTTACTTTAAGGTTTCAATGCACAATAGCAATTTGTCAAAATTTATAATTTGATTATTCATCTATTCATTCTCAATTATATAGCAATTTATTATCATGACAAATGCAATTAGACATAATATAAAACTTTTAATATCAATTAGACAAAACTCCCTGGTTGACACTTGATGTCGATTAGCAATTTGGCCAAGTCACTTTGGTTTTATCCTTCAAGTTCTAATTTGTATTTTGGCAATTTGCCAAAATTTCACCATTTCTTGAACTCAACATCAATTTGACTTTAGCAATTTGCCACAGCTTCTTCACCAACCATACCACACACGCTAGGCAATTGGTCTAATTCTCTTGTTTCACTCAGGCAAATTGCTAAAAGATCTCACTCAAGTTTCTAATAATTCAGACAATTTGATTTTACAATTAATCTCTAAGACAATTCGATTGGAAGTACGATTGAATAATCTAGTTGCACTTCTCCATCACATATAGACAATTTGACTTACACACAACACATGCATCCAATACATAACAATTGCCATACATAGTCAATTCGTTCAATTCAATGGCAAATTGCTCATACATAGGATATAATGACAATTAGCTGCATTATTGGTTTTTTAATAATTTTCAATACTTCAAACCGAAATACAACTCAAGCAAATAGACAGATCACAAAGACAATTCGACTCAACAATTCACACATCATCACACAGTAAATCACAATATCATAACACTTTAAGCTCATACAACAAATTGTTTTATGCATACAAAAGTAATTATTTTCAATCATTGATCTTAAGTAATGCACAAATAAAAATTTAAAGTAGAGTTCAGAGGCAATTTGCTCCTGTCAAATTGCTTAACTCTTTCCCCACACACACATCCAATCACTGGATCAAGTTACAATTAAAAGAATTCTTCAACTGAGTTCAAAGGCAATTTGCTCTTGTCAAATTGCTTAACTCACACACACACAAAGACAAAATCTAATCACTAGATTCACAAAAACACACACAAGTAATACTTCCAATAAAGTCAAATTGCCGTAAAAGTTGGCCCCATCGCAAGTACTCAGCTAGCAATGATGATTTGCTAAATAAATATTATATTGAATTGAAGAAATTTAGTGGTACATAAAACACGACAAATAGTCTAGCTATGAAAATCAAGTGTGCTATACAAATGAAAATGGCAAATTGACTCAGTATATGACTACGCTGAAAATCAATTGTTCATAGGAAAAACGCCAAGTCAATTTGCCTTGCTTCATATCTTTGAATACTATGTCCTTTAGAATCTGAATGACAATTAGCCTCTAATTCCTTTTAAGTGTAAACTTGACCTAACAAATTGCCTCTATTCTCACTACACAAGGCAATTTGCAAAAAATCAAAAATTTGAGCAACTCACAATCATCTTTGAGGCTCATAAGCTTACACCTCTATACTCACATACTAGCAATTGCAAGAAGCCCAAGCAACTAAAAAAAATTAAAATTTGAATTATTATTTTAGATTTACATATATGTGGAAATTTTTGAGTCATTCCATTTTGATTAAGCCCTAAAGTTCTTTGACTATATTTTCACCAAAACCCCCTCCAAAACTACTATTTCCAACACACAAGTACCAAATACTTGGAAAATATTTTTTTTTAGACACATATAATTGTAGAATCTTATAGTATGATGGTTTGAAAAGATGAAAAAAAAATTTCAAAAATTTCTACCATGTGGATTACAAGATATGAGCATTTGAATTGACCAAAATCTTTTTTTTGGCCCTGCAAAAAATTGGGCAGTTGCACTTTACAAGCTCACAATTTTACGAAAAAAAGTCCAAAATGGTAGCGTTTTCTTAAATTCATTTTTCAAGGCAAGCTGGCTACATGCTTGAAAATTTTCAAATCATTTGGAATTGTACAACATATAGGAAAAAAATAGTAAGTAAAAAGTAGAGAATTATTCAAAATACTAAATTGTTAAGAATTTTTTTGTGAAATTGAAACTTGCCAATTCCAATGGTTCAAATGTTGTAATAAACAATCTACATCCAATGTTTATATTTTTCTCCAAAAATATTGAAAATTAAGTAAAATAAATGACTTCAAAGTTTATTTTAGAGTAGAGAATCCATAACTACCCGCAAACTAAAACTCTTCATAACTTTTGACTCATTAGTCCAAATGGAATGATTCAAAGCTTCCCATGTATATATAAATCTATAAAACTGATTTAAAATTTTTTTTTCAGAAAAAGTGATTTTTTCTTATCCACTTAAATTGTCCGAATTGAGAAATAAACATCATGTTATGCAATAACTTTTTTACCGTGCAACTAAAAGTCATGAAAATTATTGGGCTTTAAAAATATTCCTCATCTATACCTTCTATTAAATTTTGGTCCCAAAATATGGAAATCTCTAATCACTTGTACCTGCCCAAAATAGTTATGTTGTCAAAAAAGGCACTTTGGTCCTTTAGGGGTTAACGAGATGAAAGTTATTAGAGTTTTAGTTTGTGGAAAGTTATGAAATGTCTACTCTAAAAAACCTGTTGAAGTCCTTTATTTAATTTAGTTTTTATTATTTAAAAAATAAAAAATAAAAAATAGAGTGTGCATTGTTTATTACAACATTACAACCATTGGAATTGACATTTTTCAATCCAATAAATAAATTGTGAACAATTTAGTATTTTGAATCATTTTCTACTTCTTTTTACTTACTATTTTATTGTACATGTTGTACAATTCTTGAATTCTTTTAAGCATATAACCAACTTAAATTGAAGAATTAATTTAAAGAATTACAACCATTTGAGACATTTTTTCATACAAATGTGGCCTTCTAAAGTACAATTGTCCATATTTTTGTAGTTGTAAAAAAATGATTTTTGCAACTTCAAACACTAATATCTTGTAGTCTATATGACAACAATTTCTGAAATTTTTTTGGCATCTTCTCAAACTAGTGCACTCAAAGATCCTATGGTCACATCATCCCAAAAAATTTCTTTTTCTAAAATTTGGTAGACTTTGTATTAGAATTGACAGTTTTAGAGCAGTTTCGGTGAAAATATAATCAAAAACCTTTAGAGATCAAATATAAAATTTTCTAAATATTTTGAAAAATAAAAAAAACATTCAATTACAATAATTATAGCTATGTTTGATTAAAAAAAGAAACTAAGCTCATTGAGTTCATGCCTTAAAGGTTAGAGTAGAAGATAACTATATTGAACTCTTTTGGTTGCACTAAAGTATAACTTGTCTTTAAGTAACTTAAATATATTAAAAATATAATAAAGTGATTTATTAATTGGTAGTCTAAATAATGTATAATATAAATACATGAATTATCTTATTTCTATTTTAAATAAAATTTAAAACTATAAATAATTACTAAATATAAAAATTAATGTTCTTAATTTTAAATTCAATCATTATGTCATTCATTGTGCAAAGTAATTAAATACCAGTGTTTTTTTGCAAACATCCACAACAATGGAAATTTGCCAACACATTGAATATAAAGCTCCCTTCTCTGGTTTCTATTTAATCTCTAAAGCTCTTTTAAATCCAAAATATTTATTGGGTATTTTGTGCATCCAAAGTAAAGTATTAGATTTTTTTTCTTTCTTCTTTTTGGAAATTGAAAAAAGATCAATCCTTTAAAGAATCTAATTTTTTTTAAATAGAAAAAAAAAGTTCTAAGAAGTTCAATTTTATAGCAATCCAATAGTAGATTAAATTTTTATTTTACTTTATTGATTTGACCTCCAATTTATCCAAGTTGAACAGAGCATTATTTTCCTTTGAAAATTTGCAAACTTTTTCCAAACTTAAGGTTCTATTCAAATCTAAAGTCTCTTGGTCTTTTTGCAAAATAGAACTTGACTCACAGGAGTTGAAAGCTTGACAAAGACACATTGTCAAAAGCTTGGGCAAGCTGCTTGAAAAAATATACATTGTATTGTTCTTTCCGCGGTTATATCTTATACATATATTATTCTTAAACACCAACTTTTTTTAGGCAAGATCCTTGTACTAGTTACAAATTCTAGAAAGTGGATAAATTTTGATTTGCAAACCTATTGTTAAAACGTTTTGTTTTTTTAAATTATAAGATTATTTTTTAATTTTCATCCAAGGGACTTCAGGGATTAAGGTCAATACGATTTCATAATAAGATGAGGCTATTTAAGATTAGATGCCAAAGATGCATGTCTTAAAAACTATCAAGGTTGTGAATAAAATTTTCCAATATAACAAAGTTGATGCTACTTGATTTAGCTAGAATTGGGTCACCACCATCAACCACTGAACCACACACTAGCTCTCTCTACAGTGTCCAAATAATAACATGGGTACTCCTAGACCATCACTTTTTAATTTTGGCCCTAATTTCTATTATTAGACCAATCAAATTTTTGTATTCTTTGTTGGCTCTTAAAAGAAGGTTCTAACACACCAAAGAACATGACATTTGGATACTATATGCCAAAGTTGTGAAGGAATTGAGTTTGCTTCTAAAATAATTTCTTCAACACAAGAATATAATTGATTGGAAATTTTATATATATAGAAAGTACACAATGTCACGATCCTTGACACAACTCTTTGCTACAAAATTTGTCATGTTTTCTTCTTAAAGAAATACCATCTAATCATTTCATTTGACATTCATAATTAGAACCTGGAGCATAATGATTGAGTGTTCTTCTATGTGACATTTTAATGCAATTTGAAGTTGCTAGTATATATGTATATGCGTGGAGGCAAACATTTTGCATCCAATGGATAATAGAAAATCTTTCTATATATGAGACAAAAATAAAACTATTAGTCCTTGAAACTTTGTGTGGAAAGGAGAGATCTTCTATAGTAGTTTTACTTCCATGTATACTTCTAGATTTTTGTAAGCTAATAGTTTTGATGGTATCAAAATGAATGACTTCCACTATCATTAAGATTTAAGATAATAATAAATATACCATTGCTAAGAATCCTTATCATAAAAATAATAAATAAATAAAAAATAAATTTCAATTTTAAAATTTTAGTATACAAGGAATTATTTATGATAAAAATCAATTATATTGTCAATAAAAATTAGTTTTAAATAAGATTGATTAATGAATGATTATGAACATAATTATGATAATCCTTGTTATGATGAACAATGAAAAAAATTGATTTACACAAAACAATAAATGATAAAAAATCAATAAATCAATAAATGAAAATGATCAAACCAACCAATTACAACAATGCCATAATGATTGTATTCAAAGATTTCACTTGAACTTCTTTCTCTAGCCATAGGGTTCTAATATTTGTTTATAGTCATACAAGGGATTTAGATGTATTTCCTTGTTTTACTTTCCTTATGCATTATTTTTCTAAATGCCCAAGGCACCCAAAAGTGGTGTCAAAGAAACTTTGAAGTTAAATAAAACCTTACCAAATTTCTATTATTAGTAGTTTATATTTTTGGAAGATTCTTTTTGAAGCCTAATTTTAGCATCAATAATCCGATTTTGAAAATAAAGGATCATAGATTTAGTGCAAGGGTACCCATTGCAATCTTGACATTCCATAGTATCAAGGACTCTTGGAAATGAGCCTCAAATACACTAGATCTTAAAGAAAAAATCACACTAAAAATTCATTTAAAAAAATTGTAGACTAGATTTTGAGAAGCCATAAATTGATTGGGGTTATGCTTGTTAGGCCCTTCAACCTCATATTTTTTTGGTGACCAACTTTTTAGATTTGACATGCAAAAAGAGAGCTCAAAGATTTTCATAGTTTTTACACCCTCATGATCAAATATTATAATCTTTCAATCCATAAGTGATATTGTTGTGTTTTCTTTTCCTATGTAATCTCTAACATGTCTACTTTGAATTTGTATGGTTACAATTCAAAAAAATTGATTCAACTTATCGAAATGTTGGATTTTGTTCAATTTAGAGCAAATTTTGAGAAGCTCAAAATAGGCCATAGGTATTTAGGGGTTAAGACATGAAAAGAATTGATTGTTAAAATAAGAAATTGATAGGCTTCATTAGACTTTGGTGAAAAAATTATTTAATTTTGGCATTTGAACAATTTGACAACTTGATAAGATTTTCTTGATTTTTGGTGTGTTGCTTTTTCTAAATTTTCAACACTCTTCATCACACTTATTCTTTCTTGGGTTGCATGTGTAAAAGTGTGTTTTTTTCCTAAATTTTTTCAAGAATAATTTTTGAATATTCAAAATTAGCAACAATAAAATTTTATTATATTTTTCAAAAATACTTGTAGAATTTTTCATATTTTAGACATGTTCCAAATTTTCCTTAATTATCTACAAAATTGACCTAAACATCTAGGATATCATATTATGGCAGTTTCAAGTCTTCATAAGGATGACATCAAGATCAATTGGATAGCTTGTTTCATGTACTTTACTTGATACAATTCAAAGAGGGATGGCTAAGAGAAGTTTTGATTGTCAAGAATTATGACAACAATACAAGAAAATAAGGGTGTAAATGACTTGTCTACAATGATTGTACCAGCAACAATAATTGCAAAATAGTCATTTTTTAGTCATTGTTGTCGTTGTAGAATGTACATGAAATAAGCTATCCAATTGATCTCAATGCCATCCTCATAAAGACTTGAAACTGCTATAACATGATATCCTAGATGTATAGGTCAATTTTATAAATAATTAAGGAAAATTTGGAACATGTCTAAAATATGAAAATTTCTACAAGTATTTCTGAAAAATATAATAAAATTTTATTGTTGCCAATTTTAAATATTCAAAAAGTGTCACCAAAAAAAGAGCCTAGTTCTATTTGTTGTTCAACTAAAGTTTTTCATTGCATTGGATTACATATACTTAAAATTTCAATTTAGGCAATTTCACATCATGTTCCAAGTTCCATTGAATTTCCAAGTTCCATTAGTAGAGAGTTGAAAATTATAACTTGGTCCTCACACTATATCACAAGTTTCAAGTCTCACATTACTCCAAGATGCCTACATGACAACACTTTTAGAGAATTTCAGCACCAATGAAGAAAAACTTGGAAGCTAATTGGGTTAATCAAAAGTGAAGACCTAACTTAGCTTCTAAACCCTAATTATTGTTTTGAATGTAAATGAGGAGAAAAACACTATATGAACCATTTTTATTGGTTGAAATATTGTTTGAATCTATCTAAATCAAATTTGATACTAAAAGTTCTTGACCCATTTTTTAGACACTTAATTGCTATAAAATATTATATAAAAGATAAGTTGGGACTTATAATTGGGACTTTTACTTTCATGCTAAAAAGGTCCAAGTCCTACATTTGATATTTTCATTCATCTTCTACAACTTAAGGAAGTTGGGATTTGATTACGAATAAAGACTTTAAGAGTTAAAACTTTGAAAGTAATGTAAAACACTACTTAGTTACATTGGAAAACATTCAAGACATTTGCACTTTGAAGCTTAAAATTTGTATCAATTATAGTTTTTCAAACTTTTTGTCTCATAATTTAGAACTCAAAATCATGTCAATGTAACAAAATTGAAATTATGATTGAGAAATAGTAATCTTAATCTCAATGACATCTAGTTTGAAATGCCTAAGACTAGAATTGGTTTGTCCAAGCAAAGGGCAAAGGCTTTGTGCTTGCAATGCATAAAATCTTATCCTTGAAAGAAAGGGGACATATTCATCTTTTCTTCTCTTCTATTGGTTTCTTTGTGCTTTTGAACCTTCTAATGATGCAAAGAGTGATTCTATGGGCCTGTGAGAAGCATGTGCCACTATAATCATATTTGTTGAATACTAGAATTAGTTGGCAAAGAAAAAGGTTGAAAAATGATGTAGGTGCTATAGCATCAAGTTAAGTTCAACATGAAGATGGAGACATCAAGAGTTGTCGAGTTGAGCATGGTCTACAATAAAATTTGGTGTGGATGTTTTAAGATTAATAGCCAATCAAAATTAGAAAAAATGAAACTATGAAGTGCAACCAAACTCAAATGCATTACTATGGTTACTATGGTTGAAAAACAATTGTTTATGAAATAAAAAGCAATAAAAAAAATACAAGAATCCAAGGTTCTATTTGGAAGATAGAAGATTTGAAAGTACACAATCTCAAAGAAGAAAAAATAGAATGCAATGTTGAATTAATGAGATTAAGAAAAACACCTTCCAGTGTACAAAATTAATGTGTATATGATGCTAGTCAACAACCAAATGAATTTAAAATGAAGAAGTATCTAGTCGTATGAAATTGCAAAAGAAATGTGAAAAGCAATTTGTAAACTCCAAGTAAGATGTGCACCTACATGATATAAATTTTCAATCAATTTAGAAGAATTCACCTACTCATTGCCCAGTTTTTAAATTATTTGTACCATGCAATAGAACTAATTATTTATTCAAGGCTATAAATTTTACACAAACTAATTATTTTTACCAAAATTGAAGATATTGACCTATATCATATCAAAGAAGATAATGGATGTAATGATATATGAAACATAAAAAATGAATTAACATTTGACAAGACTTTTATACAAAAATAAAATAGAAATATGTACAAAATTAATTTATAAAAATCTCCATTTTTATTCACAAATTATAGAGGACCAATAATCTTTATAAAATATAAGTGCTTTTCCTCTATTTTTTGATTAATTAACTTAGTGCAAATTTTTTTGGTCAATTAGTGCTATACCTAATTTACAATTAAAATGCACCTCTATGCTTAAATAATTGAATTGCAAAGTCTTACAAATTAGAATTATAATCTAGTAAAAGGTCTTGAAAAATTTATACTACAATTGTTGTACAACAAAACTACCTATTTTTAGCTTAATTTACATGAAATCAAAATTTAAGCTATTTTAATTGTCTTTCTAAATGCTTGAAGCCATACACTATTTCTTACAGCCCTAGCTCTTGATTGTTTCACTATGCGAAATCTTTACAAAATGCATTACCAACAATAATGTACTATCTTTTGAGACAATTCTATGGTTTATGTAAAATTGCATTATAAAGCTTTGGAAGATTGCTTTGGTGAGTCGCATTACAGTGATGCAATGACTGCTCACAAAAATAATACTTAAAATTTGGAGCAACATGTTAATTATTACATTCAAGTTGTCATGTGCAACCAACAATGGATCATCCAGAAATGCAATGAGCAAATTGTGAATACATGCCATGATGGCACATTAGGAGAGATTTGAGGGCTCTAGGAGCCCACGAGTTCCCACAACCTGAAATCGTGTTATTTGCCGCGGGAACGCAATTCAACAGGGAATCCTACGTGGTCGAGCGATTGCCACGTCATTTACTTCTTTTTTTTGAATTTTTTTTGGACTTCTTTTCATATTTCAGGTCCCAAAATAAATAAATAAATAAATAATTTTTTTTGAGAAATGTTGGCTTGACAGCGGCCAACCATTCCCTAGACCAGTTTTGGGAACAGTCCCGAAACAGCCTTTTGGAGCCCTCAAATCCCTCCTAATGGGTACAAGCACCATTCAATCGCTTAGCGGCATTGAATGATGCTTCAAGAGTAGGACATGCTAGTATAAACCCCTAAATGCCCAAGGCCTGTTTTGCTAATGACTTGAAATTTGTTCTAAATTGAACAAAATGCCAACATTTTGATAAGTTGTATCAATTTTTTTCTTACATTAATTGTAACCAAATCAATTCAAACTAGATTTGTTAGAGATCTCATAGAAAAAGAAAACACAACAATATTACTTATAGAAAGAAAGATTATAATGTTTAACCATGAAGGTGTTAAAACTATAAAAAAAACTTTCAACCCTCTTTTCACAAGTCGAATCTAAAAAAATGGTGTCTAAAAAAATATGAGATTAAAGAACCTAACATGCATAACCCCAATCAACTTATGGCTTCTTAAAATCTACACTATAGTTTTTTTAAATGAATCTTGAATGTGATTTTTGATCCAAGATCTAGTGTATTTGAGGCTCATTAATTCCCAAGAGCTCTCAACACTACAGGAAATCAAGATTGTAATGCTAGGTACCCTTGCACAAAATCTTCAATAGAAAAATCCTTATCGATTATTTTCAAGATCAGATTTTTGATGCTAAAAATAGACTTCACAAAGAACTTTTCAAAATATAAAACTACTAAAAATAACAACTTGATCAAGTTTTGTTTAACTTCAAAGTCTTGTAAACACCAGATTTTGGTGCCTCAGGCATTTAGGGGTTAAATGGGTGACTAGGATCACTGTGATGATGGGAGAATATTGGGTTTTGGCAAGAAGTGAAGTTGGCAATGACATTTCTAGAAAATGCATATGCCTAATGGCTCCTAGGGGTGGATGTATGGTTTGGTCACTCAATAATTTTATTACAAGGTTGATGTTAAGGGGAATATGCATTTCAAAGTAAATATCATACAATGATTGTAGCTTTTAATACTATTTTGGGATAAAAAGTTAAGAACTTGATTTAAAAGACATCAATATATTTTTTGGGACAACTAATGTCTACCAACATTGATTTATTGACTCTTAAAGATAAATGTATGTTGGTGGATATTGATTGTTCAGAAATTTATAACAATTAAATTTTATACATATGACTTTAAAGAATATATATAAACACATAGAAATGGTTTATGGTAACTAATATAAGAGTAAATAAAAATACTCTTTATCTTAAAATGAATTCTTTGGTGCCAATATTATTGTATTTAATATGGTTATAAACTTTTATGGTATAAATTAGGTCTTGTCTTTGGAAGTTATTTTTTTCTAGATTAAATTGTTTTTAATATTTTTTTTCTTTTGTTTGTATAATATATATGAAGTTCTAAATGGACATGTTTTCTCATCAATTACTTATGATGTCTTTCTCTAAAAATGTATATATGAAGTTATGAAGGCTCTCTTGAGGTGGCTTTTTTAGAAAAATAGTGAATCAACCTTGGACAATAGTGAAACACCAAACCATGCATCCACCCCTAGTCCAAAAGACAAGATAAAAACATATTTTGTCGCAATGTGTTTGAATGTCAATATGAATTTACATCAAATAAACAAATAAAAGTATAATCAAGTAGATTTGAGGTAGACTTCAAGTGTACCTCAACACATTTTTATTTATTTATTTGAATTCAAATTAGAATGCAAATGAATAAAACAAATAATCATTCCCAGATCTTAATGATATTATGAATGTAATGATTGAGCTACATTAGACATTTTTGAATCTAAAAATTATACTTTAAAGAGTTTGATTGGATATCCTAATTTTGACTTAAATTTGTTATTTATTTTTCAAGGATATAACATTTTCTCTATTTTTTCATATAGGTGGTAGTAGGAATTTAAGCATGTGCTTGAAAGTTTATTAGTTAAAACTACTAGTGCATGAAGGACAAAGGATAGGTGCAACACTTTGTACATTTAATAAACAACATGTGATATAGAATTGATTGGATTTTATTTATTTGAAATATAATTTGTAAAAGATTTACAAATAAACTAGGGAACTTTCAAAGTAGACAATTCATGTCATTAAAAGTTTGTATTTATAATTTAGGAGTTGAAAATATGAATTCTGTATATTATGTTTAATATAAATGTATCTACAATTAGATTTAATGCAAAGTTGGCATGACCTTTAAATTCTTGTAGATGAAATCCCCGTCATGAAAAGTAGACATTAGGATTCAAAACTTATAGGTTCCGTTGAATGTAATTTTGGGTTGTTCTTCAAATTTTGGATGTATTTGTATTAGAAGCAATTTGGTGTACAATTCTATGGGAGTGATTCCACATAAAATAATTTGATCTTTAAGATTTAGGAGCTCTATTGCTACTGAATCCAATTGTTGGTACTCAAGGTTTTGATATTCAAGGCATTTAGATGTTGAATTACATCTTCAAGTTTCAAAATGTGTATGACATATCCTCTAAAGTTTAGAATGTCTATTTGTGTGTGTGTGTGTGTGTGTGTGTGTTCTTTTTAATTAAGTAAATTTATTGATTAGATTTTGCAAGTCTTGTAGCTATCACTTAGGCCTCAAAAAAAATTTGTATTCACTTATTACTCATTTTTAGAGTTATTTTGGCTTAAAAACAACAAAAAAGAGTATTTGTAGAGTGTTTGAAGGAATGTCCTACAAGTGCAGGGGATTACTCAAAATTATCCAAGAGTTCTCTAAGAATTGCTTAGTATAGTTTTTTCTAAAGTTTCAATAGTTGATAGAATGTGGTTTAGAAGATTTGAAATGATTTCAAGTAGGTAGAGTTTTGGCATGAGAATAGTAGAAAAACACTAATTCTAGCCCTTATTGTAATTTTCTTGCAAACAAGCTTCACATATTCAAGTTCTAATAGTAATAGTATAAGTCCAATAAATTCCTAAAAGTCTTTGTAGAAAATTCCTTTAGACATATTTTTGATTGTAGAAGTTAGAAGGAACAAACATTTACACACATTTGGTAGATAAAATTCCATAGACAAGAGGAATTAGCAACCAAGGAGCAAGGATAGGTGTTTTTAGCATAAAATCATGCCTAGAGCACAATGGCAAAGTCAAAGCATGGAGATTTCTTAGTATGAAAAAAATTCCTTGAGGATTAATTCAACTAGTGTTCATTTTATACTTTATTTAGGAAGTACAAGTTCCAAGTGAAACTTTTCACTAAGCCTTTGCGATTTTCCTAGAAGCTTTCCAAAAAGTTTTATAATTTTTATGAATTGCAAAAATGACTCCATGGAAAGTCAACTACTTTTACCAGCATTTGAAAGTTCATCTAAAATTCTTTGATAATGGTAAAATCACACTAAAAATTAGTATAGTGTTTTAGCTTAAATGAGCACCTTGCCAAATTTCAAACCATTTCAATATCAACAAGTACCATAATGGGCAACAGCAACAACTTTTAACAATTTTACCAAGTTCTTTGCAAGTTGATTGGCATACAAAGAGCATACGGTGTCCAATTTTAGTCAACTTAAACTCTTTTCTTACATTATTGGATATTCACAACAACCTTGGCTAGTCAAAACTTTTAAGAAAAATCATCTCTAAAAGTTAGATTTTCTCCCTTTCTCACTCGTGCTTAATCGTTAGCTTGTGAGCATGATTTGGCCTCGAAAATGAGGGGTAGATATTCTTCAAACTAGTTTGGATCATCTAAAGACAATGGCTCTATCCGTTTGTCAATTGGACCATTTTTCAAAAGTTAAAATGGTCACAATAATAGTATAAAATTTTGAATGTTAGTTTTTAGTTTTTTTGTAGGTAGTTTAGTAAGTAATATGACGGGGGAGGAGGCCTTGGAAATGTTTAAAAAGCCTCCCCCTCCCTTCACTTCAGACTCCTTTTATGCATTTTGTATTTGTGCCATACGTTGTCGGAATGTCGGGTAGAGAAGAGAGCGCTTATGGAACATACATGGGGTCTAACTAGAAGTTGTTGAGTGAATAATAGGTAAGTGTTGAAAACTCAAATCTTCACTTGATCTTCACTTTAATCTTTCATTGGCCAATTCTGTGTTGGCTCTAAAGGGAAAAAAGGAAAGGTGTGTGATAAGAAACAAGTCTTTGGAGAGAGGTAAAACGGGACGGCTAAACCACGAGCTGACTGTCTAAAAGATTGACTCCTAAATTTCAAACCCACGGTGATAGGAAACACCTTTCACTAGTAGAAACAACACAGAAGATCGACCATGTGGATGTTCAATCCCACTTTGTCGCCATAAACAAGTAATGGAGCTAATAATTGTCATAAGAATGAGCTCATAGTCCACAACCAAATTTACAATACAAAACTGAAATAACAATTAGCCTTCAAAACATGTTGAGAAAAACAAGAAAACTACAGTGAGCCTTCAAAACTGGCTAAGAAAAATAAGTCACGAGTCATATACACGAATCTTCAATCTTTTCCGCCTTTGAATCTCAAATCTTCAACCTTGAGTCTTCAAATCTTCTTTCATTCTCAAACTTGAAGAAATTCCAACAATAACTAAAAAAAACTAAATCCTATGCTAGCTGCGACCTTCAATCCAATGTCACAGGTATTTTAAGAACTCAAATGCTAAGTGCTTTAGCAATTTAGAAAGTTAATAGCTCAATCTAATCACCTACAAAAAAAAATTAATTCTAAGATACTATCCAAAAGTTATTAGAGAACAAAGTAAAGGTCTTTTTCTCCCTTGCTAACCAACCACTACACTAAAATTGGTAAATAGTGTTGACAATACTAATTAGTCGAGCTAACACTAATTGTGATTTGCAAGGTTAATGTTAGATCATTATCAACTCAATCTAACACTATTTCAGCTGTACAGTAAAACTTTTTTGTTGAGACCTAGTTTGATTTTTGGAGAATGGTGTTCCTTTTGCCCAATTGGCTTTGGCAATGAGTGATGTGGCTTGTTAAATTTTCATGGGATTGGTGCCACTGAAGGCAGGTAAAAAAATGTGAGAATGACAATAAAAAATATTGAAATGATAGTAAAAAATGCAAGAATGATTTGAAAAAAATGTTAGATTGACTGTAAAAAATGATGGAATGTCTCTTAAAAGTTTGGAAAAGTTTTTTTGTTCTTGGCCACCTTATATTTTATCCTTTGAAACAATTTTCGAAAAAAAAAATGATGGAATAATAGTAAAAAAATGCTTCAATGGTTGGAAAAAAAGTAGTGCCAAAAAAAAAGCAATTTTTTAGAGGAAATAGAGGAGAGAAAAATAAATCCAATGGTGTCATCCAATGTTAAATCTCATACCTCAAAAAAAAGATATAGGCATTGGAAGTTTGAATGGAAGTAGATGGAACCAGGAAAGTTTGAAATCAAGGCGGGAAATAGCAGAGTATATACCCCCCCACCCCCACCCCCACCCCCACCCCCACCCCGTTTGAGAGCTCATAATCTTCTCCAAAGCTTGGAGCTCTCCCATTTGCAAGAAGACTTGGAGCTCTCGGAGTTCTCTCATCTCCACAAAGACATAGAGCTCTCCCAAATTTTCACCAAGCTCCCCAAATTGTTTTCAAGGCAAGGTAGGGAAGAGGAAGGAGGCCAAATTGCCTTACCCCTGGGAAGGGCAAAACTACCCTAGGCCAGGAAGGGTAAAAACGGGGGAGTCTAATGAAGGACAAAATCTATGATACACCAGGGAAGAACCAGCTTCTGACAGCAAGTGTTAAATGCTTCAACACTATTTAGACATAAGTTGGTAAATAGTGTTGGGGGTAAAAAATAGAGAACAACACAAATTATCAACCAACACTATTTACTAATTTTAGTATACCTCTTTAACCCTTGAAGGACCAATATGACTTTTTTGGCAACATGGCGATTTTGAATAGGTACGTGTGACTAGAGATTTTTATATTTTGGAACCAATATTTAATAGAAGGTGTGGATGAGGAGTATCTTCAAAGCCCAACAATTTTCGTGACTTTTGACTACATGGTTGAAAGCTATCGCATAAAATCTTATTTGTTTCTCAACTTGGGCAGTTCAGGCAGATAAAAAAAATCACTTTTTTTGGAAATAAAAATTTGAAATTGGTTTTATAAATTTATATATACATGGAAAGCTTTGAATCATTCCATTTGAATTAGTGAATCAAAAATTATGAAGAATTTTAGTTTGCAGGTAGTTATGGATTCTCTTCTCTAAAATAAACTTTGAAGTCCTTTGTTTTACTCAATTTTCAATATTTTTGAAAAAGCAACAACAAAATTGGGTGTAGATTGTTTATTACAACATTCGAACCATTGGGATTGGCATTTTTCAATTCAATAGATAAATTGTTATCATTTTTGTATTTTGAATCATTTTCTACTTCTTTCTATATACTATTTTTTTGGTACATGTTGTACAATTCCAAATGATATGAAAATTTTCAAGCATGTAGCCAACTTGAATAGGAGAATGAATCCAAAGAGTTGCAACCATTTTGGACATTTTTTCATACAAATGTGGCCTTCTGAAGTGCAGCTGCCCGGATTTTTGCAATGGAAAAGAAATGATTTTTGTAACTTCAAACACTAATATCTTGCAATCTACATGGTAGAAATTTCTGAAATTTTTTCTACATCTTTCCAAACTAGTTCACTAAAAGATCCTATGGTTACATATGTCAAAAAATGTTTTTTTTTCTAAAATTTGGTAGCTATTCTAGAAATGACAGTTTTAGAGTAGTTTTAGTGGGAACATAGTTGTGGTCCTTTAGGGGTTAATTCCCCCAAATCCCTAAAACATCAACAAATCTATTTCTTTCAAACAAAATTGTAACTCTTTTTCATAAATAAATTTTGACCCACATCTTTTGTAGGTCTCAAATTTTGGTAATATGTTATTTCTAGTGTTGTAATGACTATCCTTATTTTATTTTTAAACAATTATTTCCTCAAGGTCATAGTTAGTGAGTACTAGTTCAATTGAAATCAATAACTTGTTCTTACTATCATCCTTGTGCAAAAAATCTGACATTCAAGTATCAAAACTTAAAATTTTAAGCTCTAATATGGATTATTGTTTGCTTCAATTCCTTAAAAACTCAAACCTCTAGGATGGATAAATTCCCTCTATCCCACTAAAAAACTCCAAATTAGGCATAGTTTTTGTACCACTAAAATACAATTAGGGGTGAATGCAAGAAACACTTGTACTATTTTCTATCACAACCTAAATGTTGATATGTTTTTTGGCCATAACTTTTGCATTTTTGCTCGAAATGACTCAAGATTTCTAAAGAAGGAATTCATGAATATCATACACTTTATATAATGTTTTTATAATTTTCAAAAATAGTTTAATACTAAAATAGTACTAGTGATTAAATGTCACAAATGACAATTTGGAGGTTTTTAGTACTAAGGAGTATCTTTTTTTAATGATTTTGAGATGAAATTTGGATGAGATGGTCTTCTAGTAGACTTACATCTCTCTTTGTGAGGGATTTTGAAAAAAGTTATTTTTATGTAGTGTGGAAGTCTACAAAGTGAGCTTCTTTCTACTTGAATTTTGAAACATATAAATTATTATTTTGGTGTTTTTTTTAGTGAATGACCATTTCCACAGAGTTGTTGCAGATCGTTACTTTTTATTTTTTGTATTTACTTATTCTTACTATTTTTCCCGAATTAAAACATGAAAGTATGTATTTTCTTGAGGTTTGGCGCTTTTTAAGTTCTCCTACTTAGAGAAATTTTCTATCAATTTCCTTTGGTGAAAACCTTCATCTTAGAGGTGTATACATTATTAATATTTTTAAAAAAAATTCAAATTAATTTTTTAATTTTAAAGTACTCCAAAAAAATTCATGAGGACTTAGTAAAACACAACAAAATAGTATAGGTGTTTCTTGCATTCATCCTTAAGCCCTCATGGAGAAGATTTTTGGAGGTTTTTAGTAGGACAAAGGGAGTATGATGAAAGTCTCAAAGATAATTTTGAGATTCAAACAAACATCTTAAATGGTTAGAATTCCTAATTGAGAGTCCTTTCTCAAATGCCTTAACTTAATCTATAATATTATGCCAAAGTAATAGATGTAAAATAATAAATAACACCAATCTTTTTGTGGGCTAGAATGAATCGAGGGTTTAATCATTAAAGACAATGCACCAAATCCAATGAATATGAACATAACTAGCAAGACTTTTGGTCATGCAATCTTTTTTTGCTTGTTATAAGATCAAGAGATGAGGCACTAATACATTCAAAAAGTTTATAGGGATGAAATGTTCCTAGGCATTAAGATGGAAGGGGCAAAATAAATCCACTATTCCCACTACTAGAGGAAGAGTGGATCTTCAACAAGGATGCCAAATCTAGGCTAGTAGTAAAAAGACTCTTAAATTGAATAAATAAATAAAATTTTAATTTAGCAATTTGCCATTCATTGTTGGAGGACATTAAATTCTACGGTCAAATTGGGCCTAATAAGGTAGATTTACCTCAAGAAAAATGTAGGAATTTTTTTTTGCAAATAATTCTTTTTGCAAATTTTGAATTTATATTTGCAATCATAGATCCCAAATTATCCATAAGTGGTCTACAATATACTCTAGACCCAACACAAAATATGGGACTTTTCCACTTTTATCTTAAAGAAGCCAAAATTTATCCTACTTGAAGTACTAGGCCCACCTTTGATGGTAGGATTTAATGTCTTGTGTCATTGTTGGTCATAGTCATAGTTTATCAACAAAAAGAAGCCTTTTCTACACTTCTTTCTTCCATTAATGCCTCAAACTTGAAAATTGAAATGGTAGTGACTACCAATTCTGAGTACATAAGCTTAGTGACAAAAGTTGAGTTTGTGAGGTTTGAAAAGTTATTTGCCTCCCCCTTATGTAATATCCAAAATTAAACAAGATCAAACAATATGGGCTAATACTTTTTAATTTTGCATCCATATCATATCCAAATCTGATATCCATATCCGTATGTGTACAAACTTAATCATATTATATATTTCCATGATTGTGACCATATTTATATGTACATATGCGCATATCCGTATCAACATCCATATGTTCATACGTAAGGTAGGTACACCCAAAATGGCACCTGAGGGTCATTGCAAGAAAGACCTGCTGAAAAGCATGGCGTTTTGCACAATACTCTTTTTCTTCTTCAATGGGAGTATTATATAATAATAAATCAATTTTTTTTTTAAATAAAAAATATGTTTGATGTATATACCTTTAAGAAGAAGATACTCTAGGAAGGAAAAGCATAAAAAAATTTCCTAAGTAGGAGAACTAGAAAAGTGCTGAATTTTGTGAAAATTGTAACTTTCACTATAGTTTCACATTTTAATTTGTAAAAAATAGGGAAATTAATTTTTGACCCTAAACTAAAAATTTTCCATTTGGGAAGACTTTATGATAAAGGTATTTCACCAAAATAATGATCCGAAAACTATCTTGATTGTTCAAAAATGTGTGCGCCAGGGAGGCCTGTTAGCACACATGTAGAGGAAAGAGGATAATTACTTTAAAAATTTCCTTTGGTGGAAACATGCCTACTTAGTGTAGGAATAGACCCTAGAAATCTCATCTCTAAATTATTATTTAAAGTACTCCCCAATACTAAAAACCCCTAAACCACAAAGTGTGACAAATTAGAGAAATTAAAATTTAATTATAAAATGATTTTTGAAAATTTCTGAAAAATAAGGGTTTTGATAACTATCAAGTCAGCCATCTTCAATAAAAATTTCAAGTTCAAAGAGTTAATGCTTCAAAAGTTATAGCTCATGACAACTCCGTCACTTAAAGTGTGACACCAAATAGTACAAGTCTTTCTTGCATTCACCTTGACCTTAAAGTGCCATCTACAATGTGCATACATTTCCAAAATTATTCATGTACCTAGATTGTAGATGGTGCTTTTAGAAACAGACTTTGACTGTTAATAACTTTTGCATACAGTGTCCAAATCCTAAGTTCTTTGGTGCATTGGAACATGCTTTCACTTGCCAACAAGACTGTATAAAAATCTGAATAGCATGATAACAGGACCTAGGTGTAGTAAGAATAAGTGGTGCTTTTGGGTGTACCCACCTTACATATTATATGTTGATCAACAATAGGGAAAAGGGGTTCTTAATTTTTTCCAAAATTAATGAATGGTTATGGGTCGTTGCAGGAAACACCGTGCAAAAAGTGTAGTGTTTTCAAACGTAATGTTTTTTTTTTTCGGGAGTACTTTAAAATTAGAAAAACAAGTTTTAAAAAAAGTGAAAAATATGTTTCATGTATAAACCTTTAAGAAGAAGGTACCCTAGAAAAGAAAGGCATAGGAAAAATCTCTAAGTAGGAAATCCAGAAAAGTGCAAAATCTCATGAAAATTAGTACTTTCACATTTTAATTTGTAAAAAATAGGAAAATAAATTTTAAGAAAAACTAAAAATTAGCCATTTGAGGAAAGTTGATTTTGATGAGATTTGACCAAAAGAATGATCTTAGAACCATCATCAATGTTCAAAAATTGCGTGCCATGGGAAAAAATTTGTACTCATGTAGAGGGCATAAAAAAACATATTTTTAAATTTTTATTTGGAATTTATAGGTTTTACACCTATGAAAATAGACCATGAAAGTTTTGTCTTCAAATCATTAAATTTAGACACTACGAACGTAATGATAACCATAAATGTAATTTTGTGACAGCTCAACGAAAATGTTTTTTAAACATAAAATGATTATTTTTAATTTCTGAAAAATAAGGGATTTAATAAACTTCAAGTTAGATATGTTCAATAAAAATTTCATGTTCATTGGACTTAATCTCCGAAAATTATAGTGGAAAACAAAAAAATGGTTCACATTGTGACGGGAAATAGGACCGGTGTTTCTTGCAATGACCCTTATCTTTTTTTCTGTGCCAGGGAGGGGGAGGGGGGAGAGGGGACTGTGATGCCTCTTTTTGGGTTACAGGGTCATAGTGTTTCAATTTCAACCTTCCGTCAAACCCTCCATCTTCATTTATTTACTTATCTACCTAACAGAGTTTATAAAAGTTTTTTCTTCAAACAAATGAAACAGAATTTCATTTCAATGGTACTTACATTACAGAGCCACCACCTGACCAGCCACAAGTGGCCTGGCAGGGTGGACTAGCAAACTTATTTCATTTCTCTCAAGTTTGAATACCCCTTTGGTTAAAATATCTCTCTTTCCCTACAACAACCTGGAATTGAAGCTTACACCATCTAAAGTTTGAACAGTTATTTTCATTTTCTAAAAGATAATAAAAATAAAAGTATTAACCTATCATGATAATCAGCACTTGCAGGGATGTGCAGTATATAAGCTGAGCTTCCTTCTTTTCTTTAAAATTTTTTTTTGACACAAATGATGGTAAAGCTTACTCCAAGAAATCCCAAAAAACTCTTTGTAACAGTTCTCCAGATAAAGCTCTGTTTTTCAAATGCACACTCCAGGTCTGCATCAATTGCCTTCTCATTGCTGCATCAACGTGTATTGAGTACTATCTGTTAGAATGCAAGCAAGCAAAATGGGCGAGGAGAACTATTCGGCCTTCTAAGTTAGCAGTGCTTTTGTTTGACATGACCATCATTAGGTGTTTTTTCATCAATTTTCACAGACATTGAATTACCAAATCGGACCGAATCCAAGAACATTCAACAATATCATTGTAACGTACCCCAAACCATGCAACCCAGGCCACCCGGCCAGTTGCAAGTCAGTCCTGAGTAATACAAAAATTGAACTGAGGCGATCATTCCCTGACTGCTCATATCCCTTTTTCCTCCCACATGATCAGCACTCCGTGAATCTGGGGCACCATTGCCACACTCCTTAAATACTTGGACAAGCTTCGCATTATTTGCAATTGGGCTACAGTGGAAAAATCAGGATGGCATGAACATTCCAATTGACCTCAAAAGCTGAAGACTGACTGGGATTAGAAATGACAACGACTGACTGAACTGAGCTAACATGAATGCCCTCTTACACCAACCATAGTAATACATGCAGTGGCCTGTACTTTGCCACATGCATGATAAAATTGACAGCAATTAAATTCTCGTAACTGAATGCTTGCATTGATATCTTGACCAGTTGAAGATTTGGGCATTCTGCACGTTGCAGAGAAACTCAGAGGATGCATGGCCGTTCTTGGGTTAGCTAGCTAGCTAGTCATTGAGCTTCAGATCTGAGCTAGTAAAAGTAAGGCACTTAAGGCAAAGTGGGGATGAAGACTTGGGGACAAAGATCCACTCCCTAATCTTTGAACAAGTCTTGCGCAGGACACTAAATCTGTCCCACGAAGTGCGACCAGCAGGGTAAGTTTTGGCCTTTTGGGTTCACCAGGGGTAAAAAGTAAAAAACAAACAAACTATTTTGAGCTGTGTCCAGGGTATGTTGAAGACATCCAGGTAAGTTAATCGGGACCTGGGTGAACTGACCCCCGCTTGCCTTGGCCACTTGGGAAAACACTGAAATTTTTTATTTTCCACACATGAATTTTTTTTGCAAATTCTGAATTCTGAATTGGCAATCTGAATTTGGAAAACACTGAAATTTTTTATTTTCCACACATGAAGTTTTTTTGCAAATTCTGAATTCTGAATTGGCAATCTGAATTTGGAGTGGCTGAGAGAAGGGGCCAAGTCACCCCGGCCTTAGCTTGAGCCCCTGATTGCAAATATGAAATTATAATTTGCAAAAGAGATTATGTGCAAATAATAACAAATTCCTGCGTTTTCTTCCGCTTCGTCGGACGGGCCGGGTTTACTGTATCGTCCTGCAAGTCTTGCCATCTACTGTAGCTAGCTCAGTCCCCACTTAGTCCAGGCGATTGCAACTGTAGATCATCAATTTTATCAATAATTTTGGGCGCCAAGTACTGTGACATTCATGCACTAAAGCCACATACAAAAACTGAAAAACTAAGGTAGGATTGTTGGGTGCCAAATATTGTGACATTCATGCACTAAAGTCATATACAAAAACTGAAAAACTAGGACTCGAAGTCAACCACTAGTATTTAAGGCAATATAATCAATTCATAGATGCCAGATACCCGACCGAATTAAGTTCCAAAATTCAAAAAACTAAGCTTAATTTGCTCAGTCTTCCCGTCCAGATATGGGAAGGCCGTTGTTTAGCTTCCTGCAGACTGTCTGCTAAGTACTTATTTCAAACAACATACCCCGTATGAAAGACTGGCCTTTGAATAATATTTATACATACTCGACTAAACATTTCAGTGACAAAACTGATGCACATGAGAACATATATATATATGCTGAGCCGACAAAGACTCACTCAGATAGATAAAGTGCAAAAATGTTGAGTCTAGCTTTGAACAGCACTTCGCCTGGATGTTCGCAAAGTAGAAAACAGAGTACCCAGACTGATACATCAAAAGCTAGCTCGACTCACGTGTCCAAACGGAAGTTAACAAGCCGCATATATACTAGTAAGCATATACCAAAATTGGGTTAATTGTTGATCGACTAGCTAGCTAGATGAACTAGTGGTTCACGTGCATATTATGATAAGCTAGCTTACAACCTGAAATCGATCGGCTGGAGAGGGTTCGCGCGGGATTCAGAACTCAAGGAGCTAAGCTCAGTTAGTTGCACGTGGTTGGATACTTGGATCAATTGCAGATCGACTATGATAAGCCTTGCAAACTTAAAATCAATCCGCAGGTGTCAAGTTACTTCATTTTGCCCTTGATCATGCATGATTCTGAATTTGAAGGAGCCATGACATGCAGTACGTACGTTATGTTGCATTTCATTCCGGCCTTGGTTGAAACGATCCAGCTTCTATGCCCGTATGATCACTTGCAGAAGCTGGCGGACTTGAGTCTGAGCGGGTACATGAAGGAGTTGGCGTACGTGAATCGCAGAGTCTCTCCATGTTTGAGCGGCTGTCCGCCATTGACGATGCAGTCGTCGAAGGCCAGGCGCTTGAAGCTGTTGGGGTTCACCAGTAAGGCCGAAGCGAACCAGCCGCAGTAGACGTGGATGTTGGACGGCGCGCACTCGGCCATGCAGTTGTTCATGATCTGCACGGCGTAGCGAGGGATGCCGGAAGAGCCGTCGGGGCTCTGGAAGATGCTGATGTCCTTGTTGGTGCAAGCAGCTGCATACACAATTACATAGGTACTTAATGGCATGAACTAAATAGATCAATCTGTAACAATTAATTCTTGCACAATCAATCAGAAACAATCAATTAATTGATTCACAGTCGGATCCAGAAGATTATCCTTGACTGTTGATTTCTCTTCAAACGAGGCTCTAATATCAGATATTTTCCAGATGATTGTTTCCACTAATTGCAAATTCCTTATGCAAATTATAGCATTTCATCACAACATTGTGCACCTCAAAGCTAGAATCCCCAACCACCCACCCCTCTGGACTCTCTAAATCATTACATTTCTTTGCTTGCTTGATATTCCTCGACGCCAATTTATTTACCGGAATTGAGACAGTGAAACAAAATGGACATTACTTTTAAACATGCCGCTTAAACCCTTGAAGGACTGACGCGGCCCCTTGTTCTTCAGATTATTGGACCAATATTTGCATATTTTGTTTTTAAAGTTAACAGTGAAGTCATCCAGCGACCACAGCGTTCTTACATGGATAATTCCTCTGTTGTCAACTTTGTAAACTGGGAGTGGCAATCCGGTTACCAGAGATTATCGACCTTATCTCCCAATGATTGATCAATTTATATCTTATTCAGAATGTAAGCATGAGTATAATCTTCCTGAATCTAGCTAGCCAGATGTTGACTTTGAGGAGTTTGAACATCGGAAAAGAACTTACTGGAGACTAAAACCCGACGGTCATCTGAGGACGTGAAGCGGCGACCCGTTCCGTGTCTGCGTGACAGTCTGCGCCGCGACCTGTCTGTCAAGCTCGGCACTGACTGGTGCTGGTACATCCTTGTCAGCCCTGCACAGGCTTGATGTCGTCCATCGATACAGTCAATTAAACTTGTATGAATTCAGAACAGCCATACTCGTTAAATTAACGCTATGTTTCGAACTGAAACGCCAACATTGTGACATTCAAGTGCCAATTTTTTGAAATATTGCCATAAGCTGTGAAGAATTGGATGATCAGAGCAATGACTGCTGGCGCCAAACTGGAAAATTGAGGCCTCAATCGATCTAGATGGTTACAATCCTGTGGAATACCATAGGTTGCTTTCAACTTAACCATCTGTGCAAACGAAATCCGGAAGCAATCAGCTGATTGATTGATTGCTCTGTTTTCTCTGATTGGTAAGAAATGAACAATTAGAATGAAGGTCGACTCACCAGGCTTTGATTTCTTCAGCAAGCAATCACGCGGACTAATGACTTTGGAATCGCGCGACGGGTCATTCTCCCCAAGCTCAGTCTCTGCCCCAGATTCATCAGGCACGCTCTCAAAACCTGCGTGCAACACAGCTTTAATATAGGCATTGAATTGGTCGCCCTCGCTCTGAAATTTCTCTAGCGATACATACAAGCAACCAGGTCCCGTTGTGCTACAACATAAATAATATAATTTAATAATTAAAATATAATATAATGCAAGGACGTAATTCAATATTGCATGATCAAACTGCAGGCGGAAGGTTCTACCCACCTACAGGGTCAGCAAAAGCCGAATTCATGATAAAAAATGTGAGCAGAGTGGCGAGAAACACGAGGGCGGTGATTCTCCGTCCCCGTAAGCGAGGGGCAAAACATATTTTGACCTCGGAAGAAGATGAATAATCTTCCGCTGCACAATCATTCAGTAGTAGCGTCGATATATAGCGCGGGGGCATAGTGCGAACTGGGCGGATTATCAGCCCAATATGGCATCATGTGCCTTCAATGTTGCTTCGTCCACATTCTTCTCAATCATAGTACTCCAAGTGCATTTGCTTGTCAGGTGCAAATGTCTATAACGCCGAGTCCGATCAAAACAAAGCCTGCTAATATCGTCCACCAGCCGCAAGCTTCTAATACAGTGATCCGGGAGGAGTTTTTATATTCCAGCTGCACTAATTCTGGAAAGCACTGAACGCAATCAATCACACTTGTGATGTCACAAAATTAAGCCGGAAACAAACCAGTTCGATCCTGTTCAGCATTTCTATATGAAATTCAATCTCTTGCTTGGACGTGAAGGTTTGGACCGGTTTCAGCTTAGACAGTTCAGTCACTCTTGCGCGCACTAGCTAGTTTCAGCTGAACGCACTCCACCATTCAAAATTCTCCCCAGACCCAACATGGATCTTCGAGCAAGCAGCTACTGCACGTCCTTAATAATCCTTCTTGACTGTGAGCTAATCATGCGTCCCAGTGTGATGATGTCAGAGAGAGCCTGGCCGTGCATACAGGAGCGCCTCGAGCAGTCAGACTGAGTTCCCAGTACCATAATTATACTGTTATGGAAGCAGCTGTGGTGTGGTCGAGCCACCCAGGCCACCACTCTTCCTTGCAACGCCAAGATTTTCCACTCGTACATGTGCACACCAGATTGAGCTCGTGCTGCTGCAGGAGTTTTGTTTCCAATATAGCCAATGATGTTATTGAAAGCTCTGTCCTAGCCTGGCATGTGACCGTGGATCGATTGCAGCTATATATCTTGCAAAGAACGAGCTTGCAATCTTGGTTTGCAGCTGGGCTACTCCTGGTTAGTGCATCGCCAAGCTTTAGAGCAAATTATATATATATAATTCCTACCAGGCCAGCTTGCTTTGGACCCGCCCGAGCTTACAGTAACATTAAAAGAGTGTTCCAACACCTAGCGAACCGCAAGTTATAACGACATGTAACCTTGAACAACGTACCAACCACCTCCACAGATTACATTGAAGGATATTTCATCTATTCTGGACAGTAAGAACTAGAGATCTTCCTGCAGTGCAACCCCAACTGAAACTTCGGAAGAAGCGAGAATTTTCTACCCAGCGTGCTTGGTACCTCCCCCCTTTCTACAGTAAAAAGGCGTGCTCCAAAACCTTGCCAGCGAACCGCAACTTGTTACAAGGACATGTAACTTAAAACCACCCCCACCACCCCAGACTAGATTTCTGTTACACTCGATCTACTCCAGTAAAAACTCAAGATCTTCCATTGGTGAACGCTGAAAACAGTGATATTCTGTCTAGTGATGAATCACTGCTGGCGAGCTAGCTAGAAGGTCAGAGGGCCGCTCAAACTTACTGCTTGCTTGGTCGTCGTCCTGCGACCGTTACATTTCTACTCCTCACAGAACTTCTATCCGTCGATCGATCCCTGCCTGTAACTCTGTAAGTACGAGACTGAAACTGGAACGTCGGCACTACTCCACTCCTGCTCAAGATATATGGTCGGCAAGTGGGAATCCATGTGGGACTCGGGCAGTGTATGTATCTTATTAGTCTCCTAGCTAACGGTTTGCCAACAGTGGATCCATCTCACGAGGTTTGCAAGCAAGCTCCATGTCCAGAACTATTTATGCAAATATATGATGATGCGCCACACCACACCACACCAGAGACTGCGTAGATCTAGTAGCCTAAGCTAAGCTAAGCTAGCTTCAATCTGTGGAGCTGGGCGGGGCTGTGGGCTTTACCAAACGGAGTGAACTGAAGCGTCCGACGGGAGGAGAAATTCTGGTGCAAGCTAAGCTGGAGTTGACAGCCTGAGTAATACACATCAGAGGCGGAAGGTGAAACTGACAGGTTAGGGTAAATGATCGAGCGAGCTGATGGGTCCTTCCACCCAACGTTCTTTATTACTGGGCACCTCTGCCCCTGCCCCGGGCTTGGGTTTTGTAGTACTCGATCAGGACTCCCTAGCTAGCCTGCTGCAAATTAATCATCACCCATTATTCCTCGAGAGCGAGCTAGGGGAGCTAGCTAAGTAGACGTGGCCTGTCTCTGAGACTCTGGGACTGGCTCCCAGTCAGTCAGTGACATCTAACTTAAATAGTTACCTGATACTTTTATCTTTGCAATGGAGAGGAATTCCGTGTCATCTGTGTCCAAAAAATAAAAATAAATGAATAGCGACCTGAAAATTCTCCAAATGATCATCATCACAGTATAACTTACCTGGCACTCACTTGGGCAGAGCTCTGGGCACCACAACTCCACAAGATTAAGCTTATTAACTTAGAGCTTTCCCACTGGGACTGGGAGTGGTACTGATGGAGGGCAAAAGTAATCAACAGGTGGGGTGGTTTGAACGACTACTCTTGATTGGGGCCCCAATGCAACCAACATGTAAGTTATCAATCCCTCAAAGTTCAAGGGGTATGGGACTATGGTATTAGGGGTTGTCACAGCACCTCCAGAGCCCTTCGCATTCCCTAAGAAAGATAATGTGGTGTGCACTGGTGCACCATGAGAGGAAGGTGGAGCTGAATTTCTGAGAGAATTTGGAGTGCCTTTTCTTCTCTTCCGTGGGTGAAGAAACAACGTTTTTGAAGAATTTCTCACGGAATTTCTCAAAGTGCTTGGCCCAGTGTGAGTAGCAGAGCTTCCACCTTCACACAGAATGGCTCATGATTGGCTCCACTTTTGTCTGGTTGATTTTTTCAACTTGAAGGAAGTCCGGTTCTTGCAAGAACTGTGACTACCTCTATTGTTGCTATAGTCTTCTCTAATAAAAGCCCCAATCAAGACACTTGAAAGAAAGCCACCATAACAACTACCATGTTTGTTTGATCCAAGAGGAAGAATTTAATGCTAGGACATTTTGGACCTCAGCCCTCAAGCCTTTTGGCGAAGGAATGATGAGAATTGTGGATTTGTAGGAGCTACTATGAATAATTTTTTCAAAAATTGAATCTTTTTCCCCTTCCTCTCTACAAGCATTGAATCCAGTTGCATTGCTTTGAAATTTTCATTGCTTTAGTGAGAGCATTGCCCATGAAGAAAGAAACATTTCATTTATAGTGAAACTATATACGTGCAGTTGTAAACTATTTCCATGCAAATTTTTTTTTTCACTTTTTTTTAATTAATTAATTATTTTAAAGTAATCCTTGATTGGATGTCTATGTACTTGAACCATTGGAAGAGCAGTACTATTTTCAACCTTTAAATGCAAATTTGAAGATCAAATTGGGATATGACAACTTATACTACAGTTATAGAAATTCATTTCAAAAAATAGTACCATGTTCACCTTCTATATGTATTCAAAGTGTACTTCCTTTGCATAAGTACAAAGAACACAATTTTTTTTCTAAAGATAAGAATAGTTAAGAAAGAGCACCTTCAAATTAAGAAAAATGATCAATTTTCTTTGAATATTTTTACTATTTTCTATAATCAAACATCAAAGCAATGAAAGCATCCATTCACTTGGGATTTTAAATTTCTCTTTCTTGGTGCGTAACTTTTAAAGATGAATTTTTCTAGGCCCAAATGTCTACACACTTACCATTTTAAATGTTTTACAAATCTTGCAAATTTTATTTCATTCTAAAAACAAATCCAATGCTAGTTGTTTGATTGAATTCCAAGCTAAAGTGTACTATGTAGTATTTTATAAAGTCTAACACTAGAAGAAAACCATGTTAAAATCCCTGAAAACACGTCACCTAGTTTATGTTGAGTTCCTGTTTCAAAACGCAATCAAAATGTAGTCAAAATGCAAAAAAACGCAAAAAAAACATTTTTGGGGGGTTTTCTGCGTTTTGACTGCAATTTGACTACATTTTGAAACAGGAACTCAACATAAACTAGGTGACGTGTTTCTTTGGATTTTAACACGATTTTCTTTTAGTGCTAATGATGTAGTGTAATTCAAGACTTGTAATTTTATTGTTCAATTTGGGCATAGGGTGAAGTCTTAGGCCATTAATTGGGATTGTTGCCACATTATGCTTTGTTAGATTCAATCTGAAAATAAAGTAAATAGAAATGAAATATGAAATTATAAAATCAAACTTAAATATCGTTTGACATAAATGCACTGAGTTCAAAATAAGAACATATCCTAGGATCATAAGATCTACGAGGTGATAAAGAGACTAAAGATGAATCAGATGAAACATTAGCATAAACTTATGCTAAATCTTCGGCATATGTATGCAAACTCGGAGGACTCAAAGTAGGACTTCTAAAAAATCCAAGGTGTCGATAAAAAGGCAAGGTCTGTCTTGGTGATGGACTCATCCAATTGCAAACAACAAACCATATATTTGAATATGTAGTAACAAATTAGAATTTTAAGGATAGAATTTTGAATTGAAGTTGTTAAAAGAGAATTAAACATAAATAAAACTTACTCACATAAGTCAAGTAGTTTGACATCTTCAATTGGAGAGTCATCATCAATGTCCATACCATTGCTTGTGGTAGAAGAATCAAGAATCTTGGAGATGGTTGTAAGTGTTTGTAATGGCTTAAGTACCTCATCAAAGAGCTTGGCATCACTTTCTAATGCTAGAGTATGGCGATTAGATGAATGAGCTGCTCTGATGGAAGAACTTGATTAAAACACAACATTGACATGATAAAAACATCGAAATTGAAGGGTAGATAAAAACAATCAAATCACAAAATAGAAAAAAATTATTCAATAATGTATATTACAATACCTATAGAGGCAATCATGTCTCCAACAATACCATTTGTAGGGCTTAAGCCATGAACAAAAAGCTTCATTAGAACCTCAGACTTTTGCTTAGTACCCCTCCATGGCTTACTATCTTCCTTTCTACATGATTGAGTTGTTGTCGTGATAAAGTTGAAGAGGACGTCATATGTGGCTAAATCAACCTCGAAAATTGAGGGATCAATAGAAATCTGAAGCTCTTGAAGTTGTCTAGCAATAGAAGAGGCAAATGATTGAATCAATAACAAAGCCTTGAACTTCAATGTGTGCAAATCAAAATCAAATTCAAATTAGAAGGTACATTTGAAATCAAAATAAGTACAATAACAATTGAGTCAAAGGTAGAAGTGAAAGATTAAAATTACTACTTACAAACTTAAATGGGTTCATAGGATGTGCCAAATGTAAGCAATTTGTAATAGTCCACTCATCCTTCATCTTCAATTTGTAGTTCTTGAAGAATCCAACCACTTCTCTCATTCACTATAGATTTGTCAAGTAAAAATAGAAAAAATGCTCCATCATTATGAAGATAGGTAAGAGAGAACGCCATCATCACATAGAAAAAACTTGGAATGCTAGCATTCCAATGCAGAATTTGAGATGGCGGATTTGAACCCCCTGGAACTGAAAGACCATCTAGATATTCTGCAATGATGAGGTCCACAACTGGTCTCTTTTGTATTTTTCTATCAAAAAAGAACTCTCTACCTTCAACAACCTACAAAGATAAATTTCAGAAATGTTAATTCATGATAAAAGATGTCAAAGTCATAAAAGAAAATAAATGAAAAGATGTAAATTATGTAAAACATGTAAGATTTTATAACAATAAAAATGAGATAAAAAAATAAAAAAATAAAAAGAATAAACTCACCTTTGAGAGAAAAGCCACAATATTGTCATATAATATACCAAATGTATCATTCTTCTTCTTCTCTTCAACAATTCTAACAAAAGAATCATTCAAGATTAAATCAAAAGATGTATGATTGGTAAACAAAGGAGCTGAAGCACTCATCATACCTTTAAACTTGGAAGGAGAAGAAGTTGATACCAAAACCACAGGAGTAGAAGATGTCTTCTAACGCTTTGAAGTAGGGAGTTTTGCTTCAACATTGGAAAAAGAAGGTCTAGTGACAACAAGGTTTTTGAAAGTGTCTTGAACTGATGCATCTTCACTAGAATCATCAAGATCAACCACCAATTTATTTGATTTGGTCTTTTTAATCTTCTTGATTGCATCTTTATTAACTACTTTAAGAACAACTATAATTGTACCTTTAAGGGCCGGCTTGATAGAATCTCAAAGGACAATGTCAAAAGTAGGTGGTCTTTTGAGAAGACAATCCAAATATCACCCACATTTTTCTCAATGCATAGAATCCCAAGATTTCATGATCCCCTCTATAAACCTGTACTCTTCACTTATTTTGTCCAAATAATTGGCAAAGGAAGTAGGAGTTCTAGAAATGACTTTGGTAGGAAAAATGATATACTTGAAGTACTTATAAATTATCCTCTACATAGCTGATTTGAAATTGAGTTTCTTGTCTATCTTATTGTTCTTGTGAACCCCTTATCCACAATAAATTCACGAAAGAATGCAGTATCCTACAACAATATACGCATTGTTTTCACATAATCAAAAATGGTAGGCAAGGGATCCATACCATTGGAAAGATAGTTAATAGACTCGTCCAAATAAGCCATTGTAGCATTGAAATTTTTTTCTATCTCAATAGCCAAGTGCCATGCATACAAATTGTAATTAGAAGAATGTTTTTATTGATCCAAAAGGTTCAAAGAAGTAGTACTAAAACAATAGGAAAGAAAGACAAGTATTCACCTGAGTCCACTATGTAGCTTTATGAAGCCACTCAGGGAAGTTGATGTCACTGAATTTCGATTTAGGAAATTTGAGAGCCTCACGAAGAGAAGGGGACTTGTTCCACCTCTCATGCCACTTGATCTTCATAGGAATATCCATCACTGAAGTTGCCAACTTCCAAAGTTTCTTTTGGGTCATCTCCGGATTGTCATCATGAGTTTCATAATGAAACTTTATTTGCTCCAAAAATGTGGTTGTATACTTCGGATCTGCAATGGAAAGTTGCTTCTTCAATTCTAAATGGAAAGCTACCTTGATCTTGTCAACAACTTTAGAGACCTACTTAGAAACTGCACTTGAAGTCCAATTTGTTAGATTGGGATACTTCTCATAGAATTTTCTTTGAGCCGCAGCAACAGCATCCCCCAACTCTTGGTGCACAAAATAAAGAATGTATAAGAATAAATAAAATTGCACATGATAACAAATGTTCTGCATACTTGATTGATCAAGAAATATAAAATCAAATGAAGAAAAGAGCATATGTGAAGAAGCCTAAACATTCAAGAAAATATGAAGTCAAAAAAGGAAATTAAAAAGTAAACCTGATATAAGACTCCATTTAGAGCCTCAAGAATTAAAGTGAACCAAGTTCTTTGTTTTGACTTTTGCTTGGCTAGTTGGCTTTAGCTGCAACAAGATCTTCCTTAAAAACAAGTTTATCAAAGTACGAGAGTGGCTATTTAGCAATACTTTGAATGCGATAGAGTTTGTGAACAAGATTTATGGAGACAAGGGACTTCTGGTTTCGCCTGCCAAAACAAAATTTATTGTATTAGAATATATAAAATAAAAATTCAACTAAAAAAGATAGAATAGTGGTACATTCAATATTCCAAACCACATAAACTTTGGAAACTGAGGAATTGAATAAATGAAAATTGATAGAGAAACATAAGGGAATACCATTTGACTTCATGTAATGTCGTCAGTATAGTTGCAACATCCCCTTTGACCTCCAAAATGATACTTTCAACAACATGAAAGTCATCCACATGATCTCAGTTAATAAGAGGCAATCATATTTGCAAATGATGGTTGCCATCCCACATCGTAAACATCTTGCCAAAAAAAAGTTTTGAGATCTTCATCATTTTGTAATTCTCTCTCAAATGCAACATTTACTCTCACCCAGTTTGGACTTCACGTTTTGATAATGTCATCCGTGATATCTACCATCTCCCCTCATTGTTCTCCAAGGCAACATAGAAAACTCCATTTCCTTCCATGTAATCACAAGTAACAAAGTGTGCAGCTAAATTCATGACATCATTCTTCAAAAAAGGCCTCACCACCGGTAGAAAGATCATACAGTATAAAGGAATATTGATTTTTTATTTAGCTCGTGGTTGATACCTCAACCACTCAAGAAGAAAATAAGTATTTATAGTCTCTTTCAAGAATCTATACAACTCTAACTCCAATTGATCTTGAGATAGAGGCTGAAGTGCGACATTTTCTCTCTGTACTTGTGGATCTCCTTCTGTCAACATCTCAAGAACAATGTATACAAGAAGATTAGAAGAAGTTGTAGTTTATGCATGGGTAAAAACGCACTAATAGGAACCACTCAAGCCATGCTTAGGAGTGAGTCCTTTTGGAGGTCCTTTTGAAATATTCATGAAATGTTTTACTCAAAAACTTCATCAATTTCATCAAAATTAGTTCAAAAAATTATTAAAAGTTGTCAACAATGACAAACTCTATTCAAAACATCATTAATTTAGATTTAAAAGTTCCTAAATCCTCTATTTTAAAATTCAACAAAGGACTAAAAAGCACTGGTTACAGTGCTTAATTTGTGCTTAATTAGTATAAAATGATGACATTTAGAGTATGCAATAGTGGAAAATGACACTATAACAATTAGGAAGCAAGAATGAAGAATCATGTTCATTTTAGTGAATTCTAACAAAGTTTGATCCACACAATCAAAAACGTTCAAAAAAACAATGGTTACGGCTCAAGTACTTCCTATTAGTGCGTTTTTACCCGCATATGTACAATAAAATATACAATTTAATACAAAAAGCGTTAATAGATGTGGTCTAAGGAGGCCTAAAAATTTCAACATAAAATCAAATGCATAGCATGTATTACAAGTAAATGCAAGTCTCTAAAAGTATGGCCGTTAACGGTTGGGATTTAAGAAGTCTTCTAAGATTTCAGTATTTGGTAGGTTTATAGCGATGTAGCACACATTGATAGCAAATGCAAGTCTCTAAAAGTATGGCCGTCAACAGCTAGGATCTCAGAAGTCCTAAAAGAATTCAGCATTTGACAATTTTATAGCAATCTAGCATACATCGATAGCAAATGCAAGTCTCTAAAAAATATAGCCGTCAATGGCTAGGATCAAAGAAGTTCTAAAAAATTTCAATATTTGGCTGAAAGCTTGGTCATCAACGGTTGGGGTCTAGGATGGCCCAAAAATTTCACCATTTGACTACTTCATAGTATCTATTGGAAGAAAATCTAAATCTCCAAAACCACAGCTATTAACGGTTAGGGTTTAGCAAGGCTCCAAAAATTATAATGTTCTAAGAAATTGTAGCACTAAAAACCCTAAATTGAAATTCAAAAAACAATGACCATTAATGGTTGTCCATTACAGTAGCAGACATCGGCAAAATTCTAACCAATGTTAAAGGCAAAGTAGAATCAAAAACAGCATAGACGTCAACGACTAGGGTCTAGGAAGGCGGAAAAAAAAGCCACACATCTAGATTTGCCTCAGTCGCCACACTTGTTGTCCACTCATTTCCTTGATTTACCATTTTTCCACACTAAACTCACCACTCTGATTCCGCTGCAGCCTCCGCTATAGCCTCCCCTTCCTCCATGGTGGTATCTTCTTCTTCCTCCTCTTCTTCTGTATGTTGATACTTCTACGCCTTCAAAGACAATGTGCAAAGAAACTACAAGGCTTAGGTTGAAGCAAGTCTTCAGAAAAAAGGGTATAGAATTGATAGATGTACCACAAGGGAATCTTTTGAATAACTTCTTCAATTTTCAAGATTCAAGCCAAAAATTTTTGTACCCATTGATTCTACAGGTCAAATTTCCTCTAATTTTTTTCAGAATTTTTGGACACTCGAGTGATTTTACAAAAATCGCCAAAAAAAACTGCTAAAACTTGAAGGCCTAATTTGGCCTAAAAATCAGCAAATTCTGAAGATTTCAAGAAAGATTCCAAGATGCTATTTTAGTTTAGGGTCCGTAAAACACTCAATATGCATCCATTTTTATGTGCTATATACCGTTGGAATTGTACTTCTGACGGGCACAAAATTATATAAAGTTGCTAGAAATGTGTCACAAAAAAAATTTCACATACTTTCTAATTTACCATTGCTTGAAGAAATTATTTACATACCATTTTGTTTGTACCTCCAAGTTCTACCTCCAACTCCATTGTTTGTATTGTGAATTGTTGTTGTTGTTCTTCTTATTCTTTGTCTTTGTCTACTTCATCTTCTTCTTCATCAATGTTTTGATTACAATCACTATAGCTAGAAGCAATCTCTGGTTGAGCTTCACAGGAAATATGCCCAACCTCTACAATATATTTTGTTATTGCTTCACAAGGAACTATACCTTCGTATGTTAAATTCCTCTTTGTGCTCGACAAATTTGTTGCACTCATTCGGGACAATTGTCTAATCATTCTAACCCTTAACAATCGCCTTCTACTTGAAAAACCAAAGCTACTTTTCCTCCTCTTCTTCTTCCTACCTATAACTAGAGTATTAAATACTAACAATGGAGAAAGCAAGTGCTCTTGCATCTAAAATAATCAACTATCAAGGCATTACAGTATCAACATCTGCCACACTACACCACACCTTCTTTCTAACTCGCATTTCTATCTACTACCTCATTATGTTCATAAAGCTTTCATACTCTATGAGACTTCAAGGACTCCTCTTTGTAAAGATATAGTTTTGTTTCATCACTACGTAACGGCTAGTTTTATTTGCTATTTGAATCATCATCAACCACTAGATTCTTAACCTGCCACTAGATATATAATTCTAATTCTAAGCATGTCATATGTCATCATCAACTCCAATGCATGACGGCTTACCGTCTTTTATTAGTGACAGTTTTAACATTGACAACTTCGTCTTATACATATCGATATTCTTCATACTATAATCCATTTATTATTAGTAATGCACTAATTGATGCCATGTTGTACACCGCCTTATCTAACTCCATTTCACCTACTATTAATGTACCTTCTTCTATATCAAATCTTCATATGATATTCATTGATGAATGACCATTCAAATCATCAATCCAATTTCAAATTTTACTACATCCATAAAAAAAATTTCATTCATTTGAAACCACCTTATAATTTTATCCTTCATATTCACACCCCTTGCACTCGCAAACATCATTTCTTGCTTCTTTGTGCTCGTCTTGCCTCTAGTTTTCTTTAATGCTTCACTATGGCTAGTATTGTTGCTAAAAGTCATGATGTCCCATTTCTTTTACCACTAGATAGTCAAGGTTTTGTTTATGTGCCCGCTAATCTCCTTCATGTCCCGTTTGGATTCACCCCTTCTTCTATTGTTGTAGAGGAAGAAGTCCAAGGAGACTACGGTGTTGTTAAGAAGTCTATTTTGTAGTCAAGATGTAATAATCATGAAGGATTCTATTGGCTTCTTCCTGCAAGACATTATAGGGTTTACGGTCTCTTGTTGAAGCTCTTGCCACCTTCAATTGAAATATTAACACCTACTTCTGATATGTCCAAGGGTAAACACCCATTATCCTACTATGTAAAAGTGGAGTCCCTAGGTAGTGGATGCTCCGAGAATACAATTGATTTTAATGTTAAACACGAGCCTTTGGAACCTATGATAGAATTGTCTAGTGATTTTGAAGGTGAGACGCTAGTTAAAGCTCAGCAACCTTCTTCTTCAAATGTTGTTTTTCCATGTGTGGTAGATTCATCCATTCCCACTACCTTCCATAGTAGACTTAGTAGTCCAGCATCGTCTGGGTTTTCTTGTCCTCCTTTTCCTCCCAATCATCATGATTCCTTAAGTGTATAAGAATGCCTTTGCAAATTGTCTTTAGTGCCTGGATCACGGAATGAACTTACTCAAACTAATTTTGATGCCATTAACTATCAGAAGGTTCAATTCCTCCCAGCTAAATTCAATGGTAATGTTCCTTTTGAGTTGCTACCTTGTAGTGGATCTACATATGGAGCTAGAAGCATGGAAGGTATAGACAAGCGGTATGATGGTCATGCATGGTGTCACACTATGACATCAAACATCCATAATAATTTAGATTTGAAGTTCAGAAAGTTGCATTGTATCGGACACTTGATTTCTGAAAATACAAAATGTGACTACCGCACATGAGCTTTGAAAAGCAATGAAACTAAGTGGATCGGGACCATTAAACATCCTTTTAGCGTAAGTCAGATCCCTCCCCTTGACTTTATCGTGCTTTGTAAAGTTTGTAGACAACTTCCTACTTGTCTCAGTCTATGTAACTCGTAGATTTTTTACGTACTGAGAACCGGAGATTTTTCACGTGCATGCATCCATTTGGGTGTTCATTCACATCTAGTTGTTGATGGTCAGTGTAGAAAGTCTCTTCAAGCAATAAGTGGGCTACTTGCTAATGAAGTAGCTAAGATTCCAACAGCCAAAACTTTTGCTATTACCTTAGCATCAAGTAAGGAATTCCTTGATACGTTTCTTATTCATGATGGGCCTAGACCAAAGAAAATGCTTCGCAGTGATGCATTAGAGAATGTCATAGATAAGTTCAAGCTCCTTAGCTTGTCCAATGTACACAACATCATATCTTCTTTCTGAAGCAACAACAAAGGTGGAGGCTAGGTGAGATTGATCGAATTCTAGACATGAAGGGACGTGCCAAAATGGAGTATATTCATGATAATATATTTCCAAGAGAAGAACAAGACAAGGTGTATTTATTCAAGATGCTCATGGATGGACCTGGAAGTGGAGTGGATCTTATACGACGAATGCAACCAAGGTCATGGTAAAAAATGGAGTCTCAAATCCTACCTTCAAGGGATTCATGTGCGATAGTGCTCAAGCCAACTTTAATGCAATTCGCACTATGTATGGGTCGGAAGATCCATCTATTCCAATGGTGGACCGTGAAAGGACTTACTTGTTCCATTGGCCATTGGGCAACAAGTATGTACAAGCACACAAAGAAGTTAATCACCAAAAAGTTCCAAAAAACAGCATATCAAACTTTGTAAGCAGTATAAGGATACAACATCAATGTCTGAGGCGAATAAGATGTAACTAGGAATCAAAGCTTGGTGGTATTCTTTTGGAGCTGCATCAGAACCAGTTATCTTTGAACTTGAGGATTGGCTAGCATTTTGGCACTTTCAATATCGTCAATGGGATGCATTCATGGATACGGTATGATCTCTATTTTTATTGTTTTTTTTAATTTTTCATCCTATATGCTAAATGTTTAAATAATGACTTAATTTATTATATTTGCATAAATTGACGACAGAAGAATTAGCAGACATTCCAACATGCAATCTGGCAGAAACAATGCACAATAAATGGATGCAAGCTTCAAGGAAGTGTGAATTTGATTTGTTCGTTGCCACCTATAATGACTGGGTTCAAGCCTTCATACAGATGACCAACTATAGGACTTATCTTTGTAGGGGACCTTCTGGAAAAGGCCCTTCTAAAGAAGATTTGAAATTGAAGAGGGCTATGGCATCTAGAGATGGAATAAAATTACAGACGCACTTAGTGAGATGCCTGGAGTAGAAGACATCTGCATTCAAATTCCGCATTTAGATGGTGAAGAAGTATTTGGATCCAGTAAAAGGAAATTAGATCTTCCTCTTGGTTCTAAAGGTGATTCTCATTGCCCCAACAAAGTGAACTTCTTTCATCCTTGAGTTTAAATTAGATCAACTACTGGTAGTCTGCAACTTGGATTTGCAATTGAGGAAACTAATATAGTTTTATCCCATACCCAATCTGTCATGGAAACCAATTGTGATACTGTAGAATGGCATATAGCAAGAATTTCACACAAATCAAGGAAATAGTGTCATGCGATTTAGAAGTATACACAGGCCAAATGCAAGCTATTGATTGTGAGGCATGGAATATCCACTAAGCATTGCCTTTACTTATTAGAGGGCAAAAGTGTAAGTATAAGGGCACAACAATCCAAACTGAGGATTTTTGGTTTTGTGCAAACCAAATTGCACAATGTGTCATGGGACCTAAACGTTCTCATGTTCTTACTCCACCTGAGATCCCTGAGATCTAGCCGGTTCTTATTGGTACCAATCTAACTCGTACCAAAATTATAGAGTTTGAAAAAGTTGGATTTTGCTTGTAGTCCAACATTCCGATGTCACCACACTAGCCATTCACCTCATCTAGAGTATTTGAACCAATGTTGTGAACTCACCCTCGACCAATACATGCTGACAAAATCCCTTCCATTCAAAATAGCAAACAAGTTCATCAGAGCAGTAAGGCCCCCACTGAAAATCACTGCAATCAATGGGAGAGTGTCAGGAATGTTGAGTGAGTTCAAAAAAGACCAGTCCTATTTCACGTCACGATCAAAGTGACAATGTTATTTTTGGCAATAATTTTTGATGCATGAATCTTATAATTTTGAAATTTTTATTGGAGATGCCTAACTTGATGTTAATCAGATCCCTTATTTTTTGAAAATTTTAAAAATTAGTTTTATAATTAATTTTTAATTTAGATAATTTGTCACAATTAGGAGTTTCATGGTTTTTACTACCTTAGGAGTACCCAAATTTAATGATTTAGAGCTCAAAATTTCATGGTATATTTGCATATTAGAGAATCATATATCTACCAAAGGAAATTTGAAAATATATTATTTTATGCCCTCCACATGAATTATGAGTACAAACAACACTTCTATTGCGCGCAAATTTTTAACATTGAAGATGGTTTTTAGATAATTCTTTTGGTGAAATCTAATCATCATCAACTATTCCCTAATGGAAAATTTTTAGTTTCTCAAAAAGTTTCTTTTCCTATTTTTTACAAATAAAAATGTAAAAGTGCCTATTTTCATGAGATTTTGCATTTTTGTAGTTCACCTATTTAGAAAATTTTCCTACATTTTTCCTTCATAGGATATCTTCTTCTTCAAGAAATATACATCAAGCATATTTTTAATATTTTTAAAAAATTGTTTTTCTATTTTTAAAGTACTCCCAAAAAATCAGGAGTATTATGGCCAAAGTGTACAAAAACCTTTCGGTCTTTCTTGAACTCACCATGTTACACCAAGTATCAATGGGGTGAATTTCCTTCCTTACCCTGGACTTGGTGCTATTATTACACTTTTGTCTAGTAGTGAACCTATTCAAAAGGTTTATAATATCACACTTTCTAATTTTCCATCTTGTACTTGTCCCCATTATGGAGGTATGAATGGAACTTCCATTGGAAAGCATGGCATGTAGATAAACTGCAAACATCTTTATTACATCTTTCCTTACTTCTACAAATTGGATTAGAAGACAGACACATTCATTTACTCTTCTATCCTTAGTTTGGATGAAGTTAAGTAAGTATTTGTTGCTATTGGAATCATCAAGATGTGCAAGTGAAGTCAGTGAACAAGTTAGTTGACTAGTATTAGCATGATATTAAGTAAATCTGTAGTAGCGATATATTATCTTCAAATTTATCATATATGCAAAGTATTATATTCATATTGTAATATGTATTCTTTGTTGCAATGAAACAATATTTTATTATTTGTAGGATGAGGAATTCTTTTTGATATCTTCATTGCATTTGTCTTTTTGTCAATTTTAGAATTTCCTTTGGATTAATTATTTGCACTATCACTTTATGAGCTTACTCTAGGACAACCTTTGAAAACATGATATAAATCTGGATATAAAATTTGAACTTACAATAGCCCAACTTTGTAGGTTTTAAAATCCACGGTCATGGGTCCCATGGCAATAGGTCATATTTTATAAAAACAATAAACTCTATTGAAAAAACATCAATCTTTTTTGCTTTTTTATTGAAGAAAATCAAAAGTTGTATCATAATTCAAATTTGTAGACTTTAGGCTCACATAATTCCTGCCCACTGCTTGTAGGCTCATGCTCACATGTTCACATGCTAGCGTTGTTGCATGTAAAGCCTTGAATCGTCTATTTTAATTAATGAAATGTAAGTTATGACAAGTTTTAATTTTTAGGCAATTATAGATTCTCAACTCTAATATAAACTTTGAAGTCCTTTATTTAACTCAAATTTCAATACTTTAAAAATAAATGTAATCATAATATGTAGATTGTTTATTATAAAATTATAAAAATTGGGATTGGTATTTTCCAATTCCATAACTAAATTATCAACAATTAGTATTTTGAATCATTCTCTATTTCTTTCTATTTATTACTCTGCATTTTTTTCTATATGTTGTACAATTCCAAATGATTTGAAAATTTTCATGCATGTAGCCAATTTGCCTTGAAGAATGAACACAAAGAAGCAACAACAACATTGACATTTTTTCATGAAAATATAACCTTGTGAAGTACCTGTATTTAGAGTGGATAGTGAGGAACCATGTCAAAAACAATTAAAACCATACATGATTTATAGAAAGGATACATGTGTCAATTTTTCATTGGTTGTAAAAATTTTATACATATTTTAAAAGGGATACAATACCCATTTTTCTATTGAACGTAAAACTTTTATAGTCAATCTAAAACCCTAATTTCTTCAATAACTTTGTCTTCAATCTCATGTCTCATTCTCCTTAGTTGTGCCTTCACGCTCCTATATTGTCTACAAATGACAAAGAAAGCATCATAAACACAGAAATAAGTGAATAAAAAAGCATTAACAACAAGAATAATAAAGACAATCAAATAATAATAATAATACAACTATCATAAAATGTCAACATTCAAAATTTCAAACATACTCTAATACTAAATTCCTTATTAAAAATTCACAAGCACTTCATTCTACCACAATTCAATTGAAAAGAATCAACATGCTTACAAATCGAGATACAACTTGCCAAACCCTAAATCTTCTAATTCACCTCCAAATCCTACACATAGTGATGCAAATTGCTTAACATGACATTGTAGTGCAAAATATTTTTCTACATGTATCAAGTTGGTTTTGTACATTCGAAAATGATATCAAAATTACTGAATTTCAAGAAAATACAAAACAATAGGTAGTGGGCTCTTCCAAAAGAATATAATAGCTAACAATTTAGTGAAACACTGAAGGTCCTATGTTTCATCTTTGGCCTGCTTTTTTAATTTTGGTTTGCTTTGTCTCCTTCTATAAAGAGCTTACTATTGTTGGCTTATTGCACAATAAGAAAAAAATAAGAATTCATAGGTCTTAGCATGTTCCATTAAAAATTGCTTTCAAAAATTAAAAACTTCAAATAGTACTTGCAAATATTCCTTGTTAAGAGGATCACTGCCATGACATTTGAACTCTCTTTAATGATTACAAAGAAGAACATATTCATCACTCAAATGTACTCTACATTAAGTAGCAAGAACAACAATAATTGAAGCAAGAGCAATGATCATGTACTAATAGGGAAGAAGATGTTAAAAAAGATTTGAACAGTCAAGTAATCTTAAGGAAAGACTGTGCATCCTTTGAACATTAAATCATATATTTGTAAAACCTTTGATTAATATATTTTCATTGGTAAGAGGGCTCTAATGCACCATGGATGGTAACCATCAACAGCCACCAAAATCTTTTCGTACTTTGCAAGGAGGGGGGAAGACACAGTTTGTAAACACCATAGATAGTGAAGTACAAGCTATCTTATTTTTTGTAAGGCCAAAAAAAGATTTTGACAATTCAAATGCTAATATTTTGCAACCTACAAGGTGGAAATTTCTAAAGTTTCTTAAATTTCTTCCACATCCTTTCAAACCAAAATACAACAAGATTTCATGGTTACATTTATTCTAAAAAAAAAATTCTTCTAAAATTTGGTACTTATATTAGAAACATTTGGTAGTTTTAAAGTGTTTTTGGTGAAAATATAGTCATGGAACTTAAGGAGTTAAGGTTGCACATCCTAAAATGTGCCCAAAATCCAAAGTAGTAGAATATGACAAATATAACAAATTGTTATTTACTAGTTTGGCTCTATTCCATCATTTTGCATTCCAAATCTTTTATTTGAATAGTAATTAGCTATTATTAGGATAAGATCAATAATAGGTTTAATTTGTCTTTACATGATTGTTTTTTCACTAAAATTTTCAAAATCAAAATAGTAGTCATTCCACTTTGGACCATAGTCTAAAATTTTATATATATATATATATATATATATATATATATATATATATATATATATATATAATCTATCCATTACTCATCCTTTCACCTTTATAGCCTCTAGTTTGTCTTTTACAAGTTAATTAATTTTGAGTTGTATGACTAATCTACAATTTTTGAAGCCAAGTGAGGAATTTTTTCAATTATGTGCTTGATGATTCCACCTCTTTGTATTCCACATTTGTGCCAAAAGTTACAAGACTCTATAGTCAATTAAGTTTAGGGTTTGGTGAATTGACCTCACACTAGAACAATTTCAACTAGCAAAGAGGTTGTGACACCAAAAAACACTCTATCTATGGTTCAAAGGAGAATTGGTGTCAAATTGACGACATTGTCAATGTTAATTGAGATTGGAAGGCAATCCCATTACTTCCATATCAATCCAAAAATTTGCAATCCCACTTTGCCTCTTGATGTAATAAATCTGCTACAAAGGCTATGTTGCTCTCTCCATGACAAGTGATGCCTGAAGTAAAGGTTTTGAAGTTCCATTTTTGGATTGGGAGACCTTAGCAATGGAAATTCTTCCATAAATATTGAAGCATGGAATGCATTAGATTTCTATAGGACTTCAATTTCCATTGATATTCTCTAACAATTCATTCATAATTCTACTTAAAATAAAGAATTCTTTTGAAATATTGTCAATGACCAACAATTTGGGAAAATAAATTTGCAACCATGGAATATTGGTTTTTTTAATTTTAAAACAATACAATAAAAAAATTGCACCATGATGCTGTACACTATATTGGAGATCTAGGGGAATTTTTTAGATTTTTTGAACATCAATTGCATTTGATATGAATTTTTTCCTTTTATTAAAAAAATATATGATAATTCCTTCAAATTTTCACAAAAAATGAAAAAATTAGTACTATTAATAGACATATAATCACATCTTTAAAATACAAAAGACCACATTCATAGGTATTTTTACAAATGAAGTTTAGAAAATGGTAATAGGCTTGTCTTTTGAGGGCTTTTAAACCTCTAAAGTTGACTATAATGAGTTAATGATTGCCAAGACTTTTTATCACCTATAACAAGTTCTTAAAAACTAATAGACAATGTTGAATTCTACACTCATCAATACAAAATCCCTAAAGCCATTGTAGTGATTCAATAGTTGTGAAGTAAATCATTTCAACTTTCATATTTTTGTGAGTTCAAATTCAAATTGCTATGGCCTTAGTTTTGGAAGGTAATTGAACCCTAAAAGTTCCATTTGTTCCTTCAAGAATCTTTTGAAGTCCTTCAATTTAAAGGACATTGAATTTTCTATAGATGTGAACCCATGTTTGTAAAGTGGACCCTTTGAACTCTCATATTTTTTACTTTTTAAATTCCAAATTCCATCCAAAGAAAGATTAAATCAATTCCAATCTAAAGGTCGTCACTAGAATTAGGCACCATTATTTTAGCTTCTATATATACAAAAAACTCATTCAATAATCATTGTACCCAATATAGAATCAAGATAATATCTAAATAGATGTGAATAGTCTTTGTTTAAGGATAATAATGGTCAACTATATGCGGAATACTTTTAGACTCTTCTTTGTACGCATCACTTCAAAAAGGCTTTGAAATTATTCCTATATATTAATAGAGAGGTATAATGATTTGAATGATCTTCTATTGATTCTACATAACCTCCAAGTTTTCAAATCTTAACATTAAGGTTGGATATGAAATTTGACACAACAATTCTATTTTCAAAAGTGAATTAACCACAATACTTATGAAATCTTCTTGTTGTGTCATTTTTTGCCAATTTTTTTCTGAATCCAATAAGTCCAAACATGGTGTAATAACCAAAGGGCCTTCAATAGGTCCTCCTATTTTATGTTGGTACTATTCAAAGTGCCAAAACAATTACATCCACCCGGGCATCCACCAAGACAAAGCCAACTAAATGAAATGAACACTTTTCATTGAGACTTTGAACTCTTTTTCGTAAGAGAGAATAAATGGGCATTGAACTTGAGATCACAAGCTACCTTCTTTGGAGGCAAATGCGTTTGCAAACTAATATCATTAGTACTTAATCCCAAAAAGACATTGTACACACTAAGTACTTAACGGATGACAATTAATCATTTTGTATAAGAAAGAAGTGTAAATGTTCATCTTTAGAGTTTTGTATGAAAAGGGGAGGACTTGTACAATAGTTTGACCTCCAATGAGTGTTATTGGATTTTCTTAACAACTAAGATAGTAGGAGGCTTGAACTCCAACTGGGCATTTTGAACTGAACATGACATAGAGGTACATTTTGTTTTCTTCAAAGTATCAAAATGTACAAACTATATACATTTTAGGAGGTGGTCACTTTTAAATTGCTATGTCATTTCAACTTCAAAATTTCATAACTAATTCTACAAAGCTTCAAAAAATATGAAATAACTTGGATTAGATGCTATTTCTTGTCTTTCAAAGAAAAATTACTAAAAAAATGTTTCTAGATGTTTTCCCTCCCTAAAATTCAGTTTTATGGCTTAGATTATCACTTTATGGACCTCATACCTTAAAGGATCAAGTGTCCATTCAACGAACACTAGAAAACTTAGGTAAGGTCCTATATTTAAAATTTTGGTTAGACATTCATGAAATTTTGATACAAGGTGTAAAAAAAGTATCTCATTAGTAGCAACATAATTTTTTCCAATCAAGTGCCTACATCAAAGTTATGTTGTCTAAAAAATTTTAGGTAGCTTGGATAATTTGGAAATCTTTTGCAAAATCCCACTTTGACTTTTGAAATTTGTCTTATATATGACTAATAAAATATGGCATAGAATTGTCCCCAAAAAATCAAATTTTAGTTCTCAAATCACATCCTAAGAAGAATCAATCTTTATTAGCCATGCTAGTGCAATTTCAAGAAAAAAAAACATTTTTTTAATCCCTATAATTTCTATGACTAAGTTGTCACTAAAATGCTCGAAAATTGGCATTTCTAGTACAAATATCAAATTTAAGAAAAAAATGAACTTTAGGGGATACATTTTAACATAGGATCTTGTAACATGATGACCTGAAAACAAATGGAAAAAATTTCAGAAATTTTCACCATTTTGATTGCAAGATATAAATTGTTGGCCTTCAAAGAATACGCAACTATATTTTAGAAGGTGACATTTGTATTAAAAAAATGTCTAAAATGGTGGTTACTCTTTGGATTCATTCTTCAAAGAAAGTTACCTATGTTCTTGAAAATTTTCAAATTGTTTGGAACTATACAACATATAAAATGGTATAGTCAACAAAAAAAAATAGGTAATGACTTAAATTACAAAATTGTCAAGAATAATTTATAGAATTGAAAATACCAATTGCAAAGGTTACAATGTTGTAATAAACAATCTACATCTTGGGTTTTGGGAGGGGGGGGGGGGTATATTAAAAATTGAGTAAAATAATGAACTTCAAAATTTATTCTAGAGTAGAAAACCCACAACTACCTCCAAACAAAAACTCTTCATAACTTTTGACTCACTTTATCAAAATGGATATATTCAAAGCTTTCCACGTATATATACACAAAAAAATAACAAATTAGGGCATGACTTTTGACTTATACTTCTTAATGTCTTAAATTTTAGTGCATATGAAACATACTCCTTGTCCACACCTTCTATTAAATTTTGGACCTAAAATATGGAAATCTCCTATCACTCATACCTACCTAAAATTGCTATGTTGCCAAATTTAGCAAATTGGGCTTCTAGGGGTTGACTTAAAGCCTTATTATCTTGCAATTTGTGAAGTCAAAGTTCTTGGATTTTTTCCCATATATTTTGAATGTTTGTCTCTAACTTTCTCCTATTTAGATTTCAAATAACTATACACATAAGTCATCAAAAAATGACTTGTATATTGCAAGTTCACTTACCTTCTTGGTATTGCAAAGTGATTTAGAATAAACTAGACTCCATATTTGCTTTTGAAATTTTTCATGAGTATATTCAATAAGATTCAAAACCCATTGGTACAGAGATTCAAATTTATCAAGAGTTAAAAATTTTACTCCAAAAGGGCTTGAAGTTTGCCAACCACATTCTATGGGAATGATATCAATTTTGTATTTCTCTTTTCAAATGTTACAATCTTTTTATACATGTGATCAAATATGGTAAAATTTATTCAACACACTTTTGTACGATTGAAGTTCAAGAAGAAAACAAAAAAACAAAAAAACTTTGACTAACTTTCATTTGGGCAATGCACTTTAAAAAATGATTGTTTTAGACAGTTTCTCTTTAAAATGATTTGCTTATTCCTTTTAGGAATTATGCAAACCCCAAACCCCAAACCCTGAAAAACCCTAAACCCCAAACGGAAATAGGGTGCAAGAGGATAGCCACTGCACTACTGTAGTACTCTATGATGGTTTTGTACAGATTTCAACAGATTCAGTTGGTGCCGGTGCCAGCCTGCTTGATTTGACTGCTGGTTGACTCCTGAGACATTTGACTCACTTCACTTACTCAGTGATGAGAATTCCTTTGCCAAACACTCAGTGGAGTCCGTCATGGCCGGTATAGTAGCATTCACAACAAAGGTAAGGTAAAGAAGAAGCTTAAATTGATGATGCTCCAAGGCAACTGCAACAAACTTCGACTTTTTTCTTTTCTTTTTGGAATCAGAAAAAAATAAAAAAATAAATTTAAACCCACCCCTAGATGTTTTTCTGCCTGCCTACAATGGTGTTCTTATTTTTGAGGTTGTTCAATGATTATTATTTTTTTGAAACGAATGAAACAAATCCCACTGTGGGGGGCAAAATACATACCCATGAGCCTCCAAGGGACTAGCAGGAAGAACCGAGACTTGAGAAGACAGCACACAAATCTAAGGTAGAGGGCTGATATTGCAACCCTGTCTCTAAAAGTGATCTGGTAGATTTTGCCTCTAACATGTACCAGAAGTGTACATTTCAGAAGAGGGTCGCTTTTAGAAACCACTGTGTTTTCAACTTCAAAAATTCATAACTAATTCCATGAAGGTCCATAAAATATGACATGACTTGGGTTAGATGCCAATTCCATTTTTCTTACCACGAAAATTTACTAGAAATTGTTTTAAGGAGTTTAGCTTCCCCAAAATGCATATCAACTGATAAAAGGTCGCTTTTACAACCCCCTACCTTATGTTTGGTGTTGCAAACATTGGCCCACTCGACAATCGAGTCTCAAGTAGTGCAATGAGCTGATTGTGGAGGTCGAAGAAAGGATGAAAGTAAAAAAAAAAGACCCCTTATTTTGTGACATGTTAAATTTATTGTTAACACCTCTCCTCACTAATTCTGATTGTAAATGTGAACTCAAAATTTACAAATTTTATCATGCTTCCGAAAGTAAACGTTTCTACATTTTCCACAGTAATAAAAGGAGCATTAGATGAAATTTGAGGCCTCCAAAAGACTCCGAGTTTCCAAATAGTGGGAACGCAAAAATTGCTATGAACACAAAATTATAGGAATCATGTGTGATCAAGAGACTGCCACATCATTTTTTATTTTTTTTTTGAATTTTTGAATTTTTTTCACATTTCAAAACCCAATTTTTTTTGTAAGTGTTGGCTTGACAGCAGCCAACGATATTAGGAACAGTTTCGATAACAGACCTACAAACGACCCTCCTAAGGCTTTAAATTTCATCTAATGTGAAGGGGGAATGTCCTCCACAATTGGCTCATTGCACTACTATAGATGTGACCCTAAGGCCTCTCCAAATGTCACTACTAAATTGCTTTGGAGTCCAAGTGGCAAATTGGCAGGCTTGGTATTTATTTTCTAAGTAGGCATGGAGTGCAAAATGAAATGAACATTCTAAGTTGCTATTTGTGGAAGATTAGACTTTGGAAGAATTGCATTAAAGGACATTTGAAGGCAATGGGAGAGTGCAAGTTCTTTTGAGTTCCCGAACTATGAGAATGTACTACATCAACAATTTGACATGGTTGAGAGAATGCCATGTCAGATTTTTTTGAATTTTGAATTAAAAAAAAATACAATTATAGGTTTCTTTAAAGTTTTTGAAGTTTTTTGGAGAATTTTTTTTAAAAAAAATGTTCAAAAATTTCAAAAGTTCATCCATTATAGGTTGATTAATTGTTTCAAGACAAAAGAGGGAACAAGTAGGGAAATGGCCGTTAAACATCCCTCCTTTACTCTCAAATGTCCTCTAATGCATGATTGCATCACTTTGTCTCACTACAAAATGTGAAATGAATATTGTATGTAAGATAGAAGCCCCCATTCCTAATTAGGTACCTATGACCAACTTGTAGGATGCAACTCTTTCTAATCAAGGCTAGAACAAATTTTCAACCAAAGCTTGAAATGTATTTTTTTCTCCTTTTTCAAGATTTGGACTAATAAGGTTATAACACATGTCTTAAAGTAGTGAGCAAGAAAGTAGGAAGTAGTGACAAAGACATCAGTATTTAAATGATCAGAATATGAAGAGTCTATAACATTAGGTATGGGCCCAAACCAACTTTTAACTTCCAAAACATAAAATTACCAAAAAATTAGCTTTCTTGTGATTTCCATCTTCCTATGTGCCCAAAAAATTTACATTACCTTATATTGCTCTAAAATTCATGTGTTGAATCACTACAATGTTGTGCTTCTACATCTGAAAAGTGTTAGAGCAACCGCATAGCTGCATTGTGAAACAACACAGTAATCGATTTGCACCATTGATCTCCCTTATCAAAGGAAAATCAATGGTGCAAAACATTTACAGTGTTGCTTCCCAGTTAAGTTAAGAATGACGTATCCTGGATGTTTTGTCTCTCCCGGATGCTTCTCTGCCTTTCTCATAACTTACAGGTGGGATGTCTAATTTTTTGGGGGGTGAGGGGGATGAGTCGACTCGGCGAGCCTATGGTGCCATGGTGGTGGTTTTGGAGCACAAGATTTCTTGAAATCCGCAGAGTATTGAATCGAAAAGTTAATGGCCCTCTGTAGGACTGACATCTGGCAACCCCAATCACACACAATAAATTAATGCTCGAATGCGCATCTCGACACTAACTTACCCCCTGGCTCAAAGATAATATTCATCATTTGTTTATAAAAAAAAGGAGAAGAAAAAGAAAAAGAAAAAGGCAATATTCAACCAACATCATCACATCCCTGCACGGGACAGGGCCTCAAGGTGAGAATTGCTGAACCTATCTTAGTGCTGCACTTTGTCACATGAATCTGCTCTCATGAACGTTCTCCCACTGACTGCCGTGATCACCCTGTCATCACATTCGTGCACAGCGCAGCGCCTGATCCGGGGAGTGCTTCCCTTCCTTTTCCAGATGCCGGACGTTGCAATGCCAGATCCAAACTGAGCTGCATGCTTAAGGTACTGCGACAGAAAGAAACGGAATGAAATTATGAGGAGTTGACAGACGGAAAGCTGCTGCAAGTGCCAGTCCAGTCTCCCATGAGGATCACATTACTTAACCCTAATTTCACCCATCAAGCTCGTCACCCACAAGTAAGGAGCAGGAGAGCACCCACAAGTGAAAGAGCCCCATTTTCATAAATTAGCAATGAAGACGATGAAGCCTGTGTGGTGATCACTCGAGGTGTAATTTCAAAGGCAGAATAGGTGGCGTTAGAGTTTGATCAAGAGTTGTGGCCCAAGAATGGAGGCGATTTGGGAAATGTGATTTGAAATCGAAGAATGGAGACGATTTGGGGAACACGACATAGCTTGAAAATCCTTTTGAAGGGATTAGTAGTACTTTGACAACCCCAAATGAGACTTAACATTTTCATGAATCTGTAGGTTTCTCGCACTGCTTCTTTGAGATAATGTTGCTGCAGTAGTGAAGGGCCGGATCAATCAACCATGGCATGGCAAAGGTGTGGGAAGCATCTCGTACAGAGGAGCAATTACAGAATTCTGTGGCCGGGTGAGCAGAGAGCTTCATTACCCTGCGGATTGATGCCATCCGTTGTCTTGGCCCGGCAGCAACGACAGAGATTTCTCCATAATCGACTCCAGAGTGCGTGGGATGCAGCGAAGTATGTGACGACATACTCCAACCTGCTCTTGAATTGTTCGATTTGATTGTACCATGATGTTTGAATTTGATTGTGCTATTGAAAATGTGCTTCCAGCAAAGCTACAACGTGCCTTCTAACTCTTATTGAGTAGAGAGACGACGTATGTTTTGCAATTTGGAACGGAGCTTTCCATGAATAAAACTCAACTGTGTGCAGGCGTTCTGTCGCAGGAGCAATGTGGCGAGAGTGCCGTCGTTATTGCCGTCCCGACCCCGATACGAAATGAGTTTCTGCCGGAAATTCACGGCGGTGGCGGTGTTCGGAGGGGTTGGAATTGGAGGCTTAACCGTCTACAACGACTATCTCATCTTCCAGCAATGTAGCAAGTCAGTGACTTCACTTGCGGCCTTCTTCATCAATCTCGCTCGCTCGCTTCCTCTTGCTTTCTTGTCGTGTAGCCCTAATTTGTTGCGCAGGAGGGCATTGGCGAAGGCGAACTCCGATTCTTCGTTGAAGACAATTCTGGGAGAGAATATTGGCCAGGGACCGTGGTACGAGGCCACTATGGCGGTGGACCATGAAGGTCACTCGGCCATGTGCCACTTCCCTGTCTCTGGGAGCTTGGCCAGTGCCAACATCCATCTCCGAGCGGTTCGGTATGAAGGTGGAGCGCCGTAATCTAACTCTGCATTTTCTTTCTTTAGTCTCGCTAATGCAACCTTTGAGATGGTCCAACTTTTTCCGAGTGCCTTGTTCTACTGAAGTTTACTATTGTCATTGCATCTTTTCGGGTGGCAGAGACGAATAGTTTCATGTCCTACTTCGTGCTGCCGGGCTCCGGAAACTGGGAACTACTGGTTCTGGAGGCTTTGATTCATCGGCCCGATCAACCAAATCCTCAACGAATTGATCTGTTAGGACGAGACAACTTTGCTCCAGGGTGTGCAAGATGATCTCCAGGTGCTATAATTTCCAGACTGCTAGTTCTATGTTAAGATTAAAGATGGCCTTGAAGGTTTTGTATCTTAAAGTCCTGTTCGTCGGATTTACCTCGTTTGTATTACTCAAATTTCGATGTATCGGCGTTGTCACATTCTAAGCTTGAGCGCGGTAGACACAGTAACGGTGGCAGTACCAACCAAGGACTGCAGTAGATCGGAAAGAGCGCAAAGATTAGGTCACCGTCATGTGATTGAGAAACTTTTCTCGGTAGAGGGTAACGGCTGCTCTCGTTCCCTCAGTTTGGTCAAAGAAAGAATGCCGATCACAATCTTTTACAAATCTCTGTTAGTAAAGTTATGCTGAAAAGAAGAAGGTCGTAAGAATCACCAAGTCTTAGTGCAATGGCATCTAATTACAAGAATGCTCAAAGTCTGGCAACTGGCTTCGGTGCTCCATGCTTAGGCAAACACAATCAATCGCAACTCACTCCGAAGCTTTTTCTTGGAGCTTCCTTGCTTTGCTGAACAAAATGCATCTTTCTCGATGAGTCCAGTTTCATTACATTTATTGGAAGCTCGACCCTCCTCTAATTCCGATTTGAAAGTATACTGCACAATGCAGTACATCGCTTCTCTCTGAAGTTCGGAAGATCTCTCATTCATTTTCCACATGCACGTTTCATATCCAGGTACTCACAGACACGGAAAATTAGTTCACCAACAAATGACTTGAGAGATGTAACTTACCCATTGCCCTGGGATTCGACGGCAGAAGCAGAACTCTGAGGCTTTTGGCTCATTTTCCACGAGACAGGAGGAGCTTCGGCAGGGATCCCCATTCACCGTGTGTTTCTAGAAGTATGGCGGCCAGCCGTGGAAGTCAAGACTTGTGGAACATTCGAGGTGCTGGACGAGTCTCACAGAGAGTCAAGACTTTTGATATTTCAAATGTTTTGTTGTTGAAATTGCGGAGAAGAGCCTCACTTTATTAGAGACTGTGGTATTCACTTCATCCTCATGCCAGGGTCATCCTAACTTAGCTTTAGAGACTGTTTAATGCACATGAAGTAAAGTATATTTTTGTAGAATGAAGAGAGAAAAGCTGTGCTCAACGTTACACACGGTATTTGATGAAACACAACCTCTCTACCATTCAAAGAAGTTGTACATTTGCAAGATTTGCTGTGCCATGTGCAACATGATTTTGTCTGTAGTTTGTCTTTTAGCTTATATCTAATGAGGTTCATTTTGGTTGTCCAAATTGCAAATCCGAAATTTCTTCTATCTATTTCAGTAAATTTATTTCAGTAATTTTTTGAAGTGCTTCCAATGGTAATACTCTCAAGTCCTAATTCCATCTGAATCATTTTAAATGTCATTTGCTTTGTTGTGATACCTTGATGATGCTCACTTGTGTCTGCATACACCTGAGTAAAGGTTTCTAAAGTAAACCAAAATTTCCAGCTCAACTGTGTACAGGAGGGCTGTTATTTATGTTACCGTCATTAGATTTTTCTTTTGTCCACATACAATTTGATTAGACCTGTTTGTTATTTTTTGTCCACAGACAATTTGATTAGACCTGAGTGTTTATTACCAGTCCGGCCAGTGACAACTCTATGCATTCAGTTACAAGTCAGGACTTATAAATTACTGTGTTTGCTTGGAACCCTTCAAAGGCAGGAGCCCAAGTTGACTGATTGACTCAGGGCCGCTTGACACAATCCCATGCTAAACTTAACCCTTGAAGGACAGACCTGTAACCACTGATTTCCAGCCTCGGTGCTCATCACTCAGTTTGTTGCCATTTTAGAACTAGATATGCATGAAAAAAAATTTATTTGTTTTTTAGAGATGAAATTACATGTCTTCTCTACTTCACAAAAAATTTAGAATTTTTTGGGGTTTTTTTGATGAAAATTGATTTTTATGAGAATTTTTGAAGAAAAAGTGAAGGAAATATCATATCAAATAGAAAATTATCTCAAAAAATCTGAGAATTTCACCATGTGTGTAAATTACAATTACAAACATCATGGTGTAAACTCAATTTCCGTGTAATTCTATAATTAAAATGTAGTAGACATTGAAAATACATCCAAAGTTCAAACCACAATGAAATATTCAATTTTACAAATTTTTACAAAATTTGAGCTAGGATAGAAACTAGAGTAGAGGACCTTCATTTCATTAGTTGAGCTCAAACTAAAAAAATATTATTTTTGTGAAGAAATTTCAGACTTACACAATTTCTTAGAGTACACTAGAATGGCATATTTTTCCATTCATTGTTTTATTTACTCCTCAACTACATTGTTTTATATGTAAGAATTCTCTATCATCCATCAGACCATTTTGGTTCGTTACATCTTTATAGGGTTAGCTTAATCCTTTAATCACTAATAGAAAATTTGCACAATTATGTTATTTTGGTCACGTTGATGATCAATAGATTTCTATTGATTAACAAAAATTTGTTGATCATCAACACGACCAAAACAACAGAATAAGGCAGATTTTCTATTTGTGAATGTCGATGGGTCCGGAGAGACTCACTATCTACTTCATTCTACTTTCAATGAAAGGAGAATACAATAGGCTTTAGGTCCATGAAAAAAGATTGTATTCAAGGCCAAAAAATTCTTGTTCATACATAGAATAGTAATAGACATTACCCAAATGTCAAAACACCAAGTAGAGAAAATAAATTATAAAGTGTTGGGTGGTTCTAAAACAAGTTGTTTGTATAGCATGGAATAAATCTATATAATTGGGTGGTGAGTTGTAGCTATACTAAACAATTAGATGTACCCAAAGAAGGACCACTTTGATGAAATTGATGACCTCCATTTGTTTGCTCACTAGATTGAGTGGTGTATGCAATTTAGGTGGCAATTGTGAGATTTATATATATACTTTGAAAGACCAATTAGTATTTATGCATAGAATTTCTATTGCCAAAAGAATATTTCCATTAACCCCTGATTGCCCAATTGACCATATATGATCAATCTAAAATTTTAGGATTGTTTTTGTATAGGTAATTGAGTACCTTTGACCATTTCAAAATATTTTTTTGGCATTTTTGAAGATTGACTACGGAAAAAAAAAATTCATTAAAAAAGGTAAATATTTGATTCTTAAGAGGTCTTCAAAGGCATATATACCATTATTAAAAGAGCAAAGCTTTCAAATTTTACTTCATTTTCCACCTTAGACTAAAGTTTGTCATTTTGGTTTGATTTGAGATCTAAGAAAATGTATATATCTTTTTATTTTTCTTTGAAAATGCTCCCAATAGAAAGAATAAAGTATTTTCATGATTTTCACCATTGAAAATTTAAATATGCAAGTGTTGATTTGGAATTATTTGCAATTTCCATTTTTTTTTAAATTGCATTTCAACAATTATAAGGTAGATTGTGTAATAATTTTGGTAGATCTTTAATTGAATTGAAGATTTTTGGAAGTGGATTTTGGTGTTCTAATACAATTTCTTGTTGTTTGTGCTACCTCTAATCACTAAAAAATTTATATGCAAATTTCTTGAACATTGTAGAGAGGAACAATATACTAAAAATAAGATACATTCATATTTATTGTTTATATTCTCAAAATATATATGAAATTCTGCACTCAAACTTGATATGCCTACTAATAAGCAAGTTCTTTAAACATTTATACGGTTAGATTTTGAAAAATAAAGATTTGTGTCATTGGAGATATGTATAAGTCCATGCTCTTTTTTCATAAAAACACACTTAGAAAGGCTTGGGCATTTACAAGTTAAATACTATAGGATAAAGGGGAGCATAAACAACTAATTGCCTTATTTCATTCTTTGTCCAATGAAAAATATGCCAATGCCAAATGGATGCTTCTTTTTAATATAATAGGACAAGAAAGAGTGTAAACAACGAATTGTCTTACTACATCCCTTGTCTAATGTAAAAAAAGACATCATCAAGCATATGCATACATATGAGAAGAAAAGTTTTTTATACAAGTAGGATGGTGGGACAATCCATATGGGATATAAAAATTAGGACAGTAGTAGGAGTTCAACCGCTCATAATTAAGCCAAAAGTAGAAATTCATTTGAAGTAGAATTTCAAATTTCATTTGGACATAGTAGAATAATTTATTTTAGATAACTTTGAATTTAGAAAAGTTGTGAAATCAAGCTTACTTTCATCTCCAAATATTCATTTGGAATTTCAAGACTTCAATAAAAATTTATGAGAAATTTTTTAAGAGGGGGGTAGAATGAATATTTTTTTGTCAATGACTTTTGATAAGAGAATTGAAATCTCAAAAAAAATTTAGAGATGAAGTTTGACTTGATTTCATAATTTTTTTTTAGTTCAAAGTTTAAGAAAATAATAATTATACTATGCCAAAATGATCTTTGAAATTCTACTTCAAAATTATTGTGAATTTTTTAAAAGAGAAATGAAGAAAACTTGTATCAAATATAGAATCGACTCAAAAAATCTGAAATTTATACCATAGATGTCTTGGAATATTATAATGAATTACATCATCTTATAAATCAAAGTTGTAGTGCTACTCTAAAATTAGAAAATCAACAAACTAGGCCCAAAGTTCACATTGCCAAGCAAATCTAAAAGAAAAATTTGGACTAGTTTCATTTGTTTCAAAAAATTGTTTGGACTTCAAGACTAGGCTTGCACTCATATTGTTTGTTTTTTTGTTTGTTTTTGAACAAAAGGGGCAAGCCCTCTGCATTAAGAACAAGTAAACAACAAAGCCAGATGAGAAAAAGAACTGCCGGCCACCAAACCGACCCAAGGAGTTGGAACCAAGTGCAAACCCTACAACCTAAATGAAATTCCTTAAGTTAGGACCTGTATTTTGCCACTGAATTTTGTTGTTGATTCTACATGCCATGGCTGGTGAACACAACCAGAGCCGGTCAAATTTGGCCTTAGATTTTTGGACTTGCTAAGGTTTTGGGCATGCTATGGTTTGCGTTCGAAGAAGTGCCGCTCTACCCGAATCCATAAGCGCCTGCCAAAGAACGGACTGTGCTAATTCCGGGGGCCATCGTTTTTTAGTGAACACCTGACTATTCCTAGATACCTAGATAATCCACAAGGCTGACCCTCTGAGTAACAACCAAGTAGTCTTATAGTGGTTGAACTTGCGTGGGATTGCATCTCCAAAAATGCATTGTCTTACGTTAAATCTTGAAGAGGGATCTGCTGACTCTGGGGTACCTACTAACTGAAGTAAACTCATATTGTTTTCAAAGATTGGGACTACGCTAGAGTTGCTACAAATGTTGCATACCAACTACATTGTTCACCTTCTATACAACCTCTATAAGTCTTGACAAGCATTCCCCTACCCTAGAATACTTCTAAACCCTTGTATTGTATTTTGATTGAATACAAGCTTTGAAGAGGCACATAATCTTCAAATTTTTTCATTTTTTTATTAAAAAAATTGCTAGATTTTGAATATGCTAAATTTTTACTCAAAACTTTATAGTTCTATACATTTGAAACCCCCCCAACTAATTCCATACATTTCGCATTGATTCCATTTGTGTTATACAAATGCAACCAGACCATAAATCATAGGACATTTCTATTCATCTTGGCATTTAAGAGTTAATTAAAGTAACTTAATGTATAGTGACACCTGTAACTAATCATTTAAGGAATTCTAGACATGATATGGTGTAGTGGAAAACAAAACAAATATTTTGAGACGTGCAAGGTTATAAATAATGGGGATTGCAAAAACTTTGGTTATTTTATCACATTAATTGAAATTAATATGAATTTTGGAAGGCAAAAAGTGAGTTGGACCCATAGCCAATCTCTATACTCTTCCAATTTTGATCATTCAAAAAACTACTTTCCTATTCACTACTTCCTACTTTCTTGCACACTACTTTGGGACATGCGTTACGAATCTCTAATCCCAACTTTGAAAAGGAAAAAAAAATTCTAACCTTTGTTGAAAATATGTGAATTTACATATTGGCTATGGGGTGCTGGTTGGTTATGGACAATTCTTCCTTACCCCTATTGCTGTTCCAATCATTTCAGCAGAAAACCTACAATAAATGCTTCCTTCCAGCGGATACTGGTAGTCTTTGTCATCATACTATTGATGTGAGACCTTGAATACTTACTAATAAATATCCGTAATCCCAGAGAGCACTGGCTTTGATTTTATTTATTTATTTATTTAATTATTAACAAATGGAAAATCACATTGCATTAAAAAAAAACCCAACAACAGCCAAGCCCAAGGGCTGGCACTGAAGAGAGCAAGCAAAAACAAAGAACAAAACAAAGACTAACTTAACCCTTGAAGGACATTATTGTGAAATCATATATTTTGATATTGTGGGAATCACTAGTTAAAAAAATTTAGTAGTGCCCATTGCAAGTTAAAGTATTGTAGGTGATCTCCCATTTCCACACAAAATTCTAAAGATGAATAGTTGCCCTTTTTGTCCCACAGTGAAAGATTCTCTGTCATCCATCGGATAGTTGGCGTCTACGTCAACGTTCAAAGGTTAAGCAAAAGAGCATTACTGGGAAGTGATTTTCTTAGGCATTTAAATGCCTAAAAGCCACAAAAAAGTAAATGGAGAGCAATAAGCCTTAATCCCTATATGCCCCATAGGACCAAAAGTGTCCTTAGAGTCTAGAAGTTCATTTCAAAGTGCTCTAATTTTTGCATCTAATGTTTAAATTCAGTAAAACTTGTTGGATAATGTGCACTCTCTTTTTTAGTTTGTGTCGTAAGGCTTTCATATCAATCCAAGATGTGTTGGTTTTTTTAAAGCCAATCACAGTTAAGAGGTTCAATTTGAGTTCACCAAACTACATTTCATAGCTACAATTTTAGGGGCTTGTATCTTCTTCATCCAATGTTTGTTTTTAATAAAATTTGTAAGGTTATGTTCTCCTTCAAGCTTAGTTATTGTGGCAAATTTCATGTGAATCTAAGTTATTTTGAATGTTTGGGAGCAATTTGAAATTCAAAAGCCAAACATGTTTGGATTATTAATAGTGAATTCTAGCATCTTCTTTCTTCTTCTTGTAATGTCTATTTCCAACATGAAAAAATTGGAAAAGTTGCATGTACTAGTCTAGCTTGTGTATATACAATTTCATATCAATCCAAGAAGTTATGAGTGATTGAAAAGCATATTAGTAAAAGGAGGTTTAGCCTAGGATTTTTTTTTGCAACTTCTCTTTGTATTTTTCAAAGCCATTTTGCACACACAATGAGTCAATTGAATGACATTTCTTTCACCAATGTGTTGGTAAGTTGGTTTTCAAACACTTTACAACTTAAAGTTTTATCACTTGAGTAGGTTTATAAATTGTCTTTCACCTCCAAATGTGTTTCTAGGAAAATTTTAGCATCTCTTTTCAACAATAAATGAATATTATTGTAGTCTATGTAACCAAATGACTTCAAAATTCACATCACTTACAACACATACACTACAAGATTGTATAGTTGAGATTTCTATACCTTAGCGACATTTAGATCTATACCACATCAAGAGAAATGATGTTTGTAAATCCAAAATGGCTTTGGGCTTTTAGGAATTAAGAAAAAATTTGAAGAGAAATTTGAAATTGATGTTAAATTGTTCCAATATTTGAAAGTAATCTAGATAAAAACAACAATTTTGAATGAAGCTCATCCACATATATAGATGAAAAGACAATTCTATCCAAAATATAGATGAATTTAAAAATATTCAAATCCCCTTTTCTATTGGCCCTACAATAGTCCCTTAATTTGGCATTGTGGGGCTAAATTGCACCATTTCAAAATAAATGTTTTACTTTTCACCTAGTAAAAGTAATCTTTCTCACTAAACATCTTCTTCTCTATTAAAATGTTGAAGAAGTTGAAAAATTTAGATGAAAAAAGCATAAACATGATTAAAAAGTGTTTTTTCATCCTAAAGATGGATGAATGTAGAAAGACAATGCTTCACAAAATTCTTAGTAATTTCCATCTCAGTGCACTTTCTCAAAAAAGTAAAAAATGTTGTATTCTACTTTAGCACTTCTCTAAATTAAAAACAACAACCTACCAAGAGTCTTAATTAGGGCTTAGAAAAAAGCATTGGAATGAGGCTATCACTTCAATTTAAAAGAAGTATTGCATTCCTACATTCATCCATCTCTTAGACCAAAAAATACTTTTCAATTACATCCAAATTTGGCAATGTCATCCATTTTTAGAATAACAACAAAACAATTCTAGCAAAAACATACTACTTTTATTTCGTAAACACAGCACCTCCAAAATGGGTTGGAACTCCCAATGGTCTTCTAAAGTGCCCTTCTAAAGACTGAAAATTTGGAGTTTTTTAGGCATATCTTGAGAGTATATTCTCAAAGAATTTTACAAACAAGTTTATAAAATTTTAGATATTCAAATTTGAATACCAATGTTATTGATGGTGTTAATACCAATTAAAATAATATTACCAAGAAAATGTGATATCTAAGCAATGAAATTCATTCCATCTAATATTTCAAATATAGGTTTGTCATTATTAGGGTTGTAATGCATTAAAGCTAATTATGGCAAATTTTTTCGCAATCACAATTTACCAAGGTATGATTCCATCAATATAAATTGTACTATGAAGTAATTAGAAGCATTAGTTCTAATTTGCAATGCATAAAAGAATATATGAAAAATTATGAAATATTTTATTTAGAATATTTTGCAATTGAGTGAGAAATTAGTCCATGGAAAATTGGTTTATTGTTTAAATTTTTCCTTTGGCTCTTAAAGGGGCAATTAGCAAAACTTATAGGGTTTTGACATAAAGATTAAGTACTATGTAACTCATTCTTGAACATGTCAAGCAACAATTGGATGTTTACAGATAAATACTTATTTCCGTGACATATGGTGATGAATGTCCATCAAGATTTGCATGGATCAAATTCTCTACAATTGTTGGAAAAAAAACATCTATTATTTTTGTACCAAATGAAGTAAAACATATTATTCTTATACATAGCTATAAAAAACAATAGAAAATCAACTAAAATTTGAAAAATCCTATTCTCCACAAAGATATACAAGAAAAACAACATTTGCAATATAAAAACTATTTAATTATTACAATTACAAATAGTGTGATTTTGGCATATTAGTGTTGCACATACTAATTGAAAGATGAATCAACATAAGGAAGACGTGTTAAATATAATTCAAGATCTAAAAGCCTCTCTCAACAAAGTATTACATGTTATTATTCAATGTATCCATTATAAATATTTGAAGAAAATAGTACTTTTAAAGCCTCATGAAATTCTAATTCTTCAAGAGTCCAAAAAATGCAAATAAAAGTAGGTCAAATGTTACTTCTATTTATCCTCTTGAAAGAAATTTTATTGAAAGACAATCGAATTTATGTAAGTCTTCTAATTTTAAACTAAATGAATTTGTAAAAGTATGCTTTGGGAAAAAAAATTTAAAAATTATCTAATAACATTTGATAAGAAGCCTTGTAGATTTTTCTAGTGATTTTTTGCCAAAATAAACTTGCTTTAGATGTCACTAACAAGCACATAGAAATTTTAAGTTTTTTGGGCGCAACATTTGACCAATTCCTAAATGGGGTTGAGGATATGTCACTTATTTATTTCAACAAATGTAACTCAAATGAATCAATATAGTTTTAAGCATAAACGAGTGTTTCTATAGTGATCTTGATTGCAACTAATATACTTTATTGACAAAATAATTAATTTTCAAAAGAATAAACTATGTGAACGTCAACAACATGAGTAAAGAAATTTATAATATATATTTTTTACTGAAGTAACTATTTCACCAATTTTATTTATCTTGGAAACCACTTTATCCTAGAGATAGTAAAAATGTATTTGAGGAGAATTTAATTTGACGATGGAAGATGGGAGATGATGCTACCATAAATGAGTTATTAAATCTTTTGAGCTTGAAATTTGGCGTATATGCTATCAACATAGAGTTGATCTTATGCGCCAAATTCCAAGCTCAAAAGATTTACACACAAAAAGATATTCAAAATCTACCAACATGTGTAGTTTTGCAAAACAAAATTTGGCACTACACATGTTGATAAAACTTGGTGACACACTTGGTGGAGAAATCTTTTGAAATTGAAATTTGGCGAATATGTTAATAACATAGAGGAAATCTCATGCTAAAAATTTCATGACCAAAACTTTTTTTTTCAATTTTTGGGAGGGCGTCAAAGTTGGGAGTAGTGGAATTTTTTTTTTGCACTACACATGTTGTTTCAAAACTTCATATCTTTTTTTCTATAAATCTTTTGGACTTGAAATTTGTAAAATATGTTAATAACATATAGAGGATCTTGTAAAAGAAATTAAAAAAAAAAAATTCAGCCCTCAGTAAGGCGTCAAAGTTGGGCAGGAATGCAGTTTTTTCAGTGTGCCGGCATTTTGTTCTGGTACCCGACTGTACATCCAAAATGATCATATATGGTTGTTTGTTGAATTCTTAGATGGCCCACCTATGGCCTTGCATGTATTATTTTCTAAAGGAGAATTGACCTTCTCAAAGCCTCACTCTAGTCCTAATGTAAACAAGCTAAAGACAAGTTAGCAAAGGTGGTAGTAAGAGACAAGAAAAAATAAATAGCAATGGCATAGAAGAAATATGACAATTTGTAGAGTACAAAGAGTATGAGAGTTCATACAAAAAATTTATGCTTCATTCAATTCATATATTTCTAAATTATATATCTACCAACATATAGTAGAGTTATTCCAGTAGTATGTAAACAATGATAAAAGATACCCATTAAGGAGAGCAAAGAAGAAGAGAGACAATATTAGCCTTCATCCACCTCTAGTTGAAGTTTGAAGGCCAATGCAATCTTATGTTATAATGCCACAAGTGTTTACTAGCTAGTATACTCAATGCTTACACGAACTAGTTTAGGGACTAATGGTAGAACCACCTATAACCAATCGGCCTCCCATAGCCAACCTATGGTTGGGTGTATTTCCGACCAAGGCTAGAATGGTTTTTTTTTCTCATTTTTAAAGTTGGGACTAAAAGTTCATGGCACATGTCCGAAAGTAGTGTTCAAGAAAGTAGGAAGGAGTGAGTAAAAAATTAGTTTTTCGTGTGATTGAAATTAGAAGATTCCATAGACTGGCATTGGGTCTAGCACACTTTTTGCCTTCCAAAATTCATAGTAATTTCAATTCATGTGATAAAATTACCAAAGTTTTTGCAATCCCCATCTTTTTTATCTTTGTACCTTTGAAAATATTTGTTTTGCCTTGAACTACACTAGATCATGTCTAGAATACCTCAAATGATCAGTTACGGGCGGTTCTACCTTATCTTATGATTTAAGCATCTTCAAACTTTGTGTACAACTTTCCATCTTTGCAAATAAATCCTTTTATATTAGGATCCTCAACCAATGTAGTAGATAGATCCACTCAATAGAAATTAGGGTGAATGTGAAAATGGCTTTATAATATTTGTATTTGATTCATATAGCTTTAGTGATCCAAATGAGGTATAAAATGTAAAACTTTGAGAGAAATAGAAATTTGATAGAGTAAAGAAGAAAATGTACTTGTTGAATGCAATAGGAATGAACTTAGCTAGGTACAAACATCTGTGAAGGAAAGATAAGGATGTAATCAAGGCTTGCAAAAATAAATCTTCAAGGTTTGATGAAATAAAATATAGACTAGGAGACTACAACAAACTTTAGGACCCATGGGGCATACTCCCATTTTTAATTCTTTACGTGAAATCAAATGAAGGGGTAATATAATTACCTTGAATCTAAAATTTAAAAAAGGCTTTGAAGTATAATATCATCAATAGAATGAAAAAATAAATTTATAATGAATAAAGGATAGAAGAAAACATTCAAATTTGGATTAATTGTTTTCTACAATAGCATTGCCAAAAATAAAAAGGAAGAACAAGATCAACAAGTGTAAGAGTTGGGCTTGTAAGAAGGATCCCTAGTATTGTGTTCACCTAGTATTCCCTTGTATCAACTACCTATGCATGCTTGTTAATGAAGTTTAGGCTACAATTTATGTTCGTCAATACACTAAGGGCCATTCCTTCCACTTAGCCTAGGGTTGGGAGTTTTGGACACATCTATGATTGCTAAAACAAATTTGTCATTTTGTGAATGTGTTAGATAGGTTGTTATAGTTGCATGGTTTCTCTAATGTCTTCAAACACAAAGTAGGATTTAGTAGCTATGGTTTAGATTGTGTATGTTTTGTTTCAATAGCTAGAATTTTGTGGGAGAAAGAAGGCAAGGTGAGGGTTTGTGAGGTATATTCATTGCACATTTAGGTTCATATTTTTTTTAGGTTGTGAGGTTGTAGAATTGAGGGGGCTCTTAGACTTAGGATTTTTTTCAATTTTGGAATCTAGGATTTTGTAATAGTTGGGTAGAACAATAGGGTTCTTCCAAATTTGAATTGTACAATGTGGTGCTTGTTGTGGGAAATTTTTCAACTTGATAGAAGGGAAAATTCTTGCGACAACAATTTCACACCAACATTGAAGTGATCAAGAAGCCTACAAGCTTGATGATCTTCTTCTAGATTGCATGCGCACTTTATCATTGCATAAGCTTAGAATATAAGTTTTGCACAAAATTTGCTTGGTTATTTGAATAAGCTATTGGTAGGTGGAAATGAAGGTGCAAAGAAGTGATGGGTTGTTTACATCTCTCAACATTAATTTGGGTGACTCCAACAATGTGCACCCAAAGAAAATGTTTATATAGTGCTCTGCATTCCATGAATTTGTATAGCTATTATATTCTATTTATTTGAATGTACTCCTATCTAAAATATTCATGTTCTTATATATTGCTCATATTGTACATGTTTGTAACGTAAGGTGTGAGCATTTGTAAAATGTGGTGTTGGAGCATTTTAGGTGTGAATTCCAATTAAAATTTTTGTCACTGGTTTGTCAAATTTTGGAATTCTGGATTTATAATTCAGACATTTTTTTCTCCAAGGCAACCTAAGGGATTCTAGATGTATTAAATTCTAGGATTTTGGAGGATTTTGTACAATTTCAAAATAATGGATGCATCATGTAAACATTCTTTTTTTAAATGTAGCTTGGGGGATTTTAGATGCATTGTTGAATTGTAGGATTTTGGAGTGGTTTGTACAATTATAGAATTGTAGATATGAGATGTAGAAAATTTATTTCCACAATTGTAAACCTTTAATTCCTCTTTTTGTAAATGTTTTTGTAAGTACTTTGTAATGTGTTTATAAACACACACCTAAACCAAAACTCTTATTAGTACTCATTTCTTCAAAACACTTGTAAATAGTGTAGAATGTATTGTTCTTGATTTTTTGTATTTCCATTTGTAATAGGTTTAGGATGACTTGTGAATCCAAAACCTTCAATGTTAAGTGCCTGAGCCCTATAACCCAACTTTGGTTCTCACTACCTAATCCCTAAAGACAATCATTATCCACCAAAAATATTAAAGCTTTCTTTCTATAAAACTAACCATTCAAATTTTCATCGGCCATAATATAGTCAATTTGTTTTTAGAACGGCCATTTCTAGACTTAGGAATGTGGAAAGCCACTTATTCTTGGGAGAGAATAAAGTTAGCTATCAAGTAATGGGTTCAAATTTAGAAGAAGAATTACTGTTGAATTTATAAAAATTACAAAGCATGGGTGGTCTAGAAGTAAAAAGAACAAGAGCCATTTGATAGGGAACTTTGGGCAATGAGGTAGAGGTATGTGATTTTTTCCTCTTCTTGGTTTGTATCTAGCAACAACCACAAGAATATACATCTTGCACTTGGATTTGAGCTATTTTCCAAACTTTTTTTCCTATTTTTTGTCTTCTCTTATATTCTTTCACTCTACAATGTTTAATCTTAAATTTTGGCTCTAAATTTGTAACAAATCTTTCATTTATGTCATATTTTTTTGAAATTGACCAATGAAGTAGTCAATATTGCAAGACCATTTTCTCACTCGTTTTTGGTCATAATGTACAAGACTTGTTTTCATGCATGTAGAACTTAGTTACCTTGAAGATAACCTTACGGTGCTAACTTTCTAAAATGTTATGTGTTCAAAAGAGCCATTTATATTACAATTTAAATTACACCCAAATGTGAATTTCTTTGAAGTAACCTTCACTTTTATACTATAATCTTATAATATATGAGTTGAATTGAAACCAAATTTAGTAGAGATAATGAAGACTTAACTTTATACAAGATCCCACTGTAATTTTGTTTAAAAATGATTCATTGCCCTTTGAGCTTCAACTCTTCATCAGTGTGTTTTTTTCATTTTTGACGAATAACCATAGTGGCGACATAAAATGTTAAAGTGGTGCTCCAAGTTACAACATTCATCCATTTATTGGATGAATAGTATAGTTTTCATCCACAATTAGGCGATTTCATCCAATATTTTTCTTTAATTCATAGTTGACTGGCGATTTCATCCAAGTTTTTTGGCATTTTTTAAAGTGTTTAATTTTGAGCCAAATTATTTTTTGGGTGCAATTTGGCACCAAAAGGCCAAAAAAACACACTATTCTTTATAACTTAACAAATTGAGATCCAAACTACCTTAAAAGCTGTTGAAAAAATTAAAGTCTAATATAGTATACAATTAATTAGAGAGAATTTTTTTTTCAAATGAAAGGTAGGATATATGAAACACTATAAGAAATAGGTGTTTTTTTTTACGTCAAAAAAAACATGGCATTGCGTTAGTCCAGACACAATTTTGATTAAAGTGGATGTCTTCTAAAATCCGTTAGAAAAAATGTGCAAAAAACGTGCCCAAATTTCATTTGATACGTTCGATTTCTGCTTTTTTTTTTTTTACATCACATTACAAGGTCTTCCAAACGCTGTAGAACACTCCACGTGGAGGGGTGAGGCTGTTCACATAAGCTATTTTTCTGTCGGACATTGCCATGCGGGAAATTTTTTCATCCAAGTCCATACTGCCCCCCAAAATGACGTGGACTCAAAATGTGCTGACGTGGCATGCTTTGTCAACACACTTTTTGTGTCATTTGAAAATTTTAATGGTGTTCTCTCAGACTTCAAATTAAATGTTTTCCATAACGTCAAATTAAACATCACTAGGTACATACTCTACCTACAAGGCCAAGTCAGAAAAAAATATTTAAAATTAATTGAAAATAAAATGAATAAACAAAATTATTGAATTCAACAGAAATTGAAGGAAACTTACCATCTACCTTTTAGAGAATTTTTGAAGGCAAAATAAAGAAATTACTTCATTAAAATTTAATGAAAATGAAGGAGGAGGGGATTATATTTATCTCCATTCTCAGTCTATGGTGAGACAAAAGGTATGGGATAATTAAAATATGGCAATTTGACCATTGAACATACTGATGTTTTTTTTGACACGTCCATATTTTTTTGAACATGTTGATGTTTTTTCAGACATGTAGATGTTTTTTGTGACATCCTGATGTTTTTCTTGACATTTAATTTTAAATTCAATTATTCATTTGCATATCCCATATGGATTGTCTCTCTTCCTACCACTACACTTGTATAAAGACCATTTGTTTTCATTCATTTTATACATCAAAATCATCCATCCATTCCTCTTTTTTTTGAAAAATATGCCATGTGGCTACTTTTTCCCTACTTTTTTACTTTAAGTCAAAATTTTACCACTGACCAAAGAAATTTTTACTAACTTATTCATAATCAAAATAAGTTTTTGGCTGACGTGGCAATCTATGTTTTTTTGGATGTCACGAAAAACATTAACTTGTTTTTTTAAACATCATTAAAGATATATCTGTCTACGGTGACATCTACTTATTTTTCAATTGTTTTTTGTGACATCACAAAAAACATCAACATTCTAAAGATGTTTTTGCAAAACACGTGACGTCTCAAAAAACACGACATGTTTTTTCTGAAACGACACCGAAAACGCGGTTTTCTTATAGTGAAATTACCATATTTAGGTAAATATAAGACCATATAAAGTATGTTGTACTTCATTCCCATTTTTGTTAGCAATGTTAAGTGTACACTTTAACATTGATGTGAATGCCAAATTTTGCGTCTTTCAAGGTTCATCAACGTAGCTTGGGAATCAACTACAATTAAGCCATATTTTTTTTGTATTTGGTTGCACCATTTGAAGATTGGTGCTTGACTTTTACTAATGTCATCCATGAATATCAACAACACCCTACAACTATTTGTGAGCGCTTCTAACTCCACCCTTGAGCTAAAAATTTATCACACGGGTCCTATGTCTAATTGAGTTTTCTCTTTAATTGGGTGTTCAAAGAGAGCCTTCCAAACAATGAACTCTTTTAGTCACGTCTTTAAGTGTCAATTTTACTACCTGGTTCGTTGTTAATTCAAGCCTTTGTGGTAGATATTCCTAATTCTATTTTGAAGTTTAACTAATCTTTCCTATTCTAATCTACTTTGTCAATTAAATGGTGCCTAATCTTAATTCCAAGCATTCGGTAAAAAGAAACTTAGTAATAACACAATGAGAATAAAAATCAAATGGGATCGGTTTACCTCCTCCGCGTAAATCTTCATAGCCCCGTTGTCAAACATCATCATGTGAAGATAGTCCCTCACAACCTCGCCATTGAAATCATCCCGGCTCTCCATCTAATCCATAATAATTTCTGAGTTGTTGGTAAAATAAAGCTAGTCTGTTTTAAAAGGAAAAAGAAATTAAGGGTGATGTAGTGCTACGTTAATTGTATATTTCCTTCAATTCCTAGTTTACCGGTAATCGGAAAATATCCTAAATTAACTTAGTCTACCTATTTGGTCAAATTCCTAGTGAATCTAAATAAATGGAAGTTCAAATTATTACTTTTTTTCGTTATTGTTTGTTCTAATTCCTAAATTCTAGAATCCAAAATTCCATCCAATCTTTTCAAATCTAATTCCTTTAAAATCTTGAAGAAATTAGTTGTCAATTTGTTTTTTCCTTTTTGGCTTATTAGCCCTAATAAAACAAGGTTGGAATATTAAATTCTAATCAAATCCAAAGAAAATCTAAACCAAATTTTAATTCTCAATAATATTAAAGAAATTAGTTGTCGCTTTTGTTTTATACTATTCGACTTATTAGGCCTAATAGGACGAAAGCCACAACATTCTAAAGTCCCTAATTTCCTAAGAATCAATTTAATAACTAACCAACAATTTAGTGAATAGCCAAGAGAATAAAATCTCACACCTTGACCCTACCAAGAGATTATTTTATTCCTAGTTGCCCCACATTCCCTTCCGAGAAGATTTTAGTGCATCTTTCACAAGTTAGAGTTCATTTGATGGAATGTGAGATTGGTGTGTGTTTTAATTTGAGTCAAGGACTTGTTTTTGAAGAGAGTTGTGCTTTGTAGAGATTGTAATTCAAGATCACATCAAACTATTTTTAATTGTGAGGACATGAATTGAAAGGTGTTTGGTGAGTTAGTGGACTTACCAATGATCTTGCACTTCTTGTCTTGATGATTAATCCTTGATTTTCAATTTGTGAGTTTAAAAGGCAAACTTTAAATTGTCAAGTCGCGGCTTGGACTCCCAACTTGCTCCCTTCCGGCCCTGGGCTGGCTACTCCGACCTTGCCTTTACGGATTGGCTGCTTCCAACCTGCCTTACGGATTGGCTGCTCTCGGCTACGTGGCCTCTCCCGATTGGTCGGGACCCTGCCTCGTCAGCTGCCGCGTGGCGGCTTCCGATTGGTCCCCCGAGGGCCTTCTGTTGACCTCTTTGAGTGACGACTGACCAACTATTTAGGTCGATGGCCTGGTTGGTAGTTTTGAACACTAAAACTGAATTGAAATTTTGGGTTACTAAGACTAAACTAATTAATCCTAAATGAAATTTTGGTTGCTAAGACTAAACTAATTTAATGGTTCAAGCTAATTAGGGGGTTTCTAGGGAGTGACTACGACTCTAAGTAATATCTCGGCTTTTTTGGTTTGTTGTTCTAACAAGAAAAACTACTGGATCGCGTAAATCAAATTGAAAAGAGTATACTTTGGATGGGAGTGTTTGTAGTGATGGTAGGTCCAAGCCTCCCAAATTCTTCCCCTTCAAATGTACTTGTAGTCCAGGGTTTGTTTAATTGGTTGTCTAATTCCTTGGTGGTAAGGGATAAAGCTTTGGTATCTTAAAATTCGAAATGCAAACAGTTATGGGTTCTCCGTGTGGTTCTACCCTTAGCTAACACGGAAACTTCTTTAGTATTCTAAGTATTTAGGCGCAGAAGGAGGTACACATGACAGTGTTTAACCGAACTTCCACTGGAAAATATTTAGAATGTCCAAAATTTTAGTACTTTAAAATCTGGAGACCAAAGGAGGTACACATGATAGTGCTTAAACCAAACTTTGGTACCAAATTCTTCAAGTTTTAGAGAAAAAGGCTTAGAAGACAAATTGAGGTTGGTCTAGATGACCGTGAAGAAGTGCGAACCTTTTGAAGGGGCCCTAAGCTTCCAAAGTTTCAAATAAACACGCAACAAGACTTGGCCAAGAATTTTGGTCCAAGCAGTGTTCCGACCATGTCGGTAGCACGGAAGAGAACAAAGTGTCGGTGCAAGAAATAAGAATGCCAAATGTGCGGTTGACTTTCTATGGAATCAACGTGGAATTTCGAAGAAATCCGAAATAATTTGGGTAACATCTAGGACACTCCTAGATTCTTAGTATAAGTTCTACGCGACCTTGCACTAGTCTAATTTTAGTAATTTGAAATTACTTTGCCCAATTGGACAATTTAATTCCCGACACCTGGGAATCTTCGACAATTGTTTAATTCTTGTTCGATCCTGGCATGCTACTACCCTTGGAACACCTTTTTGTAGTCTTCAATCTCCAATCCTCCCTCTTTCATCTTTGTGAAACTCCAATTCTCCAAGTCATTTGTAATTGTTTTACTTTTAAATTCAGTTTATCCCAAAATCGAATTTAGGCCTTGGTAAATCTTCTAGGCTCATAGCAGATTCTTTTGGCTTAGTCAATATGTCATGTGCATCCTTAAAAGGTTGGTTTTGCACAGATAGATAGGACTGATTAACCCCTAAAGTTCTTTGACTATGTTTTCACCAAAAAACCTCTAAATCTGCCATTTCTAACACAAGTACCAAATATTTGGAAAATACTGTTTTTGGACACATATAACCGTAGAATCTTGTAGTATTCAGGTTCGAAAAGACAAGGAAAAAATTTCAGAAATTTTTACTGCGTGGATTACAAGATATTAGTGTTTGAAGTTACAAAAATCCTTTTTTTATCACTGCGAAAATCCGGGCAGCTGCACTTTACAAGCTCACATTTGCATGAAAAAGAGTCCAAAATGGTAGTGCTTCTTTGGATTCATTCTCCAAGGCTAGTTGGCTACATGCTCAAAAAATTTCAAATCATTTGGAATTGGACAACATATAGAAAAAAAATAGTAAGTAAAAAGAAGTAGAGAATGATTCAAAATACTAAATTGTTAAAAATTTATTTGTGAAATTGAAACTTGACAATCCCAATGGTTCAAATGTTGTAATAAACAACCTACATCCAATGTTTTTATTTTTTTCCAAAAATATTAGAAATTGAGTAAAATAAAGGACTTCAAAGTTTATTTTAGAGTAAGAAATCTATAACTACCCGCAAATTGAAACTCTTTATAACTTTTGACTCATTAGTCCAAATGGAATGATTCAAAGCTTTCCATATATATATATATATATATATATATATATATATATATATATATATATATATATATATATATATATATATATATATATATATATATATATATATATAAATCTATTAAACCAATTTCAAATTTTTATTTTCTAGAAAAGTGATTTTTTCTGATCTACCCAAACTGCCCGAGTTGAGAAATAAACAACATATTATGTGATAACTTTTTAACCATGCCGTCAAAAGTTACAAAAATTGTTGGGCTTTAAAGATATTCCTCGTCCACACCTTCTATTAAAATTTGGTCCCAAAATATGGAAATCTCTAGTCACACGTACCTGCCCGAAATAGTTATGTTGCCAAAAAAGGCATGTTGGTCCTTTAGGGGTTAACTCTCATTTCTTTATTTCTCTCGGAACTACTAAATCTCCACACAACTTACTTCTGAGACTTAGAATGATACAAATTCCTAGAATTAGGAATTTTCCACCTTCTAAGTTGGTTTTCCACCATTTTGGTATAGATTGACACTAAAACTCCTTTAACACTCTTTTTATGTCTTTTTCTTGTATATTTTAGCTAGATTTCGCCATTTAATTGCAAAAAATGGACCCAGAGTTCTGAGTGCCATCTCGAGGGCTCACACTATTATGTTTGGAAACTCATATAATTCAATATGTATATAAGGATTTAAAAAAATTACATCAAAACTCACTTATTCTTTCTTTTTTCTATATTCCCTCAATTCTACTAAAAGCCTCTAAATAAGGTAGAATTATTGTTTCACAAAAAAATTCTGTTTCTTGGTTTTGACCATTTAAGAGCAAAAAGTCTCAATGTTACGAATATGGCCTTTTTAGTAAGTGTTTGTTATGTTGAATGATCTTATGGGGGCAACTAAACAATACATAAGCATTCCTTTAGATTTGCAAGTTTGGTCTTGTCCATATGAAGTCCATGTAATAATTGCTTCTTTAGACTCTAGTATTGGCAATGCGTTAAGTGACCATTTCAACACTATGAAAATTTGATCAAAATTTTGATTAGCATTAGATGAAATTTGAGGGCATTACAAGGCCGTTTCGGGTCTGTTTACAAAACAGCTCCCAATGCCGCTGGCCGTTGTTAGGCCGACTTTTATCAAAATTAAAATTTAAAAAAAAAATTGGGGTCTTAAAATATGAAAATAAGTCCGATTTTCTTTTTTGAAATAAATAAAATATTATGTGGCAGGATCACGACCATGTAGGATTCGAGTTCACAGGGCAGAAACTGCGTTCCCGCAGTCTGGGAACCCGCAATCTCCTAATGCCCTCAAATTTCATCTAATGGTTTCTTTATTGTGAATATTTAGGTTAGGAAAAATGTTTTAAAAATCCTAGTGTTGCCACCAACCTTTGAATGATTTAGAATGATAGAGTTTGCAACATTCACAAACTATGCTTACAAATCACTCTCTACATGTGAATTTGGGATGTTCAAATGATAGCACCTAAGTTACAAATTTTGCATAGATTTGAGGGATGGGTTACTTGTTCTTCAATGCATGTATTGCTAACACTACTATGACTAAAAATACAATTAATCCCTCAAGAATTTTTTTTTTAAAGGTTTTTAGTGGAATAGAGGGAGTACATTTTGGCAAAATTGCATCGAGTGGAGCATATTCAACTCCTAAGTCCCCTTACCTTACCTTACGCTGAGTTCAGTTTGAAATTCATTAACTTGAGTTCGGGGGACTTGAATTCCCAGGCGCAAAGACTACAGTGAAAGTTTGAACCTGAAATTACCACGTGGCGCAATAGAGTACTGCCATTGCGTCATCGGTCCCCCTTCGTCGAACCTTCTGCCCCCCTACCCGTTCGCGGACTTTTGCATTCAGTCATTCAGTGTCGCAAGCTTCCGTCACTCCTTCTCCGCCGGCAGTCCGGCACCTTCGTCTTCCTGGCAATTCGATCCACGGCCAACCGTGATCCCTCACACAATGCACCCAATCGTGCGTATGCCCAAACATTTCATGAAACTTCGAAAATTGTTCCATAATTGTTGCTGAAATGCTTCGAATTGAGTGCTGGACCAGTGCGAAGGAACCACGCATGTCAACAAGGGACCTGGTCAATGATCTCTCAGGGTTTGCAAAATACCGCGTCAGTCTTCCTTCACTGTCTCGCTCACTTTGGGACTTCAGTTAAAGCTTAGACTTCGCTGCGGCCGGCAGGTTCACCGAAATTTGAGGTATGGCGGGACTGGTTGGGGTGGTGGGGTTGAGACCAAGTTAGGGTGCGATGTGGGGTTGTGGTAGAGTTATCAATTGCAAGATTGGGTTTGCGGAAACTATATGTAATTGCCGGTTTGTTACTTTTCTCGGAGTGGGGTTTGGCATGGGGTTAAAGACTGAATTTTGGATCGGGCCGCCGACCAAGCTTCGGAGGGCGGTACAGTGGGTTTGAGGGTAGAGTGGAAGATTCTAGAAGGATCAGGATGTGGGAAGGATTGGTGGGGGCTTTCAAGTAGGGTATCTTGGATTGCAACTGATCTTTGCTGGAGTTCTGAGCGTGTTGTATCTTTGGTGTTGCAGTTATTCAGGGTTGGATTTTTTATGAATTGGAGGCGAGCTTTTGAGTTCGGAGATTTTGGCGTGGAATTCGTGGTTTTTGGTTTCTGGTTGTAGCAATTTTTTGTTGGCAAGATGAAGTGGTTGGATAAATTACTTGGGGATTCGGGATCAAGTCACTATCGCTATGATCAAGGCGACGAGTATCCTAGACACGATACCATTCCGCGGCAGACCTCAGGAGGCTGGAATGGTCCCAATATATTTGATGTAAGTTGATAAAGCTCTAGTACAAAAACTCTACCAAAGCCAATATATTTGTTGTAGTCTTCAAGAATTTTTTTGAATTGTGCTAGAGATTGGAAAGGGCGGAGGGTTTTGCAAGTGGTGAAAAGGTTTTGGCAAATTAGAAAAGATGGGGAGAAGAAGAGAGAAGCTCAGAATTAAAGATTGTATATTTGATGTTGTTGGAGAGAACAGATATTTTGTTTTTGTTTTGTTGGAGAGTATGCTTGTACTCATATATGCAGCTTTGGGAACATGGATTGGTCGATTCATGGTACACAACTCGTTGTTCACTGATGCTGTTTTGCAGGATGGAAGACGCAATGGTGAAGGGAATTCTTATGCCCATGACAGGCATGGGTATGACAGGCCTCACCTGTATGATACCAGGCCCATGTATAATAACAGACCGCCTTATGGCCGTGGCGGTCCTTCAACTGAAGAGGATGATCGAGCCTTTGCTCTTGCTCTGCAAGAAGAAGAACGGCATAGTGAGTACATCCCTTTTGAATTTTTGAATTTTTTGGATTTTCTGTTACGGCACTGCTTTGTTTAGCATTGCTTTACATATGCTCAGTTGGATCCGTTTTGGTAGCTCCTTTTAATTGTTCTCTTCCCCCCTCTTTCATACATGTGAATCAATTTCTTATATCGGTAGATTATGATGGGGATTATGTTGCTGATTTCTATTTCAATTTGTCTTATAGACGCTTTGTTATTCTAGAAGTTTGCCGTCTGAAGCTGCGCACTTTCCAATAGATGAAAACGTTTCCTTGGCAGCGAGACTGACCGGTCTCTGCATATCACCTTCATTCCACCATAGCGATGGAATTTCTTACATCCTCTTGGGGGCACCTTGGTGTAGAATATGCGATTAGTATCACGAGTCTTTTTGCATCTTAAAGGACTTAGAAGCCTAAATTAGGCCACATTTGTTTTTAGCTATATTGAGTAGGCCATATGGGAATTTTTTTTCAGTCAAATTTTCTTTCATTTCTCACCTACGCGTGCTATTTTTCTCATTGACTCTAGTGATAGAAAATGTGACTCCGTTTGAATTTTATTTTTCACATCGAATTGATTGTTTCTAAACCTTGAGCCCTCAGGGGTTAAACCAAGTCTAATACGCCCATGGAAGTGCTAGTTTTAATAGAGTTGTGTTCATTTACCAGGAAGACAAGGTCATCATGCGAACTACGTTGACGACGACGAGCAACTGGCAAAAGCAATGCAAGAGAGTTTGAATTTCCAGCACCGTGACCCACGGAGGACACCTGATTACCCTCCGGCCTATCCCGCGCCATCTCGGTACGCTTGATGAGTCGACTGATTTGATATTTTGAAACCTTTGTCTAGACAGACTGTTGGTCATGTGTTAACTAAACACTTGTAATTTCGTTGTTCTTCGTTGTTATCGTCCCTTCTGATTCAATTTTGGCTGAGTATGTGTACCAATGTATTTCAAATCATACATAATGTGTGCTGCAGGTCAGGCGGAGTTTCTAATTGCGCTGGGTGTAATGAGTCACTTGGTTATGGGCGCTTCTTGAGTTGCTTGGGCAAAAACTGGCACCCAAACTGCTTCTGTTGTAAACTATGCACCAAGCCTATTGCTGATCGTGAGGTTCGTACTTGTGGATCCTGTCTCGTGCATTAAATCCTGATCTTATCGAAGTCATTACAGTTTGACATACATTGAACTCCTAATAGTCCAAATGGAAAAGAAAGTCTTCTTCCACATCTATTGGAGATGAAATGAGTCATTTTGGACGATTCAAGGAAGTTAGCAATATGTATCAATAGAAACAAGAAATCGAGGCCTTCATTGTTGAACAACGGAAAAATGTTTTTGGAAGTGACTATTGTCGACAGTCGACTTGCAAAGTGAACTGTTTATTTTTAACTTGGGCAATATGATAAAGGGGTTAAGCTTTTGTGATAGAGGCGATAAAACAGGAAGTTTGGTAGGGATGCGAAGGTGTGATCACCCTCCTGACTGGTTTCTTCTGGGCTCAGTTCTCAGTTCAGGGGAGTGAAGCTTATCACCGGGAATGTTACAAGGAGCTTTTCCATCCCAAGTGCGAAGTGTGCATGGATTTCGTAAGTGCCTCTTACATGCGGATGTACTAGACATTGTACTTTGATGTTCCGATTTTAAGTAGCTCCAGTGTGATGCTGATGGGGTATTTGTGTTGATCTTTGAGGCAATGACGGGGTACACCGTTTGTTCTACATAGTGTGTGGTACGCATTTTGTAGGCCTATGATGCACTATGAACACCATGTGTTTGTGTAATAATCGATGAATACCGTTTATTGAGCTTTGGTTCTTGTGTTATCCACTTGTTCCTTGAGTGACCATTTACTCAAAAGCTTCTTGACAGGGGTACATAGTTTAAAAATATTATTCTTTTACTCTATGGCTTAGTATTTCAGTGTACATGAATCATGGAGCACACTAAATAGAATTAAATTTTGGAGTCAGGTTTGTTCCTCAGTGGTCCAGCCTTTTTGTCAGATGCAACATTGTTCTCTGACTCTCTTTTGGTTGCACAGATTCCAACGAATCCAGCTGGACTTATTGAATACCGATCGCATCCATTCTGGAATCAGAAGTATTGTCCCAAACACGAGAGAGACGGCACACCTCGTTGCTGTAGTTGCGATCGCATTGAGGTTAGCCTTCAACTATTTGTCATTCAAGTGTATCACACAGGATACTCTTGATTTGCCGGTTTTAATTGTCCCTTTTAAGTCCACGTTTGATGTTTTCGTAATGCGAAAGTATTTTCCGAGATAGGTTATGAAAGAGTAGGAACCATCTAATGGTCCGCATAATCTTATGACGTACCCACAGAGATTCACGAAATAGAAATCAGAAAGAATTTGGAACGAGGAGAAGGAATTTAATCACGTCTCAAAATCTTATGATGGCAAACAAAAAACTTGGTACAAAACTTGAGGAATCGGTTTCTGTTTCTCCCTGCGTTCTTGTGAGTGATTTCTATTTTTAATAACGGTAAGTTGGTAACACCTAGTCTGTTGAATATGATATGAAATCACGTAAGACCCCGTCCATCATCTCATACTGTTGGGTGCAATAATCATGACTTCTGATGAGGAAATTTTTGTGATACTTAATCAACCAAGGCTTGTTAAGAGTCTGTTTGTACACTTTAGTTCACATCGGCACAAACTGTACCAACGTGAGAGTTTCGGAGTCTGTCTGTTCCATTTTTTCAAGCTATTTTTGACAGTAAGTTAAATTACTTAACGAGTGTGCATGTCGAATACAGACTGGAGGTCGAGGAACATACGAGGCACTACATGATGGCCGTAAGGTCTGTCTGGAATGTTTGGACACTATAGTTGTGGATACCAAGGACTGCCAACCTTTGTACCGAGAAATTTTGAAGTTCTACAAGGATATGTTAATGCCAATCGAGCAGGAGATTCCCATGCTTTTGGTGGAACGACAAGCTCTCAATGCAGCTCGGGACAACGAGAAAGATGTAACGAGAGAATTTGCTCCTTTCTATTCTTATGATATTTCTTTGCACTTGATTAAGGTCTTAGTATACATTACCTGAACTCGACTTCCAGTCCCTTCAAGTCTAGATTTTCAGGTCTCACTCCAGTTATCATTACTGATATATTCACCATGCTTTGTGGATATTTTATATTCTGTTATAAAATTTTGCGGTTAGTAGGATGCGAGCTATTTTGGAGATGTGAATGGAAAAGTGATTCGGTTGCATTTTCTTCTGTGGCAGGGGCACTCTCATACAGCGGAAACACGAGGGTTATGCCTTTCAGAGGAACAAACTATTACTACGGTGTTTGGGGGGAAGTCGAGGAATCCAATGAGGAACATGCGAACAGAAAATCAGAAACTCACTCGTCACTGTGAAGTTACCGCTATACTGGTTCTCTATGGGCTTCCGAGGTAAATCTTGTTTTTTTGTTGTTGTGAAGATCTATCTTGATTGTGTGCCTTATTAGTCATTTTTTCTACTGTTTAATGATGCATTAGCCTGTTAGTCTTGAGCTAAAAGTGCCGCTTCCATTTAGATTTAATCATCTAGGAGGCTTCATGGAAGGTAACTAATAGAAAGTAATCATTCCCTTCGTTTTTAAATTGTGGAAATATGTATTGAAAGCTACTAAGGTAACTACACCCAAGTACGTCTGAGTAAGCAATCGAGCATTGATATATTATTCAATTGCCTTGTTTTTGTTGGAAATCAAAAGAGTATTCTAGATTCTCTTCTAAAACATTTTTTGGACAAGGTAGGAATAAAGTCCGAAGTGCTGAAATCAAGTGGCACACAAAAGCGACCCTATGATCTCGTGAATAGAAGTTGCACATTTTAGACAAGAATTTACTGGGGTTGGTTTCGAGCTAGGTGCAGCTACCTTGTAACCGACTGATAGCTTCCAAAGTGGACTTTCTATCATAACTTTGGCAGTAGGGACTTTCATTGATGAGCCTTTGTTTGGGTTTGTGCAGGCTGCTCACAGGGTCCATCTTGGCTCATGAACTGATGCATGCATGGCTGCGTCTTCAAGGTAAAGAACACAACAATCCAGTCTCAGAACACAGTAGCATTTGAACCCCAATTTTCGAAGCTGATTTCACCAATTGAGCTGTTATTGTGGCAACTGTATTTATGATACCGTTTTTTTGTTTTTACAGGAACTTTCCCACACATGCGCCCAGAAGTGGAAGAGGGCATCTGTCAAGTCATGTCACATATATGGCTGACGAAGGAGCTCAATAAACTGACTGGCACCAGCTCGTCCTCCTCATCTTCATCAAGCAGCAGGCCGAATAGCAACGGGGCTGCTCTTGAAATTCGTCTTGCGGAATTCTATCTGCACCAAATCTCGACGGATTCATCCCCGATTTACGGAGGCGGGTACCGACATGGATTTGCTGCAGTGCAAGAGTTTGGGCTTGCACGTGTGCTGGAGCATCTCCGGCTAACTGCAAACTTTCCTTGAGAGTTGCAATGTCATGAATGCAGCACTTGATAAGCTCAACTTCTCGAGCTCTCACATTGTCTGGAGTGTTTGCTGTGGAGCCTTGTGACACCCCAATGAGGCCCTTCAGCTACTGTAAAATAATACCTTCTGAGGGCATGCATTAGAGCTATCCTTTCATTTATAGTGGTACAAATTCGGAGATTTCCTTTGCAGACTTTGACTGACACAGGATCAATAACCCTCCTTTTGCCCGACTTTTAAGGATAGCTCTATTGCTGCAAACTGAGTTTGGATCTGGACTTGTAGAGCTTCTTCAAGTGTAGGATGTGATCTCTTCAAACATTCTTGTGATCCCTGCAGCTCAGCAGAGCGATCACCAGTTGTGTAAGATGATATCAACATGAAATTGAGCATTTTCACCTATTTGAGATGTGGAGCAAGAACCTTGTGATGGGCGAACGACATGAGCTATTTGTCTTACACTTTATGTGTTTCTTGCGCTTGAATTGTAATGTATCATACTTTTGTGTTGAATAGTTTATTTGAAATTCAACTATGCCAAACAAGATTTTCAGTTTTGAAATTCCAAAAAAAATTTAACACTTTGGAATGCCAATAATTTATGAAGAGATAAAAATACCTAGAATAATATTCTCTTTGTTTCTTGGATATTGTATACAAATCTACCATATCAAATTCAAACTTGCTTCAAATTTTGTTCAAGTATTTTCTAAAACCAAACTTGCATAAGGATAATTCAACTAGTATATACAAGCTTTTATAATTATATATTTATTATTGTCTTTTCTATTGTTGAACAAATGTTTTCACATATTTAGAGACTAACATACAAAATTTTGAAATAGTGAATAATTAAATTAAATTTGAATTTATTTTGGAATTCAATTTCAATTTGCTAAGTTGTAAAGATTTTAGAATTGTTGTATATCTATTGAAAGATTCTCAATACCATATATTTTGTAACTTTTTATATAAGGAATACAAAATTTGAATGAAATCTACTTTTAGAGTTATTTGAAGTCCATTGTGTATACATTCATGACACTTTTTCTTACCATGAATAGATCAAAGTTCCTTTTTTAGCTGTGGATTTTAATTAGTGTTGAAGAATAATTTATCACACCAAATTTTTGAGCCCCAACAAGAAAAAACAAAAAACAAAAAAATTATATTAATACTTCAAATAATTTGCTTCTCGAAAAGTACATTCATCTTGGTCCTTTCTCTACTTATTAGTATGGTTAGATCTTCAAAATACATCACAATTTGATATTTTTTCCATGTCTAGCTTAGGGATAGAAAATGTTTACCACCTTGAAAATCAACCACGGTCCTTAATGGATTAAAAATGCTTATCCAATGTTTGGATAGTTAAGTATGCAAAAGTAAAAAATGAACAATGCTATGACTTTGCAACCTAAATGGGGTGATTGGCAAGCCATTACAATTAGAACTTGAAGTTGTTATTTTTCATACTCATCCTCACACTTATTTTATAGTCTTTTCAATATACTAATTTCAACACTAAAGTGTCAAAAACTAAGATTGTTTTGAGATTTTTTAGAACATTAGTGTTGAAAAGCTATAAAAATATAATATCCTTTTTTTTCTAGTATATATTCACTATAGAAGTGGATCCAATTGAATAAAAACTTCCAAAGTCTTTTTTTTGTTACCAATTCTCTCAAGACAAAGTTGAAAAAGGCCTAGCTTGTCTTTTAATATAAAAATATCCAAATGCACTAGTGAACCAAAGTACCATCTTCATTAGATATATATTCAATTAATCAATATCTACCTCCATTCAGAAAAGAGACTTGCCCCCTAAAGGACCAACCTCCTAAATTTGGCAACATAGCAATTTGGGGCACGTACATGAAATTTGGGATTTCCATCTTTGAGGCCCAAATTTTAATAGAAGGTGGGGACAAGGAAAATCTTTCATGTGCACTAAAAATCATGGCATTTGGAAATATGAGTCAAAAGTTATGGCTTGGTATATTACTTTTTTTCATAAATGGGTAGTTCAGGTAAATTTTTAAAAATCACTTTTTTTTAAAACTAAAATTTGAAATTGGTTTCCTTCATTTATGCATTGATGGAAAGCATTGAATCATTCCATTTTGATCAATAAGTCAAAAGTTATAAGGAGTTTTTGTTTGCAAGGCAACTATGGATTCCCTACTCTAAAATAAACTTTGAAGTCCTTTATATTACTCAAATTTCAATATTTCTTGAAAAAAAATAAAATCATAAGATGTAGATTGTTTATTACAACATTGCAACCAATGAGATTGACATTTTTTAATCCCATAAATAAATTCTTAATAATTTTGTATTTTGAATCATTTGCTACTTCTTTCTACTTACTACTTTTTTCCTATATGTTGTACAATTCCAAATATTTTGAAATTTTTTAGGCAAGTTCCGTACTTTGTCTCATCAATGAATCAAAGAAGCATAACCGTTGTGGACCATTTTTCATATGATTGTCGCCTTTGAAGTGCAATTGCCCTATTTTTTGCCCCATCTTTTTCAGAAGGTGACAATCATATGAAAATGGTCCAAAACAGTTGTGGTTCTTTCAGTTGGATTCATTGATGAGACCAAGTAGGGTATTTGCCCAATAAATTTCAAAACATTTGGGACAGAAAACAGGAGACTGAGGGAGACTGGCGAGCTCCAAGCCCTAAAACAGCGAATCTTCGGATTTCTGCTGCTCTGCTTCTCCATCGCATCACATTCCATTTCCTCCATCTGCAGTTCCTCAGTTTCTGCACCTCGATTGATCGATCCCTTGGTCGCCATACACCTACAGGTACCCAGCATATCGTCTCCACTCACTCAACGCAAATTCTCTCTGTTTTAGGTAACATTTCGCCATTCCATTTTCATTCCAATTTCCAATCTGTTGAATGCTTTTGACGAAATCGCTGTAGATCCAGGCGGAGGTCGTTCGACACCATGAGCGGCGCGCAGCGTAGTAGCATGCACTACGCGCGTGCTCTGCTGAGAGCCTTTCAGAAGGTGGAGCCCTCTCGCCTGGGACCTCGCAGTGGCGGTAGTGGTGCTGCGCCTTCCGTGAAGTCTGTGCAAGGAGCTACTCGACTTCAGAGACTGCGAGATTCGGATCTGCATTCTGTCGACTCGTTTCAGAAGGTTAGGGAGATTACTTGAAATGGCATGTTTTCGGAGACTTTGGGGAGGGTTTAAGAAGAATGCTCGATTATGAAAATAAGTTGTCATTGTTTCGGTCGCGAATAATCATAGGCAGTTGCATGTTTCTCTCGCAAGCGTTTCTTTCGTACTGGCAGTGCTTGTGCTCTGCAGTCCTGATTCGGAAGGCTGATTTAGGGTTTTCCATGCATTACGCCGACTCGATTGAAAAGGTAGAGAGATCGCGCAAAATGACTTGTTTTGAGTGTGTTTGAAAGTGTTTAAGAAGAATGTACGCTCTGAAGAAAAATTGTATTCTCGTCGCTAATGGTCATAGGCAGTTGCATGTTCTCTCGCGAGTGTTTCTTTCGTACTGGCAGGGCTTGTGCTCTGCAGTCCTGATAGGGAAGTCTGATTTAGGGTTTCCATGCATTCTACCGACTCGTTGCAGAAGGCAGGGGCGTCCAAAATAGCGTGTTTCAAGAATTTTGATAGGGTTTAAGAATATTGCTGGATTTTGAGAAAAAGTTATATCTTATTGTCATAAATAATCATGGGCAGTCACGTATTCTCTCGAGCGTTTTATTTGTATCGGCAAAACTTGTAGTCCTCATACGAAAGTATGATTTAGGGTTTTCTTCCATTTTTCATTTTTCATTTTTCATCAGTTACTCGATTAACGTAGAGACACCTAAAATTGCCTCTTTGGTGTTGAGCGTACTTAGTATACTGGTCTAAATTTTATATATTATTGTTTGAGAATGAATGAGATTTCCAACGCACTCAAAGAATGCATCATTAAGATATTTTATGCGAAGTTCAAAGTCTTAACGTATTGGCAGATGACCTAAAGCTGACACTTAACAGATGCTGAGGTGTATCTACATCCTCTTAATCAACATGTGCCAGTTGTCCAAGATTTTAGGGTTGCGACTTCGGATGTCCATCCCTTTTGTGGTCGATAAAAACCATTAGTTTGAGAAGGTTGCAAATTTTAATGCGATAGAGTTAATGCGTGTGTTGAAGTAGAAATATTTTTCGTGGTGCATTGCCGAAATTTCTCTGATATGAAGAATTGGGAATCCGGTTGTGTTGCTCGCAGTCGAGATGGACATCCGCAGCTTGCCCACTTCCTCATGCCGCTCCCTCATTCGGCTCGTGTCCGAGCATTCATGCTGCCAGTTTTTCTCCTGCAGCTTCACCCGAAGTAAGCGGTAAACCTGGTGCACCAGGAACTTCATCGGATGATGCAACGACGGTGGCCAGCTCAGAGGAGAAAGACGAGCCCATCCAACCACCTTTTACTGCTGACGAGAAAGGTGGCACAGGTCAGTTTGATCGCAATCACAGAGTCTACTGCGAGATTTTTTTTTTCTTCTGGGAACATGTGGACCATCAAATTGCAGTTTAAATAGGTTTTAATGGTACGCAAAGTACACCTTACATTGAAATAGAATAGTGTTGTTCAGCATTCACCACATATCGTAGGCAGTAAAGATGTGAACCTTATGAGGCCCTGGTCATATTCATCGGCAGGAGATTCGCAGTATTGATTACTGTATGGAATTTGATCCTGAAAGCCACAATTTTTTTACCCCACTATGTCACTGAGGTTGTGGGCTAAACATTCAGTTCAACGCTTTAGCAACTACAAGAACATTATGAATTATTAGAATTAAGTTCTTTCATATTTTTTTGACACTCCAATAATATTCTATGAATTTTGAAATTTAATTCGTAGGGAATCTAATGTTTTCAATAGTATATCCCTTCGTTTGATATTTTCAAAGTATCTTCTGTGGTTCAACTCCCATTTGTTGCTGCAGAGATTTCTATTTGCATTGATTACTTCTGAAAGCTCGTGACGGTTTGAAAATTGTGCTTCGTTTTATCTAGGTGTTGCATTTTGGATAGTGTCTCGTTTAGGTATACTATTTTTATGATGTTACCAAGAACCGTTTATGCGCTCTAAATCTGCTTCCAGCTTCAGAAGATATATTATACAGCGTGTCATGCTGTTGAAATGTTACAGAACAACGATCTACGATATTTGTTTTGAAGTTCTATGTTCTGGTTTTTGATCTAACTCTGCTTTTTTATCTTCTCGCTTGGCATTTTGTTATTATTCAAATGGCGTGCTGAGGAAATTCTCATTGTGGCTCAGGTGTTAAACAGGACATAAAAGCACGTGAGGACTTGGTCAAAGAGAATGAAGATCTTTTAGGGTTACTGGGTGAACGAGAGGCTCTTCTAGAAGAGAAAGAACGAGCTTTAACGGATGCAAAGGACAAGCTTCTACGTAGTTACGCTGAAATGGAAAATCTTAGGGATCGCACTAGACGGGAGGCGGAGTTGACCCGAAAGTATTCCATTCAGGTACATCAATGTTCTCTGGGAGTATTCCAAAGGTTGGGCGCCAAGCTAGTTTTAGTTTTGTCAGTAAGCATTCTATTAACCTCCGTAACGGAATTGAAAACTTGCAGGATTTTGCTAAAAGTCTATTGGATGTCGCTGATAACCTTGGACGTGCTTTGGAGATTGTCCAAAAATCTACATCCGCTGCCGACGACGCGGAGGCCAACGCTAAACTTCTGAAGTCTTTGCTCGAAGGTGTCGATATGACAGACAAACAGCTTATGAAGGTGTGCCCTTTTTGCTCATTGTCTGATGCTTAAATACCAAGCATCACTGAATACTGGATTGCAAGTAGTCTGAGATTGAAGTCACATTGTTTAAATTTTTACAATTTTTTCGCTTGGCCTGGCATGAAATCATTTCCGTTTGTCACAGGTTTTTGAGAAGCACGGGTTGCAGCGATTCAATCCTGAAGGTGAACCTTTTAATCCGAATGAACATCAAGCTGTGTACGAAGTCGATGATGACTCGAAACCAGAGGGCGCCGTCGCTGTGGTCTTAAAGGTATCTATTTCCTCTGAAACAATAGTGGTTTGCATTTTGGTCAATTATTGAAGAAATTAACGCATTGATACTCAATTTCATTCATTTCTGCAGTGTGTCGAGGATAATTAAACAGTGTCATCCCTTCTTAGGATGAAGATCATTTTCTCAGGGAGTTGGTATAATATTTTTTTTCGCTTTGAAAGCCTGATCGTTCGCTAACTCTGGGTTTTGTGCACTCATGTGTAGACTGGATATAAGCTGCATGACCGTGTCATACGGCCTGCTGTTGTTGGGGTTGTTAAGGGGAAGGGTGAATAGGGCTCCCTGAATTGAAAAAACTTCAGTTACAGTTCCTACTGTACTTGAGGCCGGCTCAGAATTAGTGGGTACTTTGAGAATTGGTCCACTTTGCTTCGTCTAATCGATGACCATATTGGCAACTTGAGGAGCATTTGCTGATACGAGTTATTAGTTGAGTGTAGTGATTAGTGGAGACGGGGCTCAACATTTTGTGGTTCCTATCCCACATTCATTGACCCTGAGTAGACTAGTTTAAAGACGCAGTTTTAGCAATGGCAAACGTGAATCCCGGGTAGTCTCTGCTCCCCCTTAAAGGGTGCGACACTTGGGGTACAAAATCATCAATTCTTTATCAACCGAGGCGTGAATGACACTGAGGCATTTTCAGATTTTCTGAGTGTAACAAACTAACCACTTTATGATATAATTTGAAATGGTTTCCAGTATCTAGAATGCCAGCCCCGTCTTACTGTTTAAATAAGATTGCATAGATATTTGCAGTTGCAGTGACAGTTTTTAGATTTTTGGGATCCCGTATGCAAACTTTGCATGAGGTTTACGACCTACTTGATAATCTCTACAGCGGGTAATTCAACTCTGTTGAAATCAAACAGCCGATGATTTGGAGAGCTACACAATCGCCTTCTCTAATATCACGTCTTCTGATTTCGCACCAAACCCTCCAATGCATTTATGGATGAGATCATATGCCTAATACATGACATAAGATTTCCAGAATTTTTTGTGGAATTTTTTTGAAAATTACCATTAATTTTTTAAGAGAAAGTGAATTAAATTCACATCTGTGCTAGAGGCTGCGGTCACCGGATACCGATCTCGTGCTCATTCTTTTGTCCCATCACCGTGCCCTCGCCCCGTGCTTTCATTCTTCTTTCACGATCCTTCGTTCATGCCATACAAAGTTACAAACTCGTCGTCGAAATCCCCGAAGCTCGCCTCCGTTGCAGCATTCGTCTGGCGATGGTGATTGCAGCTTCAATAATGGAGCCTTCCACGAGGCTCAAGAATCGCTACTGGGTCCTCCGACACGGTCGCAGCGTCCCCAACGAAGCCGGCCTCATCGTCTCTCACATGGTCTCTCCGCCCGATTCGCCCTGCCCTTTGCAAACCTCTTTCCATTTAATTGAAACAATTTGCGCTGGAAATCACGTACATTGCTTGGATCTTACTTTTATGGGTTTGAGATACAGAAACTCCTGTGTCCAAGATATCGCAATTCTGAAAGATGTGTGATTTATTAGAACAATTGGAATTCTCCAAGTCTAAGCAAAGTTGCTCGGCTATGGTGGCAGAGTAATGGGGTTCTGCCAATTTACGGACTAGCGCCTTCGGGATTTCTCCAAGCAGAAGGAGCAGGGGCACTCTTCTTGAAGGTGAGTTAATGGCGAATTCCTCTCTTAATGGCATCTGATTCTTTGCATTTCAGAGGGGTATTGGCATCCAAGGAATTGAAGATTTGAGGTTTGCATAGTTGCTTTGGCGAACTGAAGACTCTGAATTCATACTGAATGTGGCTGTGGTGTGAATGATTTTAAGAAATTGGCAGAAGGTTGGAGGAGTTTGATTCTTAGTCTAAGAGCTGTTATTTTGCAACGAGCAGGAACTGGAGGTGGAGGGCATCCCACTCGACCATGTCCGAATTTTTGCTTCACCTTTCAGGAGAACATTGGAGACTGCGGAGACTGTGGTTAATTCATTGCATATGGGTGCTTCTGCAAAACCTTCAATTAAGGTGTAATTCTTCGCATTATCTAAGTGATCTTCTTTTCCAATCACTACTGTAGTAGAAAATCTATCGTCAGAGCTTTCCTAGCTTTGTTACAATTGGCAAGGTTTATGCTTGAAATTATGTTTAAGGTGTGTTACAAAGCTTACGGTTGACATTGACTTAAAAGTGACGTAACAAGTAGCAGGGTTGAATGTGACTAGAGTTTCTACAGCATTTTTTGGGGAAGGTGGGGTTTATTAGTGAGTGAAATATCTTGCTCTGAGGTTTCTAAAATTTGAATTGTAGGCGATTAATTTTTACTCAACCGTGCGTTTATGTTTCTGGAGCAGTTTCTTGATGGATTGAGGGAGCGGTACTTCGGAGCTCCTCTGGAACTTAAGAGTCATGAGCATGTGAGTACGTGGCCTAAAATTAGGTTTTCGTGTCTTAGTGGTTGAACTTGTTTTCGTTTCACGTGTTGGGTTGATTTTCGAGTTCTTTGCATCTTCTCTTGGATGTAGAATTTTCTTCTATCAGAAAATAACCAACTGAGTGATCTATGCTTGTATTAGTATCCAGAAATATGGGCCATTGATGCTATCGACCCAATGGTTGGACCGGAAGGAGGAGAAAGTGTGGCTGATGTTGCAATTCGAGTATCAGAAGCTATAGTGCAGATGGAGGCTGATGTGCAAGGGTTCGTCTTTTTATAATTTCCCTTTTCACGCTTGGAGCCATATCAATACACTCTTACTTTCATCTTTTTGTTAATGTTTTGGGCCTCCTGGTTACGTATGAAAGAGCAAAATAGTTTGTGGTAAGCTATTGGTAATATTCCTGAATCGGCGAGAAATTTGTGCGCAGGTGTGGGGTTTTGGTGGTCAGTCACGGTGATACGCTTCAGATCTTGCAAACAGTTGTGCATTCAGCTTTGTCTCAAATGTCGAGTGCAGGCGATGGGACTCTCGCTTCTCATTTGGCTGATGCCATCACCAGACCTGTTCTGTCACGGCACCGCGAATATGCACTGCTTACTGGAGAGCTTTGTCGACTCGCTTAACTGTCTTTACTGGCGGATGTCACACCTCACTTGTCAATTGACAAGAGGTATTGAACTTCCTTTAGAAATAATGAAAACTGAGCTAAGAACAGGAACCCAAATTCTTTTTGTGCACAATATTGAGTTCATGTAAGGTTTGCTAATGTTAGAATTACTAATTTCCTTTCGTCCAGTCCTTGGTCAGCATGTTTGCTCTTGTGATAGTGATTGCATGCTTGACAATGAAATAAATTGCTTCATAAGTGAGGTAGTTCTTCAATGTTTTAGTGCTCTAGATTGTTATTTGTGCTTCAGTGAAAAGAGTGCAAGTTGTATACTATAGAATGTCATGAGAGGATATTGTTGAAGATTTTATGTCTAAAGATGAAAGAAAATGATCCGGATCAATACTTTACTGGCATGGATTGTGTCTAGTTTTATTAGGTATTCAGGTACAGTCAGCTAAGCAGGGTTTAATGTTGAGAGATGAGAACATTGTATTAATGCATGATGCTTGATGAGATGGGATAAATATCACTGATTTGGAATCTTGATTCCTGCATTGTCTTTTGACATGTTTTATAATATCCTTGCCTTGACCTTGATGCAGCTTCAAAGGATCTACTATGTCTTTTTGAATTGGCATAAGAATGATCTAGTCATTCTTGGAAGCATTTATTCGTGAGGTACCGTTGTTCTGAAGACGGCCTAAAGCCAACTTAGCCCAGGGTACATTCCAGGTGAAACCATCAACATTTGCATGTTCCTCTTGGCAAATTAGCTGCATTGAACAGAAATTCTTCCATGTTCTATGAATTTCTGAAAACACATGAAGTTTGAATTTTATTTTTTTCTTGACATGCAAGAGAGTCAGAAAGGTTATGTACATCTGGACAATACCCAAGATCTACTCAAATTTTGATATTCATATCTTGGTAATTAACTACTTGCTCACTTCACTGTGCTGTTGGAAAATGAATTAGTTTCAGAATAGTCCACCTGCTGGACTTTCAGCTTGCTTGTTTCTTGGATCATTGTTTGGCCTGGAATTCATAATAACCTACTCAAGTTCAAATTCTTTAAAAAAAACTTGTTCCATTTCTTGCTTAACAAATTTGGGGTAACCAATGGGACGACTGTGATGGTAGTCTCTCTTTAAGGATTTTTAACGTTTTTTCTGTCCTCACATCCTCCCTTTTAGGTTTGTCTTGACAATTATATGCCTGTGATATCCTTGATCTGGTGAAAAACATTAATCATCATAAATCATATGCGGTTATGGAGAGGCTTGTTTTTTTGGTATTCTCCAAAGTTACCTCGACATAACAAAATTCACCTGTCCATTACCTGAGTCTATCAGAGGTAGGAATTAATCAATATTCTCTCAAGTCTATCTCGTTTGGACTAATGATCTCCAAACAGTGCATGAGCAAGTTCATTGTCATTGTGTAGCGTTTGTACTAAGCTTACTCAACCCTGAGTCAAATTAGTTCACATGGCTCAAGTCTATCATCTTGAAGACATAATGCAGTAGTACTTGAATTTTAACCTCTAAAATTTTGTAATGGTGTGAGGTCAAAAACGTCTTCAAGTTGTTTCATCCAAAGTAGACCAAATGTGAAAACTTATTGTAGTAGTACTTGAATTTAACCTCTAAAATTTTGTATTGTTGTGAGACCAAAAATGTCGTCAAGTTGTTTCATCCAAAGTAGACTAAATTCAAAGTACTTGGTTAGATTTGCACAAAATTGACTTTGAATGAATGTTCTCAAAAATTAGACACAAGGTGTGTGGACATGTACTACTTTTGTGGCAATTTAATAATATTTCAATTAGGCAACTAGATCATAGGTTATATTGGTTGAAATGAATCAAGTAATTTGGCCATTTGGGGACTTTTTGCTAAAATCCTTGGCCCTTTCTCAACCAAGTCTTTGAAATTTGGCATATATGTAACTAACATGATACAATAAGAAAATCACTATTTTAGTACAAAATATTGCTTGAAGTGAGTGAAACTTTACTATCTTTGTTAGGCAATTTCAAAAATAAAATACTCTCTTTAAACTTTATACAAAATAATCTTGTAATTTGTACAATGAAGTTTCTCAAAGTTCTTTCTACGCATTCTATATATGTGGCTCTATGTATGTTTGAATTTTCTTTTAACCCCTAAAGGTCAGAGACTATGTCTTCATCAAAAACACACTAAAACTGCCATCTCTATTACAAGCACCAAATTTTTTTTTAAACATTTTTTGACACATGTAATCATAGGATCTTCTAGTACACTAGTGTCAAAAGATGTGGAAAAAAATTCAGAAATTTCCACCGTGTAGATTGCAAGATATTAGCACTTGAATTGAAAAAAAAACTTTTTTTGTCCCTGCAAAAAATCGGGCAGTTGCACTTCATAAGGTCACATTTCTATGAAAAAGTGCCCAAAATAGTGGTGCTTCTTTGGATTCATTCTTCATGGCAAGTTGGCTACATGCTCAAAAAAATTCGCATCATTTGGAATTGTACAACATATAGGAAAAAATTAATGAGTAGAAAGAGTAGAGAGTGATACAAAGTACTAAATTGTTACAATTTTATTATAGAATCAAAAAAGGCCAATCCCCAATGGTTGTAATGTTGTGACAAACAATCAACATCCAAAATTTTAATTTTTTTTCAAAAATATTTAAAATTGAGAAAAATAAAGGCTTCCAAAGTTTATTTTAGAATAGAGAATCCATAACTGCCCGCAAACTAAATCTCTTCATAAGTTTCATCTCATAAATCAAAATGGATTGATTCAAAGCTTTTTGCATATATATACATCTAGAAAAACAATTTCAAATTTTTAATTTAAAAAAAAATGTTTTTATAAGAAATTTTTGGGTTGCCTGCCAACTAATGAACACTACATATCACGCAATAACTTTTTGACCATGTAGTCAAAACTTATGAAAATTGTTGGGCCTTGAACACTATAAGAATCCCCTCTTTTGGATGACAAGCCCTAATTTTTTATGACGGATTTTAGGTGATGTCAATGCTTACAATTCAAAAAAATTATATCAATAAAAATGTCTAATGTAACATCAATGTTGATAGTCCAATGTTTTTATGTTAATATTGATGTTACATTAGACATTTTTGTTGACATAAAGTTTTTGAGTTGTCAACATTGACATCACCTAAAATCCGTTATAAAAAATTAGGGCTAGTCACCAAAGACATGGGTTTCTTATAGTGGAAGATACTCCTCGGACACATGTTATGTGAAAATTTCAAAGAAAAAAAATAAAAACTCCACCCGTAGTGAGCTACCCAAAATCGCTATGTTGCCAAAAAAACGTAGTTTGGTCCTTTAGGGGTTAATATAAGTGCGCAAGATCTCATCAAAAAAATGGCTTATATATTGCCAATTACCTTGATTACTTTGTATTGCAAGGTGATTCAGAGTGAAGTAGATCCTTTGTTTGGTTCTCAAATTTTGCATGTGCATACATACTAAGATGTAATATATTGTGGTATAAAGGATAAATTTTGTTGCTCAAAGTTTGTTGATCTTGTTTTACAAGAATAAAAATAATTATATTTTTGTTACCTCATACATTATAAGATATTAAAACACTCAATTAGGTGGACTTGAAGTTTTTCCACACATTCTATAATAGTCTAATATATATTAATAAGATTGAAGTTCAATTTTATTTAATCTAAAAAAAAACCCTATAGTAATTGCAATTAAAAAAATGATAGTTTTTTATCTAGGAGAGGACACTTTCCATTTTTAATAACCTACATGCGGCGGAATATAGGGTACATTTAAATAATCTTAGGTAAAATTTATAAGAAATTTACATATAAAATAGGGGACATTAAAAAGGCAAAGTGTTTTAAAAATAAAATAGGGATGATAATATGGCTGATTTTTCCGCTTTATAGTAAAATAGGGGCTCTTTTAATGTTGCCAAGTAATGATTACAAGTAATTGATAGCCCCCCTAAAAATACCCCACTGCCGCACGTGGATCCCCCAAATATACAAGAAGTGTTCTCCCCGTGTTTTTTATGTATATTTCTTAAATGCCCCTGATCTTTTAGAGGTTAAAATTTTCATTATTTTTTAAGATATTCCAAGTAAAAAAAACATTTTAATTTTTGCAATACTTCTCAAAATGACATAAAAAAAACTTCACATGTAAGATATGATGATTAGAAGCTACGAAAAAAATTCTATAAAGGATTCTAGAGGTATTAATTCACTCAAGCCTAACCAAACTTGCAAAAAGTTTCATGTATGTTCCTTCATCCTTAAATGTCCAATCAACCATATTATAGCTCTTGGTCAACTTTAGAAATCATATTTTTGGAGAACCTTGGGATTAAAATTAATTGATTTGAAAAAAATTCTATTTTTGAAAGGAATTGACAATAGGAGTATATTCTACTCTTGATGCTTAAAATTGTCAATTTTGACACAAATTTCAAAAAAGCTATAGAACTTATATTTCATTGCACATTTGTCTTTTGCCTAAATCACTATGGGCTTTCAAAGGTATGGGAATTACAAAGAGAAATTCTGAAGTAAATTTTTAAGAGAATCATTTTACATTTTCAATGGAAAGTGAAATATATACCTACTTCTTAGGAATATCCATGAATATGGATGAAAATATGGATAATTATTCCATATCTTTTCTTGAACTTCATTTGTTGATTTCAAAATACAAATCCTAAAATTCTTAAAAAAACAATGGTGGAAATGTATAAAACTTGAGATACTATATTGAACAAGGTTATTATACTATTAACAATAACCTTAACCCCTAAATGCCCAAATTAAAATTTTTTGGCAATATAGGGATTTTAGTCAATTTACTATGAATGAACTTTTCATTCTTTTTTCTTTGAAAATACATATACACACATATACTTGAGGAGTAACTTTAAAGCCCAACATTTTTTCATAACTACTGACTATATGGTTAAAAGTTATTGTATGATATGTAATTTTCATTGCTCAACAAGCAACTTGGGTAGCTCAAAAAACTTGGTTAAAATTTATTTATTTTTAAATAAAAATTTGAGACTAATCCTCTAGATTTGTGTATATGTAGAAAGCTTTGAATCATTTCATTTTTATTTTTGTGATGAAAAGTATGAGGAATTTTTGTTTGTAGGTAGGCATAGAGTTTTTGAAAACCATACCTATGACAACAAAACTCCTCATACTTTTCATTCCATTAATAAAAATGGAATGATTCAAAGCTTCCTACATATCTACAAATCTAGAGGATTAGTCTCAAATTTCTATTTCTTTGAAAATAAATTTTAAAGAAGTTTTTGAGGTACCTAGGTCATTTGCTGAGCAATGAAAATCATATATCATACAATAACTTTTTAATCATGTAGTTCATATTTATGAAAACTTTTGGGCCTAAAGCTACTCTTTAGGTACATGTTGTGTGAAATTTTCAAAGAAAAGAAAACAAAACTCCATTCATAGTGAATTGTCTAAAATCCCTATCCTGCTAAAAAATGCACTTTGGGCATTTAGGGGTTAAGGATTAAACAAATGATTGATAACATTGAAAATTACACTTACAACATTGGTTATTGACAAAGTCATATGTTGCCTACAAAAAAATTCTAACACTTCCACAAGACATAGACCTTTTAAGGTTCATACATCCAAAAAGTGGATGCACCTAGATTGGTCAACCATAAATATAAATTTCAAAATATCCATTATTATTATTATTATGTGTTTTAACCCCTAAAGCCATGAGGTGCGTTTTTTGGCATTATAAAATTTTTGAACAACTCACTACAAATGGAGTTTTTATTTTATTTTTGCTGAAGTTTTTACACAAGATGTGCCCAAAGAGTAGCTTTAAGGCCCAACAATTTTCATAACTTTTGACTTTGTGGTTAAGAAGTTATGGCATGATATGTTGTTTTCTTTACTCGGAAGGCAGCCTGGGCAACTGAAAAAACTTATTTAAATTTATTTATTTTTCAAAAGTGAAATTTCAAATTGATTCTTTAGGTTTTTACAGACATGGGAAGCTTTGTTTCATCCCATTTGGATTAAGGAGTCAAAAGTTATGAGCAATTTTAGTTTGTGGGTAGGTATGGTTTTCAAAAATTTCATACCTACCCACAAACTAAAATTGCTCATAACTTTTGACTCCTTAATCCAAATGGGATGAAACAAAGCTTCTCATGTTTGTAAAAACCTAAAGAATCAATTTAAAATTTCACTTTTGAAAAAAATAAATTTTAAAGAAGTTTTTTCAGCTACCCAGGCTACCCTCCAAGTAAAGAAAACAACATATCATGCCATAACTTTTTAACCACAAAGTCAAAAGTTATGAAAATTGTTGGGCCTTAAAGCTACTCCTTGGGCACATCTTGTGTAAAAATTTCAGGAAAAAATAAATAAAAACTCCATTTTTAGTGAGTTGTCCAAAAATTTTATAATGCCAAAAAATGCACCACAGGGCTTTAGGAGTTAAACTAAGACAATGAAGTTTGATAAGTTTTTAGTTCTATCTTGAAGGTTGCTATTATGTGAGCTTAGAAGTGTAAGCCCATTAGCCTAGAAGACCATACACCTATGATATAAGTGTCTATATTATAATATTCTTTTATAATAATAGTACATATTTACTATAAATACATATATTATAGGTGTTTGTGTTATAAACACCTTCAATGGTTGCATGATATCTACTTATATATATATATATATATATTCAAGGCTCATATGCTTACACTATTATACTCACATACTAGCACTATTCATTCTATTCCATTTTAAAATTTTGAAAAAAAAAGTAAAATTAAAAGAACTATGGTAGAGATACCTATTGTTGCCCCCCCCCCTTCCATTAACAACAAATAGGGTACCCTATTTCAAAGAAAATTAGAATGGATTTCCGTTTTTTCCTTGGAATATGTGTTTGTAATTTTCCAAGGTTTAGACCAATAAGTTAATGACACATAAGTGAGTATAAATGTAGGAAGCAATTAGTGGAAAAATATTCTTGAATGATTTGAAATTTGATGACTCTAGATGTTGGTTATAGGTCAAAGCCCAACTTTTGCCTTCCAAAATTCATAGTAATTTCAATTCAAGAGATAAAATTACCAAAGTTTTTGCAATCCCCATTATTTTTGTCAATGCATCCCTAAAAATATTTGCTTTGCCTTGTACTACCCTAGATTATATCCAAATGTACTTATTTTATCAGTTATGGGTGCTTCTAGCATATTGCAATGGCATCCACTCTAAGTGTCAAAATCCATATTACACCACCTTGTGTGTTTTTCATTCAAATTTTTTTCTTTCACATTGATTTTCAAATTTAAATTTCAAAATTATGTATTTATTATAAACTTGATTTATGGTAAAAATTCTAAATTATTCAAATACATATTCTAATTGATATAATTTTATCTCCACCTTTTATTTTTAAATTTATTATTATTTCATTTTTCTTCAAAAAATTATGAAAAGAAAATGTGTCAATAGAAAATACAAATTTTCACTTATAGAAACTGGGAAAAAACATCAAGGTTTCGTTTATCAATTACAGAGTGTATAATAGGATTAAATTTGGCTTGATAGTAAAATTTGATGTGAAGGCTGTTGTGAGGGGTGTTGAGAGTATTAAAACTAAGACAATAATACTTGAGAGATTTTCATACTAGTCTCCACGCTACTAGTACCTCTTGGAATGATTCCAAATTAATTTGATTGTTTGTCGTATTTACAAGTTTATTTTTACTTTTAGTTACACAGAATTTATATATGAAATTTGTTCATGAAAAAAGTGAAAATTTTCATTTATTAATTGATATTTCTTATTTTCATGTAATAAAAATATTAGATTGGAAGATGAACACTATTTTAAAATGAAAATTTAGCTCAAACATGATGTTTAACTATTTTGCAATGGATCTACTCTTTTAGAAATTAATGGAGTCATTCAAAGTGTATGTCCTACGTCTTCTTCTTTTTCCCAACTATGGATAAATGCCCCCCAAAATGAAAAAAAATAGTGCTATTTTATTGTTCCTTAATATCTTGCTATCTTGCCCTCTCCTATCATGTTCTTTACTTCTCATGTCTACTTGGGGACTTCAAATCCAAATTTGAATTCAAAACTTCTAGATTTTATTGCAAATGGCAAATACAAAATTCTACTGTTTTTCCAAGGTAAAAAACTTCAAACATTTTCAACTAAGGTAGGTTGATCTGAACCATGCTCTAAAAGTGACCACTAATACAAAGGTACATTTTTCTTCCTTCAATGTACCAACAATGTACTTTTGAATAGGTGGTTGTTTCTAGTGACCACTATGTTTCAACTTCAAAAATTCATAACTAATTACACAAAGGTCCAAGAAATATGAAACAACTTGGATTAGATGTCCATTCCACTGACTTATCTTCCTCTAGGAATTTATTGAAACTTGTTTCAAGCATTAAGGCTTCCTCCATAATGCAATCAACTCTTAAGAGGTCACTTTAAAGCAGATTGACTAAGGAAAATCACCCCTTTGTCATGCCAAATGGGAGACACTCCATTACGGGCCAAATTGTTCTAGTGGTGCACATTTCAAAACCAAAAATGTTTGCCACTGGGTTAAAGTAGGTAAGTATAAAGTGCCACTGATTACTATTGTGCTTGATTTCTATTAATAGATTGTTCAATTTTTTTAATTTTCTTATTGCCTGAGTAGCCTGTTGAGTAAAGAAAACGTCATATCATGCAATAACTTTTTAACCATCTAGTCAAAGTTATGAAAATTGTTGGGCCTTAAAGCTACTCCTCGAGCGCATGTTGTGTGAAAATTTCAAAGAAAAAAAAACCCCAAAAAACTCCATTCATAGTGAGCTGCCCAAAATCGTTATGTTGTCAAAAAAATGCACTTCACGACTTTAGGGATTAGTAACGGACTGTCTCCCATTTGGCTTGTCATAGGTTGAGTTACGTAGTTTAGCTTCCCTTACTTTATGGTCATCCATCCGAGTGGCTCAATAGAGGGTTGGAAAAGTCTCTCTAAATTCATGCCGGCCTCACATGGATCTTACTAAAGCTTAGCCAAAGCTCTTTTTGATGGGCATGAACTCGGGATTAACTTCAATTCCAAGCTTAGTCCACCACAAACTTCCACAAATCATGTTCTTCCTCTGGTTTGCGCCCCTCGAAGTTCTACAATTCCCTCGGAACCTGAACTTCCAGTGAACTGAACTTGACTCCATTGCTCAGGTGACGAACAATTCTCCTTTGATCCAGCAACTGCACTGCAGTCAGTCGCTGTTTCCTAGTAAGTTAACTGAAGATAGTTCTAGAAGACTTATTACCGAGAACTACTGTATGAACCCCACTCCCCAAGTCAATGACTGTCTGTCCCAGCTCCCCAAAAACCAAACCAGTGGAAAACTGAAAAAGAGGCTTTTCAATAAAACCTCTGGGTACTTTGTTCAGGACTGTACCATCCTTGGTTGGAATGAAAGGAAAGGAAAGTTACTTTCATTTGGAGTTCCCATACGCTAAATAAAACGTGTCTTCGATCTGGGCCTCAAATCGGGTCTGTAAATTTTCCACAATTTCCAAGGAGCGGGCATTGGAATGCACACCCACCGGTCGTTTTCCTGTCCAAATTGCAGCCAGTAACATCCTTCCTTGGCTCCTCACGTTTATCAGAAGTTCGCAATCTCTGGAATGTACGGAGGTGTAACCTGAATAACTTTTTTTTTTAGATTGTTGAATGGAAGATTGCAAGTGACATTGCTTTGCAATTTGGGGTGGTTTCCATATTTCAAGGTTTTTGGAATATTAGAACACATCTGAGGTCAGTGGGTCGGTCAGTGGGTCAGTCAGTCGGTCAGTGGGTCGGTCGGTCATCGGGTCTCAGCTCTACCAAAGCATGAAGCTTGCCTTCAGTGACCAAGTTAGAACCATTGAAATCTGCAGGACTTCTGGTGCTAACACGAAGGCACTCATGCAGCTCATGGAGAATAAGAAAAAAACTTTTAAATTGTGTGGCAATGTACTTACAAGTGGTACACACACCATGTTGGAAAGTCCTTCTTCAATACATAAATTGAGGGTAAAAGTTTATTGCACTGATGAGTGGTGATGGAGCAGCATGAGCAGTGTCTCTGCTAGGCATGTTGGTAATTGGTGGCTACTTTTTCGCCTAGGAATAAAATCCGTCCTCTAGCTTTACTGTAAGTCCCCAACCCCTCCCCTCTCCCAAAATTTTAAAAGAAAAAGAAAAAAGAAAAAAGAAAAAGAAAAGAAAAGGTTTGCAGCACTGTGTCCTGAGCATCTGTCTGTGTACAAATTGAGAGCTCTGAAGAGAAGGCCCTCAACTGAAGATGTAAGTTACTCTCCACATGCAGACAATGCCCAATGTCACAAGAATAATAAGGGGACTTGAAAGACTTGCAGCCAAGCCAGCAAGCCTCAGGACAGGCCCCCCAAGCTTCAGCTTCAGCTAATTTTACCTTGCTTGGAAGAATTTTGGCCAACCCACCAAGAAAAGAAGCCAATGAAGCTTGTTAAGTTAAGCTGAACATATAACTTCCAGTGAGATTTTAAAAGTATATCCACTGCAGACGGCACTTTGAATGTGAGAAAGTGTTGATGGAAGAAGTACCAGAACTTCCTTACTCCATCATGGACGTGCAGAAATCATAAATTGGTCTAAATATAAACTACTGCTCCAGTAAATATTCTGCTAAATATAATACTTCGCAGGTAACTTAAATGTTTAGCTGATTCAATGAATGGGAGCCCACCAGCAGCACTGCTTACCACAATGACATTTACACAACTTATTATTATGACCTCATCTACTTATGTTAGGCCCAAAGTAGGGGGAAATAAAAATAAAATATACTGTCAAGGGTGGTTCACTAGCTAGTACAGTTCTTCCACGTGTAGTAATAAAAATGTCCTGAACTGAAGGTATATTATTTTCTCCCTCCCTCACTGTGGCAGTTTATGGGTTGACCTTCTATTAAGGTAAGCTTACTTACTTATTGGGAAAGCAGCCCTTCAATGCGCAGCCATACCCCTGGATTCCTTATTCCCCCATTAGCCCATTCACATGGAAATGGGTTTCCTAGCCTTCTTCTTATTAACTTACCTTGACCCAGTGGTGGGCACGCAGAAGGGGCTCATGCTTGGGTGAAGTTCACTAAATTTGGAAAGAAGTTGAGGGGCAACTGAATTGTGCAGCATACCATAAGGTAGAAGCACCCATTACAGCCAAAGTTAGCAGTTTCAGCATAGTTGGAGGCACTTTTTCCTATAAAGAGTATTTTTGTAGTATTGGCAACTGAAAATCATGAATTTAAAAAAAAAAATAGAATTTTTGGACAAGGCATCTAATTTCTGTGAATTTTCAAAATAGGACTTAGTAGAGCACCTAAATCTGCACTCCTAGTAAATCTGCCTAGATTCTCACACCAAAATCTAAAATAATGAGAGCCCACCAACCACAACTAAAGTTTCAAGGTACTAGTGGGGACACTTTATAGGAAACTCTAATGTCAAAGTATGAATACACTGAAAATAATGGGTGCTTCTACCTTATAACCTAACCAGCTTTAAGTTACATTGGTGTAATGTAATGTATGTTCCATTTGTTATAATTTTTTTTTAATCAATCAATTAAACAAACAATGCATGTTTGGTTGGGGGCACCGCACTTGAAGTGTGCAGTACGCTCTATTGTTGCCATCCAGTAACTTACTCCCATGCTTTTTGATCTTCCAAGGAGTGCCACCCCAAGCCAAACATGCTGGTTTTGTGTGCGTGTGTTGCTTGGATCCGTGAAGTTATGTGGTTCCTTGGTTGGGGGTTTAGTTTAGCAACTTGTGAGGTGGAATGGGGCCTTATCCCATACTCATTGGCAGACTGATTTAGCAGGCAGTTACAAATCCGGCATGGCTCCAATCTCAAACCCCCAGCAGGATATCTGAAGTGGGCACATTTGTAGATAGGGAGGCGCAGCTGATTGTGCACCTGGAGTTGGAAAAATGCGGACACTACCTTACTATGGAGGACACAACCCAAACTGGCAATACAAGCAATCCACTGTCTATGATTTCTTACAGTACCAACTGGAGGTCATTTCCTAGACCATTGTTGAAATCAATATGAAACAAATCAAAATTAAGTAGGCGTCAACAAATTGGCAATGAGTAGGTGTCCTTCAAAGTTAACCCTTTAAATTTCTTAACTATGATTTCTCCAAAAAGACTCTAAACCTCACATTTCTATGTATCTATGTATCTATGTATCTATGTATCTAAAAATGTCCATAATGTTGGTGCTTCTTCAAATTCTTATTTCAAAGCAAGTTGACTACATGCTTGAAAATTTTCATTGCATTTGAAATTGTACAACATATAGGAAAAAAATAGTAAGAAGAAACGGTAGTAGAAGATGATTCAAAACACTAAATTGTTGATAATTTAGTTATGAGAATTGAAAAATGACAACTGCAATGGTTGTAATGTTAAAATAAAAAACCTGAATCCTATAATTCTAATTTTTTTGAAAAATATTGAAAATTGAGCCAAATAAAGGACTTCAAAGATTTATTTTAGAATAAGGAATCTATAATCGCTTGCAAATAAAACTTCCTCATAACTTTCATCTAATCTATCAAGATGGAATGATTAAAAGATTTCCATATATATATAAATCTAAAAATTCAATTTCAATTTTTTGTAAAAATAATGATTTTTTTTATCTACATGCATTGTATAGGTAGTGGAAAAAAAACATATCATATAATAACTTTTTGACCATATTGCCAAAATTTATGAAAATTGTTGGGCTTTAATGATATTCCTTGTCCATATATTGCGTAAAATTTCAAAGATAAATAAATAAAAACTTCATTTGTAGTCAGCTACTTAAAATTTCTATGTTGCCAAAAAACTAAACTTAGTCTTGTAAGGGTTAAGCATTTTGAAAACACATTAACCACAAGTCAAGGGACACATTTAGAGGTAGACTATGGTACAAATTGGGAATAGGGATGCTTTTGGGTGTTTCTACCTTGAGTAGTAGTAAGGTAGGTACCCAAAATTGTCACATTTTGCTAGTGTACATAGTTCCTATCATTAAACTAATTAAAAATTTCATATTTTCTTGTTGACAAGTTAAAGAAGGTTCCAGTGCACCAAAGAATGAAAAGATTTAAAATATAATATGCAAAAGTTATGAAGGAACAAAGTTTGGTTCTAAAATCATTTTTTCAATATAGGTACACAATTGATTATTTTTGGAAATGTCTGCAAAGGGAAGATGGAAGTTTAAGGTTAGTGGTACATTTGGAGGTGGGCCACTTTACATTCATTCCTACATTTGTAACACCCACCCATCCCTTATACAAAGAAACATAGTTGAGATTTTCTTTTAGTTTGTTAGATGTGAATTTGAATTTCAAAAGTGTTATGAATTTTAAATGGAAATATATTTGAAGCTAAATATGTGACTATCCAAATGGAATAAATTGTGACAAGTGGTAGTGATGCTATGCATTTCATATAATAAATATGGTAAGATATTCTATATTATATCAATAGGAGGCCAAGAATTTTTCCTAGTTAATCCCTAAATGCTCAAGGAACAACTTTTGGTCATTGTCCAACTACAAGCACAATATCTTGATATAGAAAAAACACTTTTTTTCTTGCTTTGAAGATATTAGATTGCCTTTCAATATTCATACTCACAATTAAGATAGCTATGGTCATACAAAAAAACTATCAGAGAAATAGCACAAAGTGTTAAGAATTTGAATAGTTTTAAGAAAAATAAAAATTGGGAGAAGGTGTGGGTGTTCTCATTACTAAATCTTATGTGTTTTTCACAAATTGATTAAAAAAAAATTCAATCCCATGAAAATTCAAATTCTAAAGATAAAAAATTGTATTTTTGGTGAATTTTTGAAATTATATCTTCAAAATTCATTTGAAGGAAATCTAAAAATATTTTAATAATTTTGACCCTACAAAGTACTTTCTACACATTACCTTCTTTAATACAAACTTCCAAAAAATTATATAATTTACATATTATAACACATTTTCATTTTGTCTGAACTTCTTGGGCTTCTAGATATTAAAATAGAAGAAAAGACAATTTTTTTGGAGACCTAAGTTTTTTCGAAGAAAGTAAACCAAAAAAAAATATTAGAAAGTATAGGGCGAGCTCCAAGAGAATAAAAAGGACATAAGGTAGAAGGCTCTTAAATGGAGCGGGTTCTAAAATAGTGCCCTACCTTAAATGTACAGTATTTGTACATACTTCTTTTTCATAGCCTTTAGTAGTATAGTGAGAGTGTATATTTTAGCTAGGGCACCATTTTAGAGCCCTATGCCATTTCAACTTCAAAATTTGATAACTAATTCCACAGAGCTCTAAAACATATGAAATGACTTGAGTTAGATGTCAAGTCCACTTGTCTTTCAAGGAAAAAATACTGAAAAATATTTCAAGATGTTTCACCTCCCGAAAATTCAGTTTCAGCCCTTAAATGGGTGATTACTGAGCCTTCTACCTTATTAGAACAAAAACCACAACCACAACTAAATTACTTGATGTCCCATCACATAGAAGAGAAGTCCTAAGCCATACCATCTTAGCATGATTCAAGGCTATTTTTCAAATAAGCTACCGTACTCTAGATTGGCTTGAGACCAAGTGTTATGATTGAAGATCCACACTTTTTTTCTAACCAAGAGAGCCAAACAACAAACCCCTAGAATAGAGACCAAAGACAATTTTTTTCCAACTTGACTAAAAATAGTATACAAAACAAAAGATGAACTTTATGATAACAATTCAATCAAAGATATTTTGGGCTAAGCACAAAATAAACTTTTTCTTCAAACTTCAAAACACTAACAATTTGCAAAGTCTATATCCAAAAAAATTAGTAGCTTCTAATATGTGTTGTCAATATTCTTGTTAAAGATCCAACTAAATATGACTTTAGAAGTCATTTAGGCCTATCAAATTGATTTTATTGACCTAGTATGTACAAATCAAATCACTAGATAAGTAATTGTCAACCTTCTTTGCTCTTTTTAATATAGTTTTAAAACTTTAAAACCTATGAAAATCAAAATTTCAAAATCTAATATTTTCAAATATGAAAAACATGATTATTGAATTCTAATCACATACAATTTATATTGAATATTTAACTCTTTCATGTTACTATTGGAGACAACTAGCCTATTCAAATAATGTCTTGAGGGATTTCTATTATGTCATATTATTATTAGATAGTCGGTCCTTGGATTGTATCATTGGATGATTAATGATGAAAATATTTTGTTCTTTAAAACATGAACTTTTCATTATTCAAATATGTAGGTATATTTAGGAGAATTTTTAGGTAATTAATAATGGCATGTTATATGTCATGTCAAGCATACTAAACACTATGTTTCATTGTTTGAAAAGACAACTATGTTACTTATCATGAATTGATACAAAAAGAATTCTTTATATCTCGTCTAAAATAAAGGATTGAAATGGAAACCTACAGACATTATTAAACAAAGCTCAAAATTAGAGGTTGAAACTATAGTTTATTAGAAAGTATTAGAAGGTTGTAGATTCACTTGTTCATACATAGTCAACTATAGATATATAGAGTGCACCCCACCCCACCCCCATTGCAAGAACTATAAACATGTCAAAAAAGTTGTCCAAACTATTAAGCCATTCACAACACTTTTTATGGTGAAGAATCATGACAAATACCATTGATTCAAATATTTTTTTCCTTGCATAAAGTCATAATTATAAATGAATTCAATTTTATAACACCCACTAAGGTAACAACACCTAATTGCAACCCCTTTCTAAACCCAAGTTTTACATATTCTTGCCTAAAATGTAATCCTATTGTTCATGACAGTAAGGTTGGTTTTCAAAATGACTCTTTCAATACTATGAAAATTTAGAGTTTATCCATACAGTGTTCTAAAAATGCATTCTAAAAACATTTAAAATCCACCCCTTTTTGACTACCAACAAGCCCCCCACAAAATCTTTTCGAATATAATAATATCGAAGATCTATAGTGAATCAATGTTTTGAAAGAATTGTTGGTTAGTTCTTTCTTGGTGCCTTTAGGAAAATAACTCATTGGAATGTGAAAATGGAGGATCCAAAATTAGACGAAAAAAATGGTAGGACCAACAACCAACTAATTTGCAAAATAACAAGGTGGATGTAGCCATTGCTTTTGGATGAAGTTCTTAGACTTTAACCACTTGCCATTTCAAATCCAAGGCTAAAATCCAAGTTGCTCAATGCAAGTCTATTCATAAACAAGTTGTATATTATTTTAGGATTGATCATGGTGGTCAACCCCTACTCCTTCATCCATGTCTATGTGATGTAATGAAATTTGGATTTTAGTTTCAAAATTGGTATTTATTTAAGAAAGAAGCCAAGATTGTAGTATTTGCAAATTTGAAGTTGAAAGAAAGCATTACAAAAAAATCCACCCTACAAAGGCTTATCAACCCTTGAATGTTGATGTGGACACCAAACATCTAATTGATGATAGTTGCTTTCTCTATTGGATGAAAGTACAACTATTCATCCTTGGAATTTTGTGTGGAAAGGGGATATCTTCTAGGGTATTTTGAATTACAATGAGTGCTTTGGAAAAAATTTGAACAAGCAATTCCCACATATCAAAATGGATGATTTCATGGTCATCACAATTTGTCCTTCAAAGATTAATTTTTGTTCGATTTGAAAGTGTAATGTGAATATAGAAAAAAAAAATTGAAATTGTCAATTTAATGTGGCACTTGCCTTTTGTAGTGCTACATCATTTTAATTTTTGATTTTTTTGGAATTGCATTGCTATAGAAGCAATCTCATGGCATTCTGTAGAATCTAAATTTTTTGTAATGTGGTTGGTAAGAATATGACACTAGAAGAAACCTCCAAGAAAAAATTGTATAGGATATTGACCAAGGCGAAGGAAATTCTAAAAAAAAACATGCTAACAAGGAAGGCAAAGCTTGATAAGGAATACTTGGGTTCTTTTTGTTAAAATTCACAACAAGGAAATTGTTTGACATAAGCATCCATTCAAAAATGGATGAAATATGTGATCAATGATTGAAAAATTTGTAATCGTCTATTATGAGGATTTTATGCATCAAACAAAGATTATAGAAAGATTTTGGGAAATAATCTACTTACTTTTTGAATGAGACATTTCTTGGTAAAGACTGAAGAGAAAGAAAGGATGCAACTTGTGCCCAACAAATTGTACTTTCAATTGCTTCTACAAAGAGGAGGTAATTTACTAGGATTTTCTCTAAAAACTTCCGAAACCCTACATAACATTATATATTGTCCCTAAGGATTTCCTAGATTGGAAGGTATAACTTTACAAAGATACCTTCTTGTTGCGACTTTAGTTGAATCTACATTGTTAAAATTAACTAAAATTTCCTATTTTACAATATTTTCAAGTAAACTTTTAATTAATTGTAACATTAGAGTAGTCCCAACATTTAAAGGAGTGAAATGCCCCTCAATATTGCTTAACCTCTTAAATCCCATTGTCCCATAAAGGAACAAAATGGATATGGGGCAAGCCCCTAAAATCTCAATATTTATCATTCATTTTTGAAGTTTTGTGAATACAAGAAAACACATTAAGTATGTGGGACTACAATATTAATTTCAATCAATGCTTGGGAGCAAAAGTTATGGCAAAAAAAACCTTTATTTTAGGTGCAACAAGCAAAAAAACCATCACATAGAAAAAATAAAACTAAAAAAATGTATTTCTTGTAGATTGTAATTTTTTACACATAGGAAGCATTTCTTTTTGGATTTGGATTTGTTACGTGAAAGTTATGGACAATCTTTTGGAAAGGGGGGGGGGGGATGGGGGCAATGAGAACATCTTCTTATACCTGCTAGAACATCCTCACCATTGGAATTGTTGTGTTTCGATACCATCGTAGAGCAATTCATGATTTAGTTTTTTTGTTCAATCCTAAGTGTACTTCTACTTAACATTTTTTTTAAATAATGAAAAGCAAATTTGTTTTTTTGAAATTATTTTCCTACTCTTTTGATTCAATTCTCAAACACAATTTTCTTTTAATTCAAAGTGTGTATTGCAAATATTTGGACAAATGGTAGCTGGGTCTTAGTCTGTAATTGCAAAAAGAATTCTTTAATTATGAATGCTAATATCTCTCAATCCTATAGTCAACCTTCATAGAATTTTTACTATATGATTTCAAATAAGTGGATTAGTGAAGTATAAAATCTTACATTTAAATTTTAGAAGAAAAAAAAACTTTTTCTTTTTTCTTTATTCAAGGAACACAAAATAAATGCCATTGTTTCAATTTTTTTTTGACAAAAAAAATTGGACTTGAGACTTAATGGGTTAATAATGTTATGTGTGTTGAATTGTTTATTTGGATGCAGTTACCTTACTAAGACTAACAAGTGAATTCTCATCTTGAACAAGACATTAAATCCTACCATCGAAGGTGGGCTCAATAGGGTGGATTTACCTCAGGGGAAAATGCAAGAATTTTTTATTTTTTTGCAAACAATTCTTTTCGCAAATTCTGAATTCATATTTACAATTGGAGACTTCAAATTAGCTTGGTGAGACTCAAAACATACCCTAGACACGCCACAAAATAGGGGCTTTTTCTTCACTTCTACTCCAGTGAACCTAAAATTTACCCTACTAGGCCCACCTTCGATGGTAGGATTTAACATCGAGCTCACCTTCAAAGATGAATTCTTCAGCTAACTAACTAACCTGTGAGGGTCAAGGTGAACTAGCCACCTCACTCGACCACTCCAAGTAATTCCAAGGGTGCTACTAAAACAAAAATCCCCCTAATTTGTGCTTAACTAATTTACCTAGTAAGTTACACACCACCTAGCTAATTGGGGGCCTCTTATTGCAAATATGAATTCAGAATTTGTAGAAAATTTATTTGCAAGAAATAAAAAATTCCAGCGTTTTCCCAAGCGGCCGAGCGAGGGGTCAGTTCACCCCGGCCCCTGTAAGTGTACTTACCAGATTAACTACCAGATTAATTCAATTAGACTGCCCCAAGGGCCGTGGGAGCTTGGGAGACCCCAGAAGTTCAGAAGACCAGAACTGAGGGTGCCCCAGGCAGCACTACGATAGTACAGTGCAGCAGTGATTCAATAAGTAAGTTAAGGTACTTTATTAATTTGTGTAAGTTAATCAGGGCCTGGCCCCTCCTGACTGAATAAGTTACTTCACTTCCCCAGCCAGGCCAGGCAGGCCAGGAGGGTGGGCCCCCCCACAGGGCATTGCAGGGCAGGGCAGGGCAGGGCACCAGGGCAGGGCAGGGCAGGGCACCAGGGCAGAGGGGAGGCCAGGCCAGGCCAGGGCGTCGGAGCAGGCCGGGCATGCAGCCATGCACGCAGCGCGCGTGATGCAGGGACCCCCCATTGGGACCCCCCCTGGTCCCAGTCAGGACCACCACACGGTACCTCCCTACGCACCTACTGTTTCCCGACAAACTAGACCTCATCATCAGACGGAGAGCCCTACTCGGCTTGCGACCCCCTTTCCTACCTGCCTGCCTACCTACCGAACCCCTCGAGCGGGGCGCCCAAGAACCCTAATGATCATATTCTACTCTTCCTCAGTGGTCCCAGGCTTGGGAAGGGAGGAAGGACCGTAGGATACTAATAACTCACAATAACTGATGGTATTCTTTTGATTGATGGGTTTGGAAAATCAGCCAGGGCCCGTCCACTCAGACTTCTTTTTCTGTTTCTATTTTTAGAATTAAAAAATAATTTAAGACAAAAGAGAAGTCCCAGACAGACTTTCGTCATACAGGACTGTACCTTGAGTAAGTGATGGGGGGCCTGGCTGGGATCACTTCAGTACAGTACCTTGCTGGGATTTTAAAAAAACATGTATATACATATATTGGACACAAATAAAGGGGGACCTTTACTACCTTATTGGGATTAAAGGGAAGGAGAGGCTTTCCTTTTATAACTTCACACACGAAAGGCCCTGGCTTTTGGGAAAAAGAAAAGGAAATGAAAAGAAAGAAATCGGGGGACGCACGCAGGACAGCGGGCCATCATTAGGGTTCTCTCTAATGGGCCTCGTGGGCAAAACTGGCTTCCTCCATTTAGAAATGGAGTCCATTGATTTGCTGGGAAAAGGGAAGAATTGGAACTGATTGGGGTTGGGGCCTTCAGTTGGGGGAGTTTGGGGGGTAGGGGCCGCGGAATCCAATCATGATGTTCCAGCAAATTCGGAGTCATTCGTGTCAAAACAAATCAATAATTATAATGTTAATAATTGGTGGTTCCAGCTATTTGATGCACGGATTTGTCCTACCGGCCATGAAGGTCACATTCGGTAGAAACTAAGTCATTTTGGGTGGAAATAGTGACACGTGTCAGCATATGAGTAGTCTGAAGTGACATGGATTCCTAGAAATCTAACATGGAAACTCAACTTTGGCACTCAAATGCCAAATCAAATCTTTAGGTATGGTAATATTGACACTAATTTACCATAAGTCATACTTTTTGGGTTAGTTTAGGTTGAAGTAGTAGAATATTGTACTAGTTTCCACATAACATTTAGTATCCCATAGAAGGTCTACCTTTTCCTTTGTGAAATCTTCATCTCCTAATTTCATCAATGATATCCTTGGGGTACTTATGTTAATTTGTTAGGCCTAAATAAAAATAACATCAAAAGCAAGATTTATGTTTAAATTAAAATTCACATCATGTGAAGATTGACATTAATAAATAGCTAGTTGCCTATTGCTAGTTTACTACGCTACATAGAGAATGATGCATTAGTTCCTTTCCTGACATAACAAAGTTATTTATTAATTTGGATCCTACAACAAAGTACATTTTGTACTATTGGCTTGCGTGGACATTTCAAGAAGCTTGTAACTTTAGTTATTGAATGATATAGGATATTCTACATCATTCTATGTAGTAGGAGGCAGCTTAGGAGACTGCTATTGAATGTTATGCAAGAATCGATTCTTTAAGAAGGTGAGTGGGTGACACTAATCTTTCAAGTGATACTATGACAAAAATACCCAAAACCATCAATATAACTCCTAGACTCCTAAGTGTCCCCTAAGCAATACCTGGGTTCTTGGGATAGGCTCATATAACGAGCTTCAATTTTTGACACCATTTTCTGAAACGTTTTATAAAGATAAGAAATGTTTCCAAAAATATAATATTTATTTCAATAGGTGCCGAAAAACAAAAGATATGCCACTGTAAGTTCAAAAAATAGTAAGTCATGTAACACAAAAAAATATTGAATTTTCTTACCAAAAATTATATTTTTGTCTACATTGGAAACTTTTGACTCATTTTATTTAGACTAGCAATGAGAAAATTATTGTCAATCTTATTTCTTAAACAATGTAAACATCTTCTTGAAAAAAAATTCTCCTAGAATTCATTTTTGAATGCAATTTTCAGAATTTATCATTAAAATATATAAAACAAGGTTGAGTTTGTTTGCAAGAATAATCTCGCCATTTGAATTACAATGCTTCAATTCCATCTTAGAATTATCAATGATTTAGTCTTTTGTTCAATTTTGGACTTACTTCTATTTTCATAAATTTAATGAATAAAAATCATCTATTTAAAAAAAAATTGTCCTTGCTATCAATTCAGATCTTTAATTCAATTTTTTTTAACCTAAGCTCAATAGTAACAAAAAAATTTAATTAAAAAACTTCAAAGCCTAAAACCTAATCATACAATGTGCTAAAAACCTAATTTTCTTCACTTCAAACACTAATATCTTACAATCGACACTATCAAAGTCATTACAAGGGATTTGAGGGCAAAAGAAGCCCATTTCAGGGTTGTTCCTCAATGCATTCCATGTGCTCTTTACAAATTGTAAATTAGCCCTATTAGCTGAATTTTTCGGATTTTTGAAGAAAAAAACTGATATTGTTTTTCAAAAACTCAAAAAAGTATTAAGAAACCTAAAACTAAATTAAAAATTTTAATTTAAAAAAAAATTGACGTGGCACTCTCCCGAGCACATCAAACTATTGATGTAGCATGTTCCCAATGTTTGGGAACTTGAAATAACTCATGGGCTTTTGATGTTTTCAAATCTCTTCCAATGAAGTCATCCATCAAATACTTATTGTCATTGGCATCCTTCAAGAATCACGGACTACGTGATCAAATTAATTATTAGCACATCCTTAGCCCACAAAAATGCATTTTTCATCCATCATCTAGAAAGATGTCGGAATCATTTTGTATTTATAGGATTGTCATCCAAGCTTTGTGCATATAGAAGAATGGATGATTTTCATTTTTTTTTGTATAGAACTTTATTAGTATTGTATCCACATCATTGAATTTAGTTCAAAACATTTTGGTTGTCTTAAAATTTTTATATAGGTACATTATAGAAAAATGATATACTATCCAATGAATTTTTATACTTTGAATTCTTTTAGTATAAGATTTGATTTTGACATTTAGAATTATTTCTTTTGCTATCGATAAAAACCAACAAAATTGAGCTTCCAAAGAGCAATTTTTATCCACTTGAAAAAATTAGAAAAACAACTTGAAATAAGTATTTTAGTGAAGTTTAGAGTTTTGATAATATAACTAGATTTCTAAATATGGAATGATATGAAAATTTTATTTACATGATACAAATTTCTTCATTTTTTTCTTCAAATTTTTTTGGTGTTTTAGACTTTGACAAAAATATTTGAATATTTTATATAAATATTAGACACATGATTTCATCTTTTAATTGGATGGACTTTCAAGTTATGTTTATACAATCACAAACTTTGTCCTTTATGGGATAACATGGTCTCCCTTGAATATAGTAAACTTCAAAAAGTTATGAAATTTTAGTTTTAGAGTACACTATTGAGTTCAATCCAAAACCTTTGGATCTTTTGGGATTAAGGTAAAAATACCTATATATAACAATCTCTACATCCATTTATGTCCCCTAGACTTCTACTAAATGTCTCCATAGATTTCTAATAATGTATCTTTAGATTTTCATTCATAATTTTCAATTGCTACTACTACAAAAACATTTTTTTTAATAAAAAGGTGCCTCCAATTTTGCTCCTTTGCTTATCTCCTAAAGTCTTGAGGCCTTTGTTCTCTCAAAACCCACTCAAAATTGCCATTTATATAACAAGGTGCAAAACTTTGAGAATTCTCATTTCAGGGGACATTCATTTGTAGGATCTTGCACTAAACTAGTATGAAAGTGTGTATTAGAAATTTCAAAAGGCATTTGTTGGCAACATGGCAAATTTCAGTAGCTCACTACAAATGGAGACTTTATTCTCTTTCTTTGAAATTTTCGCACATGTGCCCAAGGAGTAGCTTCAAGTTCCAATTATTTTTTATAACTTTTGATTATATAATAAAAAATTTATTGTAAGATATGTAGTTTTGATTGTTGGGTAGGTAGTTTGGGCAACCAAAGAAACTTTTTAATTCTTTTATTAAATTATTATCTTAGTGGAAACCTTTGAATAATTCTATTTTGATCAATGAGTCAAAAGCTATGAGGAGTTTTAGTTTGGGGTAGTTTGCGGTTGGCTATAGAATCTTTATACTATAAAAAAATTTGAAATATTTTATTTAATTCAATTTTTAATATTTTAGAATTTCAAAAAAAGAGGTGTAGATTTTTTATTACAACATTTTAACCATTGGAATTGGCATTTTTCAATTCCATAATAAATTTTTCACAATTTAATATTTTGGCTCATTTTTTTACTGCTTTCTACTCACTATTTTTTCCTATATGATGTACAATTCTAAATGATTTGAACTTTTTGAGCATGCAAACAACTTGCCTTCAAGAACAAATTTACAGGGTAACTAACAATTCGAACCTTTTTTAATACAAATGTGATCTTGTAAAGTGCAGCTACCAAGTTTTTGCAGGGCCAAAAAAATGAATTTTGTCAATTCAAACACTATTATCTAACAATCTACATGGTGGAAAATTCTAAAAAAAATTCTACATCTTTGCAAACAAGTGTACTACAAGATCCTTTGGTTACATGTTTCCAAAAAAATGTTTCTTTTTTTCTAAGTTTTGGTACATGTATTAGAAATGGCAATTTTGGAGTGGTTTTGGTGAAAACATAGTTAAAACCATTTAGGGGTTAAAACACCCTTTTCTCTTACCATGCATTTTGGTTGTTTTGCAATTTTTAATGGAGTAAGCAATGCATGTAGTGACTAAAATGAGTGTAAAATTTGTAAATAAAAATAAGAATGATCACACTTGTATTCTCCTTGACCTCTTTTAATCTTTATTTTTTTGAGGTGAATTAAATTTTTTTGAGGTCATCAACAATTACATTGATTGGTTGACTTTTTAGTCTATGCTCAAATTGAACTTTAAAAAATGAATTGTGAAATACATTACACCATTGGAATTTAAGAAAATTCCACAAGGCATTTAATTTGGAATTTGATGAAACTACTACCATTGGATTCATAATATGGTTTCTGTATTAAAAATACATTTTATCTTGAAAAAACTCAAAATGTGAAAATAGACAATTCAAAAACAATAGTCTATGGCCACATAATGGTCACTTGGGTCATTAGGATTAATCTTGTAACATCATTGAAGACATCTCATGCCCACAAAATGATACAAAATCTTCCTGTGTAAGACAAAAACGCAAATGTTCATTCTAGGAATTTTGTGTGAAAAGGCAAAGACTTGCATAATAGTCTGACCTTCCACAAGTTCTCTTGGTTCTTTTAACCAAATGATTTACACTATATTGCAAAACATGACTTCTATGGTGACTAATCGATCCTTCTAAGATTAAAGTAGTTGAAACAATCCATGGCACCTAGTTACAAACCAACTATGCTATTGTGTGATGATGAAAATGTGAGCATGAGAGACTTAAACATATATATTAGTAAATATCCTACCACCATTGTAGATACTTATAATATAAACATCTATAATATAAATATCAACAACATAGTTACACTAAAATCATGGAAGGCCTCTATAATACAAAAACCTATAATATAGGCATGTACTCCTTCTAGGCTTATAGGCTCACATAATAGCAACCCTTATTTTCAACAACCCTAAAGGTCAACTTGTACGTGAGTTTGATGGCTAAGCTCAATATTAATTCAAGTAGTAAAACAAAATAGGTTCAACTAATTGTTTTGTAAGAGAAGGCAAATCGAAAAGGAAGAATTGAAGTTTTACATATATTTATAGACAATCTCATTATTCAAGACTAGTTAATCTTGAGGGAACCTATAATGTGTAGATTTCTTATTGCATCCCTCCCCACCTTCAAGGTGCACACAAAAGCACAATTGCTATTTGCACTTGTAGCACCCCTTGTGAAGTTTCTCTGCTTATATATATAAGGATTCCACTAATTCCCCTCACTTCTAAGACAAATGAATATAGCTTTTGTTGTTGCAAAGCTATCTTTTCCCTCATTCAATTCTATGTACAAAATAATAAAATTAGGTTATTCCACACTAATTTCTTGACATTTGAAACTATAAAAATATATTCAATTGTTCTACAAGAATGCACTATTTTGGAATTAAAGTAGGACGTTCATAAAGTGCCCATCTAAGAGTTGAAATTGAAGTTTAGAGATGTAAAACTTCTTGAAGTATTTAATTTTATAGTTGAGGATTATGCATGAACCTTGCAGTACAAGGTCAATGTGACTTGAAGCTCATTAATTTTTCCTTGAAAGATAGGACGAATCGGCATATAATCTGAGTTGCTTCATGTTTTTGGGAGTTTTGTAGAATTAGTTATGAATTTTTGAAGTCAAAATTGCATAAGGCTCTAAAACTACCCTCATCCTAAATGTACACTTTTTGTACATTCCTGTAAAGATGAAAAAGAAACATGTAGAAAAATGTACATTTGAGGAAGTAGGCAATAGTTAGAATCTCAACGGATTCTGAGCCTCCTACTTTAGGGATTACAATTGTTATTCATAAACTTCAATGCATAATGATGGAAGTATTTGTTGATTTGGATGGCTTGTAAAGTAGCTTTCTTCATGTAAGACAATCTAATTGTTAAGGCAATCTAATTTCATTATTTTGTGTAAGCTTATTACCTAAAATTATTATTATTATTTTTCCAAAATGAACAATGAGAGCCTCATTGGGGTTGGATTTCCACCTCAACTAAGGTAGACGAACATATTCCTGATGAGGGACCTATGCACAACCTATACAGTGCAGCTATTTCCAACCAAGGTTAGAACATATTTCCAATCAGAATTTTAATTTTGTTTTTTCCTCCTTTTCAAGGTTGGGCTAAATGAGATCATGACACATATCCCAGAGTAGCGAGCAAGAAAATAGGAAGAAGTGAACACAAAAATACCTAGTCTATGATCAAAATTGAAAAAGTTTAGACATTGGCTATTAGTGAGAACAACTTTTTGGCTCCCAAAATCACAATAATTTCAATTTTGGGAATAAAATCATAAAAAAATTGCAGTCTCCGTGTTTCCTATATTCCTACATGGCAAAAAATTTACTTGCATCATATTGCTTACAATTTAGTTTAAAAAAATCACATAATCCCCAAAGGCCCAAGGCCTTTTTGGATGTAAAAACATCCTTGCTTTTCAAGCCTTATAAGTCTACATGTCATTAAGCTATGAAAATCTCAACTATACAATCTTGAAGTGTGCATGTTGTAGATGACGTGAATCAAATTTGAAGTCATTTAGCCATTTAGATTGCAAAATCACAATGTTTTAGTGTTGAAAAACGATGCTGAAATTTCCTAAAAACACATTTGAAGGTGAAATTTGATTTCTAAATCTACTCAAATGAAAATTCTCTAAATTATAAAATGCTATGAAATCAATATATAAACACATTGGTGAAAAAAATGTCATTCAATTGACTCATTTTGTTTGTAAAATGACCTTAAAATAACAAAAAAATAGCAGAAAAGATGGAAAAAACACATCAATGAATGTATCTCCTAGTAGAATGCTTCTTTGTCACTCATGACTTCTTGAATTGATATAAAACTTTAGCCACACATTGACCAAAAGAAGCTATCACCTCCTATTCCATTAGTTCTCCCCCCCCGTTCTCAAGAAAAACATAGCCCTTGATTTTTTTTATAAAAATGCTTCTCCTCCAAAATGCCATTGATTTCTCAAAAAATTACAAGTTATTGATCTTTGTGAGATTTAATTTGAGCTGTCCAAATGTAAATTCAGAATACAATACCAAATATGGATACAAATACTTAAATACTAAATATAGATATGGATATGATCTATATATACTAGATATGACATACAACATATGGATACAAATGTATAGAACCCATATTGAATATAGATAGGGTATACGGATGTGTGTCCCAAATTGATTGTATGGAGTCCCACCTTCTTAAAATTATAAGAGGGGGTAGGGGGTTTTGTAAAATCAAATTAAAAAAAAATATATTAAATTTCTTACAATGAAATCAGATTTTAAAATTTTAGAGCCCATTGTGTGACACACAATTGGCTCGAAAGAGGCAGTTATTGCTTTATTTACAAAATAGACTAAAATGCCCAACTTTTTTAATTTTTTAAATTAGAAATGGACACTAAATGAGGATGAAACAAGCTACTGAAGTTCATTGTAATACAAAAATGTTTTTTTTGAAAACTTTGAATTACTCCCAAACATTCAAAACAAGTTGGCTTGCCATGAAAACTTGACTACAATAACAAAACTTCTAGAGGAACACAATCCAACAAATTTTGTTAAAAACAAACATTGGATGAAGGAAATACAAGCCTCCAATGTTGCATCCATCAACAACAATTTGGAAAATTCAAATTGATCCTATGAACATTGATTGACTTCCAAAAACTTTGTACTTCTTTGATTGATTTGGAAATTTTTTACACACAAACTAGACTAGGATGTACAACTTTCCCGACAAGTTTTATTGAATTTAGTAAATTTATAGTACTTTGAACTGGACTTCCAAACTACTTTTGAGCCCCTTGGAGGTGAGGGGTTAAGTGATCGTCTATGGGTACCTCTACCTTATGGTCAAGGTGAAGTGACTAGCCCTTTTTTTTGGTTTTTGAGAAAGTGCCAAGATGGCGACAACTTAAAATTTGGTGAAGCATTGTATATCTCCATCCATCCATCTTTTTGACCAAAAAACACTTTTCAGTCATATCCATGTACTTTTTCATCCAAATTTGGTGATTTCATCTATATTTTGAATATGAATGAAAAAAATTTGGCGAAAAAAGATTACTTTTATCTGGCGAAAAGTAGAAACTTATTTTAGAATGGTGCCATCTGGCACCATATCGCCCAAAAAAAAGGGCTAGAAGTGACCCCTTCACTCGGCCATTCCAAATAATTCCTGGGTGCAAATAAAACAAAAAGCCCCCTATTTTGTACTTATTCAATCTACCTTATACACTCTACCCAGCTAATTTGGGGCCTCTGATTGCAAATATGAATTCAGAAGTTGGAAAAAAAATGATTTGCAAAAATAAAAAAATTCCAGCGTTTTTCCAAGCGGCCGGGCGAGCTGTCCCCCCAGCAAGGTCATGAGCACATTCATTGCCAGGGTCCTGCAGTGCTGTGCAAGCTGCTGAGGTGTGAGGACCGGTCCTGCCTGGGTCCTGGCCTAACTTAACATACTGGAGCTCAGTTTTGAAGCCCATGCGTCCGGTCCGTCCGTCCGACTGACCAACTGACTGTTCCAGTGACGGAGCGAATCTTCTGGCTTTCCTCGAGGCCCCCGCCAACGTGTTCGGTTCGTCTCCGGCTCGTCTCCTCTGCTGACGGGGTCTTGGCCTCCCGTTCAGTTGGGCGGGGCTCCGTCGCTCCGTCCGTCCGTCCCTTCTCTTCCGTTCTCCCTTCTCTTCTTTCGGGGGAATGATTCTGATTTGGCCTTCCAGCTGATGATGAATCCCCACGATCTGGGGGCAGTCGGACCCCCCCTCGGTCCCTCGGTCCCTGCATCATATGTTTCCAATGATCAAGCCCAGAGTGCAGCTGCACCATCGTCACAAAGGGGCGAGGTCCAAGGCCAAGGGAGCCTGGGAGCCTGGCTGCAAAGAGAGGGACGGGGGGCATAAAAAGCTGGATGCGGGTGAGCTGGACCACTGCCACACTGGCTTCAGTTGTTGGGGCAGGCCATGGCTCTCAGGTGGCGAGGAGATAGTAAAGGGAAGTTTATTATTAACCCTGGAACGCAAAGAGGTCTGATGGACGACAAGGAATTCCCGCATATAGGACAGAAATGCGATCATTCACCCTCGGTTTTAGGAGTGGAAAGTAGAGATTTTCTATAGTTCTTTGACTTCAAATCCATTTTAAATAAATAAATTTCATTACCAATGATTCCCACAATTTTAGAAATCATGAATTCATAGGATCCCCATTCTTCCAAGGCAGGTTAAGCATCTCTCATTGGAAAGCTTTATTGCAAGAAATGGATGATAAAAATGTAGATTGTTGGGGTTAAGAATGTCCAAAAATTACTTTGGTGCCTAAGTGGGCCAAAGCAAGGGAAGGGGTGCATCCGTGGAAACATGAAGAAGAAGAAGAAATTCACCCTTAAATAATGTTGTAGCTCTTTTTTGGCCATTGAATGACAAAGAATCTTTTTGTGTAGGGCAAAAGTGCCATTGTTCATCTTTGAAATTTCGTGCAAAAAAAAGATGATCCACAATAGTTTGTCCTCCATTGAATATTTTTGGTTATTTTCAAGTAGATGATGTCACACAATTCCAAAATGGATGATTTTCATAGATGATTTATAGATTTAGAATTTATGAGCAAATCGGTATTTTGCTACTAACACTAACTAGACCCCTAGCTACATGTTTGGAGCTAGAATGCACATATTCTGAACATGAAATCTCATTAGATAGATTTAGCTAAGGTAGATTTAAAAGTAATATGTTGAAAATTCATGTATTTGGCCACCCCCGAGTGCACCATCTAGACTCCAAACCAACATCTTCACTCTGGTACATTTCCAAAATCAATTTGTACCTTTGTAGAAGAACCAATTTTAGAGTTCCCCTTTGTGGGAAAAAAAACTTTGACCCCTTCTAATTTTTGCATACAATGTCTAAATGCCAAGTCCTATGGTGCGGTGGAACTTCCTTTCACTTGCCAATAAGAATATCAATGGAAATTTTGCTAGTCTAATTATAGTATTGAGGCACATAAGCCAAAAGTAGCGGTGTGTATATATGTTGTCGACGTCATTAGGTGCGTTTTTGGCAAATTTCGTAGAAATGGTGATATTCCAAATGCCATTTTTCAAATTGCACAGTCTGAACTAAAAACTAACATCTAAGACTAGTGTAGATTTTTAGATATCTAGGACTCATATAGATTCATAAAATCTATGACTGATTTAGATTTCAGATCACATGGTTTAAAATATCTTGAACAAATATAGATTTCAGACATCTACAACTCATATAGATTTCAAAAATCTATGACAAGGTTAGGTTTCAGACTGCATAGTCAGAATTGTAAAACGTGTCAAACTAATGGAGTACTGCCATTTTAACAAAATTTGCCATGTTCCTGAAGCGTGGATTGGAACTGCCCGCTGTAGTCGGTCCTGCGTGGAAACCTTATTATTGCGAAGATGGAGGGCGATCGACAGACTGCCCTTTCTTCTCGATTGTAAGGGTTTGAAGTTCATATAATAATATATACATATACGGAGCAGTCGATTGGTCTTTTCGATTGATTCCGTCAGTTATGGAGGAAAGAGATTGTTTCTCCAGACCGGACATGCAACGCTGGTCGTGTCCACGGTAAGGGTGATCGATGTCCGTGACTTTGGTCCTGATCGATGAGCTACAGACTAGCCAATTGCAGCGAGTTCCTCATAACTCTCGCTAGCTCCTTTCCAACTTCCCGGTCGGTGCATTCCGCACTACCAAAAACAAACACAAACACACACACAACACACACAGTACTTACATACAAAGCTCCCCGTCCTCGCTGCCCTTTCGGTCCCCAGTCTTGATGAATAGATCGATCGGCTCTTGGGGTGAGTGCACACCCAACTGATCGAAGACGACGACCCAGGTCCAGGCCGGTCCAGGCCAGGCCAGGCCACGGCCCTGCTCAATCAGGCCAGGCCCACCGTTGTCAGCTATATTATTCACAGTCTGTATCACTAGTTAGCTAACTGCAAGTCAGGAGGCGATCGAGGCGAGGCTGCCATTGCAAGCCCAGCTAGCTGCACTGCACTGCCTGGGCCGGGGCGATCAATCAAGAAATGATCATCACAAGAGACAGAGGGGGGCGGTCAGGATTCAGGAAGAGTGGAGGTGCACAACTGAAGGAAGAGCGAGCGAGCGAGCTCCAGTTGCAGACAAGCCGCGCGCAGCTCCTGAATAATGTGTACCGTACAACGGGAAAACTCAGAATTAAAAACCGCAACAAATTGTTGGGGATATGCTAACAGTACGTGACATCGGTCTCGCAGTCCTGGCAGTTAACTTACTGTGGGGGAGGAGTTCAGCCATGAGCTGCATGTGAAATAGTGTTGAAGATCAGTGTCTTCACAATACAAAGTAACCCTTAAACGTCGAAGAGGACGTTTTGCGTCCGCGGAATGAGAGAGAATCTTCCCTTGTACAATGGAAGTGCAACTATTGGTCCTCGGTTTTAGGGGTGGAAAGGGGAAATCTTCTACAGGGCTTTTACTTCCAATGAATATATTTAGCTTTTCCAAAGTAGATGATGTCACACGGAATCAAAATGCATGATTTCCACGATCACCAGTCCGTCGTTCAAGGGTTAAGGTAGGTACACCCAAAATGGCACCTGACCTTAAAGCGCCCTGTACAACATGCATACATTTTCAAAATCAGTCGTGTACCCAGACTGTAGATGGCGCTTCCAGAAACACACTTTGACTGTTAATAACTTTTGCATACAGTATCCAAATCCATTGTTCTTTGGTGCGTTGGAACATGCTTTCACTCACCAACAAGATTGTTAAAAAAAATCTGAACAACATAATAACAGGAACTAGGCACAATATGAAAAATTGGTGCTTTTAGGTGTACCTACCTTAAAGGTGTAATTAAATTATCACAACTATTCCTGGAAAATGATCCTATGGAAATGCAAGCCAATGTCCTGGCAATTTGAACTCCTCTCTTTGTCAATTTGCCTTGGAGAAACGGTCACATAGTACAATGAGCACATCTCCATTAAGGTAAATCATCCCATTATGGACCAAATGGGAGCAAATCCATTGTAGGTCAAATTGTATTGGTGGTGTACATTTAAGAACTTGAATGTACACCACCACTAAAATCTAACCCACAATGGGTATGCTACCATTTATTTTGTAATGGGGTAGTTCACCCTATACTTATATAAGTTGGAATACACAAACATCTACATCGCCATCTATGTCTAAGATGTGATCACCAAAACAACACATGTACTCGCATCACAAACTAAAAGTGACTTTTCTCACCTAATCATTGTTTTGTCATCAAGACATTGAGATTAATTATGTAATTTATCCTTTGCCACTTAGCAACAACTACACTATATAATTGTTGCTCCCCCATGTGCAAGTTTTTTAATTGAAAACTAACTATTGTACATTTTTGTAAAGATCTTAAAGAAGTATATTTAACTTAGTTTCCTAGTATTGTACTTTGATCTATTTTTTTAAGGATACAAAAAATTAAGTGCCACTACAATTCAATTATTTTTGGAAATTAACCCAGGCTAAAAGATTAAGTTGTGATTTTAAGCACCTCATTACATATAGAGTTTTTATTTTCTTCCTCTAAAATTGTCACACATCATGTGGATGATGTTTTCTTGTGAGAACTAACAGTTTTCACAGTGACATTTGACTACACAATTCAATCAACCATTCAAACGTTATTGTATGATTTTTAGTTTTTACTTCTCATCTAGGGAGTTTAGTAAGGCAAGTTGAAAAAAAATTCTTTTTTATAAACAAAATTTGAGATTGGTTTTCTATTGTCTACGAATTAAAATGCCAAAGTATATATTTTCTTGGCTATATTCTTGGACATCAAATTGTGTTCAAGAAAATACATACTTTGATGTTTTTATTTGTAGAAAATTCAAAAAAAATTCAAAAAAACTAAAAATTGTTCATTTGAGAAGACTTCTTGGTGATGAGATTTGACCCAAAACATGAGGTCAAAATCATCTCTAATATTTAGAAGTGCATACGCAAGGGAGGCTTGTTTGCACAAATGTCAAGTGTATAAAATAATGTATTTTAAGTATTCCTTTAGTAGGAATATGTATACCTACTAGAAAAATATACCACAAAAATTTCAGTTCAAGATCATCAATTTAAACCATTTACTAGTATTAAAAATCCTCAATGTTGAAGTGTGACAAATTAACAAAATTGACTTTTTATTATTATTATTTTTTAAATTTAAAAATAATAATGAACACAACTAAGATCAAGATATCTAGAAATATATTTTTTGGTTTTGTCATTTATTCTATAGTTCAAAAATGGTCAATTTCGTTAAAATGGCGGTATTCCAAGTGCCATTTTGACAAATTTCAAGTGCCATCTTGACATATTTTGTGTACCATTTTGACATAGAGGCCTAGAGGTAGACGAAGAAAATGTGCCGTTTTAACGAAATGTTGTGCCATTTTAACGGAATATCATGCCATTTTATTGGAATACTGCCATTTTAACGAAATTGACCATAAAAGTTATAGTGTTCTAACATTGAAATGCAACAAAACTAGTACTTAGGTCTTTCTTGCAATCACCTTCTACTTACAATTTTTCCCTTTATATTATACAATCCCAAATGATCTAAAATTATTCTTGTATGTAGCCAACTTGCCTTGAATAATGAATCCAAAGCAACACTATCAACATGAATATTTTTTCATAACAAATGTAACCTTGTAAAGTACAATTGCCCAATTTTTTGCATGAACCAAAAAATCTTGCAATTGACATAGTAGAGACTTTTTGAATTTTTTGCCACATCTTCTCAAAATTGATGTACTACAAAGATCCTATAGTTACACGTGTCCACAAAAAAATTCCCTAAAATTTAGTATTTGTATTTGAAATGGCAATTTTAAAGCAATTTAGTAAGAACATAGTCAAGGAACTTCAAAAGCATATTAAAATAAAATAGCCCATTGTGGTTTGATGACCCATAGTAGACACCTAATGACCCCAAGATGTTTTTTCAAGCCACAGTCAATGTCTAACCTAACACCAATGGAGTGATTGGTAACTTCATTAGGAACACTCTACTTTTTTAGTGTAAAATCATTGTAGGAAGTGACTTTTCATGGCCTTTCACATTAAAATTATTGTCACTTCTTCAAGTGATTAAAATGAGTGTATTGAACACAATTTTTGTTGCTTATGGGATAGCCTACTGACACTTTTGGGCTGATCAATTAAAAAATTCGTAACAAATTCATACTTTGTCTCAAAAATATAATTTCAATTGCTCTCACTATTTCTCACACTTGTCTTCACTTGGAAAAAAATTCAACAATGGCATGAGGGAAGACTCCAAATTCTGACCACAATGGGTTGTTTTACCTCAGTACAACGCAATGATGTAGTACATATTTCAACCTGCACTAATTCAAATAGATTATTCTGCAAATAGTGTGACCCTGAGTGGTCCATGCCCCAAAAGGATTATAGAAGTGTAGAGTACCCCACAGTCCTTGCCCTGCGAATTGAAGACCCAGTGACATCATTCGTCACAACCTGACAACTCCACGGGTTTCGAAGCTCACTGGGGCCCAAGCAAGAGGCCAGAGCCCGGACGGTAGGTAACTAAAGTACCGTCTGCGTTTCGAGTCCGTCCGCCGGATGAAACTTGGATGAATACTAAGAAAGATGAAGACCAGATGAAGATCCTGTAGTTCGCCTGCCTCCCTGCTGCCTGCATGCCTGCCTGCTTTTTGGATGAAACTTGGATGAATACTAAGAAAGATGAAGACCAGATGAAGATCCTGTAGTTCGCCCGCCTGCCTGCCTGCCTTGCTTTTTGGATGAAACTTGGATGCGGGTCCCCCTTTTGAATGATCTTTCCGTTCAGTTTGCTGCGACAAATGGGTCCGTCCGTCCCCTTGGCCGGGCTGCCTAGGGAAGAGGGAAGGCGCAGGCAGGGTACAAGTGGAGTTATCTTATACGGGCGAAAGCAGGACAGCCCCTCAGCCATTCGTACCCCTATAATGGGAAGGTAGTGAATTGGGGTGGCAGGCTCCCAGTAGCATAGCATAGCTTGCCAGGGTGCAGGGGGCCCATATAGTCTTGCACAACCCCGTTTTCTTGACGTTTTCAAAAGGGAATCTTTTATTCTTTTTCTTTTTCTTTTTCTTTTTTCCTCTTTTTTTGTCCCCTTTGTCTTTCACTGACTCGTATAACTTCACTACAGCCAGGGTGGGTCTGTACTGGGCTCGAAGTTGCAGTACAACCACTGGTCATGGAGCCGGCCGGCTCGCTTTATTCGGGACCTTTTAAATTGGTTCGCTCTCTTTGCTCCTTCCTACCGACCGACCGACCTACTGACCGACCGACCGACCGACCTCAGTCAGGCTCCGGGGTGATCTAGCTACTACCCTGCTGCTAAACTGGGGTTTTCTTACTGCCCTCTGGGTTGCCTTGATTTGAGGTGATTGGACTGATGAAGGAGAGTACAGTATAGTACAGTACAGTATTCCCAAGTCACCAGCCAAGTCTCCCAGATCACCAGGCCAAGTCTTCCGAATCACCAGGCCAAGTCTTCCAAATCACCAGGCCAAGTCCTCCAAATCATGAGGCCTAGTCTCCCAAACCCGCCGGGCCCGGAGTGAACTGACCCCCTTGCTAGGAAAAAACCGAAGTTTAAAAAAAAAAAATTCCTATGCATGAAAAAAATTTGAGAATTCATAGGAATGGAAATCTAGTAGTTTGGAACACTATGAAATCCCTGCCGTGCCTTTTTAGTTACAGTGGAAACACCCAAAACCATCCGAATAAGGAATTCAGCATAGTTGGAGGCAGCGTTTTCTAAAACTGATATTATTCTAGCATTAGCGAGTGAAAATCATGAATATTAAAAAAAAAAAAAAATTTTCGGAATCAGTATGTAATTTCTGGAAATTTTCAAAGTGTTGGCTCCCTAGACCACTGGAACCGTCCTATAGGTGTACCTTAAACCGAACACCTGTTGAAATCAGATGTCAGTGAATGAAAACTACACAAGTGTCTTACAACTACGTCAGCAAATTAGAATTAAACAGCTGTCGAATGCCTTAATGTATGCCTATGGACAGATTTAGTGACATTCTATGGCCCAAGAATAGGTACAGGGACGGAAATGGGTGTTTCTCCCTTAGCTGTTTTTGTTCTGTTTCTTGTCTGTACTCGTTCTCTTCTTATTCCGGCCTCTGGATTGGTTGTTCTTTGTTCCGATTTAACCCTTAAAGGACCACAACTATGTTTCCACCAAAACTACTCCAAAACTGTCATTTCTAGGAGAGCTATCAAATTTCAGAAAAAAAACATTTTTTGACACATGTAACTGTAAGATCTCTTAGTGCACTAGTTTGGAAAGATGCAGAAAAAATTTCAAAAATTTCCGCTATGTAGATTGCAAGATATTAGTGTTTGAAGTTACAAAAATCATTTTTTTTCCACTGTGAAAATCTGGGCAGCTGCACTTCACAAGGTCACATTTGTATGCAAAAATGTCCAAAATGGTTGCAACTCTTTGGATTTATTCTCCAATTCAAGTTGGATACATGCTTGAAAATTTTCATATCATTTGGAATTGTACAACATGTACAAAAAAAAATTGTAAGAAGAAAGAAGTAGAGAATGATTCAAAATACAAAAATGGTAACAATTTATTTATTGAATTGAAAAATGCCAATCCCAAAGGTTCAAATGTTGTAATAAACAATATACACCCAATTTTATTTTATTTTTTCAAAAATATTGAAAATTGAGTAAAATAAAGGACTTCAAAGTTTATTTTAGAGAAGAGAATCCATAACTGCCCGCAAACTAAAATCCTTCATAACTTTTGACTCATTAATCCAAATGGAATGATTCAAAGCTTTATATATATAACACCAATTTCAAATTTTTTTTTCCAAAAAAAGTGATTTTTTTTAATCTGCCCAAACTGCCCGAGTTGAGAAACAAACAACATTTTATGCGATAACTTTTCAACCATGTAGTCAAAAGTCACAAAAATTGTTGGGCTTTGAAGATACTCCTCGTCCACACCTTCTATTAAATTTTGGTTCCGAAATATAGAAATCTGTAGCCACACGTACCTGCCCAAAATCGCTATGTTGCCAAAAAAGGCATGTTGGTCCTTTAGGGGTTAATGCAATGGTTCTCCATTTGTTCAAAAAAATAAAATAAAATAAAACAAAATTTGAGGATTCAGAATTCATGTTTGCAATGAGACCCCAAATTATCTATACGGGGTATATAAGGTAAATTAATCAAGCACAAAATAGGGGAATTTTTTTTTCTTTCAATTTGCACTCATAAAATGACTTGGAGTAGCCAAGTGAAGGGCCTATTCACTTTGACCTATATAGGCCCAGTGTGTGTGTGTGGTGGTAATAAATTGCACGAAAATGAAATAATTTTGTTGAAAAAATGGTAACAAACTGTGAGTTTTTTTTGCCAAGAGATTTTCAATTAAAAAAACTCTTGGATGAAATTGCTTGGTTGTGGATTATAATATAACTATGGACATGTGATATGAGCTAAAATGATATTTTCTATGCAATGTGTGGATGAATGTTGAAATTTGGAACACCGATATAACAATTTATATTGGCACTTGGGCACTTTGTAAAAAAACAAAAACAAAACTGCTCCGGTAGCACCAAGTCTCATTCAGGGGGCTCCATGTTAGATGTCTACTAGTGATCTCAAAATAGGTTCAAGGTTTTTAGCCAAATGTTCATTTGGAGAAGATTTTTTTTGAATTTACATAGAGAGCATGAAAAAATTAAGTAGCAAGTGAGTGAAATTTAGCCAATTTTGAGATCATTGATGTCTCCCTTCCCCCCTCCTTTTTCCCATTTTTTCTTCTTTATTTTTTCCTCCTTCTGGGGAAGCACAACGGTGCTCAATTGCTCAGGACTTCTCAGGACTGCCCTCCCGAGGGTCTGGCTGCCCGGACTGCCCCCTTCAAAATATACGGTCACAATATGAAACAATAATGTCCCTTCCCAGGCAATCAGGGGGTGCAGGCAAGTAGTGGGGCATTTTCCCGTGCGAGGATTCTCAGTGCTTTTTCGAATGAAGTTTTGGATGAATGGACAAACATTTTTTCAAGGATGATGCAACTTCTAAGGGAGTTAATGTCATCTAAAATTTGAATCCAATCAATATAATGAAGCTTATCAAGTGCAATTTCTTATTCCAATTGGAAATTTTGAAAAATTCATAAATTTTACTCCGTAATATTTTATAGCAATATGAATTTAGAGTCATTAATCATGGTTTGTTGATTTCCTAAATTTAGAGCAGTACTATAACTTTAATTTACATAGTGATATTACACAATATAATAGACATCTATGGTAAAATTTCAAGATTCTTTTAATATAATTTCTATTTGATATGAATTTTTCTCATTTTTTTCTTTAAAAATTCACAATAGCTTCAACTTTTCCAAAAGAAATTCAAAATTTGATGACTTGTAGTAGATATATGATTTTTTGTTCTTATGATCTAGTTGCAAAATGGTGGCAAACTAAATAATAGATAGTGGGGCTTGAAAATCAATGGTCATAGGCTTGTGCATCTCAAGTTAAAGTATTGGTTGGGATGTTTCTAGCTCTACACATGGTAAATATGGTTGTATAGAGTAATTGAATCTTTGAATAGAGGTTTTGGATCTCTCCCTAGACATTGAAAGATGCTTTAATACAATGTCTTAAAGTTTCATCAAGTCTTGAGGCTTTAAACATTCACAATTTCACATAGATTACCTACAATAACTTGAAAATTAATATGTTTTACGAAAACGTATAATTTTTTTTCCACCAAGTATAAAATAGTTTTATTGTACTTTTGAATCTATATTTATTGCAGCAATCAATGTAAATGAATGAATGAATTTCCATACAAGACCTATATATAAGGTAGGGTACTCTAAAAGCAATTGTGCCTTAAAAACAACCACTAACACAAAGGTACAGTTTTTTTTTTGGAACAAATGGAATTCCATTGCGAAGAAAAGAGTACAAAGCAGCCAAGCCCACTAGGCTGGACAAAAATAGAGAGAGAAAAGAGAGGAGAAAAGAACTACATAAAATGAGAAGGATCCGGACCCTACCTGGTCCAAATAATGATGTCACCCATCCTAGAAGCAAGGACTAGGGAGTGAACCCAAATTGCATCAAATTTGGACTAGATTCTGTTGGTTTGTTGGGGACGTCGCTTCACTTGGCATCTGGCTTTAAGGAGCGCTACTCTACCGCTATCAAGAAGGGCCGCCCACAAAGCTTTACGAATGTAAATCACAGGCCATTGTTCTTGGTTGAATACGGTGTTCTTTCATGATATCCATATAATCCAACAAGTAGCTCCCCTAAGGATGTGCCATATTGTCCTGAAGGTATAGAATCTCCTTGGGAGAGAAGTGCCAAAAATGCATTGCTGGAAGCTGAAGCGATGATGTGGTCCTAAGATTGGTTGAGAGCCAACTAGGTGAAAGAGGATAGACTGAGAATAATCCCAAGCTTCCTTGGCTCTTGGACAGAGGAAAAATTGATGCATAGGGGTTTCATCACAAAGGTATATTTGATTTCTTCATTCTACCAATAGTCCACATTTCAAGAGGGATAGAGGTCCTTGTAGAGACTCTAGGTTCCAACTTCAAAAATTCGTAACTAATTCCACAATGATCCAAAAAGCATGAAACAACTTGGATTCAACGCCAATTCCACTTCTCTTCCTAAGAAAATTTACTGAAAATTGTTTCAAGAGGTTTAGCTTCCCCCTAAAGAGCAGGCTCCCAAAGTTGCAATTGGGACTGACCAGAGCCGGCTCCTCGGGGGGTCTTCCGAGTCAATAGATTCCCAACTGAAGGCATTCATTATTTTCTGGTTGAAATCAGGGCTCCCCATGCAGGGGAGATCGAGCGGAGATGGGGGAATGAGAATGTGGTAGGACCCAGGTCCCCCTGGTACTGGGAAAAGTGCTTAGGAATGTGGGGACTACGTTAGATGCGGGAGAGGGAGGGGTGCAAAACAATGCTTAGGAAACACTCAACCGAGGGAGGGAGGACGGGTCTCCCCCTTGAAAATCTTGCACTTCCCCTAACTTAGACTAAGTTAGTTGGGGTGTTTTCTTGTCAAAAGGGAGGGAGCATAGGTCCAAGACTCCCGAATGATTATAAATAGGAAGGTAGGAGGTCCATAAAGCAATCATCTAAGCGTTAAAGCGATCATCTAAGCGTTGAAGCTGAATTTTGGAAAGGGAAAACATGTTGAAATAATTTTCAATAATTTTTCTTTGAAAGATAAGAGGAAATGACATCCAAACCAAGTTGTTTCATATTTTTTGGAGCTTTGTGGAATTAGTTATGGAATTTTGAACTTGAAATGCCACAGGGCTCTAAAAGCAACCACCTCCTAGAATGTACACAGTTTGTACATTTTTGTATATTGAAGAAAGAAAAATGTGCCTCTAAGTCGTGTTCGGTTCAAAATGCCATGTCAGAGTTCGAGCCTCCTATCTTAGTGGTGTAGGAAGAGCTTATCAGAGACAATTTCAAAACAAAACAATTTAGGCAATTTGATTGACTTTAGGACAAGTGAAGATTGTTGTAAAACGTAGATTATTTTTTCACCCCCTAGAGATGCTATCTAGTTATTTTGGAGAAGCTATTTGTCAACTAATATACTTTTTTAGAAGAATTGGAAAGTTAGTCATTTGCAAGTAGAATGAAGACATATTGACAAGAAATGAATTTTTCAATGATTTTTCAAAGTTGTTGGGACCAAAATGGTAAAGCATAAATAAATCTCATCTTACCCCTATAGGTTTTTGACTATGTTTTCACTAGAAACGCTCCAAAATTGTCATTTCTAGTATAAGTACCAACTTTTAGGGAAAAAGTAAGTTTAGACACATGTAATTGTAGGATTTTGTAGTAAACTAGTTTGAGAAGATGTAGAAAAATTCCAAAATTTTCTATCTAGTAGATTGCAAGATATGAGAATTTGAATTAACAAATTTTCTTTTCTAAACCCTGTGAGAAACAATGCACTTTGGATGATCTCATTTGTACGAAAAAATGTCCAAAATGGTGGTTACCCTTTGGATTTGTTCTTCAAAGCAAGTTGGCTACATGCTTGAAATTTTTTTGATCATTTGGAGTTGTATAACATATAGGAAAAAATAATAAATGCAAAGAAGTAGAAAATGATTTGAAATACTAAATTATTAACAATTTATTTATAGAACTAAAAAATGAAACTCCCAAATGGTTGTAATGTTGTAATAAACAACTTGCACCCAATGTTTTTCTTTTTTTCAAAAAGTATTAAAAATTGAATAAGATAAAAGACTTCAATGTTTGTTTTAGAGTAGAAATTCCATAATTACTTGTAAACTATTCACAAACTAAAACTCCTCATAACTTTCATGTTATTAATCAAAATGGAATGATTTAAAGATTTCTATGTATATAAAAATCTAATAAATCAAAATTTCAAATTTTGATTACAAAAAAAAGTGATTTTTAAAGAAGTTTTTAGCTACTTGGGCTGCTTGTAGAGCAGTGAAAAGTATTTGCCATACAATAACTTTTTAACCATGAAGCCAAAAGTTATGAAAATTATTGGACCTTAAAGCTATTCCTTTGGCATATGTTTTGTGAAAATTTCAAAGAATAAATAAATAAAACCTTCATTTGTAGTGAGCTACAAGAAATTGTTATGTTGCCAAAAAAAATGCAATTTAGGGCTTTAGGGGTTAAGCCCCACATTGATGTGTCTCCTCCCTAAATGAACTTAAGCATCTAAACTAGTCTCCCTTGGAGGAAGGCCATAATGCCTCCTTGAATGTTTGGAAGGGAATTAAAAAATAATTTGAACATCAATATTGATTGGCAGGAATGTAACTTACAGCCCTATTGTTCTAATGTTGCTAAATGGTTTTGTAAATGGGCTAGTGGATGGGCTCACTAAGAACATCACTACCCATTCCCCCAAACAAAACTAGAGGAAATATGGTGGCCTCAACCTTGTAGCTCTTAGTAGTTCTGAAACTCCTTCCTTTCTCCATCCATCTACATCCTCGAGGACACACCGAACCAAGTATAGTTATGCATTAATGACTTGACAAAATCAAGAGCCAACCAACACACAAATTGATTAAAAAATTGCAAGAAATGAAGGCTTCTTGCCCATAAAAATAAACTCGACAAGATTAAGCCAAAAGTTAAACTATGGCAAGGACATTGTGTTAGTATTAGGGGAGGGAATAGGAGTGATGAGTCTCCTTTTGTCTCCAATTGGGTATGCAATCGGAGATCAATTATTTTTTGGCCGACCACACTTTGGACCGAACTAGCCACCTTCCTAGGGAATGGGTGGCAATGCTCTAACACACCAAGTCATAGCAACTTTAGCTATCTTTTCAATACTAGGCACCTTATTTTATAGAAGAAGTGAGTTGAATTACAGTGACTCACAAAAGTTCTTAGCCACTGTCTATAAATCCATTTGGTATGAAATTGTGGAGTCAGTTTAATGAAGCCGCCTCCCAAATTAATTAGGGTTAATCAACATCATTTAATGCAGTAATAGGTGGCTTCATTTGGCTAATTCAAGTGGTACATTTTTTTGGAGTGGTTCAATTTATCTCAAAGGTGGCCAACTACATATGTTGATTATAGTGACTTCTTCCTCTTGTATTTCCATTGTAAGTAGAGATTTGTGAGAGCTTCCAAAGGTCTTCAGTTAAGAATCTTCACATTTCTAGTAGTCACAATGAAGAAAACGGATTTCTATGAGCGTTCCCAAGTCATAGCATTGAGTGAACAAGGATTTTCACAACGCTTCATAGCCAGCCATCTTACCATTCCCCGTAGCACAGTTGGTCACATTTTAGCTCAGTTCAGAGAAGATGGGGAGGTGTCTGATCGTCCCAAAGCAGAGAGACCACAACTTTTGAGCATTCGAGATGAGAGGCTCGCTGTGAAGACTCTGAATCAGCCAAAATTAGGGACTGCGGCGGCTGTTGGGCGTAGTTTGAGAGCTCAGGGTCTTCGTTTATGCAATGAGATTGTCCGTCGGAGTTTTCGGAGGCAAGGGCTTGGGGCTAGAGTGAGAAGGAAGGAACCCTTGCTAACAAAGAGGCATAGGCAGAAACGTTTACAATGGGCAAAGGCTTCAAAAGACTGCGATGTAGAAAACTGGAGTCATGTCATTTGGTCAGATGAGTCCAAGTTCAACATTTTTGGTTTAGATGGTCGTCAATGGTATTGGAAAAATCCTACAGAGCCTCTTCGTAATTGCCATGTGCAACATACGGTTAAACATGGTGGTGGTAGCATTATGGTATGGGGATGCATGAGTTGGGCAGGTGTAGGAAACCTTCATCGCATTGATGGCATTATGAATTCGCACGTTTATCTTGACATATTAGATTCACAGTTGGTGGGCACTATTGAGAGACAAGGTCTTGATGAGGCTGAAGTCATTTTCCAGCATGATAATGACCCAAAGCATACATTTGGTCTTTTACAACGATGGCTAGGTTGGCAGGAATTCTCTGTGATGGAGTGGCCACCACAATCACCTGACCTAAATCCTATTGAATACTTATGGAATGAAGTAGATAGATGCTTACGATTGTTGGGTGATTCACCTAGAAGTAGAGATGACTTGTAGGAGAAGATTCAAGTCATTTGGCAAAGCATTGAAGTAGAATTTGTGCAGAAACTCATCCGCACAATGCCAACTAGGGGGGCTGATCTTCTTGTAGCTAAGGATGGATATACACGTTGGTAGACTTGTAGTTGTTGTACATATGTAGCATTTGCTACTTTTGAGCTTTTCATTTTGAGTTTTCTTTGTGTTATCATGATTTCTTACTTAATCAACATATGTTCTTGGCCATGCTTTTTGCATACTTCTTTCAATTTCTTTTTACCATTTCAACTTTCTTTTCACAAATTTTTTGTAACATGTTCTTGACAACATGTGTAGCCTCTATGATGAATCTTGCTTACTATTTCTCACAAATCCAAAAGCTTTTGTCCCATTTTCACGGTCACAGGCAATGGCCAAGAACTTTTGTGAGTCACTATAGAAGAAGTAATTTTAATGAATTGGCAAGTTATGACACTAGGAGCTCCCACTTTCTAGAGGAGCTAAAGGGCCCTTTCAACATCAATTAACAATATTTTGGCATTGTTTATGCTAAAGAGATTGCCAAAACTATTGCATTGGATTGGTAACTAATGCAAATGAGAGGGTCTAATAGATGTTGAAATAAGCTAACTAATGGCATTAGATTATTCTACTGTAGTTGAAAACTTCTTTCTTTTGAATTTGATTACATCATTTGTTTGATTTTAAAATTTAATGAAAAAACTTTGAAAATTGAGGTGCACTTGATACTAAAATGATGTCATGTATGATCCCAAATTCCAATCACCTTCATAGTGGAATACCTAATACACAAATGCCAAAGTGTTAAAACTTGATCTGATCCACTGTAATTATCAATCAATCAATTTTCCAATGCATTGTAATGTAGGGAACTAGGGATAAATGAGGTCAATATAACCATTGAGAGTTATTAGGATAAGAAGATTTAATCCTTTTAACCCCTCACCGCTGAAGGAAATAAAAACTAAATGTCTTCACATAGTCAAGTGTTCCAATTCAAAATTTTGTACCTTTTGCATCCAATGTCCAAATTCAATAAAAAAAAACTTGTTGGAAAATTTGCATATACTATTCTAGTTTTTGTGGTAAATTTTTTAGACCAATATAAGATGTAATGAGTTTTTGAGGGTCAATCAAAGTTCACAGATTCAATTTGAGTTCACCAAACTGCAATTGATGGGTGAAACTTTCGGGGCTTGTATCTCCTTCATTCAATGTTTTTTTCAATAAAATTTGTTCGATTATATTCCATTAGAAGTCTAGTTATTCTGGTAAAATTTTCATTGCAATACAAGTTGTTTTGAATGTTTGGGAGCAATTCAAAGTTCAAAAACAAGATATTTTTGGATTACAATGAACTTCGGCAGTCGCTGTGTTTGTTTCCAAAAGAAATTTGGAAAAGTTGTGCATTCTAGTTTGGTTTGTTTGGCTAAAATTTCATATCAATTCAAGAAGTTATGAGTGATTGAGAAGCATTTTAAGAGAAGGAAATTTAGTCACATTTGTGTTTTTTGCACCATTTTCAACTATTTTCTTAACATTAGAAAGTCATTTTGCAAATAGAATGAGTCAATTCAATAACATTTTTTACCAACAAGTTTTAATGTTGGTTTAAAAGTACTTTCTAGCTTAATTTTTTTCTTTTGAGTAGGTTTAGAAATCAAATTTCACCTCCAAATGTGATTTTATAATCTTGCAATCTCCAAATTTGATTGATCACTACAAGAGAAAGGGGTGTTTTAAGTATAGTCCTAGGGTGATTGCAAGAAAGACCGGTACTATTTTGCGTCACACTTTGAATGATGGAGTTGTTATCAATTATAACTTTTAAAGTATGAACCACATTAACTTGAAATTTTGACTAAAGATGTTTGATATGACAAAAATCAATTTCCTTATTTTTCAGAAATTTTCAAAAATCATTTTATAATTAAATTTCAATTAAGCTAATTTGTCACACTTTGCAATTTAGGGGTTTTTAGTACTGGGGAGCATCCAAAATTAATGATCTAAATCTGAAATTTCTGTGGCCTATTTCCATACTAGGTAGTCATGTTTCTACCAAAGGAAATCTCAAAAATCATCATTCTCTTTCCTCTACATGTGTGCGAACAAGCCTCCCTTGCGCACATACTTTTGAACATTTAAGATGGTTTTGAGATCATTCTTTTGGTGAAATCTCTTCATCATAAAGTTCACCCCAATTGCCAATTTTTAGTTTTTAAAAAAATTCTTTTTCCTATTTTTTACAAATTAAAATGTCAAAGTACCCATTTTCATGAAAATTTGCACTTTTCTAGTTCTCCTACTTAGAGAATTTTTCTACACTTTTCCTTCCTCGGGTACCTTCTTCTTAGAGGTATATATATAAACATATTTTTTACATTTAAAAAAAATCGTTTTTCTAATTATACAGTACTCCCGAAAATTTCAGTAGTATTGTGGAAAACGCTACATAAATCGGTCGGTCTTTCTTGCAATGACCCCCTAGTAGTATAGTCTTTCAAGTAATGACCTTTAAGTAAGGTTTTTAGTAAAATTTTACTGAAAAGTTGTCTTTTCAGTAAATTTTGTATTTGAAATCACAAATTTTATTTGAGTTCTTTCCATTGGAAAGTTATTGATAATTCTTTGCAAAATAGCTTCAAGGTTTCACATTGTCTTGAAGTTGGCAAAAATTCATTATTAATTGGTCATTTATTCATGCCTTTAGAAAAATGTTTTCATGCTAAAGTTCATTAAATGGGATTTGAGGTCATTGGGAGACCACAAGTTATTTTAAGTTTCTAGACTATATGAACACCCCACATCAGTAGTTTGACACGATTTGCTACTTCTTTCTATTTAGTATTATTTTTCTTGTATGTTGTATAGTTCCAAATGATTTGAAAATTTTTAAGCATGTAGCCAATTTGCTTTCAAGAATGAATCCAAAAAAAGCACCAACAACATGAACATTTTATTTGTACAAATGTGACCTTGTGAAGTATACTAGTTGCCCAATTTTTACCCGAGGCCCAATTTTTTCTGCCAATTGAAATACTAAGGTAGAGCCATCCACTCCCAACTAGTTAGGGATTCATATCCAACTTATAGGTGCAAGCATTTCCAACCAAAGCTTAGAATATCTTTTTCACTCCTCTCCAAGATTGAAACTAATAAGTTCATGAGTCATGATACTTATTTTGAAGTAGTGAAAAGTAGTTTTTAGATGATAGAAATTGGAAATGGGTTCATTCCAACTTTTGGCTTCCAAAATTTATAGTTTTTTAAATTCAAGGAAAAAATAGCAAAAAATTTGCAATGCCCATCATTTCTATCTTTCTATATGGCAAAAAAAAATACACATTACCTTCTATTGCTCTTGAACATTTGTGGAAATTTCTTATTAAATGGTCAATTATAGGGTGGTTCTACCATAAAATCTTGCAATCTGCATGGTAGAAATTTTTGAGTTTTTTTGACATCTTTTCAAATTTAACATATTGTAAGATCCTATAGTTATATGTGTCCAAAATTGTTTGTTTTTTTCAAAATTTGAAACTTGTATGAAAAATGGCAATTTTAGAATTTTTTTTTGTTAAAAATATAGTCAAGGAACTTAAGATGTTAATAAGAGAATGGAGTAGAGACCCAATTGTGAGTAATGCGATAATCTCACTTTAGGAGAGCTCAAAGTCTATTGTGAATGTCTAACAAGGTTGAAAAAAACATTCCCCCTTCCCTTCAAACATTGTAATTACAGAATCCATGCAGTCAAATGGGGTTAAGTTGTTTTTTCCTAACAAGCTTTGCTTTACAATTGTTTTTCTCTTGAAATATATGGACCAATTCTACTTATTGGTTTTCAATTCTAATCAATTGATACCAAAAGAAGTGTTTGTTTCTAAAAATTTACCTTGAATAAACACCCTAGGTCTAGGATGGAAGGGGTTGGTTAACGTCTAATTGCCCCAAGGGACCAAAAGTGTCCTCATAGTCTAGAAGTCCAATTTGAAGTGCCATAAGTCTTCCATCTCATGTCCAAATTTTTTTTTTAAACTTGTTGGAAAATTTGCACTCTCTCTTCTAGTTTGAATGGTAAAATTTCCACTTCAATTCAAGATGTCATGATTTCTTGGGAGCCAATCAAAGTTCTCACGTTCAATTTGGATTCACCAAATTGAAGTTGATGGTTGCAACTTTAGGGGCTCGTATCTCCTTCATCCAATGTTTTTTTCAATAAAATTTGTTGGATTAAAATTCTGCCAAAAGTCTAGTTATTGTGGCCAAATTTTCATGGAAATCCAAGTTCTTTTGAATATTTGGAAACAATTCATATAGGGCAATGCCTGAGGAAGAGGGGATTGCAAGGGGAAATGTATCAAAAAGGAAGGTAGAGTTCGACAAGGAGGCACATTTTTTCCCACAATCTCCAAAAACGAGGACATTGCTCGACAAAAATATTTCCCAAGAAATCAACAAATTAGATGAAAAATCATGATGAAAGTTAGAGGTTGGATGAAGAAATTGTAATGTTCAATTATACAAGCAAAATGCATAATCCAACATTATGGCTTGATTACACAATAGAAGCTACTTGCAAAATCAATGCAAGATTTCCTATAAGTGGTTATGAAAGTTCAAAAACCATACATTTTTGGATTACAATTAACTTTGACACCTTCTTTCTTCTTCAAAGAGTGTTTGTTTCTAAACTTTTTTTTATAAAAGAGTTGTACTAGCTAGTCTAGTTTATGTGGCTAAAATTCCATATCAATCCAAAGAATTATGAGTGATTGAGAAGCATTTTAGTAGAAGGAGGTTCAACCCTTGATGTGTTTTTTGCAACTATTTTTTGACATTTTGAAGCTATTTTGGAGAGACAATGAGTCAATTGAATCATATTTTCTTTCACCAATGTGTTTGTATACTATTTTATAATCACTTTGTAGTTCAATGGTTTTGCATTTAAGTAGGTTTAGAACCAAATTTGACTTCAACTATGTTTCTATAAAAAATTCAACATCATTTTTCAACACTAAAACATTATAATCTCTCAATCAATATAACCAAATGATTCCAAATTTAATACACGTCATCTACATCAAGTACACTAGAAGATTGTACAATTGAAATTTACATACTTTAATGACATTTACACCTGTACCACTTCTAAAGCAATGGCATTTTAAACCCTCAATAAACCTTGGACCTTTAGGAGTTAATCTCTAAAGATCCAAAAGTCCCTTGTGACCATATATATTGGTCATGATAGGATGTAAATAACAATGTATCACAATTCATTATTAACCTTTAAAGGACGGGCCTATGACCACTGGTTGGAAGCCCCTTGGCTGGTCCCTCAATTTGATACCGTTCAGGAACCATTTAAGTATGAATTTTTTTTTTCAGAGATGGAAGTACATGTCTTCTGCACTTCAAAGAAATTTCAGATTTTTTTGAGGAAAATTGATTTTTATGAGATTTTTTGAAGAAAAAATGAAGAAAAAACCATAGAAAATAGAAAATTATCTCAAAAAATCTGAAAATTTCACGATGTGTGTAAATTGTAGAGACAAACATCATAGTGTAAACTCAACTTCCGTGTACACCTATTTGTAGGTTGCAGTGGACATTAAAAATGCAGCCAAAATTCAAATTGCAATAAAATATTCAATTTTACGAATTTTTTCAAAATTCCAATTGGAGTAGAAACTAGAAGAAAAGACCTTCATTTCATTAGTTGGGCTAAAACTCAAAAAATGTCATTTTCAAGGAGAAATTTCAGATTCGGTCAATTTCTTAAAATACACTAATGTGGCAAATTTTGTCATCCGTTTTCTCTCATTACTTCTCAACTACATGAAAACAAATAGTAGTTAGACTAAAAACTCAATTGGAGACTCTTTACAACTGAATGTGAAAGGTCATTAAAAAAACAGTGGATGAAAAAATTACTGTTTAGGTCCTCTACTGCCCCGCAAAGTCATCCGAAAGCCAAAAATTGGCGCCAATGTCGCTTAAGGGTTAAATCACAATTGAAGAGTTATGAGGCTAAATATGACCCTTGTAGAGAAACTCCACTGGAAGTGCAAGGGCCTTTCTAGGGTTGGGAACCCAGTGACATAATATTCCACTTTTTTGGACGAGTGATTACAAAATTATAAGTCTCTTGTGGAGGATTTTCTACGCTCTTTCGTCTGTGTCACGGAGGTGGTGAGTGGTGTGCATCTGGACACAACTGAACTACGTGGTAATGAAGGAAGAAAAAAAAAAGCAAAGCAAGTACGGCCAGAGCACATTCCAAGCATCCATCTACAGTAGCCATGTGATATTGTTCTCTTTCACTCTTGTTTTACAAAAACAAAGGACGTTAAAAAAAGAAATTTAACTTTAACTTCTTCTTTCTTTTTCTTTTTTTTGGACAGATTTAACTTGTTGCATATACAGTTCTCGTTCCAATGAAGATGGAAGTCTAGGAATTGGTCCAATTGTTTCAAAAAAGAAGAAGATGGAAGTCTAGGAATTGGTCAATTTGTTTCAAAATTTCAAAAAAAAAGATGGAAATCTAGAAGGCGAATATTGTGTGAGTACCTTGCTACTGCACAGCACATGTGGGCATTGGGGAGGGGGGGATTTCATGCCATGTGAAATTTGGAAAAAGGGTCTAAGAAGAAGGATCCATTACCAAGGCCAGGCCAGGGGAGCTTGCCTTTCATGCCAATTTAGGAGAGCTTCCTAATTATCTGATCATTTAACAAACCCAGCCTCTTTCTCTAGTCAGTAAGCTTAACCCTGAAGCGCTCAGACATCCATATTCTGGATGATGAATAGAGGGCTTCAAAACACTGTTTCATCCAACCAACTTCTCATTTATCAAATGTAATACTTGAATCTAGAAAAGACAACCTTCCTCAATGACCAAATTCATTAAAATCTGGTAAATGATATAGCTATACAAAGCTAGAAGCAAAAATGTGTAAAATTTCAAAAAAGAATTGAGGTGTTTAGGGGTTGGCCTGTAGTCCCGGTTTTTATCTAAAGTAGTGTGATGAGCTGATTGCGGAGTCCCAGGCAAAGGTGAAAGTAAAAAAAAAGCCCCCTAGTTTGTGCTGTGTTAGGGCGACTTCACACTTGGCCGTCCAAGTCAAGAGGCCATGGATTTCTACCAATCAGATTTTAGAAACCATGATTTCCACCAATCAGATTTGAGAAACCACAGCCTCTCGACTTGAATGGCCGCAGTGTGAAGTGGCCCTTACTATAATGCAGATGCAACACCTCCATAGTCTAATTTGGGGTCTCTGATTGCAAATATGAACTCAGAATGTGCCCATCAAGGCTTGCACAGCAAATAAAACGTTCCAGCGTTTTCCCCAGGATAAAAACGGGGCCGGGTGGCCTCCGCAATCGGCTGGAGTCAGTACTACAGACGGGCGACCTGTTGTCCCTCACTCCCAGAAAAGCAGTTTGCCACTGTTGCTTATGCTCTCCTCACTCAGGTTTGAAATTAGAACACCCAATCCCAGAATCCCTGGAGTCCCAGATTTAGTTCTCTTTCTTGTTTTTTCTTCTTCTTTTCCTCCCCTTTCTCCTTTCTCCTTCGTTTTGGGCAATTTGATGGACAAAAAGCAAATTCGGGAATTTGATCTCTGTCTGGCTGCCAGAAAGAATACAAAGTTTTGTTTTGTTTTCAATTCCTTTTTTTCTTTATTATAATTGATTAGAGAAAACAAAGTTTCAAAAAAGAAAGAAAAAGAAACCCAAAAAACAACCCGGCAACAAAGCAAACGACTGTACTCTGCCCATCTACACGACCTGTCACATAAAGCTGACTTGTAGTTTAAGTAAACATGAATAATGATATTTTTTTAAATAATACTACAAAAAAATGAATGAAGAATGAAGAAAGTTTGGGTCACAGTACTTGCAACTAAGACACCAAATTGTTCACATGAGTACTGTTTCCCTTTCAATGGAGATTGTCCATTTGTTTCAAAAAAAAAAAAAATTGTTCACATGATAGCATTACATCACTACACTGAATAGGGGTTTTCAGGGGACCCATATTTATCAACTGACATTTCACACTATGTAAATATCTATCTTTGTTGAACATCAATAGTCATTCAGGTGTTACGGGGTTGTACATCATGTTTTAAACATCTACAGTTTTCTATGATCAGTATGATGAATTCCTTTATTTTTTGATCCCCTTAAAATCCCTATTATTCTAGAAGATTAGAAGAAAAGGATCAATGATTCATTCAATCCTACCAAAATTGGCAATAACTCATAAAGACACCATTAACTCTATATCTACATTTAGATTGTTGTATCTAATTTCAAGTTCATTGAATCCAAATTATTCTACAATGATCTAAATGGGTTTTAGTTGATCATCAATCAATGAAACATTGTGTATTAGTGGATTGAGTTCCCGTCTTTGGATTTTAACAAAAGAAGGTATCATCCTTTTCCAAGATACTTGAGTGACATTTACTTATGAAATTTCAAGAATGTGGAAGATTCTTTCTTGTATAGAGGCATGTATTTCACTACTTACACTAGTAGAAATTTGCATTTGCCTCAACAAAATTTACTTGACGTGTTTGTTGAGGCAAACGCAAAAACTGCGTTGAAAAATGTAGAAAACGTAGTTTTTGTGTTTGCCTCAACAAACACGTCAAGTATTTTGTTGAGGCAAACGCAAATTTTACTAGTGTTACTATGCTTAGTGGGAATAGTGTAGGAAGAGATTATACAATCTTTGTTTCATTGACCACTATATTTGAATTTATTGAATTTGAATCACTCTACAATTATCCATATGGGATTCTATCAACATCCCATCTAAACATTATTGATTGAGTTCACCAACCTCTTTAGACTATGCAATAGAAGGTATCATCTAAGAGGATAATTTTTCAAGTGAGACACTCTATATAATAGATTTCTAAGTAGGATATGTAAGAGGATTGATTTTCAAGTAAGGTACCCAAGACAATAGGTTTTTATGAACATGGCATGTATTTTCTTTACTTCAGGGGTCTTTTTTTCATAGATGTCAAAGGAATCCTTGCAACATCAATAAGCAATGTTGTACAATGACATTAAAGGCTTAAATAAGCTTGATAATTATGTGTCATACAATGCTTGATAGATGTGATGGTGTTTAAGGCATGAAAAGAGGCAAGGATATAGTAGCTTGATAGCTTAAGACTTCTTTTCTATTAACATTAGATGTCTTAAAGGGCCTTTAGAATACTATGAGTTCCCAAATTGTGGGAATATACTTGGAAGTGTAGCATTAGAAGAAATCTGAGGGCATTACAGGTCCGTTTTGGATTTGTTCCCGAAACGGCTCTCAATGCCATTGCCGCTGTCAGGCTGACTTTAATTTAAAAATTAATTTATTATTATTATTATTACTATTATTATTATTTTGGGGGTTCTAAAATATGAAAATAAGTCCAAAAAAAATTGAAAAAAAATAATTAATATGTGGCAGGGTTGCAACCACGTAGGATTTGAGTTCACAGGGCAAAAATTGTGTTCCCGCAGTCTGGGAACCCGCAGTCTCCTAATGAAACTAAAGCCCTCAAATTTCATCCAACGTGAACACTTCCTTGCAAAGAATCTCATGTGGTCAAGAGATTAACATGTTATATTATATTAATTAATTAATAGTTCAATATTAAATATTTTAAGAATATATGTATATGTATTTAAATCAATTTTCATTTCATTTCATTTTTATAAATTCTTTTAAATTCTTTCAAATTCAAAATCCAAACTAATAGTGCCTAGTTCACTCTATAAGAAATAGTTTCGAAGAAGAACTTTGAAACAATCTTCAAGAGGGTTGAAAAAACATCTAATGTCATGACAATCTCAATTTTAGTTTTATCTACATTTTGAGGTTCTTGAATTTGTAAATAGTATCATATATGCACCATTCTACTTGCAATTTCCTTCAGTAAACATAAGTCTAAATCACATATGACTTTGGAAATTAAATTATTCTAAAATGACCCATATGGGATGAGTTGGTGGTCAGTAAATCCTCTGTACAAGAGTGTATAGTTGTGGATTGAGTTCATTTCTCTAGATTTAAAAAAAGTATCATCCTGTCAAGAATTATCAAGTGAAATATAGTTGTAGATTTTTAAGGACATGAAATATTCCTTCTTGTGTAGGACTACCTAATATACTTGATGGGTATAGTATAGGAAAACATCATACAATATGTGTTAAAATTTTCCATTTGGAATTTTAGTACAGAAAATCCAAATTACTCTAGAATAATTTACATTTAATCAATTGATGGCTATCAACAATGCATTGCAAAATCATTGATTGAACTTGCTAGCCTCTTTTGACCTTGCAATAGAAGGTATTATTCTTTCCAAGATACCCAAGAAGATAGATTTTTAAGTGGGATATCTAAAGTAATAGATTTTCAAATGGGATACCTGACAAGATAGATTTTAAAGCAAGGTGCTCGAGAAGACAAGTTTTCAAGAGGGTCACATGTATTTTCTTATAGAGATGCATGTACTTTACTTTGAGGGTCTTCTTCATGTTCAATACAAAACGGTTTTATATGAAGCCATGTGTGATTTAGTCATATGTTTGCAAAAAAATCCAACAACTGCAAGTAAAAATGGCAATTACAAAGTATAGTGTATGAGTTAGTATTTAAAAATTCAAGAACATCATGATGTAAGTAAAACTAAAATTGAGATATTTATAACTAATAGAACAATGTTATCTAACTGCCCTTAAACAAGGTTGATAACTGTATCATGTGGGATTTGGTAGGTGTGATGGAGATTGGCGTTGAAATAAAAAAAAGCCACGATATGGTAGCCTAATAGCTCAAGACCTTGTTTCTATAAGTTATAAATATCTCAATTTTAGTTTACTTACATCATGACATTCTTGAATTTGTAAATACTAATACATACACCATACTTGATAATTGTTGTTTTTACTTGCAATTGCTGGGTTTTTTGCAAACATATGACTAAATCACATATAGCTTCATATAAAACTATTTTGTATTGAATATGCTAGAATGGGTACTTAAACTTAATGTTATACCTTAATTTTTTTCTTAAATAATACTTAACCCATAAATGCTCACACAAGAAAGTATAGTTTCTACTCTACTTATGAGCCTCACTCCAACAACTTAACCCAACCCCTCAAGGCCCCTAGCAGAAACATGTTTTAAAACATTGTAGCTTTTGAAGCCTTATAAATCTAAATGTCACTAAGCTATACAAATCTCAACCATATAATCTTGTAGTAGACATGTACAAAATTTGGAGTCATTTGACCGCATAGATTGCAAGATTAGAATGTTTTAGTGCTAAAAATGAATGCTAAAATTTTCCCCAAAACACATTTGGAAGTGAAATTTGATTTCTAAACCTACTCAAATGAAAAAACTTTACACTACAAAGTGATTCAAAACTAGTATACAAACTCATTGGTGGGAAAAAAATCCACTCAATTGATTCATTGTGTCTACAAAAGAGCTTTGAAATGTCAAAAATTAGCAAGAAAAACTGCAAAAACTACATACCTGGCTGAACCTCCCTCTACTAGAATGCTTCTCAGTCACTCATAACTACTTGGGTTGACATGAAAATTTAGCCACACAAACTAGACTAGTATGCACAACTTTTCTATCAAGTTTTTATTAAAAATGGACTCTGTATGAAGAAGAAACAAGCCGTCAAAGTTTACTATATTCCAAAAATAGCAGGATTTTGAACTTTGAATTGCTCCCAAACATTCAAAACAACTTGAATTGACACAAAAATTTCACCACACAAACTAGACTTCAAGAGAAAGAGAAAATAACAAACTTTATTGGAAATGATCATTTGATGAAAGAGAAACAAGCCCCCAAAGTTGCAGCCCTAATATGCAGTTTCTAAACTCAAATTGAACCTGCGAACTTTGATTGGCTGCCAAAAAATCATCACCTTTTTTATTGATTTGAAAATTTTAGCACACAAACTAGAAGACAATGCGCAACTTTCCCAACAGGTTTTATTGAATTTGGACATTCGATGCAAAAGTTATAGCACTTTGAATTTGACTGAAAACTTTGAGGGGTTATATTTGTGCCCCTTGGGCGTTGAGGGGTTAATGTGTGTGTAACTCCAAACCTTCAACCAAATTTTGATGTGGCTGGTCATCATGCAATGGAACCCAACCACAATTGAGTGGTGGATTTTCAATCAGGACAAAATATTTTCAGGATCATGTAAATTTGCCTGAAATTTGCCCAAATTTTTTTGTGTGAACTGAAAGTTCCCAGGCCCAAGCCACTCAAGGGTACTTGCTACTGATGTGTGGTTTGCATCAATATTTGTACAGTAATGTACTGGAATTATGTGCTCAATTGACAATGACAATGACAATGAGAGATGTCTTGTTCCCAAGCCTCTCACATCTGCCCAGGCCTATTCTTTCACCTAAAATAATATGCAATCAAACATTCAATTTGACCCCCCAAAGGAGACAAGTTATAAAAAAGAAAAGAAAAAGAAAAAAGTAGATAAATTATTTGTTTTGTCTGAGATGTATAACTACCATTTTTAGTTTATTGTGTATAAGATTATAGCCCTAATTTATCTTGTACTCTAATTGGTACATGCATCCAAATCAACACTTGAAATAATCCATTTTATACATAGAAGGTGGTGTCCATGAGCAAAGAAACAAGGGAAATGTATGCACGATGAATCACATGAATGTTCATCATGCTTTAGCTATGTTTTCACTTATTTAGGCGCTTAGTGATCCACTAAGTAAATGATGAATGTTATTAACTGAACTTCATCAATAGAGATGTAAAGAACCTTTGAGGAAAAAAATCATTTTATTTGAGTATTAAATTAGAAGCACCTATAACTAACTGTGCCCAATAACCAACCTATAGGGTGCTTTGTTTTCCAACCTTAGGGTAGAAAAACAAGCTTGGAATGTTTTTTTTGTTTTTTTTGTAACTTATCAAGATTTGGACTAATAAGGTTATGATACATGTTTGGAAGAACTGAACATGAAAGTAGTTATAGATTAAAAAACCCTCTAGAAATTGATTATTAATCCAATAGACTTAGATACTAGCTTGGAAAATTCAACATAATTTTAATTTTCAGTTTAAATTTCTGAAAAATTCTCTATCCCCATATTTCCTATCTTCCTACATTAAAAAAAACAAACCCACTAACTCTTACACCTCTCCATTTGCTTGTAATTAGCTTATTTGATTAGTTACTAGTGCTTCTACCTTACATGAATCAATGACATAGATATGACAAAGAAAGTTCCAATTATTTCTTATAAAATATTCCCACTATTACTACTATTGTTAGGATGAGCACTTCAGGGTTATTAGCTGTCATCTCCAATTGATTTTTTTTCTCTCAGTTTATTTCTTTTTTCCTTTAGTTTCTTTAAGTACATCCCATCACTTTTAATTTTAATTTTAATTTAAAAAAATGTAATCCCTTTTGATTTTCCAAAAATGAATGAATGAACTGATGGGAGTTGTTTGTTGTTTTTTTCCCTGAGATTTCATTGTCCTAACTGAAATCACTCCAATGTCTGCAAGGCTGTCAGTGCAGCTCCAGTCTCCATTCTCTGCACCTCCAAATCATCATAACTTGACTTACCCCAGAATCATTTCCATGGGCTCCATCACACTCACCTGTTCTCAATTTCTCCCCCAAATACAGACACTAACTTAATGAATTGATCACATCATCCTTCAATGGAAAATTGGAAATTGCCCATGTGTTTTCAAATAAAAAATTTAATAATAAAAATTTAATAGAACTATGAGCACATCCATGGAACCGAACAGGAGTAAAACCAATTTATTTATCATCATCACACACTAACTTAACAAGTCTGACTGAAAACATATTCTGGTTTTGAAACCTAATTGATGACTGAACCACTTGAGTACATTGTGCGAACCCACTGGAAATTGAGGTCACCATGACATCACCAAATTAAACCCTTCTGGGTACCAACAACTGTGAAAAAGCAGATTGTGAGGCAATGCCATTTACCCAACTTCATATCTTTTTTAGAAAAAAAGAATGGTGGATTATAGAGTAGGTCAAGGAGAAGGAGAACTTAAGGTAGGAGGGCTCAAACTCGGACCGAGCATTAGAAGCAAACATGCCTCAATGGTACATTTTGCTTTCTTCAATGTACCAAATGTGTACATTTCAAAAAGTGGATGCTTTTGATGACCGCAAATGATCACTTTTTTTCAACTTCAAAAATTTGTAGTTAATTTCATAGAGCTCTGGAAAAAAATGAAACAACTTGGGTTAGATGCCTATTCCATTTGTCTTTGGAGAAAAATTTACTGAAAAATATTTCAATAGCTTTGACCTCCCCCAAATTTAGTTCCAACCCTTAGATGGTTGATTTATGGACCTCCTACCTTACATCAATCAAGTTCCAGTATTTGCGAATGTCAAGGCGAGGCCATTTTTTTCTTTGGGAAGACGAAACTCTGAAAACAAAAAAAGAAATTCTTTTTGCACTAAGGTAGGAGGTCCATAAACCGACCATCTAAGAGTTGGAACTGAATTTTGGGGACGCAAAACATCTTGAAGTATTTCTCAATAGATTTTTCTTAGAAGATGAGTAGAATAGGCATCTAATCGAAGTTGATTCATATTTTTTTGAGCTTTGTGGAATTAGTTACAAATTTTTGAAGTTGACAAAAAATGGTCGTATGCGGCCATCAAAAGCGACCACCTCCTGAAATGTGCAGATTTGGTACATTGAAGAAAATAAAATGTAATTGTGAGTCATATTTGCTTTTAATGCTTGGTCAAAGTTTGAGCCTCCTACCATAAATGATGTGAGATGTTTAAAAATTTATCTTTCTTTGCAATCATATTGTAGCTATCAAAATTCAAGAGAATATGATTACAATTGGCAAGAAATGGGTTGATTACTAACTTCCATCACCTATATAGAATACTGAAATTAGATTGCCTTAATCCCTAAAGCAATGTTTTTTTTTGGTTTTCAGACCAATGGTTATGTGGCCTTTCTTTAAAGAAGTTTATGAGTTTCTTGGCTCCTTCATTTTGAAGACTTGAATTGAAGAAGGCCATATTTGAGTTTGCAATTTGGAATACATAATTTTGGTATATCTTAGCTTTGTACGATAGATGAAATGAGATTTTTGGAATATTGTGGCAACAATGTGTAAGGGCATTATTGCTATTTGGCATTTTTAACACATTTTCCCTCTTTTTTTCTATAGGCTTGAAGTTGACATTTTTTTAGGCAACTAGGCCTTAAAAGGCCCCCCAAAAACCTTGCCCTAAAGTTCCTTAACTATGTTTGTACCAAAAACACTTCAAAATTACCATATCTAGTACAAGTATCAAATTTTGCAAATTGTTTTTGCCATGCACATTTCAAGATATTAGCATTTGAAATTACAAAAATACTTTTTTTGGCCTTGCAAAAAAAAGGGGATTGTACTTCACAAGGTCAAATTCATATGAAAAAATGTCCAAAATAGTTGTGCTTCTTTGCGTTCATTCTAGAAGACAATTTGTCTACATATTTGAAAATTTTCAAATCATTTGGAATTATACAACATATTGGAAAAAATAGTAAGTAGAAAGAAGTAGAGAATGGTTCAAAATAGTAAATGTTTAAAAATCTATTTAGTTCAAAAACATTGAAAATTGAGTAAAATGAAGGACTTCCTAGTTTATTTTAGACTTGGAAAATCTATAGTTACCTAAAAACTAAAATTCCTCATAACTTTCATCTCATAAATCAAAATGGCACGATTCTAAGATTTCTACATATATATAAATCTAGAGAAAAAAAACTATTTCAAATTTTTATTTATGATAAAAGGGATTTTCTTAGATCTGTCCAAATTGCCTGATCAATAGAAAAAAAATACATATCATACAATAAATTTTTAACCATGTAGTTAAAATTTATGAAAATTGTTGGGCCTTAAAAGATATTTCTCATAAGATCAAAGTAAATTTTTTTTATAGATTCTCTTCAAATGAATTTTGAAGATATAACTTCAAAAATAAACCAAAAATACAATTTCTATTTTTAGAATTAGAAAAAAATTTATTGGTCAATTTTTATTTTATTTTATTGATTTGTTAAAAAATAAAAAATATTTATTCATGAGAGCATCAATACCTCCCCCAAATAGTAGTTTTTCAATACTAAGCAATTTTAAACACTTTGTGCTATTTCTCCTTTTTTTTGCTATAACTTTTGTTTGACCATATAGATCTTAGTTTTGAATGCAAATGTTGAAACAAAATCCAATCTTTTCAAAATTTGGAAAAAAAAATTTGAAAAAAGTTATTTTTTGCTTGAAAATGCTGCCCGAAGTTGGGTAGTGACCATAAAAAAATCACTTGAGTATTTAGGGGTTAAAAAGTCACTTCCTACAATTTTTTACACTAAAATAGTTGGGTGTTTATAATGAGGTTACTAATTTTTATTATTGTTAGGTAAGATATTGATTGTCGCTCAAAAAATCATCATAGGGTCATTAGGTGGGTTGGGGTGAATTGGCCCCCTTGTTCGGCCACTCCAAGTAATTCCAGGGGTGCAAGTTAAACAAAAAGCCCCCTATTTTGTGCTTAACTAATTTATCTTTTACATTCTTCCTAGCTAATTTGGGGTCTATGATTGCAAATATAAACTCAGAATTTCAAAAAAAAATTATTTACAAAAGAAAATTCTAGTGTTTTCCCAAGTGTCCAAGCAAGGGGGTTAGGTCACCCCTGCCATTAAGGTAGGTACACCCAAAAGCGCCAGTTTCTCTACTGTGCCTAGTTCCTGTTATTATGTTCAAATTTTTTTACAGTCTTGTTGGTGAGTGAAAGCATGTTCCAACGCACCAAAGAACAGTGGATTTGGATACCGTATGCAAACGTTATTAACAGTCAAAGTGTGTTTCTGAAAGCGCCATCTACAATTTGGGTACATGACTGATTTTAAAAATCTATGCATGTTGTACAGAGCGCTTTAAGGTCAGGTGCCATTTTGGGTGTACCTACCTTAGGTGTCCGTCATGGGTCATTTGACTGCAATGAGCCATTTTACCTTACCCCTAACCCATGTCCAAAATTGCTTATTTGATTGGTTATAGGTGCCTCTACCATACCTTAGTTCTAGTCCCTGCCCAGTGCCCACCTTTATCAGAGAGGAAAGTCTCTAAACAAAGATTCTGGACTTAATGCTGCCGTGTGCGTGTGCAGTAAACTTGACATCCATGTTTACTTTCTTGCCAGGGATAAATTTAGTCCGTGCATCAGCATTACCTACTGCACTCACCATTCAGAAGCTTTTCTTCGCCCAAAAGAAGCTTTTCTTAGTCAATGGATGTTGAATATTAGTTGAATATTAACTTACTGAAGCAGCCAGCATTGATAAATTTAGTTGCACATGGGTTTGCCTCCGTCATGCCTGTGAGTGTTTTTTTGGTTTCAATTATTTTGGGGGGTAGGGTACCTTACCTTTGTGAGTGCGTACAAAAAGCCATTTCCACTGGAAGCTATTTCCATCTGGTGGTGACAGACATGGCGGGGTGCTCCTGCAAACTGAACAGAAAAAAGTAGATGAGGATCCACACAATCATCCCAACATGGAAATGTTGCCCTGAAGGAGCATACGATACCAACATCGTTATTGATTTTTGTTGTTCCCGTGGGGGACAAAATGGATTTCGGGCAGGTTTCTGAAACTCAATACTTGGTGAAACTTTTTGATAAGATAGAAAAAATGATTGGGTTCTTGTGAATATAATTTTTATTTCAATTGGTGTTTGGGAGCAAAAGTTATACCACAAAAAGCCCAAAATTGAACTTAGTGGGCAACAAATTGTTTTGCAAAAAAATGTTTTAAAATTCCTTTTGGATAAACGTAGCTGAAATGGCAATTTTGAGTGGTTTTGATAGAAAAATGGCCTCAATCCTTTAGGCTTTTATCTTTGAAAGGTGATGAGGGAGCAAAAAGTGATAGATGGATGACTTCATTGTTCACTAAGAAGAAACAAAGAATGCATCTATTAGTCTTATAATCAAAGCATTTTTGATAACTACTTAGGTCACAGGACCACGTCTTTATAGAGTTATTTCTATAGTGACACTCCAAACTAAAGGATGCCAGAGACATTCAATGTTCAATAAATGACAAGGCATTTTCATATATAAGATAGAAATGCAATTACTCATCTTCTGAATTAGGGGGGAAAGTAGAAATCTTCTACAATAGTTTGACTTCAAATGAATTTTATTTTTTATTTTTTTGTTACCAATGATTCCCATGGTTTTAGAAAGGATGATTTTTGCAAGTACACCTACTCCACCCCGTGTCCTTCCAAGATTAAACTATAGGAAAAGAAAATGCACCTATTGGTTAGATAATTAGAGAATTTTGGTGACTATCATGATTATGAAGGCATGTCCCTAGACGATTCAAGATTAATATAAAATTACCCCCAAATCCCTTGAATCTGCTTTACTATTTCAATTAACCCATAATTGATGTTGAGATTATTTTTTTAATAAATTAGTAAAAGAACATCTTGCTGAGTAGGACATAAGTACAACTAAGTTACTCAACCTCAAAATTAGAGGTGAAAAGGGAAGATCTTCTATACTAGTTTGACTTCCAATGCATGCTTTTAAATTTTTTTAAACCAATGATTCCCATGGTATCAAAATTCATGATTTCCAAATGACCAGTCCTTCATTTAAGAATTAAGCTTGTGAGCAATTTTTTTTTCTTCTTCAAACAAACCCGGGTCATCATAGTTGCCTTCCATTCTCTTCTTTTGTCCAGCCTTTTTGGCTTGGCTGCTTTGTACTCGGTGTTTTGCAATGGAATTCCATTTGTTTCAAAAAAAAAAAAAAAATAGTTGCCTTCTGAGTGCTTGCTTTTTCAAGATGTGCCTGCGTCCCCCCCAAGAAAGAGAAAGGGCCTGGAGATGTGTGGCACTGATCAAAGCGGAAAATGAGGCCATTCTGCACAGCCCTCCCTCCCTCCTATCACTGAATTGGAGAATGTGCACACTGACCCATGATGAGTGAACCCCAAACCAAAAAAACAGAAACACATCTGCACCATTTCCAAAGGGGAAAAAAAAAGAGTTTTAAGAAATAAATACTATGTTTTCGGCCGGTGTGAAAATGATGTGAAATGGGAGCTTATTTAGATGGAACTTGCAAAGAGATACACCAATATCAACCTCTCTCCCACGAAGGAGTATATTGCCGGCGGACCACTTCTGTCCACCATTCCTGTCTAATCAACAAAAAATCCATTGAAGTTAGCCAAGGGTCACTTGACTCCAAGGAAAAATTTAGATGAGCTAATTGAGTTATTTGTAAAGTACACTAAACTGGGGTTTAAACCCATGAATAACTTTGAAAACCATACCTACCCGCAAACTAAAATTCCTCATAACTTTTGACTCCTCAATCCAAATGGAATGATTCAAAGCTTCCCATGTCTATAAAAACCTAAAGAATCAATTTGAAATTTCACTTTTCAAAAAAAATAAATTTAAAGAAGTTTTTTCAGTGGCCCAGATTGCCCTCCAAGTAAAGAAAACCACATGTCATGTCATAACTTTTTAACCACAAAGTCAAAAGTTATGAAAATTGTTGGGCCTTAAAGCTACTCCTTGGACACGTCTTGTATAAAAAATTCAAAGAAAAAAAAACAAACTCCATTCGTAATGAGCTGCCTAAAAAACTTATGTTGCCAAAAAATGCAGCTCAGGGCTTTAGGGGTTAATGGTTTCATAGGCTAACCTATTGTGGACAACACTTGGATGCACTATTTATTGAAAAAGATTCTCTCTTTGTACCTTCTCATCCAATCTTCTTTCTTCCTTTCTTGCTTTGGGAGAAGTGCCAAAGCTAACCATAATAGGTGAGTCTATGAAACCAGAATGGGTCGTAATGAAAAATCTGTGTTTATATTGAATAACACATTCATTTTTAAAAGGAAAAAAATTCTCTTTTTTTGCATTCTTCCTCATCCTCATGTCTGCACACACTGCAGCGAGCTCCATTTCACAGTGAATTTCCCACATCTTCCATGCTGACATGCTGAAATTATCTGTTATAGGTACTTCTACCTTAGTTCAGTCTTCATTCCACTCCCCCCAATGATCCTTGGAGTCTCCTCCTTTCCACTGATTTTACCTGATTGAAAAAGAAGCCCGAAATTTCAGGAAACGCGGCATTTCCTCGCAACTCCCCGCTCCGTCCCTGGGGCTCCACTGAACCCAACTCACGCAACCCCAGGAAACGAAGTTAATAACCTCAGTTAACTGCGGTTGCCTTCAGTTAACTCCTCGTGGGCCCCTAAAGTACGGTACCCATCTACAGTGAGTCTTTCCCCACTCCAGGGAAAGATCTACAGTCCCGGTCAAATTAATTTTTTTTTAAACGCTATAAAGTAGCAGGTGGCCCAAACCGCACCAGGTGGAGTAAGTGCCCCAATAAACCAATAAAATAAGGAAAAAATCAGCACGAAAGGAAGGCATAAAAAACCCCAGGGGCACTCGAGTGGGAGAAAAGTAGGGACGCTAAAAGAATGGTTCCCAGGTCCCAACCCCCTGGGCCCCTCCCTTGAGTCCCTGACCCTACTCCTAGCCCCGGGGTCGGGTCCCACCCTGGCCCACACACCCGGCCCGGCCCCGCCCGGCCCGTTCCAGCCCTCTGGGGACCCAGCAGCTCTCATGCAGGTGCAAACGCATATGAGCTTGTCTCCTTCCCTGCTTTGCCCTCCCCCTCTGCTCTGCCTTCTCCATCTTTGTAGCGCCCCTCCTGTAGCTGCTGCTTCTTCTCTTCGAGTTTCAATCCTTTTGTTTCTCGTGTTTGTCAACGATTTGCAAAGTGTTTGTCGAGTATTTGCAAACACTCGCAAGCTGGAGGCATTTTAAGCTTGTGTACTCGTTCTTTCTAGTGGAGTGGGGAGCCAGCGTCGTCATCGTCATTCTCTTGTGTGTTGTGTGGAAGCTTGTTTGGAGTGTTTGTCGGCACTCGTGTTGGTGATTCTCTTTCGGTAGTGGGGAGGGTGGGTTGATCGCGTGTTTGATTGTTGTCGGGGTTGGATCGATTCTCGCCGTGCGTGGAGAGCCAGCCAGCCGGCGGGTGGTGGGAGTGATGGACTGGAAGTTGTAGCAGACGGGAGGTGTGCGCGAATGAGTGGGGAGGGTAGCATCTTCATCTACGACCACTGCTGAAGCGACCTCCGGGGTGTTCAGGGTGAGTGCTCACTCTCACTCTCGAATGTTTTTTTAATCAAACCCTCGGGTAGTCCGCCTAATTCAAAGAACACTCGAGAGCATCGAATTGCAAACAGGATCGAAGAGTGTTTCCAACTCTCGACAGTGGTCACTCCATCGTCGCATTGCGACGAAGAAGTCTTAATGAAATCACCTAGAATTCAATATACGCGGCCCCTGTAACGGGACACACCTGTAATGAACACGCCATCTCTTTGGGAAACTTGTGATGGAAGCTCACGGGTCGAGTGTTAACTCAATCAAGAGATTCCAATTTGCGTTCGTGTTCGTGCGGACGTTGGATGCAAGCCCTTTGTATGTATGCTGACGAACGTCTTCACATCACGAACCCCAGGTGCGAACCTTGGCGTCGGAGAAACCAAGTCGAAGACGGAGCTTGCAACGAGATTTTTTCGCGAAACCACAACAGCACATCAGGACGGAGTCCCCCACAGTGACCATGACGGGCAAGAGGCCTCGCGCATTGACCCGTACCACGAGCGTCTCCCAACTCAGCTCCGGCAACCTCTCCCAGCAGGAGTTTTCACCCCTGCTGGAGAAGAATCCTAAGGAGAAACTCAAGCCCACGATCAGCAACAACATCAACAAGGACAACAGCAGCAGCGGGTGTGGTTCTCCCCGCGTCGTCATCGGCTTCGATCCCAAGCCATGCCTTGAAGTCGCTTCAGCCCCTTGCTCTCCCAACAAAGCTTCGTCACCAAGGTCGGTTCTCAACAGCTTATTCTCTCGTCAACGTGCCAAGCCGACGACGTCTGAAGGAGTGGGCTTGGGCATTGTGTTGCACGCCGTCGAAGACACCAAAATCAGACCGGCTGATCACATTGTTATTCCTGTGAGAGAAGACACCGTTAGTGTGCCGGTGGTGGTGCACTCTCGACGGCATAGTCATCCGATTCCGACGCCCGCGATTAGTCCTTGCCATTCCAGTCATGGCGTTGCGGATCATCCCCATCCCGAGATCAAGAAAGAACGAGGGTCTAAAGCACGGCCGATTCTTGGCTGGCTGGATCATGATGTGATCAAGGTGGATCGACGGGATACGTTTCTGCTGGCGCCTTCACCGGCCAGGAGCTTGATGGGGGACAACGTAGCGGCGGCTTTGACGGCCTCCACGCACTTCCTCGATGAATGCTCGTTTTGCAAGCGCCATCTGCCAAAGGACAAAGATATATTTATGTATAGGTATGCACGAAGTTCTTTCTTGTGTATGTCATCTAGCATGTCAAAGACGATGTTGGCTGGTTGGAGAATTTACTGAGATCTTTTGTGTGCCTGCTGTGCTTCGCAATTCTATGTCAACTCTTTACTATAACATCCGAAACGATTTTCTAGAATGGACTGCACACTTGGCACACTTCGAAATATGTCAATTGAAAAAATTGGGATCCCTGGTGATTAGATTAAAGAGGTTTAGGTGTACACATCTGCTTAGCGTGTTAGAGTGGGTGAAGATGATGGATGGAGTTCATGTTGCTTGGTTGGCGATGGTTTTGAACATGGCTGGAGGATGGTGTCTTGAACTACGTGTTTTTTTGATGATTTCCCACCAATTGTTTCTCTTACACATATTCTTAGCATGCCTGAGATGTTGGAGATGCTGCTGCTTAGTTGGAGGTTTCGTTGATAGGTGTGTATCTATTGTGCACCCCATGGTTTCTGATGGTGTCTTGGTTGTGGAGTGCAGAGGGGACAAGGCTTTCTGCAGCGTGGAGTGTAGATCGCAGCAGATGGTGATGGACGAGCGCAGCAAGAACTGCTCCTCCTCAGCTTTGAAACGGAGATCGGTAGTTCCTTCAACGGTTGCTGCGGCGTGAGCCCAATTCAATTTTGTTGGAAGAGACCACAGTGATGTGTGAGAGCCATGTACAGCGAGAAGACGGGGCTTCATCTGGTGGGAGTTTTCCTGTACACCGCGCAAGGCAGGCAAGGCAGGAAGTATAGCAACGGCGACGACGACTACATACAAGATCAAGCAATTAATATCTGTAGAGGCGGTTCCGCAAATTTTTTTTTGTTCTATTGAGGATGCTAAAAACTTTAAAAAAAAGGTGTAATATGACGACGCTGTAGATAGGTACCCACCTTCTTCCCTCCGGAGTGCTTGCTGGAGAAGCAGTTTTGTACAGCGCATTGTAGTGAGCTTTCGGAACTTCTCCACTTGCAATTTTTTGTTGGACATGCTAGACCCACTTTTGGTGGTCTGTAGGACGAGGAGCGAACTGTAGTGAGTAGAGGTTCGTTTACTTGATTGCCTAATTTGTCAACCTGAACCAGTGGTGCTGTGATCAGTTGACATTTAGGAAACTGGCGGAAGGATGCAAAGATACTATATATTTTCTCCATTGGGAGCCCTGCCCTACAATGCTTAAGATTCTATTGAGTTACGAACTCTCCTGTTATTGGGAAGCTTGTAGGACTAGTGGCTTGTATGCAAGCTTTAGCAACTTGGGAAGTTGGAAGCCGTGCGAACCGATTAAAACGTAGTCTTGGGAAAAAAAACAGGATGATCTGTTTCCGGGGTTGTATTTGTTCTCACCCCCACTATCTTTATTAATAAGGCAACTTTCAAATGTGAAAGTTTGTTCTGGCCAAACTCTGATTCTTTTGTCACCGAGTCATATCTGCTGTGATGACTACTATGCGTCTTACACTTGTAAACTGAGTGGTCCATACAAGGTGAGTCATAATATGCTGCTGCTTTGGAATTTGGGAAGATGCTGGTTCACTATTCTCCAATAGCTTGTCTCAAGTGAATTTTTTTTAATGGTTGCTTAGCGTTTACTCTTTGATTGTGTTTGTAGCTCAGTGCTGGGAAAGTTGGAATCTCACCTCCTCCACTCCCATTGGCACTGAAGTCATGTTTGCATTGGTCGTGTCACCAATTATGCAAATGTGAAATAAGGTAGGAGGAGGTCCGTAAAGTGATCATCTAAGCGCTGAAGCTGAATTTTGGCGAGGGAAAACATCTTGAAATATCTTTCGATAAATTTTCTTTGAAATGACATCCAACCCAAGTTCTTTCATATTTTTTGGAGCTTTGTGGAATTAGTTATGGAATTTTGAAGTTGAATGCCATAGGGTTCTCAAAGTGACCACCTCCTAGAATGTATATAGTTTATACTCTTAGGTATATCGAAGAAAGAAAAATGTACCTCTAAGTCATGTTTGGTTCAAAATGCCTTGTCGGAGTTTGAGCCTCCTACCTCATGTTGACAAAGTTTAATCCTACTCTTGCAAATGGGAGTTGGTACTTTATCCTGGGTTTTTGAGTTGTTGTATTTCATGAATGGGCAACGTTTTCTTTTCACTCACTCTATGTATCTTGAGTGTTGGATTAAGTAGTTTACCAACATTTGTACGGCGGCATCGTGCTCAAAAAAACTCTTTGTACAAATATTTTGTAATGGTAGAGTACTAGTACGGGAAAGTGCTCATTTTGTTTGAAAGGTGGCTCTACAATATGATCTCCATCTCTCTTCTAAAGATGTTTAGAGCCACTTGTGTCCAAGATAATCTCTACCTTTCTTTTGAAATGTACACAAAATCAAGTAGTTTATAATATTTAGGGCTAGCTGTCTATGTTCTTGAAACAATCGTATCATAGAAGGCATGAAAATAGTGACACTTGTTAGAACAAAGATTATGTCGTACTCAATCTTTGTTACTAGGTTAGTCAAATTCTTATCAACTATGGACTCAATGGTTTTTCGTATTGATTTCTATATTGATCATTCCCTATAACAACAAGCCTTGAAGTAATTAACTCAAAGAAGAATTGAAAAACTTGATTGAACATAAAATCTTTAGTTTTTTATATGAAGGATTTATTTATTTAAATCTATACATTACATCTAAGCTCATGTACAAACTATCAATAACATTAGAAAGGTAGTTCTAGCTATAATATTATATATGATCTATAACTACCTAGATCTCTACTAGTCTCCCTATTATGAATAACAAGAAGATGAAGGGCTTTGTGTTAGCATTGAGAGACTTTTAATTAGAATTTTCATACAAATATCAAATCAAAGAATGATGGTGAAGAATAGCTTTGGAGAACAACATGCACCTCATGTTGTTGAGACATGGTTGAAGCACTTCTTCATGTGCGCCTTCATCATAAAGACAACATACATCGATGTCTAGAATTAAGATGTCAAATGTAATGTCCATGGTGAACACAATTACAAAGAACCTATATTAAGATTTGTTGAATTGCTTTCTAACGTTGGCATACTCATTAGATATGCCTTTTGGAGGTAGGCAACAAATTTTTAAGCCTAGTCTCCCCGTCCTAATCCAACCACATCATGTGCGAAATTAAACCTTGAAGGACTAGTGGCTGTGAAAATCGTGCATTTCAATACCACGTGACATCATCTAATTTGAAGAAGTCAAATATACTCATTGGAAGTCAAAGTATTGTAGAAGATCTTTCCTTTCCACCCCTAACACTAAGGACAAATAGTTGCACTTATGTCCTACAAGGAAAGATTCTTTCTCATCCATCCAATACTAATTGTCTGCAATGTCTTTCAATGACTCATATATGATTAAGTAGATGGATGTTGACATGGTGGACATTGGAAAAGATTTAGTAGGAGTTATGCTTGTAGAAATTGAGAAGGGACTAACAATCTATATATTTTTTTGTCTATGTCAATAAATTTATGATATTTACAAAAAGAAAAGAAAAAACTCACTTTTTGCTTAAAATTACTATTTTATTATCCAAAAATAGACCCCAATTTACTATTACACTTGCCAATTTGGAGAGTCGTAGTACTATTTAGTACCCAAAAAAACAAACTTTGAGTTGAAATTTAGAGGATATGGTCTTCAAGTAGACTTTAATCTAATGGTCAAAGGATTTTTTAAATAATTAGTTTTATATAGTGTGGAAGTCTACAAAATAAGCCTCTTTTTGCTTACAAAGAAACATGTAAAATATCATTTGGGTGGTTCTTTTGGTGGATGACCATTCCTATAGAGCTATTAGACTTTTATAAATGGGCAATTTTATTTGTGTATTTATCTATTTTTACTATTTTAAATTAATTTAAACATCAAAAAACCTATTTTTTTTTAAATTTGGCACTTTTCTAGTTCTCCTACATGGAGAATTTTTCTATAAATTTCTTTTGGTAGTTACTTTTCTATAAATTTCTTTTGGTAGTTATTCATATTTAAAAAAAATACTTTTCTAATTTTAAAATTTTGCCAAGAAAATCATGAGTACTATTGAAAACGCAACAAAATTGACAGGTATTTCTTGCAATTACACTAGAATCAGAGTTGGTTTAGAGCTTCACTTATATAGAATCTATTTGTTAAGTACTAGATCACTAGATAGCCCATACTTTAGGCTCTTTACAAATTTGGCCATATTGTAGTGACTTTATACTTTCAAAGTTTTGCATATTATTTTTAGGATATTTCCTAATTGCCATGTTTAGCAAATAAGACTTTGCTTCACACTATTCCAAAAAATATTGCAAAATTTGTGAGATTCTTTTGATTTCCAAATCAATGCTGACATCTAAATAAGTTTTCTTTAAAAAATTTACTAAATTAGATATATTGATGTTTCAATAAAACTTTGATTTCACTCTATTTTGATTAAGTCTAAAGATCTAGTAGAAATCTTTATAAATTTGATTATAGGTTGAATATTTGTAATTTTAAATGTCTAGGGAGAAAAAACATTAAGTGCACTTGAAGCTCTTGCATTGCAAGACATGATTTCAAACATATAAGCACTACAAACCATTGTTGAGCACTACAATTCTTGGTAAGTAGAGTCATAGAAGCCATGCTTAAACACCTCTTACAAATGGATTGTGACATGTCTTTTATTCCAACAAATTGCACCTTAATCCTTGAAGGCCAATTGTCCATTGAGTAGACAACGGAAAATCCAGATAGGTTCTCATTATAAATATATATTTTTCAAATGAGGTGCATGAAACAAAAGTTAGGTTATCCTAAATTTTTTTGATAGCTTAGGCAAATTGGTCATTTGGGGGGTATCTTTTGCTAAAACCCTCATTGACTTTTGAAATTTGGCATGTATGTAATTAATAAAATTTGGTTTACAACTGTCTAAAAAGAAGCAAATTTTAGTTCTCAAGTCATATTCTAAGAAGAGTCAAACTTTGTTAGCTATGCTGGGATGGATTAAAAAAAAACATATCCTTCTAACTTCAAGCCCTATTATCTTGGAATTTGTGAAGTCAAAGTTTTTGAAATTTTTCCCAAACATTTCAAAGGTTTGTCTCTTAACTTTTTATCAATTGGATTTCAAATATAAAATTTCTTCATTGGATAATGAAATCATCAAAAAACAACTAGTGTATTGCCAATTCACTTAACCTTTAAAGGTTTTTGACTATGTTTTCACCAAAAATGCTCCAAAAATGCCATTTCTAATACAAGTGCAATTTTTTCTTAAAATACATTTTTGACTCATATAACCATAGGATCTTGTAGTAAGGTGGTTAGTAAACATGTGGAAAAAATTTCAGAAATTTCCACCGTGTAGATTGCAAGATATAAGCATTTGAATTGACAAAAATTGTTTTTTGATCCCTGCAAAAATCTGGGCAGCTGCACTTCACAAGGTCACATTTGTGTGAAAAAATATTCAAAATGGTAGTTACTCTTTGAATTCATACTTCAATGCAAATTGGATACATTCTCAAAAAAATTCAAACCATTTGGAATTGTACAACATATAGGAAAAAAGAAGTAAGTAAAAAGAAGTAAAAAATGAGCCAAAATACTAAATTGTGAACATTTTATTCATGGAATTGAAAATTTTCAATCCCAATGGTTAAAATGTTGTAATAAACAATCTACACCTTTTGTTTTTATTTTTTTTCCAAAAATATGAAAAATTGAATTAAATGAAGAATTTCAAACTTTTTTTGTACTGTAGAGATTCTGTAACTGGCCGCAAACTACCCCAAACTCAAAATCTTCATAACTTTTGACTCATTGATCGGAATGGATTGATTCAAAGCTTCCCATGTCTATATAAACCTAAAGAACCAATTTGAAATTTCACTTTAAAAAAAAAAGTTTTTTTGAAGAAGTTTTTTCAGCTGCCCGGTCTGCCCGTCAAGTAAAGAAAACAACATATCCTGCCATAACTTTTTAACCGTGAAGTCAAAAGTTATGAAAATTGTTGGGCTCTAAAGCTACTCCTTGGGCACATATTGTATCAAAATTTCAAAGAAAAAAAATAAAAACTCCATCCGTAGTGAGCTGCCCACAAAATTTATAATCTCAAAAAACGTTGTTCAGGGCTTTAGGGGTTAACCTCCTTGCATTGTAGGATGATCTATACTAAGTTAGACTTTGTATTCATTCATGAAAAACTTCATAAGTAAACCATATATTATATACTTTAATCTTTCTATTCAATGAGATGAAAATTATGAAGGTTGATGACATTGAAGACAAAACAAAGTCAATCAAACATTTAACACATTCAAACATTTCATCAATTTTATCAATATAAAATTTATTAAAAAAAAATTAGATATGAATGTATTCTTACTAAAAAATTCTAACCGCTAGGGATAAACTTAGAGGAGGAATTATTATTATTATTATTATTATTATTATTATTATTATTAAAAAAATAGTAAAATTTTATTTTTAAAATTTGAATAAATTTGTGTCTTATAAAAAACTTCATCAATTCTTTAATTATATATCCATAAAAATGATGCATTTGTGCATGAAGAAACATTAAAAATACAAAAATCTTACATGATGGGAAAGGCTATACAAATTACTTTTTAGACCCCACTTGCCAAGGACTTTTCTGTCCTAGCTTTCATTTCATGGTTTTAGTTGTAGATTTAATTGTGGCCTTATTTCATGGCTTTGGTTTTCACACCTAGCGCATCCTATATTTATCAATGCATATCTATATATACATATGTAGATAGATATATCTATACCTTCACCCCTAAAGCCCTGAACTACGTTTTTTGGCAACATAGAAATTTCGGGTAGCTTACTACAAATGGAATTTTAATTTTTTAATTTTAAAATTTTTACAGAACATGTGTTCAAGGAGTATCTTTAAGGCCCAACGATTTTCATAACTTTTGACTACACAATTAAAAAGTTATAGTATGATATGTTATTTCCTTTAAACTTCAAGTAGCCTAGGTAGCAAAAAAACTTCTTTAAAAATTATTTTTTAAGAAATAATAATTTGAAATAGGTTTATTAGATTTTTATCTATGTACAAAGCTTTGAATCATTCCATTTCAATAAATGAGTCAAAAGTTATAAGGAATCTTAGTTTGTGGTAGTTTGTGGGTAGTTATAGAATTTCTACTCTACAAAAAATCTAAAATTCTTTATTTAATTCAAATTTTAATATTTTTGAAAAAAAACTAAAACATTGGGTGAATATTGTTTATTAAAATATTTTAACCATTGGGATTGTCATTTTTCATTTTTATAAATAAATTGTTTACAATTTAGTATTTTCAAGCATTTTCTATTTCTTTCTATTTACTATTTTTTTTCATATATGTTGTACAATTCCAAATGATTTGAAATTTTTTGACCATATAGCCAACTTGAATTGTAAAATGATTTCAAAGATCAACCATCATTTTGATTATTTTTTCATGCAAATGTGACCTTGTGAAGTGCAGCTGCTCAGATTTTTGCAAGAATAAAAAAAGGATTTTTGCTAGCTCAAATGTTAATATCTTGCAATCTACATGGTGAAAGTTTTTGAATTTTTTTCCACATATTTTCAAACCACCAAACTACAAGATCTTACAATTAAATATGTCAAAAAAAAATTCAAAAAAAATGCACTTGTACTAGAAATCACAGTTTTGTAGTGATTTTGGTGGAAACATAGTCAAAAACCTTTAGGGGTTATTTGACTATGTTTTAGGCTATTTGTTTTATTTACTTGTTTATTGTGTTGAGATCTCTAGGATTGTGCAATTCTAGTTGTGTTCTTGATATCATTGAAAAGCCCTTGGCAAGGAGAGGTGCATGGGCTTTGTTTTATTAGAAAAGTTACTGATTTCAAAGTTTGAATGAACTAAAAAATTAGAAAATTACTTTAACTTTGATTTTCATTGTGGCAATGACAAAGGGCACACTAGTAAGATGTAAAATGTAAAAATATTGGCAATCTAGTTCCAAGCAAAAGATTGTGATTAGAATAGTTAAGCCTTTAGTGACAAGGCGGTAGTCCAAATTTTTATAATTGTGGGTATGTATTACAAAATAAAAAATATAATAATAATAATAGTAACGATTTAATGATGAATTTCAAATAAAGTTAGTAAAACATCATCTATAAATCATTTTCATATTGTTAAGACAACTACTACAAAAACCAATATTTTTCAATAAAATTAGATGTCAAAAATTGAAAATTCTTTCTAAAATTCACTATTGATTGAATATTTGTATTTTTTATAAGATTTTTTTCTAGGGTTTAAAATGTTTAGTTCTATTTATGGTTGTATTGACTAATTATATTATTTTATGCAAGTTGTTTATAACCCCTAAATGTTGCCAATACCAATTTTTGGTGTTTTGATGAAGAAAAAGTAATAAGGAGAGAGATTGAAAGCATTTTTTCATCCATTTTTTTCTTTTTGACCTTTCATGCAGGGGTATGAAGAGTACTTAATTGAGTTTGTAGTCTTGCTAGTGGTTGGCTTCATGTGAATGAGAAGTTAGTAAAAAAAACGGATGGCAAAATTTGCTATTTTAGTATATTTTGCACCTTGCTCTAAATCTTATATTTCTCCTTGAAAATGACATTTTTTGAATTTGATCCCAGCTGACTAAATGAAGGTCATGTACTCTAGTTTAATTCTATTCTAGTTGGAATTTTGGAAAAATTTGTAATATTGAATACTTCATTTTTGTTTGAACTTTGGATGTATTTTCAATGTGCATTGTATACTAATTATAGAAAGACACAAAAATTGAGTTTATTCCATGATGTTTGTCACTGTAATGTACAGACATGGTGAAAATTCCATATTTTTTGAAATAATTTCCTATTTGATATGGTTTTTTCTTCACATTTGAGTTATTTGTAAAGTCCCCCCTACTTTGGGCATGACTTTTTTTGAAGTTGAGAAGGCAACTATAGTTGAAGTATCAAACTTTTTTGCAAGATACTTATGTCATATGACTTCAAAAGTGGTGACCAAACTTTTTAAGGCATCATTTTGATGGAAAAGTAAGTTTCATACCCACTTTTATTTCAACTTTTTAAACTCAACCGGATTTTTCACAAAACTCATGGATTAAAACCCCGGTTTAGTGTACTTTACAAATAACTCAATTATCTTCAAAAATTCTCATAAAATCATTTTTTTTGTGAAGTACAAAAGACATGTTTGAAAAATAAATATAAAATTTTTCATACATATCCAATTCAAAAATGGAAACAAAGTTAGTGTCTAAGTGATGAGCAATGAAGCTTGAAACCAATTGTTATAGGTCCGTCCTTTTAGGATTAAAGGGCCATTTTTTTGAAGACATGTATACTTATACCTCCTTGAACTATTGAATATTTGAGAAAGGTAGTTGTGAAAATTTATATTGTACAAATGGAAGATAATCAACACAAGAGTCTTCACTTAGATGGATGAAAAAACAAAGATTCTATGTACTTGGAACATATTTGCATTCATTTATTGTTCAAAATTTTAATTGCCACATCCTTGAGGGGTTAAAATTATAAATATTGATCAAACATGTCATTTTTTAGAAACTCTTCCATATGATAATTACTAAAGGATATCTTCATAACTTTCCAAAATTTAGGCCAAGTTCAATATTTTAAAAGATTCAAATAGCATCATACCTTATTTGGCACATCATAGTTTAGGAATTAAATAAAAAATTTAACCCATAAAGACTAACGAACCTATTTTGGATTTTTTTTTAAAACTTTAATAAGTTTTGTTGACTTCATAATTTGAAGTTTTTGGATGAATTTTTTAAGATGAATACTAATATTTTTAATCTATATTTGAATCTCAGTTAAAGGTCATTTTAATCAATATTGGAAGAGCTAGAAGTTTCTTTTTCAATTTTAGTGTCAAGGTGGTCAATTGAAAATAGATTCTAGAAAGAGATTGAATAATTTTAATTAGATTGTGTAGATTGATATCTATTTAAAAACATTTGAACTAATCAATTCCAGATACAATATCTAACTATTATTATTTAGCACTTCATGCCAAATAATATATTGAAGTTAACAAAATAAATCTAATAAATGCTTAATAAGAATATAATTCAAATTTCATACTTTCTCCTTATAATTTTATTTTCTATTGGAAAAACAATATCCTCATTTTTTGGCATTTATTTTTAGGATTTTTTTGCCAACTCTTGATATCTATGAATGATAATGAAGTGAAACTTATAAAAAGTTTTGTTTTCTAGTAAATACAAGTTGAAAAGGCATCCAAAGTTGTCCTTGAAACTCAATTTTGAATTTTCATTAAAGAAAAATAAAATATCAATTGCTTACTAGATTGCTTTTACTATTGGAAATAATAATTTTTAATTCCTTCAAAAGTTACTTGGAGTCTTAAAATTTTATTTTATTTATTTCATTCAATACCTTCTTCTACTTTTTAATTTTCTTAAATATGAAAGTTTTTTTGGTTAAATTTTTATATATATACAAATTGAACCCATTTTTCAACAAATTGACTAAAATGCACAAGCTATAGGACATACATTGTTGTTTCTAAAAATATTGAAAGATAAACACTTAAACTTTTGGAAGGACTAGGAAGGCCTTTATTTTGAAGTTGAAAGAACTTACAATTGATGGGGGTGTTCATTCTCAAACTTTGAAACGATGTACTTGAACAACTTAAATTTTTGATCCTAAGACTTGATACTTTAAAAAATATACATTTATGAAGATTTTAGCCTTGCTTTGGGGACAGGTACTATAAAGCAATTTTTAGGCCTCTCAATACCAAAGAACTTTAGGGTTTAAATGTTTAATCTAGGTATGAGACCTTCATTTTTTATTTATTTTATAGAGGAAGAGAAATACACATATACAAAAAAAATTCAATATTGATACAAAATTTTGCAATATTCATTTTCTTAAATATATAGAACTTTTTAAAATGGATTAAATAGTGATTTAGACCAAAGCAAGGCATTATGGTAATGAATAAAGGTAAGTTTACATAATTTCGACCATGCTATAATTATTGAACCACCTTGGTTCCTGCTTAAATTATGTGTATTTTTTTAAAATGAGAGCCTAGGGTTGATTTTGGACATATCTATAATTAACAATTTGAAAATTCATAGTTTATTCAAACAATGTACACTAAGAGAATCTAGAATTCTTTTACAATCGCCATAAAGATACAACTACAAAAGTTTTAATTCCTTGGCACCTAAAGTTTGAAGGCCATTTTTGTCAAAAATCAATCAAAATAGACATCTTCAATGCAAATTGGAAAAATTTTAAACATTTGTTTCTTATATATATCCAACCATAGGATGTTACAGAAGAAACTTTGATCATATTGATCACAAGATATAAACATTCAAAGTGAAAATAACTAAAATTTTGCTCCTAACTTGAATAGTATATAAAAATTTCAAATCTTTGTAAGTGGATTTTGTTGGTAAGTTTAAATTTTTTATGATGGGTAATTGAATTGAGAATTCACCCCCCGTCCTCTTTCCCCTCTAATTTTCAATCTTCAAAAGATTATTAAGTCAAAGTAGATAAGATATAGAAGGTAATACAAAAGTGTTGATAGCTCTAAGATGGAATTGAAACACACTAATTCCAAGTGTAAGATTGTTTTAGAAAGTAAACCAAATCAAAAGCAATGTTATTCTTAGGAAAATCATTGATATGGAGTATAGATTTTTATTAATGATATAGATCTAATACATTATCTTGAAGAATATGCTAAGATTGTATGCAAATCACAGAAACTTCATAACTTTTACACCACTTATGCAAATGGAATGAACCAATTGTTTCTATACAGACAAATAAAATCTATGAAATTTTTTTTAAATTAATTATTTGAAGTTTTTGTATTTTTCTTATGTTGCTCACCTTCACATGTTTGAAGCTTATTGTCGCATAGCTGTTGCTTTAGGGCATCAATTGAAATAAAACTTATATTTCTACAAGGTTCATTATTTTTTCTATCTTGAAAAAAAGTTTCAAAAATCTTATCAAATATTGAGACTATAGGTATCTTCATAAGTCCCTAAAGGCATTAATAGGCCTTCAAGGATTTAAGGTGCTTAGAGTCTATTTAAGCCTTGCAATTTTACTATTATAACAATGTCTTGAATTTTTTTTTGAACAAATGAAAGAACCGACTACATTAAAAAAAAAACACAAACAAGACAACCAAGCCCAAAGGTTGGACAATGAAGAGGAAAAGAGCAACTAAAAAGAAACAAACAAAAGGAAAAAACTATACAAATTGGCAGTAGGAAGCATAAGAGTTTTTTTGGTCGTGTTGGGAGACTACGAGTTTCCGAACTGTAGGAACTCGTTGAAACTTGTTCTAGTAGGTGATCTGATGTGGCAGAGAGATTGCCACATCAAATAATATTATTTTATTAATTTTTTTTCTTATATTTTTCAATATTTTTCAAATATTTTTTTTTCAATATTTTAATATGTTTTTAATTAATTTTTTAATTTGATTAGTAGTAAGTAGTAACTAGTTTACAGATTGGGGAATGAAACTGAAACAATCTCTTAGTACCCTGGAAAACCCCCTTGTAGATTCTTCCTATTCCACCTAAGGAGAGTCCTGTAGATAATCTAATAGGATTTTGACTTTAACTTTTTGTATGAATTTTTGGGTTAATTTTGTGTTTTGGAAGGCTTTTTAGTGTGTTTATGCTCTAATTGGATGATTTTGTATGTCTTTTTACCAATTGGGAGTGCAAGTTTTGAATCGGTTTTGTTGTGTAAATTCTAATTTGGATGTGATGGAGGTCTGTCAAGTGGGGTAATTGAAGCTAGTTGGTGGATCAGATGAGATTCCAATCGGAAGATTTTCTTTTGTGCATCCAAGTCGGATTTTGGTTTGTCAATTCGGAGTAGTTGGAGGCAAGGCCACTTGTCAAATCCAAATGGGGTTAACTTGGCTGGCAGTTAGGCTTTGCGGTTGCAATTTGGTTTGTGCTGGGTGGTTAGGCTCCAAGTTAGGGCAGTTTTGGTAACTTTTTTTTTTTTTTATTCCTATTAGTTGGTGTTCCACAATTTGGTTGTCACCCAGTGTTGAATGTATCCGCTGTGAGTCCCAACCTATCGTGTTGTGTATTTGTTTTTGTTTATGTTTCCAAGTGGGAAATTTGTTTGCTTTTGTGTGTGTATGCTTTTGTTTGCTAAGTGGTCATCAGGTCTGTCTGAGTCTGTGTCCAAGTCGGAGAATTGGTGCAGGTGGTGAAGTGATTCCTAATCGGAGTAGTCAGAAGAATTATTACCGATGAGGAAATATAGAATTAGAGGACAGAAATAGCTTGTAGAATTTTAAGCCCACAATTTGGTATATTTACTGTGATGGAAACAATGAGGGAATCAGTGGTGTCTAGGAGAGTTAAATGTAAAACATGATTCTAAGTAGGAGAAATTAGGTGGAAGGACAGTGAGAAAATTGATAAATTGCAACAAATGTTCTAATTGGAACTTCTTTTAGAAAAGATTATAGGAAAATTGTCATAATGTTTTAATGGTGATATGCTCACCAAGTAGGAATTAATTTGAGGCTGAGCAAGCTGGTTTGAAGCCTATGATGTCTGATTGAAGTTTGTGTGTATGTTGGATTAATTTTCCAATTGGGTTATTATGCTGTGAAGGAAGTGTGATTTGGAATTGCTTGTGTCAGTTGTTGGAGTGACAAAGTATTATTCCAATTTGGCTGAAAACAATTTGTGTATGTATGCATGTTGGGATGTCGTATGATGTATGCCAAATTAGAAGTTGTTCTGATGTGATGTGAGAAACAATTTGGAGTGAAACAAATTGGTGAATGGTAGCTGAGAGTACCAAGTGGGTCGAATTGTAGAGTGCTGAGAGATCCCAGTTGAAAGAAAAATCAATTTGGATTTAATTGGATGACTGACTTCCTAATTGGCTTTTAAGCTGATATCTATTACCAATTAGGAATTAAGATCAAATTGATCTGAGAAGAATGAGTGATCAAAAAAATATTTAAAAAAAATGGATTAAATCCAAATGGGAGAATTATCAAGTTGGTGAAAGCTTGGAGCTGTGATTCTTTTGGAGGAGACAAGATCGATTTGGTTGGTTAGTGTGGCCAAGTAGGAGTGAGCTAAAGATCCAAACCAACTTGGAATTGCAATAAGGCTGGTTGAGGCTGCAAAGGCCAATCCGATTTGGTTTGCTATGAAGAGCAATTTGGTTGGCTGAAGGCAAAAAGAAGGATTACATAATTGGGAGAATATTTACCCTTTTTTTTTTTTTTAAGAACGAGATTAATTTATCAATTAGTAATTTAATGGGAGAAAAATACTTATTGTGGGATTAAAAGAACAAATTGACTTCTTAGTTTAGTTGCAATGACAATTAGGTGTGTTAGAAGCAATCCTATTTAAAGTCCTCCTCGAACGAACTTTACAGTTAGGATTTAGAAATACCAATTAGGATCTAAATCACTCTACAAGTCCCATCACAAGAAGCAAGAACCAATGATGAAAGTTAGATCCTATCAAATTTAGTCCAAATGTCTACAACTTCATGGGGTCTAAATCTAATACTATATTGTGCTTTGATTTGAGTTGCCCTCCCAACATCCAAAAGTGAATCCCAAAGCACTTGTTGTAATGATTATTGGGCCATTGAACATATGGGAAGATCTTGTTGTTTTGGGTGATCCAAATTAGCAACAATCCTCGTCCACACATGAAAGAGTAGAAGGTATAGAGGTCAATAAATTATTGGAGGAGAATTGATCCAAAATTAGAGAAAATTGTTTCAAATTGAATATGAGGTTCCCTCCCCTATTGGTTTCTATTAAGATGAATGATAATGGATTTGATGTATTTCCAAACCTCCAAGGCATGAGGGTAGCAATAATATCTATGAATTGGAATCTCATCATTCTTTGTACTACAACAATTTCATCCAACGGTTATATCCACTAGAAAAAAACTGCATTTTTTTCAACATACCTACGTCGAGTGGGTTATGTTGAAAACTGCGTTGTAAACGCAGTGAAAATGCAGAAAAACGCAGAATTTGCATTTTTCTGCGTTTTCACTGCGTTTACAACGCAGTTTTCAACATAACCCACTTGACGTAGGTATGTTGAAAAAAACGCAGTTTTGGTGAATTTTCTTCTAGTGATCTAGGTTAATCTTTGCTCTCCAAGAATGCACTGCCACTACATTGTACGAGAGTGACCACATAAATGTAGCTTCTTTTTGCGAATGAATTTTCTCCATACTTCTTTCCAATTGGGAAGAAAAATAAAGGGGAGAAGAATACTCCACTTTGATGGAATTGTCTGCTTTAATTGGTTGTTTAGAGGTGAGTAATCGTTTTTCACATTTTGTTAAATAATTCATCAATTGGTGTCTTTTATTCTAAAAGTCTAGATTGGTAATGATTTCCAAAAAGAGAAGGTCTAGGTGACAGTAATTGCTATTAGGGATCTCTACAATACAAATTTTTTTTTACAAATCCTTTGTGATTAATAACAATGGAAGAAGGTAGAATGAGAAAATTGTCTAGACTTAGGTCCTATTGTTACCTTGGTAGAATCATTTAGTATTGTAATGGTTTGAAACTGGGGATGAAAAAGGCCTATGTTAGGTCCACTGAATTGCCATGATATCAATGGCTTTGGGTCCTTTTCATCAATGAAAAACTAAGCCATTTGCCTTCTATTAATGTTGAAAACTAAATTGTAAGTATCACCCTCCATTTGTTTGGAATGCTAGGAATGAGGTAAGACTAGACAATGCCTTTCATCTCATGGAGCTAAAGACTTGATGAAGCGTCTTTCCGTGTTCCAAAGTCTTGAATTTGGATGTTCCATATATTTGGAATTTGCCTCATACCATTCTGAGCTAAGGGGTGATTGTAAGAAAGAGTGGCATAAGAGGATTTTCAGCTGCTGTACAAGACTGCGAGTTTCCAAACGTTGGGAACGCATTGGGAACTCTGGGAACGCGATGCTGATGTGGTCGAGTGACTGCCACATCAGAAAATTATAAATTTTTATAAATTTTAATTAAATATTAAATATTTTAAAAATATTTTTTGAGAAAAAAATATTTTTTTGAATCATTTTTTTTCTCTTTAATACATTCTGAAGTTTTTTGAAGAAAAAAAATTTTAATTTTTTTTTTTCAAAATTCAAAAATTCAGACCAGCAGAGGGCTGGTTTGCAGCAGTGGGAACAATTTCGGGGAACACCCCTGAAACGGTCTTATGGGGGCCTAAAAATCCTCTTATGTCTTATTTGGCATCACAATTCAAATGCTGGAGTTGTTATTAGCTAAGGTAGGTACACCCAAAATGGCACCTGACCTTAAAGCGCTCTGTACAACGTGCATAGATTTTCAAAATCAGTCATGTACCCAGACTGTAGATGGCGCTTTCAGAAACACACTTTGACTGTTAATAACTTTTGCATACGGTATCCAAATCCACTGTTCTTTGGTGCGTTGGAACATGCTTTCACTCACCAACAAGACTGTAAAAAAATTTGAACAACATAATAATAGGAAGTAGGCACAGTAGAGAAACTGGCGCTTTTGGGTGCACCTACCTTATAACTTTTGGAGCATGAATCCAATTGAATTGAAATTTTTATTGAAGATGATCAACTTAAATATAATGATATTACTTATTTTGTGGAAATATCCAAAAAATATTTTCTAATTAAATTTCAATTTGGCTAATTTGTCACACTTTAGGGTTTAGGGGTTTTTTAAACTGTGGAGCACCTTAAATCTATGATGAAGACTTGAAATTTGTGTCGGGTATTCCTACACTAGAAATTCATATGCCTACTAGAAAGAAATAAAAAAGCATTATTTTATATCCTCCATGTTCATGCAAAGAAGGCTTTTTGTGTGCTCAATTTTGAATGCTGAAAATGGTTTCAAGATCATTCTTTTGGTAAAATCTCACTACCATAAAGTCTTATACAATTGAAATTTTTAGTTTATTTGAAATATTTTTTTCCTATTTTTTCCTAATTAAAACACCAAAGTACCAATTTTCATGAAATTTGCACTTTTCTAGTTCACCTAGTTATTTTCTTAAAATTATTTTTCTAATTTTAAAGTACTCCCCAAAAAATCATGAGTACTATAAAAAACGCTACAAAAAATGAAAACTCTTTCTTGCAATGACCCTAAGGTCCTAGCTTCTTCTAAATCAAAATGTGGAAACGTAACCATAGGTAAGAAGTGGACGACCATATATTCGTGGAAAGTACTTCATTTGCATTCAATAGGGGTGAAAGAAATCAATATAGTTTGTAAAGCGCCTCTATACTATTTTAATTCTTGTTCATAGTCTAAAACTTTTCAAAACTAACTACCTCGGTATCATCAATCATGTTGTAGAAGGAAACTTGTAGCCATTAGATGGATGCGTTTTCATCTTGTCAATCATATAACAAAGAAGAATTTTTAAATTGGAAACATCAAGTACTATTGTGAAGAGTACCTACTTGGCTAAAAGAGCTATTAGGGAGACTTATAGGTGAAGCAACTTAAGCCCCCCTGCCAATTTTGGTAGACAATAGTCAACCTAATTTACCATGGTTCATGTAGTATGTTCTCATTTACTCTACAAGTAGTTGCAAAGGCTTCCTCAAATTGATCCAATAATTTGTATGGAGCCACTCAAAATTGGGTTGAAGTAGTATAGGGTTGATAATAGAATAGCATTGATCACTGTCACTTGCCTTGCTAGCGATAATCTCTAGGTAGTCCAATAGGTCAGTTTTTTGTGATTTCCTTGTGAGAAGCTATTAATATCCTATGTTCCCAAGGTAATACCAAATGAAGCTTCCACACTACAAGAGAAAGGGATTTTAAGTAGAGTCCTAGAAATAAGATTTTAAGTAATGACCTTTTTAGGAGATTTTCAACAAGAATTTATTAGAAATACGTATTTTTCTAGTAAAAATTTACTAGAAAGACACATATTTCTAATAAATTCTTGTTGAAAATCTCCTAAAAAGGTCATTACTTAAAATTCTATCTTAAAACTATACTTTGAACACCCCTCTCTCTTGTAGTGCCAATAGCTTTGTCAGTACTCTTCTATAAAATTAATGATCAAGACCGAGGCTAATCCAAATCCATCCATAAGAAAAATATTATTATGAAGATCAGTTTCCTATTTCCAAATTAAGAAACCAATATCATCTCAAAAATATAATAATAACTACTGGAGGTTGCTTTTGGAGAATAGAAGTCCATGAATTTGCCCCAAACTCATTGTTCCTTAGTAAATGCCATATTTAGGGCTTTTCTAATGAAGAAGGAAAGATAGGGTGCCAAGGGGTACACTTGTCTCACTCATTGCTCAACGGAAAAGGTCATGGTGGATTTCTCGTTAACCCCTAAACCCCTAAACAACGTTTTTTGAGATTATAGATTTTTTGGGCAGCTCACTACGGATGGCGTTTTTATTTTTTTTCTCTGAAATTTTGATACAATGTGTGTCCAAGGAGTAGCTTTAAGGCCTGACAATTTTTATAACTTTTGACTTCACGGTTAAAAAGTTATGGCAAGATATGTTGTTTCCTTTACTCGGCGGGCAGCCCGGGCAGTTGAAAAAACTTCTTCAAAAAAACTTTTTTTTTAAAAGTGAAATTTCAAATTGATTCTTTAGGTTTATACAAACATGTGAAGCTTTGAATCAATCCATTCTGATCAATGAGTCAAAAGTTATGAAGATTTTGAGTTTATGGTAGTTTGCGGCCAGTTACAGAATCTCTACAGTAAAAGAAAAGTTTGAAATTCTTCATTTAATTCAATTTTTCATATTTTTGGAAAAAAATAAAAGCAAAAGGTATAGATTGTTTATTTCAACATTTTAACCATTGGGATTGAAAATTTTCAATTCCATGAATAAAATGTTCACAATTTAGTATTTTGGCTCATTTTTTACTTCTTTCTACTTACTTATTTTTTCCTATATGTTTTACAATTCCAAATGGTTTGAAATTTTTTGAAAATGTAGCCAACTTGCATTGAAGTATGAATTCAAAGAGTAACCACCATTTTGAATGTTTTTTCACACAAATGTGACCTTGTGAAGTGCAGCTGCCCGGATTTTCGCAGGGATAAAAAAAACAGTTTTTGTCAATTCAAATGCTTATATCTTGCAATCTACATGGTGGAAATTTCTGAAATTTTTTCCACATGTTTACAAACCACCTTACTACAAGATCCTACGGTTACATGAGTCAAAAATGTGTTTAAAAAAAAATTGCTCTTATATTAGAAATGGCAGTTTTGGAGCTTTTTTTTTTTTGTGAAAATGCTGTTAGGGGTTTAGGGGTTAAGTTGTACCGTGGCTATGCCACTACAAGAGAAAGGGGTGTTTTAAGTATAGTCTTAGTAGTGTAGTTTTTTAAGTAATGACCTTTAAGTAAGGTTTTTAGAAAAAATTTACTGAAAAGACAGTCAAGGATCCCTATGTTATGCATAATTTGAAATATAAAGTCGTGTAATACAACATTGTAGGCTTCTATGAAATTGAGCTTTAGAAAAATCAAGTCTTAATTAGATTCTCTTGTTGACTCAATGGTTTTATATTGTAGAAGGATATTGATTAGTATGTGGCGAGAAGGCAAAAGGTTGTTTGCTTTGGGCTTATGATGTCCTTGAGGGGTACTCAGAGACATAATTCAAGAGCTTTTGCGACAATCTTATAAAAAATATTTAGTAGGGTAATAGGTCTCCAATTTGAAAGATTTGAATGATTCCCTATGTTGAAAATGAGAGTAGTGGTTCTTGAATTCATACCAATGGAAAGGTGTCTTTGGATGATTTATTTATGGACCATCATTGTGAGGTCATCTCCTATTAACCCCTAAACCCGTAACAGCGTTTTCACCAAAAAAAAATGCTCCAAAACTGTCATTTCTAATACAAGAGCAATTTTTTTTTAAAAACACATTTTTGACTCATGTAACCGTAGGATCTTGTAGTAAGGTGGTTTGTAAACATGTGGAAAAAATTTCAGAAATTTCCACCATGTAGATTGCAAGATATAAGCATTTGAATTGACAAAAATTGTTTTTTTATCCCTGTGAAAATCCGGGCAGCTGCACTTCACAAGGTCACATTTGTGTGAACAAAAATTCAAAATGGTGGTTACTCTTTGAATTCATACTTCAATGCAAGTTGTCTACATTCTCAAAAAATTTCAAGCCATTTGGAATTGTACAACATATAGGAAAAAATAAGTAAGTAGAAAGAAGTAAAAAATGAGCCAAAATACTAAATTGTAAACATTTTATTCATAGAATTGAAAATTTTCAATCCCAATGGTTAAAATGTTGAAACAAACAATCTACACCTTTTGTTTTTATTTTTTTCCAAAAATATGAAAAATTGAATTAAATGAAGAATTTCAAACTTTTTTTGTACTGTGGAGATTCTGTAACTGGCCGCAAACTACCCCAAACTTAAAATCTTCATAACTTTTGACTCATTGATCGGAATGGATTGATTCAAAGCTTCACATGTTTGTATAAACCTAAAGAACCAATTTGAAATTTCACTTTTCAAAAAAAAGTTTTTTTGAAAAAGTTTTTTCAGCTGCCCGGGCTGCCCGCCGAGCAAACAAAGTGACATATCATGCCATAACTTTTTATCCACAAAGTCAAAAGTTATGAAAATTGTTGGGCTCTAAATCTACTCCTCGGACACACATTGTATCAAAATTTCAAAGAAAAAAAATAAAAAATCCATCCGTAGTGAGCTGCCCAAAAAATCTATAATCTCAAAAAACGTTGTTTAGGGGTTTAGGGGTTAAGTCCCAAAAACAACAATAGAACTCTAATGTAACTCCTTCAAGATCTATGCTACACTCATTCACCATTTGCTTCAAAGCCTTATACAATTCATCTTTAGTCAACAGGGCTTGAAGCTAGTAACCATCCCTAGTTTAAATTTGGAGTAGACATATGATAGAATTGTCTTCCTATATATTGGTAAGAGATTCTAGGCTCCTAGCTTCTTGAGAATATAGCTGTATGTAGAATTTTGTGCAAATGTGGTCAAGCTTGTCTCATTCATTTTTTAGAATTCATTGTGGGTCTCTTAGTTTTGTAATTGTAGAAGAGTATGAAGTTTCATAAACTGATTTGAAAAGTTCTACTAAGAGTTTGTTGCCATATAATCACCACCTAGCTCTTGACCTAATCTTATGACCTTTGATTTTTCTTTTCTCAAGGTTGGCAAGAGTGGCTAAAAGTATTTTGACTTCCTCCTATAGCTTTGGGGAGTAAGGTAAGCTTTGTAGTTGACAAGAGTTGGCTTCTAAGCTTGCACAAAGGGCATCTTCATATTCCTTGTTGCTTTGAGATCTTTGGATAGAATAGTCTTCATAAAAACATGTGACTTGTTTGAGCTTAGTGAAAATAATAACTTTTGTAGGGTTGATAGCCAAATTCTCTTTATCAATGCATTTAATTCCTGAAGGTATGAAGAAGAAAACACCCCATCTACTGGGCTATGGGAGTGGCTATCCAAATTCAAGAATCAATGAAACAAGTGAGTAATGAGATCTAGAATAATTGCCCTTGATTCTATATTCCAAAATTTTCCTGCGTCTACTAACCAAGTTGGGGATTATGTAATATCTGTCTAGATGGGCTATGATTTGACAACTATCATCCAATGTTGTTATCCTAGGAAAAGAAGAAGGATGGTATTGTGAGGGGTAATTCATAGACTTGAAGGATATCATTCAAGTCATTAAATAGAATTCTTTCATTTGTTGGCATTTATTTGTGTCTTTGTGGCAAGAGCTAGACTTGTTTCTACAATTTTCAACCATGTTGAAATCGCTTAGAATCACCCGTCTATAAGTATTTGACAACTGATGAGTCATTGTCTTCCAAAGTAGACTTCAAGGATGGTGTTCAAAGGAAGTATACACAATGGTAAATCCAATATCTCCACTAAGGTACGGTTTAGGATGATCCAATGCACCTTTTGTCCAAAAAGTGATCATGATTGGGTTCTGTATTTAGCCCATGTGGATGAAATAAGCAATGTTAACCTACATTTCCCTACTTTCCTTCCATTAGATGTGTAGCCAACATAGGTTTCAATGCATAAGGTTGTTGAATGGCACTATAGAATCCTACCTAAATTTAAGGTGCTAGAGCCTCTTAGTTTGTATTCTTGGAGAAGTAAAAGATTGAATCAGCTCTTGCAAAGATAATGGTGTAAATTATCTATATCTTGAATTTTGATATTATCGTATTGGACATTTATCTCATATTTAAATATAATTTGGACTATTATATATAGGGTTTAGGGATGCAAAATCATGCTTTATTACTTAATGCAATTTTATACAACTTTGTACAATGTAAATAAATATGATTCTAAAGGACCATCAAGGGCTATTACCTAAAAGAACATTGTCCATTTAGCAGACAAATGGGATTTTGGGCATGTACCTACGATCTCTATTTATTTCATGATTTGAAAAAATAAATTAGAAGATTAAAAAACTAAATAGCTTTATAGGAATATAGTTTTTTTTCCAAATTAGTGCCTAGGAACAAAATTATGCCCAAATAAGCTGAAAACAAGAGAGACCAAGCAACAAACAAATTTCAAAATTTTCAATTTAAAAAAAAATTCTCATAAGTTATATTTTTGTCTAGATGAAAAGCTTTGGTTCATTTCATTTGAATAAGTAATGTGAAAGTTATGGGTAATCTTGTTATTTAGGCAATCTAAGCATCTTTTTGAGAAAATAACTTGTAGGATTCATTTCTAAGTGAAATTTTTATAATTTTTCAAAAACAAAATTTACATAATTTGGTTTGCTTGTGAGAACAATCTCACTATTTGAATTAGTGTGTTTGAATTCCCATCTTAGAGATGTTAATGATTTAGATTTTTCTTCAATTTCATACCTACAACTCTTAAAAGGATGGAAATCAGTTTGTTTTTTTAATTCTTTATTTTTCCTAGACTCTCCAACTACATTTTCCATGATAATGATTTAAAGTTCAAAACTCTATAGTGCAAATAATTCAAGTTTAGAGGGTTCAAAGTCAAAAAAATTGAAATTTATTCTATAAATTTTCACACTAAGTATAAGATCCTAAATATAGATAGATTTCCAAAAATAATAGTTTTCAATCTTTTTTATGCTTTGCAATAAAAATGGCAGTTTTGAGTGTTTGTTGGGAACAAAAAGGGCCTTGAATCCTTAGAGGTTAATCATAGGATTTATGCTCAAATGCTCAGTTTGGGTAGATTTTAGGTAAGAATTATACTACTTTCTTAGCTCTATTGTTGAAAAGGATTTAGTTTCTCTTGTACATAACATTTGGTTTTTCCAAGCAATTTATCATTTTATTCATATTCAATGTATGATTGTATTACTATGTTGGAGATTATTGTACTTAATTTTAGATAAATAGATATCTAATTGTCTACACTAAACATCTTCTATCTATATTTACATCTTTCATCATTCCAGCTAAAATTGTAACAAAGGTACTTTGTTCTAAAAGTGATTGTGCTCTAAAAGCAATCATGACACATATGTACATTTTGCTTTCTTCAACGTACCAATAGTGAACATTTCAAGAGGTGGTCACTTTAAGTGCCCTCTATGTTTCAACTTCAAAATTTGTAACTATTTCTTCAAAGGTCCAAAAAATATAAAACAACTTGGGTTCGATGCCAATTCTATTTTTCTTCCTACAAAAATTTACTGAGAATTGTTTCAAAGGGTTACCTTTCCCAGCTAATCAGCTCTTAAATGGTTGCTTTTAAGGTAGCAACATCCATAACCATTACCGCACCCATAACTGACAAGTAGAGTGCCCTTAAAACGTCTTCAAGAGTACCTCCAAATTGTCACTCACTCTTAATTTTGATTGGTAAACTCTGAATTTTTTAAATTTTGTTGTGAGAATCAAGGTAGATTTACTAGAGTGCAATATAGGGTGCCCTAGTGAGTTTCACTTTGAAAATTCACAAAAATTAAATGACTTGTCCAAAAATTTTTTTTTTTTTTTTGAAAATTCATGATTTTCAGTTGCTAATACTGTAAAAATATTTTTTCTAGAAAAAGATACCTTCAACTTTACTGAATTGCTTATTTTGACGGTTATGGGTGTTCCTACCTTAAGATCAGTCCATCCTATCCTCAAAAACAAAACCAATTGTGGCTGAGAGAATTCAAGAGTCAGGGGTACATGTTGATTGAGAATGGGGCCCACTGAGCCCCGGGTGTGGGTGTCCGGGTGTGGGTGCGCCTGAAATCCATGATCCAATCCTGGCCAACAAATTTGGTGTCTGTTCTCTCCAACATGCAATCCTGACTGGCCAGCCTTCCCAGTTGGCCATCCCGCCTGGGGGTCGCATCAGCAATGAAACCCCGTCTCGTGGTACGCAATCATTCTCCCGGGGTTCATTATCAAGGTGCACACAGCACACTGCAGTCGACGGATCTATATTCGCTGTTCGCAAGATTGATTGTACTGAATTTCGGATATGGGATAGTAACCACATTAACTTACATGGTGGCATGCTTCCCGCTGTCCGGGACTCACAGACGGTAAGAAATGAGTTGTAATATGTGTGAGGCAGTGACTGCCTCTTTTGAGCTCATTGTCATTGTGACAAACTATGTCACAATGAGCTCAAAAACTAAAAAAATTTAAAATTAAAAAAATAAATTTGCACCTCCCCCTCAACCCCTCCCAATCTGATTTAATGATTTAAACATTAAATTTTAAATATTAATATTTTCAAGCCCCCTCCCCTCCCAAATTGTTATAAATATTAAATTTTGAATTTTCAAATTTTTTGAATTTGTAAATCCCCCCTCCCCCCACCCCCTCTTATAATTCTCAGAGGGTGGGGTTGGAGACAAAGGATATGGGATAAAGGATTCAGTATACAATATTTTATATTCGTATATCCGTATACCATATTTGTATTCATCATATCTGTATTCAGTACTAGTATCCGTATTCTGTATTAGTACTTTGTATCCATATACAGTATCCATATACTGTATCCGTATTCAATTTCAGTATTCCGTATTTGTATCGGTATGCGATATCAGTATCTGATGGTTGTTGATTTTTCGTGGAGGGGGGTTGGGATTTTTTTAATTCAAATCCAACGGCTACTGATTTTTTTGATGAGGGGGGGTGGGAAAATTAATCACATCACAGTGACTGCCTCTTTTCGTCACATTGTACTGTACAAAGAGAAAATGACTCAAGGCTTTGCTGTTCAAAATGGTATCACAAATTCACGAGAAGAAACCCAAATTGATAAAAAGAAAGAAAAAAGAAAAAAGGAAAACATTCCTTGTAAGGTAGGTACATCCAAAAGCGCCATGTTCCTAAAAGCATCATCTACAATGCCCATACATTTCCAAAATCAATCATGTTCACAGACTGTAGATGGTGCTTTTAGAAATAGACTTTGACTGTTAATAACTTTTGCATATAGTATCCAAATCTTTTGTTTTTTGCCTAGTGCGTTGGAACATGCTTTCACTTGCCAAGAAGATTGCATGAAAATTTGAACAAGCTAATAACAGTAACTAGGCATAGTATGAATAAGTGGTGCTTTTGGATGCACCCAACTTAATAATTTTGAGTTTAAATCTAGCTAAAACTAATACAACTCAGTTTAAAATAATGATGAAATTAAACCTAGAGTGCCCAGAGTATGTTTACCAAAATCCAAATCTTTGTGAGTTCATTCCAATCAAACCATCACCCAAAACAAGATTCACACTAAAAAATAAATGTACCGATAGATAGTGGAGACAAGTCCAAAGTTGCAAGGAAAAATGGACAAATGATTTGACTATACTATTGAAAAGATTATAATACTGAAAGAAGGCTAGTGATCTTTCAAATTCAGAGGGCCAAATTTGAGGCATTGGGGGCTTGGGGCACTCAAGGGTTAGCATAATTGCATTTAAAATAAGTGCAAAATGAACATGATTGTGTTTAAAATGATGCTAAAACCAACACAATTGTATATAAAATAACAAATACATTGTTTTAATTGATACATTGTATGGATCCTTTTTTTTTAATGTTGGTGGGCTTAGGCAAGTAGATTTAGAAATGAGTAATCTCATATGACTTAAAAGGTTGAAGACTTGATGATGATGTGTGTAGATTATTTAGACACAAAATTTGGTTTCCATTTTAGAATTCAACAATCTAGCACGCAATCTAGGCATGATGATTGTTGATTGAGAAGATGGGACAAATTCTATTGTTTAGAATTCTACAAATTGATAAAATTTATAATAAAATGCTAATATAACTAATAAATTCTTGTAGATATTGTCATCATTGTATGTATCTATAGCCTTATGAGGATTTTCAACCAATAGATTGGATTAAGGTACCTAATCTTTAGCTAGCATTATGAAATAAGACATACATATGAGGGATATACAAATTCTTAAGGTAATATTAGTTGATAGTTTTTCTCTTAGTGAATGAAATAATGGATTTAATAATTAATCCAAAATCTTAGGATGTTATTGCTCAATTTTGGATGAATGCCTTTTGAAGGATGATAAATTGAGTTTTATTTATGCTCTTGATATGAATAACTTCTGGGAAAGATTCATTGTCTAAAATAAATAAAATAAAAATATTGGATTAATATATTCAATTAAAATTTATTTTATGTAGAACAATTAAAGTAAAGTATTTAGAAATTCTTCAAAATTAGAAAATTGATAAGATTTACATCACCTAAAGTAGATTTAGTTATGATCCAAACTATCATATGAGAAAACACCATCTATAAACCATGATCTCTATCATTACAGGCTAAAGAAGGAAATCTTATTTTGATTCAAAGCACTTGTAACTCATTTTTCAAATTCAATACCAAAAAAAGGTATAGCAATGATTTTGTTGTATTTCTTAGATTACTTTTGATGGCCAATGGGATCCTAAACCTTCAATCTATAGATAATATTCAAAAGACATTATACTTCAAATCCATTGTAAGTTCTCTCAAGCTCATGAAAGTTATATTCTTAAAATTTATGATATATAAGTTTAATCCTAAATTATCTGGATAGACTAGTGTAGTCAAAAGGATATCTTCAAATTAAAAAAAATTCAATGATTCTAGAAGATGGCTTGATTGTTCCTAGAAAGTATAGGATTTATATAAAGAAATTTGTTGCTTTAATTAGAAGCTAGTCTTCAGGCCATCACTCAATAAAAATTAGAAAAGTACGTATGAATCAAAAAGATATGTAGAGATCTATTCATTCTTGTCATTCAATAATTGTAAAATTTTAAATTTTGGAAATTCATTTGGAAATTATTTATAAAATATCTTCAAAACATCCTTGAATATTTTGTGAATATGTTATCTCTTTCTTTCAAATATTCAAATAATATAGGTGTATAACAAATATAAAAGGAGGTAATTTCTATAAGAATCTATTTTAGTTTTTTGTAGAATTCAAAAGTTAATAGAATATTTATCCTTAGGCATATCCAAAGTGAATGGTCATATATACTAGAAGCAATAATTTACAAACAAAACTTAATCATGTACTAAAAATACATAGTCATCAATGCAATCTTCAAAGGTCTAGAAAGACCCATTTTGGGTAGCAAAATGTTTTTTTGTGCATATTTGAAATAGAAGGCCAATATAACCATTATAAGCATTAAAATAAACCAAATCCTATGTAGAATTGCCAACATTTTAGAAGTTGAATGTTAGACGATTGTAATATGGACAAGATTAGAATTAGGTAATCAGGAATACTCATCTTATATAGTAACGACAAAATTTTCATTGTTTTTCATTGACTTAGATTCAATGACATATGGCATTTCTAAATCCAATCATTATTAGTCCTATATATCTAAGAAGTTGCAAAATGACTATAGATTCTACATATACAATATTATATTTGAGTATAATAAAACATAGATGCTAAAATGACATCCATGTGAAAAACAATGTTAATTGTTAAAGTTTCATTTCAATGGTAGGTTGTTGCAAGAAACACTTGTCCTTTGTTGTGTCGCGTTGGCCTAGGATAGGTGTTTTTTTGTTCATAACTTTTGCATAGTATGTCTGTTACCTATGAAATTTGGAATAAAGGTATATGTAGTAGTTGTGGGCATTGAATTATTATTTTTTCATTTTAAAGAAATTATTTTACTATTTTTAAATTTCTCCCAATTGGATCTCCACCTAAGCCTTTTTGAAGGGTTTTAATACTATTTCCAATCCAAAAATGAAAATTCGGACACAAAGACTTTTACTATAATTACACAAGCTTCCAAATATTTTTTCAAAAAATAATAAAGTATCCACCTTCCACATGTGCTCAAAGTGCACTACCTTTGTACATGTGGAGTGAACACAATTTTATTTTTAACCCCTTAAGTTCCTTGACTATGTTTACTCCAAAAGTTGTCAAAAACTATCATTTCTAATACCAATACCAATTTTTTTCTTAAAAACATTTTTAAAAATTTATAGCTGTAGGATCTTGTATGAAATTGGTTTGTGAACATGTGCAAAAAATTCCAGAGTTTTTCACCATGTAGATTGCAAGATTTTTGTATTTGAGTGCTCAAAAATCATTTTTTCTACCTTGTGGAAAAGAGGGCAGCTACACTTCAAAAGGCAAAAATCATATGAAAAATGGTCCAAAATTTTTGTGCCTCTTAGGATTCATTCTTGAAGCTAAGTAGGGAGTTTGCCTAAAAAATTTCAAATTGTTTAGAATTGTACAACATATAGGAAAAAATAGTAAGTAAAAAGAAGTAACAAATGATTCAAAATACAAAATTGTTAAGAATTTATTTATGAAATTAGAAAATGCCGATCCAAATGGTTGCAATGTTGTAATAAAAAATCTACATCCTATGATTACATTTTTTTTGAAAAATATTGAAAATTGAGTAAAATAAAGGATTTCAAAGTTTATTTTAGTGTAAAGAATCCATAATTGCCTGCAAACAAAAAAACCTCATAACTTTTGACTCATTGATAAAAATGAATTGATTAAAAGATTTCCATGGATATGAAAATGATGAAAACTAATTTCAAATTTTTGTTTATGAAAAAAGTGATTTTTTCCAATTTGCCCAAATTGCCTAGTTACAAAAAAAGTAACATATTAGGCTATAACTTTTGACTTGTATTTCCAAATATCTTGATTTTTAGTACACATCGAAGATATTCTTCGTTCCCACCTTCTATTAAAATTTGGGCCTAAAATATGAAAATCTCTATTTACATATACCTACCTAAAATTGCTATGTTGCCAAATTTTACACATTGGTCCTTTAGGGGTTAAGATGAAAATGGTTGAAGAGAAGCATCTTTAAGTTAGGAATTTTTTCTTAACTAAAAAAAAAGCTCTATTAAATTCCAAAGTATCTATTTTCTTGCATTTTCACATCATTATTTGAGAGAGCATAACTTTCAAAGGGTTTTTTTAGGTCAAAATTTTCACTCACTTACTATTTAGAATGTCTTAAAAATTATCCATATTTTATTTCATTTTAAGAAAACTTATTCCAAAGTCATTGTTCTATAGTATTTTGAACATTTTGAGTCAAAAACGTGAAATGCTTCTTGCTTGCAGTAACCTTGGTATATGTCTTGTTTTATTTTACTACATTTAGTTTATATTTTAATAGTTAAATACAATACCACATATACTAGTCCCTAAAAACTTTTGAGGTTGAACTTGTTTAATGAGAAATTCGAACAAGTAGCTATTGGCAAATGTCTTTCTCCATAAAGGTTAACAACACCTACTATAGTTTTTCTATATTCAAACAACTTTCTTACTTTACCAAACAAAATTATTTTATTTTGGGTTTTGAAATTGGATTGAAATATGTTGGTTTTAGGTGTGGTATCTTTGAGTAAATTTGTACTACCTTCTTTGTAAAATGATCTTCTTATTGGGCAAAATGTTCTGAATTAAGGCTAAAAACAATATTTAAAAAAACATTTTGCAATGTAAGTAGAGTTTGGTACACATTTAGTATTCTAGAAACTTTGAGTTTTTGAGCCCTTTTCAAAAAGTAGTTTAGGAGTACTAAAGAATGGAATTTGGGGGGCATTTTCAATAGGCATCACTAGGCATTCAATTGTTGAGTACAAGGTTGGCATTTTATTGGCATTTAATACAAGCCAAAGACTATATGTAGCCCTGTGTTTCACCTCTCAAAGCTTCATTTCCTTCAATCAAGCAATATTTATAGAGATGCAAAAAATAAGAATGAACATTGTTGATTGACTAATCCAATCAATTCATTTGTCTTTTGATTGATGATTGCACAAATGGAGGGGGAACTATTGATTGTAGTTGTTTTATTAGTCCTACGTAGCAATTCAAAGCTAAATCTAACCAATTTGCAATGTTTCAAGTGCAACATGAAGATCATTTTGGAATAGAAAATTAAGGCCAAAAAGAAGATCATTATGGGATAGAGGGAATATTGATTAGATACGTACTCTATATATTTTTTCATACTTATATTAAATAGTGACAAAAAAATCCCCAATTGTCGAAGGCACCATATTTTGGTATTGACTAAACTTTGAAGTTAAATGAAATCTTACCAAAATGCTATTTAAGTATTTAAAAAAAAATTGAGTGCCCTTCAAAGTCTATATTTAAAATCCAATTTTTTTTGGAAGATAACGTTCATGATATTTCTACCAAAGATTTTGTCCAAAGGTGTCCATTGTAAATCTTGAATTTCAAGTGTTAAGGAATCTTGGAAATGTGCCTCAAATGTATTGAATCTCAGGGAGAAATTCACATTTGGAATTCATTCAAAAAATTGCAGAGTAGGTTTGAAAAGTAGTTGAAAAGACAAATTTTGATTATTCACTACAAGAGAATGGGATCTTTTAAGTAGTATCCTAGACATCATGTCTTTTAAGTAATGTCTTTTAACCCCTAAGTGCTCAAACAACCATTTTTTGGTCACTATCCAACTTCGGGCAGAGTTTTTGGGCAAAAAAAAACTTTTTTTCAAATTTTTTTTTTCGGTTTTGAAAAAATTGGGTTGCCTTTCAACATTTTACTCAAAACTAAGATCGGTATAGTTAAATGAAAGCTATAAGAGAGAATAGCATAAAATGTTTAGAATTGCTTAGTGTTGAAAAACTTACTATTTGGGGAAAGTATTGATGCTTTCATCCTCAAATCTTTTGCATTTTTTTACAATTCAATAGAAACCACAATTTTGACCAATCAAAAAAATTTCATGTACTAAATATAGAAATTGTACTTTTGGTGAATTTTTGAAGTTATATCTTTAAAATTCATTTGAAGAGAATCTAAAAATAATTTTATACTATTGACCATAAGGATACTTTCTACATTTTGTGCTTCACATTATTTTCTTTGATGTTAACTTCAAAAAAATTATAGAACTTATATTTTATAACACATTTGTGTTTTGTCCTAACACCTTGGGCTTTTAAGGGTTAATGCGTCTTTTAAGTAAATTTTTACTAAAAAGACAGTCTTTTCAATAAAATTTTACTTAACCCCTAAAGGTTTTTGACTATGTTTTCACCAAAACTGCTCCAAAACTGCCATTTCTAATACAAGTGCAATTTTTTTTTAAAACACATTTTTTATTCATGTAACCATAGGACCTTGTAGTAAGGTGGTTTGTAAACATGTGGAAAAAATTTTAGAAATTTCCACCGTGTAGATTGTAAGATATAAGCATTTGAATTGACAAAAATCGTTTTTTAATCCCTATGAAAATCCGAGCAGCTGCACTTCACGAGGTCACATTTGTGTGAAAAAAATTCAAAATGGTGGTTACTCTTTGAATTCATACTTCAATGCAAGTTGGCTACATTCTCAAAACATTTCAAACCATTTGGAATTGTACAACATATAGGAAAAAATAAGTAAGTAGAAAGAAGTAAAAAATGAGCCAAAATACTAAATTGTGAATATTTTATTCATGGAATTGAAAATTTTCAATCCCAATGGTTAAAATGTTGTAATAAACAATCTACATCTTCTGTTTTTATTTTTTTCCAAAAATATGAAAAATTGAATTAAATGAAGTATTTCAAACTTTTTTTGTACCATAGAGATTCTGTAACTAGCCGCAAACTACCCCAAACTCAAAATCTTCATAACTTTTGAGTCATTGATTAGAATAGATTGATTCAAATCTTCCCATGTCTGTATAAACCTAAAGAACCAATTTGAAATTTCACTTTTTAAAAAAAAGTTTTTTGAAGAAGTTTTTTCAGCTGCCCGGTCTGCCCGCCGAGTAAAGAAAACAACATATTCTGCCATAACTTTTTAACCATGAAGTCAAATGTTATGAAAATTGTTGGGCCTTAAAGCTTCTCGTCGGGCACACATTGCATCAAAATTTCAAAGAAAAAAAATAAAAACTCCATCCGTAGTGAGCTGCCCTAAAAATTTATAATCTCAAAAAACGTTGTTCAGGGCTTTAGGGGTTAAAAGACACATTAAAAGACATTACTTAAAAGACATCATGTCTAGGACACTACTTAAAAGACCCCAATCTCTTGTAGTGATTATTATGCTTGTTATATCCTTTAACCTCATATTTTTTTCATCACTGCAATTTTAGATTTGACATACATATAAAAAAAAGATTTAGAGATTTCCAAATCACTTTCATGGTTTTAACTCAATAGGATTATTCATAAAATATGTGCAATGAAGGACTAGAAGCCCAAGTTTGAAAAAAATATAGGATGAAACTCCTTGAAGAACCCAAACTCTTAGTCTAAAGGACTTTGGTGTTATATTTCTTTTGTACTATTTTTAGTTACTCCTTCCTCTGACACCTTTTTACAAACAAGTGTTCACATTACAATTATCTTGAATAACACCCCTTTGATTAAACACTATAATCTTTCAATCGTGAAATGATGCTTTTGTGTTTTCTTTTCTTCTAAGATCCATTAAAAAAATTGATACAAACTTAATATCAAATCTTGAACCATTTTTTTTGGTTTTGAGCAACAAAGAGTTTTCTTTTTCTTTGAATGAAGGAACTTGAAAGTAACGTTTTGAAGTATATGGACTGTACCACTCCGTACCTTGTACGAATCTCAAATGCAGCTTTTGAAGAACATTTTCAAGTTCCTAACTTTCTCTTGCTTTTGGCATTTGGCTTTTCCATCCAAGGAGTCCAAGGACCTGGGGACTGCTTTAATTCACACCCATGAACTGATGGACATCTGGAGATTTGTGAACAAGAAAGATTTGGAGATGACATAATTATTCCTTTCGGAAATGATTCGATTCGAAAAATGTATGGTACCCATGTTGGACACGGGCACGTAGTAGTTAAGAGCGCTCTTGTTCGTAGGGCATAAATATGAAAATAATATAAAAGAAAAATAAAGAAATAACATATAATCTTTGATTCATCCTTGGGATGTAAAGTCTTCCATCCTAGATTCTTAGGGTCTCTTGTCATGTGAGATTGGTGAACAAAGTTTGCAGGGGGAGTTACAAGGTTCAATTGAGCAATTGTATTGAGGCATGTGGACACGATGGGTGGCGAGAGATCAACCAAGCGTTTCACACATATTGACTGCCTTTGAGATTGACCAATCTCCACCAATGGGATTGTTCACTTATTTTGGTGAAATACGAAATCCTCTTTTTAATTTCCACTTAGCAGGGTTGGCAAGACAATCCGTAGAATCTTTTTGTCTTCTTGTGTTTTTTGGTCCACCAATTTCACATGGCAAGACGCCCTTATTGGTAGCATTTCAACAAAATGATTCTTGCTTGACAAAATTGGGAGGCAGAGACTTAATAAACGGATAGAATCAACTTAGTCTACCTCAATTATGCATAGAATCACATCCTATAATTGTGAATGCAAGTAGCTCACTAAGAGCATTGCAATGGATCATGACAAACATATAGCAAACAAACCCTAGCTAAAGTTCTATTGCTCCTTTGGAAGACAAATGAAAGTTTGGGCATATTCCTATGATTTCAATTTTTTGTTGGCAATTTTTTAAAACTTTTTTTAGAGATACAAAAATTACATTAGCTTTCTAGGAATATAATTTTAGTTCCAATTGGTGCAAGGGAATGGAAGTTATGCCACCATAAGCCCAAAATTTAAATAGGTTGAAAATTTTTTTTCTCATAGAAATAATTTTTTTCTACATAAGTATCTTTGATTCATTCCATTTGGTGGAGTGATTTAAAAGTTAGGGAGCTTCTTGTTTTGTAGACAATTATATAAACTTCTTGGGAAAATAATGTGTTGGGCTTGTTTTTTAACTTAATTTTCACAATTTTGAAAAAGGAAAAGTTTCAAAAGAGTTAGTATGATTGTTAAAACAATCTTACCATTGGGATTAGTGTGTCTCAATTCCATCTTCAAGCTATTTAATTTTTACTTCAAACTTGAGCCTATTTCTACTTAACAATTTTCTAAGTATGAAAATCAATTTGTGATGAATTTTTTCTTTTAGACCTTTAACTCAATTCTTAAATATAAATTTTTTTAAATCAATATAGGTAGAAAAAAAATTTTAAGCTAAGAAGATTCAAAGTCTTATAATCTAGTCATGCAAGGTGCCAAAAAAACTCATTTTATTTGAAAAAAAAATTGACCTACAATCCATATATTTAAAGATTTATAAATGCTTTTTAGCCATTTTTATACTAGTTTACTATAGAATTGTATGGTTAGATTTCTAATTCCACACCAATGATAGTGATTTTTTTAGGTTCCTTTGCCGTAATTCATTAATGATGCTCCAACCTACAATTGAAATGTACTATTAGTGAAGGTAAAAATAGTGTAATCTAAAAATAAATGTCACTTTATAATAAATTATTTCTGAATATATTGTGCATATATTTTGAATTTGATATATTAGTGGCATATAGTCTACTGAGACTAAATCTATCTGGGGTCATTAGATGAAATTTAAGGGCATTGGAAGATTGTAGGTTCCTAAACTGCAGGAACGTAGTTTTTGCTATAGGAACAGGAATCCTACGTGGTCGAGAGGTTGCCACATCATTGAGTTTTTTTTAAATTTCGGACTATTTTTCATATTTCAGGATCCAATGTTTTTTTTGGATTAATACTAACTGACAGCGGCCAGCAATATCAGGAACCATTTTGGAAACAGACTCAAAACAACCTTCCATTGCCCTTAAATTTCTTCTAATGGTAGTGGTTGTCTCCTCTAGTTTGTATTAGTTCCCCCCCCCCTTCTTTCAAAAAATTTAGAGGCTGTTGATTGTTTAAAAATATGCTTACCTTGCTTATTACCATTAATTTCACAAAAAATCATAAGCCATTGATCTTATGAGATTTAATCTGAGCCATCCAATATAGTCAAATACAAATACAAAAATGAACACTGAATATTGATATATTATCATATACAAATATGTAGTGAATATGGATACAGATACAATATAGTACTAAAATATAAATACAAGATATGGGATACGGGATAATTGTCCCATATTGTTTGTTAGTTAGATTAGTCTCTGGAAATTACTAGAAGGGGGGGGGGGGGGGGGGGGAGGTTTTGGAAAGCTTAAAATTTAAAAATATTTTGGAGAGGGGAAGAAGGGGGTTAAGGTGAAGAAATTTAAAATTCTCATCTTTTTTCCACATCTTTTTAAACCAACTTACTTCAAGATCCTATGGTTATATATGTTGAAAAATGTTTTTTCCCCTAAAGTTTTGTACTTGAAATAAAAATGGCAATTTTGATGTGTTTTTGGTGAAAATATAGTCAAAAGCCTTTAGGGCTTAAAAAACCATTTGCAATGAATGATACAAATACATAGATATACATACATATGTGTATAAAAGACAAGTGTTGCAATCATGTTCTTCGCTAGGGTGATTGCAAGAAAGACTGGTACTATTTGTGTCACACTTTGAATGATGGAGTTGTCATTGTCTATTGTACAAACATATCAATTATAACAATTTTATGAAATTAGTCACTAAAGAAGGTTGTCCTCCCCAAATTCAAACATCGCATTAGATGAATGAGAAGTTAGTTGGACTAGATAGGACCTCAAAGCCTTTCATTCATCATCCAGAAAATGGATGTGAAAGTATTTAACCCTTAAACACCGAGGTAGACATTTTGCATCTAACAAATGACAAAGGATCTTCCCTTAAAGGACATAAGTGCAACTATTCATCCTTAGTATTAGGGGTGAAAAGGAGAGATTTTCTATAGAACTTTGACTTCCAATGAGTATATTTGACTTATTCAAAATAGATGATGTCACATGATATCAAAATGCACAATTTCCATAGCCACCAGTCCATTGTTCAAGGGTTAAAGGCTAAAAAAACCATGATTCATTTACACACTATCCCCTTAAATACATGCTTACTAAGAGAATATAACATTGTCTTTTCAATTGCCAAGTACTAAGAACCAACGATACAATGTGACAAAAAGAGGCAGTCATTGCTTGTTTGATTAATTTTACTACCCTTGGTCATTAGAAAAATCAACAGCTGTCAAATTTGAATTTTAAAAAATCCCACCCCCTCTCCAAGAAAAATCAACAACCACCAGATACAAATATGGATACTGAATATAAATATGGATATTGAATACAAATACAAAATACGAATATGGATATAGAATATGGATACAAAGTATGGATACTGGATACAAATATAGAATATAGATATAGAATATGGATACAAAATATTGATACTAATATTGAATACATATATCAATATTTAAAATACTTAAAACATTGATATTGAATATGGATATGATATACAAATTATCATATCATTTATCCCATATCCTTTGTTTCCAAGACCACCTTCTGAGAATTATAAGAGGGGGAGGGGGGATTTACAAGTTAAAAAATATTTAATATTTAATATTTAATATTTATACCATATTGGGAGGGGAGGGGAGGGGAGGGGAGGGGAGGGGAGGGGAGGGGGGTTACAAAAGTTAGACAAGTTTAATATTTAAAATTTAATGTTTAAATCAGATTGGGAGGGGGAGAGGTGCAAAATTTTTGAATTTTTGAATTTTTTTAGTTTGTGAGCTCATTGTGACACAGTTTGCCACAATGACAATGAGCTCAAAGGAGGCAGTCACTGCCTCAATACTAGTACTGACACTTCAATAATTATATTGGTTCCATATTGTGATGCTTATTAGGTGTAGTTGCGTTTTCAGTAGCTCAGCAATTGTACATTCCAGTGTGTTATTTGAGCAAGGCCGAGTGGTCCTGTCCCACAAGAGAATGTGGTTAGAATGGGCGGATAGAAGCGGATGTCCAGTCCGTGTCATGGGGTCACCGAGATCAGTGCGAGGAGGTGAGGCCGGACTGTGAGGGTACTAAGCTTACGTCCCCAGCCGTCCTTCAGGTGAAAGTCTGGATACAAAGAATTCATTTCATTTCATGTCTGAGAAAAAAAAAAAAAAAAAAAAAGTCTGTCCTAAAAAGAAGTCTGTCACAAAAAAAGTCTGGATGCAATTGCTGCGAGCAGTGTCAGTGTAAGAAGAAGGGAAGGAAGCCAGGTACCCTACGGGGAGGTCAGATTCAGTGGAAATTATGTCAATTTCGAAAGGAAAAAAAGAAGGGACATGTGTCATCTTGTGAGTGGTTTGAAGTGATGTGGACCCCTGAAAATCTGATGTTGAAATTCCATTTTTAAAATTCAATTGTCAAATCAAACCTTCATGTATGGTACTCCCATTAGCATCGTGTCACGAGGAGTCATGATGTGCTCCACAGACGGATGGACGGAAGGCTGGTACGAACTTCCGTACCCGTGCTTGCTAGCAGGTGAGGCTTCTTGATGAGGGCCTCTCTCTATCTCTCTCCAATTGTTTTCCCATCTTCTGTATATACATATTTTATGTATATGCAATATTAATACACTTGCACATTATTTGCCATCATTATTTGTTTGGCCTTCCTCCTTCAATTCCTTCCTGTTGCCCTTGCAACCACCGCCAGATCTGAACTCTGGAGCTGCAAGGAAATGGGTAGGGGGGTATCCCCTTTGCATACTCATCGCAGATAAGAAAAAAATGGGACCTGGAAATGAAACGAATAAGTTAGTCATGGGAGGCAAGAGACATAACATTTAGTAGCATTGGTTGGCATAGGCTTTGGAGGATGTGGAATATTCGACACCCCAACAGTGTTTCATCAGTAACTACTGAAGGAAGTGGACAGGTGGAGAATGGAGAGGTTGCTCAGGTGTGGAATATGCCACACCCTTTCATTATAGAAGGAAGGCAGTGCTACAACATGCTACTGAATGTTATGGATGTCCATTCCAAGAGGGCAAAAACTAAAAAAGTAGAAGCTCAAAAATTGGGGGTTTAAGAGTCATGTTTGAATTCAGACAAGTGAACAGAGGAACACAAGAAAAACTGCAAAATCATGGTGTGTATTAAGGTAGGTACACCCAAAAGCGCCATGTTCCTAAAAGCGCCATCTACAGTGCGCATACATTTCCAAAATCAGTCATGTTCATAGACTGTCACTACAAGAGAAAGAGGTGTTTTAAGTATAGTCCTAAAGACAACATTTTAAGTAATGACCTTTTTAGGAGACTTTAAGTAAGAAACAAGTGTCTTTCTAGTAAAATTTTACTAGAAAGACACTTGTTTCTTACTTAAAGTCTCCTAAAAAGGTCATTACTTAAAATCATTAGAAGAAATTTGAGGGCATTAGGAGACTGCGGGTTCCCGGACTGCGGGAACGCAGTTTCTGCCCTGTGAACCCGAATCCTACGTGGTCGGGACATTGCCACGTAATATATATATTTTTTTTCAATTTTTTTTTTGGACTTATTTTCATATTTCAGGACCCAAAAAAAAAAAAAAAAAAATTTTTTTTTTTTTTTTTTTTTTTCCTTAAAAGTCGGCCTGACGAGGATCTGCGGCATTGGGAGCCGTTTCGGGAACAGACCCGAAACGGTCTCCTAATGCCCTCAGATTTCATCTAATGGTTGTCTCTAGGACTATACTTAAAACACCCCTTTCTCTTGTAGTGTGTAGATGGCATTTTTGAAAACAGACTTTGATTGTTCATAACTTTTGCATATGGTATCCAAATCTTGTGTTCTTTGGTGCATTGGAACATGCTTTCACTTGCCAACAAGAGCGCATGAAAATATGAAAAAGCTAATAATAGTAACTAAGCACAGTACAAATAAGTGGCACTTTGGGGTGTACCTACTTTAGAAGAGGGGTTTATCCACCTAAATTTTCCATTACATCTACAAATGGACTATGGTGAAAACACCCAAAATTGTCTAAATAAGAAATTCAACATAGTTGGGGGCAACTTTTTCTAAAAATAATATTTTTTTAAAGTATTAGCAAGTGAAAACCATGAATATTAAAAAAAAATTGGATGCTATATGTAATTTCTAATGACTTTCCAAAGTGTTGGCTCCCTAGACCACTGGAATTGTTCAATAGATGCCCAAATCCATTAGAGGGGATTTGAGGGCTAAAGAAAACTGGGAGTTCCCATAGTTTGAAAATGCAAGAACTGCCCTGGGAACGCAAAATTGCAGGAATCCTACGTGGTCGAGTGACTGCCGTGTCATTAATTTATTATTTTTAAATCTATTTTTGGACTTTATTTTTATCTTTCAAGACCCAAATTTTTATTTTTATTTTTTTAGATAACTACTGGTTGACAACAGTGAGCAGTTCCCTAGATAGTTTCGGGAACAGACCTTGAAAATGGCCCTGTAGAGGCCTCCAATCCCTCCTAATGTAAACACTCTTAAAATCAGCAATGAGTTTAATCGCATTTTGGTATGCATCCTGAATATGCGTTAGCGAACTAGAGTTAAGCATTTGGCAAACACATTAATTGCAGTCTAGGGATGATTTTGGATGAGTCTAGGGTCCACTGCAAGGTATAAGTGCAGTATTAGATGTTTTTCCCTTAAATGAGTAATACACATTGATTGGATAGAAAATAAAGTTTCATTCTCTAAACCCTTGCATTGTTCCAACATTCAATCAAATTGTCTTCTTTTCATCAAGAATGCTCTCACAAGTTTTCTTTCCTTTTGTTTTGTGACGGCAAGGTTAGCTAGGCAGATTTTGAATGGGCAATGCAATTCAAAAGAATTTGTGACAATGCTAGATGCATATATACAAAGTTGATATATACAAAGTTGCAAATTTCCTTTCAATGTCCAACAATATTTTAGTCCTTAAAGCATTAGCAATTTTGAAAAAGTATAGGGGAGAAAAGCTAGAGAAAACAATCTTCTAGAAGATGGTCAATAATCTATTCAAAAATGTTTGGATAAAGCAATATTGCAACATGGACTTGGTGTCTTTGGTTCAACAAACCTTGTTATAGACAACTTGGGAAGAATATTAATTTGCAAATGGGTTGATTGATCTTCCACAATAATTTTTTAAATAAGCTTGATGTGGAAATAGCTTAAGACTACTACAAGATCAAAGGAAAACAATCTCTTATTGAGATATAATACATTGTTTTTGTATACTAACTTGAAAATCCCTAAAATGAGGCAATTGAATGAAGTTGACATCCCAATATACTTTATAGGCTAACAGCTGATTTCTAGCAAGAGTTGGATTCAGTGAAGCCAACTAATCAATAGCCAAAGTAGGACTTTAGAAAAAACATGCTTCCATTGTACTATTGATTAGTAGAATGTAGACTTTAGAAAAATTGAACTCCCATTCCTCTGTTGACCAATGGCTTCATCCGCCTTGACTCTATATAGAAGCCATCTTTAAACTCTCTATGAGATTGCACAACGGATGGGAGAATGAATATAAATTTGATATAACTAATTGGTGGTTGAGTTAAGAGATGGATTTGAGTTCTATGATTTTCTAAGTTTGATTTAAATGAATTCTAGGGTTGAAATGTGATGCATTTCTTCAATAGGAGTGAACTTTGGCAAAAAACACAAATTATGGGGAAAGACAAAATTCTACTTTGGAATGAATGCCTATAGAGTCTTCAAATTAGAATCTATTAATGTTGTAAAGGTGGAATCTAAAAATAGTTTGGAATCATTCTAAGGGAAGAGGGATTTTCATCAATGAATGAAACAAGGTGGGGTATGCCACTCTTTACTACTTAGATACATTGTTTGAGTAGGTTGGCAATGATTAAAAAGCAAACTATGGAGAGTCTCTGATGGCATAGATACTAGTTAGTTTTAGGGTTATATTGACATATTACTTTATGAAATTCTTAAAGAACTCCATCAACTCTACCATCACTAGTGGAAAATATGTTATAAGTGACTCTCTACTATAACTAAAGAAATGTTGACAATGGTTCATTTACAATCATTGTGGAAAATTTTTAGTCATAGTGGATAGTCATTTATAGCATGTTTTCTATTTGTCAATGAAGTCAATGGATAATGATCAAGAAAAAAATCCATATTTATTTTGTTATTCATTTTGTTCTAATTTTATGCATAAGCTAATTTTTGCAAGTGGAGCTGAAGACTATCATAGACTATTGGAGAATTATTGATTTCCTTTCAAGCAATCTATATTGAGAATGGAAAAATAGCTCCAAAAGTAAACAAGTTCTTTAATAGTTCTCCAAAACCTATTTTGAGCTGTAGTGAAATTGATTCAAGCTATTCACATTCTGCAAAACATCTTTTATTGTTGTTATTTGGATTCTAAAAAGAATTTTACACCTTAAAATCCATTTTTAAATCCATTTCTAGAAAGACAAATTGAAGTAATATATAATCCACTTTGATTCACATATTTGGATTCAAACTAAATTAGTTGGAGATTCTTGAAGTTAGAATTTGTATTCTCTACAAGTGTCTTTACCTTGAAACGGAATCACCTTCTCTACATACATTACAATGGATATTCCATTTTAGGGAAACCTTTTAGAACATTGATAGTTATCAAAGACTATACTTTATTGGATATCTATATGTAAAAAATCCTCTTAGAATATAGTAGTTTTGGCATCCATCTTCTTAATTGGACATCTATTTTTAGTCAACATTCAAACTATTAGATAAAAAATTCTATAAAATATTTTTGCATTGAATTTTGTATCTTAACAATTAATCTTTAAAAAGGTACAAGGTATTTTTCAAGAAAAATTGCCCCAAACTATCAATTTCGGATGCATTGGCCAATTTTGAAATTAATTATAAAAACATTTAACCACACAAAAGTATATGGACTATTATGTCAATAAGCAAAAATTTGTTTTAAGCCATTTGGCCTTGAAGATTTCAAAATAATAACATTGAAGTATGAACAAAAACTTTTTTCTTACTTTATACAAAATCCACCTACAATACAAAGCGGTCAAAATGTTCAACAATATACAAAACATTTATTGATGACTTTCTAAGATGCACTAAGAATTTTTTTTTAAAAATTTTACAACACAAACATATAGGCAAACATCTAGAATTTGGGAAAAAAAAATTCAAAAACCTTTTACCATACAAATTGCAAGATTATAGCATTTGAAATTACTATAGAAGAATTTTGTTTTTTCAAAAACTGCTTTGACTTCATAAACAAAGTTAGAATCCTCCTGGAGTGTGATTTTGGAACTCAAATTAGTGTTTTTTTTGTTTAATTTCAGAATACATCATGGGAAAGTGATGAGAGGCTCTGCAGAAGATTCCCCATAAATGTCCGACGTGCATGAACTAAGCTTACCCAAATTTCTGCAAGGGCATAACTTTTCTCCCAAGCATCCAATGGGAATTTTTTTTATTCTTGCAGAAATGGTATATGAATGTAACTTGTCTATAAACTTCAATAACATGTCTTCAAAATTGACTTAGTAGAAACCTACCCAAACACTCATTCAATTGTGCATTCAGCAAACAACTGTCTGTTAGGGGTCATGAATATCACTTATGTATCAAACCCAACCAACATCCCATAGCCCACTTGTTGATAGACATAATTCCAACCAAGGCTAGAATGTTTTTCTTTGCTTTTTCAAAGTTGGGACTAAAAGTTCTTAAGTTGGTATATGTTCCAAAGTAGTGTGCCAAAAAACATGAAGCAGTGAATGGAAAAGTATTTTTTTCAATGGTCAGAATTAGAAGCATCCAAATATTGGCTATTAGTCTACTGTACTTTATGTCTTACAAAATTCTTAGTAACTTCAATTCATGTGATAAAATTACCAAAGTTTTTGCAATCACCATCATTTCTATCATTGCACCTCTGAAAATATTTGCTTTGCCTTTTACTACAACGGATCATAGAATACCTTAAATGATCAGTTACGGGTGGTTCTACCTTACCAAGTGTTTTTGGAACTTTGGCAGAAAGTCGGATATTCGTGCTCAGTTGTTTGAGGGTAGGGCTCCCTGTACTTCCTTTCCCACAACTAAGTTACAGAATATCCTCTTATTTTCGAATATTTTAGCAAAGTACTCCTGTTGTGCTTGTTACCTTTCTCAAATATCTTCCATCAGACCGTGTACTTGAATCTGGAGAAAACAAAACAATCGGAATTATTTTTGATGCATTAAGATCATGAAAGATTCTGTAACTGGATACAGAACATTCTTCAGTACCCGATAACCTTCAACCGCAACTGATAATACTGAAATCATCAAACAAGATAACACTGTTGAGTCACTTGAGTGAGTCTCTTGAGCATTGGAAAATTCATGAAATAGTGAATATGAATCCTGCTGATTCCATTCACGACGGAGTAATTGCTTCTCTTATTGATTATGGAGTCCACCAAACATGTGGTCCCAACAGGCTCCTTGCCCTCCTCCTGTAGCGATCTTCATGATCCAACAAAATGGAATCAATGCGCACAACACCCATCCTGACGGCCCATTACTATGATTAAAACACCACGCCAGTCAACTATGGCAAGTAAAACAGTGTCAGTAGAGTGCTTTAAGCATCTCAAAAATCACTATCATAGTCAACTATTGCAAGAGAAAGGAGAGGAGTCGATGGCTTTAAGCATCTCACGCATACCTTCCGAGAGTACGATTCCATTTCCACAGGCCTGGGACTGAAAGTGCTGGATTCCCACCGTTACAATTATTGGTGGTCCCCAAGTCTACACCATGAAGATCGCTCCAAAAGTGATTCGCACTCCATTCCTTGGTTTGGGGGGTAGCTTGCGGGACTCTAAAGCTCGTGCAACCCAAAGCTTGGTCGAGAAGACCCCTGTGGTATTGACGATGACAGATATCCACTCTGCCCTAAAAAAAGGGAGGAGAGTCTTACTCACAGAATAGAGGACTTCAATTGTTGCAGCCAAAACATCCCAGACATATGGAATGTGAAGATGAAGGTATACACACCAGTTGAATATGTGATTTTCCTCCGTTGGTTTCATGGTTTCATGGTTTCACGGCTGAAGGCCGAACTCAACAAGGTTGGACAGCTGCATCCGCACTCAAATAGGTGAAAAGAGCACCCTCTCAGTGTACTACTTTATCCTAAAGAGGGGTTAACTAAATTTGATTCACTAGTACCTCCTAAATCTCAAGCTTCGTCACATACCAAATACAAACTCCACAATTTTAGAGACGGTAGATTTGGCTGGCGTAGCAAGCACACCAGTTGATCGAGGTCCACTTTCTGAATTATGCTGCACATAATACGGGCGCTGCGAAGCCTGCCCACTGGCATTCACCGCACCCCAGCCAGCTGCTCGAGGAGCAAGAGACATGGAGGCTGGGTGTTCTCGCTTGTCCGTCAGAATTTGACGCTGAACTGGGTCCAAAGACTTGACGCCTACAATGAGAGATCCATTAAGAAGCATTCCATCCTTCAGCAACGCCTTCTTCGCATCATACCGGTTCTGAAACATTAAGAAAACCCAACATTCGTAAGTTCCTGCCTGATTACAGGGAAATAAGGTAACCAAACCTAAAAGCAACACATACAACGCTGAGTACTATTAAAAGAACCAAATTTTTGTTGATTCATGTTAGTAATTCTAAGGAGTTAGCACCAAAGTATACCTTCTTTGGATATTGTACACAAAAACGTTGCAAGGATTCAAGTCTTTTGTTGGAAGACAACCTAAAATTGACGAGTTCTGATGTAAAGGAGGTGTACATTCTAAACTCAAAAAGTTCTCATTAGGCAAGATTTTTGGGTGTGGCATTTAGGTATGTGTCACAATCAGATACCTCTACCGTAGCTGAAGGAAAGACAATCATCCTCAAAAATAAAGATTAAGTCCACAGGTGTAGAAGACAGACCTGATATTGAATGTGCACCCAATTGGCACCGCCAGGTCCAGACACATGATCCACAATAGGGCCACATTTCTCAAACTCACGCATGACTGTATTTGTTTCTTCTGCCCCAAATCTGCAAATAGAGAACCACCAGACACACAAGTTAAGCACTTATGCTTAGAAAACGCTACATTAGCAAGTGGTGACAGCATGACTTGGCCAAATGTCTATGATTGCTCATCTTCGAATGAAAATTGGGTTGTCTAATATCCTTTCAATAGTGGTCTATCATCCTTTTAACACTGGATTACAACCTCTCACTTTGAATGATTTCATAAGAAGTTCATACATAGTGATCAAAAATTTAATCCCCAAAATGTTTGGCTTTTGCAGTAACAAGAATGATCCCTCCAGTGAGCTCAAAGTGATCTCCCAATGAAAGAACAATCGTACTTCAAATGGTTCAGTCACGCATATAGCATCTTCTACCTCATGTGAAAATCATCTCAGATCAATTAAAACTATCATCACAAAAAACTCTACGCACTAGATTCACAAAGTTATTAATGTTAAATCAACAGACATTAAATCCTCAAAGTTCTCATGTTCACATTAGGTGTCATGCAAATGATGTCAAATTGATTTCTATGTGACAGTAGTGTCATGGCATTCACTTGATATTAAATTGGTAACGATTAAACTGACATTGAGTCAACATAGAAATGATGTTAGTTCATCATTTTAAACCAACATCCCATTCGATTGACCATCGATAACATTTAAAATCTAAAGGGGGAGATCTACTAAGACGATCATAATGAATAAAATCGTCGCTTCATTACGCATATGCGACGCCATATGCCACATCGATTGAGACACGAAATGCATGCAACAAAAGTGGAGGTAGAACAGTTACCCGAACACGGTGACCCACTCATCGCCCTCCACAACATCAGCCGCAACGCCAGAGCGCTGGACCTCAGGTCGCACAACATCTCTTGGAGGCTCTAACGCAAGCAACCCCCCGGGCTGCGTTTGCTGTGGTTGCACAACACCAGACACAGGACTTCCCCCATCTTTTTCTCTCCCAACAATTCCATCACTGCGATCCCTCGAAGCCGACCACCAAATTGGACTCGCAGCTGACTGATTCTGGGGTGGCGTCGGGGGAGAAGCCGAAGAAAGCATGATGGGGTCCGGATAACTGTAGCTATTGAACCCCCCTCCTTGTTGTACATTGCTCAGTGGGGTCCTAGTGGCAGAGTCTGGGTTTCGGTACGACTGATCGGATGGTTCCACGGATCTTTCCATTCGATCCTCCAAAGTGAACATCGGAGGTGGAGGTGGATCCACTCCGCCGACATTCTCTCGCCATAGCGCTGCTGCGGCCGCTGCTTGCCCTGGTGTACCGAGCTCCCTGCGAGATGCGAGAGTTCCAGTCACAGGGGAGGCTGATAAATCTCGGTAGAAGAGAGACTGGGACCTCCCGCCTCTACTGGCGCTCCGTGGCTGCGTGCCTGGAGTGTTCATGACGATGGGTTGGCCTTGGTTGAGCGCCGCTGAGAGGGGTCCAGAACCCTAATTTCTGCTCCTGATTTCTCCTGGTCATGAAGAAGCGCAGAATGAGATCAACTCCGACTTCTACATTCTTCGACGATATTCGCATCGTTCTCTAAAACTTCTTCGAAAGACATTACGAGTACAATTTCCGGAAGATCAAGCGTGTCGGGAGTGTCTTGAATCTAAACGATGCCATGAACTTCATCATGCATCACTTGCCTTTACCGTACAATGAATAGCACACATAGGGACTCTAATTGAAAAATGGAAAGGAAACTGTGCCAAACAGTCTGGTAATTCATCCTAAACCCTAAACCTCACAATAGTCGAAAGAAGCACCAATTCAACTGTATTTGCCCTGACAACAGATAGCAGGCGATGGCTCTAGCACCGCAAACTCATTGCAACAACGGTCATCCTCAAAGCTACCAGTACTCTCAAGAAACTTCACCCACGCGCGTTAGGGCACCTGAACCTAAACAATGATATGAACTTCATACAGCATCAGTCACCTCAACAAGACAGCAAAAGAGCAAATCTCCATGACCATGAAGAGGGCGACGTGCGTAACACTCTTGTGATTTGTTCATAAACCCTAAATCAAACAAATGAAAGTCCAAGCAAAACGGCGGAAAAACAAAACCGGAGCACTGATTCAGCTAACACCAAACAAAACAGGGACGATACTGATAGTTGACGATGGCACAAGCACAGCAAAGTGGTTGCAACAACAAAGGTCACCAACAATTCTCTCGGTTCTAGAGGCTCAAATTCAAGAAGCTTCACGCACGAGTCGGGGTATCTAAATCTAAACAGTGTTGTGAACCACTAACCGCATCGCTGACATCAACAAGACAATAAACAAAATCACATGCAGGGATTCTACATGACAATGAAGAGGACGACGTGCCGAAAATTCTAGTGATTGTTCATAAACCCTAATCAAGCAAATGGACGTCCAAGCATAACGAAGGGAAAACAAAACCTGAGAGCTGATTCTAAAAACACCAGACGAAGCAATGACGAAACAGATTAGCGGACAACGGCACGAACACTGCAAAAAGGTTGGAACAATGACGGTCCCCTTCAATTCTGTCCGTCCTAGAAGCTCAATGTCGAGAAATGTGACTCACCAGCACCACGACGTCGATCGCCTCAGGCAACGAAAGTCCTTCAACCGCAGACTTCCGGATTGTGGTGCAGCTCAGGATTCGCAAGGAGTCCCTCGCTGCACTGTGCAGATGTGCTCACTGGGAGCAGAGTAAGAGAACCCTAAAATAGGGCTTGAGCCCATCTGTCAAATATTTGAATATGACACAGGCCTCCTTAATAACACATTCTGTAATATCACGTCGTCTGTAAGATTACCATAAATATTTGAAAAAAACGGAAACAACTCATATCAAACTCTAAATGCATTTTTAAAATCTCAAATTTTTACCATAGATGTATGTGACATCATAAAACGTCATGCTATAAATGAAATTACCATACCATTCTTAACCCCTACGACCATTTTCTGGTCGCTGCCTGACTTCGGGCAGAATTTTTGAGCAAAAAAAAAACTTTTTTCAAATTTTTTTTCTTTTCAGTTTTGAAAAATTTGGGTTTTCTTTCAACATTGATATTCAAAACTAAGATCAGTATGGTCAAACAAAAGTTATAGCAAAAAAAAGGAGAAATAGTACAAAGTGTCTAAAATTGCTTAGTGTTGAAAAACTTACTATTTGGGGGAAGTACTGATGCTCTCATTAGTAAATACTTTTTATTTTTTTACAAGTCAATAAAAACCACAATTTTGACCAATCAAAAAAAATTTCAAATCATAAAAATAGAAATTGTATTTTTGGTGAATTTTTGAAGTTATATCTTCAAAATTCATTTGAAGAGAATCTATAAATATTTTTTAAACTTTGATCATATGTATACTTTCTAATTTTTGTGCTTTACATTATCTTCTTTGATGCTAACTTCAAAAAAGTTGTAAAGCTTATATTTTATAACACATTTGTATTTTGTCTTAATCCCTTGGGCTTTTAGAAGTTGAATATTTTGCATTTTTCTATAAATCAATAAAAAAAATAATTTTGACCAATCAAAAAAAATTTCAAATCCTAAAAATAGAAATTGTATTTTTGGTGAATTTTTGAAGTTATATCTTCAAAATTCATTTAAAAATAATCTAAAAACATTTTTTTTACTTTGACTGTATGGATACTTTCTACCTTTTGTGCTTTACATTATCTTCTTTGATACTAACTTCAAAAAAGTTATAATGCTTATATTTTATAACACATTTGTGTTTTGTCCTAACCCCTTGGGCTTTTAGGGGTTAAAATAAAAATTAGCATACAACAATCAAATGTTCATATTGAAACAATATATAGCATTTTAAGGATATTTCACTTTTTCAAATTTTACGAGAAACTAGATGTTTGTTTCATTAGTTGGATTCAAATCCAAAAAATACCATTATCATGTCTAAATTTTAGATCAAAAACATCTAGGTAGAAGGGCTCAAAATACACTAAAATTTGTACCATGAATTAAGCATTTTTTTTAATAAAATAATCAACTATTAATACTACTATAAGCGAAATTCCAATATTATCATCCACTATACATGTTGGCAGGGATCTCTAAAAAGAAACATTAGGTATGCCAAGAAGACAAGGCATTTGCAACAACATATAGGCATATATTTTGTATTCTTGTCATTTATTATGTTTGCAAGTGCTGGAGCTTTTTCCATTTTCTTCATAAGAGGTTTTCTCACCATGTTGGGAGACTGCGAGTTCTCGGACTATGGGAACTCGCTAGAAACAGTCCCAGCAGCAGATTTGATGTGGCATAGAGACTGCCACATCAGATAATAATATTTTATTAAATAAAAAAATATTGTTTTATTAAAAAAAACTATTTTTTATTTTTAAATTTTTAAATTTTTTTTTTTAATTCTGACTAGCAGTGGCTGGTTTACAGAATGGAGAAAGAGGCTGAAACAGTCTCTCAATACCCCGAAAAAACCTCTTATGTCTATAGTTGAAGTCTATCTCTTCAGCATATGCCTATAAGGTGGAGAGTGCGTAAAACTACTTTCAGTTGAACCGGACATTCAGTTGAAAGCACCAAACATGAAGAAACAATTTTGTAGTTGGCCCTATACTCTTGATTGGTTGCAATGGATAAAGTCCTTGACATCCTTCAAATTGGTGACAGGCAAAAATGGGATACAAGTGATTGGCCCACTAGATGACTCATGCACTTATATGCACAACAGTCATACGGACTTCTTGTGAGAGACACAAGGTTCTATATATTGTCCTCCACACTTGCTCTAACACTTGATACTTCTATAGTTTTAGGATTTTTCTGAGTGAATTTATACTGGAAAATATTTGAAGTACTTCTCCAATTGCAAATGCTCTGGAAATTTCAAAACTTCATCTTCTCTTCAAAGATTATGTTTTGAAAAAAAATTAGCCATCTACTACTCATAGGGCCAAAGATAAGAGTCATTGTATCCTTTTTTGTTTTTCTACAGTGGTCATATTCTAGAAGCCAACCTGTATAAGAACATCCTCAATGCTCTAGTATAAACACACTGCAATGGCAAGTTCTGCACAGCTTGACAAAACCCTACCTCAATATACTCAGCACTTTTCACGTTACTTTCAAGGCCACGGCATTTCTTGGCTTCCACTCAACAAAAATTGGCCATTTGTTGTGCCCTCCAAACTTCTGTGCATTCCTCTGACAACACCAAGAACAATGACGATTCTAGATCTTCCTCACTTCACGTACCTTTACATTCTATTTGTTGTCGTTGTGTCAACAACAAGAAACTGTAGCGGAACGTTTGGGGTTCCAGGTACCGTCGTAGCATTGAGGCACTTGCGACGACAAGAGACTCAGAAGAAAAAGAGAAAGTGATCTTGTTAGATGTAGTGGCATTAGAAGAAATCTGAGGGCATTACAGGGCCGTTTTAGGTCTGTTCCCGAAATGGCTCCCAATGTCGTTGGCCGTTGTCAGGTTGGCTTTAATAATAAATAAATAAAAATTGGGTCCTGAAATATGAAAATAAGTCCAAAAAAAAATTGAATTTTTTTTTAATTACGTGGTAAGGTCGCAACCATATAGGATTCGAGTTCACAGGGCAGAAACAACATTCCTACATTCCACAAACCCGCAGTCTCCTAATGCCCTCAAATTTCATCTAATGTGTTTTGACGAGATGAGGATTGAGGATGCTCTAAGGGGTTAATTATGAATTTATAAACCTCGTTCTTGACTCCATCGACCCCAACTTACTACTTTTACTTTTACAGTCCAGTGCTACTTTATTCCATATTATCACGTGGGCGTCTGGGCGTTTCCAACCTTAGCATTCCGTCGCTTTCGTCGTCTCCAGCTGCGAGTGATGCGATTAATGCGAGCATCCATCTTATTGTATTATTTTTCTTTGATTCGTACCGCACATTTTTCGATCAATCCACGTTGAAGCTCGTGGAGAACTTAAATGCTCATAGACGCTAGTCGGTATCAATCCAGGTTATTGCCTCTGAGACGCGCGGTGCAGGATTTGAGGGCATCCTGAGATTGCCTTGGGGAGGAATTTGGTGTATGATATGCTACGGACGAGAAGAATTGTCGCGAGAATCGAAATGATGGGTTTGAGCTGAAGGTAGAGCTCGATAGGGTTAGATGGCGGGACTTGGAGGCGTTCGGAGGTATCGCTCTTCTTCCAGGTACGATCGCAGTTTCAATCATTCGGGAGAGCGTACCCTAATTCTGCTTAGAATTTTGCTTTTTTGCTTATACTGTGAGAAGAGTCATTGTCGAAATTCTGATTATTCGAAAATCCAGGTGACATAGACACATTTGAAAATTCCCAGGGAGTAATTGTAATTCAAAGGGTTTAGTAAGGATAAAAGAAGCGTTGGTATCCCTCTTTGTAAAAGCATCTGGGGAGACTTTTAGGGTTGAATGTCTGTGACTGGGCTTAAAGTTTGAATTCTTGAAGGTTGCATTGTGCTGCCAATATGGTACATTTCACCTACAGGAGTGTTATTGGAACTTGTCTTGATAAAATTGCTCTTTCGAAGCAAGTTGGACACGGTTTTGAGCTGAGTGTCGAATTTAAGAGTGAGTGCTAGCTCCTCTACTGAACGTCCAACTCCATTTGGAGTGTTGGAATCTTACCAGGGGCATTTTTTAACCCCGGCATTTTTTTTTAGTGGTTTTGTGTAGGTTAAGTTAGGGCTTTGTTTTGGTCCACTTGTATTTAATTTCTTGACAGGTACTTTCAACGTTCTTCACTGATTCTGGTGATCAATAGAATTTGGCCTTGTCTGGATTATAATGTTTACAGTACGATCAATTGATTTGGTCTTTATGAAACCATGAAATCTCGATCCTTTTTTTAAGGGTTAATGGCACATCCGAAGGACTGCTGATGTTCTGATTGAACGGGTGTGCAGGCGATGATAACCATTTTGGGTAAGGTGCCAAAAGCTCTCGCTCAATTTTAGGGCGATTGAGGGAGTGTATAGTTCGCCATGGCGCAGCGAGCGGTTCCTGTAAGGATACTAATGCCAGGGCCCATACCCTCCCCAGGCCCTGCAACATCCAAAAAGAAGAAAGGAGGACCTGCAGGGACAGTGGGAGCTTTGTTTCGGAATGTGCTTGGTGACAGAGAGCAGCTCTCTCCTTATGTGTCCTCTGCGCCCAAGTTGACCGCTCTGGTAAAATCTCCTCTCCAGTTCATCATTGCCGATGCCAAGACTCGGAAGATTGGCATGTTTCTCTTACTCAGCACGGCTTTCATGGTGGTGGAGTTCGTGTATGGGTTCCACAGCAACAGCTTGGGACTCGTCTCTGATGCTTGCCACATGCTCTTCGACTGTGCTGCATTGGCCATTGGACTCTATGCTTCTTACATTTCGAAACTTCAGGCGAACGCGAGGTTTAACTATGGGTACGGCCGGTTTGAAGTCATTTCCGGGTACATGAATGCGGTATTTCTGATCTTGGTGGCCTCTCTCATTGTGTTAGAGTCTCTGGAAAGGATACTTGACCCTCCTGAGATTGCAACCGACAGCTTGTTGGTGGTGTCCATAGGGGGATTTTTGGTGAACGTTGTGGGGCTGATATTCTTCCATGAAGCACATCATCATCATCCAGGCGGACATCATCATCATGGACATTCCCATGCCAAGAAAGAATTACCGAGAACTGTCCGAGCAAAGGGTGGCGATTATAAAGTGCTGGATGTGGAAGTTGAGCACAATTATCAAAATAGTTTGGTGCAAGGCCACCATACACATGTACATAGCTCACAGGATGCAGGTTTTGGTCATGCACATGTTGAAGACATTCATCACAGACACCAGCATAATCAAAATCATAGTAGCCCATGTAGTCACGGTCATGGGCACGATCATGGGCACAGTCACAGTCACGATCACGATCACGGTCATGAGCACAAGCAGGAGCATGGACATGAGCATAGCCATGACCATGACCATGACCATGGGCTTGAGCACAAGCACAATGATCATGATTATGATCATGAGGTTGAACATGACCATACAGACCACAACATGCAGGGTATGTTTCTGCATATCTTGGCGGATACATTAGGAAGTATTGGGGTGGTGGTTTCTACGCTACTGATCCAGTACAAAGGCTGGTACTTGGCCGATCCTGCCTGCTCCATTTTCATTTCAGTGCTCATTATTGCATCAGTAATTCCTTTGATCAAGGGCTCAGCTGAGATGCTGCTGCAGAGAATGCCACGAGCAACTGAGAGACGCATCCAGCACTCCTTGAAACAGGTGGCTGCTATTGATGGTGTTTGGAGTTGCCAAGCTTTACATGTTTGGAATTTCACCAGTGCTGAGATCATCGGCAGCTTACACGTTCTTGCTACCCGAGGGGCTGATAGGGAGCAATTAAGAGTTGCAGTCGCCGGAACACTGAAGAAAGCTGGAATTACCGATCTTTCTCTTCAGGTTGAGACAGTATAGACTTTACATTTGCCCCTCCAGGATGGACAAGTTGTTCCAGTCATTCCACAAGTAAGTCTGGTATGCACACTTTTCATACATTGTCAATGGAGCAAAACTTACTGAAGTATTGTTGTAGTCTGCAAGTAATGTATGAAACGACAATCCCCACAACATGTAATGCAGAATTTTTGATGCTCCTGGATGCCAGGAGTTTCATAGTAAGATTTATTTTAAGTGCTCTATAGCGTCCATTCACAGGACGATGTACTTCAGCCAGGATTTAAATGTAGTATGAATTCTTGATGCCAGATTTCCATGTTCCATCATTCTTTTCCTCTTGCCTATCTTAAGCCGTGGTCTTGTCTCTTTTTCTACTCAGAAATACTCATTTGCAGAACTTCAGGATAAATGAGAATTCTATGCTATTAGTCAAGCTTTGAAGATGAGAGTTCTGTGTGGCAATGAGTTCCCAGGTTGCCATGATGATCAGCTCTGTGGTGTGCATCCTTATTGATGTGTTCTTGAGCATTACCTTATGTCATAAAGGTGAAGTGGTTCAAGAGAACTGGAGTTCATAGTGGTGCTAGAGCCACCCATGCTAGCAAATGGGGCAATTCTATTACAGGAGAAAACTGGATACTTTGGATGTTGATGATCTTCTGAAGCTTGGCACAAATGTCATTGTTCAAACATCTGCAAAGTGCAAGGGAAACTTCTTCAACACAGGTTTTTCGTTTTTTTCTATTTAATATAGAGGGCGGGTAGGCTACCTTTTTGCCCCACCCATGCAACTCATTGTGCATACTCCACCCAATTGCAAGCCTTCTAGTGTGCAAAAGTAAAATGTCATTTCTGATGTCGAGCAAAAGCATAATAACCATTTATTATGATCATTTTTTAAGTGTCAGAAGATATTAGTGTTTGGAAGAGTTGTCAAATCTTTAAAAATTTCCCAACTTCTTGTGTTTATAGACTTCACCTTCCTAAATAAATGATTTGTCATTAGTAACCAAGCCTCTAGTTACTTCATATATCATCTTTTGACATGTAAGATTTAAAGAAAGGATTTGATTCAAAAAGTGCCTTCAAATCTTATTTGACCATATCTTATCCTTTTTGGGTCATGTATAACCTTTATTTACTTGCCTCATATTGGTGTATGAGAGATGGCAACTTATAAGTTGTGATATAACTTCTAAAATGCTTGAGAGGTGTATCAAAACCTAACTTTGCAAGTAGGTGGTAGAATTCTTAGGGTACCTTGAATTGAAGGTTAGTAAGAAGGCCCAACATTGCCAATGCCAACTTAGAGAAGCAAATTTTATATATAGTTTTGGTGGCAATTCTTATAACATCATACATTGTAAGAAACTCGCATTTTAAATGATGAGCCCCAATTTTCTTAAACAAATTTTAGGTGATGTCTAGGTGATGTTTAATGCAATTCCAACTCTATGTTTTTATGTCACCATTAATGTTGCATTGAATTTTTTTGTTGACATGAAAACATGGAGTTGTTGTGTTAGACATCACTTGGTTATCACCTAAAATCCATTAAAAAAATTGAACTCATCACCTAAAATGTGGGTTTCTTATAGTGATAATAAGGGTGGAACTACTAAAGAGAAGCCCATTGGTTTTCTAAGGTCAAAATTAGTAGTACAGGGAGTTTGAGGCCAATGGTCAACAAATCTTTCATATTAGAAGCTATGTAGGGAGCTTTAGAAAAACCTTCCAAGTGTTGGATATATAATACAAAGTGATGACCTTGTGAATTGGTAAAATGTGGTAACATGGTGGTAATAATTGCATAGAAACCACTCTAAACTCTTTTGGATACTCATAAAAGAAATATGGATATTCATTTGAAAAAATTAGTGGTCTCTACTTCAATAGTGCTAGTATGTGCGTATAAAAAATGTGAGCATGTGAGCCTTGAATATGTGTATAAGTATATATACTATAACCATTGAATGTGCTTACAAAAAAAATACAGCTATAATATAGGTTCCTATTATGTGAGTTTATGAGCCTATCATATATAAGTATTAAGTTAGAAATAGGAATTGTGTTAAGACTAGGACTTTAGACCTCATATAGGCATAGTATAATGTGTTTTTTCAAAAAAAAATGAACTAACATTAGTTAGAAAATCAATCAAAGTTTTGCTTACAAAAATCCGTTTGACATTTCAATCAAAAGTTATGGAATTTCAAAGAAGTGTTTGAAATTGTTCTTATTGTATTTTTTCAAACTTCTTCTTTGAAATCTATCCATAACTTTTTATTGGAAACTTGAAATGTCAAACGTATTTTTGGACTTAAAACTCCAATTCATATTCTAACTAGTCTTAGTTCAAATGTTTTTGAAAAAAGACATTTTACTATGCTTAAATGAGGTTTGAAATCTTAGTTTTAATATAAAATTTCGGATTTTTAACTTAACTATGAGCTCTCACAACTTCAAGAATTTATATATCCCACATGGATTGGTCGACCTCCTACCACTCCAAATATATAGAGGAAGATTTACTCTCCTATAAACAAGTAATGCTAAGGTGTTGATGATGATTGGTTGAAGATTGCAGTGACATTTTGTATCTAAAATAAAAATTATATGTAAAATCTTGTTGAGTTTCTAAGAAGACATTAACCTTGTTTGTCAAAATTGACAAGAATTTGACAAATATTGCAATATTGACCGCATTGACCAATTGCCAACTTTCAAAAGTTGTGGCTGTCATTTCGAACATTAGGTTGTCACTTTCAAACACTTTTCTGTCAAAATTTTTGTAGATTAGGGCCAATTCTAGGTTCCTCAAGTAATGCAATAAAGAGTGAATATGTTTCTAGGAAATCTTTAATTATTGAGTGTCATTGGCTACAAGAGTGGATGTTTGTGCACCTTCTATTTACTTTTACACCTTCCGTATGAAATTAAAATGTTGTCATGGTTATAATTGATTGCATGATGTTTTTTCCAAGTACTCTATATTTGTTCACGATGTGAAATTGAACTCAGTATCAAGGTGGCTTTTCCACACTACATAATTATAATGTTTTATAATTGAATTAGATTTGAACTTGTATAAGAAAGTTGGTAGAAGTAAGGTACATCTGCTATGGTATAATGAACAAGGTGCCTAAAGGCTCCAAGAATGTCAATTCTACTTCTATTACTTACACTTTACAAAATTCCAAAATAAAGATATCATACATACTCAAATTTTATAATCATTGTTGTCACTCACTTATTGCATAATCAATTATAACCATGACAACATTTTCAATTTATAACCATGACACCTACTACATGATTACAAGCATTGTGACATTTGCCACAAATCGAAAAATATGATACACTACTAATTTCAATTCTAAGGGACCTAGGAGAGTAGGAGGTCCATAAATGGAGCATGTAAGGGTTGGAACTGAATTATGGGACGTTGAAACGTTTTGAAATATTTTTCAATACATTTTCTTTAAAAGACAAGTAGAATTGGCATCTAACCCAACTATTGAAGTCATTTCATATTTTTTAGAGCTTTATAGAATTAGTTTAAAAAATTTAAAGTCGTAGTAGGATATGGCTCTATAATAAAGCACCTCCTATTATGTACATTGTTCGTACATTTTTAGAGGCTAGGAAAAAACAACATGTACAAAAGGTGTGCTCCTTTATCCAACCTAAAGAAATAGTTCAAACCTTTCTTAGTGTACCTTACTTCTATGTTGGTAGAAGTAAGGTGCATTTGCTTTGAAAATGGTCCCAAATTCACAAGTATCCACGATTTTTTTTTTTTGAGAATTTCAAAAGTTCCGAGTTCAAAATGCACAATATAGTGATGACATGTGAAACTAAGGAAATTGATACAAAGTTGACAAATACTACGCTATTAACCCCTAAATGCCCAAGTCTTTTCAAGTGTGTTTTGACTATAAATAAAGTGCATGGACTTGTAGTCATCCCTAGTGAAGCAAATTGATTTTTTCCAAAATCTAACCACATAGATGTTTAAAGAGTTTATTTATTAGTAAGTACACGAATTTTGAATAGAAAACTGCATTGGAGTTGTGAGATTATAATGAGAGAAGAGTATATTTTCTATATTTAGTATGCTGCCTTTTCCCACAATGTTTCTCAAATTTGCATATAAATTTTTTTGGGGATTTGAGGTGACATGAACAACTACAAAAAGTATTAGCACACTAAAATGCACTTCTAAAAAACTTAATTTCACATGAAAAGCTATTAAATTCATTACACAATCCACCTTGCAATTGTTGAAATGCAATTATTTTTATAAGTAGAAATTGCAAATAACTCCAAATCAATAGTTGTATGTTTAAATTTTCAATGGTGAATATCATGAAAATACTTTCTTCTTTCCATTGGGACCATTTTCAAAGCAAATGGATATGTACAATTTTTTAGATCTCAAATTAAGTGAAATTGCATAAAGCTAGGAAATGAAGTGAAATTGGCAAGCTTTACACTTCACTTTTAGTACATGTATGCCTTTGAAGACCTCTCAATAATCAAATATGTACTTTTTTCAGTGAAAAATGAAAGTTTTCAATAGTTAACCCTTAAAACTACCCCAATTTTTCTTTTAAATGGTCACAAGAATTTAACTGCCCATTCAGAAATGGGCCTGAAATTTCAGATCGACCATATATGGTTGATTGGGCAGTTAGGGGTTAAGCAAATGGACAACAACGAGGTCCAAATAAATGGCTTTTGTCATCTAGGACATTCTCTTGTCAATAAACTATCATTTAGTAGGCCATTGATGGATTTCTACTTTCATCAAAAGTTGCAAATAAAACTTCTTGGACATGCAAAATTTTAGAACTCATGCCATTATACTAAGAAGTTTATTTTTGGACAACTTGTACTTCAACAATTGCAATAGGAATCAAATTCAATGTGAGGCTATTTTATTTTTATAGGGCATTCTATGATTATCAACTATTTGAAACCAATTCAATGTGAGGCTATTGTAGTTGAGAAAATAACACATTGAATTGATTTTTGAATCCAATTTTTTCAATTTTCTAAGACAAGAGGTTCCACAAGGTTTATTATAGTTTCTAAAACAATCTTGTTGTTGGAATTAATGTACTTCAATACCATCGTAGAGCTATTAATAATATCATTTTTCCTTCAATCTTGTTTCAACTTCTACTCAATAATTTTCTTAAGAATGAAATTCAGTTCTTTTAAGATTTTATTTCCCATTTTTTTCAACTCAATTCTTCAATGTAAGAATTTCTTTTTCAATATTGGTAGTACAAATATTTTAAGCCAAGAAGATTCAAAGTCTTGTAATCAAGTGATGCAAGGTGTTGAAAAAAACATTTTCTTTTATGTAAACACAACTATCTTGCAAACTATACAATTAAAGTTTCTAAAATTTCTTTCACATTCTTGTATCAATCTAGTGCAAGATCCTAAGATTAAATATGTGAAAAATCAATTTGTAAATTTTCTTGTTCTATATAATAGAATGACATTTTTTAGTGGGTATTGATGAAAAATGACCTTTCAGACTCTAGTAGTTAAGGACCTTGTGGAAGTTTAAGTTTCCCCAAATTGTAAAGATGTACTATAAGATTAATTTTATGATATGTTTTAACCCAAAGATGTACATAAAAAGTAATAAAATATGATTCATTAATCATATCAATACAATTTGTTCCACTATTATTATATTATTCAATTAGTGAATGGGAGAATTGGTGGCTAGTGTAAAATAAATCTACTCATTTGTCCTCCAAAATTGTTTGAAATAAAATTTTCAAGCAAATAGTTGGTTCAAAATATAAAAATTTCCATTTAAAGTTATAATAAAAGATAGACAAGAAATATCAATGAGAAAACAATTTTCAATTAAGAAAACTAAAAATATTGTGTGATTTGACTCAACTCTCTCTACTTAGAACAACTATTATACAATTTTCAAAAAGGTTTGAAAAAATAATTAAAAATTCTTTTTAAGAGCAAGATGTCAAGTTCTTTGTGAAAAGTTCTTAAAATACTACATTTGTGTGAAATTTTTTATCTAAGTCCAAAGTAGTCCGCTGGTTCTAAAAAATGTTGTAAAACATTTAGTACATGTCTTTTGGGCATTCAAAATTTTCATGAAATCTTAAGTCATTGATCTTATACATTCGATAGAAAAATACTTGTTCTCTATTGAATATTGCATAGATGTTGTCTTCATTTGTAAATCATCTATACAAATCTACTATAAAAATGGATGAATAGAACTTCATTGTATGGAAATTATTCATAATTAAATCTATACATTATCCACTATATGGGTGTTAGAACATTACTACATTAAAGCTATTTAGATGTTAAACCATTATTAGATGTTAACCTACAAATTGCACTTACAATGTATTTTGACCAATTCTTGCTCTAAGCTCTTGATGTGAATATTAGCCACAAAAGATGATAATTTTTGAGATAGTGCTCAAGTAATGAAATGAAGTTCATAAAAAACTTAAACAGATCTTTTGGACATATTTAGTATTGAGTGTTTGATATGAGTTCTCTTCACTTTTTCATTATAGAATTAACAGTCATTTCAAGTTTTCACAATGGAAATCATGTGATTCCATCTCTCAAAAATTTAAAAATTAAATTCTATTCATAAAACAGTTGCAAAATGGCAGCAAATAGGATTGGGAGGCCTGAATCCGTGGTCATAAGTCCGTCCTTTCAGGGTTAAGTCTGTAACAAGACTGTCTCACATTCAGACTGTTTCAACTCTGATTTGCTGTCTTCCAAGCAGTCAGGTTAAGAGGGTTAGAGTGTATTCTATCCTAGCAGATACTGTCGACTGACTTCTCTGCAACGTTTCCTAGTCAAAGCTATTGAATTTTCCAGCAACAATCACCTAATTTGCACGACAGATACCCCATGGACATTACACAACTTGCACGAATGGAGGCAAAGATAAGTGATCAAACTTACGTAACACAGAAATGTAGGTTGGCAGGTCTGAAGCAGAGACGAGAATGGCAACAGGAGCATCTGAACTCAACCCTAAAAAATCGACTTAAAAAATCATAAGCTTGTCTCAGTCGGAGTTAGGAATGGAGGGCACACCAGCCATAATCTCAAATTAAGGATCCACAAGTCATGAATTCCGCTCCTTCCTTACTTGACAATATCATGTAACAATCTCTGAATAGACCGCTCGAACCATCCAGATGGCTACACGAATGACTCTTAGGTCATGATTTAGCCCTTGAAATGCTACATGCTCCAAGCACATATGCACAGTCCAGGCGGTAAGAGAACCATCCTCCAAGTCAGTGCATATGACCTAATACAAGCTTCCAAGAATTGCAAATATGGCAGCAGTGCAACACAATCCTCGATGTATCCAGAGTAGAACCACTCTGGAGAAGCTAGTCATCAGTAGCTCCGCTGAAAGTGACAACTGCCAGAAATTTTCCACACCCAAGCAAATTACGAGCTGCATTTTGCCCCCAAAAATCGCTGTCCAATTGCCAAGCACGAAACAACCATTCCGCACGCAGAAGAGCAGCTTAGAATACGTCCGGGTGAAAGCGTCCCGGCATGGAACTTCCCTCTTGTGCCTGTCGAAGATGTAGTGTCAGAGAATAATTGTTCAACTCTAACGTTCGTACTTGTTCCTGATACTGCGAAAGAAGTTGCTTCACTTGCTGAAGCTCCAATGCTCGTCCTTCGTGGTCTTGCTGCCGCTCGTGTTGGATGGCAACAGCTCTTTTCAGAATCTGATTATCATGCATCAGTCCCCGATTCTGCTCCTTGAGCGCCATATTCTCCTTCTGGATGTCGTCAATGACAACTGCCGAGCGGGATATAACAGTCTTTTCAAATGCCTCAAGTGTATGCATAGCCCTACCTCGCGCACTGTCCAAGTCGCTTGCATTCATCATTTGACTAACCAAAAGCTCCACCCATTTACTTCCTTCTGACTGCGTCTGGCTGGACGCTTCAGCTTGTTGCACGCCAAACTCGTCGGGGCGGCCCGAAGACGGGTCAGAGGCATGCTGGTCGGAAGCGGCTTGCCGTGACGTAGACAAACGCAGCAGATTCAGGCTCTTAATAGCAGAGTCTAAATCGTTGTTGGAAGCTTCTAACACCTTCTCCACCGCTTGTTCTTCCATATCGGGGAAGAGGGCATGGAGTTGCGAAAGGAGATAACCCGCCTCAAGGCGGGTGTCGAAAGTCGGGCCACTTCTGGTACCAGACGATGATGAGAGTGAGGGTGTACTGCCAAACCAGGTGGGCGAATTTCCTTGCACAAACCTCAGGCGCTTGG